>CM061039.1:41493839-42853569 GCA_030763125.1 Hippophae gyantsensis
TATAAGCAAAGAGAAGGTAAGGTACTGAGGAGTTTAAAACCATAAAGAGCACTAGTGTCACTTTTCAGCTCCGATTTATTCTCCTATTTTTTACAAATCATGTAATAGATAATTACGCATGCACTTCCTATTTTTAACAAATTTTAGTGGTAATTACCATAACCACTAAAATTTTTAAATGAGAGGGGAAAAGTAAAGGCAGTTGCTTTCGATGCATCAAACAAAGTTAAGAATATGGAAAATCTCAAATGTTGTCTCTAGTGTTTCATAATCCAGAATCAGCATGCTTTATAACCAATATCATCTTGTCAACCGTATGAATAAAGCAGGCACTTGATATGGCAAGCACTATTACCAGCATAATTACTATAAAGACGAGTGAATTAAAATCTACAATCATATTTTATAAACCACTGCACATGTAAACGATGTCTTCTGTGATCGCCACCAGGAAAACTCACCAGCTCAAGCATAATTCATATGTCAATTCATGCAGGACCAAAAACATTTGTATTTTAGAAGCAGAGGCATGCATGTAGGCAAGGTATTCTAGACCAAACAGGCAAACCTTTCCCAATTTATATAACTAAAAAACTAAAAGACACAAACAGACAGTTCATATAGAAACATTTGAATAATGTGATTAAATTTATTGATTCAAGTTGGTTGTATGTCATTAAAAAGAAGAGAACACTTACTCAAATTGCAAGACAAGTTTTTGAAAGGATGCACAATATTCAAGAGGGAGATAAGTGGATTATTATAACATTTATGAAAAATTATATTATGTAATCAAATACATTTACTGATATATATCTTATTATAAATTGATGTAGGTACCATTAGATCTTAATTATGTATGAACCATTCAAAAATATTATTTATTATTTGGATTCAATGTGGAGTGAAGTGTTCTTTGATTTTGAAAACATTATGAATGAATAAATTATTTTTTTATTAATTTAATGTTCTTCTAAACATTAAATTCAAGGTATCTTCACAAGTAACTTTTATTTATTTTTCCTTCATTATATAGAGTTCATATTATGTTGAATGATCATCAAAATCAAAGGTCTCAAGATTTACCAATATGGTATAAAATGAGATTAAGTTATAAATACATGGTTTATTAAACTTCATAAATTCAACCTTGTAGATTTTTCATATCTATTTATATTCATTAGAAGAACTAACAATATTTATTGATAATATCTATGTAATATCTTTTTAATTAGATAATATATATTAAGCTTACAATTCAATTTTCATTCTAATGTACAGTGTCCTAAGCAAGATGATTTGGTAACTTGTGGGTATTATGTTCTTATGTTTATGAGGATAATTATTTCTAATCCATTTACTTCTATTATTGACTTGTTAATAATTTAAGTAATTTTTTATATTTTCATTTCTTGTTTTAATTTTAATTTTTTGTTTATCAAAATAGGTGGTTAATTAGCTAACAATATGTTAAAATGTGTATGCATTATAGCTTAATCATGAAGGAATTTACACTAATATTAAAGTTGATGAGATGCAAAATGATTGGACAGAATTCACAAATCGATTCTTACAACTATAACTTATCATATAGTCAAATAAAAAGCTAAGGTGAATACTTATACAACTAATTTTTGTTTGTATTGATTTCCAATTCCATCTGTTTGTATTGATAACAAGATAATATTTCAAGTTGTGAGATTGAGGTGGAATTTTAGAAGAAATCAAGCAATATTGTTTTAGATTGGTTGTTAGTGGATATGATGTGGGATGTTCATGACTGGTTTTTTAATCGATAATTTGGATTTGTTGTTTCATTTTTAGAACAAGAAGTGGATTGGATAGTAGAATTTTGTTGGAAGAGAAGATTTTGGAGCAGAAAGATCAAGATAAATCTGAAATTTTCTTGTTGATTTCTACTTATAAGAAAAATTGAATGGTTTAATTTTGAAAATCTCAACTTTAATTTCAATGTTTTCATAACATACACGTTTTAGTTTTATTTCATTTATTATCTAGTTGTAGAACTAGATAATAAATTTACTTAGAGGCTAGATATGCATTCCAACTTTCACTCTTGAACATGTTAAAGAACTTATTATGGACTATTTGTTGTATATGTAGGAATATATGTAGATTAAAGAACTTATTGTGGAAATCTGAGGTATTGCTTATATTCATGGAATCTGGATGTTGGTATGCTCATATATAGTAGATGCTTATATTCAAAGGTACTATCACATGGTGTCATTTATTATAGATAGTTCTATGACAGTATAATCATGGTGTAATTAACCTATATATTAAGAATAAATAAGTAGAGATAACTCTTGTGTTCTGAATGTTGTAAATGCATGATTATATTCATAAAATCTGGATGTTTGTATGCTCATATATAGTAGATGCTTATATTCATAGGTATTGTCACATGGTGTCATTTATTATAGACATTTTTATGACATTATAATCATGGTGTAACCTATATATTAAGAATAATAAGTAGAGAGGACTCTTGTGTTCTGGATGTTGTATATACAGGATTATATTCATATAATCTGAATGTTGGTATGCTCATATTAGATGTTGTTTTTTTAGGAAATTAATACACATAGTAGATGTTGTCAAGGTTAAAGATCTTAAAGAAAAGCATTACAATGAGACATGTAAAATATTTTCAGATTTCTAGATTGTAGACAATTTGATTAGTTATATTAGTAAAAAAATTTCATGTATATTTTTATATTTTTGGAACACTTTAATTAGCTAGTTATATTAAGGTTTTATTATGTTTTAGTGTATCTATTAAACTCTTAATGTAATATCTCTCTTAAGTTTAATATAATGATTCTTAATTATCTTAATTTTCTCAGTTTATTTTAATTTATATTTGAAAATTAGCTGAATTGAGATGTATATACTCACGGTTTAAGTGTAACTGAAACAATAAATATCATTTTGATTACAAGTCAATGGTCTCAATTATTAGAAAACCGAGGTCATAGGGTGTATCTATGATCTCGGTTATGAGATAACCGAGGACATAGGGTGTACCTATGGCCTCGGTTATTAAAAACCAAGGCCATATAACCGAGGCCATAGATACACCTTATGGCCTCGATTTTCATCAAAAAACGAGGTCATAGGTAACCCTTTGGTCTCGATTTTTTAATAACCGAGGTCATAGGTCATTACCTATGATCTCTTTTACTTAGGCTTCAGTTCTTATAACCGTGGTCATAAACCTATGATCATTGTTAAAAATCGAGGCCAAAGACATGTATTGTAGTAGTGGTTGTGTCCAAGAACTTTTCATTTAAATTCCAAATCAGTAATCTATTTTATGCTTCTATGCTCTGAAATTCTTTATGCATCCCTTTTAATTTGTCAATCTATAGAGGCATATATTGCCTAACTCCAACAAAAAATCTTCTTCGAGCATCTCTTATGTACTTGTGATGTTGTGCTCAACTTTTTTTTGTTTTTTCCTCTCCATTCCAATTTCAATTTGGCTAGGAAAAACAATTAAATTCGACTAGATGGGGAAGATCTATCCCTTCTCCACTGGAAGAAAGTGTTAGAAAAAGTGATTTTTTTATAAAACAAGTACTGCCAATTTTTGCCTTGTTCCACATTGCTATTTTACATCACTTAGGAGATGTATAAATAGAAAAGGGTTGGCTAATGAGTTTGGGTCCTAAAGGGCACCCACTTTTGTGGAAGGGGAGAGGACTTAGGAAAATGTAATACCACACACGTGCGCGCGCCGCCGCCACCGTCGTCCATCCGACCGACCGGTCATGCCGATTCTGAGTGCGTGTGTGTGAGGTAAGGTGGCATTTTATTATTTTTTTGGAATTTTTTTTATTTATTAAAATACTTTTACACTTAGAAAATGGTCGTTACCTTTTTACTCAGAATATAGCCATTATTTTTTCTTTACTCAGAATATGGCCGTTATTTTTCTTTACTCAGAAATATCTGTTAAATGGTTGTTACTCTTCTTTACTCAGAAAATGACCGTTACTCTTCTTTACTCAAAAAAATAGCCGTTATGCTCTCCACCTAGACATGACCGTTATTATCATAATGGCCACATGTTTTCTGAAACTTATAAATAGAAGGCCTTAGCTCTCAGTTTCTACACAATAATTTGTAAACATATCTCACTAGGAAAAAGGCTCTCAGAAAGAAAAAAGAAGAACATCCTAAATTATTTTTTTTATTTTTTCGAGCAATAAAATTTTATAGGTGTAGCATTATGGTCTTCATCAGTGCAGTGAAGTTCCGAAACAGAAAACAAAGATTCTGGGCTGTTTTATTCTAGGGATGACGAGGTTGTGTTTGCTTGCACATGTTTGGGCAGAACCTCAAAATGTCTTAAAGAGAGCAACCTAGTCCGCAACTCAATCCAAGCAGTTCATTTTAGGTTATCGGTAATATTGTTCCTACACTCTTTTCACGTACTTGTTTCAACAATTTTAAGACGAGTTTCTATCTACCATGTCTACTGAAATGTTAACTGTTGATCTCAACAAACTGTTTTGTTTTGAGGGACTACACTTTAAAAGATGAAGATAAAAAATGTTATTTTCTTAACCATGAAAAAGGTCGCTTCTGCTCTTACTATTGAAAAACCAACAATTTTTAATCCTCCCACTGAAGCTACAACTAAGGATTTAAACACCTGGATGGAAAATGATTTTCTATGCAAAAAATTTATTCTTAATGGATTAGTTGATGACTTGTATGATTATTATAATTCTGATAAGTCTGCTAAGGAAATTTGGGATGCCCTTAAAAAGAAGTACAACACTGAGGAAGTTGGAACTAAGAAGTATGTTGTCAGTAGATATATGAAGTACCAAATGATTGATGACAAATCTGTGAAAGCTCAAACACATGAACTGTAGAAGATAACACATGAAATAACTTCTAAAGGTATGACTTTAGATGAATAATTTCAAGTAGCTATTATTATAGATAAATTACCTCATGCTTGAAAAGATTTTAAGAATGCACTTAGACATAAAACTAAGGAATTTTCTTTAGAAAGTCTTATAACCCGTCTAAGAAGAAGCCCGAAAACAAGATCAAAGAGATGAAGTACTCGTTGTCTCAAACAACAATACCAATAAGAAATCCTTCTTTGTAGTTCTGAAACCTAAAGGAAGAAATATGAAAACTTAGAATCATAATAATAACCAAAACCGCAACCACCAAAATAGAAATAGAAATTATCCTCCCCAGAATGGACCTAAATCCCTCCCCTCCAGAAATAACACATTGATGTGTTATAGTTGTAACAGACCTAGCCACTTGGCCCGGAACTACTGGAACAGGAATCATCCTACCTCATAGGCGAACCTTACCGAATATCAACTTATTGCTATGATATATGAAATCAATTTTGTTGGTGGATTTGAGGGGTGGTGGGTGGACACTGGTGCTTCTCGCCATGTTTACTATGATCGAGACATGTTCAAGTCCTACTCTGAGTTTGAGGATAAGAAAATGTTGATGGGTGACTCCCACTCCATTAAATTTGTTGGTACTGGTGAGGTGGAATTGAAGTTTACCTCTAGAAAGACTGTCATCTTGAAGGATATCCTACATACTCCAAAGATGAGAAAGAACTTAGTTTCGGGATATCTTCTTGACAAAACTAGGTTTACTCAAACTATAGGGGTTGATTTATACACAATCACTAAAAATAATATATTTGTTGGGAAAGGGTACGCCATTGATGACATGTTTAAATTAAACGTTGAAATTAATAAAGCTTCTTCTTCTGCTTATATGTTGAGTTCTTTAAATATTTAGCATGCTAGACTTTGTCGTGTTAATAAACGCATAATCAAGAACATGAGTACCTTAGAACTAATTCCTAAACTATATTTGAATGATTTTGAAAAATGTGACTTTTGTAGTCAAGAAAAAATAACCAAAACTTCACATAAGTCAGTAATTAGAGAATTTGAACCTTTAGAATTAATACACTCTGACATATGTGAACTTGATAGAAATTTAACAAGAAATTGGAAAATGCTATTTTATAACTTTTATAGATGATTGTTCAGATTACACTTATGTATATCTAATGAAAAATAAAAGTGAAGCATTTGACATGTTTAAAATATTTATGACTAAAATTGAAAATCAATTTAACAGAAAAATAAAAAGGTTTCGAAATGATAGAGGCATTGAATATGATACTAATATTTTCAATTATTTTTGTAAAACTCATGGAATCATTCATGAAAAAATTGCACCTTATTCTCTTGAAATGAATGGAAAAGCTGAAAGAAAAAATAGAACTTTCATTGAATTAGTTGTTGCAATTTTATTAAACTCTAGTGCTACTTCCTATTAGTGGAGAGAAATTTTATTAACTGTTTGCTATATGTTAAATAGAGTGCCTAAATCTACTAGTAAAATTTCACCATATGAAATTTTGAAAAATAAAAAACCTAACTTAACCAATTTTAAAACTTGGGGTTGTTTAGCCTATGTTAGGATCCCTGGTCCTAAAAGAAATAAACATGCTAGTAGAGCATATGAATGTGTATTCATAGGATATGTTGTGAATAGTAAAGCTTATAAATTCTATGACTTAAATGATCATGTACTTATGGAATCAAATGATGTTGACTTCTATGAACATAGGTTTCCCTTTAAATTGAAAAATAGTAGGGGCTCGTCTTCTAGTAGTTTACCCATAACTAAAACTAGGGAATAAAATAAGGAATTAGACACTGAAATTAGGAAAAGTAAACGAGCTCGAACCCTTAAGGATTTTGGGTCTGATTTTTATGCTTATACCTTAGAGGAAGATCCTCAAACTCTTAAAGAAGCATTATCTTCTTTAGATGCCAACTTATGGGAAGAAGCCATAAATGATGAAATAGACTCTCTTGAGTATAATAGAACTTGACATTTAGTTGAATTACCTTCTAGTTGAAAAACCATAGGATGCAAATGGATACTAAAGAAAAAATTAAAACCCGATGGTACTTTTCAAAGGGTATAGGTAAAGGGAAAATATAGCTTTCTTTGATACCTTTTCACCATTCACACGAATAACTTTCATATGTGTACTTTTCTCTTTTGCTGCTATCCATGATTTAGTAATGCAACAAATGGATGTCAAAACCACTTTCTTAAATGGCGACCTAAAAGAAGAAATTTATATGGACCAACCTGAAGGTTTTGTTGTCATAGGTCAAGAAAATAAAGTTTGTAAACTAGATAAATCCCTTTTATGGTCTAAAACAAGCACCTAAGCAATGGCATGAAAAATTTAATAATCTAGTTATCTCACATGGATTCAAAATAAATGAAAGTGACAAATGCATTTATTATAAATTAGAAAATGACATTTGCACTATTATATGTTTATATGTGGATGACATACTTATTTTTGGATCAAATATTCATGTTATGAATAATATGAAAACTTTGTTAAGCGCTAACTTTGATATGAAAGATCTAGGGAAAGAGAATGTAATCCTTGGTATAAAGATTACTAGGTTTAAAAAGGAAATTTCTCTAGATCAATCTCATTACATTGAGAAGATCTTAAAGAAATATAATTACTTTAACTGTAAACATGCATGTACTCT
Source organism: Hippophae gyantsensis (assembly GCA_030763125.1). Taxonomy (NCBI): domain Eukaryota; kingdom Viridiplantae; phylum Streptophyta; class Magnoliopsida; order Rosales; family Elaeagnaceae; genus Hippophae; species Hippophae gyantsensis. The sequence continues at coordinate 41,501,459 of CM061039.1, forward strand.
TTATTATCCTAGTGTAAAGTTATTCAAGATCACCGGAGACGGTGTTAGACAAACTGAGTATGCAAGCATCATTGGTAGCTTACGTTATGCTACTGATTGCACTAGACCAGACATAACTTATGTTGTGGGACTACTATGTAGGTTTATCAGTAGCCTAGTATTGAGCATTGGAATGCTATTGAAAGGGTTATGAGATATCTTAAGAGAACTATGAACCTTGGAATACATTATAAGAATTTTCAATCTGTTCTAGAAGGATATAACGATGCTAATTGGAACACTTTATCATAAGACTTCAAAGCTACTAGTGGCTATATATTTATCATAGATGGTGGAGTTGTTTCTTGGAAGTTTAAGAAACAGACAATATTGGCTCAAACTCCAATGGAGTTTGAAATGATAGCACTAGCTACTGCTAGTGAAGAAGCAGGCTGGTTAAGAAGTCTGTTAGTTGAGATCCCTTTATGGGAAAGACCGATACCAACTGTCCTGATCCACTACAATAGTATCGCGACTTTTGTAAAGATTTAGAGATGATAGATACGTCATAAGCATAGTACTGTTAGAAAATTTCTCTTTACAGGAGTTGTAAGAGTGGATCATTTACGTTTTGATGAAAATTTGGCAGATCATTTGACGAAAGGATTACCGAGAGAAAAGGTTTTCAAAACCTCAAAAAGAATGGGACTAATACCCTTAGAATGAAGAGTCACTCGTGATGGTAACCCAACTTATAGACTGGAGATCCCAAGAAATAAGTTCAATGGGTAATAATAAGTCATGCAGTGATATGAGATGAATCATGCTATTTTAAAGTCCCATTCTATATTGTTAGAAGCATGAAGCCCTGAAGCGATATAAAAATATGAGTTAATTATTAAACTCTTAATGAGTTCTATACTCTATGTAGAGTTGAGTACATAGCTACAGGAGTGCTCTTGATAGACTCACCTATGTGAATGTGGAAATGTGGCCGCTTTTTATGAAAAAATTTGGGCAAAATTTAATAGAGCATTCATTATACTGGAATACACGTGCATGACCGTAAAGCACGGGCTTTTCGAACTACACCTTAGAAAGGTTGTGTGTGTAATGTTGTTATAGATAGAGTTCAAAACTACGAGTTACTCTAGTATATTCTAAAGCATCAACACTATGCAAAGGTTCAAGTTGATAAACACCTTTTGCTTATGCACAATATTATATTTTTAATTGATCGGTTGCTCGATGAAAATGATTTTGATATAAAATTAAAGTGGGGGATTATTGGAAAAAGTGAATTTTTTATAAAACAAGTAATGCCAAATTTTGCTTTGTCCCACATTGTTATTTTACATCACTTAAAATATGTATAAATAGAAAAGGCTTGGCTATTGGGTTTGGGCTCCAAGGGGCACCCACTTTTGTGAAAAGGGAGAGGACCTAGGCAAATATGATACCACACACGTGCACGCACCGCCGCCGTCGCCATCCGTCCTACCAGACATGCCGAGCCGAGTTTGAGTGTGTGTGTGTGTGAGGTGAGGTGGCATTTTATTTTTTTTGGAATTTTTTTTATTTATTAAAATACTTTTCCACTCAGAAAATAGTCCTTACCTTTTTACTCAAAAAAATAGCCATTATTTTCTTTACTTAGAAAATTGTCCTTATTTTTCTTTACTCAGAATATGGCCGTTATTTTTTCTTTACTCAAAAATATTCGTGAAATGGTCATTACTCTTCTTTACTCAGAAAATGACTGTTACTCTTCTTTACTCATAAAAATGACCGTTACGCTCTCCACCCAAACATAACCATTATTATCATAATAACCACACGTTTTCCATAACCATTATTTTTCCATAACCATTGTAAACATATCTCACTAAGAAAAAGGCTCTCATAAAAAAAGAACATCCTAAATTATTATTTTTAGTTTTCCGAGCAACAAAATTTTACAGGTGTAGCATTATGGTCTTCATCAGTACAGTAAAGTTCTGAGATAGAAAATAAAGATTCTGAGTTGTTTTATCCTAAAGATGACGAGGTTGTGTTTGTTTGCACAAGTTTAGGCAGAGTTGCGAAACGTCTTAAAGAGAGAAACCTAGTCTGTAACTCAACCCAAGCAATTCATTTCAAGTTATCGGTAATATTGTTTGTACACTGTTTTAACGTACTTGTTTCAACAGAAAGTAGATGACATATCTTTGTTCGGATAGGACATAGAGACAGACATAGGTGGCTTTTATAAGGTTCACGATATGGGAACAATTGGGATAACGTGGTGATAGTAATGGCTGGGACTTTCACTCTCCAAAATAAGTAAAATGGCTTATGGGTCTCTCTTTGATTTTGCTACCGATATCAACAAGGTTTTGGGATCTGTAAGCATAAGAAAAGTTGGAGTCCTTTAGAGTGTGAATAAGGATCTTGTGAGACTTGAGAGAACAATTTTTGCCATAAAAGTTGTTCGTCATGATGCAGATAAGAAGCGTACCACCAGAAATCAAGTCAAAGACTATTTCGTCGGTAGAAGAAGCTGAAAGTCGTCAGAGCAATCAAGCGAGATAGGTGAGAAAGAAAAAAGCAAAAGGGAGAGGAGATTGGAATGATATAAAAGAGAGAACAACGATAGGAAACCTAATGTAATTAAAGGTATAAAGAGAACGCTATTAAAAATTTATGCGAGTAGCCTATTTTAAAATAAAAACAGTCATGTAACCATTTTTTTAAAAAAATTAACAAAATTATGAAAAATAATAAGAATAAAATTTATAATAATAAAAATAATATTTCAATAATATTGAAAGAGTTTAAATAGTCGTAGTTAAATTTCAACGATGTTTAAAAAATAAAATGATATCACATACTTTTTTTCAATAGTAAAAATATATAAAATTGATATAATGAGTGCTGTTATTATGTTATAAGTTTTAAGTGTGTTATTTTTTTTATTTTTTTACAAATATAATATAAATTAAAATAATAATTTAATAATTTAGAAAATTATTTTTGGATCCTTCGATACTATTAAAATATTAATCAAAATTATCTACAAGTTATTACGAGATCTTTATCCTTATGTTAAGATCTATGCTATTATTTTTGACATCTTTTTGTATAATTTTTATTTGTTCGAATAAACTCACTTAGTTCGTATAATGATTGAAGTCAAATCTTTGAATAAAATTTTATTCTCTTTTTTAAATTTAGACAACTAATTTTTCGTATTTAGAGTTAATAAATTTGTTGTCTATTTGAGATAAATTTTTTTAATTTTAATGAGTTCTCTATTTTAATCAATAATTATTGTAATTTGTTCATTTAATTTTGTTTTTAAATTTTGCTTTTTCACCCTTATATGTTATTAGCCAATTTGTAATTTTCTAAAAATATAATTTTGAAATTTATCATTATTAATTAAATAATAATAATAATATATAATTAATTAAAAGTAGTCATATTTTCATAATAATTTTTCATTGTCATGATTATAATTTATAAATGATAATTTTATCATAAAAAATTAGTATGTTAATATTATATCATCATCCATAATTAATTTGTTAAATATAATAATTGTAATGGATTAATTGATAAATAAAAATAATATTATTATTGTTATAAAATATTTATTTTTTAGTATAATAAGTTGGATATGAAAAAATATATGGTAACTTTTGTATTAAAATAATGTAAGAGATTGGAGATGATATAAAGAGCCTAAATCTAATAGCTCAAAGGTGACGGGAACAATCTTTGTAATTAAAGGGAGTGACAAATTCGCATTGATATGTGTTTTTCTTATTAATGTTAATGTTTTTATCGAATGATATTTGGCCATTTGGGATGTCAAATTTTGAAGAGTAATATTTTAGAACATTAATAAGTATGCTTTTATACTTGGATGTGTATATCAAAGTGGTGTAACGTTAAGTGAACCGTGGTGACGGTTTGGTTTCGTCGGAATCGTACGTCGGTTCTAAAACCGAAGGAGGTTCTTGATGGAAGAACCTTAATAAAGTATCAGGCATTCTCACTATTAACTGCAACAATTCAGATACACCATCAAACACAGTAAATAAGTGTAAGAAACCAGTGAAAGCATCAAATCGATAATCCATTGGAATTCTCGTGTAAGTACTGAAATTTGATCAATGGCTAGAGGTATGTTTTCAATCCAATTTTGTTTCTGCTGCATTTAAATTATGAGTTCATATGGTTTTCTGAACGTTTCTGGATTGAATTGAGACTCTAACATTTGTTATCAAAGTCATTTGAAAACAACTCTGTTTTGCTCTGTTTCACGAGGAACTGAAATTTTGGGTTTTTTATTTTGATTGTTTTTGATGCATATGGAAATTATAAAGTGTTTCAATATTGATTTTTGAGTGATTCTGTAAAATTAAACTTGAAAAACAATGAAGAAAATAAATCTAATTTTACCGTGGGTATTTATTTGCTTCATTAATTAACTTTTTATTTAAAATAATATTTTTACTTAAAATTAAGATCATGAATCACTCGGAAATCGAATTCTGAGAATTTTGATAAAAAGAATGCCAGATTTCATTGACGAAATAGAAAGATACGACCGGGTATCCGTTAAGGTCAAACCGGGTCAAGTTGACCCGGCTGAAGGTTAAAGATGAAGTTTTTCAAAAAAAAAAAATAAGAAAAATGCATGCTGTGTGGGGGACTCAAACCCGAGTCTTACAAGAGGTTTTAACAGCCTCGTATAGGAATGGGCATGGGGACGGGCGGGGACGGGCGGGGACGGTTTTTGATATAACCGTCCCCGAACCGAATTATAAAACCAATAACCGAAATCGCCCAAAAACTGTTACGGTTCGGGACGGTTATGAAAAAAACCCCGAAAGAAAACTAATATATATATATAATTTAATTTATTAAATATATATAATTAGTTTTTTATTTATAATTTAATATATAATTTAATTAATTAAATATAATTAATTTTGGGTACGGGCGGGTACGGTTTTTGGTATAACCGTAACCGATGTTTCATATTCAGATTTTACCCGAAACCGTCCCCATCCCCGAATTTTACCGGTTAAAAACCGAACCGCTGGTTCGGATAACCGAACCCGTGGTTTTTTTGCCCATCCCTAGCCTCGTATAGTGGGCTGCAACATTTGTTATGTTTACTAATGTATCATACTTACATTTATAAAGACTCAGTGTTTGATTAAAAAAAACTAAACTTGTTTTGTCTAGGAATCGAACACAGTTTACACCTAGGGGTTTTGTAATGGTCTGTCCACATGACCACTGAACCCATTATGTTATTGTATGTAAGAGCATATTTTTTATATAGATTCAGATTTTAGTTTTTATTAAAACAAAATATATAAATATATAAAATAATTTTGAATATAATGTGATTAATTATTTAACTTAAGTTTGTGATGTGTAGAATAATTATTATACATGTTATATTTATTTAAATAATTTTTGGACACATTAAAATTTTATTTAAAATACATTATGCTTAAATTATTTGTTTTGGGTATTTATATGTATAAATTTTGTAATTAATTATATATATAAAATTGAGTTAAATAATTTATGCATAATGAAATTAATATTTAATGGTTCTTATGGATTTAATTGGTGCTTATATTATTTATTTTTTACTTGTATAATTTATTATCATATATGCAATTTAAGATAAATAATATTTGCACATTTAAAATTAAATTAATATTGCTTATGGTTTTGTGCAATAAATTGAGCATAAGGATTTAATTAATATTTAAGTGATTCATATAGTTTAATTAATTAGGGAGTAACCACATCATCTTTAATTAATTAAAACTATAATAAAGTTTATTTAGGATCACATTTAGAAAATAAATATTAATTGTAATTAATCATATGTGATATAATAAATCTTATCCCACAAGAATTTTTATTATATTTTTGTGTGATTAATTAGGATATAATATCAAATTATATTTTCTAATTTACTCACAAGAATGAGGAAAATGAACATAATTTGATAGTTTTATCATAAAGTTATGATGAATTTAATTGAATTAAAATTTTAGCTCACAAGCAAGTTTTATATCACTAGATTCATATTATTCATGATTTACATTGGTAAAGAATGACTATAGTTTAGGCCTCAAATTTTAATAAGCATATAATCTTTAATTGCAGCTTCTCAACCTGTAAATTTCTCTCATATCCGTTGTGATATTTCTGATCTGAAAGGAGATAATTATAAAATATGGAAGGAAAGAATTCTCCTTCAATTAGGGTGGATGGATATTGATTATGCTATTAGGAAAAACGAACCACCTAAAATTACTCAAACCAGTACTCCAGAGAATATCATGAACAATGGGAACAATCAAATCGCCTTAGCATGATGTTCATTAAGACTAAAATCTCTACTGGTATTCGTGGTTCCGTTGATCAGCATACCAATGTTCAAGACTTGCTAAAGGCCATTGATGATCAATTCGTCACTTCAGATAAGGCTTTAGCAAGCACCCTTATTATGAAGTTCTCTTCTTTGAGACTCACTAGTGTGAAAGGTGTGCGCTAGCACATTATGCAAATGAGGGACATTGCAGCTTAACTTAAGCATCTCGAGGTTGAGATGTCGGAATCCTTCCTGATGCACTATATTCTTAACACTCTCCCACATCAGTACGGGCCATTCAAAATCTCGTACAATACACATAATGATAAATGGTCAATCAATGAACTAATGACCATGTGTGTTCAAGAGGAAGGGAGACTTGTTATGGAATTTGGTGAAAGTGCAATGTTGGCTACAACGTACCAAAAAAGAAAATCTCAATACAAGCATAAAGGAAAAGGGATAATTCCACCTCAAGCTGATATTAAGAAAGAATTCAAGTGTTTCTTTTGTAAAAAGAAGGGACACATGAAGAAGGATTGTATCAGATTCCGGAAATGGCTTGAGAATAAAGGTAATCCAACCTCGTTTGTTTATTATAAATCTAATATGGTTAATGTTAATATTAACACCTAGTGGATTGATTTTGGATCTACAATCCATGTTGCAAACTCCTTACAGTGTATGCAAAATCTAAGGAAGCCAGTGAGAAGTGAGCAATACATCTTATCCGGTAACAAGATGGGCTCACATGTGGAGGCTGTAGGGACATGTAGTTTGATTTTAAGTAGTGGTTTTATTTTAGAATTAGAAAATACCTTTTATGTTCCAAGTTTCTTTAGAAACTTGATTTCAATTTCAAGACTTCTACCTTATGGTTATTCCTTTCACTTTTCAGAAACATCTTTCAGTTTATTTAATAAATCTAATTATGCTGGGAATGATATTTTGTCTGATGGTCTTTACTGCATTAATTTACAAAATAATGCCACTCATAACGCTATGCATGTTCAAGCTGGCACTAAAAGGTGTATTATTGACGATGACTCTTCTACGTTATGGCATAGGAGATTAGGACATATCTCCATAGAAAGAATTAAAAGATTAGTGAAAGATGGGGTACTTAGTACTCTAGATTTTACTGATTTTGAGACATGTGTGGACTGCATTAAGGGAAAGCAGACTAACAAGTCAAAGAAAGGTGTCAATAGGAGTTCAAACATATTAGAAATCATACATGCAGATATATGTTGTCCAGACATGGACATTCAGGGTCAAAAATATTTTATCACCTTTATTGATGATTTTTCTCGATATATGTATCTCTATATGCTTCATAATAAGAGCGAAGCATTGGATGCCTTCAAGAGCTTTAAGGTTGAAGTAGAGAAACAATGTGGAAAGCAAATAAAGATCGTGAGATTAGATAGAGGTGGTGAATAGTATGGTAGATACACTGAGAATGGACAAGCGCTTGGTCCGTTTGCTAAGTTTCTTCAAGAACATGGGATAGTTGCCTAATACACTATGCCTGGTTCACCAGACTAGAATGGTGTAGTGATAGGGGCAAAACCGACATCGCCGATCCTGCCCGTTACTTTGGTTTTATTTTCTTATAAAACTCTCGCAAGTGCACGAATCATTTCGTAGAAAATGATAAGTATACTCCCAAGGTCGATCTAAGGAAGGAATGTATGTGATTTTTAATTTATTATTCAAACTTTTAAAAACGAAATTAAATCCTAAACATCCTGTCACGATATTTTGGGGTTTTGTGTTTTTAATCTACTTACATAAAAATAAACATAGATTCAATAAACATTTATGCAAATTTTATCATTTATAATGGTGGAGTATTTATGGATATAATAATTAAGTTAATTATGCTTGCTCATATTAATTAGGTTATTAAAGATATGATTTGATATTTATTGATTCTCTTTTTTTATATGAATACCACATTTGGTGGGGTTAGATATTCTTTGTTAACTAAACAATTCAATTAACACCTATGGGTAGGGTTGATAACTAATTTGGTTAATTAAATTAATTCCTTTTCTAAGAGATTGAAAATGAACCATTTAAATGCCACCTTTGGTGGGGTTAGATAGTTTAAACTTTATTCAAGGTGTCCAAATTAAACCTAAGAATTTAGTTATCCGGGTACTAACTTTCAAGTTTTAAAACCACTACTGAAAACATATTGTCAATACATTTTCAAATAATGATTCTTATAAAAACTTTTGAAATAGAGCTTCACTCTAACTACCGGGCAATTGTACCAACAAATAAAAGAGCACTACTCTAAATTAGACCGGATAACTAAACCTTAAAATCTAATTTTCACATTTAAGTTTGTAATGAAAAATAATATATTTCTCTCTAACATTCTTAATATAAAATCTTGAATAAAAATAAAATCAATTCATTTTACAGATTTTTACCTATTTAATATTTATAGCATAACAACGTTATTATTATATCATGTTTACAAATAGCCAACACGCTAAATTTAATCACGCAGACAAATTAAATATAACATGTAAGAATAAAGCATAAAAAATAATCAGAAGAAAATAAAATCCTTACAGAACTTCGATGCTATTCCCGTTGTTGGAAAACCTCCAAGCGGAATTTGCACTCCCATTTATTGAATCGAAAAGCTAATAAATTACAAAAACATAACTAGTTCTTCCCAAAAAGGGAAGAACTCTAAAACTAAGAGAAATTAACTAAGAACAACTAAAAACTAAGAAAGAAACTAAGAAATGAGAGAAAGAAAGAGAAGAGAAGAATGGTTTTGAGGTGTGTTTTGAAGTGATGGGAAGGGGGTATTTATAGGTGAGGATGGAGAGAAAAAATGAGTGAAAAAATGTTAAAAAAAATGTGAAAACGCGGAGTGCAAATGTTGAGGTCATTGATGACGTCAGCATGACGTCATGGGGCGGTTGCACGTGAAAAATGGGGCAAAATGGGCGTCGGCGCGCGCGGGAGCAGGTGAGATACGCGCGGGCGCGCGCGGAACTGGATCAGGCGCGCCGACGCGCGCGACGTGGCGTCTGTAGCGCGCGGCCGGGCGCCGTGCGCGCCTTTGGCCGGGCAACAAGGATCGGCGCGCGGCCCGATTTTCACCTTTTTGACATTTTTGACCTTTTTGACCCATTTTATCCAATTTTTCCATATTTATTGGCCTTTCCCCATTTATTTATTAATATATTTGTGATGTATTGCTTCCAGTATTCCTCGTTGAGTCTTTAAGTTACGTTTTTAAGCCAAAATACCTGAAAAACAATAAAAATACCCGTGATTCCAAAAAAGACAAATATATATAAATATATGATAAAACATATAAATATATATATATTAATCAATTAATGTGCATAAAATCATGGTTATTTTAGTGCTTTTTGAGCACTCATCATGTAGCAAAAAGGAGAAACTGAACACTATTGGACATGGTTCGGAGTATGCTTAGCAACTCCAATATTCCTAAATCCTTGTGGATTGAAGCTTTAAAGACGGCTGTGTACGAGTTCTAACCAAGGCCGTCTCAAAGACGCCATTTGAATTATGGAAAGGTTGGAAACTGAGTTTGCAACATATGCGCGTTTAGGGATACCCGTCTGATGTGAGGATTTATAATCCACAAGAGAAGAAGATGGACCCAAGGACCATTAGTGGGTATTTCATTAGATATGTCGAATAGTCTAAGGGTTATAGATTTTACTGTCCATCTCACAACACTAGGTTTGTGGAATCAAGAAATGCAAAATTTCTTGAGAATTACTTGATTAGTGGGAGCGATCGATCCCGGGGCATTGGTTCTGAGAAAGATCATTCAGATGCTCAATATGCCACTTCAAGTAATGGACTGATCGTTATTGTTAACAACATGCCTTGAGTACAAACGCGTGTTGAAGAACCAGTCTTGGAAGTACCACAAGTTGTTCATCCTGATCCAGTAGATGTTGAAGTTCAACAGATGCCTACAACTGTTGAACAACCAGTTGAACAACATGATCCTGCTTCTCACGAGAATGTTGATGCAACATTAAGAAGATCTACTAGAGTAAGAAAATCAGAGATTCCTAATGATTATGTTGTGTATCTACAAGAATGTTACTATAATGTTGGAGCCGAAAATGATCCTGAGACGTTTTCACAGGCCATGAGTTATGAGGTTTCGAACTTATGGTACAATGTCATGAAAGAAGAGATGGATTCTATGGCATCTAACCGAGTCTGGGATCTCGTCAAGTTACCTGATGGTGTGAAATCCATTGGATGTAAATGGGTCTTCAAAACAAAGAAAGACTCACAAGGTAACATTGAGAGACATAAGGCAAGATCGTTGCCAAAGGATTCACTCAAAGGGAAGGAATCGACTACACGGAGAGATTTTCTCATGTATCTAAGAAAGATTCACTTCGTGTGGTCATGGAATTGGTTGCCCATTTTGATTTGGATTTGCAACAAATGGATGTGAAAATGGCTTTCCTTAATGGTAACCTAGAGGAAGAGGTTTATATGAAACAACCTGAATGATTCTTCTCTAGTGATGGTGAGCATTTGGTTTGTAAGTTTAATAAATCCATATATGGATTAAAACAAGCTTTCCGTCAATGGTATTTGAAATTTCATAACGTCATCACTTCATTTGGTTTTGAAGAGAACGTCATGGATCAATGTATATACTAGAAGGTTAATAGGAGTAAGATTTTTTTTTTGGTGCTATATGTGGATGATATTTTGCTTGCAGCCAATGATAGGGGTTTGCTACCTGAGGTAAAACAATTCCTCTCTAAAAATTTTGATATGAAGGATATGGGTGAGGCATCTTATGTCATTAGCATTAAGATCCATAGAGATAGACTTCGAGGTGTCTTGGGTTTATCTCAGAAAACCTATATCAATAAAGTTTTAGAGAGATTTCGGATGAAGGATTGTTCAGCAAGTGTTGCTCCCATTGTGAAGGGTGATAAGTTCAATTTGGACCAATGCCCAAGGAATGATTTTGAAAGAGAACAGATGAAAACCATTCCATATGCTTTAGCTGTTGAAAGCCTGATGTATGCTCAGGTCTGCACCAGACCTGACATTGCATTTGTTGTTGGGATGTTAGGGAGATATCAGAGTAATCCAGATGTTGACCATTGGAAAGCTGCAAAGAATGTGATAAGGTACCTACAAGGAACCAAGGATTATATGCTCATGTATAGACGAACCGATGAACTGGAAGTAATTGGCTACTCCGATGTGGACTTTGCTGGCTGTATTGATTCACGAAAATCAACATCTGGTTACATTTTTATGCTTGCCGGTGGAGCTGTGTCTTGGAGGAGTGCGAAACAGTCCTTGACTGTTACTTCCACTATGGAGGCCGAGTTTGTATCATGTTTTGAGGCCACATTGCATGGTGTATGGTTGAAGAGTTTCATTGAGCATGTAAGCACATCGACATTAAGATTGTAGTGTGACAACTCAACTGTTGTATTTATGGCTAAGAACAACAAAAGTGGTAGTCGTAGTAAGCACATCGACATTAAGTACTTGGCCACAAGAGAACGTGTTAAGGAAAATAAAGTGTTCATTGAGCATGTAAGCACTAAGTTGATGATTACTGATCCTTTGACTAAAGGTATGCCACCAATGAAAATCAAGGATCATGTAGAGAAAATGGGAATTGGTTCCACTTTGTAAATGTATATATACAATTTATTATTGAAACTCTTATATAGTGTGATATTTTCTCATATTCATGTGCACCTTAATTTATTTGAGAAAATATATATTTTATTGGACCAAGAATAAATATAGGATTTATTCATTAAGTTTCGTTACCACATAAAGTATTGTACTTGACAAACTAAATATATTGTAATACATGGAAGATAATACTCGCTCTTAGAGGACCTATCGCTATGATTCATGTATTTTGTTACTCAAGAGAATTTCGCTTAACGTTTGTACCAAGTGGGAGAATGTAAATCAGAGTGGTGCAACGTTAAGTGAACCGTGGTGACGGTTCGGTTTCATCGAAACCGTACGTCGGTTTTGAAACCGAACGAGGTTCTTGATGGAAGAACCTTAATAAAGTATCGGGTCCTTTCACTATTAACTACAACAATTTAGATACACCATCAATACGTAGAGAATAAGTGTGAGAAACCAGTGAAAGCATCAAATCGATAATCCATTGGAATTCCCGTGTAAGTGCTGAAATTTGATCAATGGAGAGAGGTATGTTTTCAATCCAATTTTGTTTCCACTGCATTTAAATTATGAGTTCATATGGTTTTATGAACGTTTCTGGATTAAATTAAGAGTCTAACACTAACCACTTTCTTTGTTAAATTGAGACTCCATTCTCAAAAACCTTTACTCTAAAAGTTGGGGAAAATGAATTTTCTCAGGATATTCAATCTAAGAAAGTAAATTATTTGACACACACACAATATATATATATGAAATGCTTGAAAATTTCTCTCTAAGTAATGATCTTAGCAACCCATAAAAATCAAAGCTTCATTCACAAAAGCTGAAGAGTCAATCATCTTAAAAAAAACTAAAAAAAATAGTAATGCAATATCATCACTCATAAATTATAAACTTATAACAAAAGTTATTTCCCTTCGGCTATCCAAACCCCTAATCTCATCCATTGAAATAAAATCCTTTACACGAACAAAATTATAGGCCAATTAGCAAAACTTATGAGATCAAAAGCTTGACACTACGTACCTTGCTTGAATGAGCATTATTATCATAACTCGTTATGACTATGATCTGTTGAGTTTTGGGTGGGATTATCGTCGTACACCTTGAAATTTTTATCAAACACAAAATTGAGTGCCTTGGAAGCGAATTACTCCATCTAATAAGCCCAGACATTCCGAGCGCACACCCAAACCAAACCCGCGCTACCAGGGAAGATGAAGCAGCGCCACTTAGCCCCACATAGTGCCACACAACTAGCATGATCTGCATCAGTTTGCCCACACGTAGTGCCACATTATCAGCACGATCTGCTCCAGTTTCTATTTTAATGTAACCACTTGCTTTTCAGTTTCGATCCACTTTCTTTTAGTTATTTTATGTGTATATTTCAATTATAAATAGGAAGATGAACAAGGGAATATGAAAGAAGTTTTAGTATTTTTCTTACAAAGATTTGTGTCCATTTTGCTTGTACTTATTGGGACCTATCATTGGTATCAAAGCAGGTTGACAATGGCCACCAACAAGAAAATGATTGAGCAGTTGGAAACTGGGCTGGGTGGTGTGCAAGAAGGGTGCATAGGATGGAAATCAGCATGATTGACAAATTGCGACATGTTGAGGAAACCCTTAATCGTCTCACCAACATTCTGATTTCAAACCAAGAGAACCCCCACCACAGAAACCCTAACCGCAAAGGTAAAGACAACGGTAGACTGGTTGTTTCCTCCAAAACAGCGAAGCTTGAATTTCCTCGTTACTCAGGAGATGACCCAACAAAGTGGTTCAATCGTGTGAACCATTTTTTTGAATTCCAAAACACCCCTGATGCACAAAGAGTCTCTTTGGCTGCCTACCATCTAGAAAGGGAAGCCAATCAGTGGTGGTAGTGGCTTCGTAGGTCTTTCCAAGATGAAGAAAGAAAAATTTCATGGGAGATTTTCAAAGACGTACTATGGGTTCGTTTTGGGCCGCCTGATTCTGAAGACTTCGACGAAGCATTATCTTGATTAAGACAAACGGGAACATTGAGAGACTATCAACAAGAATTTGAACGACTGGGAAATAGAGTGTGTGGATAGACCCAAAAGGATCTCGTGGGTACATTCATGAAAGGTTTGAAACCAGAGGTAGCGGATGGTATCAGAATGTTCAAACCTCAGTTTGTAAAAGAGGTAAGTAGCTTGGCACAGATGAGGGATGACTAGCTCATAAGGCAAAGATGATTGGCACGGCCAAACGTATTATGAATGTCTGCTCCCGTGAGTATCACAAATTTTTCCAAGAGTACAACACTAGTAACTATCAAAAGACTGCCATGGGATGAAATGCAGAAACGAAGAGCTCAATTGTTATGTTTAAACTACAATGAACGATTCACCCCTGGCCACAAATGTCAAGCACTACAATTGCTACTCCTAGAAGGCTTTACCCAAGGGGATGAAACGTCAAAAAACACTACCAAGGAACTGATTACAATTGAGGAAAATGATGTTGAAATGTACCATAAATCACATTGCACGCTTTAACTGGGTGGACAGTAGCTAGAACCATAAGAGTTAAGGAAATGATCGGAAGGCATTAGGTGATTGCCTTAATTGACAGTGGATCCACCCATAATTTTGTTAGTGAAAGGGCAACTACAATGCTTCATTTACCAGTTAAGCCTACAACACCATTTGCTATCAAAGTTGCAAATGGGGACAACTTATCATGCAAAGGAGTATATGAACAACTAACAATTAATCTACAAGGTACTGAGTTCCAAATAGATTTCTTTTCTATACCTTTAAGTGATATGGTGTTAGGCATTCAATGGTTAGAAACATTGGGAGTAGTAGTCTGTGATTGGAAAAAACACACCATGGATTTCCTTTAGAAACAACAGCCAACACAAATCAAAGGGATTGAAATTCAACCCATCCAAGACACTACAATTTAGAACCTTGCTAAGGACCTTCGTTAACGACACAATGTGTTTGCTTTATACTTCCAGCTGAAGGGACAACAGTACAATAAGGAACTCACACCTGATATGCAGACATTGCTTGCAGATTTCTTAGATGTTTTTAATGAGCTAACCTGCTTACCACCTGCACAAGAAGTTTCTCACACAATACCCCTTAAGGATGGAACTGAAGCTATAAATGCCAGACCCTATAGGTACCCTTATTTCCAAAAGGTTGATATTGAACAACAAGTATAAGAAATGTTAGATGTAGAATTAATTCGACCCAACACTAGCCCTTTTTCCTCTCCAGTCCTACTAGTCAAGAAGAAAAATGGCATGTGGTGCTTTTGCACAGACTATCGAACACTCAACATAGCCACAATCAAGGATCGTTTTCCAATTCCAACAGTGGACGATATATTGGATGAATTATATGGTGCTACATTCTTTACTAAGTTGGACCTTAAGGTAGGATATCATCAAATACGAGTCAACCCTATGGATATCCCAAGACTGCCTTCCGCACTCACAATAGACACTTTGAATACCTAGTTATGCCCTTTGGGCTGTGCAATACACCATCTACCTTCCAAGCCATCATGAAATCAATATTTCAACCATACTTGCGTAAGTTTATCTTGGTATTTTTTATGACATTTTAATTTATAGCTCAACATGGCAACAACACTTGGAACATGTCCAAGTTACATTGGCCCTCCTAGACAACACAAATTTTATGCCAAATTGAGCAAATGTGCCTTTGGTCAGCAAGAGCTTGAGTATCTGGGCCATATAATTACACCAAATGGAGTCAAAGTTGATAACAGAAAGATCAAAGCAATGGTTACTTGCCCTAGACTATCCAATATCATTCGACTCCGAGGATTCTTAGGCCTCACTGGCTACTACTGTAAGTTTGTATACGGGTATGGGATAATAGCTTGACCATTGACTAACCTCCTCAAAAAGGGGCAGTTTCAATGGAATGCAGATGCAGACACAACCTTCTTAGCTTTGAAACAAGCCATGACATTCACTCCTACTCTAGCCATGCCTAACTTCATCGAGCTGTTCATCCTAGAGATAGATGCATCTGGGATAGGCATTGATGCTATCCTCACACAAAAAATAGACCAATTGCCTACATGAGCCATGCCTTGGAGATCACTAAACAATCTTGGTCAACCTATGCAAAGGAAATCCTAGCCATTGTGGAGGCTATAAAATTATGGAGACCATATATACTGGGCCACAAATTATTAATCAAAATTGATCAACGCATCCTTAAGTACTTTTTGGATCAGCGTGTTGCAACCCCTGAACAACAAAAATGGGTGGCCAAACTACTAGGCTATGACTATGAGATCATTTTTCAGACATGGTCGTGACAACTCTACAATAGATGCCTTATCTAGACGACCAGATAGCCCACAATTGGCTGCACTTCATACCTCATACATAGACATTTGGAAACAACTATGCAATGCCTCTAAATCAGACCCTTATGTGCAAAATTTAAGATACAAAGTTGGAAACTCTTATTATGACAGTTTGATTTGGCGTGATGGCTTGCTCATTTCTAAAGGAAAGGTCATGGTGCCAACTGACCCATCCTTAAGGGCTAAATTATTGTATGAAGTCCATGACTCTAAAGTTGGAGGACATTCAGGAATCCTTAGAGCTTACAAATGCTTACAACAATAATTTTACTGGCCTAAGATGCACAAAACAGTTCAAGAGTATGTGCAAAAATGTGAAGTATGCCAACGTATTAAATTTGAAACAACAGCTCCTACAGGGTTATTGCAGCCCTTACCTATTCCTACATAAGTCTGGGATGACATCACTTTTGATTTCATTACAAGGTTACCCACATCAGGTGGCAAAGACACAATTTTGTTGGTAGTCGACCGGCTCAGTAAGTTTGCTCACTTTATCCCATTAGCTCATCCGGTCATAGCAAAAATGGTGGCAGAAAAATTTATTGAAGGAGTTGTCAAACTCCATGGAATGCCACAATATATCATTAGTGATCGCGACCCCATCTTCATCAGTAAATTCTCGCAGGAATTCTTCAAACTGTCAGGCTCTCATCTCAAACTTAGTTCAGCTTACCACCCATAAACAGACGACCAAACTAAAGTTGTCAACCATTGTGTTGAACAATATCTGCGTTGCTTTTTCCACCAATGGCTGATGAGTGCTCAAAAAGTACTAAAATTACCATGATTTTATGCACATTAATTGATTAAAAATATATATATTTATATGTTTTATCATATATTTATATAAATTTGTCTTTTTCGGAATCACGGGTGTTTTTATTGTTTTTCAAGTATTTTCACTTAAAAACGTAACTTAAAGACTCAAAGAGGAATACTGGAAGCAATACATCACAAATATATTAATAAATAAATGGGGAAAGGTCAACAAATATGGAAAAATTGGACAAAATGGGTCAAAAGGGTCAAAAATGTCAAAAAGGAGAAAATCGCGTCGGCCGGTACCCAATGCGCCGAGCCCCGCCTTGGCCTCATACGCGCTGCCATTTCGCCCCATTTTTGCGCGCAGCCGCCTCATGTCATGCTGACGTCATCAGTATGACGTCAACAATCACCACTCTGCGTTTTCATAAATTTTTAACATTTTTTCCCCCACTTTTTCTCTCCATCTTCACCTATAAATACCCCCTTCTCTTCACTTCTAAACACACCTTAAAACCATTCTTCTCTTCTCTTTCTTTCTCTCATTTCTTAGTTTTTAAGCTTTTCTTAGTTTCTTTCTTAGTTTCTAGTTGTTCTTAGTTAATTTCTCTTAGTTTTAGAGTTCTTCCCTTTTTGGGAAGAACTAGTTATGTTTTTTTTCATTTATTAGCTTTTTGATTCAATAAATGGGAGTGCAAATTCCGCTTGGAGGTTTTCCAGCAACGGGAATAGCATCGAAGTTCTGTAAGGATTTTATTTTCTTTACAGTTATTTTTTATGCTTTATTCTTACATGTTATATTTAATTTGTCTGTGATTAAATTTAACTCTGTTGGCTATTTATAAACATGATGTAATAATAACGTTGTTATGCTTGCGAAATATTAAATAGGTAAAAATCTCTAAAATGAATTGATTTTATTTTTATTCAAGATTTTATATTAAGAATGTTAGAGAGAAATATATTATTTTTCATTACAAACTTAAATCTGAAAATTAGATTTTAAGGTTTAGTTATCCGGTCTAATTTAGAGTAGTGCTCTTTTATTTGTTGGTACAATTGCCCGGTAGTTAGAGTGAAGCTCTATTTCAAAAGTTTTTATAAGAATTATTATCTGAAAATGTATTGACAACATGTTTTCAGTAGTGGTTTTAAAACTTGAAAGTTAGTACTCGGATAATTAAATTCTTAGGTTTAATTTGGACACCTTGAATAAAGATTAAATCGGTCTAACCCACCAAAGGTGGCATTTAAATGGTTCATTTTCAATCTCTTAGAAAAAGGAATTAATTTAATTAACCAAATTAGTTATCAACCCCACCCATAGGTGTTAATTGATTTGTTTAGTTAACAAAGAATATCTAACCCCACCAAAGGTGGTATTCATATAAAAAAGAGAGAATCAATAAATATCAAATCATATCTTTAATAACCTAATTAATATGAGCAAGCATAATTAACTTAATTATTATATCCATAAATACTCCACCATTATAAATGATAAAATTTGCATAAATGTTTATTGAATCTATGTTTATTTTTATGTAAGTAGATTAAAAACACAAAACCCCAAAATATCGTGACAGGATGTTTAGGATTTAATTTCGTTTTTAAAAGTTTGAATAATAAATTAAAAACCACATACATTCCTTCCTTAGATCGACCTTGGGAGTATACTTATCATTTTCTACGAAATGATTCGTGCACTTGCGAGAGTTTTATAAATACATAAAACCAAAGTATCGGCAGGATCGACGATGTCGGTTCTGCACCGATCAATGGCCACGCAAGTGGAGTACCTATCTTGTGTGGGCTGAATATTGGTACAATACTACATACCACGCTTCAACAAAAATGACACCTTATCAAGCTCTCTATGGCCGCCTTCCACCAATGATCCCAACATATCCGGAATGTCTCTCATCAGTCCATGAAGTGGATCAAACACCCATGCATCAAGACGAATTGCTACACCAGTTGAAAACAAACTTAGCAATAGCCATCAATCGCCTAAAGCAATAAGCAGATTCCAAAAGGAGAGATATCTAGTTCCAAATTGGTGAACCTGTACTATTAAAACTCCACCGTCAGCACACAATCTTTAAGAGAGCTCACCAAAAATTATCTAGTTGCTACTATGGACCCTATCCTATTATGGATACAATTGGAACAATTGCCTATCACTTACAACTACCACCCACAACTTGCATTCATCCCATATTCCACGTATCTTTACTCAAACCATACAACGGCACGCCACCAGCTCATCCAACTGAATTACCTCCAATTTCTTATGATGGTATACTCACCCTTGAACCTCATAAAATTTTGGATACTCGATAGATCAAACGTGGTGACACCTTCGTAGAAGAAAACGTGGTACAGTGGAAGCATCTTCAACCTGAGGATGCCACTTGGGAAACCACAAACATTCTATGCCACCAATTCCTTCATGCTATGCTTGAGGACAAGCATTCTCTTCCTCAGATGGGCAATGATAAGCCCAAACGTTTTGAGCGTATGCCCAAACCAAACCCCCGCTACCAGGAAGGATGAAGCATCACCACTCAGCCCGCACGTAGTGCCACAACACCAACACGATCTGCTTCAGTTTGCCCGCACACAATGCCACATCACCAACACGATCTGCTCCGGTTTCTATTTTAATGTAACCACTTGCTTTTCAGTTTCGATCCACTTTCTTTTAGTTATTTTATGAGTAGATTTCAATTATAAATCACGATCTGCTCCGGTTTCTATTTTAATGTAACCACTTGCTTTTCAATTTCGATCTACTTTCTTTTAGTTATTTTATGTGTAGATTTCAATTATAAATAGGAAGATGAACAAGGGAATAGGAAGGAAGTTTTAGTATTTTTCTTACAAAAATTTGTGTTCATTTTGCTTGTATTGATTGGGACCTATCACCTTCCCAATAATCCTTACGCCATAATAAAAGCTGAAAAGGTCACGAATACAAAGTATTTTTTTGTTCTCTTTTTGGGTTATCTATGCAGCAAGCTTTTCTCAACAACATCCAACATCATGTATCATCAACGAGATTGAGAAAGATTGAGTGGTGATATTAGAGTGAAAGAAATGGACGAAGTTCACCATTGCAATCCATCTTTACACCAATGAATTTGTTGGAAAATGTGAGTAAGAAAGAATAATGAAATGACATTGGCCATCGGTCGAAGTTATTCGTCGATATTAGCCATAGACACTAGAATGTGTTGGTGTGATGGTGGTATAAACGGATTTGAACATGGAATTGATAAGTGATATAAACAAATCAGGGTAAAATAGTAAAAATAACATCAAAGAATGAAGTGGTGAAACGGTAGGGTTCTGTACATCATAGTATTACTGTTAATATATTGATATATGCTATTAAAAATTTATGTTTTAGTACTTTAATTCAAATATGTTATCATTTTTAAAAAGTAACTAATTTTTTTTTATCTAAAATTGAATTTTTATGAAAGCTTTTTTTCTTTTTTACAATTAACTATAATTAAAAAAATGAAAAAAATTGTTAATTTTTATAATTTTTTTAACAGCATTATACACATATTTTCAATTAAATATTCATGAAAAATATTTTCATTATTCTTGTCAATTATTCATAAAAATATTTACATCATACTCGATAAAATTATTAGAATTTTATGATTTTTAATACATATTTATATTATTTATTTTTTAAATATAAAAATTTAATAATTTTTATTTTTTAATAATAGGAAATGTTGAGCCCAATCTTTAATAAAAAAAATTATTTTTCAACTTTAAAACAAATAAATATCCTTCATTAAAAAGTCAAAAAGATATTTTAGATAAAAAAATTGATTAATATTAAAAAAAAATACTAATACTTAAATTAAAATGATAGAAGAAAACTTTTAAATAATCTAAAATATTTAAATACGAATATATTAATTAAAATATTTGTACATTACCATTCCCGAAGTTGTATACGGAAAAATGTTATTTAATCTTACCGAGCCTCTATTTGAGGTCATCAAATGGTATGGGTTGTTTCTATAAGATATATTAAAAATCGTTTGTGTTATTTAAATATTTATAGATTTAATTTTTTTAATAAATTTATTACGCAAAAGTATATAATTTATTTAAAAATATATAAAGTTTAATGTTCGATCTCAATTAGAGTATATGAATAATGTAAAATTATTTTTAATTTATCTTTTATTTAAAAAAAATTATTATCTTAGAAATGATAAAAATGTTTAAAAGGGATATTAAAAAATTAATTCTTAAACATATAAAATTATTGAATTTTTTATATAAAATAATAAGTTAATTGTTTTGTCATATTTAGCTCAACGGTAGAAACATATAAGACATATCAGGATATTCACGTGAAGTCCAATCTTGGCTAACATGTGTTTTTTCACTTTTTTCAGCCTCGAATTCGGTACCTAACCTTTAAGTACCTTATTAGGACGAAAGAAACACATGTTAGTCAAGGTTAAGCCCTATGTGAATATCTCGAAATGTCTCTACCATTGAGCTAGACATATTAAATCATCAAAAGGTGTCTTTTTTACTTATCATCTTGTGGCAGAGTTTGATATATCTGTATGGGCCCCCGAAGCGTATCGCGGGTTCACTCATTTCTTTCGTCTTCCCCAACACTTGAACCCTAGACCTAGGCCTTAGCTAGTCACAGGAAGCACGTTGAGTACCATCTGGACTAATAGTCCAGATGGTACCAACTTGTTTCCTAATAAGGTACTTAAGGCTAAGTATCGTGTTCAAGGTTGGGAAAGAACGAAAGAAACATTTGTCAACCAAGATTGGGCTCCACGTGAATATCTCGAGATGTCTCTATTGGTGAACTAGACGTGGCAAAACACTAATATATAAATATATATTGCAAATACTAACCTATTTGTGAAATAAAGAATGAAGGGTAGCAAATTACATTACTTTTAATAAAATTATATTTTAGATCTGTATTTATTATGTGAAGTAGGATAAGTCTACTATTTTTACAAAAATGTGATAAAAGGTTCAAGGATTATTGTTGAACTAGACATGGCAAAACACTAATATATAAATATATATTGCAAATACTAGCCTATTTGTGAAATAAAGAATGAAGGGTAGCAAATTACATTACTTTTAATAAAATTATATTTTAGATCTGTATTTATTATGTGAAGTAGGATAAGTCTACTATTTTTACAAAAATGTGATAAAAGTTTCAAGGATTCTCTTATTATGTTAAATGAGTCAATTTAGTCCCGTAATTTATGAATGGGTCAATTTAATCTCCTAATTTATGAAAATAAGGTATTTTAGTATAAAAAATACACTTAAGACTATAGATTAAACTACATGATTTTAAGTAATTATATGACTAAATTTTTTTTTTAATAATTATAAGACTAAATGAACTCGCTTTTCATAATAACAAGACTTATAGTATATGATCCAAGAATAACGATATTAAATTAATCTATTTCACATAAAAATGAAACTAATGCTACCTTCATCCTACAAAATGGGTCGCAAAAATCTATTTAAAAAAACATGTCATACACATGTAACGTTTATGCATGATAGACACGTGGTGTGTGTCAAATACATTATTGACATATTTTCAAAAATGGACCTTTAGGACATTTTTATAAAAATAGATGATTTGTACCATCTTATCTATTAAGTAAAATTCTAAAGTTAACTTTTGTTAAATATACCAAACTTAGGTTAAAGATTCCTATATTAGGTCATTGATACTATTTGATGTATTAGACTATAATGTTATCATTTATTCATTTAACTTTAAAAAAAATTTAATTAAGAACAAACTATATTATTTTAATGTTTGTTATATTATAAACTAATACTTTTAAAAATAATATTTTAATTTAAAATTATTAAATAATGTATTTTGTTCTTAAGTCATCATCTTTTTATAACTAAATGAGTAAATGATATCATTTATAATCTTATGAACTAAATAATATAAATAACTTAATCTAAATAACTTCTATTACCTTGTTCCCTATTTTATTTTTTAATATTATGTATAACAATCAAATTAAGTTACACAAATTGGTATTTATAAGGATATTGGGTATTTTAGGTATTATATGATTTGCTTTTAATTTTTTAGTTGAACTTCATTATTCATTTGATTTAAAAATATGATCAATTAAATTAAAATAATAATTATATATTTTATTAATAAAAAATAAAAAATAAAAAAACCAGTTAATCTCGTACCTCTTTTTTCGCTCTATTTATTTCACTCTCTCATTTTCTACCCTTTCTATTTGTTTCTCTCACTTTCTCTCTCTTCCATTTGCTCTTTCTTTTTTCCTTACTTTCTTAGTTATTCTCTCTCCTATTCATTATTTTTTTATCTTAATTTTTATTTCTATTAATAAAATAATAATAAAAAAGAGAGAGACATTGTAAAAAGAGGAGAAAGAAATATGAGGAAGGAATGAACTATTTTTTTTATTAATAAAATATACAATCTCATTTTATTTCTAAAAAAAATTTAATTTTTAAATTACAAAGTTAATGAAATTTATTTAAAAAATTATAAAACTAAAATATATAAATCGTATAACTACATTATTATAATAACCATGCAATCAATTTAAAATACTTAAATCCAATTATATTAGGTAGTGTAAGTTAATATAAATTTTGTAGACCAAATTGATGACTCGTGACACTAATAAATGTTGTTCTCTTTACCCACTAAACAATATAAAAAAGTGAAGATTGTGTTATTTTATAAATTTTTTTTACAATAATATCGTCAAATTATAACGTTTGTTTTATAATCATTAAATTAATTTTTGTTTCATTTACAACACTCAATGTGTAAAAAGTTTCATCTATACCATTACGTTAGTATCTGTTTAAAACCGTCACAAATTATAACATAAATTATTATTTTAAATATATATAATTTAATTATTTTAAATATATTATTGATGTATGACACTGTTAAACAAATATTAATATAATGATATAAATTAAACTTTTTATAAATTAAGTGGTATAAATCAACAAAAAATAATAATTTAAGGATATAACACAGAATAATTTAATAATATTTTTTTAGGGTACTTAAAAATAAATAAAGATTGTGTTACTCGAGTAGTGGAAGAGGATAAGGACTATTTGGAAAATTTGGGCTCTCTATTTTAAAATAATTGTAAATTTTAATTTCGTTTGGAAAGGGTGTTGTTTTTAAAGAAAAATGGGTGTGAAAAAAAAAATTGCATTTCGTTTTGGGTGAGAAGTAGAAAATCAGTATTTTGCAATAAAAGCCTAGGCAGTATTGGCAAATAAACCCTAGACAATCACTATATAAGCCGGAAAGCTTCTTAAAGTCTCCATTAGAAGTCGGCCAAGATGTCGAAGAGAGGTTAGATCTACACATCGCTATCTTCTTCTTTTCTATGTTAACTTTTGTTTTGATTTCATTTTATTTCTATGGAGTGTAACGTAAGCAAATTAGACCGTGCTGCTTTATTCGTGTGTCTTTCTATTGTTCTTTAGCAACCAAATGAAGCTTGATCATAAAATTTATTTATATATATAATTTTCTTATTATATATTTATCAGTAGATCGGTATGGGTTGTTTAGAAATTTATGAAAAAGAAAGAAATCTAGAAGCTTGAACATGTATGAATGGGTTGTTAGTAATGCTCTGTTTATGCTCAGTTTTCTTGTGGGTATGTTTGATTCTTAAGAGAAATAGGGAAAAGTTTGTACACCCGATCTAAATAAACTGTATTTGCTACATACTATTATCTTATTTGGTTGAAGAATATGATGCATCGTTAAAGAAAGAGGTAGCATTGTAACTTGTGTTTCTGCGTGGTATAGGTCGAGGAGGGTCAGCTGGTAACAAGTTTAGGATGTCACTGGGTTTGCCAGTGGCAGCCACTGTGAACTGTGCTGATAACACTGGGGCAAAGAACCTGTACATCATATCAGTGAAGGGAATCAAGGGTCGTCTCAACCGATTGCCATCTGCTTGTGTTGGGGACATGGTCATGGCCACTGTTAAAAAAGGAAAGCCTGATCTCAGGAAGAAGGTCTTGCCTGCTGTTATTGTTAGGCAGCGCAAGCCATGGCGCCGAAAGGATGGTGTCTACATGTATTTCGAAGGTTATTTTCTTTCTTGTACATTAATTCTCTTAATTGGGTTTGTGACCATCTGTCATTGTTTTGATCAGTGTTATGTTCTTGGGATATTGTTTGATTAAGCTGACCATGTTTTTATGAACTTTTAGCCTTTGTGTTTTCTTTTGTGTCTATACTTGTGGAAACATTTGGGAATGTCATTCCCTCCATCTATTCTGCTATCCTGATGAATCTCATCGGTTGCTATTTGAATCTGTTTTATGTAGTTAACGCCTTAATTTAACAGTAGCCTGATGCATACTTGTTAGAAATCTCATCTGTTGGTGGAATTAATAATGTGATGTTTCCTGCCAGTAGCTACATTAAACATTATATTGAGCAGGATCTCTTTTAATACCTTCTCTGAGTAAGATCTTTATTTACTTATGCAGTGATATTTATTTATTTTTAATTTGGACCAAAGTTCAAATAATGGTTTTCTTAAAATTATTTTATGCTGGTTATGTGGTGTGGATGATTTCATGTTTATGCTGTCTCCACACTTCCCATACCCAGCAATATTTAACTAACCAGCCTTACCCCAATCCCGGATGATAACTATGGAATATATAGCTATTATCCCTGTCAAGGTTGGGATACTTGTAATTTGCTTGTTAATATACTCTTCATTATTAGAGTTTTTCATTAGTGGTTCTGTTTTCTTTCCTACTTGTGTAGTCAATACCTGTAATATATTACCAGACTTTAGTCAAGTATCCTCCGTAACTTCAATGGTGGATACAGTTACAAGTCTGGAAAATTGATTGTGTCCTTCGTTACAGATATGTCCCGTACTTTTGATGCTCATATCTGCTCCATTAGGGCCCTACATTATTTTCTACCAGTTCATGTTCCATACTCTTCTTGTGTAGCTATCATTTCAATGGTAAACTGTTAAAGACTGACAGATTTAATGCATAATTTTAATGGTTTTTTCTAAAGGATATCATACATAATGATTGCTTCAAATGATATAAATTTACAGATAATGCTGGTGTTATTGTCAATCCAAAGGGTGAAATGAAAGGTACATACATATATCTATTATTTAAACTCTGTATTATTTACATGTATCTATTATTTAAACTCTGTATTATTTATCTTTGTCTACACATTAATTTCTTTTCTATACTTTGTACTTGATTTGATTTCTCCTTTGTGGAATGTAATGTGCTTTATGTTGTTTTAGGGTCGGCAATTACTGGCCCAATTGGAAAGGAGTGCGCTGATCTCTGGCCTAGGATTGCAAGTGCAGCTAATGCTATTGTTTAAGAGTTAATGTAGTGATCTTAGAGTCTCACTATCACTATCACTATATCTTTGTTTGGATGTAGATGTTTATTTTCTGTAGTTTGACTTGGTATATATACTTAGGATTTATTCTTCAGTTGGGCTTCTTATCATCTTATGGCAGCATTTGGTTTTCATTCTCTTCGTACTATAGAAATACTTTTAAATCTGGTTCTGCGTTTATTTGGCTTAAATTTGTTCTATAATACCTCTGGTATTCAAACAAAAAAATATTCCTCTAGACGGGGTATTTAAAATTCATGGGAAGTTATTATGGCTCATTCTCAGATTAATTGCGTGAGGTGGTTTAGCATTAAAGATTGGAGATTGGGAAAAGACGAGAAAAGAAAAGAACAGAAAGCCCTCTTAGTTACGTTAGTAGTTTATATTTTATTGTTATCATTTTTTAACAATTTAATTTTTTAATTTTTATTAATTTTATAGTAATTGTTGTTTATTTGTTAAAGATAATAATATTTTATTAATATTTGATAAAATTAAAAAAAATAAAAATGAAATCAGAAAAATTGAAAGATTTATATATTAATCCGGGAATTAAATTATTATTATATTTTTGGCACAATAAATTTGTGATATTATTAATTAAAATGACAATACTATGTATCACGAATTTTTTTTAATTAAGAAAAGGTATAAAGTTCACAATTTATATTCGATTTTAATTGGCACAATTTGGATTTCAAAAACTTCATGCAATGTAACAGTTTAATGTGCAGTAGAACGTGACTACAATTGTAGGCGAACTCAATTCACTTCATGTTTCATGGTATATAAAAAATTAAAATTAAGCAATCGGGGTGACTTATCAATAGTAGAAACAATGACATAATTAGGGGGAGCTTCACCAAAAGTTCTGTCATTGTAGAATCCCTGCATGCTAGGTATGTTCATGGACCACACATAACCCAAGAAGGGGGTTTCTTAATTGTCCTAATTCCAATCAAAGATGAATCGGGGTTGTGGGTTTGTTAAGTGGGATGGCGAGGAGATTATCAAGAATTTAGGGTCTTTTTGTTAATAATAATCCTTTGTTTTGAATAATCCTTATTAACTAGGATTGTTTGTTTTGCTTTTGACCTATTCCTTTGCTTTTTACCATGTTATCAGTTAGTGTATAACGTGAGTTACACAATTATTTTCGGTAAGGATTGTAAGGATATATATTTGACAAAGTTTTTAATTAACGAAGTAAGTCATTCTTTTAGTATTATTATGTGTTTGTTTCTTTCAAACTTACAATAATTTAGTATTCGAGCTCCTATCGGGCTTGAAGAAAACAAAACAACAACCTTTGTGATTTGTAATAGCAAGAGATATTACATAGAAGAGAATTTTGTGTAATTATCCATTCCTTGTTTTGATGATCGTTATGATTGATAAGAGTCAAATTATTGCATTTTTGTTATGATTTAAATGTTGATATTTGTGTGAAAATTGCGTTTATTTGATTATTTAATCCACAAATGTCATTTCACGGGTATTTCGTGTTTAAAGTGCAATTTCAGGTAAAATCATAATTTTGGAGAAGTTCGGGACAAATTTCAAGGACCGGGGTTGAGTACAAATAAAAAGAAAACAAAATTTCAAAAATTTGGAATTTCGTCGTCGGCGAGAATATTCTCGCCACGTAAACCTTAGCGAAAACGTTGAAAATCATGCGAGGAGCACGGATTTTGTACAGCCAATCTGTAGTCGACCAAGTAAATCTCGCCACGGCAAAATCAATCTCATGGCCGACCCTGATAATCTAGCCGCCGAGATTGAAGCGGAACCAAAATCGTAAGTTTTCCGAATTCGCCTTGGCGAGAACAATTCGCCAGCCGTGATTTTCGCGAAAACAGATTTTTTGGTTGTTTTGTTCCAAAATTGCCCCCTAAACCCTAGATCTATATATATAATATGATGGAAAAAGAAGAGGACGTCAGAAATGGGAGTTCAAAGACATTTTTGGAGGAGAGAAAGAAATTTTGGAGAAACTTGAAGGATCTTCACCATTGATGCTACCAAGTCTTCATCTTCTAGAGTTTTTCATCTCTTCTCCTTAGTTTTTATATTCTGTAATTTATTTAGTTTTATTATTGATGGATTCAATTGAAATAATGGTTGTTCTTATTTCCGTTATGAACTAATTCATTTTTGCTAAGGTTATGATGTAGTTAAATCAAGGAAATCTGATTTCTTTTATTATGGTTATATGAATTCATTGTTTTCAAGTCGAGTATTTATTTCCATGCTTAATGCTTTTAAATTTCTGATCAAGATTTAGATGATTTGTTGCATTATATTGAGACCGAGAGGAGATGTGTAATGAATGTTTCTTGTGATAAATACCGTATGTTGAATGCGAGTTTGACACCTAATGCATGATGTATGTGGTTATTCCAGAAATTTCATAAATCGTAATGTGCTTATTTGTGATTAAATCTTCATAGAAATATAATTGGTTTTCATAGATAAGTAATTCTAATATAACTTGAGAAAGAGTATTAGATAAGTTTGGGTTTTTCAACCATCACTTTTAGCTTTGATTTTCATATAACATGACTTGAAATCGGATTAAATTGATTTAGCGAAATCAAATGCCTTAGCGTTTTTAATCATTAGTGAACAACATTAAATTTTGTTATTTGTGTTTAGTTTTATGTTAATTTGCTTTTAAAACAATTCCAACAATTCGGTTTTCAAATAAAATTAGGGTTAGTAAATTTCGGTACTTAGTAACGCCATTCCTTGTGGGTTCGACATCCGTACTTTTGTACACTTTATTACTTGAACGATTCGTACACTTGCGAAAATAAGCATCAAGTTTTTGGCGCCGTTGCCAGGGAATGGTTTGATTTTATTAATATCGATACTACCTAATCTTAGTTTTAATTTGAAGTTAATTTGCTTTATCTTTCTTTCATTTTTAATTTTGTTTATTTTGGTGTTTTATTTTATTTATAAAAAAAAAAAAGTAAGTAACTTTGTGTTGTTTTTGTTAGTTGATTTTCTGGTTGTAGGATTTTTGTATGAGACGTACAAGAAGCCTTAACCTTCTTCCATTTGATCCGGAGATTGATAGAACATATAGGCGTCTAAACAGAGAGAGAAGACGTTCAACCTCAGTTCCTAATAGACAATCAACCATGGATCCACCATTTGTTTGGGGACGTGGAAATCATAGAGCTTTGAGGATTATCTTTGCGCCTAATGTTGCTGGAACTATTTCGGGTATAAGGAGGCCAACTATTCAAGCCAATAACTTTGAGATAAAACCATCCTTTATCCAAATGGTTCAATCAAATCAGTTCGGGGAAATGTCAAAAGATGATCCAAATGCACATATTTCTTACTTTCTGGAGGTGTGTGATCTTTACAAGATAAATGGTGTATCCGGAGATGCTGTAAGATTGAGGGTTTTTCCTTTTTCACTACGGGATAAAGCCAAGGAGTGGCTAAACTCATTACCACCAGGATCAATTACAACATGGAATGAATTGGTTCAAAAATTCTTATCCAAGTTCTTTCCTCCTGCTAAGACGGCAAAATTGAGGAATGAAATCACATATTTTACACAATATGACCAAGAATCATTGTATGAAGCTTGGGAAAGATTCAAAGAAATGTTGAGGAAATGCCCACATCATGGTATACCAATTTGGCTACAAGTCTCTACATTTTATAATGGGTTGGTTTCAAATTATCGGGCAATGCTTGATCTTTGCGGTGGAGGGTCTTTAATGGGAAAAACACCGGAGGATGCTCATGAGTTGTTAGAGGTTATGGCAGAAAACAACAATCAGTGGCATTCAGAGCGAGTAATTGCAAAAAGACCAGCAATAGTGCATGAAATTGATTCAGTGAATGCTTTGTCGGCTCAAGTTGCTGTTCTTTCAAGAAAGATGGATTCTTTGTCATCCAAACTCGAATCCAAACCAACTGCACAATGTGATTTATGTGGTGGAAATCATGCTAGCATCGAGTGCCAAGTTGGAAATCCATTTGCTTCACCAAATGCTGAGCAAGCAAATTATGTTTCAAATTTCCAAAAACCTCAACATAACCCATAATCGAACACTTACAATCCAGGTTGGAGAAATCATCCAAATTTGTCATGGGGAAATAACCAAGGGGGATTCAAACTGTCATCATCTTCCTACCAACCCCAAGAAAAAAAACAAACAAATTTGGAAGAAATTTTGGGAAAGTTCATTGAGGAGTCAAGAACAAATTTCAGAAATCAAGAAGCAATTAACAAGGATATCCAAAACCAACTGGGGCAACTTTCAAAGCAGATTGCAGAAAGGTCTCAAGGATTGTTGCCTAGTGACACAATAAATCACAAGGAGCATGCAAAGGCTATCACATTAAGAAGCGGTAGAGAACTTGAGAATCAGAGGAAATCGGAGAAAAAGATGGAAGAATCTAAAGAAAATCCATCAACATCCCAAGATGTTCAACCTTCCCCAAATGCGAAATATGAGCCTCCTATCCCACATCCTCAAAGATTGAATAAGAAAAAGCTTGATAATCAATTTGATAAATTTCTAGAAATTTTTAAGAAATTGCATATTAATATTCCTTTGGCAGAGATGTTAGAACAAATGCCCAAGTATGCAAAATTCATGAAGGAAATTCTATCAAAGAAGAGGAGGTTGGGAGATTATGAAACTGTCATGCTAAATGAGGAGTGCAGTGCAGTTCTTCAAAGAAAACTGCCACAAAAATTGAAAGACCCAGGGAGTTTTACTATACCTTGTACTATAGGAAGTTGCAATTTTGATAAAGTCCTATGTGATTTAGGAGCAAGCATTAATTTGATGCCACTTTCTGTTTTCAGGAAACTAGGCCTGGGAGAAGTGAAGCCCACTTCAATCTCTCTACAATTAGCGGATCGATCGGTGAAATATCCTCGAGGGGTAATTGAGGATGTTTTAATTAAAGTTGACAAATTTATTTTCCCTGTAGATTTCGTGGTGCTTGACATGGAGGAAGATAGAGAGGTACCGTTGATATTGGGGAGACCATTCCTTGCAACTGGAAGAACATTGATCGATGTTCAGCAGGGAAAGCTCATTCTACGGGTGCAAGATGAACAAGTGACCTTTGATGTTTTTGAAGCAATGAAATTTCCAAGTGAGGTACATTCGTGTTTTCAAATTAACACTCTTGATAGGTTAATCTCAGAAACTTTTGAGGAGAGAACTCCATTGCTAGCACTAGAAGCTTGCCTTGTGAAATCTGCAACAATTGAGGAGGATGATAAGGGAGTGAGACAATGTTCCGAATTACTGGCAGCACTTGATGAATATTTGTCCAGTGATGGAACATTCAAGGAGTTGGGAACAAATGAAACTCCAACCTCAGTGGTAAAGAAGGAAGCCAACAAGATTGAGCTAAAGCCACTGCCATCCCATCTAAGGTATGCCTATCTTGAAGACTCTGAATCTTTTCCTGTTATTATTAACAATTCCTTGAATGATGAAGAGGAAAAAAAGCTATTAGGAGTTCTTCGGACTCACAAAACGGCAATTGGATGGACAATGGCGGACATCAAAGGGATTAGCAACTCTGTGTGCATGCATAAAATCTTGATAAATGAGGATTACAAGCCCATAATTCAGCCACAAAGGCGTTTGAACCCAACAATGCAAGAAGTGGTCAAGGCTGAGGTGATTAAGCTTTTGGATGCCGGGGTAATCTATCCGATTTCAGATAGTGCTTGGGTAAACCCAATTCATTGTGTACCAAAGAAAGGAGGAATCACAGTTGTAGAAAATGAAAACAATGAGCTTATTCCGACAAGGACAGTGACTGGGTGGAGAGTGTGTATTGATTATCGAAAGTTGAACGACGCTACCCGAAAAGATCATTTTCCTTTGCCATTTATTGATCAGATGTTGGAAAGATTGGCTGGACATGCTTATTATTGCTTTCTTGATGGATATTCGGGGTACAACCAAATTGCAATTGCACGAGAGGATCAAGACGAGACAACATTTACATGCCCTCATGGTACTTTTGCATACAGAAGGATCCGGTTCGGTTTATGTAATGCACCTGCAACTTTCCAAAGATGCATGATAGCAATTTTCTCTGATATGGTCGAAAAGTTGATTGAGGTTTTTATGGATGATTTTTCTGTTTTTGGCCATTCTTTTGATAATTGCTTGCATAATCTCTCTTTAGTCCTGCAGCGTTGTAAAGACACAAATTTAGTGCTAAATTGGGAGAAATGTCACTTCATGGTTCAAGAAGGAATTGTTCTTGGCCATCGGATTTCAACAAAGGGAATAGAAGTGGACCGTGCAAAGGTGGAAGTGATCGAAAAATTACCACCTCTAACAACTGTAAAGGGTGTTAGAAGTTTCTTGGGACATCTTGGGTTTTATATAAGATTTATTAAAGATTTTTCAAAAATAACAAAACCTCTTTGCGGTTGTTAGTTAAAAATGCACAATTTGATTTTTCTCACGATTGTTTGCAAGCTTTTAACCTTTTGAAGGAGAAGCTCACTTGACCCTATAATTTGTGCACCGGATTGGAGTCTTCCATTTGAGGTAATGTGTGATGCTAGTGACTATGCTATAGGTGCTGTTTTGGGCCAAAGGAAGAATAAGTTGCTGCATGTGATTTATTATGCAAGCAGGACATTGACAGATGCACAACTTAATTATGCAACAACTGAGAAAGAGCTTTTGGCAGCAGTGTTTGCATTTGATAAGTTTAGATCTTATTTAATTGGGTCTAGAATTATTGTTTATACTGATCATTCTGCTCTTAAGTATTTGCTAGCCAAGAAAGATGCCAAACCGCGATTACTAAGATGGATTCTTCTCTTGCAAGAATTTGACTTAGAAATCCGGGACAAAAAAGGGACCGAAAATTTGGTTGCTGATCATTTGTCCAGGTTGGAAGAAGATTACATTGAGGTTGAAGACCAAATTAATGAAACATTTTCGGATGAGAAATTGCTTGCTATCCGAACGGCTCCATGGTTTGCTGATTATGCAAATTATTTGGTCAAGAAAATTTTACCTCCTGACATGTCTTATCAACAAAAAAAGAAATTCTTTTCTGATCTGAAACATTATTTTTGGGATGAACCTTACTTGTATAAACATTGTGCAGATCAAATTATTAGAAGATGTGTGCCGGAGGAAGAAATGGAAAGTATTCTTCGTCATTGCCATTCGAAGGAAGTTGGGGGACATTTTGGTGGAACAAAAAGCTATGACAAAAATTTTGCAATCTGGATTTTATTGGCCTTCATTGTTTAAAGATGCTTTCAAGTTTGTTTCAATGTGTGATGATTGCCAAAAGAGCGGAAATATTTCACGGAGACATGAAATGCCCTTAAATAACATTTTAATAATTGATTTATTTGATGTTTAGGGTATTGATTTTATGGGGCCTTTTCCTTCATCTCATTCTAATAAATACATTCTTGTTGGTGTAGATTATGTCTCTAAATGGGTGAAAGCAGTTGCCTTGCCTACCAATGATGCTAGGGTTGTGATAAATTTTCTCAAGAAGAACATATTTTCCAGATTTGGCACATCTAGAGCAATTATAAGTGATGGAGGTAAGCATTTCTACAATAACCAATTTGAGGCTTTGTTGCAAAAATATGGAGTAACACACCGAATAGCTACACCTTACCATCCTCAAACTAGTGGACAAGTTGAAGTGTCAAACCGAGAGTTGAAGAGGATCCTTGAAAAGACCGTAAATAACTCACGCAAGGATTGGTCAAGGAAACTAGATGATGCACTTTGGGCCTATAGGATAGCTTTCAAGACACCTATCGGCATGTCTCCATACCGATTGGTGTATGGAAAAGCTTGTCACCTTCCAGTTGAATTGGAACATCGGGCATATTGGGCAATTAAAATTCTGAATTTTGATCTTAAGGTAGCAGGTGAGAAGAGGGTGTTGCAATTAAATGAGATGGATGAAATAAGGAATGATGCTTATGAGAATGCCCAAATATACAAGGACAAGACGAAGGTTTGGCATGATAAGCACATCTTGAGGCGAAACTTAGAGGCGGGACAGAAAGTGTTGCTTTATAATTCCCGTCTCAGACTTTTTCCAGGAAAGTTAAGATCTCGTTGGTCAGGGCCTTTTCTTGTAACCAAGGTGTTTCCTTATGGAGCAGTTGAGATTAGCCATGAAACAAAGGGAACTTTCAAGGTGAATGGACAACGGTTGAAGCCATATTTTGAGGGAGAATTCAGCAAACAGAAAGATTCTCTAGAGTTACAATAACCGTAGCGAAGAATGATAGAAAGTCTAGCTAATGACTATAACTTAAAGCGCTTAATGGGAGGCAACCCATCAGGTAAAAAAAAAAATTATTATTACTGTCACCGCCGGCGGAAAGGAGATCTCTCTTTCTTTTCTTACATTGAGGACAATGTAAGGTTTTGGTTGGGGGTGTGCGGTAAACGGTAAATCTTTTCTTCCCTTCATTTTTAGTAGTTTTGTTTGTGTGTTTATTTGTGTTTAATTTTGATTTTTCATTTATTTTTCTGCATTTTGATTTAATTTCTTTTATTTGTTTATTGTCATATTTCGATTTTTATTTTTATTTTATTTTATTTGCATTTTACTTATTTTAATTTGCACGTTGATGATAATAATGTGATTGTGATAACAAGTAGCTGTTAGAAGACATTAAATTTTGCTTCGGTTTAAAGAGAATTTCAAATGTTGATTTTACCTAGTTGGCGACTCTTTTGGTATGTGGTGTGATTTGGTTGATTAGTCTAAATGCTTAGAGAAGTCTTATGTGCGAATTTTTCATGGATATTTTTGTGATCTCAACAAACTCTAGAACTCATTTGAAAACCTCTTGAGGCGAAATAATTTGGAATTGCACTGTTTAGGATATGATGTAGGCCATTTTTGGATCGATTGTGCCATTTTAAGCCTACCTTGTTATACTTATATCACTAGTAACCTCTTTGAGCCTATTTAAATATATTGTTAGCCTTACATTTCTTTCTTTTTGCCTTATATAACCTACCTTCTATTGAGCCAAAAATATATATATATATATATATAATTCCTACCTTATTTGTTAAGAGCACTTAATTTTGAACACAAACTTTTCAAGAAGAATTGGAGAAATCTTCCACATATATTGGAAGAAATTGGTTGGAGGTTATGTCTTTTCAAGAGCAATTGGAGTAAGGATGCAAAAAAAAAAAGAAGAAGAAAGTGGTTGGCTTTTCAAGAGCAATTGAGAAAAAAAAAGAAGAAGAAGAAGAAGAAAGCCTTCACATTTTAATAAATAAAAGAATGTTAGTGATGGATGTACTAAGGAGAAAGACTGAGGAAGAATTTTGTTTATCTTTGGAAAAATGGGTTATGATCGGAAGAAACAATTTGGTTTAATGGTGTTACTCTTTTACTTAATTGGTTGTGTTTAATCTAATAAGTGCCCTTATTTGTATTTTGACACTTCCCGTTCTTTCTTAACCAAATACCTAAGCCTAACATTACAAGCCTCGTAAAGTCTTATTGATTCGAAGGGGTGTATTTTTCTTCATTAGTGGAGAGAGGTTTGAAAAGTGAGCCTATGGAGTTTGAGATTTCACCTTTTTGTTTGTGGATGTTGTGCATAATATTATCTGGGCATTATGGCTATTGGTTTGTGGTTTGATGGATATTTAAGAGTCAATAACAAAGTGAAATTTGTATTTGAGATTTCTTAAAGCTTAGGTGACATTTAATTATTCTATATGTTGGGTGTTATTTACAATTTTTGAGACATTTGTGCAAGTTATTTGTTATGTGATTTTATTGTTTTAAGTTAGGATAGTTATAGGAAGATGTTTGGGGGTATCATCCGTGGAAGCCCCCACGAGACTACAGCTCGTGCGACTAGGGCCACCTAGGGGTTTAAAGGCTTATTGCATACGCTTAATGTAATGTTGTAAATAGAATAAATTTCCTTTGAATTTTTCTTTTAATGTCTCCTTTGAAATTATTCATAGATCACTTTTCTTGCTAGAGACTAGCAAGAAGTTGGATGAGGTTGTTGATAAGAGTCAAATTATTGCATTTTTGTTATGATTTAAATGTTGATATTTGTGTGAAAATTGCGTTTATTTGATTATTTAATCCACAAATGTCATTTCACGGGTATTTCGTGTTTAAAGTGCAATTTCAGGTAAAATCATAATTTTGGAGAAGTTCGGGACAAATTTCAAGGACCGGGGTTGAGTACAAATAAAAAGAAAACAAAATTTCAAAAATTTGGAATTTCGCCGCCGGCGAGAATGTTCTCGCCGCCAGCGAAAACCTTAGCAAGAAAACGTTGAAAATCATGCAGGGAGCACGGATTTTGGCACAACAATCTCGCCGCCGGCCACAATAATCTAGCCGCCGGCAAAATTGAGCGGAACCAAAATCGTAAGTTTTCCAGAATTCTCGCCACGGCGAGAACAATTTCGCTGCCGGTGAGTTTCGTGCGAAAACAGATTTTTTGGTTGTTTTGTTCCAAAATTTCCCCCCAAACCCTAGATCTATATATATAATATGATGGAAAAAGAGAGGACGGCAGAAAGGGGAGTTCAAAGACATTTTTGGAGGAGAGAAAGAAATTTTGGAGAAACTTGAAGGATCTTCACCATTGATGCTACCAAGTCTTCATCTTCTAGAGTTTTTCATCTCTTCTCCTTAGTTTTTATATTCTGCAATTTATTTAGTTTTATTATTGATGGATTCAATTGAAATAATGGTTGTTCTTATTTCCGTTATGAACTAATTCGTTTTTGTTAAGGCTATGATGTAGTTAAATCAAGGAAATCTGATTTCTTTTGTTATGGTTATATGAATTCATTGTTTTCAAGTCGAGTATTTATTTCCATGCTTAATGCTTTTAAATTTCTGATCAAGATTTAGATGATTTGTTGCATTATATTGAGACCGAGAGGAGATGTGTAATGAATGCTTCTTGTGATAAATACCGTATGTTGAATGCGAGTTTGACACCTAATGCATGATGTATGTGGTTATTCCAGAAATTCCATAAATCGTAATGTGCTTATTTGTGATTAAATCTTCATAGAAATATAGTTGGTTTTCATAGATAAGTAATTCTAATATAACTTGAGAAAGAGTATTAGATAAGTTTGGGTTTTTCAACCATCACTTTTAGCTTTGATTTTCATATAACATGACTTGAAATCGGATTAAATTGATTTAGCGAAATCAAATGCCTTAGCGTTTTTAATCATTAGTGAACAACATTAAATTTTGTTATTTGTGTTTAGTTTTATGTTAATTTGCTTTTAAAACAATTCCAACAATTCGGTTTTCAAATAAAATTAGGGTTAGTAAATTTCGGTACTTAGTAACGCCATTCCTTGTGGGTTCGACATCCGTACTTTTGTACACTTTATTACTTGAACGGTTCGTACACTTGCGAAAATAAGCATCAATGATCATTAGAATATTTTGATAAAAAATTTCCCAAGATCTAAATAATATTAGAGTCTTATGAAACCGACTATGTTAATCCAAAGAATGGAATAATAGTGAAAGAAGCACATCAAAAGAGACTCGAGGAGTTGAAGCTAAAAGACTCTTTAAGGTGAAAAACTATCTATTTTTGAAGGACTCATCTAAAAAAATATGGGAGGGACTCTATTAAGATGAAATACGAAGGGAATGCAAGACTAAAGTGATCTCACCTTTTAGCATTGCGTAGAGAGTTTGAAACTCTTGAAAAAAATCTTGGTGAAGGTGTTTTCGATTATTTCTTAAGGGTAATGTCTATTGTTAATAGAATTAGGGTTAATGGTGAACCAATGAGAGATGTTTTGGTGATGAAAAAGATTCTTCAATCATTGAGTGATAAGTTTAATTATATTGTTTGCTTAATTGAGGAATCGACGGACATTGATCAATTATCAATTGATGAACTGCAAAGTTCGTTGATTCGTTCATGAGTAGAAATTCCACAGGCAAAACGAGGAAGAGTAGGCTTTCAAAGTAACTTGTGAAGAGAGAGCAGGAGGAAAAGGCCATGGTCGTGGATCATTTAGAATAAAAGGTCATGGTCGTGGATCATTCAGAGGAAAAGGGAGAGGTAGAGGCCGTCAAAAATTCAACAAAGTTATTGTGGAGTGTTACAAGTGCACAAACTTGGACACTTTCAATATGAGTGCCCAAGTTGGGACAAAGAGGACAACTATGTTGAACTTGGAAAAGAAGAAGAGATGTTAAGGATGGTCTATCTTGAGATAAATGAAGGGAATAGAAATGATGTGTGGTTTTTGCATTCAAGCTACAGTAATCACATATGTGGAGATAAAGCTCAATGTTGTGATCTCAATGAAAGCTTCAAGCAGATGGTAAGGTTGGAAAACAATTCAAGAATGTTAGCGACGAGCAAAGGAAATGTAAGGCTGTAAATGAGTGGATTTACTCACGTAGTCACAAAAGTATGCCATGTACTAGATTTGAAGAACAACCTTTTGAGCATTGGACAACTATAGAAGAGAGGATGAACTATTCTTATTCAACACAATAAGTATAGGGTTTATCATCCGGAGAAAGGTTCGATAATTAAAACTGAAATGTCTGCCAATCGAATATTTGTCTTGTTGGCTATATCATAGCCAAAGAATCCAGCTTGCTTTCACACAATCACACAAGACTTGCCTCCCCTTTGGAATTACAGATACAATCATTTAAGTCACAAGGGTTTGAGGACTCTTCAATACAAGAAGATGGTGTATGGACTTCCATAACTCAAAGCTTCATCAATTTTGTGCATTGAATGTATGGAAGAAAGCAACTCAGTTTACAATCTGATTGTTCCAGGATTCAAAGTGTTCAAGGATGAAAATGGAGTTAAGGTGGATGCAATTTTTTACAATTAAATTGTAGGTAGCCTAATGTGTTTAATGACAACTAGGCCTAATTTGATGTGTGTGATGGGTCTGATAAGTAGATACATGGGGCTACCAATTGAGCTATATTTACAAGCAATAAAGAGAGCTCTAAGATATTTGAGAGGCACAATAAATCTTGGGTTTTTCTATAAGAAAGGAGGGAATGAGAAACTCATTGCATACAATTGATAGTGATTATGCAAGTGATTTGGAGGATAGAAAGAGCACATCAGGTTATGTATTCTTATTGAGTTTAGGAGTTGTTTCTTGGTCACCTAGAAAGCAACCAATTCTCATTCTTTCAACAACTTAAGTTGAGTTTATAGCTACAGTATCTTGTACATGTCAAGCTCTTTGGTGAAAAGAATCTTGGAAAAGCTTGGTCATTATCAAGGTAATTGCACTATTGCGTATTGTGATAATGACTCAACAATCAAATTGTCAAAGAATCCGATCATGCACGTGCGTAACAAGCATATAGATGTGCGCTTTTGTTTTCTAAGTGATCTTACAAAAGAAGGAGTTGTGAAGTTAATTCATTGTGGCACACAAGAACAAATTGTATATGTGTTTCTAAAGCTTAGTGAGATATGGGTGTTTGTAAAGTTTAAGATGTAAACTAATTGTTGTTAGCAATTAGTTTAAGAAAGGGTGTAAAGAATTTGGGGTCTTTCAATCAAGATTAATCTTCTGTTTTGAATAATTCTTATTAACTAGGTTGTTTGTTTTGCTTTTGACGTATTTCTTTACTCTTTACCATTTTATCATTTAATGTATAATATAGGCTACACATTTACTTTGGGTTAGGATTTTAAGGCTATATATTTGCCAAAGTTTTTGATTAATGAAGTCTTTCTCCTAGTATTATTTTGAGTTCATTCTTTTTCAAACTTACACTAAAGATGGGTGATTGAGCAAAATAAGTTACTAATGGTCGTCTGCATAAAGTCAAAGTTGAAGAATAAAGTAAGTACTTTGCTATTTGTTGAAATTTCAAACCACGAAAAACGATAAAAAATGGATTAAGTTTTCCAAACCATGATTAAGAAAGTCGGGTGGGTTACCTAAAATTGTAGTCAAGTGCAATCACATGCTATTAAATAGTAATTTTTGAAAAACTAATAAATTATATGTAATCTTTAAAATTTAAAAAAAATTAGTAATTAAATCGTTCAAATATGAACATTGAAATAAATTGTGATATCATAAATAAATTAGGGGCCAAGTATTGAGTATAATAATGTAAATTATAAGCTCATAATTTCACTAATTATTAATAATCTAAGAATATATTTATCTTGATATCTAGAATTACAATAACTTTAAACTTTTTACTTATTTTCTTAAAAATTATAAACTAATAAAATAAAATAAACTTAAACATTATAAACAAATTATTAATAAAATTGAAAATAAAATAAAATAATTAATTAAACGATTAAATGAATAAAAATATGAGTAGATAATTTTAATTAAAAAGTGAAAAAATTAATAGGAAAATATGGACATTTAGCTAGCTATATGTAAAGTTAGGTTGATTCGATTTTGAACTAAAATTCAAACCAATCCACTCTAATTGGTTTTTTAAAAAATAGAAAATGAATCAAGCCAATATAAATGGAACAAAAAAATTTGGATTGGTTTGAGTTAGTTGTATTGATTTTTAAAATTTTTACTTTATATATATATATATATATATATATATATATATATGTACATGTATTAATTTAAATATTTTTATGCATATCATGTTAGGATTTTAAAATTTTAAATTGAAGAAAATCTAAAAATCTAAAAATAAATAAATAAATAAATAAAATAAATTAACCATAATAAAATTAATATATATATATTTGCACCAAAATCACATAGTTATTTTTTTTTTTTGAAATAATCATTATTTCAAAGAAAATTAAGATATTTTCTTGACTTAATCTCAAAAGTATAATTAAACATTTTGATAAATAATTAAATAAAGTAGTATTAAAGAGTAAGAATTCATTATTAACAACTAATGATATTATATTGATGTTAGTATTTATAAGTTTACAAATCTTCGTTTAAATTTCTGTTTTAAATTTTCTAGTTTAAATTTATTCCGATTTCAAATTTTCTCCTTTTTATTTTAAAAAACAAATGTATAGTTTTAATTTTTCTTTTTATATATCAACATCATTATCTTCTTCTTCATCGAAGAACAAAAATATTATTAATAGTGAAGAATCATTATTGAAAACTTTTCAAAACAAAAGGATCAAATATATAAAACAAAGATTATAAATCTTTTCAAAATCGATTGGACAATCAAAACTATGGAGAAAAATATCCAGCTCTCTTCATCTTTTGAAACCATTGAATTATTTTCAAAAAACTTATTACAAAAACATTTTGATAAACACTTCAACTATGTTCATATCAGGTTAATCCAAGTTGAATTAAAACCCTTGACCAAAGAAGGTCTAAACACATCAATCATAGCAGCTCTTCGAGATGCTAGATTCAAAAATTTCTAGGATTCTCTATTGCGAACAGTTGAGTCGAGTCTCTGCAAAGAATCGATATCATTTGATTTTTTTCCTAACTTCACAATCTCTTTAAGTGATTGAAATATTATGAAGTGACTTACATTACAAATCCAAACTAATAACTATGATATGATCCCAAGATCTATCTCAGTTGCATTAATATTTAGAGTGCATTACAAACAAATGGTATCTGCATTCAACACTGGA
The DNA here is from genome assembly GCA_030763125.1 of Hippophae gyantsensis. Lineage (NCBI taxonomy): Eukaryota > Viridiplantae > Streptophyta > Magnoliopsida > Rosales > Elaeagnaceae > Hippophae > Hippophae gyantsensis. The sequence goes on from CM061039.1 coordinate 41,543,822, forward strand.
CACATTCACCATTCTAAAAAGGAAGAAACACTCCTCCTACAAACGGATCTCACAAGATCCAACAAGATTATTCCAATACCTATTATATGGAACCAAATCACCTTACTAGATGAATGACTCCTTGAAGGTGTGACTCAACTAGAGTCAGAACCATAAGAACCTGAGCAAAATACCCAGCTTAGTAACATAACCCAATATAAAGATGGTAGTGTCAAGCTTCACTTTGATAAAGCCAATAGTTCTAGGTAATCCTCTACTTCGTCAGCTGATATCTTAGATCTATCCTCTTTCAACCTACCATTAAAAACCAAACCTAGGTATTCCATTTCAGAACTACCTAGACCAAACCTCAAAAGCGTAGACTATAATACACTAGTACCTTAACCAGTCTACACTATTGACCAAAGTCAAGAGATGAACGATTCACCTCCCCTATCACCCATTGCTTCTCAGGCCCCATAAAAAAATATGGCCCAAGAATATGACTTAAATGGGTTGGATAAGGAACTAATCCTATTTGACATTTAGCTATTGTGTATAGACCTTGACTTAGTACACAATAGTCACATTAAAGAATGGTATTTGAAGAGATTTTTTGAAAAATAAAAGGAAACCCTCTTTAATAAACACCATAACTATGTTTATAAAAACCAAAAAAATATATTATTTATTGACTGGCTTGAACTTTATTGTTCTACCAAAAATTGGAAGACCCCTTTCAAAAAAATTCTAGAAGTTGAACTAGTTAAATTAATTGAAATGGTCAACATTAAAAACAAAACACCAATATGGGAAACCTAGAATGGTATAATCGAGGCTGAAAATATTCCATTAAGACCAATCACCTTCTCATAAGGTCAACACAAGGTTGAAGCTTGCCCTCTCAAGAACCCTTAGGAAGACTAAGCCACAAACCTTAAAAATATGTCTTACAAAATAACTTTACCAATATCAACCTAAATTCTTTAGGTAAATAGCTCACTAGAATAGAGAAAAATCAAAAGATTGATATTCCACCTAGCTCCTATAAAGTCATAGATAATAAAATTCAAAACCCTATCTTTAAATCCTTCAAGGTGTCTAAACCAGCCCAGGAAGAAATATCATCATCTAAGTTTGAACTGCTTCAAGCTCTTAGAGACCTTCACAAGTCTCAAGTTGAAGCCCAAAGCTCAAACTCCAAAATCGGTCTAGTTGTCCCTGAGTCACCTCAAACAACTAAGACCCTACAAAATCTATCTTAGAGTATTAGCATCTTAAACAATCAAGACTTCACTGCCTCTGACGAGGAATCCATTGAGGAATTAGAACCAATTTCTCAAATCTCAAAATTAATTTGGCAACAACCAATACCAGTTAGGTCCTCACCACATGAAATGAGAACCCAACAAAACTAGGTTATCCATCCAAAGTATTACGCTTCATTTGTCTATGAATGGAACATAGATGGAATGACAAAATATCAAATATTAAATACATTACAACAAATGAAAATGGAGTCAAATGCATACAAAACCTAGTCCAGTACATCAGACAAAATAGTCATAGAACTTCTAATAGCTAGCTTATCTGGTAAACTAAAAGGATGGTGGGATCACCACTTAACAAAACAACGACAATCAGACATTTTCAACTCTATTCTGACTGGAGAGTATAGTGATCAATCAAAAGTTGAGGTAGTATCACTCTTTGACATAGGTTCGGATCTCAATTCTATCAACCCAAAACTTGTACCAAAACAATTTCATCACATAACCAAAAAGAAACTAAATTAAGCCAATAGTTCAAACATGGACATTATTGGCAAAATAGAAATAGATATTCTTAACAACACCACATTAATCAAAACCTCATTTGTCATGATATATAATATTAGCCATTATGTTATGTTAGGTACACCTTTTAGGAACATTATCACCCCTTAGGTGGTAAAACACGACAAAATCTCTTTCAAAAATCAAGGTGAAATCCTCAGCTTCATCTTCATTGATGAACCTAAAACCAAAAATCTCAATATCATTAGAGCCAATTCCATTTATCAAAATGAGATTGCAACTCTTATAAAAAGTAGAGAAAAATACATTCTCCACCTCAAAAAACAAATCCAATTCCACACTATGGAAAGAGACTTGTAAAAAACGAAGGTAAAACACCAAATTCCCAAGGATTATGAATGTTAGTTTTAACCCATATTTAGAATTCTGTATTGTATACATCGACGATGTACTTGTATTCATAAAATATGTCAATCAACACATTCGACACCTTAAAACCTTCTTCTATAAAATCAAAAAGAGTGGTATGGCCTTATCAGCAGAAGAATTACTCTATTCCAAAAAAATATCCAGTTCCTTAGGCATAAGGTCACTAATGGAACCATCATTCCTATTGAACGATTTGTAGTTTACTATTAAGTTTCCTGACAAGATCACTAATAAAGCACAACTTCAAAGATTTTTGGAAAGCCTAAATTATGTCCTTAACTTCTGTCCCAATATCAACTGGTTAGCCAAACCATTCCATAATAGGCTTAAGAAAGTTTCTAAGCCTTGGATAGATAAACATATCAAAATTGTGCAAAAAATCAAAGCACAAATTCAAAATATTCCTTGTTTACATCTTGCGGATCCTACGCTTCCCAAGATCAAAGAAACCGATGGTAGCGAAGTTGGCTACGAAGGAATTCTTAAAAAAGTCCAAGGATATAAAGAATTGATAGTTTAATTTGTTTTTGGCCATTGGAATGATTTTCAAAAAAATTATTCCAATGTTAAAAAAGAAGTATTATCCATAGTACTCTATATTTCAAAATTTCAATTTGATTTATTAAATCAATTTTTTTATTAAATATTGATTGCAAATTTGCAAACTGTTAAAAAAGAAGTATTATCCATAGTACTCTATATTTAAAAATTTCAATTTGATTTATTAAATCAATTTTTTTTATTAAGTATTGATTGCCAATCTATAAAAGAAATTTTGCAAAAAGATGTTCAAAATATTGCATCCAAACAAATTTTTGCCTGATGGCAAGCACTATTAAGTGTTTTTGATTTTGATATTCAATTTATTTGAGGAGAAACCAATTCATTACCAAAATTTCCAACCATAGAGTTCCTTCAAAACAGTTGAATAAATTCCAAAAAGAAAAAAAGAAAAAGAGGCAAGGGAACCTCCTCCGAATCCTTCCTCAAAACTACTTTCATCATCAAAACCTATTATTAATTAGTCCCAAGTGACCCAAAAAAAAACCAAAATAAGAATCGTCATCTTCAATCTATGACAGATATAACTAGATCCAATATTAGATCTTTGGTCTCAGAGAAACTCCAAAGCTCTTACAGCCTTTACAAACACACGCCAAAACCTTGATGCATCATCACTGGCCAATCCAGAGAAACCCAGTCTCCAAAGGTAAGAATAAGGTATAAACGGAAAAACCATTTCCCAACAAAAAAATCATAATTTCAAAAATTGGAGCATTAAAACCAGCCACTCTAAAAGAGGCAACATCCTTATCAAAATTGATCCCTCTATCATGGCAAAGGGAAATTGTTTCCCAAAAACAAATTATTTTAAAACCTTCATCTGAGTATTTTTCAAAACCATAAACTCAAATGGTCATGACAGTTGAAGAAGGATTCCAAGACAAAATTCCTTATTTAACGGTCTAAAAATATTTTGTCAAAAATAGGTTTTCTAAACCATCAGATATCACCAAAACCCAGTAATACTATTGGAGTATTTTGGAAATAACAACTAGTGTGGAATTCAAACATTTCTTCTACCAAAACCAACCCTATCCCCGATATTCCACAACCAAAATCCTCAAAATGATATCTCTATTATAATAGGGAAATGACCTATCCAAAATACTTACCTTTCCAATCAGCATCAAAACAACCCAACCATATTGTAAATCATACAATTATTAGGACTATCATTAAGTATGGTTCAATGCATTCCTTATCCAAAAAAAGAAGAATCAACATTCATGGTTATTCTTCTTCTTCCAAAAAACCATTAATCCCACAAAATTTTCTTCATGGTTTAACAACTGGTGGAAACTTTTTGGAGCCATTCCTAAAATCCTCACCCCATCGATGCAAGAAAGTTATCAAACCTTTATCCCTCATTTCAAACCTACATCGGATGAGAAAAGATTCCATCCTCTGTGTATCTTTGCCACAAAATTCTACCTTTCCTAAGTATGCCAATGGGTCTTAAAAATTGGTATATATGAGGTAGTCAATATAACCCACTTGTTTAAGGTAAAATGGTTTTTGTCTTTCAATGTCCCCAAAATAGTTTTAAAACCAGCCATAGAACACTAGCTATTCTTGGTTCAAAAAAGCCAAACAATTGCATTAATTGCCAATGCAAAAACCCTAGAAGAACTCTTGGAAATTATACGACAATTATCACAAGAAACATCGAAACCCTCCAACAAAGCATCCAACTAGAAGGATGATTTTGCAAGCAAAACTACATCACCTTCATCACCAACCTCTAAAGCTTCCTCAAAATACCTGATAGATATAGGAGCTGATAATGAAGACATATTATTTTGGATAGGAAAAACCCACACATGATAAAGTTTGTATAAACGGTCCATAAGCCTATCTGTATCAAGGGTTAAGAGCCCACTTTCATTAGGATTAAAAACCCAATTTATGTATCAGGGTTAGAAACCTAAAATAATGTGGGATTAAACAACTCATTTTGTTTGTAAAATGGCCCATCAAAAAGCCTACTATAACAGGTCACTGTAGCAACAACAGAAGAAGACAAATAGCAAAATGGTGGCAAACAAAACACTATTTACCAAACAGTAAAAAGTACCAACAAAGCACTATTCACAATAGTGTCAGCATCTTCAATAGTATAAAAAAACATATAAAGTATTATTCATTGGACAATACCAATATTTGTGCACAATATAATCTTGGTTATAAAATGTAAGCTCATTTCATTTCAGAGATACCACTTTCATTACCCATAACTACTCTCAAGATCTCTCATATCCAAACAAGCTCTTCGATACTATTTCCTTTTTCTTTTGTAATATATATAACCTTTAGCTTTTATAATTAAGTAAGTTTGTATTTTGTTTTAAGTTTATGTATTTAAGTTTTCATTATATATATTTATATTTTATTTGTAATACTTATGGTCGGCTAAGTCACCTAACCTTATCAATATAATATGCTTGTTTCTTATTCGTTAGAATTACTTTGTTAGGTCACTATATGAACAAGATAAGAACTCTACCCCCTGTGAAGTAGGAAAAGGGCGATCTCTACTTATTTGGTTAAATAGTGATGCTTGGATGGGAAAACTAGTGATCCCATCTAGGATATCTGAGAACACGATTTTTTCCTGGCTATTTAGTGGCAAACTGGTAGGTGTCATAAGGTTGCAAAATTAATCCTGGATGGAGGAACCCGATCGGTGGTAATCATGTCCATGTTTAGGGATTTTTAAACCTATACGCATTAGATCCTAGGGTAAAACCCTTATTTATTTGTCGTTAGACCAATTAACAAATGTCTAGTTTTAAGATTTTGGTGCAAAATAATATGTCTTATCCTTACCAACAAATTAAGTATATATCCACATTGTGAGGAATTTGTTATATATATATTAGTTGATTTGGTTTTGATTGGCTTTTTAAATTAAAATCGAACCAACCCACACTTGATTGATTCTTCAAAATTTAAAATTAAACTAACCCAATAAACCTTTAAAATTAATAAAATTGGATTAGATTAATTTAGATCGATTGAATTGGTTTAATTCGGATAATTTTTACACACCCCTTCAGTTAACCAAATATGAATTAAATTAATTAGGTCACTTTAATAGTTAATCTTAAGTTGATAATATTAATTTTTTTTACTAAATCTAGAAAAGTCTAATGATCATGGTGATTTTCAATTACAATTAAGTAATTTACTCTATTGATCAATTAGCTAATCAAATTATCACAAGGAAAACATATACCAAGTTGATATTATTGATTTTTTTAAAAGTTATAAACTTCATTCACAATCAACTAACTAATTTATTTGATCCAAATAAATAATTAGTTAATTAAAATTAGCACAGAGAAATCATAAATCATCGAAACTAATCCAATAATCATGTAATTAATTTGATTCTTGTTTAAGAGAGTATAATTAAACCTAGATGATTTTTCTAACAATCTAATTCATAAATATTCTCTTTAATCATAATAAAGATTTGATCAATCAATAATTAACAATTAAAAATATCAAGAACCAAAAACAAGAAACAATGTCAAATTTTATTTAAATAATAATTTACCTAACAAATTCAAATATAATTAAGTCACATAAATAAATTTACTCAAAAATAATTAAATCCAAAATTTTGAATAAAATTATTAAATACATCAACTTTGCAAACAAAATTGAAAGAAAACTAGATATTAAAATACATTTAATGAAACCAATACCCTAACTTTTGAATTGGTTAATCTTTCTCTTCCAAAAGTGTAAAATATGTTGATCATAATAATAGGGATGTTATGTTGAATTTATACGTCAAACTTTGTGCAAAATCCTACGCTAAATATGGAATGTTAGATCAAAAATTGATCTGATGGCTAAAAGGCTTGTAAAAATTGATACTAGGCAATTGATAATTTAAAAAACACTGAAAAGCCACAAAGTGGTGTTGTATAAAGGGTAAGAGGTGAGTTAGAATGGGGCCAAAACAACATCATTTGACGTCGATTTTCTAAGTGTATCTCGACCTGGTATGTGCACATCCATGAGTCAATTCCTTTGGTCAATTCGATCCATAATGCTAAGTGCATCAATGTGATTGCTTCACATATCCACATTTGTTGATTTATGGAATTTTGTCTACCTTTCTATGCATATCCACGGATCCGTTAGGGTTCATTTTGGAGTTTTTGGGCTTGGTTTCATTTAAATGTAACCACATAAATATTTAGATACAACCATCAGTTTCTATAAATTGATGAAATTTTTTAAAAAATTTAAAAATTGTAGAAAATTTTGCAAATATTTATTCATTAGCAAAATGAAAAAATTACACTTGTAATAGCAATTTTTTTAAAATAAATGTATAAAATAATATCTAACAATATAACAAAATACTATAAAAAAATTTGATTTATTAGTTTTAAAAAATAATTACACTAATATTTGTATTTTGCTGGCATAGAGCATAAGCAAATAATTTATGTATTCTCATAGTCTATATGGATAATTTATTGATAGCTTTTTAAGAATATTATTAAAAATAATACTCTTAAAACTTAAAATAACAAAAATAATGCTTTTATTAACATTGAACGAGTTTCAGTTGAATGAATCTAAATGTCCGTTTAATTTGAACCGCTTTCAATGTAAAATAATGTGTCAAATTTTTCCAATAGTAAAGTATATGAGATGATAATAAGGTACACTGTTTTGTGGTTATAAATTTTAAGAGTGTTAACTTTATTGTTTTTCTTAATTTTTTAATTAGATTTCTTTGTTTTCTTAGAAGAGTATTTTTGAACTTAATTTACTTAGGATGATATACTTATTGTATAAAATTTTTACATAATTTTGGTGGGTGTTCATTTGCCTTTATCCTTTCTCTGTCTATCTCGGGAACTTAGATTTTCGATGCTGTCGTTGGCATGTGTTAAAATTTCATAATATCATCGATACTTAGTATGCATAATGACACTTTCACATTTAGAAGACTACTGATGTAATAAATTTTTGTCAACAATCATAGCATTGTAAATTGTTATAAATTTTATGAAATTTTATAAATATCGATAATATTTTCGATATTTTTTCATATTTTAATAATTTTCTCTCTTATATTTGAGAAAAGTTACTTATTAGCACTAATTGGAATTAGAAAAAGATTATAGGGGTGGTGTTTCTTATGAAGTATATTATCACATTTACTATTTCTATTAAATATTGAGTGTTAATGGGTTCTTTTTTAATGTTAAACTAATATGATGAAATTTAGAGTATATTTTTTATCAATCAAATTATTTGATTTTATAATAAATTATTAGATGTTGTGTTTTTCAAATATATATATATATATATTGAGCATGTTCCTAACATAAATAGATATAATAAATAATATTAATAAATTATCTTAACTATAGCATAATGTAAATCAAAGATGTAGATATACACACATATATATACATATATATCGAGCATGTTCCAAACATAAATAGATATAATAAATGATAATAACAAATTATCTTAATCATAGAATAATCTAAATCAATGATATAGATGCTATCACATTTTAAAATTTAAATTTGATAAATAACTATTAAACTAAAAGAAAGATCAAATCAAATCAAACAAAAGATATATTCACCATTTAAAGTCACTTACATTACAAATCCAAACTCATAACTCTAGGATATTATCGGGAGAAATTTCGATAGCCTTAACTTATAGAGTTCATTACAAAGCTATGATGTCTGCTTGGGATACCAAACACATTCAACAATCCAAAAGGAGAGAAACCATTCTTTTACAAACAGATCTTTCTAGGTCTAACATAACAATTCCCAAACCCATAATTGATGAACTTAATGAGTAGTATACAATATAATTGGCATGCGAGTGTGATTAAATTAATTACTATATGGTGTATAGTTTACTTGAGAGAGGAATACATGCTAGGTTAGATTCTATTGATAATGTAATTAATTGATAATTATATTGGAGGGATTTTAGCGATTCACATGTTTAAAAAATTGGGAGATTATGTATTCTTAGATATTTTATCATATATCTTTTTAGTTTCCAAAAATCTGATTTAATTAATTATTGTTATTTACGTTTAGTTATATTAATTTTGCTTCCTTAAAATATAAAAACACAAAAAATTGATTTTTATTATTTTTAGTTTTAAAAATTAGTTTCTAATAAAATAATCTTCATGGGAACGATATTTTCTTATCATTATATTACTTGTTGTGACACGTATACTTGCATATTCATTGCACACATTTCGTATGAAACGATCAAGTTTTTGGCACCGTTGCTGGGGATTATAAATATTATAAATTAATAATTTTATTTTAGTTATTTTTATTTAATTTTTTTTCTTTACATTAATTTTAATTTTAATTTACTTATTTTCTTTTATTGACTTAATTATTTATTTATTTTAGTTAGTTAATTTATTTATTTATAATTTTAATTAATTAATTTATTTTGTTGTTTATTTATATATTTAGTTTTTATTTAGACTTCTTCTTTAGTATTGTAGAAACATAGTGAGTTTATTGCATGAGAAAAGTTCGTGAGAGAGAAATCTTACCTTTAGATCTTGAAATTGAGCATACTTTGAGATTAATTAGAAAACAAAAAGTCACTTAAGAGGAAGAAATGAATAATTCATTAGGAATAACAATAATGAGCTAAACTTGAATAATCAAATGTTTTTGATAGATGATAGAAATAGATCTATGAATGAATATGTAATACCTACGTTGAAAGGTTTGAATCCAAGTATTATAAGGCTAAACATTCAAGCTAATCAGTTTGAATTAAAACCAGTGATGTTTCAAATGCTATAAACAGTTGGACAATTCAACAGATTACCAATAGGGGATCCTTATTTTCATCTCAGATTGTTTATTAAAGTTGTAGATTCATTTAAGTTCAATGGTGTGATCAATGCGGTATTTAGGCTTAGATTTTTCACTTACTCTTTACGAGACCGTGCTTGAGCTTGGATAAACTCTTTGCCACATGATTTCATTATAACTTGGAATGGTTTGACAGAGAAATTCTTGATGAAATACTTCCCATCAACAAAGAATTCCAAGCTTAGGATGACATTTACTTCCTGCCAATAACAAGAAGGAGAATCATTATATGAAGTATGAGAAAAATTCAAGGAATTACTAAGGAAGTGTCCTCATCATGGTATTCCTTCTTCGATTCAAATGGAGACTTTTATAATGGTCGCAATGCTCACATAAGAACTGTTGTTGATGCTTTTGCTAATGGAGCTTTGTTAGCCAAATCTTACAATCAAGCTTATGATCTACTTGAGAAAATGGCTAGCAATAATTATTAATGACTGATGGAAAGAATGATAGCCACGAGAAAAGTAGCCAGAGTGCATGAGGTAAATGTCAAGTTTCATTTTTGGTTAATCTTTTGAAGGCTTAAAACTCGCCAATGAGTATAAACCAGATCCAAAATTCAGGAGTATCATGTGTGTTTTGTGGAGGAGATCATTTGTTTGATAATTGTCCAAATAATCCTAAATCTGTATATTATATGGGTAATGTGAACCGAAACAATAATTCATACTCAAACACATCTAACCCAGGATGGAGACAACATCCAAATTTATCTTGGAGTAATAACAACAATATAGGTGATAATCAATTCAACCATCAATCCTTTCCACCAACTGGTTTTCAACAACCACATTAAGCACAAGCCCAAGAAAAGAAGCCACATACTGAGGACAATACAAATTCTTTAATGGAGATGATGAAAGACTTCATCTAATCAATAAATACCAAAGTGTCCACTCAAGAGGCTTCAATTCAAAATTTAGAAAACCAAACAGGGAAACTTTCTCAGACTATAAGTCAAAGGCCTCAAGGTAACCTTCCAAGTGACACAATTATAAACCCAAGAAGAGAAGGTAAGGGCCAATGCAACGCCATAGCCTTGAGGAGTGGTAAAACTTTAGAACAGGAACATAAGACAAAAAAGGATGAGGAGAAACATGAAATTAACAAGGATGAAAGGGAACTTATGGATAAAAAGAGCATTGAAAAAGAAATAATTCAGCCAAAAAGAGCAACCTTTACAAGCCCACTATTCCTTTTCCTCAAATAATGCAAAAGCAAAAGTCAGATATGCATTTTTTAAAATTTCTTGAAGTCTTCAAGAAGCTGCACATAAACATACCATTTGTAGAGGCACTTAAACAAATGCCATCTTATGTCAAATTCATGAAGGATATAATATCAAAGAAATGGAGGCTTGGAGATCATGAAACAATAAACTTGACTAAAGGTTGTAGCGCCATCCTTGATAGAAAACTACCAAAAAAATGAAAGATCTAGGTAGTTTTGACATCCCTTGCATGATTGGGAACATCCATTTTGGCCAGGCATTATGTGACTTAGTTTCTAGCATTAATCTCATGCCATTATTGGTCTTCAAGAGATTGGGGGTTGGTAAAGTAAAACCCACTTCTGTAACATTACAAATGGTAGATAGATCGATTAAGAGACCTTGGGGTGTGGTAGAAGATATGGTAGTAAAAGTAGGAAAATTCATCTTTTCGATAGACTTCATTGTACTAGATATGGAAGAGGACCCTGGCATTCCTATCATACTTGGTCGTACATTCTTAGCAACCGAAAGAGCACTCATTGATGTACAAAAAAGTGAACTTACAATGAGATTGCAAGATGAACAAGTAATATTTAAAGTTTTTAAAGAATTTGAACCCCCTGATATTGATAATGCTAATGAAGGTTTAAGGATAAATGTTACTGATTGTGGGAATAGCTTAAAAGAATCTATTGAGTCATACAAACTTAAGACTTTAACACATGCTGCTGTAAACAAGGACATAAACTCACCAAAAAATAACTCAACCTATTATAACTTTGAAAGTATGGCATCAATGGTTGATATTCTGGACTGTGTAAACGTTTTGGAGGACGCATCTCTCATGTATGTATCAAAGGCGATTATGAAAGTTTTTGAGATAGGATCTAAACTCAAACCATCAATTGAAGAGCCACCAAGTTTAGACCTTACACTTTTACCTTCCTATCTCCAGCAAATATGAAAGTGAAAAGGTCCAATGGAAAGGTGAAAAAGCTATTAAAAATACCTAAATTGGATGAGTTATGGTGGAGTGCGTATAAGAATGCCAAAAAGTTCAAAAAGAAAACAAAAACATGGTATGAGAAGAGAATTGAGCACCGTGTTTATGAGCCAGAACATAAAGTTTTATTGAACAAATCAAGATTCAAACTGCTTTTAGGCAAACTCAAAAGTAAATGGATTCAAAGGAATGTACCTTAGGAGTTGATATAACCATCTAGTCAAGGACGTTAAATGTGATGCTGGTTGGGAAGCAACCCAATGTAATTTTACTTACATTTTCATTGTTTTTGTTTTCTAGGTGAATAAATGTGGAGATTAATGGCATAACAAGAATGAGTGTTTCAACAACAGATGTGGTGTGCTAAGACTAAGGGAGTTTTATTTCCTTTTACCTTTTCATATTTATATGTGCATATTAGGGACAATGTGTAATTTAAGTTTGGGGGAGGGAACTTCATTCTCTACATTAGTATTTAGTATGAATTTTAATTTTTAGGATGTTTTTAATCATGATTTGGGTAGAAATTGATAAATATATGGAAACTAAATGCATGCATGCTTGATATGAAACATATGAACTCAATGATAAAAATTGGTTGTCATGACTAGGATAAGGAATATAATATATTTGTTAAGATATTTACATTAATCATGTGATATGCTTGCTAGTTTTGATTAGATTGATTCATATTTTTATGCATATGTTCATGATTGATTTTGGTATGCTTATTGAGAGAAAATTTGTAAGGAGTTATACGAGTTGATGAGATTGATCAAGTTTTAGAGTCTATTTGATCATCCCTTAAGGTGAAATCCTAAATAGTATTTAGCAAGATAAATGATTTAGGCCTTATTTAGATTGATTGAACCTTTCAAGCTAACCATTGTTAATATCAGTAGTCACCCATTTGAGCCTAACAAAGAACCATTCATATCTTTAAGCCACATTTAATGCATAACCAATAAACATTACCTTTATCATTGCACCTTTAGCTTGTATGAAAAGAAAAAAATGCAATCATGTGTTACGCTATAGAGTAAGGTGAAATGTAATGCACCCGATAAAAAAAGAAAAAGAAGAAGAAGAAGAAGAAAAATTCACAACACAATTATCCTTCTAAAGAAAAAGAAAATAGAATTGAAAATAAGTTTGGGGATGTTGTGAAGTTACAAAAAAAAAAGATGTGAAAATAAAAAATGTCAAAATAATGTGCACTGAAATATCAAGTAAAAGCTTAATTGTAGTTAAAAAGTGTATGATGAAAAAAGAAGAAGCTAAGGTGTGGAAAGATCTTAAATGTCTTCATTTATCGACTCCCACCTAAGCGTTACATTACAACCATGTAAATTTCTTATTGATCTTGAGTTAAGTGCATATTTATATTAGTGGAAAGAGATGAAAAAAATAGACTTATGAGACTTGTTCTAAGATTGAATTGGTTAGCATGCTCATATAAGTTGATTTTATGAGTGCATTGGATGATATCATGTGCAACACACACACACACGAATCAATTTGTCAAAAAACTTGCATATCTTTGTATTGATGGAACGTTGATTGATGAATATGTGAATCTCTTTATCATAGAATTGTACTACTTTTAAGAGGGATAGTTTTCATGAAATATGCATGTACTAATAGAAGTATACTTATGAATGTACTTCCTAAGTTATTTTATTTAGTTATACTTGGCTTTACTTTAGCACAAGCAAAGAGTTAAGTTTGGGGGTGTGATAACTCTATGAAAATAGAGTCATTAGCACACTTTTTTTTACTTAACATTTACTTATTTTATTCAATAAATAATATTTTTTTGGGTAAAAAATATTAAAATGTAAAATTTTTAGTGAAAAGTAGTAAAAATATAATTTTCAAATTTTTTTGAGAATTTTAACGTAGGACCAATAAGAAGTTCCCACGTGGCCTACCACGCAAGTAGGGGAACTGATTGGGTAAGAGACATTAATGCCACACAAGAACGGAGAGCGAATCACATTACACCGAGTGTGAGGAGGACAAAACGCATGCCATATTTCAGCACGACGTTCAATTCAATTTTGGAAATTGGTCAACCCTCGTTGCCACATGTCACCATGCCATTGCTCCGTGTGTTCCACTCGTGCGCCACGCCATCCATTTCCACTAATCATGTCATATCGCATGTTGTTGACTTAGTGAGCGTTGACTTTAACCGATCTCCCCCACTATGTGTCACTTCCTAATTTTCCCATTGAATTTTCGATGCCACGTGTTGCGCTGTGATTGGATGGAATTATAAATTTTGCTTGTTTTAATCATAGCCCTTGATCTGAAGCTGATGTGATGGTCCAAATCGCACCTGAGCAATATTTAAGCCCCTAATCACTCCATAAACCCTAACTGGCCTCCATTAGCATAATTTTGGTCAATTTTTGGAGGTAAAAAGAGAAAAAATTCAGAAAAAATCAAGAAATGACACAATTTTGGTGGAGATTCAAGAGGAGTTTAACACTAAAATTCAAGAGATTGATTATATTTCTTCTTCTATTCTTTTCTTTATCAATTTTTACGTCTTCCTTTATAAAAATATGCTCTTTATGAACACAATTATGTGTAATTAATTTATTAATCTAGGGATCTTATGAACCCAATTTTCACCATGTGATGATTTAATATTTTACTGTAATTATAATTATAATTTAATTATATTATTTAATCTGATTTGTATGATATTAATTATTTGGCCAACGATTTATCTATAGAGGTAGAGATGTATGAATCTTATGTATGTGATCCATAATTGATGAACTTAATGAGTAGTGTGCAATTTAATTGGCATGAAAGTTTGATTAAATTAATTACTATATGGTATGTAGTTTACCTGAGAGAGAAATATATGCTAGGTTAGATTCAATTGATCATGTAATTAATTGATAATTATATTGCGAAGATTTTAGTGATTCACATGTTTAGAAAATTGGGGGATTAAGTATTCCTATATATTTTCTCATATATCTTTTTAGTTACCAAAAATCTGATTTAATTAATTATTGTTATTTACTTTTAGTTATATTAATTTTGCTTCCTTAAAATATAAAAACACAAAAAAATTGATTTTTATTATTTTAAGTTTTAAAAATTAGTTTATAATAAAATAATCTCTGTGGGAACGATATTTCCTTATCATTATATTACTTGTTTTGATACGTATACTTGTGTATTTATTGCAAAGATTTCGTGTGTGACGATCATTTACCACTCAAAAACAAACCTAGGTCTTTTACCTTAGATATCCCTACAGAAAAACTAAAAGCAGTAGACTTTAGTACACTAGTGCCAAGACCAGTCTACACTGTATACAAAACCTCTAAGATGAGCAAATCACCTAAATTATCTCCTCCTTTATCACCAACTCTGTCCCAAGCCCCAACCATACGAGCTAGGACTAACGAGTTGAATGTATTAACCTTGGAACATCATTTACTAGACATAGAAACCCTACGTCTAGACATAGATTTTCCTCATAACAGAAAAATTAAAAAATGGTTTCTTAAAACATACTTAGAAAGTGCTAGGGCTAGCAACTTTAGGAAACACGCTAGGTATATTTAGGAACACTAGCAAAACATATTATTTTTTGATTGGTTTGAAATTTATTGGGAAACCAAAGGACAACACTTCCCTTTCAAACTTAACCAAAAACCTAAAAATATTACTACTATAGTTAACCCTAAACCAGTTAACATAAGAGACTCTATCAAACCTATAGTTACAACTATAGTTGATCCTATAGCTATAGTCCCATAAACCAAAACAACTCATTTTTCAGAAATTAATATTCAAGAGATTACACTAGATGATTTCGATAGGTTATTAGATGATAAATATAGGAACCTAAAACCAGTTGAACCAGTTAATTCAATTAACATGATCAACACCAAAAATAAATCACCCATTTAGGAAACTCCAGATGGATCAATAGAGGCTGAACATACTCTGTTAAGACCAATTACTTTTCCTTATGTGGATAGTAAGGTAGAAGCCTTCCCTCTTAAGAATCCTCAAGAGAACCAGGCAACTAACCTAAAAAATATAGTTATCCAAAACAACTCATTGCTATAAAATGTGGCATTTAAGTCGATATGTAAAGTCAGTTTTTGAAAAAAAATGACTTATAATGAATTTAAAGTCGGTTCAGTGTAGAATCAATACTACACATAGCATCAGTTGACGTGTGGAACTAACACTACACATGAGTTTTCTTCCTCTCTAACTTATCTTTTAGATCCCCTATTTTTTGAGCAAAATACTCAAATTTTTTATACCTATTTCTCACTTACAAAACATCATTTTTTGTTCATTTTCTTCATTTTGTCACTTTATTTACTCTTGTAAGTATTTCTATTAATCCTACGTACTTATTATTCATATTTTTATGTTATTAAGTGTATAAATTTTTGTATTATATATGTAGGTTTTGTATTATAACATCAGGAGAAGAATATGATGATCTTGAATAACATAGGAAAACACCATGATAATTGTTTTGCTATTAATTAATATTTAATTTTTTAATTATTTGTATTATTTAAACTATTTGTTAAAAGATTTTGGTTTTTTTTGCTATTATGTAGTGATCGAATACAAGTTTTAATTTGAGTATAATAAAAAATGAGTAAATTTTGTAAAAAAAAAAAATTAAAAACTTAAAGTTGGTTCATGCGTTGAACCGATTTTAATAGTCTGTTTTGTAGTAGTAACTTTACCAATATCAGCCTAAACACTTTAGGTAAATATCATACTAGGACAAAGAAGAATCAAAAGATTGATCTTCCTTCTACCTCTTGCTAAGCCATATATAGTAAAGTTCAAAACCCTATCTTCAAACCCTTTTAGGTCTCCAAACCAGCCTAGGAAGAAATATCATCTAAGTTTGAGAAACTTAAAAAATGGAGCAACATCCTTAAACTCCAATTAGAAGACCAAGCCCTAAACACAAAACTAGGTCCTGGTATACCTAAGTCTCCACCAACTTGAAAACCAATTAGTAATCAAAACCAGAGTCTTAGTGTTCTTAGCAACCTATAACCTAAAGCCTCTAATGAGGATTCCATTCAAGAATTACTTCCTGAACCAACTTCTCAACTTCAAAAACTTTCTTGGCAAGAACCTAGTCTAGTTAGGTACTCACACACCATAGGTACCCAACCTAGTCAGGTTACCTAGCATAAGTAAAATGCGTCTTCTATCTATGTTTGAAATATAGATGGAATGATAGAACATGAGATATTAAATGTCTTAATGCAAATGAAGATATCGTCAAATGCTTATAAGACTCAAAATGGTACAACTGATAAAATAGTTGTCAAATTACTAATAACTGGCTTCTCAGACCAACTAAAAGGATGGTGAGATCATCACCTTTCAAAAGAACAACAGTGAGATATCTTTAATGCGATATTGGCTGGCAAGTGTTGTAAACTCATACTTGATCAATATGGAGCTCCAATTCAGGATGCGGTCTCCACATTACTCTTTACTATATCACACCATTTTATGGGAGATTCATCCCATTTAAAGGATAAAAATGCTGATCTTATTTCAAACATAAGATATACGATGATGAGTGATTTTCAAAACTATAAAAATTTATTTCTAAGCAGAGTCATGTTAAGAGATGATTCTACACAACCTTTTTGGAAAGAGAAGTTCTTGGTAGGACTTCTTCCACTACTAGGAGAGAAAACCAGAAACAAAATCCATGAAGTATATACGAATCAAATTATTCCTTATGATCAGTTAACCTATGGTGAATTGATCAACTTTGCTAAAAAACATGGTCTTCAATCTACCAAGATTTGAAAATCCACAAACAAATGAAACAAGAGTTAGAAATCTCCAAAAGTGAAATTGGATCATTTTGCAAACATTTTGATAGCAACTTCTCTATTGACCAAACTTGTGAAGGAACTGCAGTAAATCTATTACCAAACCTTATAAGAAATCTCATAAAACTTATAAGACATTTTCAAAACCTAGAAAACCATTCTTTGAAAAGAGAATGAATTTTTATGAAAAAAACCTTATAAAAGAAATTTTAATAAGGAATCAAAACCTCATAATCAAATCTTTAAAAAATTGAAAGAGTTTAAATGTTATAAATATGGTAAGAAAGGCCATACCGCTAATTATTGCAAGTTTTCTAAAAAACTTAATGAATTAAAACTTGAAAAGAAGACACCTTAAACAAAATTTGTACCTTAATGGTAGATGAATCATTATCATCTAAGTTTGAACCTTGGGTAGATAACTTCGAAGAATCAAATCCCCAGGTGGACGAGTTAGCATCAACTAACTCTGAAACTTCCAATAAAAATATTAATGTATTAACTAAGGAAGAAGATGAATAACTTCAAATAAAAATCCTTAAGTTAAATGCCTTTGTATTACAAAATTATATATGAACCACTTGACTAATAATTTAGCCAAATCCCAGCCATTATCTAAATCTTTTGAACTTCCAAGTACCAGCACAAGCTATTATAACTTCACTACTGTTTTGGAATGTAAGAACAAGACATTAATACTAGAAAGTCAAATTGAAGACTTAAAAATTGAAATCAAAACCATTAAGCTAGAGCTCCACTAGCTTAAAGAAAAAATAAGGAATATGACCTCAAGTTTAAATTACTTGACAAAACTAGAGTCAAAACCCCAATTGGTTTAAGTGAATCAGAGGACAAGCTTAAATCCAATACCCAAGAACTTAAGAACATGGAAATAATTCCAGAAGATGTTCTTCAAATTCTTAAGGAAATCACAACCAGGAAATACAAGATATCTATTACCGTTGTATTATTTGATACAGGCGCTGATATCAATTGTATCAAACCATCAATCATTCCCAGATGATTTTATCAACCAATAGATGAACAACTTTCTTCAGTCAACAAATCAAAAATGCATATCATAGGCAAAATGGAAGTTACAATCCTTAACGAATCATTTCTTATCAAAACTCCATTTGTGATCGCATCCGATATAGGCTACCCAGTCATATTTGGAACACCATTCATGAATATAATTACCCCATATCTTGTCAAAAATGATAAGATTTCTTTCAAAATCGAAGAACTAAAAACCAGGAATCTCAACCTAATTAAAGCCAACTCTATCTACCAAAAGGAGATTTATGTTCTTATTGAACATAGAGAAAATGACCTTTTTTTTAATCTCAAATCCAGAGTTCAATCTCATATTGTTGAGAAAGAACTTCAAATTCTAGAGATTTAAGATAAAATCTCCACACTCTAAAAAGTTTTTGAGAAGGAAGTTTTTTCTGACTTATCGAGTGCTTTTTGGGATAGAAAAGAACATATGGTAAATTTACCATATGAACCAGCCTTCAATGAAAAATAAATTCCTACAAAAGAAAGGCCTATTCAAATGAATAATGACCTTGAACAATTCTACAAAAAAGAGATCAACGATCTCTTATCTAAGAAATTAATATCAAAATCCAGATCACCGTGGAGTTATGTGGCTTTCTATGTCAACAAATCAGCTGAGATCGAACAGGGAACTCCTCGATTGGTCATAAACTACAAACCTCTTAACAAGGCCTTAAAATGGATTGGATACCCTATTTCTAACAAAAAAGACCTTATTCAAAAACTCCATTCTTCATCAATATTCTTAAAATTCGATATGAAGTTAGGTTTCTGGCAAATTCAAATCGAATGAAAACACAGATATAAAAAGACACTTACTGTTCTATTCATACAGTATGAATGGAATATCATGCCCTTTGGGCTAAAAAATGCACCTTCTAAATTTCAAAGGATTATGAATGATACATTCAATCCTTATTTAGAATTCTGTATTGTGTACATCGACGATGTACTTATATTTTCTGAAGATGTGAGACAACATATCAGGCATCTCAAAACTTTCTTCCATATTATCAAAAGGAGTGGTCTGGCATTATCTGCCAAAAATATGGCTCTTTTCAAAACAAATACCAAGTTTCTTGGACATAATGTGTCTAATGGAACCATTATTCCAATCGAACGGTCTCTTTAGTTTACTACAATTTTTTTTGATAAAATCATCCACAAAACTCAGCTACAAAGATTTCTTGGAAGCTTAAATTATGTTTTAAGTTTCTTTTCCAATATCAACAGATTAGAAAAGCCATTACATAATAGGCTCAAGAAGACTCCTGAGCCATGGACAGACGAACATACCAAAATTGTGCAAAGACTAAAAGCACAAGTTCAAAACATTCCTTATTTACATCTTACAGATCCAGTACTTCCTAAGATAGTAAAAACTGACATCAGTGAACTTAGCTACGGTGGGATATTAAAAAAGTCCAAGAAGATAAAGAACTCATATTTCAGTTTGTCTCTAGCCATTGGAATGATTGTTAAAATAATTATTCCACTATAAAAAAAGAAGAATTAGCAATAGTACTCTATATTTCTAAATTCCAATCAGATTTATTAAATCAAAGATTTTTATTAAGAATTGATTTTAAATCTACAAAAGAGATTTTATTAAAAGATGTTAAAAACATTGCATATAAACAAATTTTTGCCAGATTGTAAGCATTATTAAGTATTTTTGATTTTGATATTGAGTGTATCAGAGGAGAGAACAATTCATTACTAGACTTCCTAACGAGAAAGTTTCTCCAAAACAAGTTTAACGATGAGTAAAAAGAAAAAAAAGGAGAAAAAGAATCCTCTTCCAAACCCTTACATCACCAACCTCTCATCAGCAAAACCAATTATCACCTGGTTCCAAGCGACCCAAACCAAAACTGCAGAAGTAGAACCATTCTCCTTACAATCCTTGGAAGAATTATCACAAGAACTATCCCTAGTAGATGAGATTTTGTATCAATGAGTCTAAGAATGGATATTGGGTCTCAAGGATCCAGAAGCATTATGGGAAACCTATGATAGCATCCTAGGATTAGGTGCACCATTATTACTTTCCGAAGTAGATGCCCTAACCTCCAAAGATATCAAAGGAAGTAACCTCTTCCAAATAAAAAATAATTTCCAAACAATCAACTGGAACAATTTCTATTCCAGAAAGGAGGATAATAACCTTTACTTATTTTCCCAAATATATTTCAAACCAACTTTTGAGTTTTTTTAAAACAACACTCAGATAGTTACAATTGTTGAAAAATGATTTTATGATCAAAATCCATATTTAGCAACTCAAAAATTATTTGGAAAGGGTTTCTTTTACCGGCCTTTTGCCAATTTAAAAATTCCACAATACTATCAAATTATTCTGGAAATTACTGGCAGTGTTGTATTCAAACACTTCCTTTATCCAACATCATCAGATGTGCAGTTCTCAACTGTTAAACTTCATAAAATCATATCTCTAGCAGACTGGGGAAATGATCTTTCCAAACCA
Source organism: Hippophae gyantsensis (assembly GCA_030763125.1). Lineage (NCBI taxonomy): Eukaryota > Viridiplantae > Streptophyta > Magnoliopsida > Rosales > Elaeagnaceae > Hippophae > Hippophae gyantsensis. The sequence continues at coordinate 41,565,140 of CM061039.1, forward strand.
CTGACCTATCCAATCAACATTACATCTTCCCTCCTACATTGTACAACATACAATTATTGGCATTATTACCAGGCATGGTTTAATGCATTCCTTATCCAAAACAAAGATAACTAACATTCTTGGTTATTTTTCTTTGTCAACAAATCTATCAATCCATCTCGATTTTCCTATTGGTTTTCTCATTGGTGGAAATTATTTGGAAACATTTCCTCATTTCTTTTGTAAAAGTGAGTTACTAATCTTTCCAAAAAAATTACAAACCTACATCATAGGAAGCTAGATTCCCTCATTTGTGTATTTTTTGTTCAAAATTCTATCTCCCTTGGGCTTGTCAATAGGTCTTAAAACCCATTATATCTAAGGTAATCACCATTACCCGCTCATTCCAAATCAAATGGTGGTCATCATTTACGATCCCAAAGACCTTATTACAACTAGCTGTTGAACAATTAGTAAAATGGTCACAAAGAACCCCAAGTGAAAGAACTGCAAGCCTATTCACTTCTCTTGGCTCAAAAGGCACACACCAATGCCATAATATCTAAAGCAAAAACCCAGGAGGAACTCTTACAAATTATTAAGCAACTATCACAAGGATATTCTGGCCAAACTTTTGGCGTCAAGAAAGAAGAAGAAGATTTAGACGAGACTCAATCACCTAATGAAATAGTCTCACCATCATCCAAAGCTTCATCAACCGATCTAATAAATTTAGAAACAGCTAGTGAAGATATCTTAATTTGGATTGGAAAAGCCTGTTCATAAACAAGGTTTTTAGGCCCAATATTATTACCGGGCTTGCGAGTTTATTCTTATTAATTTGGGCCTATGAGTCCATTTTTATTATTTTGGGCCTGGGAGTCCATTCTTCTTATTTTGGGTCTGCGAGTCCATTCTCATTATTTTGGGCCTACATGTCCACTTATTTCTTTGGGCATACGAGTCTATTCCAATTATTTTGGGCATGAGAGTCAATAAATATTATTACGGGTTAAAAAGCCTGTTTATTTGTAAAGGCCCATCCAACAACCCAATAATCGTCTTTAGAGTAGTTACTATTGTTTTCACAAAAGACGACAAAATAGCAAACGGTACAAAAAAAACTGTTCATCAAACAGTGTAAAGTTGTCTGGAATGTCACAACAACTACTGTTCACAGCATAGTAAGACATCTTCTACAATATTGGTAGACAAACTACTGTTCACTACACAGTAGTCAACTCTCAACAGCATCAAGTGGTAGACAAATAACTATTCATTGAATAGTAACATCATCTGCACACAATACATCACTCAGTTATAAAAGAGAAGCTCATATTTAGAAAGAGCCATCGCTTCCGGAACCCAAAATCACTAATAATTCCCAATTGCTCATACATCCTCTCTGATATTAGTTTTGATTTTGTAACCTTTTGTTTTATAATTAAGTTAAAGTTTGTTTATTTCTTTGTTTTATTTTATTTAAACACACACACACACATATATATATATATATATATTTGTTGTTTGTGATTAATATGACCGACTAAGCTGCCTAATTTATCAATATAGTATATTTGTTTGTTAAAAATATGATCTTATTGTTTATTAAATAAACATGACCATATAATAATAATATCAATAAAGAGATAAAGGATTCATAATTATCGCTCAGTTGTTTTAAAGAGAAAATTATAGAGAGACCCATAATATTACAAGTCTATCTACATGGATAAGAGATATTTATGAGGATACCTCTTCTTCTTATATATATTTACAAATGTACACATTCAATAAATCTCATTATAGAGAATTACAGCTAAACACAATTTTTTCTGTTAATCACAGAGCGAGACCTAGATCTCTTATAAAACTTCATCATCCTATTATTGACTTAAGTATAAGAGGATCAAAGATTAACCCTCATGGTGGTCCGAGATCCTAACAGTTTATTTCATCTAGTAGATCCTTGAAGAATAGTCCTACTTGGTGTTGACAAAAATAGATATCAATATCTGGCACTATTTGTGGGAAAGAAGTGTGTTCTACTAGGCTAAAAAAATAAAAAAATTGTAAAAATTTCATAGACATTTTGTATTTCCTCATATGCAAAAAATACACACATGTCTTTGAAACGAGACAGATAAGCAACAAGGTTTTCCAAGAGAATGCCTCATATTCGTCAGGCCTAGACAGACCCTTACCATGTAGCCTTTATCGAATGACCACCCTTTGGTCATGTAAGTCTAGCTTGAGCTTGTACCATTACATGACATGCCATTCCTTACTGTGCTTGAGTAGGAACTTGACCTTTGATAAAGGTATGTTCTTACATCTGTACCAATTGATCGAGCACGTCTCTTTACATCCAAACTGGAGTTCTACATAGTCTTTATAAAATCGACCCATTGTGCTCTTAACAAAAAGCAACAGATAAATTTACAAGTTCTGAGGTTCCAATTCCAATGAAATTTAGAAAAGATCATCTTGTATAATCACTTTGTAAATAAGCCAAGTAGAAAAGCCAAACCATTTGCCCAAGGCAACCGGCTCGAATAGGGCCCCAAGCATAATTGTTTGCTCAACTAAGTTGCCTCTGGATGAATCTTAAAGTCATTGCTTGAAAAATTCAAGACCATTACTGGAAAGATCACATGTCGATCTACCACCTGTCAAAATTTGGTGGTTAACCAACACCAAAAATAGCCGCATGTATAGCCACATATTTCCATATATTGCCAATACCAATAGCTACCAGCCAGAATAGTTGCTGTATAAAAAATGGGTCAAATTTTTTTCAGTTCGATGGTTAGAAACATAAATTGGTTTAGGCTTGGTTCACCCACTTCTAGACCAAATCATAAAAATATAAAATAAATTCTAGAATCCTCGCGATGATACAATTCTAACTAGTATATTTTCAAAAAAATTGAGTACGTATACAAAAATGGATGTATGTAAATACCATTCATCCAACTAATTCAATCAAATTTATGAAGAAAGTATCCTCCACTTTTCCGTCATCCAATGCATATAAAAATCATTGAAATATGGTTATATACTCTTCCAACCATGTTTATTTAAAAGATTTTAGAAAAAGAAGGTATGTTTTTCAAAAATGAATTAAATAATCAATAATTCCAAAACTCAAACTAGAATCACAAGGACCAACTGACCATTAGTCTCTTTGGCACTCTTACAACTTGTCAAAATGGTAGAGTCTGTACCACTCTAACTCGGCCACAATAGAACCTTTTGTATCTTAGTTAAGGATCCAGAGCAGATATCAATGCCTATCTTAATATGATGAAGATAGAATTCTAACCCATCTTGGAATGCCTTCTTGAGCTACAAGATCCTGGTCTACTTTCCAGCTTATAAAATGTTCATGTGTTATCTTTTATTTCCTAGAGTATACAGTACATGACCCATACCCAAATGAGGTATAACCAATGATGTAATTAATAGAAATGGGAACCAAGATCTAGGTTGACTAGGAAAAACCGACCTATAAATTACAAAGTCATCCATCCATGGACACCCAAGTAGCGTCCCTCTAACCATTCATCCTGGATCGATTGGGAGAACCTCAAGCAACTTTTATCCAGCATGATCTACATGGCCATCTCAAGGCTAGAAATTGAGGACATTATGTCCAAGCTAGTCATGTTAACCATATGGCCTCAATGGCCAATGGTTGCCCCAAAAATCATCACCTAGATAAGATACTAATGGTGATCCATTTGATAATTAACCGACTTCTACGCAACAAGGGTTAAAGTGAGGTTGACCCTAAAACTTACTGTCTCTATCGAGTTCCCATTCATACTAGAAATTATGGTTACTTCATGCTTCTACAAGTCAAAGATGCCTAACACGAGCACCTATGATGGTACTAATGATCCCTTAGAACATATGGAAAATTTCAAAGGATGGAATTATATGTCCATCTTAACATAATGAAAAATATACTCCATACCATTATGGAATGTCTTCTTGGGCTGTATGATCTGGAACCATTTTTTGTCAACAATGGCTCATTGTGGCATCTTTTGATGCCCAAAGTGTTATAGTGTCCACTCGCAAGTTACATAGTTCAGAATGTTATCGACTAGGCCATGTAGTCTATACTGATACATTCAAATCTAAATTGTTGCCCTACAGGCCATGATGTCTACATGCTACCACTTGATATACTATATAATAATATTTCAGCCAATATAGTCGAGGATACATCTTCAGGTCATATCGAACGAGATAGCTTACTGCCTTCTAGGCCACATCATCCCTTTATAACATAGGGTCATCTTTTAGACTATAAATTCTTCAAAACCTTCCAAATCGCATATCACAAGCCATATCTTTCAAAGAAGCATTGTCTAGGATGCTGCCTACCAATCCACATCGGACAGGATAGTGCACCGCCAAATAGGTTGCACATGCTCATAAGATAGATAACATAAATCAAAATTTGGCTACATACAATATGATTGTCCAATCTTGAAGTCCATTATTTCTTTATTCAACACCTCTATAAAAGGGGAAATTTCATCAACTCAATAACAAATATTTTTCTAAGTTAAGAGATATCTTATGCTTACACCACTTGACAAAGCACTCCAAGCAAGAGGGTTGATTAATTGAGGGATTAGCCAAGTAACACGTGGACCAATAAATCATCATAACTTACAAAAAATTAGTGCAAACATAATTAAGCCTAGATAGAATATAAGGTCATTAGTATACAAGTCAAAGATCATTCATACATTGAACTAAACCATCACTCAACTAGGACCTAATATGGCCAGCCAGGACCAAGTGTGATCGATTGGCTAAGATGTGGCCAGCGAGGGATGTAGCCAGATGGATAGGTGACTAGCCTTAGGGGCCTGATGAGTACTCAAAAAGTACTAAAATTACAATGATTTTATGCATATTAATTGATTAAAAATATATATATTTATATGATTTTATCATATATTTATATAAATCTATCTTTTCGGAATCACGGGTATTTTTATTATTTTTCAGGTATTTTTGCTTAAAAAAGTAGCTTAAAGACTCAAAGAAAAATACCAGAGGCAATACATCGCAAATATATTCATAAACTAAATGAGAAAAGGTCAAAAAATATGGAAAAATTGGACAAAATGAGTCAAAAATGTCAAAAAGGACGAAATCACGCACGAATCGCCATTAACGCGCGCGGCATCAAGATGCTGGCGTGCATCATCGCTTCCATTCCGCATTACACCAGCATCCATCCACGCCCTTGATGTCGCATGCCGCTTATTGCCCCTAATTGCCAGTCGCAGTTCTGGTACACAGCGTCATCATGATGTCAGCAATGATGTCATCATTCACTACTCCGCGTTTCCACCATTTTTAATCATTTTCACCCACTTTTTCTTTATCTTCTCACCTATAAATACCCTCATTCTCTTCACTTCAAATCACACCAAAAAACACATATTCTCTTCTCTTTCTTTCTCTCTATTTCTTAGTTTTTTAGTTTTTAGTTTTTTCTTAGTTTTAGAGTTCTTCTCTTTTTGAAAAGAACTTCTTATGTTTTTGTAATTTATTTGCTTTTTGATTCAATAAATGGAAGTGTAAAATCTGTTTGGAGGTTTTCCAGCAACAGAAATAGCATCAAAGTACTGTAAGGATTTTATTTTCTTCACAGTTATTTTTTATGTTTTATTCTTATATGTTATATTTAATTTGTCTATGATTAAATTTAACATTACTGGCTGTTTGTAAACATGATATAATAATAACATTGTTATGCTTGCGAAATATTAAATAGGTAAAAATCTCTAAAATGAATTGATTTTATTTCTATTTGAGATTTTATATTAAGAATGTTAGAGATAAATATATTATTTTTCATTACAAACTTAAATCTGAAAATTAGATTTTAAGGTTTAGTTATCTGATTTAATTTAGAGTACTACTCTTTTATTTGTTGGTACAATCGCCCGGTAGTTAGAGTGAAACTCTATTTCAAAATTTTTTATAAGAATTATTATCTGAAAATGTATTGACAAGATGTTTTCAGTAGTGGTTTTAAAACTTGAAAGTTAGTACTCGGATAACTAAATTTTTAGGTTTAATTTGGACACCTTGAATAAAGTTTAAACTGTCTAACCCCACCAAAGGTGGCATTTAAATGGTTCATTTTCAATCTCTTAGAAAAAAGGAATTAATTTAATTAACCAAATTAGTTATCAACCCCACCCATAGGTGTTAATTGATTTGTTTAGTTAACAAAGAATATCTAACCCCACCAAAGGTGGTATTCATATAAAAAAAGAGAATCAATAAATATCAATTTATATCTTTAATAACCTAAATAATATGAGCAAGCATAATTAACTTAGTTATTATATCCATAAATACTCCACTCTTATAAAAGATAATATTTGCATAAATATTTATTGAATCTGTATCTATGTTTATTTTTATGTCATTAGATTATAAACACAAAAACCCCAAAATATCGTGACAGGATGTTTAGGATTTAATTTCATTTTTAAAAGTTTGAATAATAAATTAAAAACCATATATATTCCTTCCTTAGATCGACCATGGGAGTATACTTATCATTTTCTACGAAATGATTCGTGCACTTGCGAGAGTTTTATAAATATAAAACCAAAGTGATGGTAGGATCGGCGATACCGGTTTTACCCATCAAGGCCTGAGCCATAAACTAAACAATAGTATCCGATCTTTAATGCGTTACCTCTTCTCATGTCCAAGACCCATACTTTTTTGGTACATCATATTATCCTCACACACCAACTCAGAGGCCTAAAATCTGAAAAATAGTGAGATGCGATCAGATTCAAAAATAATACTAAAAATAAAAGTAAAAAGTCATTGCAGAAATTAGGACCTAGGATATATATGTTTAGAAATCAGAGATAAAGTTTTCAACATAAAGTTACATCCTACCAACAAATTGGATTGTGACCCGCCAAAAGGCATCCAAGCATAACAAATAATTTAAGGGTGCACACCTTCCCATAAAATATTTCCAAAAGAGGTATGTGATAGCACCTATAAGCATACTCTGAATATCCACTTAAGTCACATATGATAGCACTTTATGAGATCAATATAATCAACCAAGTTTGGATATAGACTCAATGAAGCAACATGTCTTCCCGAAAAGCATCATGTCCAACCATGGGATGATTCATGTGTTCACTCATAAACTAGGAGTTGAGAAAATGTTTTGTCTCACTACTACAAAAATGGGCTTTAAAGTAGGTTAAAAACCGACTTTAAACAAATTTAAATTTGGTTCGTTGAATCGACTTCAAAATTGAGTGATTTAAAATGTAAATTCAGTTCACGCGGTGAACCAATTTTACACGTAATGTTTTTTATTTTTATTTTTATTCTTATTTTTCACCCCACCTTGTATTCAATATATATAACATAAAAAACCAAAATATAAATAATAATACAAATAATTAAAATTTTAAATATAATTAATTACTTGATAATTAAATTTATTACAAAAACAAATAATGTATATACAATCCATATATATATATATAGTTAACTTAAATTACAAATAAAATAATGTCATCAAAGTGTAATTGGATTGTGCGAGCTAGCTTGGTTGGCTTAGAATCACCAGCATTGTGACAAGGAAACTGGACAAAAAACAACTGATTCATATAACAATTCATTCCCCTACATACATGAGCACGTAAACATCTATCAAACAAGCAGTCTAAACTTCATAGACATACAAATGGAGAAATTAAATCATTATAAATATTACCATAAAAAAGAGATTACCACATCAACATCCGAGTGATATAACCCTTCGAACTCATATTAGCACTTTATTAATCATGTGTCTATAAATATGAAGTTATCTGGAATCTCTATTGGTATTTTTAATTCTATAATGAGCTCTAAATATGAAATCATGTGTAACTCCGATTTGTTACTTGGCTTGTATGAGTTTTGGTGCCCTTAAACGTACGAAACAATTTTGTAATACGTTCATGGGCACCAAAACTCATACAAGCCAAGTAAAAAAATATGAGTTACACCTAACTTCATATTAGAGCTCATTATAACATTAAAAATACCAACAGAGATTCTAGATAACTTCATATTTATAGAAAAATGATTAATAAAGTGCTACCATGATATTTTCATAAGGAAAGCAAGCAAGAGAGATGAGATGAAATTTGGGCCAAAAACAAGTCCATAAAACAATGCATTCTCCTAAATACATGAGCACATAACCATATATCAAACAAAACATCCATCAACACAAAGGACTTCAGACATAGGAATAGAGAAATTAAATCATTAAAAAAATTACCGTTATGTTGTCATATGCTAATCAAGATCATCAGAATCTTCTCCTGATTCTTCTTGTGATGATATAATTTGAACCATGTGTTTTGCTAATTCCTCTCGTAAATCATCATTTGTTGGTCGTATCCCGTCTTGTTCCAACCAAAGAACTACATGTATATAAAATCAAAATAAGAATGTAATTTCATGTATTTACAAAAAATAACTCAAATATGTTAAATTTTTTTTTTCTGTATATGGGTAAAAGATATTACCACATCATTAATTGGAATTTTGATATTTGTGATGATTTCGCTCATAAACTTCATGACATAATAACCACACATGACTCCATCATTTTGTTGTGGAACCTACAAAAAACAAGTGTACATGATTTTTCATATTCAAACATCTTTATTATTCAATTGTAAAATTAATAAAATTATTAATATTCGCTTGTACATACTGTAACTTTTGTCCATATAAGCTTATGATATTTTTTAAGGGTAATGCGCCTAAACTTGTTTCACAACTTCCATGCCCTATCAAGGTTTAAAACGGCTAATTTTTTATTAAATATTACAAAAAATAATAGAAGAAACCAATAGCTAGCTATAACTCTTATATTACAACAACTATTTTTGTATCTTTACTCAATTCTATGGAAGCTAAGTCACAGTACCAAGCATGATTATTGAACAGATCAATGATTACCAACATTCAATGATCTTGGCCTTGTTCAAACCTTAGTGGCCAAGGGATTATCAACTTTTGATTTCTGTTAAGCGTTAATGCCCTATCACATAATTGTTTAGCTCTGATGCTAACATCCTTCTCTTGAAATTGATTGACATATGAAGAATCATAGAACATTGCTAAATGTGATGAGTGATTATATTGAAGTTGATAATAACACACCCTATATAAAAGATATATAAAAAGATACTATAAATATAATTATATATGTTCTACATAAATGAAAGAAAATTAAATAGATTGAGAACCTTGTCTACACTTGAATTATACTTAAATTGATAATTTGATATTCAAATAGTTGCAATATGCACTCGATCGATATATAAGTTTGGCCGAGGTCTACACCAGAAATTTCTATAGGAAGTGGCATAGTCCATCCATCATTTATGTTAGATGCACATTTAATGACTTGGTGCACGATGATTGGCCACTAGACATAGATTTAGCACGAGATACTTGCTTCGTCTCTCTTAAATGTGCCGTATTTAAGAGCTATGGTATAATAGACTAAAAAAAGTATTATGTATGTTAGTAATAATAAAAGATATAATAAAATAATAGTAGTAAACAAGTGTTATCTTTTAAGTAAAAAAATAATAGTACGTCAAAATTTAGAACAACTTGAATCGACGGCCAAGCCACATACTGTCCAACCGCCTCTTGGACTGTGGTAGCATCAGAAGGCATAAGTAGTGGAAAATTATGAAGCAATGATTGATCAATTACTATTCGCTAATGATTAGGCAAATATTGATTATGAATCATCCAATCATCGCTCAATTGTTGTACCATTCTAATAGCAACAAAATCCGTTGATGAAGGATGATTCTGTAAAAAATTTAAGTGATATATAAAAAATAAAACATATAATAAGAAATAAAAATAATAGATTATATACACCAGAAATTAAAATCTTACCAAATATGATTCATCAAATAGAGGAGGACTCCTATGTGGGGTAGCTATTGGATGTACATTCTCACCAAAATGTTCATCATGGTTTGATTGATGGTAAAAATGCGCAGATTGTATTGGAGAAAATGAACCACTACTTGATTGCATATGCATTCCTGGCATATAGAGAGGACCAATATGATGACTATATCCCATACTGGATATAGTTTGAGCGTAATGAGATTGCGTGGGTGACATGCCTAGTATGGATGGTGGCCTGCCTGTCATGGATGGTGGCATGGATGGTGACATGCTTGGCATGGATGGTTGCATGCTTGGCCAATATGGCACGCCCTGGTTGTAGAATGATTCCATTCCTAACATGTGTTGTGATTAATATTCTTTTATAGTGGCAATCTCACTTAACATTGAGGCCTTAAAGAAGTTGAGTTCTTCTTCAATTTTAGTGTACTTCTCCTTACTAACCGTCTTAGGCTTTTGTTTTAGAATGTTAAAATACTTCATATAACCATCATATTGGCTACCTCCCCTAACACGACCAGGATGGTCGCGTCCGAATGCATGATATAGAGCATCTCTCCCAGACTCTTCGATTATTTCACCCCTGGATATTTGTTCTTAACACATCTATACAAAAAATAAAGTACACAAACATATCATATATTATTACATCAATTATTAAAAATAATTAAGACTTTGTATCAACCGAAATTACTAACCAACTTATTTAGTTGTTCTTCTCCTCGCTTAGTCATCATTCTTGACTTTTTCATTTTGGGAGTCTTTGTTTCTATGTACAATTTAGTTCGGATAACCAATCTACCCAATTCATCTTCCTACATAAATTATGAAAAATTTATTAACCATGACATGAAATTAAATTGAGGAAAATAAATATAAAAATATTTATAAATTAACACAAATTAATAATACCATTCTATATCTAACTTCAGGATTTGAAGACCTCCTAGTACGGTTAGGAAGAATGTTATGCATTTGTATATTCTGATGTTCTTCCCTAATAATTTGAAATTCATCCGTACGTCTATAATCCACGAAGTCTTTCCAAACTTGAGGTGTAATCCATGGGTGTCCTTCAGGGATTTTGTAGAGCTCTACCTCATTACGTGGTTCTAAATATGGAAACACATAATTTCTTGCCAATCTGGAAGTCTTGTATTCCTTCCACTTCTTATTTACAATCTTATAACACTTACTCTTCCAATTGTAATCAACTTTGTAACGATTCTATAAAAACACACTACAAAAGATTAGATATAATACAAAAAAGATATAATATATGTAATTGATTATAAAATATAAGAGACTTGCACAAATGGTTATCCATATTTTGAACTTTTTTGCATCGTCAACCTGAGACCAATCATTTATATTGATTTTTATACTGGACTTCACAAGTCTACCAATAAAGGATTTCAATTGTTGGCCATTTTCCTCTATTGGATTACCAGTAGCATCAAATAGTACGTGTACTATATCATCTGGGTTAAGTGGAGCATCAGGTATATTCGCCCAATACCTTCTTTTCAAATGCCCCAATGGATCATTTGGATCTACAAGCTCTGTTACCTAAGGATCCATGAAATATCTACAAACAATGAAGAAATATAAATTAATTAACAATTTTAGGAACATACATATATATATATATATAAGAGTTATTACAATAATATAGAACATATGTTATGTTTAATTAGGTTCTTGATCGTATACATATATTCCCTCACAATCACTTTGAGCCCATGACGAAGAATCATCGTTATCAACTAGATCATCACATACATTAGGCAATTTATTTGAGAAATTACTAATATTGGTTAATGTATCAAGAATAGGGTTGTCATCTTCTAAAGCATCACATTGGTAAAACTCTTTTTGTGGAGGCGTTAACACAACAGACCATCTTATGTCAATTTGATTGCTCACATAAAATACTTGTTTTGCATGAAGTGCTAACGTGAAAGGATCATCAGTATGACTTATCTTGGATAAATTTACAAGGGTAAATCCAAAATCATCTATTTTATATCCAATATTGATAACATCTTTGACCCAGTCACACAAGAAAACTGTTTCATGGAAGACCTCATAATCCAATTCCCAAATCTCTTGTATTATACCATAATATGTTCTACCAGAAAGTACAAGATTACCATCTTTTGAACTAGCAAATTTTATAGTTTGTGTAACCATCTTCACACCACTATTATTATTTACTTGGAATTTGTCCCTAGCTTGAGTTGTAAACCTCGATCCATTTATTGTGAAACTAGAAAATGATTTAACATCGAATTTTGGCCCATGTGCAAGCCATTGTAAACTTTATGTTATTTTATGATTGGGTTTTTTGAGTTCATCTCAAATCTATGTATACAAAAACACGAAATGTGTTTAGAGCAAAGTTTTAAAACATTGCATAGATCTAGGAACATACATGAATGAATTTTTGTTTGTGACACTTACATGGTTGCGAAACCAATTAATAAGCTCTCACTTATGTTCATCATACAACCATTTTTCTCCTCCTTTTTTTTATAACAAGGATCAATCTTCAATAAGTTTAAATGCATCCTATTATGTTATTAAATATATATGAAGTATATATCATCATTAATAGTTAAATAAAAAATGATTTTTGCATAAATGGAAAGGTTAAACATCACTTACTCTATGTACGGTTGTACCTCATTATTATTTACCAAAATAATCCGGTGTGCTTTTTCCCATCGAGTGCGATCAATAAAAAATTTCTTACTTCCACCAAGCATAGGGTTACCTACTTGGATCATGTGACGTTCTAAGAACAACTTGTGCATAGGATTCCTAATTTCAGTGCAACCACTAAAGTATTTAGAACAAAACTCAATGGCCTCTTTAGCAATGTAGCATTCCACCATGCATCCTTCAGGTCAATTTCTATTATTTACATATCCTTTAAGGACTTGCATATATCTCTCAAAAGGATACATCCACCTTAAGTAAGTAGAACCATACAATTGAACCTCTCAAACTCAATGAACACACAAGTGAATCATTATATCGAAGAAAGAAGGTGAAAAATATTTTTCAATTATACACAAAGTCTCTACAACATATTTCTGTAAAGAGTTTAACTTGCCAATTGATATAGATTTCTTGCATATTGTATTGAAGAATGAACAAAGACGAATTATTGATAATCGAACATGTTTTGGAAGAATTGATCTAATAGCAACTGGTAATAACTGTTGTATTAAGATATGACAGTCATGTGATTTCAATCCATAAAATTTCTTATCGGTGATAGACATAAAATTTCTTAAGTTGAATGAGTAACCATCGGAAACTTTCACACCATCCAAACATTTACAAAACACATCCTTCTCTTTTGTTGACATTGTATATGATGCTAGTGGCAAGTATGTTTGATTCTTATCATTTTTCACCCTTGGTTCCAATTCAGGTTGTATGCCTAGTTTCTTTAAATCGAGTCTTGCTTTAATTCCATCCTTTGTTTTTCCAGGTATATTAAGTAAAGTACCAATCAAGCTCTCACATACATTTTTCTCAATGTGCATGACATCTACAATGTGACGAATGTGTAGGTCTTTCCAATAAGGTAATTCCTAAAACATTGATTTTTTATTCCAACAACCATGGTAAGTCGGTTCAAACTCTTTTTCATTTTTACCCATTTCATTAGTTGATGTCTTTCGTTTCCCTACCTTAGTGATTTTTTTTTCATCTTTCCATATCGTTTGAATGTCATACCATTCAATTGCCTTAATATCTCAACACCTAGCAAAAGTTGGGTTGTATGATCATGATCTTCTTCACCATCGAACGATTTCTTTTGGTATCTAAACTTGTGTCCTGATGGAAAAAATCTTCTATCTCTTCTATAAGACATCTTTCGTCTGTGAACAAGATAAGTCGTAGAAGTTTCATCACTACATATAGGGCATCTCTTGTAACCTTTTGTTGCATGTCTTGATAAGTTTCCATAAACAGGAAAATCATTAATTGTCCATAAAAGGACCCCCATCAAGTTAAAATGTTCTTCTTTATGTGCATCGTAAACATTTACACCATCATTCCACAACATCTTTAAATCATCTATCAGAGGCTGCAAATATACATCAATATCAACACCGGGTTGTTTCGGTCCTAAGATCAATAATGTTAACATCATGAATTTTCTTTTTATACACAACCAGGGAGGAAGGTTGTATGTTATCATAATTACTGGCCAACAACTATATCTACTACTAAGGAAACTATGTGGATTAATTCCATCAACAGTAATGGCAAGATGAAGATTGCATAGATTAGATGAAAATTAAGGATATAAATTATCTACTACTTTCCAATTGGGAGAATCACAAGGATGACATAGCACCCCATCCTCAGATTGATTATCTGAATGTGAAGTCAACATCTTTGATGTCTCTTTACTTTTGAACAACCTTTGAAAGTGAGGAATTGGAGGAAAGTACCAAAGAATCTTTGTAGACACGCCTTTCTTATATGTTGTCTCATTTGTACCATGCTTCCATCGTGATTCTTTACACATCGGACAATCATCTAATGTCTCATATTCTTTTCTATAAAGAATGCAATCATTTGGACAAGCATGAATCTTATGATATTCCATGCCAAATCGACTAAGAGATTTCTTCACTTCATACATTGAAGATGGAAATTCAATACCCTTAAGAAACATATTGACTAGTAGATTTAGTAATTATGTGAATCCCTTGTCAGAAAAACCATGTTTGGCCTTCACATTGTACAAATGAACCAATCCTGACATTTTAGTGTATTTTTTGCATTTTGGATACAACGATTTTTCGGCATCTTCTTGAAGTTTTTTAAAGGTTTTGGGATCATCCTCACGTAGTTCATCTTCAACACCATGAAACATATTTTTTGTCTGTACATTATGATAAGATGTATGTAATCCACTCATATTCTTATTTATCTCTTCCCTATGAGTATTATGAATATTTTCTCCATGATAATACTAACATTTATAGCTCAAAAGAATACCACTACAGATAAGGTGATACTTAACCTCATCAAATTCATGAAATCGCTTATTTTTACATTTAACACATGGGCATCGAATCATACCAGTTCGAGTATTACTATTTCTACAAGCAAATTCCATGAAACTTTTTAACTCTAGAAATATAGTCCTGCTCAATTCTACACTTTGACATCCAAGATTTTTTCATTTTCTATTAATGACATTAATTAAGAATATTAATTAATTATGTATCCAATGAATATATTTCAAGTATTATTATATATAAATTCCCTAATTATTAGAATATATACCAAAACATACATAATACAAAACATTTATCATTTTAATCATTTTACAATTGTATTACTTTTACTTAATAAAATATAATTATTTATATGTAAATAAATTTATCCACGTACGGTAAATATTATAGTCCCTCAAACTCATAACATGCAGATATTATTTCCACATAAAATAATTCAAACATATAATAACAAGCATAATACAAAACATACATAAATAAAAAATTTATACAAAAAATAAAACAAAATGAATAATAAGTAAAAATATTAATAGAAATACTTACAAGAGTAAATAAAATGACTAAATGAAGGAAATGAAGAAGAAATGAGTGTTTTGTAAGTGAGAATAAGTGAGAAAATGGGTATAAAAATTTGAGTATTTCACTAAAAAAAATAGGGGATCTGAAAGATAATGAGAAGAGGAATATAACCCACAAAACAGCGTTGGAAATGGTGATCGAAGGGGATCAGAAATTGAGAAAGAGTGTAGTGTGAGCTCGGTTTTGGGCAAATGGGGAAGAGAAATTTGGAATTTTTGAAATTCTACTGATGAAGAAGAGAGAAGAAACGGTAATAAACGCATGGATAACATCGATTTGCCACGTGAATCGACACTATCCACGTGGAGGTAGCATCGGTTGACGGGGTGAATCGATGGTACACATGTGGCTTGCGTCGGTTGATGTGGTGAACCGATGCTAGCCACGTGTGTAGCATCGGTTCATCCCGTCAACCGATGCTATCCACGCAGTTTTAAATTGAAATTTTTTTTTGTCAATTATTATTTTATTTGAACTCTTATATATATATATATACTATAAAAAAATTAAAATAATATGCAAACAAATACACAAAATTATATAATTTTAAAAACCAATTATCTCACAAAAAAAAATTATACTATATATATATATATATATATATATATATATATATATATATATCAAACTTAAAATTTTAAAGAGTCAAATAAAATAATAATTGACCTAAAAAAACATTGTACCTAAAAAGAATTTTCAATTGTAAACTGCATTTTTTAATTTAAAAAATATAAGTAGGACGTAGCGTCGGTCGACGCTATGTCTTACATGTAGCGTCGATTTAACATATCAACTAACACTACGTTCTATGTGGATAGCGTTGGTTTTTTCCAAAACTAACTTTACATATCGACTTAAATACCCCTTTTTTGTAGTAGTGTCTCCTTTTAAGGTATAGAGATTCATATAATGCCTATTAGGCAAACACCTAGTAGATGAACTAGGGCAAGGAAGACCCAACAACAAAAGTTTAGAAAAGTCATTTCTATACATAGTCAAGGCCATCGCTCCTATGTGTCATCTCGTTCTAAGGCTCCAAAGGAAATATAAGCCTTGGAAGGACACAAGTAGCATATGATGCTACATATGATGAATCTACATGGGATAGAAATATTTCCTTACCATGATAGAAGGATAGAAAGTGCTTCATTAATACTTTTATTCTATAAGAATTGTGTTTGCAAGTACTTAGGCCACTTATGGCCATTCAAGGAAGATTTGATAGGATGGAAAGTCTGACAACAAATTAATAAGTGGGTATAAGTTACCCCAATACTAGCATATCCAAGGCTTTTATTGCAACACCACTAGGGAATGATACTAGGAAGATTTGATAGGATGGAAAGTGTGACAATAAATCAATAAGTGGGTATAAGTTGCCCTAACTCTAGCATATCCAAGACATTCATTGCAACACCATTAGGGAATGGGCAACATGAGGATCTCAATGCCCTGATAGAGCATGCATTTGAATAACAAGTATCTTGATATGTAAGCTCTAACCTTTCAGGGTCTAGGCCATCGAACAGTCCATAGAAGTTGGGCACATTAAGTTACATATAAGACACACCTTAACTATATGCTCTACATTCTAGAATACAATTAACGTGGAGAATAGATTAACATGATTTCTATCGCTCGTTAATTGGCCATAAACCTTGAAAAGAAAGGGCCATGGATTGAACACCATACCACCCTAGGTCTAGAAATCATTTCGGGTTTCTACACTATGTCAAAATAAAAACTTAGGTTTAAGGCTCCTACCAAGGTAGTGAATAAGAAGTATCTTGATAGGTGAGCTCTGTACTTTTATGGCCCAAGTTATTAAACAATCCAATAACAAGAAGAACAACTTAACATGATTTATATCTCCCTTTAATTTTCCATATACCTTGAAATAGGGCCCTACCTAGAACACCACACCACTCTAGGTCCATAAATCATTTTGGGTTCCTACACCACATCAAAAGTGCAAACTTAGATTTGTGGGATTTTGAAAATGAGATCATAAGTTTCCAACAAAGCAGTGAAGAAACACCATTAGAAAAGAAGACAAACTACACTAACATATCAAGAAGTCACCCAGGACACTTCACCTAACGGGCCATTTCCATCGCCTTTCAAAGTTGTACCATAGTATGTGTCCTTCCATAGAAAGGACACCCATTGGGATGCATCTCAATGCATCATTCTTCATCAAAGACCTTCCTAAAGGTTTAGCCATATGTATATATTTTGGAAAAATTGCATACATAAGTCAAGCGCAAAATGTATTAAAGTATACTAGGCTACTAGTTTTATTAGAACTTGAGGTGGTTAAGATATGATCCCTCACAAGTTACTTCACTCCACATTACTTCACTCCAATAAGAAATAAGAGTGCACAAGTTAGAAAATGGTTATAAAGAAAAGCCCAAGTGTGAGAAAATGGTGGCACCCATAAGAATAATACTAGATCTCCCCACACTTACACCAATCCTTTTGGAAAGAAGGAAGCCATGGCATCAAGATATCCTTCCAAAATCCTAGAATTACTATCATAGATATAATTAAAAAGATTATCATGTTTGGAAGAACCAGACACATCACTATGTTTGGACCTTCCCAATTGGAACTTCACCAACTAAAGGTGTGTTGGAAAGATCATGGTTGACCAAAGGATCATTAACCAAGGTACCACAGGCTAGATAATCCTCAATTAGACCATCACTAGTTAGACAAACATCAACCATGACATTACCAACTAGGGATGGATAAGCTAGGACGTTATCGATGACTTCACCAGTTAGGGATTCATCGATCGTACCTTTATTTGGTCTCTATTTGATCACCATGCCATATAGACCCCTCAATATATCTCCATTACAACACACAACCATAGCTGCCAGATCCATCCTTGATGGTAAGAAAAGTATCCAAGTATAACTTTTAATTTCTGGAAGGATGGAAGGCAGTTAAGAATGAGACTTCAAAGGCTCAAAAAATTCCTTTCACTCACACATTTTCTACCCAGACTTGAAGAGTTTGGTAAACATAATAGACAATCTATATGGTGAAAGACAACATCTAACCCTAGGGTTGACTTTATAAGTGCAACCACAGTGCACATTTTGAACGATTAGGAATGACACACAATATCCTATATTAACATTTAAAATAGTACATGAAAATAGGCCTAGCACTATCCGTGTGACTTAAAGAGTTATGAATCCAAATGCCGACAAGGACTATAATTAGACCTTTTCACCCATTTGATCAAAGCTAAGAAGGTTTAAGGGCTGTTGTAATTTAATACATACCACATGACAAGGAGAGAGTGGTCCCAGTTAGCAAAACCCAATAAGCATATAGTTATTAGATAAATATGACTATGAGATAATCTTAGTAAAGAGATAAAAGGCCCATAGTTATTCCCAATTGTTTTAAAAGATAATTGCATAGAGAGATCCATGATGTATAGTAAGTCTATATATATTGGTACGAGATATGTATCATTCATCTTATATATATTCACAATTGTACACATTCATAGGTAAGTTGGATTTCATTATAGAGTAAAATAGCGAAACAATATATATCTTCTCAATCATAGAGTGAGACCTATATCTCCTATATAACTTCATCATCCTATTATTGGTTTAATCATCGAAGGGTCAAAGACCATCTCTCTATGGTAGTATGAGATCCTAATGGTTTGTTTCATCTTGTAGATCTATAGACGATAATCTTAGCTGGTGTTGATAAAAAATTATATTAATAGTATATACTTAAGAATAATGAGAAAGTCATAGAGATGATAATTTAGGAGTTAATGTTGTGGACTTACATTTGTAATAGCAACAATAATGGTTTTCATGTGACTGATATCTGGATTGAATAAAGTTCTAATTTTTTATATTATTTTTTAATAATTAATTAAATATTTTAAAATTATTTAAATGAGTTTAATTAAAATAATTAAAGGAGCTACACATGAGCAGCCCAACTCAACTCAACTTAACTCACTTAAAAATTAGATAAGATAAGCTGAGCTACAACTGGCTTAAGATGAACTGAGTTTAAGCGAGCTAAGCTAATTTAACTCATTTGATGCCTCTATTAGTTACTGTGGAATTATGATGTAAATGAATAACAAAGGTAAGTCATGTAGTCCTTTATGTTTTTATTTACTTTTCGTGTGCAAAACACAGAGTCTGTTTATTTTTACTTAGTGTATTTGTCTTCCTTTGTATAAGGTTCGTTATTAACAATCTATATGCACATAGTTAGGTACATTTTGTATGAAAGAATGTTTACACAAACCACGAGGTTAAGTGTCATTTTCACTCGTATTTTTGTTTTGTTTTGGGTGTCGATATTTATGAAGATGACTCGATAATTTTAGAAACAAAAAAGGGATTTTTTGGCATCTCGATGAGGCCTTCATTGAACCCCTCTTTGGACCCCCAATGCGGTGGTCGGTAAGGGTCCTTGATAAGGTTGGCCATGAGCTTGGATAATTTCTATAAATATCCCTCTCTTTTTGTGTTTGATATCCAAAAAAATTGTAAAGGAGCTTTGTCAAATTGATATCTTGTTTTTCTATTTTTGGATCATTATTAACTTGGATGTTGTTCAATATTAGTGATTCATGATTAAGCGAGCAAAATCGTGCTCTTGAGTGGTAAGTACTCAAGGTAGTATTTATGAGTTGGTTTTTGGTGAAGAGCCTATGTGGAAGTGAGTCGTGTGTCGGTTGGTAGTTACTAGGATGCTATTCTTTCTTAAGTGAGGAGCCTGGATGGCGGTGAGCTGTGTGTTGGTTGGTACTTACTAGGATACAACTTTCTTAAATTGTTGATTGTGTGCGGTATATGGTTGAATGTGTTTCCTACATTGATGATTTGTGGTACGTGGTTGAATATGTTTCCTAGGATGTTATTGGTGATTCGTGATTGAGAGTGGCTCTCACATTCATTTGTACATATTACTACACATGATTGATCTTCAATCACTGATTGCACTACATTGTGTGGTGTTGGCTTTGGAGGAAAGCTGGGTTTGTGTGTCGAGCCAAGTCGTTATGGGGGCAGCAAGTGAGGGTAGCAATATATAGTTTAGATATAGGTCCTAACTGATAGAGATATTCAAGGTTTTTATTTTTGTTAGGATTGTAAATGTTTTATTATTTAGTGAATTTGTTTACGACCTAGTGATTTACATAAGCAACTTGAAGATGTTACTACATAGATAGTGATTCTATGTGGGTTTACCTTGTTATATATAGTATTATGCATGCTTTAGTGATTGGCTAGTATAATATGAGTTTAAATAATGTATGTTTCAACATATTGAGGATTAAACTCTAAATAGGAAACTTTTAATATTTATCACCTATTTTTTTATTACTATATATTATATATGCTACCTTAGTATACTGCATGTCTATGATTATTTGTACTAATGTTGTGTTATCTTTATGTCATTTGCAAGTTTGGGATGAGTCTTTAAGGAGTTAGTATCTCCTTAACCTGATTGTGTATTGGGTCTTGAAGTTCGTCAATGTTGTTATACATAATTAGATTGTGTGTTAGTATAATCTAAGTTTCTATCATGTATTTTCTAACATATTAGATAGCCTATTTGTTATATATTATCACATGCTTTATTTCCTTCTTATATTTGATGCCTATATCTTTCTATTCATTGCTTTTGTTGTATTAAATTAATCTGTCTGCTTCTTGATTAATTTATATTGTCTTTGACTTTTATCTACATGCGAGTTTGGTGTGAGTCTCTAAGGAGTATGTATCTCCTTACCTTAGTTGTGTACTAGGTGTTGGACTCTTTAATTAGTTTGCTATAGTTTGTTTGATTGCTAGTTATAAGAGTACAATAACCATTTACCTAATATGTTCCCACATATGAGATCTTAAAGTAATTGGAAATCTTTTATAGCTTTTCTAGTATGTATGCATGATTCACATGTTGTGTGTTGTTTTCAATATTTATGCATGTTGTTAGCCTGGATAGGAGCCTATAAGGCACATCGTCACCAATGTGTTTACCTCAAATTTTTGTTTTCGTATTTGTTGGTAGTTTTAGTTGTGTGTTGAATTAAGTATATTTTTTTGTTCTTCTACTATGCTACTTACTAAGTTCATGTTGTGAGGCTTACTTGGTGAGTTAAAATAGAGCACGTAAAAAGATTCCATGCTTGGTGTTTCCATCATTCATCCAGGTCCTGATTGTCTATTTGGGTTGGAAGAACAATTAACATCTATGTAATTATTCTTACATATGAATTTTTCAATAATAAAATTGTAAGTCCCGTTGTACTTATGTTTGTGTGTTGACTTCTCGTATGCAGAATACAATGTCTATTTTCTTTTCACCTAGAGTATTTTTCTTCCTCTGTATAAGATTTGTTACTATGGATTAGTAATTCACACACACATATAGTTAGGTACACTTTGTATGTAAGCATATTTACACATACCATGAGGTTGGTTTTCGTAGTTTTCACACTAGGTAGAGTGTCACGCTCACTTGCCAACGTTTTTACTTGTGGTTTTTGACATGTTTTAGGTATGAGTATTTATGGATAATACTTGACATTTTTGAAAATGAAAAAATGCAACTTTTTAGTATATCGCCATGGACCTTGCCACCAATGTTGGCAAGGTGGTTGGAGAGGTGGCTAGTGAGTTATGAATTCTGAGTCCTATAAATACCCTATTAATTTCTTTTCTCTTCATCCATTGTTTAAGAGCTAAAACTCTGCCAAAATTCATACTAAGATTTATATATGTTTTTGAATATCTTTTGTAGAGCCTATATTTAAGAGTTGGTCATTTTGTGATTAGTTATCAAATTTTTATTTGTGTGAGTATGTGGTTTGACTATATGACGATTATATGTGATTTGATACTTGTAGTGGACTATGTGTCCTGTGAAGTTGTGAGTTGATATAATTTCAATTATTAATTATTAGTTACCAATCACATTACATTAGGTGGTGTTGGCTATGAATGATAGCCAAGTTCGAGTGTTGAACCAAACAATTGTGAAAGTAGCAAGTGAAGAGAAGCAATAAGCGGTTTGGATGGAGGTCTTGACTGATGGAGGTAATATTAGTTTACTATCTTTTAGTGTTGTAACTTATTTACTATTTAGTGAATTATTTGTTGTTGAGTGGTTGCCTTAAGTAACCCGAGGATGTTACGATATAGTTACGGTTTCTATATGAGTTTACCTTGTTATATTGATTGTTATGCATGATATGATATTGTGTTAGTACAATCCAAGTTTAAAGTGTGCATGTTACATGTGCCAAGCACATGACTAATTATAAAATGACAATTTCCTACTTTAATTTTTTAAATACCTTTTCCTTTTTTATCTTCCCTTATCTCTTTCTTACTCAACAATTCTCTTCACTTTCCTCCTCATGAATCCCACTCGACCACGTTATCCTACTTCACCATAGTGATCACCTCTATCTCCAATACTTTGAGATTTGAACCTATATTGTTGCCATATGCACCACTAGGATCTCATATTTTTATCTTTATCTAATTTTGCATTTTGTTTTGCTTGGAACTAATTTCTACAGTTGAATTTGGGTAAAAATCATGTATATTTTTGTTTCCTTGAATGATATATGGTTCCCAAGCAAAAAATATATATTGGTCTTAAGCAAAAAGGTACTATCCGTAGCAACTCTTAAGTTAGATTATAGAATCATATTTGGATACAAACTCTATAATCCATAGACCATTTTTGGAAGAATTGTTTTGGTCTTGGATCTCATTCTTCACCTTAAACGGCTAGTAAATACTTGTCGTGGTGGCAATAAAGTCATATCACTTTGGCATTGTGGAAGAAATCCATTTTTCTTTTGAGCTTGTTCGATGCTATAATGTGAGAAACATAAAATCAAGAGAAGCAAAATTGAAACTCTACAAAGACTATGACTTTGTTAAGACAACTTGCTTAGATTTGTAAATGTGAATTCATAGGCTTCACACTTGAATTTTGGAGCTATTTACAATTTCATGTTGTATTAAATTTTGAACTATAAAAATTAAAAGCAATGTGATAAAATAATATAGAGATTTTTAAATGGGAAATGAGAGTATGTTATATTTATATTTATATTTGTATGTAAAATGTTATATATTTATCAATCTTTGTATATAACATATTATATCCACCTCATTTTTGTAACATGTTACATTTACCTTAATATTTGTACATAATTATTTATATCCAACTCTATCTTTGTGTATAATATATTACATTCACATTCATCAGGGTCATTGTGGTGACTAATGAAGATCTAACACGATTGCTAGTATTGGTTACTAGAGCTCCAATGGGGATGCCAAAACTCTAATAAGATTGTCGGTCGAGATTAAGTAAGGTCATTGACTGTGACTTTCAAAGATACGATGGGTTTGATCTTGGTTTTATTTTATTGAAGTTATGAAATAAACGATTTTTGATCCTTTTATTGAATAACTTGATATAAAATTATGGATTTTAAGAGACACTGTCCTTATTTAAGAAAAAACTATTAATTTATAAAAAATGAAACTATTTTCTACAAAAATTCTAAGGTGATGTTTAGTTGGTAGAAATGAGATTAGGAATTGAATTATTCCCACATTCCTATGTTAAATTGTGTTATAAACTAGGGATGAAATATAAATAATTCATAAAATAGATGAAATTGTTATTCCACCATCTTCTAATGGAAGTGTTATTCTAATCCCATATGTATTGTGTAAAAACATTTATTTTAATATTGCACTCAAATTCTGAACTTTAAACCATAAAACTTAAAACCTTAAAATCCTAAAACTCTATAATCTTAAAATCTTAAACTCTAAACCCAAAACCTAAAATCCAAAAACTAATCTAAACCCTAAACCAAAAACCTTAAATCCTAAATTTTAAATTTTTTTTTTCAATTTTGATTATGTGATATTCAGTATTGATATGGTGGATCAACAATAAGACTTCACTACCATATATATTAATACTTGTGTGTTATTTTGTAAATAATATAGAAGAAAAATTATCAAAATTTTTTTTTCTTGATTTTAATTTTTTAAGATTAAATCATATTTTTAAATAATAAGTATTTAGAAAAATAGTAATTTAAATAATATATTATGTTCGATGAAAAAATAACAATAAAATGATATTATTTAAACTTCATTGAACATATAGGTGTTAAGGTAATATACAATATTTTTATTCTATTTTAGTTGTAAACCAAACACTGCAATACTTATTAATTCTTTGATTTGAGTGATCAAACCAAATACTACAATAGTAAGACTACTTCTCTTAGATTCAATTTTATTACCATTATCATTCTTATTACTTTCTATTTTACGAACCAAACATGACCTAAAAACTAGGTATGTGCATAGGTTGGTTAGGTTGATTTTTGAGTCATTTTATAAGCTGATCTTATCTTGACAGTTTTGAAAAACCCAAAACCTTAACTGACTTATGACAACAAACCTTCAAGCTAATCTTTTTATTGTATATAATTAAGTGAGTTTAATTTTATTTACTAATAACATTGTATCAAATCACTTTTAATAAATAAACTTTTCTATTTATATATGGATGATGTACCATAAATTCATAAATAACTTTAACATTATCTTATATTAGTTAAAAAAAACTTTATATATTTTCGCTAAAATTATATCTCATTATATTCTTATTCAAAAATAAATTATATATTTTATAATATTATTAGGTTTCACTTGATTCAATAATGATACTTGCTTTAAAAAACTAATATAAAATTCCTATGGATGGTATACATTAGCTACAAATAGAATTACACGTTTTAGTTAGTATGCGCCCAACATGTTCTGTTTGACCGCGCACTTGGGACCAAATCGAAACATTTTTCATTTATATCATCCTCTCTTTCCATCTTCCCTCACTAACACACACTATCAACTGAAGCAGTTTATTGTATATAATTATGTGACTTGAGTGAGACGTGAAATATGAGTGATAATAATGATTGTGAGTGTTTGAATAAGAGTTCTTATTGATTATCTTTATATTTTATAATTTTAAATAAATTTAAAATTATAATTATGATATATAAATTAATAATTAAAAATATATTTTAAAAGTTCAATATATATTAATATTATAATTTCGATTTGATTTATTCTACTTTTATAATTTTTAAACCTCATTGATTTTTTTTTTATTTGGACTAACTAACCTAAAAAAAAATAATATTTGATGAATTCGTTAGTTGGTTTTGAATAAAAATGCGCCCTCTTACTAAAAATTGTGGTTTAGTAGGCCTATAGAGAAATAAGAGAAGCGCGATACTTTATCACCATTTAGATAGGCCATCAAAGAAGGGCCCATAAGCCTTTTTAATTGGAGACGCGAACACGACCTAAATCCAACGAAAAAAAAAGCCTAGCCAAGTTTCATACGGATCCGTCTCACAGCAACAAAACCCTGAGAGAAGGATACTCACACAACAATGGCGACAGAGGTTGATGCCGTTATGGAGGGAAATACTGGACCAGAAGGAACTGTTGCGGTGGCAACTGAAGCAAAGAAGCAGACGGGTCCACACAAGTTGGAGAGGAGTTGGACCTTTTGGTTCGATCAGTCCAAGCCCAAACAAGGCGCCGCCGCTTGGGGATCCTCCCTTCGTCAGGTCTATACATTCGATACCGTTGAGGAGTTTTGGAGGTACTCATTTCAAAATTATTGTTCTTATTGCTCTTGAATTTGTTGTTGAATCGTTTTTCTTGTTTTTTCTGGTTGGATTTATTAACATTTCGGGCTATGTGACTAATTGGAATCTTTTATATTTTTTTGTTAGAATTTGATTTTTTTCCTTTTTTTATTTGGTAATGGAGAAATCTAGCTTGAAATTGAGATAATTATCAGAATTTCTATCTTGGATCTAGAGCTGTTATTCTTGACGATTATATATCGAGAGAAATGCACCCAGTATTTCTTTATGGCAGTTAGCAGTTTGGTTCCTTTGTTATTTTTTTAGAAGTTTATTTCATTTGTTTTGAAAAAGTTACTGTAAATATTGCTAAGATGTGTTGATATATCGTTTACGTACTGCTGGGGTAGGTTTGTAGTGTATATAGTGTTGTAGGCTAACATTACATTGGCATGTGCTAGTTATTAGACTCTTAACAGAATTTAGTTTCAGTCTGTTACACTAGTGTGAGCTATCATACTATTAGTGTATATATTGTTATCAGTATTCAGTTAATATTATTCAGAGAATATTTTCTCATTCCTCTTTAGTATCATTTTTTTACTATGGTATCAGAGCTGAGGATACTCTAGACCTCTATTCTCTCTTCGAGTTTCTTGAAGTTTCTCGAATCTTCTTGAAGTTTCTTCATCTTGCTTGCGCTGTTCATCAATGGCTTCCGCAGATGATCAATCTGTTACCTCTGGTAACAATGGAGCAGGAACCTGTTGCCTATCCTCCAGTAGGACTTACCTTGTCTATCAAGCTCGATCGCACAAATTTTCTAATTTGACTCGAGCAGCTGTTGTCTATCATCACAGCTTTTGGACTCGAGTGCTATGTCAATCCTTTGATTCCATTGCCTCAGCCTTATTGTGATGGATCAACCTCTCTTAATCCTGCTTATGAAGTATGGAATCATTAAATCTTGGATTTATGGTTCATTCAGTCCAAGTGTTCTTTCTCACTTGCCTCACATTGGAACTGCTGCTCAGATGTGGATAGCACTTGGGAAAAAATTTTCTGGTTCTTCACAAGCTCACATCATGGATTTGAGGCTTCAACTTCAAACAATTCAGAAAGGTAGCCTAACTATGAATGATTATCTCTTACAAGTGAAGCAAATTTAGGATCATCTTGCAACTATTGGTGAATCTATAGCTTATAAGGATCTGATATTGTGTCATTTGTGGATTGATGCACGTTATAACTCGCTCATTTCTTTTCTTTCTTTTCATGGTGGAAATCTGACTTTTGATGAGCTCCATAGTCTTGCTTGGCCATGAATGTATGCTTGATCATCAAGCTAATCAACTTGAGACTTCTTCAGCATATCAAGCCAATGTAGCCTTTAAGAATGCATATAGCTCTCGTGGTTCAAATATGCAACAGTCTCAGTCTCAAAAATCTAATTCACCTAGGTCCAATTGGAACTGCAAGAATTTTTACAGAAAAGTGAGCAAAGTCGGAATCAGTACAAGAAGAATTCGTCATTCTCATCTAACAAGAATTACATAGATACAATGCTAAGAACAAGAAGCGTTATGGGGGAGGTACTCCTATTAAGTCCGGTGTGTGGCAAGCAAGGCCACGGGGCACAAAATTGCTTTCAATTGAGAGATTTTCTCCCTGGCAAAGCTAATGCTCCAACTGCATTTGTTGCTAAATCATTTATCAGTTGAATTTCTTGCTAATTCTTTCTCTATTAAGAAGGCACAAATGAAGGAGATTGTGGCTCTAGGCTCAATAACTAATGGCTTGTACAATCTTAAAACTGTGAGTGCTTCATCAACTCTATCTGTAGGTTTCTCTACTATTCCTAGGGCGTACACAGGTATCACTTCTTGTGATTTGTGGCACTCTAGGTTAGCACATCCTTCTCATAAGGTTTTACATTTGTTAGCAAAGGACATCTGTTTACCTACACTAGACATTAAGAATAAATCTTTTTGTTCTATTTGTCCTCTAGCTAAAGGATCTTTTGTTTCAAAGCATGTAAGATCTGCTAAGCCTTTTGATTTGCTTTACATGGATTTGTGGACTTCTCTTGTAATTGCTACTACTGGAGCCAAGTACTTCTTGCTTGTAGATGATTGTAGTCGTTTTATGTGGATATGTTTTCTAAATACAAAGGATCAAGTTCACTCAATTTTTGTTGCTTTCATGAACATGATTGAGAGAAATTTTTCTGTGAAATTTAAAGCTATACAATCCGATGGAAGGGTTGTGCTTAGGTTCTTAGATACACATCTAGGACACTTGTTCATTGAGTTACTTGTCCATATACATTAGAACAGAATGGAGTGGTTGAATCGAGAAACAGGAGAGTGATTGATAAGGCTATTGCCTTGCTGTTGCAAGTTGGCCTCCCTACTGAGTTTTGGGTGTATTCTTGTCGAACAATAATTTATGTTATGAATAGACTTCTTAGTGAAGTGCTAAAAAGTCTCTCACCTTATCTGTTGTTGTATGACAGAACTCCAAATTGTTCATTTTTAAAATGTTTTGGTTGTGAGTGCCTTCCAAGTGTGAGATCCACAAACAAACATAAGCTGTTGCCTACGTCTGTTAAGTGCATTCTTGGCTATACTCCTAGCCACAAAGGGTATCTATGCTATGAAGCAGTTTCCAAGAAACTCTACACAAGTAGACATGTGCTTTTCAATGAAACTATCCATTCATTTTTACATTTACCTGCTGTCCAACCTGCTCGAACCGACACTGTCTGCTCATCTCTGTCCTTACCTTTGTCTTATTCTTTTACGGCCTTTACCATCTTCTCTAGTTTTTCTTGTATTACCCTCCCAATGTTCCAATTTACTTGAAATACCATATTCTCCACCTCAGCTTCCATCTCTTTCTTGTTTTAGTGACACTATTTCTCAAAGTCCATCTTCTGCATCATTTGCGCCTCCAGCTCCACTGAATACTACTTCATCTGCATCATTACTCACTACTACTCCTACTCCCTCTTTAGCAGTAGAGGTCACAAACAGGCATCCTATGCTTACTCGTTCTAAGGTTGGGATCTTTAAGCTTAACTTGAGGGTTCTCAGTGTCAAGGTTGCTATCCTTCCTAAACCTACTTGCTATGCAGAAACTCAGGGCATACCTAAGTGGGAGGAAGCTATGGAAAACGAGTATGAGGCTCTTCTTAAGAATTAATACACATGGGAATTGGTTCTATTACCTAAAGGGAAGAAGACCATTGGCTTTAAGAGGGTTTATAAGGTGAAGCTGCTTGCCGCCTTCTCTCTCTTGACAAGCATAAGCCAAGGCTTGTTGCCAAAGGGTCTCATCAGCAGCATGGAATAGATTTTTTAGAGACATTTTCCCTAGTGGTGAAACCCCAAACCATTTGTGTTGTATTAACATTAGCCATTTCCCATGATTGGGATATTAAGAAGATTGATGTCAATAATGCATTCTTCAATGGAGATCTTGAAGAGGTTGTTTATATGGATCAATCACTTGGATTTGTTGATACCTCACAGCCTAATTTAGCATGCAAACTAAAGACAACACTCTATGAACTTAAAGAAGCCCCTAGAGCTTGGTTCCACAAGTTTTCCTCAACACTTATTCATCTTGGTTTTCAAAGTGCCGAGATTGACAGGTCAATGTTTTTTCAGATCACTTCTTTTAGGAATATTATACTTTTACTATATGTAGATGATGTGATAATTACAGGTAGTGACTCCAATTATATTAGGGAGCTTATCACCTTGCTAGACTCAAAGTTTGCCTTAAAGGATCTCGTGAATTTGAGTTTTTTTCTTGGTATTTAAGTGAAGAGGTCCAATGAAGGACTTCGTCTCTCACAACACAAATATATTCAGGGTTTACTGAATGGAGCTGGTTTGGAATCAACTTAACCACTTCAGACTCTTATATCATTTGGTTCACTTCTTCTGTCTAAGCATAACGGGGTGCTACTCACAGATCCTACGTTGTACAAAAGCCTTACTGGTGCCTTACAATATTGTGTTATGACTCGACCAGAGATAGCCTACTCTATAAACAGACTATGCTTTTTTTTGCACTCTCCAATTGAAGATCATATGAAGGCTGCTTAAAGGGTACTTAGGTATCTTAAAGGAGCTGCAACACATGGTATGTTTTTGCAGAAATCTAGTGTTCTTGGACTGGTTGGATTTACAGACTCAGACTGGGCATGTTGTCCCTCTGACAGAAAGAGCATATGGAGATACTGCGTTTATTTTGTGAGAGCTTGGTTTCTTGGTCTTCAACAGAGGCAGAATATAGGGCGTTGTCTCTTGCTTCAACAGAGGTGTTGTGGATCTAATCTCTACTCGATGAATTATCTGTCAAGACCTCTCATATACCAGTTTTGTTGTGTGACAATATCATTTCAAAACATTTGAAACATGTAGAGTTGGATTTCTATTTCTTATGGGATCTTGTGGTGACTGGACAACTAAATGTGCAATTTACACCATCTGAAGATCAATTGGAAGACATAATAACTAAAGTCTTTGCCTGATCAGAGATTCAATTGTTTAAAGTCTCTGATGGTGCTTCCACCACAATTAGTTTAAGAGGGGATGCTAAGATGTGTTGATATATCGTTTACATACTCCTGGTGTAGATTTGTATTGTATATAGTGTTGTAGGCTAACATTACATTAGCATGTGCTAGAATTTAGTTTTAGTTTGTTACACTGTGAGCTATCATACTAGTAGTATATATATTGTTATCCGTATTCAGTTAATATTATTCGGAGAATATTTTCTCATTCCTCTCTAGTATCATTTTCTTACTACAAATGATCAATTTTTCTAAAATTTTTTTATTTTCGATTTTGTATTCATTTTTTTCTTTCTTAACAATTGATATGTGAATAGAAGTTATAACAATGTGAGATAAAATAAAAAAAAAATGAAAAAAGTGGCCATCCAATTTTTTTAAGATCTAGAATTGTTATTACTTGAGGATTATATATTTGACTTCATTCATATGCATCACTTCTGTTGTCAGTTAATAATTTCTTATTTCATTCTTACAGATAAAATCCAGTAGAAAACTCCAATTTGAGAACTTTGTTTTAGATAGTTTTTGGTTCTATGGTTGTCTGAATGGTTTTCAATTGATTTGGATGTTCTGATCTGAAACTGAACTCAGAGATTTTCTGCAGTTTGTATGATCAAATATTTAAGCCAAGCAAGTTGCCTGCATCTGCAGATTTTCACTTGTTTAAAACTGGGATTGAACCTAAATGGGAAGATCCCGAGTGTGCTCATGGAGGAAAGTGGACTGCTATCAGCAACCGAAAGGCTAACCTGGATTCAATGTGGTTGGAAACTGTAAATATCTAACTTTTGCTGCCATTCTTTTTTTCTTTCTAAATGTGATAAATGCAGGTTAATCTTGTACTATGTTTATTGGAATTTCATTTAAATAATGAGTTATATAATTTTGGCTAGTTGATGGCTTTGATTGGAGAACAATTTGATGAGGCTGATCAGATCTGTGGTGTGGTGGCAAGTGTGCGCCAGAGGCAAGATAAACTTTCATTGTGGACCAAGGCAGCTGCAAATGAAGCTGCTCAGGTCTGATATCTTTCCCCAACACCACTTCATAGTTTGATAGTAAATGCATTTAATTCCTTGTTTTGCTGGTACTTTGTGCGACTCAAGTTAATCACTTGACCTGTTAGATTGAAGTATTTTTCAAAACATGTTAGTTGGTGGCCTTCATCTCATTAAGTTAGGTTTTTAGTTCTTCTTAATAGATATATATTATTTCCAATTAAACATCACTTGTAAATTATTCTCATTATCCATGAAGAACAGCATTAAGATGTTTAAGAGTTATATGTTCGATGTAGGTAAGAAGATTGATTTGGAGAATCGATTGGGGTCAATATTAAATCTAATTTCATATGTCTAATATCTTGTCCAACATGAAAATTTAAAAACTTTGTTACATCTGATGGAAGATTCCTGCACCTCTTAAGAGAGGCAAAACTTGTTGGGAAGATAGCATTAACTAATTCATATTGTTTCATTACTTTGCCTTTGTTGTTTAAAAGCACATTCAAGCATCGTAGTTTTCAACTCCCTCCAAAGTGATGCCTTATTAATCATTCCCACGAAGAAATAGCTTTTTCATGCTAATAAAAAAGCAATCATATGATCTTGGAAAGGCAACAAATGTCCATAAAACCTTCCGTAATTGGCAGTTTTTTTATTTATTTATCTACTATCTTAACGTTATACTTTCCTGTGTACGCAAACTGTTGTAGAATGCCTTTAATGACACAATCATCAGATTATTTCACTAGTTTTCATTACAAGGAGGGAGAGAAAGAGGGCCTGCCCATACTATTTACTGGTTCATTTTGTGCTGTGTAGATGGGCATTGGAAGGAAGTGGAAGGAGATAATTGATGTCACTGACAAGATCACTTACAGCTTCCATGTAAAGTTCAATTTATTTGAGTCATCAAACTTTGGTTGTATAATTTCTTGTTGTAGCTCTTACTACCTTTATTGTTGCAGGATGACGCTAAAAAAGAAAGATCATCGAAACCTCGATATACTGTTTAAAAACTCCTTGATCAATTTGTTGCGTGGATCCTTGTCAGTTACCAAACTGTTGGTGAATACTTACGAACTTGTTATGATACATTGTTTTCTATTAAGGAAAACTAAATAGGCGACATTGTGTTTCTATACTTTCATAATGTAAAATTTTGACACTCATTTTTCCTATCTCTTATCCTCACTCTCTTTTAATTTAAAGTATTTATTGTGCTTATAGGTCTCAATTATCACAGAGACTTCATTGTAATAGTATTTTACATTTAATCACTATAAATGGTTGAAATTTGTGAGAAAATATTGTTAGTAATACATGGGATGGAAAAAAAATGCAAAAGTAATGATATTTTTTTAGTTTTAGGAAATTTTTAGAATAAATATTGTTATAAAGAAAGGGTGTTGTAGGTGGTTTTATAGAGCTTAAAATAGGGGAAACTGTTGGGAAACATTGAAAGCAAGAAAAACTTATTTTATCTTGCATATATCCTTGAGAAAAAGTTCACATGATAGCATATGGTTTCTTTCCTTATTTTAAAATAAAATTTTATAAATAGGATTAATTTTGACTTTTATCAAGGTGCTTCGAGTCTCATAAGGCACACTTTGTGCTTTCGATTGCTTTAAAAAAGTGCTTTATTCTGAAATTCACTTTTGATAAAAACTACTTTTAATCCAATGATAGTACGTGGTAATCTAAGTTTCTGCAGGTTGTAAGAGTTGTGGCACATTTTTGGGTTTCGTGATTCCGCATCTGAGGAAAAATCTGGAACTGAGAGCCTCATGCAAATATGATATTGTAATTACGAGAAATTGATGAGTAATATTGTCTGAGTTTTCATTTTTACAATCCAAGAAAGAAATATTACAAACTAAACTCCAGAAGCATAGACTTCCATATTCTGTTTACGTTCTGTTTTCGAGGAAACCCAAATGAATGGAGTATTTCTCTGTGCATTACTTAGAATGAGCTCTGAATTTCAAGCATTTCTCAATGGATGTGTTTGGTTCATCATGCAAGGAAGCCAAGCCTTTCTCCATTTTTCTTCGCCAACCTAATCAATCCTTGTCGTTGTTTTGCATCAGCGCCTATTGATTTGCAGAACTCCGTTATTATCTAAAAAACAATAGATGCCATATAGATGTGTTAGGAACTCATTAAGTATGTCTATATAAGTTAGTGATAAATTATAATTAATGAAACGTAATATTATTGATAAATTTGGGATAATTAAATTATAATTAATGAAACGTAATATTATTGGATTTATAGAAAAACTACAACGTAAACTCTTACGGTAATATATACAATTGCTGAGTCGATGTATTCCATTCGAGTAGGCACAAATTACCATCAAAAGTATTTATCTTGAATGCTCAAATTATCAACAAAAAAAAAACTAGAACATTGTCTAAAAGAATCAGAGCCATAAAAATATTGAAAAAGATTACCTGAGAGTGTAAAGCAATAGCTTTTCCTCTAAGCTGATTGAAGCGTTTCTTGCCAATGATATTACGAGTAACAACAACAGCAGGAGCAAAAATACCCTTCCCTTCATTAACATTTTTCATCATAGGCTGTAATCTAACAGCCTTTCCAACTCTAACTTGTGTTGGAACTGATTTAGCTAACATAGTACTATCTTCACCAACCAATGAATTCCCCCAACTTCCATAGAAGGAAGAACCCAAACCTCCTTTAAACCCAGTTACAGAAACTGAAGTTGCCATTGAAAAATCCCCAGAAAAGTTGCTGCTTTTTCAGTTGAGAACAAGATGGGTATTTTTTTTTTTCTTTTTGGCTTTGTTAAAATCTGTGAGAGTGTTTTTGATGGGTTTTTATTTCATTGTGTGGAAGAGGGGATATTTTGGCTTGGTGTATATTTGAGAGCCTTGGATTTTTTATTGGATGGAACGGGAGGTATAGTACTTTTGGTGCATTACGAGCCACATATTGAGGAGGCTTAGATTTTAGTTTGGTTTTTCTTCGTTCTTTGTTAGAATTAATTTTGTTAGAATTATAATTAATGTAATAAATAATTATTGATTAAAATAATAAAATATATTTTTTAGATTATAATTATTTACCATATTAATTTTAATAATATTATAACTTATGGTAAATAAATATTTTTAAGATACATTTTATTATAGAAAATTCTAAGCAAATAAGTTCATATGAACCTCTATGATTATTTATATTTTAGATTTTATTTCTAATTTATAATTTTAGTACTATTTTTATTATATTTTTATAGAACATATAGTTGTACATATGTTTAACTAGGTACTAAGAGAATTTGAGATATATCCAACTAAAAATCAATGACTTTATTTTAAAAACTTTGTCTAATATTACATAATAGAGTTAGATCATTATCCAACCAAGTATATGAACACGTGCAGAGAAAATATGTATAATTAAACATTCAAATGCATATCAATTGATGATGGGTCCCATACCAATGGTTATTTAATCACGTGTCTAATTTGGTTATGATGAGTGTGATCACTAATCGATTAAAACCTGATTATTTGAACAACTATCTAGTTTAATTAGACATATATTTAACTCTTCTATGGTGAATAAAGTTATTAAACGACCAAACTCTTATATGTTAGATATTGTCAATTTAGTTGGATATGTTTAATTAAGTTTTGATGAGTTAAGTTACCGTTCAATCTAAATCTGGTAAGTTGGATATATGTCTTATTCGGTTTTGATGAGTAGGGTCACCGTCTAATCAAACTTCGATCAATTAGATAAGTGTTTAGTTGAGTCGATTGATTGATCAAACTCTGGTTAGTTAAATAATCGTTCAATTTTGAACGATCAAATTGAACAAATATCTAATCAAAATTAGATCATAATTGATAAATAAAAACTAAGTACTTTGTTTAAAAAATCAAGTAAAAAAAAGATTTATATCTTATTTTTGACTAATATAAAGTCATTATAACATATAACTCAAAATTATGACCTACATATTTTCAATAATATATTTAAGGAAAGGAAAGGAAAGTAAAGTCTTCGTTTAAAAAATTTAATTAATGATAAATAGTATTATTATAATGATTTATCTATTAAAATATTATGTTTTACTGTTAAATGATTAAAATGCGATAAAATATAAATCATTAACAAAGATAAACATGAAATTTATTATGAAATTATTTAAGAAAAATAAGTATAAAATTATTTAAATATATATTTTATTTTTATAAAAATAAAATTAATAAAAAATTATAATTAAAATAATTATAAATTTTAAATATTAAAACAAATATTTGATGATTTTTTTATATTAATTATCATTTTATTATTTTTAAAAGATTAAATTTTAATCACATGTTAATAACTTAATAATAAATAATAATATTTTAATATAAAATAATTAAAATAATATTATTTATTTTAATTAATAACCCCATTATTTATGGTCCCAATTTGTTTGGAGATCTTTATCTCTAATTTCCATGGTAGTCATATATGTGTGTTTGGTTGTTCTTGTGCCAGCTTTTATAGTAGACTTTGAATTATAGGTAGAAGATTCGAGGCGTGGAAATTTTTAATGAAAATTTTCTTTTATGTACATGGAAGAGAAATCAAAATTTTGAATGGAAATGGACGGTACAAATTAACATAGGAGTTCATTGTTTTGACCTGGACTGTTCAAAGCCAGGAATTTATAACACACAAAAATGCATCTAATTTTATTTTTTTTGGTCCATTAATAGGCCAGTTGCATTTGAACATGTTTGTTAGGTAGTTGAGGTCGGCGTGATTGAGAAGAAATAACACTATTTTATATCAAAAAGTAATCTCAAATATAATTAATAGGATATAGTTTTATTGTTAAAATTATGTGAATGTAATTGTAATATATAATTATTTTTTTATATTAGAGTTAGTTATTCATTATTTATAAAAAAAATTCAATTAATCTTAATTTTTATTAACTTAAAATACCATATAATTATATATTTTAAAAATAATAAATAATTTATATTTATATTATTTAAAATCATACAAATTTATAACGTTTAAAGTTTTACAAAAAAATATGAATTATAGGTAGTTGTTAATAAATACTTGTCATTTATTTAAGAAATTTACTAGTTTCACTCTCACATCCCATAATATATTTTAAAAAATATAAACTTGTCAATGCTTGGGTTTTATAGGAAGTTCTTAGCTTTAATTTGTGGTTTTTGAATCATAGCTAGATTCAATACTTAGTTGTCCTATTTTTCTTACAACCTTTATGACGTAGGCTTCTACCCAAGAAAAGTGCAGGCAATAGAACTAAGGTTCCATTTTATTGTCATTGTAAGGCCTAAAACATAGGGACAATTTTGGACACATCTAGAAAAAGCTCCGAGTGCATACCCTATACATAGTCTTAGTGATTTTACACATTTGAGGTATTTACTTGAAAGCCTTTAATGGGATGTAAGTAAAATTTCTCAAAACATAAAACAATTAAAACCTGAAAACTCATAGTCACATTTCATGTGAACGAGGATTTATATTGGAGATTTATTACGAAGAAAAAAAGTTGAGAAGCCTATTTATAAGAAATACACTAGAAAATAAAGCATCTTCCCAGTAGCTAAGGGTATCGATGCATAATTAGGCACGGAAAAACAAAGATCAACAATAAGCCTATGCTTATTA
The DNA here is from genome assembly GCA_030763125.1 of Hippophae gyantsensis. Taxonomy (NCBI): domain Eukaryota; kingdom Viridiplantae; phylum Streptophyta; class Magnoliopsida; order Rosales; family Elaeagnaceae; genus Hippophae; species Hippophae gyantsensis. The sequence goes on from CM061039.1 coordinate 41,602,766, forward strand.
TGTTTAGGAGTATATGACATCAAGTGTGGTAAACAATTCCTAAGTCAGAAGGATATCACTCAACTCTTGAAAATCACATCCCCAACTGATTACTCTATAAAAGTAGAGTTATTTGGTCACTTTTAAACCACTTATTTATATTATTTTTACTTAAATATTATAAATAAGCTTAACATGTGTTTAATATAGCGATGTAGGTGAAAAAATATCAAAAATAGATCAAAAGTATGGACAAATATAGCATCGATAAGGGAATAGATCGATTTAGACATCAATAGATCGATCGAAGGTTCATCACTCGATTGAACAACAAGGGAGTAGATCAATTGAGGGTTTATCACTCGATCGATCAATCAGTAAGGATTTTAATGCGTCAATTTTAAATTGAATTCCAACTTTTAATCTCAGAACTTGGATCAATGTAATACGAATCCTAATCTAATAAGGATCAATTTCAATCTATTTAAAGCATCATAGGGGGTCATAAACAACACTCAATTAAGAATCAAAACCCTAGCAGCTATCAAGAAAAAAAAAGTTCAACAAGAGATTAAAGGAGACACAACTTTATGAAAAATTTAAGAGAAGATTAGTGCTACAAATCAAGAGATTGAGTGTATCACTTTTTCTTCTCATTTATTTTTCAATTTTATTGTCTTTCTTTATGAAAAAATTGAACTTTAAGAACATAATTATGTTTAGCTAATTTATTAATCTAGGGGTCTTATAAACCCAATTTTCTACATGCGATGATCTAATATTTTACCCTAATTATTATTGCTTCAATTATATTATTTCAATTAATTTTTATGCTATTAATTGTGTGGCCAACAATTGAGCTATAGAAACAATTAAATAGATTTGAGAGAATTGTTTAATTGTTTGTCTTGATTAAATAACATACATAACTTCTAGATAGAGATGTATGATTCTTTTGTGCGTGATCTATAATTAATAAACTTAATAAGTAGTATGCAATCTAATTGACACAAGAGTGTAGTTAGGTTAATTGCTATATGATGCATAATATACTTGAAAGAGGAATGCATGCTAGCTAGGTTAGATTCAATTGATCATATAATTGATTGATGATTATATTGGGGGGGGAATTCTAGTAATTCACATGTTAGGAAATTAGGAGATTAAAGATTCTTAGATCATTTTCTCATATATCTTCGTAGTTGTTGAGTCTTGCAATTTAAAATTAATTGTCATTTATGTTTTCAGTTTTTATAATTTTCTATTGTCCAAATAGTATTCATAATAATTATATTGGTCCTCTGTTATAAGTTAGACAACTTCCTATGGGATCGATATTCGTACTTAGGTACATTATATTACTTGCATGGCTTGTATGCTTGCGAATTGCATCATGTTGATCAAATTTTTAACGTTGTTGCCGGGGGAGTTTTGTACTTATAACAGATATCAACAACAATTATTATTATATTAGTTTGAACCTTTTAGTTTTTGTTTTAGTGTTTCTATTGTATTCCCAGGTTGATAAGTGAAAATATTGTTTCTTTTGATCCGAAAATAGAGAGAACTTTACTTCGCTTAAGAAGGAAATGGTTAGCATAAAATCAATCAGGGGTTATGATAGAATAAAGGGATTAATGAGCTATTGTGATCCCTAAACCTTTAAAGGATTTTGCAGTCCCATAAGTAGATGAAGCCCAATCATCTATCAATAGGTCGGGGCATCAATGCTAACAACTTCGAACTTAAGCTAAGAGTCATTAAAATGGTACAAGCAAATCAGTTTGAAGGGTTAGTCAACGATAATCCAAATCTTTACTAAGCTTTATTCTTGGAAATATGTGATACCTTCAAGATGAACAATGTATCAGATGATGTAATTCATCTTCGTTTGTTTCCTTTCTCACTAAGGGACAATGCTAAGGCATGGTTATGGTCACTACCTACTAGGTCAATCACTACATGAGATCAATTGACTTAGAAATTCTTGGCAAAATATTTTTCACCTTCAAAGACAGTTAAGCTAAGAAACGACATCACTTTTTTCCAGTAATTCAAAGAGGACACTTTTTGTAGAATGTGAATGCTACAAAGAGCTGTTGAGAAGATGTGTATACCATGGTTTTCCTACTTAGTTGCAAGTGAAAACATTCTATAATAGAGCCTAATTTATGTTGTAGATAAAGGAGCTTTAATGAGTAAGATTGAAGAGGAAACTTTTGCACTACTTGATGAGATGACATCTAACAAGTGCCAATGGCTAGTGGATAGGCTAAAACCAAGGAGAATGGCTGGAGCAGTAGATGTAGACACCATAACAGTATTGCAAGCTTAAACAAATATTATACTATTAGGTTTAACAAAGAAGTTAGATAGTAGCAGTGTGAGGGTAAATATGATACAAAGCCCACTCGTAGTGTGTGATTATTGCAATGGACCTCACTCTATTGAGGCACGTGGGAATCTTTTTGAAGCAATAAACTATATCAATCATCAAAATATCCAAGGAAACCTATACTCAAACACATACAACCTAGGATAGAAAAATCACCCAAATTTCTCATGGAACAATAATAACAATAAAGGTGGTAATCAATTCAGTTGTCAATCATTCCCATTACTAGGTTTTCAATAACCATAACAACCACAAGTCTAAGAGAAGTAACCACCTAATGAGGACAACACAAGTGCTTTAATGAGAATGATGAAAGGCTTTATCCATTCAGTAAATACAAAAGTGGATCGTATAGAGTCCACTCATGGGGCTTCTATCCGAAACTTAGAGATTCAAATGGGGCAAATGGTTCAAACCATAGGTCAAAGGTCTTAAGGTAACCTTTTAAGCAACACAAAAGTTAATCCAAAAAGAGAAGGTAAGGAGCATTGTGAAGCAATAGCCTTGAGGAGTGATAAAACCTTAGAAGAAAAAGAGGAAGCTAAAAAGGATGAGAAGGAAAAAGTGGACAAAGAGAGTAAAGAAGAGCAACCTCTACAAACCCACTATTCACTTCCTTAAAGACTCCAGAAGAAAAAATTAGACAATCAGTTTTCAAATTTTTTGGATGTTTTCAAGAAGGTACACATAAACATATCATTTATAGATGCACTTGAACAAATGACTTCATATGCCAAATTCATGGAGTAAAATAATGATCTTTGATCTTGAAAATTTAGCCTCAGTCTTTTTAAAAACAAAGGCCATAGGGTTTTGGTCATGGTCTAATAAAAACAAAGGTTATAATGTATATATATAACCTCGATTTTTATCAATAACCGTGACTATAAGTGAAATTAAAAAAATTACTTAAATATAAACAAACTTATATAGTCACAATTATTAAATGACTGTGATCTAATTAAAATAATAGAATTTCTAGTATTTTTAAAACAAAATCAAATAATATATTGTGTTATTCATTTAAAAAATATAAAAATTACTTTACAATTTTTTCATTTCTTTATCAATTTAATTTCATGTATTTAATTTCTCTCTTTTACACCATACCAAATTTCTCTATCAATTGTTTTTTATTTTTTCCTTTTTTAATCCCATTTTTTTTTCTTTCCCCTTTTTTTTTTTTCCTTTTTTCCTCCTCGTGTTGGCTTTTTCTTTCCTCTCTCGTGCAATCTGGTCTCTTCTTTTTCTTTCTCCTCTCTCGTGTAGCCTTTTTAGTCGGTCGTTTATTTTCATTATGACCCACCTCTAGCCTTTTCTTTTCATCAATTCTTAGGTTCTTCCCTCTTAATTTTATCTGAGTACTTCCACCAATGAACTAACCCTAGTTAATTAATGAATGATGATGAAATCGCAAGACTAGCAATACAAATACCGATATTGCAAAATTTACCCTATTGTGATTTTATTATTTGTAAAACTTTCACAAGTGCACAAATCATTTTATAAAAAAAATGATAAGTATACTCCCAAGGTCGATTTAAGGAAAGAATTTATGTGGTTTTTAATTTATTATTCAAAATATTAAAAACAAAATTAAATTCTAAATATCCTATCACGATATTTGGTTTGTTTGTTTCCTAATCTAATAACACAAAAATAAATATAAACATAGATATAAATTCAATAAACAATAATGCAAATTTTATCATTCATAACAGTGGAGTATTTAATGATATAATAATTAAGTTAATTATGTTTGCTCGTATTATTTAGATTATTAAAGATATAAATTAATATTTATTGATTTTCTCTTTTTGGTATGAAAGTGTCTTTAGGTGGGGTCCAAATTCTTTTTTTTAATATTAACTAACTAATATCTTTTGGCGGGGCCTATTAATTAATTAAATATTAAATTTCAACTTTATTTAAAAAAAAATAGCAAACCATCTAATCACAACTTTAGACGGAGTCAAATAATTAGACTTTATTCAAGGTGTCCAAATTAAATCTAAGAATTTAATTTTCAAGTACTAACTTTCAAGTTTTAAAACCAATACTGAAAAAATGTCGTCAATATATTTTCGAATAATAGTTCTTATAAAAAACATTTTGAAATTGAGTTTCATTCTAACTACCGGACGATTGTACCAACAAATAAAAAACTACTACTCTATATTAGACTGAATAATTAAACCTTAAAATCTAATTTTCAGATTTAAGTTTATAATGAAAAATAATGTATTTCTCTCTAACATTCTTAATATAAAATCTTGAACAAAAACAAAATCAATTTATTTTATAAATGTGTTTTACCTATTTAATATTTTGTAAGCATAACAACATTATAATTATATCATAATTACAAACAACTAGACATGTTAAATTTAATCACAAACAAATTAAATATAACATATAAGAATAAAACATAAAATGATAACTGTAAAAAATCTATTAAAATAATACCTTAAAATAATCCTTACAAAAGTTTAATGTTAATTCTGTTATTGAAAAACCTCCAAACGAATTTGTATATTTGTTTATTGAATCAAAAACTAAAAATTTATAAAAACATAACTAGTTCCTCTCAAAAAGAGAAGAACTTTAAAAATAAAAACTAAAAAAAATAAAAAAAGAAAACTTTATAGAGAGAGAAAGAACTTAGAAAATTTGTGTGTTTTGGAACGGGGAAGAAGGTCCTTTTATAGATGAGGAATAGGCCAAAAAGGGGGGAAAATTTTCAAAATTTGAGTTTGGGTGTGTTTGGACAGGTTGGCGCGTGTATGGGGCATAGAAATCTCGCCAGACGGGCGATTGGCATGCGCAGAACACAACAAGGAGTGTGTAGGCGTGCGCCTGATTTTTTTGCCTTTTTAACTTTTTTGACCCATTTTGTCTAATTTTTCCATCTTTTTGACTTTTTCTCATTTATTTTCTCAATATATTTGTGATGTATTGCCTCTTGTATTTTTTTCTTCGATTCTTTAAGTTATTTTTGAACTAAAATACTTGAAAAAGAATAAAAAAATACTTGTGATTCCGAAAAGAAAAATTTATAAAAAAATATGATAAAATCATACAAATATAAATCTATTTAATCAATTAAAGTATATTAAATCATGGTAATTTTAGTGTTTTTTAAGGACTCATCATTAATGCTAAACGTGCAAAGTGAACATTATCAAACCCTAGATGAGCTCCTCCACGATCTATATATACAATTGTTTTGTATCAAAATTTCTCATCCTTTCTCTTCTATCTCGTTTTCCTCACATAATATTCTCTTTGTTTCTCAATTTTTCTCATTCTAATGCCTTCAATTGAGAGCGAGTACATGTATTTTATTTGTGGGCTCACATAGGCCACTGAAAAATATCTGGAGCGTGTCGTTGCTTAATATGGAGAGGTCATCAAATCGAAGCTCCATTTGAGGGAAAGATCATATATGATGTGGTTCTGATTTCTCCATCCCTTCAGAGCCCTGTTCTCTTTATTTCTGTTACTAATATGTGTTCTTTAATATTTGATACTGTTTGTGAAATTAATATTGTATGTATAGGGCAATAGTTGGGGATGGATGGATAGATGGAGTACTGTGATTATAAAATAGGTTGAAGATTTTTGAGGCAGACCCGTTTGGTTACTATAGTAAAATTGATGCTTTGAGGGACTATTCTGGATTATTTTACATCATTCAACCTCCCTACGACCAACCTACTTATGATGTATATTTTTTAATTTCATTTGACTTTATGGTTTTCTTTGTTCATTATCCTTTTTTTCAATGTTTCAATTCATTTTTCTACTGTTCGGCTTTATGAACATCATAATTTTCTCTTTAAACGTTATTGTAATATAGTTGGCTATAAAAGTGTTAAGGTAATTTTTTAAAAGATAGGGAGGAAGGAGAAGAACATAGAGAAGGAGAGGTAATTGTTATATAATTCTTGTTATTTAATTCTACAATTGAGTCTAATTATATAGCCTCAATTTACAAGGGTTTACAAGGGGATTTCCTAACTAATTCTAACACTCCAACCGAATTAGTGGTCCTTCTCGTTCATGCTTTCTGCTTGCATTTCTCGCCATTTGTGGTCCCCCTTTCTGCTTGTGATTTTTGGGCCCCCTATGCCCAACTATTGCTCGAACTAGAACCCAATTGATGTTGATGAGTGATGCACCTAGCTGTACCACGGGTTGTGCCGAGGCTACTGGTACTCATACTCTTGTAGCCATTTTTACTCGTAACATTCCTTCTCTCTTTTAGAATCCTTGTCCTCAAGGATGAAGTTGGGGTGTGAGTTGATAAAGATATGTGTGCTGCTTCCCTATTGTCTCTTTTAGAGAACATAAAAACGTGCAAGTATACATGGTCACAAGTAATAAGATTTGTAAGTAAAGATCATTCCCACGGAGATTTGTTACTATAGTTTGTTGAGTACTAAAATTGTTTCTCTCTGATTTTATCCAAAACAATCGTTGATTAAGAAAAAAGTAAAAAAAATAAAAGAAATCTAGGATTGCAATTTTTCACCAAACTAATCCACTCAAATCATATTATTTTCTTTTGATTTATATTTTTTAGTACATTTAATTTGTCAACCGAAAACTTCTATTTTTATTCATACATCTCTTCCGAGCTCCGTATAAACACACCTCGTTAAATTAATTCACTATATCTCTATGAGAATTAAATTTAATAAGATTCATTAAGTTCTAAGTTTTCAAATGGTCACACATACAATTAGGGTATATTCCTATCCTTCATCATACATGTCAATCTATTTATGAGCAATATACACACAAATGCCTCTTCCAAGTTTATTTATGTGCCACAGATCGTTTTCATAAGATTCGTAAATAATCAAAAAGCATTAAGCACAAAATAGAACGAACAAATCGAACGTCTTATAAATCTATCAAAAATAATTAAAATCAAAGCTTCATAAATTTAGATCAAATGCAACCCTAGAAAAATTAAATTACTTCATAAATTAAAAAATAAAAATTACAACAGATATAGAAAAATTAGAAGAAGAAGAAAGGAAATTAAAACATCTCAATAAGAAAATATTTGGCACAGGCAGAACACAACAAAAGCCAAAAATGGCTTCTGCGTGTTCCACAGCCAACACACAAACAACACAAAAATTACGAACTCTAAACTTTTCGAAAACTAAAACTAAAAAAAACTTTTTTTAACTCTATCATCTTATCACCTATTTATAGCTAAAAAAATACATCTATAATATTACATTTTTTTTGCTTTTCAGAAACGCGTAAAAAAATATTCCCTCGAAAATAAAATCGACGCGTTTCGAAATTCGATATCGAAAAACTTAAAAATCATGCGTAGACAGGCGCCGTTCGGATTTTATTTAAATTCAAAGTGCATGCCACGTGTCAGCGTCTGATTCGTTGCAAGGATTTAATGCGGACACGTGGCATCATTTCATTGGCTGCGGGAAACGGGCGCACGATGGATTATCCGCACGGGAAAAGGGGCGCGCGAAGGTGGGGGACAGGGTCTGCACGGCGTCAGACAGGTGGGTCCCACGCTGCACGTTGACCTGCGCGGCAAGTGGGCCCCACTCGGGCACCGAGCCACGCGATAGAGGAAATCCCTGCACCCATTCTCCTTGGTCGGGTTTGAATAATACGCGCGCATCCTAACCATTGATGCGTTGATCTGACGGACCACGATGAAGCGTGGATGATGTCGCGTGTAATTTCTCTCCTGCGCAGAAAAATAACTTTTATAAATTGTATTTTCACCCACAAATATATTTCAAATTACATTTTAAACTTTGTTTAATTGCAATACAGCCCTTTTTGTAATTTAAATTAAATTTTAAACTTTTAATAATTGAAATTTAGCCCAATTTTAATTTAAATTATATTTTCAACTTTTATAAATTGCAATTAATCCCTCTTTTATTTGAAATTATATTTTTGGACAGAAATTTGTCATTAAGAACGTTTTCGATACAATTTATTTAATTTTCTTAAAATATATAAAAAACAGTAAATACTAATTTATTAAACTAAAATTAACTTAAAATAGAGAGAACATATCAATTATAATTAATAAAATAGGTGAAAATAACTATATAAAATACAGTTATCATTCCCCATAGCTCTAGAATAAATCATCCTCTTACTGAGACTAGGAACTTTCTTATCCCAATCAATTTTGACCCCATATAGATCTTCAATCGAACAATCTTTTGGCTTATAACGAATTCTAACATCATTACAGTTCAGGTTGTTACCATTTCCCTTGAGAATTGTGTTCTAGTTATAAAAGTATGACCAATCCAATTTGAAAACATCAATACAGGCTTTGGCAGCTATTGGGTCCAAGCGGTTGCTAAAACCTTGTGGATGACTGGGTTGGGTGATTCCAAAGGTAGCCATTGCTTGCAAGGTTAAACTAGCTGAGAAATCTATTTGGCTAACCATCCCAGTATGTGCATAAGATGGGCAAGTAGTGTTTTCAGGTGTCTTCACAATTATGGAACCAAGAAAAATGCTTAAGGGCAACCCAAAAATGTAATAGCACCCAATATGGTAATACACGACAAAAGCTTGCCATGCATCTGCTTCCGCAACACCAGATAAAACTGGTTGTTTGAAAACATCAATACAGGCTTTGGCAGCTATTGGGTCCAAGCGGTTGCTAAAACCTTGTGGATGACTGGGTTGGGTGATTCCAAAGGTAGCCATTGCTTGCAAGGTTAAACTAGCTGAGAAATCTATTTGGCTAACCATCCCAGTATGTGCATAAGATGGGCAAGTAGTGTTTTCAGGTGTCTTCACAATTATGGAACCAAGAAAAATGCTTAAGGGCAACCCAAAAATGTAATAGCACCCAATATGGTAATACACGACAAAAGCTTGCCATGCATCTGCTTTCGCAACACCAGATAAAACTGGTTGGAGACTATTTAAAAACACTACACTGCTAAGCCAAATTGCGAGTTGGGTAGTTTCTTTAACAACTACATCACTTGTTGTGAAAAGGTAAGGGAAATAACCTCTTATGGCATAAGCAGTCGTTAACCCTCCAATTTCGATGACCACGGATGTTACCGTAACTATTACCATTGACAGTTTTGCTATCTTGGCCTTACCAGCCTCAAGTTCATTTGATACTCTCATATTTAGTGTTATATTAAACCCAAGTGCAATCTTGGTACCCCATCCTTGTATGCTTAGTACTATTGAATTGGAATTAACTGCTATCAAAGGATTTGGAAAATGGTCTGTAATGACTTTCGACATCTTTAGGTGCCAAAACTCTAAGCATAACATAACAATAGGAGCCCAAAAGAGCATCACAAGGTCATATAAGTTAGAAAATGCAAACCTTGAGGAACCAGTCCTAACTCCATCTAATTTAGTAGTGAAGATGGAAAACAATTGACCAATAGCATTGAGCCACCAAGATGTATGAAGTACCATAGCAGCTCTAACTAAGTCCCATCTCACCTTTAGTATTAGCCACCAAGTCATAGAGCATCCAGGTCTAACTCTAGGAAATTCTCTTATTATCATAGAAATTGAACTTGGTATTGCTGGCACTCTCTACACTGACCCTACAGCTAGGGGTTGATGCTATTGTTGTCCACTATAGAAGACTCTCCTTTTGACCGAGTGTAAGATTTATCCGGCAAGAAAAAAAATAGTGTACGGGTTGAATAGTTTCTTTGGCCACTACTTTCTTGTCCACTACCCAGAACTGCTTCGGAAAAACTTTGTTCCAAAGATTGGCTATGATTCCAACCTTGAATTCTTTCCTTCAGGACCATATTAACAGTGCCACTACTTTGAATCTTGGATGATTTGTTCATTATCAAGCTCAAAGTATCCAAAAAACCATATCTGGGGCGGTCTTGTATTTTCTGAGGGTCACAATAGCTTGTAAAAGAACCTTCTCTTTTGAAGCCAGCCTTTCTATTATTTACAGTAAGAATTCCAAAGTCATTGGGTAGCTCCTTAGCACAATACTTGGCAACAGAGGTTAGTGACAGAGTCTTATGATGGCCCCTAGTAGTTTCTACAATAATCTCAGTGGTCGAGTAGGATTTGGCTTCATGAACTAAGGTTTTCTGGGTTGAAGTTCCTTTGCAAACTTTAAAATTGAGATTCTTGTGTTTCAATTTACAGAGACCATCATAGCGATATGACCTTCCCACTTGACCTTTTGAAAGCTGTCCTAAGAATTCCCATTGTGAAAGTAATGACATTCTTCCATGATCACTTCCGATTTTCTTATTAGAACTCAAATCTCCATTTTCAGAAAGTGATCCTTGAATATTCTTATTAGGCTTATACTTATAAGTAGGGATTCTAATACTCTTTTCAACACAATAACCCAAAAGGACCAAAAATGATGATCTCAACCCACCTAGAATCTGTAGCCCCTTTAGAAGCCCTCCTTATGTTTGCAATGACAAGGAATCCAATTTTTTTAATAGCAAGTATAACCCATATAGCCAAATGATGGAATTGGAGTAATGGAGACAATAAATAAGTCATAGTTGGCTTAGAAGTAGTAGAAGAAAATACAGCTCGAAACATTACCCTAGAAATCGAAGAGGTCGTACCTGAAGCTTTTCAAAATGAGTTCTTAGAAAATGAGTTGTTAGAGAGTAACATTTCAAAACTCGAAGAAGTAATTATTAGTAGAACCCTAAGAAGAAGAAGAAGAGCACTTTCTTAGTTAACCTATTATTTGAGTAGAGAAGAATAACCTATTTTGTTATGTTATTTAAGGCTATCAAAAGATCGAAAGGGATAAAAGATATGGATGATGAGATTAATGTTATTTGAAGAAATAATACATGGGAACTTACTGATTTACTTAAGAGAGGAAAAATAATTGAAGCCAAAGGGATTTTCAAGACAAAATTAAACAAAATGGTGAAATAGATAATTACAAAGCTTGGTTAGTAGGTAAAAGTTACTCTCAAAAACATGGTCTTGATTATGTAGAAGTCTTTGAACCAACAACTTGATATGACATTATTTGACTAGTAATTTTTTTGGTTGCTAAAAATGATTGGTGTCTTCACTAACTTGACATTAAATCAACATTCTCACATAGAAAATTGAGTGAACAAGTCTGTATAGATCAACCTCTTAGTTATACATAGAAGGAGCATGAGCATAAATTTTATCACTAGAAAAGGCTCTATGGATTGAAACAAGTTCCTAGAGCTTTGTACAATCCAATTGAAAACTACTTCATAAAAACAAGCTTCGTAAAATCTCCATACGAACATACTTTGCTCATAAAGAATCACGAATGAGGTAAAATTGTAAAAAATGTGCCTATATGTTGACGATCTCATAAACACAGGGAATGATATAGTTATGTTCATTGAGTTCAAGAACTCTATGATGGATGAATTTTAAATAATGGACCTAGGGATGATACGTTACTTCTTAGGAATTGAAGTGAAGTAAACCAAAGATGGAAACTTTGTAGGGCTGAATAAGTATGCATAAGATGTGATCCAAAGGTTCCATATGAATAATAGTAGTAAAGTACAAAATTCAAATGTTCCATGAACTAAACTTCGTCAAGACACTAATGGATAGAGAGTTGACAGTACATACTTCAAGAAAATTATGGAAGGCTTAATGTATCTAACGAATACAAGGTCAGATTTGATGTATGTATTTAGTTTAATTAGTAGGTTCATGGAATCACTTATTGAATATCATCTTCAAGCACTAAAAACAATACTTTAATACCTAAAAAGAACTATATAATATGGCCTATTGTACAAGAAAAGATTGGAAGGAGTATTGTTAATTTATAATGATAATGATTATTTCGGTGATTTGGAGAATCAAAAAAACACCTTCATGTACATTTTTATATGTGGTTCAACAGCTATTTCTTGGTCTTCGAAGAAGCAGCTGATTGTTACACTCTCAACAACTAAAGCTAAATTCATTATTGGTGCCTTATGTGCATGTCAAGCCATTTGGTTAAGAAGATTATTTGATGAGTTGAATTGTCCATATATAAATCTACTCTAATATATTGTGGTAACATCACAACTATTAAGTTATTTAAAAATCCAGTTATGTACGAAAGAAGTAGGCACAAAGATGTTCAATTTCACTTCCTACAAGATCTTACTAAAGAAGAAGTGGTGAACTTGGTCCATTTTCAAAGTCAAAAGCATGTCACCAATATTTTAACTGTAAGCCCTATCCATTTGGTGTTGACATTCTCGTATGTAAAATATGGCATCTATATTTCATTTGATGTTTTTGTATGTTTTTTTAAATTGGTTACCGGTGGCTGCTATTTCTTAGGATGCGGTTTTGTTGCCTATTACATACACTAATTTGTTTAATTTCTATATAGTTTACATTGTTATGTGTTTGTTGTCATGGTGTCTTATTGAGGACTTTTTTGTGTTGGGTTGTCTCATTGGAGATTAGGCATTTCTCCTTCTCAGAAATGTCATTTGTTGTGGTTTTCGATGAGCGAGCTTATGAGTGAGCCAATGTTATCATCGTAGAATTTCCTTTGCCTTACCAGGGTGCTCGTAAGTAGAGGTAGAAAAGTGTTTAAAGGCTAGTTTCCTTACCAAACTTGGGTAGGTGAGGGTCTAAGAGGCTGAATTTTTTCTATAAATTCCCTTTTCCCCTTTTTGTTTTCTTGGCTAGAATTAGGGGCAGCTCTATCCAATTGGTACCAAACTTTCCTGGTCCATTCGTGATTCATTTTTCTTTTGATTGTCTAGTTCGAGAAATAGTTAGCATCTATTTTATGTATGACATTAGAGATGAGTCTCTCTCATATTTCTTAAATAGTGGGTTGAGTGTAAAAAATGTGAGATTGAGTGAGGTTTTGATTAGAGGTAAAATGTATGGTTGGCTAGTGGATAGCCACATCATTTTAAGGAGTTATTCTTAATATTGAGGTGGGTACCTTATTTCATTTCACAATTATCTTGAGTGTTTGTTCGGTATTTACAAATCGTGTTTGCGAGAGAAAAATCAAGTTCTTCAGTCGTGTGTACTTAAGATAGTGTTTGCTAGTTAATTTGGAGTTATGGTGGTACACTATATGTTGACAGATAGTTGCAAGGATACAACATTTTTCATAGATGAGTAGCCTAAGTAGTAGTATATCGTGTGCCAATTGGGTGTTGTAAGGTTGCAACGTGGTGCATAGGTGAGGAGCTTATGTATTTTTGCTTTGAGTGTTGGGTTGGTGTTATAGGTCGTTGTTTATGTATGTTGGGTAGTAGAGCCATCAGTATTCAATCACATCACATGGTGGTAAAGTTTTGAGGACAACCTTGGATCTATTTGGATCATGTGCAGTGGAGGCAGCAAGCAAGGGCAATATAGGAAGTTAAGGCAGATGTCTTGACTATGGGTATGCATCGGATCAAAACTATTGATTTTATACTCATCAGATTTGATCCGACCTTTCAATTAGATTGAAACATCCTAATCCAAAATCGATCCGATCACCTTTCAAATTCAATACAATCCTATCCGTAATCTATTTGGATTGGATCAATTGAATCCAATCAATTCGTAACCTATTTGGATTGGATCGGTTTAATCCGATCAATTCAACCAATAAACTTAATTTACTCTATTTTTGGTATTTTTGAATAAAAAATTTAAATTTTCACATAATATAAACTTATTTGAGCTAAAAGAAACCTTAAAATACCAAATAAAAAGGTTAAAATATGACTCAAACGATCAAACCTATATAAAATAAAAATAATACAATACCAATTACAATAGGCATTTTAATAAAGTTAACAATTCATTCAAAAAAATAAATAAAAGGATAGTTCATAATAATCTAAAGCTAAATTAAGTTGATAATTTCATTCTTTAACATCCATTGAGCATCTTGAAAATAATCTTAGGTCTTGAGTCTTGAAAACAGTAGCAAAAAACTTCAATGTTTCATTATCTATTTAGCCATAATTTAAAAAATGTTAGTAAATTGATAACTAAATATATATATATAAAATAATATACAAACTACATATGTAATAAAATAATTATATATCATACTCAATCAAAGGTAATATCCTTAATGCCTCCTAACATATCTACAAAATAAAAGTCAAAAGAAAGTGATGAAATATTAAAACATCAATTATAAGAGAATGCTATTAACTAATAACGAAAATTAAAATAATATTAATTGCTTCAATATCATCAAAAGACTCACACATATTAATTATTAGTGATGATCGAATCCAGTTTTGAGTAAAAATAAGTGCTTGGACAGTTTTTGGGGAGAATGAACTTCTAAAAGGATCAATAACTCTTCTTTCAGTAGAAAATACAGATACAAAAGCTACAATTGATATAGGTATAGCTAAAACATCTTTGCAAATCTTAGAAAGAACCTTGTACATCAATGAGTTTGCCTTTCACCAACCTATTAGATCAAAAAACTCATCATCCATATCCATACATGTCTCACCCAAACATTTATCCACTTTAGTTTGGTTGTCTATCTTTTTTGCATCTTTGACACACTTTTTATAACAGTTCATCCATAGTGAAAGTGAATCAATGCTACAACTATTCACTTCTTCTGTGTTTAAAGGTTGTGAGCATATAGCTTGCACATTTGCATAATACAAAACTAAATACTGATCAAACATATTATTCAAAGTTTGTCTAAAAATTTTCATCATCTAACCAACCATAATATCATATTCATCACACAAAAGATCCAAACAAATTCTCAAACCTTGTTCCTTATGTCTTGGATCAAGCAAAGTTGCAATAAATAAAAAATCATTCATCTTTTCTACACCTCCCCAATATTTATTGAACTTTATTTTCATTTCTTTTGTCATTTTGCTTAACACAAAATCTGTATTTTCACACCAGAAACTCAATTGGTTGTGTATGAAGAAAATTTGATCTAAAAATAAATTTGAAGTAATATACACAGAATCAAAAAATCTCAATGTTGCATCATAGAATATTTTTAGAAACCTCACAAATACGTGAGCATTAGACCAATCAAACATATCAAGAGTTTTGCAACTATCCTTTCCAATGTTGAATCTTGCTTAAATATCACATCATCATCTTCTAAAAATGCTTAAAAGCTTTCTAAAATCTTATTGCACCTTATAACATTAAGTAGGTGGAATTCCACCTTGTTACTACATCCAAACATAAAATTTTATTAGTATCAATCTTCTCTTGCTCCGCACAATCCTTAAATTTTAACAACCTTGAAGGTAATCCTTTGACATATTTCACAACTTCTCTTATCTTACTTATGCTGGAATCATGTTCTTTCAAGCCCTCTCTCATAACCAAATTTAGAATATGAGTTGTACACCTCATATGCATATGTTGACCATCTAGTATTGCACCTCCCTAATTCTTCACTTTTTAACGTAAGTAAGATTAATGTATTATTTGAGCTAGCATTATCTATAGTAACAGTAAATACCTTATCAATTCCTCAATCTAAAAAAAATTGCTCAATTGCTTTCTCAAGGGTATCACCTTTATGGCTAGGAACTACACATAACTATAAGATTCTTTTTTGGAGTTTCCAACTATCATTGATGAAGTGAGCATTGAGACATATATAATTCAAATTGTGGAAGCAGAAACCCATGTGTCAATGGTCAAACAAACTCTTTGAAATGACTTAGAGAAAAATTATTTCAATTTATCTTTTTCCTTTAAGAAAAAACTCAAGCAATCTCTTGCAACAGTGGTACGAGAAGGAACTTGGAACCTTGGTTCCAAAATGCTACTATACTTCTTAAATCCTTCATTCTCAACATTACTAAATGGAAATTCATCAACTATAATCATTTTTGCAAGTGCAAGCCTACAAGCCTCAATACTAAATATGTGAGTAACAAGTACCCCTTCTTTATTGTTTGTGATATTTTCAAAAGCTAGAGTCTTTTGGTTCTTCTTAGATCTACCAGGAAATAATTTACATTGCATAGCAATATGAGCATTTAAGTTTGATGTGCCAGACTTGCTAGATACATACACATACTCCCTTGAACAATATTTACTTCTCGCTTTGTGATCTATGCCTTTACCCATTATATCAAAATGTTTCCATGCAGGAGAAAGAGGTTTAGAAGACTTTTGCTTACCTTTTCCATCATAGCTATCCGTGGAAGGTTCAAGTTTGTCATTCAATAGTCGATCTTTAGTTTTTGGTGGAGCATTTTGTGGATTCTTATCTTGATTTTCAACATCTTATGCAACGCTTGCACTTCCAATGGTTGCAAGTGGACTACCCATAGTATGGGTTTTTTTTCATATAAGATAAATTACAAAAAGAAATAAATAATTCAACAAAACATAAGTAAAAGTGTATAATGGTAAAATATATAATTCTAAAATAAGTAGTTAAAAAATCATTCATACATTAGATGATGACATCGAATATAAATTCGTTGTGGTTGCCTTCCGTATCAACTAGCTAACTAAATGCACCTATTTAAGATCACATTTGAAAGAATTCCAACTTAAGTCCATAACAAAATGAATAGATTTCACTACCATACAATAATTAATAATGAAGATGCAGATGATAATAATAAACCTCAAGAAAATCTGACATCCAAAGAGATGTAGTTATGCCTTACTAATACCCAAAAAATACCATAATTAAGAAATACACATTCAACATATGTGGGTTCAGGAATAAGGATATACTCAAAACATTGACAGAAAATACTTAATTTAAAAGTAGACAAGGGACGACAAAATTTATGGCCCTATTGACATCGGAATAGAATTCCTCCATATTCATTTTCCTCTTCATCTAACAAAATCAGTTTTGTTACATAATCGTGTTTGTGATGGAGCCTCAAAAACAAAAAGACTTGAAGTAGATAAGTAATAGTAATACTTCCAATCACCATAGAAATGACATCAATTAGATAAATGCTTTAAGTAATATGGTGAATGATGGATTCCCAGCTAAAGAAATTCCAATCAATTTATCTGTTGAAGTGAAGACCAAAACATCATCAAGTAGGAAATTTTTTTTTAGAAACATAAACCCAATAAGAAACACAACTCTATATACATTTCCTGACCATCCTTTTCCAATTACATTCCCTTGCTAAATGGAATCAAGAATATCATCCTCTGTGAAACTCAAAACATGGAAATATTTTGATGACTCTATGAAAATAGAGTCATTAGCACACTTTTTTACTTAATATTTCAATTATGGATTTTTTATGAATTTTTAACGCAGGACCAATCAAAAGTTGCCACGTGGCATACCACGCAAGCATAAGAGCTGACTCAGCAAGCCACGTGGATGCCACGTAAGCACGGAAGGCGAATCACGTTGTGCCGCATGTGAGGAGGAGAAACATGCACCATGTGTCAACACGGTGTTCAATCCGAGTTTAGAAATTAGTCAACACGTTATGACACGTGTCACCACTCTATTGCTCGAAGCGTTCCACCCGTGTGCCACGCCATCCGTTCCCACGAATAACGTCGCGCCACGTGGTGATGACTTGGCGAAGGTTGATTTTGACCGGTCTCTCCTGCCACACGTCTCTCTCTGATTCGCCCAATAAACTTCTGATGCCATGTGTCACTCTGTGATTGGCTGAAACTGTCAGTTTTGCTTGTTTTGATCGTAGCTCTTGATTTGAAGCTGATCGGACGGTCCAAATCGCACTTGAGCCTTATTTAAGCCCCTAATCACTCCATAAACCCTAATTTGCCTCAATTAGCATAATTTTGGTCAGTTTTTAGAGCTAAAAAGAGAGAAAAAATACAGAAAATTCAAGAAACGACACAATTTTGGTGGAGATTCAAGAGGAAATTAATTATACAATTCAAGAGGAAATTAATTATACAATTCAAGAGATTGATTGTATTTCTTTTTCTACTCTTTTATTTATTAATTTTATGTCTTCTTTTATGAAAAATATGAGCTTTATGAACACAATCATGTGTAATTAATTTATTAATCTAGGGATCTTATGAACCCATTATTCACCATGTGATGATCTAATATTTTTTCTCAATTATAATATTAATTTAATTATATTATTTTTATGCTATTAATTATTTGGCCAATAATTTATCTATAGAGGCAATTAAATAATTTTCTCTAGATTTGAGAAAATTATTTAATTGTTTGTCTTGATTAAATAACATGCATAATTTCTAGGCAGAGATGTATGATTCTTATGTATGTAATCCATAATTGATGAACTTAATGAGTAGTATGTAATTTAATTGGCACGAGAGTGTGATTAAATTAATTACTATATGATGTGTAGTTTACTTGAGAGAGGAATACATGCTAGGTTAGATTCAATTGATCATGTAATTAATTGATATTATATTGGGAAGATTTTAGTGATTCGTATGTTTAGAAAATTGGGGGATTAAGTATTCCTAGATATTTTCTCACATATTTTTTTAGTCATAAAATTTGATTTAATTAATTATTGTTATTTACTTTTAGTTATTTTAATTTTGCTTTCTTAAGATATAAAAACACCAAAAAAATTGATTTTTATTATTTTTAGTTTTAAAAATTAGTTTCTAAAAAAATAATCTCCGTGAGAACGATCTTTATTTATCATTATATTACTTGTTACGATATGTATATTTGCGTATTTATTGCACATACTATGTCGATCAGATTTCACATCCCAAGATTCTTCCATTAATGAATGGTCTTATCTTTACTTTCCTTCTTTAAATATAACAACCATGCTAAACACATGAGAAATATAGTTGAACCAACTGCAAAATAAATAATGAGTGTTAGAACATCCTTAGACATTCGAGAACTTTTCGAACACCGTTCGAAGGAGCTGATATTGATGCTGCATAGTCCCAAATTTCCATTAAAACTACCATTATAAGCTACAATAGATAGTGATTAAGGTATGCGATCGGTCAACTTATTTTGGGACAGATCAAGAAGACTTAGCCGTAAAGATGCTAAATCTTCAGGAATTTGACCTGAAAGTTCATTTTGGGATAAATTCAAAGCATTGAGATTTGATAAAGAGCCTAAGGATAATGGGATTTTGCTTGAAAGTGAGTTATTGGCTATATTTAAGTCACTGAGACACACATGAACCTAAAGACTCTGGTATTGAAGCAAATAACATATTATTCTGCAAATAAAGATTACCCAACTACTTCAAATCTCCAATTATCATTGGAATTTTGCCTAAAAGATGATTATTACTCAAGTCAATTGAAACTAAAGAGGAAACTTTGAAAATCTCATGTGGTAATTCCCCAGTAATAAAATTGTTTGCAGCAAACAACTAACCAAGAGCCCTAGCTTTTTCAATATAAGAAGTAATTGGACCATCAAATTGGTTTCCCTCAATGTCACTTATATCTAATTTTGATAATCCCTAAATTCCAGCTGGAACAACACCAGATGGAGAGTTCTTGCTAACTCTGAAATGTTTCAAAGTTGGACACTTTGCATAACTTGCAGGTATTGATCCAGTAAGATTGTTCTTCGAGATCATAAGAGCAGTCATAGCTCCACCTTTTCACATATCAGGTGGAATTGGACCCGTTAGAAAATTTTCAGAAAGATTAATGAAATTAAACTTTTCCCAAGAGCCAATCTTTTACGGAATAAGACCAGCTAACTTGTTAGTGCAAAGAGATAAGTTAAGTAAACTCTTGAATTCTCCAAAATTGGCTGGAATTTCACCAGAAAATGCGTTCATAAATAGCCGGAGAGATACCAAATTGGTTAAGAATCGTAACTCTGATAAATCACCATGAAGATGATTCCTTGAAGCATCAAACTTCTCAAGATTGGTGAGGTTTCTTAAACCAATGGTAGTTTTCCTGTAAATAAATTGTTGTAAAGCTCAAGTTGGATAAGATTCTTAGGCTACCCAATCTCTGCTAGAATCTCACCGTTCATATTATTATGAGAAAGCTCCAAGTTTTTGAGTTCAGTGAGTTTTCCAATTCCTATTGGTATCTTCCCTTTAAGGCCACAGTTTGAAAGATAAAGCCAGTTAAGCTTAGTAAGGTATAGTACCTCCATTGGAAATTCACTTTGTTCACATGGGTTATCTCCTAAGCTCAATTGAACAAGACCCATCATTTTACCGAGTGATTTCCATGGGAAAGTTCCAGAAAATGTGTTGTTATTCAAGTAAAGAAAACCCAAATTGCTCAAAGAGGATATGTCAGGAACAGAGCCACTGAAAACATTGTTACCCAAATCCAAATAATGTAATTTGGTGCAACTGTTCAATTCCTCTATGATTAAACCGTATAAGGAGTTGAAGCCCAAATAAAGTTTCTTTAAAGACTGAAGCTTGCATAGTTCATCAAAAGGAACAACCCCAGATAGCTTCTGAAGGGACAGCTCAATTTCTGTAACAGAACCATATGAATTACAGGTAATACTAGAGAAATTTCACATAGAGTTACTTGGTTTCCATGAAATAAACACGAGGGTATTTGAATTTTGAAAGGAAGATTTAAGCTTGAGGACTAAGGACTATATTGTTTATATATTGCCTAATTATTGTTTGTTCTATGGCGAGTAAAATGGTTATGAAAATCCTTCACTGCTCCTAAATAACAATACATGTTCAGGGATGAAATCAAATGAAATAAACAAAAACTAAGGAAAAAGAAAACTAGCAAACAAAGGAAATCAAATGAAATCTGAAATCAAAATTCAAAAAAAGAAATCCATCAAATAAATCTAACCTATTTTCGTTGATGAACAACAGAAGAGGATGAACTGATGAAGAATAGTGATTGAAAACAACGACTGGGAAATGGAATGGGCTTGAGAGATGCATTGCATCATCGAGACTCGAGACTGAGAGAGAAATTCAAATGAAATTTCTTTTGAATTTAGATAGGTTTTGATACATGTAAATATATATTTAATTATTTTCCGTCAGATCAGATGGGATCATGATACATAGTGAAATCTACCATCGATTTGAATTTAATGGATTGAAAAAAATTTCATTCCATCCGATTCGATGGTCGGATCGAAATTGTCAAAAAATTAAAGGATCAAATCGTATTATTCGTATTAATCAAATGATCAGATTTTTTACACACCCCTAGTCCCGACTGATAGAGATTTTATGTTTAGACTTGTCTATCGAGTTGTATCTATTTATTATGTATTAATGGATTGTTTTTTATCGAGTAATTGTCATAAACAACCTGAGGATTTTACCACATAGATAGGGGTTTTGTATGAGTTTATCTCATTACATGTTGTGTTATGTATGATCTCATGTTGTGAGAGTACAATCATCATTTATCAAATATGTTCTCATATATAAGGTCTTGAAGTGATTGAAATTCCTTTATAGTTTTTATAGTATGTTTGCTTGATTCACATGTTATGCGATGTTTGTCTTATATATGCATGTTACTAACCTAGATAGAATCTTGTAAGGCACATAATCACTAGCGTATTTAGCACAAATTGTTCTTTCTTTTTTGCTGGTTGTTTATGTTGTGTATTGAATTAAGCATGTTTTTTTATTATAATTTCATTGTCCTATTTTCATAATTGATGTTGCGAGGCCTGATTGGCCTAGTTGGAAAAGTGCTCGCATAAAGATCTTATGGGTTTTCATTTTCATCTCTCCTCTTGGTTTCCGATACTTATTTGGGTTAGAAGAACAATTGACCTATGTATAATTGTTTCGACATATGAAACTCTCACTAACAAAGCCACTAAAGTTGAAAGATTTTAGAAAAATGCAAAGTTTACTTGAATTTAGATATAAATTGATTAATTGACTGCATTCAGTTTAAGGAAGGATGTGAAGATGTTAATTTCAGTTGTTTATTTTTCAAGTTGTTTGAATAATATATCTTCGAGTAATAAGACTTAGTTTTATTGGTCTAATATTGACAAATTCTTTAGCCATTCCATACAGTTAGGACTTGTTAGTCATAACATAATATTTTTAGCATTATTTTTTGTTTTGTTTTTTATTCTTGTAATGGTTATTTATGGCCAAGTTTTTCAATTGAATATGAAATATCAATCTAAAATTAACATGTTCTTTTTTTATATATATTTTTGAAGTTTAATTGTAAATTAGACTCAAATTTTAGGTTGAATGTGTGTAAGTTAAAAAGTAAATGAACAAATTATAAAAAATAAAAATAAATAAATTAAAAGAGAGATTAAACAAGAGGGAGACTAAATCAAAGAAAAAAGTTATAGTAAGAAAATTAACTTGTAGAATATAAAAAAATACAAGGGTTATTTGTGTAATTGAACGAAATATTAAAACATCTTTTTCTTTTAAAATTTGTTGTTCATAAGAAGAAAATAATCTAGCAAACGTACCACCGCATTATGACCATTTATATAAATTTATCATCAAAATTTGAGACATAACAAATTTATCATTTAATTTATAATTAGTGTTACAAATCTACCATTATGATTATTAGTGTAACAAGAATTAACATTTTTCATCACGTAAAAGACATGTGTCTCTAAACTTAAAGGTCACGTGGTGAAAACGTTAATCCACTTTAAATAAATAACAATATTATTAGACTTGTAAAATTAATTAAAAATTTGTTAGTAAATTTGTTTCGACCTAAAATTCAATGATAAATTTATCTAAAAATTATAATTTGATGGTACATTTATTAATTTAATTGAATGAAGCATAATTAAGCCACGTTACCCAATTTCTCATGTTAAGAATTTTTTGTCAAAATGATTATTATTTAGGTTTAATTCCATGACTTAATTCTCGTTCATATATACAGTTTTATTTTTAATCATTCTTATCAAAAAAACATATATTCATTTTTCTTATAATATAAAGGAACATATATTTTAAGAATTGTAAGAAAATGACTATATATATATTTTTTATCAAAGATAATAAAAATAAAATTAATTAAATAAATAACTATTTATGTATTAGAAGGTATTATTTAAAGACATCATCACATCGCTAAGAGTGTTTAATATTTAAATCGTATAAATTAACTCGTTTAATTCTAAGAAATTCAATTGGTTCTAAAAAATTTAAAAATGATATAAAATAAAATAGATTGGTTCTTGATATGGAAAATCCTTTAGAAATCAATCCAACAAATAACTAATATTATTCTATTTATTTTTTATTTTTATAATATAATGTTATTAATAAAAATTAAAAAATATTTTGGTATTTGACTACTATAATTATTTTATTTCAATTAATATATCATTAATTAGATTAGACTTGGATATAGCATATCAATCATATTAATATTTATTTTAATTAGATCAATATTATTTAATTTATAAAAATTTTATGTATGTAATATATTTTTAATTGATATAAAATTAAATAATAAGTTTGTATTTTACTTATTATGCTACTTAAAATTGCAATATTTTTTTTGTTATTTGAAAAACTCAAAATATCTTTAAGTAATCGACATGAATTGTATGTAATGGATATGTAAGTATATACGTTACAAACAAATGATATAATTGTAAGAAAAGATTACTCTCAATGAGATTATGTTATTATAAACTAATTTTAAAACTAAAAATAAAAATAATTTTTTTTTGTTTTTAGAAAGCAAAATTAAAAGAACTAAAAATAAATAACAGTGTAAATTAACTCATAATTGACAACTAAGAAGATATATGAGAAAATATTTAAGAATACTTAATCGCTCAATTTTTCAAACATGTGAATCACTAAAATACTCTCAATATAAATACCAATCAATTACATGATCAATTGAGTCTAACCTAGCATGTATTTCTTTCTCAACTAAACTACACACCATATAGTAATTAACCTAATCATATTCTTGTGTCAATTAAATAACATACTACGCACTAAGTTCATTTATTATGGATCACATACATAAGAATCATATATCTCTGCCTAGAAACTATGCATGTTATTTAATCAAGATAAATAATTAAATAATTCTCTCAAATTTATTTTATTACCTTTATAGATTAATGGTTGGTCAAATAAATAATAGCATAAAAATCAGATTAAATAATATAAATAATTTGAAATTAATTGGGATAAAATGTTGGATCATCACATGTAAAAAATTGGGTTCATAATACCTTTAGTTAATAAATTAACTAGACATGATTTTGTTCATAAATCACATATTTTTAATAAAGAAAGACATATAAATTGATAAAAATAAAAATAAAAGAATAAATACAATCAATCTCTTGAATTGTAACACTAATTTATTCTTAAATCTCCACCAAAATTCTATCTTCTTTTGAACTTTTTTTATATTTTTTCTTTTCTTGACTCCAATAAATGATAAAAAAATTGTTAATTTTTGGCTCCCTAGGATTATTTGGGGCAATTAGAGGATTAAATTATATTTAGATGGAATTTAGATCGTTAGATCAACTTCAGAATAAAAGTTGAGATGAAAAGAAAGAAAATTAAATAATACTGGTCAACACGTCTTGAGTCAATGCCAAGTGGCATGCTATGATTTATTAATCCAGATTGCATGGTATCTTAGTGGAATGAATGGACGAATCATGTGACAAAGATTGACAAGCTTATTGACCATACGACAAAACTTGGATTGAATGTCGTGTCAACAAGTGGTAGCACTTGCATCACCTAGTACACGCAATGCATTCCAATTGGTTCCCCTTACTTGTGTGGAATCTAAATGGCGATGACATCTTTTGGCTAGTTCTGCATTAAAAAAATCCATAAAAATTTCAAACAATTCTAAAAAAAAAAATTCGTCTCTTTCCACTATAAAGTTCATATTTTAATATTTTTAATCCCAAAAGTACTACTTATTGAATAAAATTAACAAATATTAAGTGAAAAATTGCATTGCTGACTCTGCTTTCATAGAGTCATCACACCCCAAACTTTACTATTTGTTTGTCCTTAAGTAAAACCAAGTCTAACTAGAAAAACTGACATGGAAAGTATATTCATAAATATATACCTATTAATGCATGCATATTTAACGAAAACTATCCCCCTCAATGGTCGTACAATTTTAGTACAAGAAGGTTCACATATCCATCAAATAATGTTCTATCAATACAATGATATGCAATGTTTTTGACAAATTAATTTGTGTGTGTGTGTGTTGCATGTGGTATCATACAATGCACTCATAAAATCAACCTATATGAGCATGCTAATCAATTCAATCTTAAAACAAGTTTCATAAATCTATTTTTCATATCCTAGTCATGAAAACCAATTTTTATTATTGAGTTCATATGTTTCATATCAAGCATGCATTCATGTATTTAGCTTTTATATATTTATCAATTTATGCCCAAATCATGATTAAAAACATCTTAAAAATTCCTAAAAATTGAAAATGCATACTAAATACTAAAGTAGAGAATGAAGTTCCCTTCCCAAACTTAAATCGCACATTGTTTCCAATGTGTACATATAAATATAAAAAAAGTAAACTCCTTTAGTCTTGGCACACCACACCTGACGTTGAAATGCTCAATCTTATTATACCATTACTCTCCACATTTATTCACTTACAAAACAAAAACAATAAAAATACAAGTAAAATAATGTTGGATTTCCACCAACTAATTTCATGTTTAACATCCTTAACTGGACGGACATAACAACTTCTAAGGTGTATCCACTAAGATTATCACAGATATTTCATTTGATAATTGATCTCCATGATAATGCTTTACTTTATGTCAATGAACCATAAACCACTATTTATTTTTGTTTTATAATTCAATGGCTTCATAGTTGGTTACCTTAGTAATGGTGAATGAACCTGACCATCTACTCTTCAGTTTTCCCAGAAAGAATTTAAGTCTTGAGTTATACAATAACACTTTTTGTCCTAGTTCAAAGATACGGTGCACAATTTTCTTGACATGCCATCTTTTTTATATTTTCTTTGTAAAGCTTGGTATTCTCATAAGCATTCCACCATAGTTCATCCAATTCATTTATTTGTAGTATTCTTTTCTCACTAGCTGCATC
This sequence comes from Hippophae gyantsensis, assembly GCA_030763125.1. NCBI lineage: Eukaryota > Viridiplantae > Streptophyta > Magnoliopsida > Rosales > Elaeagnaceae > Hippophae > Hippophae gyantsensis. The sequence continues at coordinate 41,629,166 of CM061039.1, forward strand.
TATGTACATATTTAATTGTTTCAATGCCCAATATGCTTTGTGTTTCAATTCTATCGGTAAGTGACATGAATTTCCATAAACTAGATTATTTGGGATGGTACCAATTAGTGTTTTAAATGTATTTCTATACACCAATAAAGCATCATCTAACATAGATGACCAAGCCTTCCTAGATATGTTTACAATATTCTCCAAAATTCTTTTCACATCTCTATTGAACACCTCCGCTTGACAACTTGTTTAGGGATGGTAGGGGGTAGATATTTTATGCTTAATCTCATACTTAGACAATAAGTACTTAAAGGTTTTATTGCAAAAGTGACTACCACCATCACTGATAATGATGCTAGGAATTCCAAACCTAATAAAAATATTTTTCTTCATAAATTTCAAGACAACATTGGCATCACATTTAATGCTAGCTATGGCTTTTACCTATTTTGACACATAATCCACTCCTATAAGTATATCTTGGTTACCAAAGGTTGAAGGGAATGGTCCCATAAAATCAATGCCCCAAACATCAAATAGTTCCACTTGAAGTATACTATTTAGGGACATCTCATCTCTTTTTGAAATATTATCTATCTTTGGCATTTGTCACACATCTATACATAAATGTAAGCATATTTAAATAGTGTAGGCCAAAAATAACTAGATTGAAGTACCTTAGATGCTATTGTTTTCTCCCAAAATGACCTATATAGTCTGAGTTGTGGTAATGGTAAAGAATACTTTCAACTTCGTCATAAGAGAGACACCTTCTCAAAATACCATCACTGTATTCTTTATAGAGGTAAGGGTCATCCCAAAAATACTACTTAATATCATGAAAAATGTTCTTATTTTGTTGTCCTATGAGATCTAATGGAAGAATGTTGCCAGCTAGGAAATTTACAATGTCTGCTTACTATAGGATTTCTAATTAAGCTACCAAAAACGGTTATTCATATGGAAAGGATTCCCTAATCACCATATTGTCATCCATTTTTTCTTCCCTTCCCTATCTGACTAGATGGTCTGCTACCTGATTTTTAGTACCTTTTTTATCATGAATTTCCAAGCCAAATTCTTGAAGAAGGAGTACACATCTTATCAATCTTGGTTTGGCATCCTTCTCTGTCATCAGGTACTTTATTACAGAATGATCCTTGTAGACAGTCACTTTGGTTCCAACTAAATAAGATATGAATTTCAAAAAGCATACACAATGGCAAATAGCTCTTTCCCTATAGTAGCATAATTCATTTGAACCTCATTCAGTATCTTTCTTACATAACATATGGCACAGAACATTTTGTCTCTTCGCTATCAAAGAATGGCTCCAATAGTAAAATCATTGGCATCATACTCAAAGAGCTTGTTCCAATCTTGTGTGACTATAACTAGTGTGAACACTAGTTTCTCTTTAAGCACTTGGAATGCCTTTAAACAATTATCATCAAATCTAAAAGGAAAATCTTTTTCAAAAAGATTACACGCTGATTTAGAGATTTGGGAAAAATATTTTATGAATCTATGGTCAAAGTCTGTATGCCCAAGAAAACTCCTTACTCCTCGTACATTGGTAGGTGGTGGTAGTTTCTCAATCACCATTAGCTGAGATTTTGTGACCCAAGTAAATCATAAGCTTGATTGTAAGATTTGGCTAATAAAGCTCCATTAATGGATGCATCAACAATGGTTCTTGTTTGAGCATTAAGACCATTGTAGAAAGTATCCATTTGGATAGAACGAGGGATGCCATAGTGATAACACTTCCCTAGAAATTCTTTTAATCTTTCTCATGCTTCATATAAAGATTCCTCTTTATCCTAAGCTTGGCATTCTTTGTAGGTAGAAAGTATTTCATCAAGAATTTCTCCGTCAAATCATTTCAAGTTTTAATGGAATCAGGTGGCAAAGAATTTAACAAAACTTAAGTACAATCTTTCAAAGAGTAAGGGAACAATATAAGCCTAAACGTCTCATCGGTCACACCACTGAATTTGAATGAATCTCCAACTTCAACAAACAATCTAAGATGTAAATGATGATCCTTTATTGATAATCCGCTAAATTGTCCAAGTATTTGTAACATTACTAGCTTTAGTTCAAACTGATTAACTTGAATTTTTAGCCATGTAATACTTAAATTCATCCCTTCTAACATAGGTAATACATATTCATTCATAGCTCTGTCTTTATCATCCATTAAAGGTATATGGTTGTTTAAATTTAACTCATTATTGTTTATTTCTAATGGATTAGTCATTTCTTACACTTGAGTGACAACTTGTTCTTCTTTTATTGATCTCAAAGTAAGCTTAATTTCAAGATCTAAAAGCAAATTTTCCCTTTACGGACTCTGATCATGCATTAGAGCCAACTGTGTTTCTAATAGTACTAAAGGAGATGTCAAATAAATTAATTAATTAAAATTAAAACTAAAATTATGAAAAAATAAATAAAGAAAAATAAAATAAAATAAAATAAACTAAAAATTAATTTATAATGTTTATAATTCTCGACAAGAACGTCATAAACTTGATCAACACGAATTGTGTGTAATGATTACGCAAGTATATGTATCGCAAACAAATAGTAAAATGATAAGAAAATATCATTCCCACAAAAATTATATTATTAGAAACTAATTTTAAAACTAAAAAGAAAAAATCATTTTTTTTGTATTTTTAGAAAGCAAAATTAAAAGAACTAAAAATGAATAACAGTAATTAATTAACTCAGAATTAGCAACTAAAAATATATATGAGAAAATACCTAATAGTACTTAATCCCCTAATTTTCTAAACATATGAATCTCTAAAATCCTCTCAATATAATTACTAATCAATTAAATGTTCATTTGAGTCTAACTACATTTATTTCTCTCTCAAGTAAACTACACACCATATAGTAATTAACCTAATCACACTCCCATGTCAATTAAAGTACATATTACTCATTAAGTTCATCAATTATGAATCACATACATAAGAATCATATGTCTCTACCTAGAAACTACATATGTTATTTAATCAACATAAACAATTAAATAATTCTCTCAACTATTTAATTGCGTCTATAGATTAATTGTTGGTCAAACAACTAATAGCATAAAAATCAAATTAAATAATATATTTAAATTGAAATTATAATTATAATTGGAGTAAAATATGGAATGATCATATATAGAAAATTATGAGAAATGAGTAAAAAGATATTGTATGAAAATGACCAAAGAATTGATCTTGTGATTTCTCTCTATTATATAGACTGTACAAAATACTTCTACACATGGAAACAAATCCCAAAATAAATTAAATAAATATGGACAACTATGGACAATGAATATGGACAGCAAAGTTGTCTATGAAAAATTATGAATATGGACAGTAAAGCTATCTATGGACAGTTATGGATAGCAAAGCTGTCTATGGACAACTAAGCAAAGTTTTGTATGGAAAGCTATGGACAACTAAAATGAATATGGATTGCAAAACTCTCTATTGAAAACCCCTCTCAAATTAATGCGGGTTGATCAACAATAATCGATTTATGACTTAGGAAACAATGCCGATGACGAGTGAGAGTCTTGGTGAAGATATTAGCAATTTATAGTTCAAAGGAAATGTGTGGAAGAATGATAACAAGAGCTTCAAAGGCTTCACGGATAGAGTGACAGTCGACTTCAATATGCTTTGCCGCTCATGATAGACAGGATTGGTCATGATCTGAATAGCACTTGTATTATTGGCATGCAAAGGTGTAGGATCGGTCTCAGAGAAGCCTAGCTCAGCAAGAAAACCTCGAAGCCAAATAATTTCATAACAAGCAAGAGACATTGCTCGATACTCAGATTCAATAGATGGCTTAGAAACTCTATCTTGCTTCTTACTCTTCCAAGAAATCAATACATTACCTAAAAACACACACCAACCAGTGATGGAGTGATGTGTATCAGTACAACTAGCCTAAACAACATCGTTATAAGCAACAAGACGAAGAGAATTTTCTGAAAGAAAGAATAAGTCACGGGTAGAAGTGCCCTGAACATAGCGTATAATCCCATGGACAGTAGCCAAATGAAGATGATGAGGAGTCTAAAGAAATTAGTTGATTTTTTGTACAGTAAAAAAATATATGGTCTAGTGACGGTGAGATAGACAAGGATACCTACCAATTTGCAATATAAATTGGGATCAACAAGTAAGCCACCCTCATCTTTACGAAGCTTGACATTTAATTCTATGGGAGTATCGACAAAGGTAGTTTCCTATAGTGTAGTTGTAGCCACCAAATCACTAGCATACTGTGTTGGTGAAATACCAAAAGGACTAAGAGGCACCTCAACACCAAGAAAATACGTAAGAGACCCAAGATCTATCATATGAAAGGATTTTGAGAAATGGGTCTTGAGTTGGACAAGTAAAGTAGAATCAGAACTACTTATCACAATATCATCAATATAAACCAAAAGGATAACAATACCTATGTCTGATTTCTCAAAAAACAATGAAATGTCATATTTGCTTTGCTTGAAGGAAAATTGTAATAAAGTGGTTCAAAATTTTTCAATCCGTGGAACTTGTTTGAGACCATAAAAAGAGCAACAAAGTTTACATATATTGGAGGTCGGAGAAAAAAAATCTCGAGGGTGGCTTTATATAAATAATTTCTTTAATATATTCGTGAAGGAAAGCCTTCTTAACATCCAGTGGCCAATCATTGGAAACAACAAAATCTAGAATCTCAAACAGTAGTCATCTTAACCACAAGAGCAAAGGTCTCTTCATAATTAATACCATTTCTTGATTGTTTCTAACAACAACAAGTCGAGTCTTATAACGATCCAAACTTCCATCAGAATAAACCTTGACTAAGTAAACCCATTTGCAACCCAAAGGAATTATAGTGGACGGACAAAACTCAATGTCTTAGGTATGATTGGCCTCTAGAGTAGCAATTTCTTCCTGTATAACTTTTCGTCAATAGTCATGCTTGATAGCATGTGAGTAGTATGTAGCAATATCAAAATTGGACAATGTAATAGTAAGAGCATAAATAGAATTTTTAGAAGAAAAACCATACCTATTTGGGGGTACTGATGATTCTATAAAAGTATAGTCATTAACGCACTTTTTTACTTAATATTTACTTGTTTTATTAAATAAAATGTATTTTTGGAATCAAAAATATTAAAATATAAACTTTTTAGTGAAAAAGGTATGTGATTTTTGGGATTTTTTATGAATTTTTAACGCAAAACCAATCAGGAGCTACCATGTGGCATGTCATGCAAGCAAAGGAGCTGACTGGGCAAGCCACGTGGACGCTTCGCAAACACTAAAATCGGATCACGTTATGCCACATATGAGGAGGACGAAATGCATGCCACATGTCAACACGGCATTCAATCCAATTTTGGGGTGTGGTCAAACATCTCTGCCACATGTCTCCACCCAATTGCTTTCCACTTTCCACTCGTGCACCACACTATTCGATTCCGTGAATAACTTTGCGTCGTGTGGCACTAACTCAACGAGCATTGACTCTAATTGGTCTCCCCTATCACGCATCACACTCTGATTCATCCAGTGAATTCCTGGTGCCATGTGTCACGCTGTGATTGGTTAACGTGGTCAATTTTGCTTGTTTTGATCGCAACCCTTGATTTGAAGCTGATCTAACTATCCAGATTGTGCTTAAGTAATATTTAAGCCCTTAATCACTCTATAAACCCTAAAGGGCCATCATTAGCATAATTTCGGTCATTTTTTGGAGCTAAAAAAAGATAAAAATATAAAAAATTCAAGAGGACACAATTTTGGTGGAGATTAAAGAGAAGATTAACACTATAATTCAAGAGATTAATAATATTTCTTCTTCTACTCTTTTCTTTATCAATTTTTATGTCTTCCTTTATAAACAATGAGTTTTATGAACACAATAATGTGCAATTAATTTATTAATCTAGGGATCTTATGAACCTAATTTTCACCATGTGATGATCTAATATTTTATCATAATTATAATTATAATTATAATTTAATTATATTATTTAATTCGATTTGTATGCTATTAATTGTTTGGTCAATAATTTATCTATAGAGGTAATTAAATAGATTTGAGAGAATTATTTAATTATTTGTCTTGATTAAATAACATGCATAGTTTCTAGACAAAGATATATGATTCTTATGTATATGATCCATAACTCATGAACTTAATGAATAGTATGCAATTTAATTGGCATGAGAGTGTGATTAAATTAATTACTATATGGTGTGTAGATTACTTGAGAAAAAAATACATGCTAGGTTAGATTCAATTAATCATGTAATTAATTGATAATTATATTAGGGGATTTTAGTGATTCGTAAGTTTAGAAAATTAAGGGATTAAATATTCTTAGATATTTTTTCATATATATTTTTAGTTACCAAATCTGATTTAATTAATTATTGTTATTTACTTTTAGTTATTTTAATTTTGCTTCTTTAAAATATAAAAACACAAATTTTTTTTTGACCCAAAGGTCTTTTCCCTTGAGGAAAAGTTCAAACTAAAAATCCTATATAGAGTAATTTTTGCCTGTAAACTTGATACACATTGATGTAGTGTCCATTGCAAATAAATGGAACCCAAGACAAAAGAAAACAAATATTCAAAAAAAAATTACAGGAACCGAGAGAAGGATCTTAAGCACAGATTGAAAAAGAACACCACTTTAGTAGAAAATTCTAGAAAATATCAATGAAGATTTCCTTAGAAATATAATACAGAAAAAAATTTCAACCTTGCTCTGATACCATGTTAGAAATAAGTCAAAAATATTGTATGAAAATGACCGAATAATTGGCCTTGTGATTTTTCTCTATTATATAGATTGTACAAAATAATTATATACATGGAAACAAATCCCGAAATAAATATAGACAATTATGGACAACAAAGCTATCTATGCAAAGTTGTCTATAGACAGTTATAGACAACTAAAATGAATATCGAAATGTTGACTATAGATAGCTAATAATCCATTGACACAAAATGGGTTCATAAAACTCATAGATTAATAAATTAGCTAAATATGATTTCGTTTATAAATCTCATAATTTTAATAAAGAAAGATAGAAAAATTAATAAAGAAAAGAGAAAAAGAATAAATATGATCAATCTCTTGAATTGTAACACCAATCTCCTCTTAAATCTTTCCTAAAATTGTATCTCCTTTTGAACTTTTTCTGTCTTTTTTCTCTTCCTGGCTCTAAAAATTGATAAAAATAAGTGTTAATTTTTGGCTCCTTTGGGGTTTTGGGGTTATTAAAGGGTTAAATTAGGTTCAAATAGAATATGGACCATCATATAAGCTACATATTAAGGGTGGAGATGAAAAAAAGGAAAATCAAACATCACTTGCCAATGGGATCGTGACACAAGGCACGAGAGAATCATTGGACGAATTAGTGTGCGACATGTAGTAGGGCAGACTAGCCATGGTCAACGTGTGTGGAGTTAACACCATGTGGTATGCTATGACAGATTATGTGACACCTCGGTAGAACAAACAGACAAATCACATGATGATGCGTGACCCTCTCGTTGATCGCACAACGAAACTCAGATTGAACGCCACATCGACACATGGTAGTGCTTACATCACCTAGTACAAAGAAATTTTGTCCTTTAAGTCTTGTGTTTTTTTAAATTTTGTTTAAAATATTTTCATCTTTGGATTTCATTTCCTAGTTTTTTAAAATTCTGTGTATCCTTTTCTTGTTCCTTGTTTTCTGGGTTCAACTTATCTTTTTCCAAAAATTAAAAAATAGAGTTACTACAATTTGCCGTTTAAAAGAAGAAGAAGTTTTTAACTGAGATTGGAACTTTAAAATGTTATAACTTTTCAGTCGTGCATCAAAATGACTATTATAAAATATCAAATCGAAGCTCATTTCGATTCCTTTAAACACATCAATGTTGTAGTTTAGTTGCCCTCCTTTTTGAAACAAAATTCAATCGTTTACACTATGTACTATGGTATAACCTTTTGGCTGCACCTTATTGTGTTGTTTTCTATTCTTGTTCTTTAGGATTCTAATTTGTTCATCTTAACCATGTACTTATCAATTCAATCTTTCTTATTCCTTTGGGTTCCTCAGTTCCTAGATTGCATACCAAGAGTATCTACATCGTATGGTATCAAAGCCTTAATTGCTAAAAATAGCATATCCATCTTTATATATCTATTTTCTGAATATTGGATTTAATAAAATATATTCATTCATTGTTTTCTGCTTTCTTAAGTCACAAATCACAAAAAAGAAAAAAATTTGTCATTTAAGACATGTGTTTTTTAAAATTTTGTTGCCAATATTTTCATCTCTGGATTTCATTTTCTTGTTTTTTTAAAATTCTATGTATCTTTTTCTTGTTCCTTGTTTTCTGGGTTCAACCTATCTTTTTCCAAAAATAAAACAATAGAGTTACTACAATTCGCTGTTTAAAAGACAAAAATGTTTTTAACTGAGATTACAACTTTAAAATGTTATAACTTTTAAGTCATGCATCGAAACAACTATTAAAAAATATCAAATCGAAACGCGTTTTGATTACTTTAAACACACCGATACTGTAGTTTAGTTGCCCTCCGTTTTGAACCAAAATTCGATCGTTTACACTATTTAGTACGGTATCAACTTTTGGCAACACCGTATTGTGTTGTTTTCTGTTCTTGTTCTTTAGGATTCTAATTTGTTGAACTTAACCACATACTTAGCAATTCAATCTTTCTATTCCTTTATTCCTTTGAGTTCCCCGGTTCCTTGATTGCATACCAAAAGTATCTACATCGTATGGTATCAAAGCCTTGGTTGCTAAAAATAGCATATCCATCTTCATATATCTATTTTTTGAATATTGGATTTAATAAAATATATTGATTCATTGTTTTCTGCTTTTTTAAGTCACAAATCACAAAAAAGAAAGAAATTTTGTCATTAAAGACGTGTTTTTTTTATTTTGTTGCCAATATTTTCATCTTTGGATTTCATTTCCTAGTTTTTTTAAAATTCTATATATCTTTTTCTTGTTCCTTGTTTTCTAGGTTTAACTTATCTTTTTCCAAAAATAAAACAATAGAGTTACTAAAATTCGCTGTTTAAAAGAAAAAGAAGTTTTTAATTGATATTTCAACTTTAAAATGTTATAACTTTTGAGTCATGCATCGAAACGACTATTATAAAATATCAAATTAAAACTCGTTTCGATTCCTTTAAACACATCGATGCTATAGTTTAGTTTCCCTCCTTTTTGAAACAAAATTTGATCGTTTACACTATGTACTATGGTATAACCTTTTGGCCGCACCTTATTGTGTTGTTTTCTATTCTTGTTCTTTAGGATTCTAATTTTTTCATCTTAACCACGTACTTATCAATTCAATCTTTCTTATTCCTTTGAGTTCCTCGGTTCCTAGATTGCATACCAATAGTATCTACATCGTATGGTATCAAAGCCTTGGTTGCTAAAAATAGCATATCCATCTTTATATATCTATTTTCTGAATATTGGATTTAATAAAATATATTCATTCATTTTTTTCTACTTTCTTAAGTCACAAATCACAAAAAGAAAGAAATTTTGTCATTTAAGACTTGTGTTTTTTAAAATTTTGTTGCCAATATTTTCATCTCTGGATTTCATTTCCTTGTTTTTTTTAAAATTCTATGTATCTTTTTCTTGTTCCTTGTTTTCTGGGTTCAACCTATCTTTTCCAAAAATAAAACAATAGAGTTACTACAATTCGTTATTTAAAAGAAAAAGAAGTTTTTAATTGAGATTACAACTTTAAAATGTTATAACTTTTAAGTTATGCATCGAAATAACTATTAAAAAATATCAAATCGAAACTCGTTTCGATTCCTTTAAACACACTGATGTTGTAGTTTAGTTGCCCTCCGTTTTGAACCAAAATTCAATCGTTTACACTATTTAGTACGGTATCAACTTTTGGCAACACCGTATTGTGTTGTTTTCTGTTCTTGTTCTTTAGGATTCTAATTTGTTGAACTTAACCACGTACTTAGCAATTCAATCTTTCTATTCCTTTGAGTTCCTCGGTTCCTTGATTGCATACCAAAAGTATCTACATCGTATGGTATCAAAGCCTTGGTTGCTAAAAATAGCATATCCATTTTCATATATCTATTTTTTGAATATTGGATTTAATAAAATATATTCATTCATTGTTTTCTGCTTTCTTAAGTCACAAATCACAAAAAAGAAAGAAATTTTGTCATTTAAGACTTGTGTTTTTTTTTATTTTGTTGCCAATATTTTCATCTCTGGATTTCATTTCCTTGTTTTTTTAAAATTCTATGTATCTTTTTCTTGTTTCTTGTTTTCTGGGTTCAACTTATCTTTTTCCAAAAATAAAACAATAGAGTTACTACAATTCGTTGTTTAAAAGAAAAAGAAGTTTTTAATTGATATTTCAACTTTAAAATGTTATAACTTTTGAGTCATACATCGAAATGACTATTATAAAATATCAAATCAAAACTCGTTTCGATTCCTTTAAACACATCGATGTTGTAGTTTAGTTGCCCTCCTTTTTGAAACAAAATTCGATCGTTTATACTATGTACTATGGTATAACCTTTTGGCCGCACCTTATTGTGTTGTTTTCTATTCTTGTTCTTTAGGATTCTAATTTGTTCATCTTAACCACGTACTTATCAATTCAATCTTTCTTATTCCTTTGAGTTCCTCGGTTCCTAGATTGCATACAATAGTATCTACATCGTATGGTATCAAAGCCTTGGTTGCTAAAAATAGCATATCCATCTTTATATATCTATTTTCTGAAAATTGGATTTAATAAAATATATTCATTCATTGTTTTCTGCTTTCTTAAGTCACAAATCACAAAAAAGAAAGAAATTTTGTCATTTAAGACTTGTGTTTTTTTAAATTTTGTTGCCAATATTTTCATCTCTGGATTTCATTTCCTTGTTTTTTTAAAATTCTATGTATCTTTTTCTTGTTCCTTGTTTGCTAGGTTCAACCTATCTTTTTCCAAAAATAAAACAATAGACTGTTGTACAATTGTTTCTTGATAGTAGAAGTTTTAGAGAGGACTACCGTGGTTGTTTCCTTCCTACATCGGGAAGGTTTTTCTACGTAAATTATTTGTGTTGATTTTGTGCATGTTTCATTTTAAGCTCTATTTATTTGTTTCCTAAAAGATTTACACAAAGAAGGAGAATATGTTTAATTCCACTGTTTAGAGCTTGATTAAGTTCGAATTGAAATTGTGATTCTCCTAACACCTTTGTCGCCCAACAGTAGAAATTCTTGTTCCAAAGCTTTTTTTGGTTAATACCCATGTTAGTTTTGTGTTCTTTTTCAATATTCGTTCTCTGATGGGTTTAAATTTTTTTCCTTTATTTCTTCTTTGCTTATTTGATTTGGCTCTATTGGTGGACGTGATTTTCTTACATTTAATGTTTGTTTGTTAGATTCTTCACTTTCTTCTTTTCATTTGTTTTTTTCACTTGTAATGGTTGATTTAAAAAAAACGTTTGTAAACTTGAGAAATCACATTCCGGGTTTATTTCTTAGATTCTTTACTTTCTTCTTTTCGTCTCATTTATTCACTTGTAATAGTTTTTTTTTCACTTTTGTCACTATGGACATCCCTATTTTGAACTGAAGTTCTTGAACTTCAAAAATTGCATTCGAGGTTTGTTTATGTATTCTCTAACTTGCTTTTTCATTTCGTGTTTTGTAAAATTCTAATTGTAAATATAGTTGAATACTATTAATCAAATTAGATCAAATTATTCGATTATTACATTTTTAATAACTAAACGGTTCGATCCAGTTCGATTTGAACAATATAAACGATCTAATTTGAATATTTTTTTACTCAAAACTAGATCGGATAGGATCTTATCAGAGCACATCCCACATCGCATATCCCACATCCCTATAGGAGAGTGTATATTAAACAAACATCCAATGAATAACAATAAAAGCTCTAAAAGAAAATTTAATAAAAAATAGGAAATGGTTAGATTTAATAAAAGGCGTAAAATAAATCAAAATGATTTATTGGTTTTTGTGTTTTTTTCTCCGTTATTAATTTGTATTTTTATTTTTAAAAATAAAATAAATATTTAATTTAATTTTTTCAATTGTTAAGTTATATTTTAAATTTAATAAAAAAATAATTATTGTATTAAATTTTGTGTTTTAAATATTTTATTAAATTTTAAAGTTAGTCTATTTTTTTTTGCTTAATATTTGTTTGTTTTCTTCAATAAGTAGTACTTTAGAGTTAAAATATTAAATGTGAACTTTTTATTGAAAATAAGAAAATATATTTTTGGAATTTTTTGGAATTTTATAGAATTTTTATAAATTTTTATTACATGACCAATTAGAAGACGCCACGTAAATGCCACACAAGTAGGGAAGCTGACCAATCGTTGCCACACAAGTAGGAAAGCTGACCAATCGTTGCCACGTGGATGCCACATAAGCGAGAAGAGCCAATTAAAGTGCGCCCCATGTACTAGGTGACCAAAACTTCCACTATCAAGAAACAATTGTACAACAGTTCTCTCTAGGTAAAACTAGAGGTAAACAATGAACAACATCATCAAGAGTACACTTCTTGGAAACTAACAATTATTTCAAGAAAAATGGAGAGATCTAACTCAATTCGTAGTCACTGTTCACTGCTCAGAATTTCTCAAACCGGTGAGACAAATCCAAATCCCACCGTACAGATTAAAGAGTCTTGAGTCGTGAACCTGCCTGAAAACGTTCAGCTTAATCGGACCACAAACGACCTTCCATCGGAGCACTTGATGAAGTCTTGATGGAGAAGGAGAAACTGAAAAACTGCTCTCAGTTTTTCTATTGCAGCTGCTGCTTTGCTGCACACGTTTTTCTCTGCTGATTTTTTCACACACAACAAACCCTAAATGGGTTTATTAATTAAAGCAATGAAATGACATAATTTCCCTTCTTACTTCATGGGCTTTTAAGCCACATGGGTTTCACTTGGGCTCCTCCAAATAAGAGGAAAACCCAACAAATCTCCCCCTTTTTCGATTAGATGGAGGGATTCGCCATCCCGGAAATTGAACAACAAACTTCAAGTTTTTCTCTTGACACTGCTTTTGTGAGCATGTCAGATCTATTCTCATCAGTGTGAATTTTCTCAAGTTCAAGCAACTTATTGTTAAGAGTATCCCTTATCCAATGATACCTTACATCAATATGCTTTGATCTTGAGTTAAATGCCGAGTTCTTCGCTAAGTGAATAGAACTCTGATTATCGCAGAATAACACATATTTCTGCTGCTTGAAACCAAGTTCTCTCAAGAAATATTTCATCCATAATAACTCCTTACAGGCTTCCGTTACTACAATAAACTCCACCTCTGCTGAAGAAAGTGCAACACACTTTTGCAATCTTGACTGCCAAGAAACTGCTCCACCAGAGAAAGTAATTAGATAACCTGAAGTAGACTTACGAGAATCTTCATCTCTTGTCAAATCTAAATCAGTGTATCCAACTAACACTGGTTTTCCACTTCCAAAGCTAAATGTTAACTTGGAAGTACCTCGAAGATATCTCATAATCCACTTTACTGCATCCCAATGTTCTTTTCCTGGATTCGAAAGAAAACGACTAACAACTCCAGCTGCATGAGCTATGTCTGGCCTCGTACACACCATTGCATACATTAAGATTCCTACAACTGAGGCATATGGAACATTTTCCATATCTTTCTTCTCTTTATCTGTTGAAGGGCCTTGACTCGATTTCAACTTAAAGTGATTAGATAAAGGAGAAGAAACTACTTTAGTTTATCCATATGAAACCTTTCAAGTACCTTGTTGATGTATCGTTCCTGTGACATGTACAACTTCTTTCTTTTCTTGTCTCGACAAATTCGAATACCAAGAATTTGTTTTGTCGGTCCCAAGTCCTTCATGGCAAAGGACTTACTCAACTGCTTCTTCAAATTATCAATCCTTGAATAATTTCTACCAACAATCAACATGTCATCAACGTAGAGCAATAAAATGATAAAATCATCATCAGAGATTTTTTGCTCATAAACATAATGATCAGAAGTAGTCTTCTTGTAACCATGCTCCCCCATAACTGACTCAAACTTCTTATACCATTGTCTAGGTGCTTGTTTCAACCCGTAGAGGCTTTTCTTTAACCTACATACGTAATCCTCTTTTCCTTTAACCTCAAAACCCTCTAGCTACTCCATATAAATCTCTTCCTCCAACTCACCATGAAGAAAGGCAGTTTTCACATCCATTTGCTCAATTTCTAAATCCAAGCTTGCTGCTAGACCTAGAACAACACGTATGGAAGACATCTTCACAACAGGAGAGAAAATATCATCAAAATCAATACTTTTTCTCTGACTGAATCCCTTGACGACTAGTCTAGCTTTGTATCATGGTTGTGAATTGTGTTCTTCTTGCTTCACCATATAGACCCACTTGTTCTTCAAAGCTATCTTACCCTTAGGAAACTTTACCAACTTAAACGTGTGATTGCCATACAGTGACTGCATCTCATCTTCCATAGCACCAACCCAGTGTGCTCTGTTTCCATCTTACATCGCTTCTACATAACATTGAAGTTCTCCCTTATCTATCAATAACACATACTCACCTGTATCATACCGTGTGGAAGGACGTCGGTCTCTGGTAGACCTCCTTGGTGGAATTTCTAGTTCTAGAACCTGATCAGTAGTCTGGTGATCTATTTCAGCTTGCATATCTACATCATCTAAACCCTGTTGGTCATCTTGAACATTTTTTTTTCCATCTGTACTGATAAAGGAACCATATCTAGGTCAATCAAATCCTCGTTATACTGATGGACTCTTTTTTCTATCTTTTCAACATCTTGTATAGTTTGATCTTCTATAAACACAACATCACGACTCCTTACTAGTTTCTTCTCAACTGGATCATAAAATCTATAGCCAAATTCATCCAGACCATAACCAACAAAGATACACTATCGTGCCTTCACATCGAGCTTAGATCTCTCATCTTTTGGTATATGCACAAATGCCTTGCAACCAAAAATGCGAAGATGATCATAAGAAACATCTTTGCCAGTCCAAACTCTATTTGGTACATCCAACTAAAGAGGAACACATGGTGTGAGATTAAGAACATGTACAACTGTATTCAAAGCCTCACCCCAGAAAGATCTTGGCAACTAAGCCTGCAAAAGAAGACATCTTACTCTTTCAACCAATGTTCTGTTCATTCTCTCAGCCAACCATTTTAACTGAGGAGTCTTGGGAGGTGTCTTTTGATTTCAAATGCCCTGATGCCTACAATACTCATCAAAAGGACCTAAATACTCTCCCTCATTATCTGTTCTGATGCACCGCAATTTCTTCCCAGTCTGTCTCTCAACTAAGGCTTGAAAAACACATCTAATACTTGATCTTTGCTCTTCAAAGTGTACACCCATAACTTTCTTGAACAATCATCTATGAAGGTCACAAAAATAACTGGCACCATCCAAAGTTTTTGTCTTCATAGGACCACATACATCTGAATGTACCAAATCAAGTATGTATTGTTTTCTTAAAGGAGAGGAACTCTTGAAAGAAACTCTATTTTGCTTCCCTGCCAAACAATGAGTACATCTTCTTAAACAAACATCATTCATTCCAGAAAGAAGATTCTTTCTAGTCAATACTGCCAAGCCTTTCTCACTCATGTGAGCAAGTTTCTTATGCCACAATTCTGCTATAAGCTCATCTGTCATAGCATTAATAACGCCTTTGAAGAGCCTCGCTTGTAGTATATACAAACTGGAATGCTTGTTCTCACGAGCAACAACCATAGCACCTTTAGTAAGTTTCCATTGACCATTACTAAAGGTATTGCAATATCCTTCATCATCAAGTTTACCTGTAGAGATCAAGTTCAAACGAATTTCAGGAATATGTTTTACCCCTCTAAGAAGTAGCCTCGTGTCATTATTCATCTCCAAACACACATCTCCAATACTAATGACTTTAACCAAGCCATCATTACCCAACTTCACTGTCCCAAAGTCACCTACTGTATAGGATGTAAAGAATTCCTCTCAAGACGTAGCATGAATGGAGGCTCCACTATCAATAACCCAACTGATCTCGTGACATGCAACATTGACAACATCTTCATTATAAACAACAAGAAAGTCTTCTGAACTAGCGGTGGCAACTCGATCATTTTCCTTGCCAACATCACCCTCTTATTCTTTGTCTTTCTTCTTGTTATTCCGCTTTAACTGTCTATAATATTTCTTGATGTGCCCTTTCATGCCACAGTGATGACACTTAACATTAGAAAACCTGGACTTGCTTCTTCCTTTTTCTTTGTTATTGAAACCTCTACTTTTACTCCTCCATTTTATTTTTGTAACTAAAATCTCTGACTTCTGAGAATACCCATGTGATTTTCTTCTCATTTCTTCATTCAAAACACTACTCTTAGCCAGATCCATATTGATTACACCATTTGGAGTTGAGTTACTTAATGACATTCTAAATGTTTCCCAAAAGTTAGGCAACGTACCCAATAAACACAACCTCTGAATCTCATCATCAAACTTGATATCCATTCCAGTTAACTAATTGATTATTCCTTGGAACATATTCAAGTGATCTGTCAACGGAGTTCCATCTTGGTACCTTAAAGCCATCAATTGCTTTATAAGAAAAATTTTATTATTTCCTGCTTTTCGAGTGTATAACTCTTCAAGTTTATTCCATAGTGACGGTGCATGTATTTCTCCACTAATATGATTCAAAACATTATTATCTACCCACTGCCTTATATACCCACAAACTTGTCGATGTAACAAAGTCCATTCTTCTTCAGACAATTTTTCTGGCTTTTTAGAGGCAAACACCGGTAAATGAAATTGTTTGACATAAAAGAGATCTTCTATTTTTCCTTTCCAAGTATGATAATTAGAACCATTCAAAGTAATCATTCTACTTAAATTTTCTTCCATTATTCAACTCAAGAATTCAACAATAATAACCGAAGCACTGATACTACTTTATTAGGAGAATCACAATTTCAATTCGAACTTAATCAAGCTCTAAACAGCATAATTAAACCTATTCTCCTTCTTTGTGTGAATCTTTTAGGAAAAAAATAAATAGAGCTTAAAATGAAACATGCACAAAATCAACACAAACAATTTACGTAGAAAAACCTTCCCGATGTAGGAAGGAAACAATCACGGCATTCCTCTCCAAAAATTCCACTATCAAGAAAAAATCGTACAACAGTTCTCTCTAGGTAAAACTAGAGGTAAAAAATCAACAATATCATCAAGAATACACTTCTTGAAAACTAACAATTATTTCAAGAAAAATGGAGAGATTTAACCCAATTCGTAGTCACTGTTCACTGCTCAGAATTTCTCCAACCGGTGAGCCAAATCCAAATCCCACCGTACAGATTAAAGAGTCTTGAGTCGTGAACCTGACTGAAAAATATCAGCTTAATCAGACCAAAAACGACCTTCCATCGGAGCACTTGATGAAGCCTTACTGGAGATGGAGAAACTGAAAAACTGCTCTCAGTTTTTCTGCTGCAGCTGTTGCTTTGCTGCACACGTTTTTCTCTGCTGATTTTTTCACACACAACAAACCCTAAATGAGTTTATTAATTAAAGTAATGAAATGACATAATTGCCCTTCTTACTTCATGGGCTCTTAAACCATGTGTGCTTTACTTGGGCTCCTCTAATAAATCATTTTGATTTATTTTACGGCTTTTATTAAATCTAACCATTTCCTATTTTTTATTAAATTTTCTTTTAGAGCTTTTATTATTATTCGTTGGATTTTTGTTTAATATACACTCTCCTATAGGGATGTGGCTCCAACCTAGAGCCACGATCGAGCTCGGAAGAGGAGGGGAACACTCCAATCTGTTTGAGAGGGACCACGCAAGCTGTTAGAAGAATCTCTGACAGGGTGAAGGGCGCGAAGATAGGCTCATATCATCCCCGCTGTTTTCTGTTACGATCCAACTGATTCCTGTTAATCTATGTAATTTCCTTTCAATAAATCTGATCTGTAAGGCTATATAAAGGGCCAAGGAATCCAGAGAAAGTTAATGAGAATCAAGACTTATTTTCCCTCCTCTGTGTGTCATCTTCTTCCCCAGCCCTGTTCTTAAATTAAAACCCTAACAGTGGTATCAAAGCTATGGACACCAGGGGTAAATCCAACGCTGAGTTTCATAGCGAAGTAATGGAAACCCTGGCAAGGCATGAATCAGGCTTCGATCAGATAGGTGCAACCTTATAGGCTGTGCTCACCGAGTTACAAGGACTTCGCGCCACTCAGAATTTACCTAAAGAAAACCCGTTCACACGGGAAGAAAACCCATGCCCAAATGGTGGGTTCAAAAACCCTAATGAGCCACCACGTTCCCACTTTAGGCAATCATTTCCTACCTTTGCAAGGGAAGATCCCACTGGGTGGATATACAAAGCCGAGCAATACTTTGAATTCACAAATACTACACCAGTTCCATGGATGGTATTTCCTTACAGTGGCATAGATGGATCACCAAGTTCCATGGACCACTCAATTGGGAGGAATTTATCCAAGCTATGCAGCTGAGATTTGGCCCAACTGATTATGAAGATCCCTTTGAAGCCCTAACTAGACTCAAACATACTTCAAGCGTAGCTACCTACCAGGAAACATTTGAGAAACTCTCTCACATAGTGGATGGTCTTCCAGAAGAATTTTTGATAGGATGTTTCATCGTTGGATTAAGAGATGAGATCAGAATTGAAGTAAAAATTAAGAAGCCACAAACGTTGGCTGAAGCTATAGGGGTGGCAAGATTGATTGAAGAAAATAATCTACTCCAGAGGAAGGTCATTCAATATCCACGATACCCAACATCCTCTATGGAAGCAAAGACCTCCACTAACACCATTGCTGGTGTGATAGGACCTCCTCCCCAACAAAGAACCAACTCAGCACCAATTGCCTCAACTAATACCTTTCGTCGCATCACTAATCAAGAGGCACGTGAGCGCCGAGATAAGGGGCTATGCTACTACTGTGATGAGAAGTTTACAGTTGGCCACCGTTGTGCACGTCCACAACTATTTATGATAAAAGGGATGGAACAAATTCTCTCAAGAAACTCTGAAGAAAAGTTGGAACAAGAACTACCAGAGGTAATTCCTGAAATCTCATTTCATGCTATAGTAGGAGCTGAACATCCTCAAACCATACAAGTAATGGGGCAGTTAAAATAAAGAAAGTGCTAGTGTTGATTGATGGAGGAAGTACTTATAATTTCATTGATCAAGCTCTTACTCTCCAATATGGAATAACTATCACCAAGGGAAAGAAGCTGGAAGTAATGGTGGCCAATCCTGAGAAGGTGGAATGTGCAGGGCAATGCAGCAACCTTAGCCTTACCATACAAGGGTATCAGGTAACTACATATTTCTATGTCCTTCCTATTGCAGCATGCCAACTAGTGTTAGGTGTCCAATGGCTTGAGACTTTGGGTCCTATCGAGATGGACTATAAGAAGCTAACCATCAGTTTCCAAGAGAAAGGTACTTCTCATAAGCTTCAAGGATTAGGGCACACAAACATTACAGCCCTAACATGTAAGGAAACCCAGAGCTTGCCAGATACAAGGTTGTTCCTTCAGATACTTTCAAATAAACCCACGGGAGAACAAACTAGAACTCATTCACCTAAGATAAGTGAAATATTAGCTGCATTCCCTCAAGTGTTTGAACCCTCCACCAGCCTTCCTCCTAAACGATTACATGATCACTGTATTCCTCTACAACCAGGACCAGGACCAGTAAATGTAAGACCCTACCATTACCCTTACTACCAAAAAACTGAGATAGAAAAAATGGTATCAGAGCTCCTACACTCTAACTTGATTAGACCCAGCAATAGCCCCTTCTCGTCACCAGTGTTGTTAGTAAGAAAACTGATGGAACTTGGAGATTTTGCGTGGATTACAAATCTCTGAATTCCATTACTATCAAAGACAAATACCCTATACCGGTCATAGATGAGTTATTGGATGAATTACATGGAGCCAGGGTTTACTCCAAACTGAATCTTCGATCAGGGTTCGTGAAGAAGATACCCCAAAAACAACATTCCGGACACATGAAGGCCACTATGAGTTCCTTGTGATGCCTTTTGGTCTCACTAATACCCCAACCACCTTTCAAAGTTTAATTAATGATCTTTTTAGACCTTACCTCAGGAAGTTTATATTGGTTTTCTTTGATGACATTTTAGTGTATTCTCAGTCATGGGAGGATCATACACTGCATCTGCAAACTATTTTGCAGGTATTGGCAACTAACAGTTTAATTGTTAAACCTTCCACGTGCCATTTTGGTGTATTGTAGGTAGAATACCTAGGGCACCTAATATCAGAACAAGGGGTTGCCGTGGATATTGCAAAAATTCGAGCTGTTAGGGAATGGCCAACCCCAACCACAGCAAAGGGGGTCAAAGGATTCCTAGGACTGGCTAGCTATTACAGAAAATTTATTAGGCACTTTGGTGGAATAGCGGCACCTCTCACTGTCCTACTAGGGAAGGAAGGGTTCCAGTGGAATGAGGCTGCAGCTCATGCCTTTCAAAAATTGAAAGAAGCACTAACTACCCCTCTTATTCTAAGGTTACCTGACTTTACTCAGCCCTTTGTCGTTGAATGTGATGCTAGTGGCATAGGGCTAGGAGCAGTTTGGACCCAGGAAAACCGTTGAGTGGCTCATTACAGCGCTGCCCTCAAAGGGTCAGCTTTGGCTCTGTCAACTTATGAAAGGGAAATGTTGGCTGTAGTGAAAGCTATCAAGCTGTGGCGCCCCTATCTATTGGGAAAACCTTTCATCGTGCGTACAAATCAGCGAAGCCTTAAATACCTTTTAGAGCAAAGGATTACCACCCCAGCTCAAGCAAGATGGTTACCTAAGCTGCTCTGGTATGACTATCAGATTGAATACAAGAAGGGCTCAGAGAATCAAGCAGTAGATTCATTATCAAGAAGGGTGGACTTTCAATTGATCTCCATCTCTCAACCACAGGCAGCCTGGTGGTCTAGCCTCCAAAAAGAAGTCCAACAAGAGCCTTTTTATGAGAAACTACAAGCCAGAATCTTCACGGGGGGGACACAATCCTTTTCCAGTGTGATGGGGTTTGGTTAAAAAAAACAAGGTTTATCTAAACCCACAGTCCTCCCTAATTCCTCAGCTTATGGTTGAATGTCACTCATCACCAACAGTAGGGCACTTCGAATTCCACAAGACACTTTCCTGCAGCAAACAAAATTTTATATGGCCTAACATGCAGTAAGGTGTGAAAAGATTCCTACGTTCATTTGATATATGTCAAAGGTGCAAGTATGACTGCATGAAACCAGCTGGATTACTACAGCCACTACCAATTCCTGATAAAAGCTGGACAGATATCTCAATGGATTTCATAGAAGGGCTGCCTCCTTCCAAAGGGCATACAGTGATTATGGTGGTAGTGGATCGCTTGACCAAATATGCCCACTTCATAGCTTTGAGACATCCTTTCACTGCCTTAATTGTTGCTAAGGCTTTTGTGGCAAACATAGTACGCTTACATGGCATTCCTACTTCAATAGTCAGTGACAGGGACAAAATATTTGTAAGTTCCTTCTGGGAAGCCCTATTCAGACTACAGGATACTAAGCTATGCATGAGTTCAAGTTACCACCCTCAAACGAATGGGTAGACAGAAGTAGTCAACCGCACCTTGGAACAATATCTATGTTGTTTTACTGGAGAACAACCAAGCCAATGGATAGAATGGTTGCCTTGGGTAGAATATAGTTATAATACATCGACACATTCTTTCATAAAAATGACACCCTTTGAGGCAGTTTATGGCCACCCACCCCCTCGCTTATTGGCCTACATCCCTGGAACTTCCAAAGTTCAGTTGGTGGATGAATGCTTGCGTGATAGGGACACCATTTTGCGTGATCTACGCCACCATCTCATGATAGCTCAGAACCGTATGAAGTGTCACACTGATCAACACCGTAGAGAAGTATCCTTTGTAGTAGGAGATTATGTATACCTCCGCCTTCAACCATATAGACAAACATCTGTGGCTTTCAGAGTTGCCATAAAGTTAGCCCCACGTTTCTATGGGCCTTACAAAATCACAACACAAATTGGGGTAGTAGCATATAGGCTGGAATTGCCTCCTGATTCCCAAATACATAATGTCTTTCATGTTAGTCGCCTCAAGAGACACTTGGGGCATTACATCTCACCCCTCGCAATCCTACCTCCTATCTCAGATAATTCTACAATGCTTCCTCAGCCTGAGTCTGTCTTGGACCGAAGAGTGATCAAAAAGGGTAATTATCGACCAAAATCAGAAATTTTAGTGAAGTGGGCTGGAGCATCGATAGAGGATGCTACTTGGGAAAACGAATGGGGTTTTTCTAAGACATATCCATCCTTCATCCTTGTGGACAAGGATTCTCAGGCAGGGAGGAGTTGATGGGTGCTAAAACGCACCCAACCCTAGCGCGCATGCCAGAGAGGAGAGAAGAGGCATAAGGCTCTAACCCAGAGCCACGATCGAACTCGGAGGAGGAGGGGAACACTCCAATCTGTTAGGGAGGGACCACGCGAGCCGTTAGAAGAATCTTTGACAAGGTGAAGGGCACGAAGGTAGGCTCCTATCATCCCCTCTGTTTTCTGTTACGATCCAACTGATTCCTATTAATCTATGTAATTTCCTTTCAATAAATCTGATCTGTAATGCTATATAAAGGGCCAAGGAATCCAGAGAAAGTTAATGAGAATCAAGGCTTATTTTCCCTCCTCTGCGTGTCATCTTCTTCCCCAGTTCTGTTCTTAAATTAAAACCCTAACAGCTTGTCTTTTTAAGGCACAATTCTTCTATCGAGAAATTTACTGCTTGAAGAAATCGATAGAGAGATATCTTTGATGATTTGAGTTTCAAAAAAGAACCAGATTTATCAAATACACAACTCTTTGGAAAACAGAGACTTTATGATTATAAGAAGAAAAAAAATTGGTTTTACTCAAAACATTAGCCATTAAAGAAGATGAAGAGATAAAGCTTAAATTTTAAAATCAAAAACCATCAAAATGGGAGAACCTAAATTCCAGAAAGTGGAAACGAAGAAGAAAAAGGCCAAAAAAAAGTCAAGGCTTTGATCAGGATCAGAGAAAGAAAAGGAATTAAACTGAGTATTTAAGAGGAAAAGAAAGGGGTAAAAATCATACTTACTAAAAATTAGTATGACTAGAGTTTCAAATAATTATATGTTTCTATAAATTTAAAAATTAATATAATTAAATCGAAGATTTATTTTAAAAATAATTTTAATTTATATAAACTAGATAATTTATCAAATCGTTTAATTCAATTTAATCTTATTTTTAAACACCCTATTCTCCTATACATCACTAATAAATTATATCACCAAGAAAATATATTCTATTGGGAGAGGATTATACTTGCAAGTTAGAAAAATAATAATTATGACCTAAAAAAATAAATCACATTATTTTAATTAATAATTAATAATTATAATTCATAACATAAAAATACTATAAATATAACCATTATTAATAGAAATGTTCAAAGATAGATCAATTCGATGTAAACCAAACAACTAAATAAAATCCAATTCAAGTTATACATTTTCTAACTATGATAGGATTAGTTTAGATTTAAAAATTATATAACTGATTATAAAGTTAAAATTTTCATAAAAATTGATTCAATTCATATTTATTATTATATATCTTTTATTTTTTATTTTTTATTTTAACATAATAATTTTATTTAATAAAATTAATATTTTTCTCTACGTATTTCGTAATAATGTATTTTATCTTTCTAAATTTCAAATAATCATTCATTATTTTCTTACACTAACATATTAAACATCATATTAATCTTATATGTGATTTGTTTAGTGGTTTAAAATACATCTTTTTTTCATTTTGAATCACATATTTAAATCATACAAAATTATTATTTGAGTTTTAACATTTTTGAGTTAAAAGATCTTAAATCTAGCATCAAATCATGAAACTTTTAATTTTTATATTTTTATTATAATTTAAGGATCGTAAAAACAAAAACCCAATCCAAATCCAAAATGGACGAGAATCTATTTAGAAGGATGAACTTGATCTTTTAGAAGACACATGCACACTTCGAGTAAAGAAATTACGATAAATATAATCAGATATTTTATATCTAATTTTTTTCATATAAACTAAAAAGTAGAGCTTTCAATACGAAAAACCCCTCAAAAATTAAGCATAAACCACTAATTGTGGAGAATGCACGGTAGTCTTTAGTAAAAGGCGAAAGAATAGTTCGCTCTGTACACGCCGCGTGGCTGCGTGACATTTGAGTAGGATATGACTTGAGTTTGTATAGCACTGGGCTTGGTGGGAGATACGTGCTTGTTTCCTATGTGGGACACTAATGTCTTTATTTCTTTCTTTATTTCTTTCATACTTTATCTTCTTCTTTTCTTTTTTTTTTTTTTAATTAAAAACATGAATACTAGTTAGGACTTAATAGAGTATATGCATCGAACCAGAGGACCTAAATCACCTTTCACAAACTTTTTAGCAAAGGACCTAAACCACCTTATACACACACTTTAGCGAAGGAAAAGGTATTATTGTTACTAAATTTAAATTTTTTACTTATTAAATTTTCAACAGATACATTTAAAAAATAAATACATATTTTTCTATTTAATTTGACTAAAGTGTATATAAAATTATTTTGAATCAAAATAGATTAAATAAAATGTAGCTATATTTTAAAAAATATTAAGCTAAGTGTACAGTTGAAAATTTATTTGAAAAAAACATAAGTTGAGTGAATTAATTATATCAGAATCCTATTGCAAAATCTACCATGAGGTCCATAACTTTCATTCCACAAGTAAAATGAATTGAACCACGCTTGCTTTGAAAAAAAAAGTTCATTAGGGATATGGTTTTGAAGGAGAGATTTCAAACTTGTTATAATAGTTTGACCTTCCTGAAGAACAAGATCTTCTTTTGACTCAAAGTTTATAGATAGTGATACTATGCCAATTTACTTTTGGTTCAAGTTAAGCAACTTAATCAAGAAACTTCAAGTATTGATGTTCGTTGCTTATATTGTGTTATTATCAAATTCATATTGCAAATTTTATATGTTCTAAGATGACTAGAAACACATGTACCCTTTTCTTTTGTTCTCTACCATAACACGTTGATAAAACTATGATAGCCTTAAATATCAGTACATTGCTCGTTCTTGATAATTACAAATTGGGTGAAAATCTTTTACACAATACAATAACATGACATGAATACTGAAACAATATAATAATTTTTTTCTTATTATTTTTTATTGTTTTAATAGATAACGTGCGAAAAAATTAAGTAAAATTTTTCACGTCTCAATTAATACATAAACACGATATAATTTATCTAAATAAGATATAATAATCCAACATAAACATGACTAATATAACATAATTACTAATATAATTGTACCTAATCATTATTATACACTTGTTGATTTCTTTATATGTAAATTGAAGAAAATCAACAAATTATTAGTGAGAGCTTTCATTCACATGTATGTAACATTTAGAAATGTAACCATAATGAGAATAATACATCAAAGGTTAAGAATGAGAAATCAAACGGGAATAATCACAATGACAACACAACTAGCCGTTTGATTACCTTAGTTGGGACAAACTTGAAAATGCTAAAAAGAACGTAAGCTCGGGGATTAAAGTCACTAAACAAGAAGGAAAAAAGCTGAATTTTTATTCATAGTTAAGAAGGGGAAGGGGAAGGGAAGAGGGGTATTTGAATAGCTTTATTTTGGACCAAGTCCATCCAAAAGATGCATTAGCTAAGCAACAATATTAGTCTATAAATACATTAATTATAAGAAGTAGTGATATATAATATTAGGATATTTATATATTTAAGTACATAGTGAAGATGTGAAGTGAAATTAATATAATAAAAAAATTATAATTTTTTTGTAAGGAAGTAACAATTGACACTGCAAATCGTTTGTAACCTAGAGGAATTGAACACCTTCATTCAATTAAAACTTTGGCTATTATATATCCTTACAAAAAATGTTGAAAATAGCCTACGATCCACACTAATAAGATCGTGCTAACGTGCATAGGAAATAGTCTAGTGAAGAAAAAATCTTCCTACATAAAAGTGATAATCCTAACTGATCCAATCTTTATGGGAACACTAATAGACTTAGCAATCAATCCCTTAAACTTACTGTCATCAAACAATTAGTTTATACTTCTAATCTCACAAACCCTCAACATACTTCGAAATTTCTGGAAAACATCAACCTTTAATGGCTTGGTCATTAAATCTGCCACCTGATCCTTGTTCACACAATGAATCAAAGCAAAGCAATGGAACCCTCCTTTGTGAGATTTCTTAGAAAATGATACCTTACATTGATATGCTTACTGTGACAATGCATCACAAGGTTCTTTGACAACTTAATGGTTGAATTGTTATCACATCTAATTTGAGTACAAGTCTCATTACTATACTCAAGTTCCTTTAACACTCTCTTCATCCTTATAGCTTGACATGCACACACTATAGCTGCTACAAATTTTTCTTTTGTGGTAGATAGCGTAACAATAAGCTGCTTCTTTGAGCTCCAAGTCATAGCATCTGAGCTTAGCAAAAATACATAACCACTTGTACTCTTCCTATCTTCCATATCTTCTACATAATCACTATCTGTGAAAGAAAATAGTCCATTATCCTTACTTTTCTTGTAATGAATATCATAGTTCACCATCCTTTTTAAATATCGAAGAGCTCTCTTTGTAGCTTGTAGGTGAAGCTCGATTGGTTTTTCCATAAATCTACTTATGAGACTGGTGACAAACATCATGTCTGGTCTTGTGATAGTAAGATGCATCAAGCTTCCCACCAATTGCTTGAAGTATGTATCATCTACAGTGATTCCATCCTTATCCTTACTGATCTTGAAGCCTGGGACAATCGAATTACTCACTTCATTACTTTCCAACATTCCAAATCTCTTTAGAACCTCCAAGGCACGATAAGATTTTTTTTATGTATGAAAATGCCATCTATTCTTTGAAGTACTTCAATGCCAAGATAAAACCATACGCTTCCCAAATCAGTCATATCAAATTCTCTAAACATGGTCTTCTTGAATTCACACATCATAACCTCATCATTTCCAATAAAAATTAAATCATCAACGTAAATACTTAAAATGATGATTTTTCTTGCTCCATTCTTCTTTGTAAACAAAGTTTATTTACTGTCACATTTCTGAAAGCCTTCCTTGACAAAGCATGCCTCAATTCGACTGAACCAAGCTCGTGGAGCTTATTTTAATCTATACACTGATCTATGTAGCTTGTAGAAAAAATGCTCCCTTCTTTTCTTCTCATAACCCCTTGGTTGGTCAATGTAAACCTCTTCATTCAGCTCTCCATGCAAGAATGCTAACCTGACATCTAATTGAAAAATCATCCAGCCTTTTTTTGCCACCAAGGTAATGATCATCCTCAGGGTGTCCATCCTTGCCACTGGTGCAAAGACCTCTGTGTAGTCTATATCGTGCTTTTGTGAGTAGCCTTTGGCTACTAGATGTGCTTTATGCTTGTCAATCTCTCCATACTCGTTGTACTTAGTCTTGTATAACCATTTAATACCAATCTTTTTAGCTCCAGTAGGTAACTCACTTTAAGACCATGTTTAATATTCAATGGAGTTGATCTCACTATCCATAACTTGCCTCCATTTCTTTTCTTTTATTGCATCTTCAAAATAAAAAAGCATCTTTAGTTGGCACGATTTGAACCATATGTGCCTCATCGTCACTTAATCCTTATCTAGTGACATAGTCTCTTAAGTAAGGGGGACGTCTTACTCTTTTTCCATAAACCCTCCATCCATCCTCACCAAGTTCATTAGAACTTTTCTCTTCACAACCTTGTGCTTCACTACCTTTTCCCACATTTATTTATTTCTTTTTTAAGCCCATTGTAATTGTCATTCACCCTTTCTTTTCCCTCACTATTTTCTGCATTTTCTTCCCATTCCAAGTCTAACAAGATCTCTCCCTCATAACTCACATCCCAAGCTCACTGTTTTTCTTCTTCACAAATAATATCATTGCCCATAACAATTTTCTTGGCTATCAGGTTAAACAGTCTATATCTCTTAGACTCTTTACTGACTCCCAATAAAACACAAGGAAAATTTTTATCATCTAATTGACCTCGCTTGGCATCGGGAACATGAACATGAGCTAAACTTTCAAAGACAAGGAAATGCTCAACTGAGGGTTTTATTCCACTTCATGCTTCTTGTGGAGTGATATCTTTCACTGCCAATGTGAGACATCTATTTTGAACATAGATAGCCTAGTTTATTGTCTCTAGCTAGAATGTTTTTGGAAGTTTCTTATCAGACATCATAGATCGAACCATATTCATAACAGTTTGATTTTTCCTTTCAGCTATCCCGTTTTGTTATGGAGTGTAAGCAGTGGTTAACTGTCTCTTAATTTCATTTTCTTTACAAAATCAATGAATTCAGTTGAGGTGAATTCACCTTTTCTATCTGTTCGTAGACACTTAACACTCAACTTTTTCTCCTTTTTCTACCATGCTTTTGAAAGATTGGAAGCGAGTCAGTGCTTCACTCTTTATTGCCAACAAGTACAACCATATCTTATGACTAAAATCATCAATAAAGCATAAGGTGTACCTCTTTCCATTGTTCGATATAGGAGAAATGAGCCCGTAGATGTCTGTATGAATAAGCTCCAAAGGTTTACTTGCTCTCCATGTACTCTTTGTTGGCATGTTATTACGATGTTGTTTGCCTTGAATGCAGTCTGTGCATGTGGTATTTGAGGTTTGAAGTTGAGGAAGTCCATGAACCATCCCTTTTGTGTTGCAAGATTCTCAATCCTTTGTGACTCAGGTGACCATATCTTCGATGCCAAAGATAAAGGAGATCATATGAGCTTGTGTGAAGACACTTTTCTTGTTGACCATTTGTAGGGATTGGAATCTGAGCTAGCAATATAAATATCCTGTTTTTTTCTCATTTTAGTCTGAATAATCAAGCCCTTAGTTGGATGGTATATTTTGAAAACTCCTTCTTGAAACAATATAATCAAGCCTTTTTCTTGAAGTTGTCCTATGCTCAAAAGGTTGTTTTTGAGCTCTAGAACATAGTACACGTCATGATTGATATGGTTGATTCCATTTAAAACCATCTTGACAGTTCCCTTGCCGATCACATTCATCCTACTATTGTTCCCCAATTTAACAAAATGAACAAAAGCTCTCATTTAGGTGTGTGAACATACTCCGATTGCCACACATATGGTTGGAACATCCTAAGCCGAGAAACTAAGCATCAATTTATTCATGTGACTCAACATATGACATCAACAACATATCATCTTCTTCATTCATTTCTGCATAATTAACCTCATTATCCTATTTTGGACACTCATACTAGAAGTGTCCAAGATTGTAACATTTGTAGCATTCCACCGAATTCTTGTTGAATGCTCGACCTCCTCTTCCACGTCCTCTACCTCTATAATTTATTATTCCACATCCTCGACCTCTATAATTTATTCTTCCACGTCCTCGTCCTCTATAATTGCTTATGTTCCCCTCAATTTTGGTATCAGTTGTTACCTTCAGAGCTTGCTCTACATTGCTGCTTCTGTGAAACTTTTGCTCATGTACAATGAGTGAGCTCTAAAGCTCATCAATGGTAATTGCATCCAAATCCCTAGATTCCTCAATCGAGCAAACTATATAATTAAATTTGTCCATAAGGGATTGCATGATTTTTTCACAGATTGTGACATCATTCAAGGTCTCCCCATATACTCTCATCTTGTTTGCTACTATCATTACTCTAGCAAAATAGTTAGTGATTGTTTCACCAATTTTCATCTCAAGGGTTTCAAAGTCTCTTCATAGGGCTTGAAGAGTTGAGTGCTTCACTCATACATTTTCTTCATATTTAGTCTTCATGGAATCTCAAATCTTTTTAGAGGTGTCCTTTTCCAAAATTGTATCTAGGATACTCCTATCGATCGCTTGGAAGAGAGTTTTTGGCTTTGAGGTCCTTGAGTTTCATTGCATCTTTCTCTCTCTCTCTATAATGTTTCTGATACGAATTGCGCCCCTTTTGATGGTTTTTCATACCCAGTTTCAATCAAATCCCAATACTCCTTACTTCGAAAGAAATTTTCCACGAGTATGCTCCAATGGTCATAATGACCATCAAAATGTGGAATAGAGGGTTACACAAATCTTCCTTCAGAAGTCATTGTTTTCCTTTCGCGTTCTTGCCTTTGAAACTCACTCAAAAAGCTATGTTTTTTAGGTTCTCACACCTCGATGGTGACTCTGATATCACTTTGTAGAAAACTAACAATTGACACTATAAATCGTTTGTAATATAAAGGAAATAAACACCTTTATTCAATTAAAACTTTGGTTATTATATAACTTTATAAAAAATGTTAAAAAAAGCTCACAATACACACTAATAGAATCGTAGTAATGTGCATAGTGAATAGTCTAGGGAAGAATAAATCTTCGTGCATAAAAGGATAATCCTAATTGATCCTATCTCCACGGTAACACCAATGGAATTATCAATTTTGATATCATGACATAGGATAGTAAATTTGAGACAAAAGAAATTTTACTAAAATGAGTTGTAATTTTTTTATAAAATAAATAAAAAAAAAGACTTCATATTTTCATAGTTTTAGACCTCCTAAATAATTTGTCTTAGCCGAGCAAAGCAAAACTTTAACGAAGTTGCTAATGGAAATCGGCTAATTTTGATTTTCTTGGGAGACGAAGGAAACAGATTCAGAATCAGAAGAACACAGAGTCAGATTCTGAAGAAAAACAACAATGGCGTCATTAGCCACCCATCTCATAGCATTTATCTTCCTCTTTCCCACAGGCCTCCGACGCCTTCTCTTCTCCTCCTCTCTCTATCTTAAAAACCCATCACTTTATCGATCCAAAACATGGTATTTCTCAGAACCCAGATGGAAAAACTTCGACTTGTACGCCCTAATCATAGCCCTTCCCATTGCTTCTTTCTCAGAATTTTTTCTCTTCTTGACCTTTACTGGGCATCCTACGTACAGGTTCGGATTTTTCCAACAATCAGCAGTGGTTTTCCTCTTCTGGGTTCTCATTCTTTTGATCATTTTCCAAGAATATTTTGATCCTTTACATATCAAGGAAAGCTTTATATTCATCATCGCTGGTGTTTCTTTTCTAACTCAGTATTCAATTTTGGGCAGAGGAATTACGGGTATAAGCATCGCCGTGTATGATTTGTTAGGAGCATTGACTCTTGTTTGTGCCGGTTGTTGCTTTTACTTATCAGTTAGGCCATGGTCCTTTTCCGCTGAATTCTTGCTATCTTCAGGTCTAGTTTTTAAGGGTACTTGGATATTACAAACTGGTTTATCTCTATATACTGATACTTTTGGATTAAAAGGGTGTCATAAGATCTCACTAGCTCTGGCTAAGGAGGATGCTGATTCGTGGTGTGATCTTGAGGAGGATGGTTTAAGGGGCGTTGCTTTGATGCGATTGTTGTTTGTTGGGCATGCATTTTTGGTTCTGGTTTTGAGTTTTGTGTTATTCGGATTGTTGTCAACTAACCACAGATTGAGATTTGTTGAGGACGGCCCGCCGTTGCTAGCCACTCTAGAATCAGAATCTACACAGATGCATATTAGTAACGAGCTTGGATTGGATTGATATGCGCGTATATTTCTTTAACTTGTAAATTGATTCAAAACTTTTGAGATGAGTAAGATTTGCTTATTTGTCGTTATTTATTAATGTGGCTAGTCTTATTTTATTGGCACATAGAATATCGTTTCTATGTTTATCCTTCGTGAAGAATTAGAACACTACTAAGTTTTAAGTGTTTTATGTTTTCTAGACTTGGTTTGAATTGAAATAAGTGAAGAATGCTGTGGAATTGTGCAGATAAAATCAACAACTTTGTATCAACTTGTTATTGTTATTTGTCCAGTCAACTTAAAGTGAAACTTTGTACAAGTTTTCTCTATGTCAAGGTCAGTGTTTGACTGTTTGCATGATATCAATATGAAAAAATCTATTTATCCCAATTTGTTGTATAGAAACAAGTTACGTGATACATAATGAAAAAACGATCCCGACTGTTTTAATTAATAGATAACTACTACATCAGTTGTTATTTTCAATTTGTTGCAAATAGAAGTGCTCTATCAGTATAGGTTTCCTTTAGCTTAGGTTTGTACGTTAAATTGATAGGTGTCCTACAAACATTAGCTGAATTTTGTTTTCTCCCCTACTGTTTTTGATAGCATGGAGAATACTGAAGGAGTGATGCTTTCATGAAATTTACCTTTTTCCTTCTCCTGCATTTAGACATCTCAAACAAAATCTATCGTTGAAATGTTTCTAATTTGCTCAGATGAGGGCCAAAAAGTTTGCAATGGATTGTGATAGATAGTATTATCCTAATAGGTTTAGCTTACTGGTTATATGAACAAAGTTCCAACTTTTATGTAAATAGTATCACTACTTTCTTGAGTGGAAAAGCATGATAAAAATATATTTGATCTCACTATACCTGTTAATAGAACACCAAATTTCAAAAATACAGATTTCTTGTATTTAGCTGACATGGTCAGTATGAAGTCCTTGATAAAACATTGTAGTGTATAAGGGGAAAGTTTGTATTCAAGTTTTTTTTTATATCCTAATTCTTAAATCCTATTGTAAATGGAAATATCTATGATATGGATCACAGTCAATCTACTTTGCTCAATATGGTATGTGCAAGAAAAGTTTGGCATTTTCAACCATCTCTTGTGAAGGCGTCCAAATCCATGGATACTAATTCATGAGCGGATTCTCTTGATCTTCCTGCTAAAATCACTGCATCTGCGCTTGAAGATTTTAGGTTTTGATAAATTCACCACTTTTCCCTTACACCTGCATCCTGCAGCAATTTTTAAATAGGTCATATTTTATAATAAAAACCTTAAGCAGATGCATTTGTTTTGTTTCATTATCAATTCACTGCAGCATATAACTGCAACTTAAAAAGGATCAACAAACATTGTTGTTACAAATGCAATTGCATAACTTGTTAAATCATGCTTTTTTCCTGATGACACGGCCTGAATAGTACATGTAGTTTGGTTCATTTCTGAAATTAGTATCTGTCAGACATTAAAGGGCTTCTATTTTTGGGAGATAAGGAAACCGCCATTGTTTTTTTCATCCCTTCCTTTTTGATCTTCATGACATAGCCTTGTAGTATTTATTTTATCTTTTGCTTCAGTTATTCCTGCAGTGCATAGCCTAAAAATTCAATACCTAGAAGTTCAAAGATGTAGAATGGGTTTCCCATATTGTGGATATATTATTGGTCAGAATATAATCCTTAGTATCATTGTAACATTGTTGATCTAGTAGCTGAACAAGACTGTCCAAGCACTTTCTCATCCTTCTTTGAATGAAACCTCTAGTGCTCTGTTTGTGAAATCTTGTCAACCAAAGCTGCATTTGAAGCCCTAAAATAGAAAGTATATTATATATATATAGTTAATGTTGTTCTAAAATAACAACTTGGTTAAGTAGAATTAGTCTTAATAATTTAAAATTAATAGAATTAAATATTGAATAAAAAGTAACTTACCCAGACTAATCATAGTAAGTTATTTTAGATTTTTTTTTATTTTTTTTACTTATGCCAACTTATTTGTGTAAATAAAATTAGTCTTAACCATTTATAATTAATATAATTAAAATATTAAACAAAAAGATATATACAGATTCCTTGTAGCAAATGATTTTTGAATTTTCAAATTTTCTTACTTACTATACTCTTTTGGATAATTAAAATTACTCTTAATCATTTTTTAAATGATATATTTGACTAATCAATGCAATATATTGATTATATTTGACATAAGTCATTATTGTAATGTTTTTAAGCTTTTTAGAAATGTATATCTTGATACATGTATGAAACTCAAATTTTTAGTTATATGAAATAGTGGCATTTTGGAAAATTAACTTTAATAAAGTTTTATATCGTTGTTTATGCATTAAAGTTTAAGTTCTTGAGATTTATTAATTATCTTGGTTTATGTAATATAAGAAGTATGGGCTATTATTTAGTTTTATAATAAGAAAAATAACATTATAAAGATCCTTTAATGAATTTTCAATAATTGGTATAAAAAAATAACAAGTCTTCAATGTAATAGAATTTTAAATAGGTAATATTTGCGTTAACCAACCAAAAGTGATAGGCTTGCAGTTAAGGATAGAAAATAAAATACAAAAGGATGAGAAACTATAAATAAGATCTGCGTTTATTTTATTTTTGTAATTATGTAATTTATATATTTTAGTTTTATAATTTTTTTAAGTAAATTTTTTTATTCGTGTAATTTAAAAATATTATAAATTAATTTTTAAAAATTGGAATTTTTTAAGGGAGTAAAAATAAAAATTACATATTTTATTAATATAAAAAAATACCAATCTCTCTCTCTCTCATCATTATTAATTATTAGTAAAAAAAAAAAAAAAAAAAAACTTATGAACTAGAGGTAATATATCTGAATGTGGCTCTACAAATATGCTATAAAACTGTGACCGCCTTCCATGAATGAGACTAGTTGTTTCTTACTAGTGCCTTTTCTCACATTGGTACTAAGAAATCATAACTTCCTCCTTTTTTCCCTGACGAATATATGTATGAGAACATTTTGATGATTTTTTCTTGATTGCATGCTGCTCTTTCATTGCTCAGCTTATAATGATTTTGTCTTAAACAAGTTAATTAGGAGAACCGACAACTTCATTCAAAATTTATTTTTAAAATATTGTAAATGTTCAAAATAAAAAAAAAATGGGTGGAAAATGGTCTCGTAACTCTGAAACCATGGATGAAATTCTTGCAAGGATATATCAAAGAGAAGTAGAAGCAGTTAAACGAGAGCGGAAAATGGCATAGACCTTTTCCCATCATCAAGTGTGTAATATTTTCTCCAAGTATCATTCTCACTTTGACTCTTGAATCGAATTGAAATTCAGCCTGCAAATTCCATGCAGTGGAGGAGGGCCAACTGCAGCCAGAGCCAAGGATTGGGAAATGACGAACTTAGCAAAGCTAATTGGAGTTGGAGTTGGAGTTGGAGCTGGAGCTGGAAAGAACGGTGAATTACTAGCTGTTCGCTTTAGGGAAAGCCGTCTTCCTAGTAAGTCCATTAGCCCAACGTAACACTAACAAATATAAAAATTTAAGTTTTTGAAAATTTAATTTAATTTATTATATTTTAAAATTATAAAATTAATAATATATATTTAAAAAATTAAAAGAATAAAATATATAAGTAACCCGAATGACTTATTATTCCTAAGTTAATAAAAACTTCAAATGAGTTAAATATTAATTATTTAAACTTATATATTTTTTATTATTTAATGAAGTTAATACAAAATATAATTGACTGAAAATAAAAAAATAAAATCTATGCTAGACGCTTTAGTAGCATTATGGGCTAATTTTGATATATTAAAAAGGTTAGAGTTTATAAGGGTAATATAGTGGGCTTCTTAGCCCAAATAATCATATTACCCGAAGATAAAGGCAAAGGTTGAGAGATAAAAGCAATGACCTCTTCGTTGTCATCTATCATCATCCTCATCCATCGTTGCCGTCGGAGAAGGCTAGGCATAACATATACATAGACACCTAAAGAGATGGAGGGAGATGAAAGCAAAGTGTCACGTCCCGTTCAAATGTCCCGCAAAATCCAAAATAAATGGTGCTTGCTTAAAGGATCTAGGCTTTTCGACATGAGAAGGTTCTAGAGTTGCTTAGAGAAGTCTAGAAAGGACTAGAGTTGGACGGACTCAACTCAAGCTTGAAGATCCTAGAATATTCTAGAGCACGCTGGAGAGTGCTAGAATGGGCTGAAATATTCTAGAACGTGCCGGATGGTTCAGGAAGGATGTAGAAGCCGTTGGAAGCTTACGGAACATCCTGGAACGTGCATGAAGAAGCTAGACAAACCTAGAAGACTCTAGAGTTGGCTAGAAGGTCCTAGACCCTTATGGCATCTTGTAGATAAAACAAGAACACTCTTGTATATTCTAGACTTAGAAATCTCTAGAATGTGGTGGCATAGTCTTAAGCTTAGAAGCCACACTATAAATAGACTCATTGGTCTCCATTTGTAATCAACTTGGGAAATCTTGGGAATTCTTAGCAAATTGTAACATAAACTCTCTCTAGAGCAATAAAAAGCATTCTTTGCACACTCTCTTTCTAATCTCTTTGGAGAATTCGTTTGGGAAATGTAGGCTTAGTACAACGGACGGTGCTAAGTACCGCACGATCGCTACTTGAGAAATTAAGGTCGTGACAAAAGGCTTCTATAAATAAGCGATGACCTCTTTGTCGTCGTCCATCGTCGTCGTCGTCGTCGAAGAAGACTATGTGCCGACATGTACAGTGCGAGAGGATGGAGACTATGGCGAGCAAGATGATCATAAGGAAAAATATATATATAATGAACCCTAGTTTAATCCAATTAAGTTGGATGTTTATGTTAGAATAAGATTAATGAATGGAGTTATATTAGTCTACTTTCTAATTGTTTTTAGATATTATTAAAGTTTTAGATAATTTTATTACTTAAATTGTGATCGGTGAAAAAAAAAAGTAAATAAATTCGTCTAAATATATATATATATAAAAAGTATTGAAGTTTATATATATATATATAATAAAAGACGTATCGAAGATCCATGATATTAAATAATTAATTATGGTAATTATAAAATAATTTAAATTAATAATATTGATATTAATATAATTTAAAATTTAAAATTAATTAATAGTTTATACAATTAAAAAAAAATAAAAAGTGATTTGATTGCGGTGGTAGCTTCTATGGGTGTTCGTGGTCCGATCTGATCTGATTTTGAGTAAAAATATTTAATTAAATTGGACCGTTCATAATATTCAAACTGGATCGAACCGTTTGGTTATCCAAAATGTTATTACCAAATAGTTTGGTTGAGTTTGATTAACGATTTAGAATGGTTAATAATATATAAATACGATACAATTTAATATGACATAATCTAATAGGATAAAATCAAATATGATGCTCATCATTCATCATACATAAATAAATATTATTGTTAAATATATAAATATATAAATAAATACACAAACTATTATTGAAATCCAAAAGTAAAACAGATTAGACATGAAGAAATTAAGTCTCAATATCTCATTTACATAGAATTCTTACTCATTATTAATCATCAATGATCGTTGTAGTGTCTTTAATGAAATCTATAATAAAATAAAATCATATATCATTAGATAATAATATTTAAAAAATAAAATTAGAAATAATTTTGTCTTGCAATTACCTAAATCAACATCTTCATGAATCTATAGGACATCATTATATTTTGATAAGGCGTCATAGTCATTAATGGAGGAACGGAGCCAGTTTTGACTACATACTAATGCTTCTACCATTTTAGGATTCAAAGAACTCCTAAATGGATCAAGAATGCGTCATCTTGTGGTAAAAGCTGATTCTGATATAAACAGGACAAAACATTATATATTTTATTACAAACAGATCGAAACAAACGTAATTATATGAATTTTGTAGCTTAAATAACACATTATATTTTCTACTAGTAAAGAACATAGATGTTAATACTAACTGTAATTAGAAATCATGTGATATTTTCTACTTGAATTTTTATTAGAAATCGGGAAAAAAAACATGAAAAGAACATGTTATTTTAATCACAATCACGATTGAGGCTTAAAGAATGAATAAAATATTAGTAATGTTAAGAATATGTAATTTACATTGAAATTAAAAATGATATTTATTATTATTTTTAATAAAATGATTGAAACTAATAATTCAAAGCAATATCAGAAACAGAAAAACACGATGTAATGATAATTTTGGCACACACGGCTAGTGAAGGAGAGAAACAAAATTTGAGGGTGTCCAAAAACTGTATCACAATTAAAAAAATCCTATCAGAAACTCATTTGAGGAAACATTTCAAAAACTCAAAAAAGTCCTATCAATAATGCAAAAAAACCTATTAGAAACTCATTTGAGAAACTATTTCAGAAACTCAAATAAAATCTTATCAAAAACTCAAAAAAAAACCGTATCATAAACAAAAAAAATCCTATTAGAAACTCATTTGAGGAAGCATTTCAGAAACTAAAAAAAAAACTCTATCATTAACTCAAAATAACCCTATCAGAAACTCAAAAAAACCCTATCATTAACTCAAAATAACCCTATAAGAAACTCAAAATAACCCTATTGGAAACTAAAAAAAAAGCTTGACAACCAATTCAAAATACAGATAATGTCTCGTACACGAAATTATACTGAGAATGTTTGGAGAAGTCACACGAAACAGTTCGTCCATAAACTCAAACATATATCAATCAGCTCACCATATACCTATTTCGTCCATGGATGACGAGACGCGAGGAGAGGTGACTGGCTAGTGGTGGAGGCGACGCGAGGATGGCTAGGTGGTTAGGTGTTATTGGAAGCGACGACAACTGGCTTAGGCTAGGGGTTTTTTGAGTCTCGCTCCCGCAAAGACTCAAACCCAGACGACTATTGAAAATGAATTAGGGTTAGAAAGCGTAGCGCGATTTCATAATATATATATATACGGTAACAGTTAATTAAAAAAATTTAATTATTTATGAAAATCGATCCGGTCTGGTCCGATCGGTTTATAATTTTTATAACCGGACCGAATTGTTTGAAAATCAGTTTTACTTAATGTAGACCGGACCGAATCGTTTCAATTATGAAACTGTTTGGTTTGGTCCGATTCAGACCGATTTTTCGGTTTAAACCAGTCCGGCCCGATTTATAGACACCCCTAGTAGCTTCTGATTAGTTCCTATAATTTTTTCTCTTTAGAGCACCAAATGTTAGAATCCCAATAGAATTATGCTAGAAGGAGGATGATGCTTCTAATTAGACTCTGATGTTCAAGTTAGTTAAGTGATCAATGGAGAATAAAATGGAATTGAATATGTCTCTTCTAGGGTTTCAAGTATTCGTTATTGTTTATGAAATCAGAGTTATTCTCAAAATTTATTAAGAGATTCAATGTGCATTAGTTGGAGATTATTTGTTCTTTTATAGTAATTTATATGTGCGACTTTTGAGAAGCTCGAAGATAATCTTAATATTATCAGTTAGGATTGATAGTTATTCAGATTAACATTAGATAAGGAGTGAGAATTCCATGTAATCATTCAATTTAGCATAAATAGTTCTTTTGATAATACAATTATGTAGAAGACATTGCATCAAATACTAATGTTAATGTATATCTAGTTTACTTTAGGCATATCTAGTTTAGATGTAACTCCTATATAAAGGCATCATGTATATTCCTTAATACATAGAATATAATACAATTATTAACTATTTCTAACATGGTATCAGAGCTACTATTCTTACCTTTCTCTTAGCAGTATTGTCTCTTCTAATGTTACTCTACCCTTATAGTTTTCGCTGTCACAATAGCTGCTACAGTCACTCACCATTGATTGAACCTCTGACGTCTTTCAGTCATTGTCCTTAGGTTCCAGGCCTACAGTTGCCATTGTTGAGGAGTTCCGCACCACATAGACCACTGCAATCACTATCTCCACCATGTATCTTGCTCCGATAACCTTTCTACAGATACCATTGTGACCGGCTCCACCAGATCTACACAACCATGGAAGTATTGCAATCATCAGAGGATGCACGCGCCACCAACAGAAACCGTGAGTCAGATTCCCTCGCCTCACACATCGCACTCTGATCCTATGACGTTATCAATGACATATCCCTAGGGCTGATGTCATCATCACCTTCTGTTGACATCACCGTTGATTGTAACCGTTGACTGTGGCATTACTGTTGTTGATCGTTGACTTTTTGTAGTTCAAGTTCTCCTTACCCAGTTTTTTGCGTAGACCTCATTTTTGTAGTCCATTTTTGCATATTGTGTTTCTAAATGGATAAAAATGATGTTTTTCTTTCTCGCCCTATCAATACTGTGTATTAGAGAGAACCAATAATTACTTATTCTGGTGTCAAGCTATGTGTAGTTTTTTTAAGGGTCGCATGCTCTGGAATTATTGTATTGGTGCAATTACCATTCCTGTCAAAGGGGGATGTGAAGAAGATGCTACCTACCTTGGTTGCATGGTTGACTAGGATAGTCACAACCACATGATCCTCACATGGATTCAGAATACTTTCGTTCCCTCCATCTCCAATCTATTGGATAACTTTGTTGATGCAAAATCAGCATGGGATATGTTGGCCAAAAGGTACTCCACTACTCATAGATCTATGAAATATCAGTTAGTAGTTGAATTGCATCAACTTTGACAAGAACCAAGACAATCCATCAATGACTACTATGATCAGTTTTGCTTTCTTTAGGACCAAATTGACCTTTGTGATCCAATTTGGGCATGCTCAAAGGATGTTCAGCAATATGTTGTAGTTAGAGATGAGTTTCATCTCTATGAGTTCATGATGTCACTTCATAAGGACTTTGAGCCCATCCGTGGTCATCTTCTCAATCGCAGTCCTCCTCCCTCTTTTGATACTGCCGTAAATGAGTTGGTTAGAAAAGAAGCTCGGTATGCAACCCTACAAGCCCAGAATAAGTTTAATGTTTTGGCTATTACTCCTTTTGCTTATGCTCATGCCATTGAGCAACCTCAGTAGTCAAGTGATTCCTCTTGCTCTAGCAATCGTTGCAGGCAGACCAATAAGAAGTTTTGCAATTATTGCAAGTATCATGGCCACATCATTAAGCTTGTTACCATCGCAATAAATCTACTACCGATGTTGCTAATATTGAGCCTACTCCACTGATGCCTTCCATTTCAACTGAGTCCCAGTCTTTTGGACCCACTATCAACCTCTCTCCCACTGAACTACAAAAGATCATAATTCAGGCTGTTTTAATGGCTAGTAATGCATCTCTTTCGACTACTCTCTCAATTTTGCCCGATAAGTCTCAAACTTGGCCTTTTGATTTTACCTGTTGTAATCACATAACACCTCACTTATCTTTATTCTCCAAACTTGACCCTACACCGCATCTTCTTAATATTCATATAGCTGATGTTTCCACCATGCATGGGAATAATCTAGGTTTTGTTTCGACCTCTAACCTCTCTATTCCTAGGGTCTACCATGTACCTGACCTATCCTATGATTTATGCTCTATGGGACAATTAGCTAAACTAGGATATTGCCTTATTTTTTACTATTCTGGGTGTATTGTGTAGGATCCGAGGATGAGGCAAGAGCTTATGACCGGTCCTAGGGTTGAGCGTATGTTTCTCGTGAACAATCTTCATCTTCCACCTGTTGCTCCTGCCTCTGTTGCTGCTACAGCTACTGTAGTTTCTTCCTTACCTTTTCTCGCACTTTGGCATTCTGATCTTGGTCATGCCCCATCCACTCGAGTACAATAGTTAGCTTCTAAAGGTTTGTTGGGTTATGTGTCCAAAGACAATTTTGATTGCATTTCATGCCAGTTATGAAAACTGCCAGCTTTATCTTTCAATAATAGTGAGTCTATCTCTAATAATATTTTTGAGTTAATTCATTTTGATGTTTGGGGACCTTCTTCTATTACTAGTATTGGTGGATCTCATTGTTTCATTGTTTATTGATGATTATTCTCGTTATAGTTAGATCTTCCTTATGAAATCTCGTTTTTAAATCTTACCAATATACAGTAACTTTGCAAAAATGGTTGAAACATAATTCTCCAAACATATCAAAACTTTTCGATCTGATAATGCTCTTGAATTTACTCAACATGCTTTTCAAGCTATGTTACATTCCTATGACACTCTACATCATCTAACTTATCCAGACACCTTTCAACAAAATGGTAGAGTCGAAAGAAAACTTTGTCATATTCTTGACACTATTCGTGTTCTTCTTCTTTCTGCCAAATATTTTGCCCCATTTTGGGGTGAAGCCATTCTTCATGTTGTTCATGCCATTAATCACATTCCAAGTGCTGTCATTCATAATCAGACTTTGTATGAGTGCCTTTTGGGGTCATCCCCTGACTATCATTACCTTTTCTCATTCGAATCTATCTGTTTCGTTCTTTTTCAGCCTCATGAACATAACAAACTTGAGCCTTGATCTAGACTTTGTTATTTTCTTGGTTATGGTGAAACTCAAAAAGGGTATCGATGTTATGATCCTGTCTCGCATCGTCTTCATGTTTCTCGTAATGTTGTCTTTTGGGAACACTGCTTATTTGTTGAACTCTCTCACTTTCATTCTTCCCTAATTAACTCAAATGTTTTAGAAATCTTTCCAAATGAGTCTCATTTTCTTCTACAGATACTCTTGATCCTCTTTTGGACTTCTCTATTCAATCTTTAGATATTTTTAATGATTCTCCTAGACATGTTGTAGAAGAATAGGTTGAAGACGAGCTACCCCACCTTGAGTATAGGTCCTTTACTCCTACTCCGCCTGAAGATCCTCTACAAGACATTCCACCTCGCCACTCAACCCGGATAAAATCCATTCCTGCATATTTACTTGACTATCATTGTTACACTATCCTTACTATACTCCATGAGCCTTACACCTATCGTGAGACATCTATTAACCCTTTATGGTTGATTGCAATGAAAGAAGAAATTGATGTATTAACCAAAAACCATACTTGGGATCTGGTTACTCTCCCTCCTAATCAGTTTGTGGTTAGTTGTAAGTGGATCTATAAGATCAAAACTTGCTCTGATGGGTCCATCGAGCACTACAAGGCTCATCTTTTTGCAAAAGGTTTTACACAAGAGTATGGGATTGAATATGAAGAGACTTTTGCTC
The DNA here is from genome assembly GCA_030763125.1 of Hippophae gyantsensis. Lineage (NCBI taxonomy): Eukaryota > Viridiplantae > Streptophyta > Magnoliopsida > Rosales > Elaeagnaceae > Hippophae > Hippophae gyantsensis. Next base: position 41,672,365 of record CM061039.1, read on the forward strand.
CAGTTGCTTGTATCTCCTCTATTCGTACCCTCTTAGCTGTTATCGTTGCTAGTAAATGGGACCTTTTTCAGATGGATGTTAAAAATGCATTCCTTAATGGGGATCTACATAAAGAAGTCTATATGCAACCTCTTCCTGGTCTTTTTGTTGAAACAAACAAGGTTTGTTGCCTTTGACATGCACTTTATGGCCTTAAACAAGCTTCATGAGCGTGGTTTGTCAAGTTCAGCTCCAGCATCCTTCATTTGGGTTACACTGTTAGTCCTTATGATTCTGCCTTATTTCTTTGTCGCAATGATAAAGGCATAATTTTTCTTCTTCTATATATGGATGATATGATCATAACTGGTGATGACCTTAGTGGCATCCAAGAACTCAAGGATTTTCTTCGTTAGTAGTTTGAGATGAAATACCTTGGACATCTCAACTATTTCTTGGGTCTTGAGATCACTCATTCCATAAATGGTCTTTATATTACTCAAGCCAAGTATGCATCTGACTTTTTATCTCAAGCTAGACTCACTGACAGCAAGACTGTTGACACTCGAGTTAAACTTAATGCACATCTGACATCATCGGAGGGAAACCATTATCTAATCCATCTCTTTACAGACGATTGGTTGACAGCCTGGTTTATCTCACAGTTACTCGTCCAGACATTTCTTATGTTGTTTATCAGGTGAACCAATATCTGTCTACTCCACGATTGACTCATTATGTTGTTGTTCTGCACATTCTACAATACTTGAATGACACTCTCTTCCATGGCCTTTTCTACTCAGCTTAGTCTCCTCTTGTACTTTGTGCATTCTCTGATGCTGATTGGGTAGGAGATCCCAATGATCGCAAGTCCACTACAGGTTATTATTTTCTCCTTGGTTCTTCTTTGATTTCTTAACGAAGTAAGAAACAAACTTTCATGGCCCGCACCATTACTGAAGCAAAATATCGTGCTCTTGTTAATACCACATTGATAAAAGCCAAATTATTGCATTTTTGTTATGATTTAAGTGATGATATTTGTGTGAAAATTGTATTTATTTGATTATTTAATCCACAAATGTCATTTCATGGGTATTTCGTGTTTAAAGTGCAATTTCAGGTAAAATTATGATTTTGGAGAAGTTTGGGACAAATTTCAATGATTGGGATTGAGTGCAAATAAAAAGAAAACAAAGTTTCAAAATTTGCAATCGCGCCGCCGACGAGAAGATTCTCACCGCCGCTAAAATCTTACAGAGAATATGGCGAAAATCATGTAGGGAGCACGGGTTTTGGCAAATTTATCTCACCGCCGGCCAAATTAATCTCGCCACCGGCCAAAGTAACCTCGCCGCCGCCCACATTAATCTCACCGCTATCCAAGTGCATCTCGCCGCCGGCCACATTAATCTCACCGCTAGCGAGAATTAGCAAAACCAAAATCGTAACTTTTCTAGAAATCTCGCCGCGGCGAGAATAATGTCACCGCCGGCAAGTTTCGTCCGAAAACAATTTTTTTATGTTGTTTTGTTCCAAAATTGCCCCCAAAACCCTAGATCTATATATACAATATGATGGAGAAAGAGGAGGACGACAGAGAGAACAGATCTTAGTCATTTTTGGAGGAGAAAAGGCAATTTTGGAGAGAAAGTTTGGAGAATCTTGAAGGATCATCACCATTGTTGCTACCAAGTCTTCATCTTCAAGAGTTTTTCATCTCTTCTCCTTAGCCTTCATATTATGCATTTTATTCAGATTTGTTGTTCATGGATTCAATTGAAATAATGTTTGTTCTTATTTCCATTATGAACTAATTCATTTTTGCTAAGGCTATGATGTAGTTAAATAAAAAAAATATGATTTCTTTTGTTATTGTTATATGAGTTCATTGTTTTCAAGTTGAGTATTTATTTCCATGCTTAATGCTTTTAAATTTCTGGCCAAGATTTAGATGATTTTTTGCATTATATTGAGACCGAGAGAAGATGTGTAATGAATGCTTCTTGTGATAAATACTGTATGTTGAATGCGAGTGTGAGAACTAATGCATGATGTATGTGGTTATTCTAGAAATTCCATAAATCATAATGTGCTTGTTTGTGATTAAATCTTCATAGAAATATAGTTGGTTTTCATAGATAAGTAATTCTAATATAACTCGAGAGAGAGTATTAGGTAAATTTGGGTTTTTCAACCATCACTTTTAGCTTTGATTCTCATATAACATGATTTGAAATCGGATTGAATTGATTTAGTGAAATCAAATGCCTTAGCATTTTTAATCATTTGTGAACAACATTAAATTTTGTTATTTGCATTTAGTTTTAAGTTAATTTTCTTCTTAAAAAAAATTCAACAATTCAGTTTTCAAATAAAATTAGGATTAGTTAATTTGGTACTTAGTAACGTCATTCCTTGTGGGTTCGATATCCATACTTTGTACACTTTATTACTTGAACGATTCGTACACTTGCGAAAATACGCATCAAGTTTTTGGCGCCGTTGCCGGGAAATGGTTTGATTTTATTAATATCGATACTACCTAATCTTAGTTTTAATTTGAAGTTAATTTGCTTTATCATTGTGTCATTTTTAATTTTGTTTATTTTGCTATTTTATTTTATTTATCAAAAAAAAAAGTAACTTTGTGTTGTTTTTGTGCTAGTTGATTTTCTGGTTGTAGGATTTTTTGTATGAGACATACAAGAAGCCTTAACCTTCTTCCATTTGATCCGGAGATTGATAGAACATATAGACGACTAAACCAAGAGAGAAGGCATTCAACCTCAGCTCATAATAGACAATCAGCCATGGATCCACCATTTGTTGAGGAAGGTGGAAATCGTAGAGCTTTAAGGGATTATGTTGCGCCTAATGTTGCTGGAACTACTTTGGGTATAAGGAGGCCAACTGTTCAAGCCAATAAGTTTGAAATAAAACCATCCTTTATCCAAATAGTTCAATCAAATCAGTTTGGGGGAATGTCAAAGGATGATCCAAATGCACATATTGCTTACTTTCTGGAGGTGTGTGATCTTTACAAGATAAATGGTGTGTCCAAAGATGCTGTAAGATTGAGGGTTTTTCCTTTTCACTTCGGGATAAAGCCAAGGAGTGGCTAAACTCATTACCATCGAGATCAATTACAACATGGAATGAATTGGTTCAGAAATTCTTGTCCAAGTTCTTTCCTCCTGCTAAGACGACAAAATTGAGGAATGAAATCACATCTTTTACACAGTATGACCAAGAATCATTGTATGAAGCTTGGGAAAGATTCAAAGAAATGTTGAGGAAGTGCCCATATCATGGTATACCAATTTGGCTGCAAGTCTCTACATTTTATAATGGGTTGGTTTCAAACTATCGTGCAATGATTGATGCTGCAGCTGGAGGGTCTTTAATGGGAAAACATCGGAGTATGCTCATGAGTTGTTAGATATTATGGCAGAAAACAACAATCAGTGGCATTCAAAGCAGGTAATTGCAAAAAGACCAGCAACAATGCATGAAATTGATTCAGTGAATGCTTTGTCAGCTCAAGTTGCTGTTTTTTCAAGAAAGATGGATTCTTTGTCATCCAAATTCGAATCCAAACCAACTGCACAATGTGATTTATGTGGTGGAAATTATGCTAGTATCGAGTGCCAAAGTGGAAATCCATTTGCTTCACCAAATGCTAAGCAAGCAAATTATGTTTCAAATTTCCAAAAACCTCAAAATAACCCATATTCGAACACCTACAATCCAAGTTGGAGAAATCATCCAAATTTGTCATGGGGAAATAACCAAGGGGGATTCAAACCGTCATCATCTTCCTACCAACCCCAAGAGAAAAAACAAACAAATTTGGAAGAAATTTTAGGAAAGTTCATTGAGGAGACAAGAGCAAATTTCAGAAATCAAGAGGCAATCAATAGGGACATCCAAAACCAACTGGGACAGCTTTCAATGCAGATTGTAGAAAGGTCTCAAGGATCACTGCCTAGTGACACAATAAATCCCAAAGAGCATGCAAAGGCTATCACATTGAGAAGTGGTAAAGAACTTGAATGACAGAGGAAATCGGAGAAAAAGATGGAAGAATCTAAAGAAAAGCCATCAAGATCCCAAGATATTCAACCTTCCCCATATGCGAAATATGAGCCTCCTATCCCATATCCTCAAAGATTGAAAAAGAAAAGGCTTGATAATCAATTTGATAAATTTTTGGATATTTTTAAGAAATTACATATTAACATTCCTTTTGCAAAGATGTTGGAACAAATGCCCAAGTATGCAAAATTCATGAAGGATATTCTATCAAAGAAGAGGAAGCTGGGAGATTATGAAACTATCATGCTAAATGAGGAGTGCAGTGCAGTTCTTCAAAGAAAACTGCCACAGAAATTGAAAGACCCAGGGAGTTTTACTATACCTTGTACTATAGGAAGTTGCAATTTTGATAAAGTCCTATGTGATTTAGGAGCAAGCATTAATTTGATGTCACTTTCTGTTTTCAGGAAACTAGGCCTGGGAGAAGTGAAGTTCACTTCAATCTCTTTACAATTAGCGGATTGATCGGTGAAATATCCTCGAGGGGTAATTGAGGATGTTTTAATTAAAGTCGACAAATTTATTTTCCCTATAGATTTTGTGGTGCTTGACATGGAGGAAGATAGAGAGATACCGTTGATATTGGGGAGACCGTTCCTTGCAACTGGAAGAACATTGATTGATGTTCAGCAAGGAAAGCTCATTCTGCGGGTGCAAGATGAACAAGTGACTTTTGATGTTTTTGAAGCAATGAAATTTCCAAGTGATGTACATTCTTGTTTTCAAATTAACACTCTTGACGGGTTAATCTCAGAAACTTTTGAGGAGAGAACTCCATTGCTACCACGAGAAGCTTGCCTTGTGAAATCTGCAACAATTGAGAAGGAAGATGAGGGGATGAGACAATGTTCCGAATTATTGCCAGCACCTGATGAATATTTGTGCAGTGATGAAACATTTAAGGAGTTGGAAATAAATGAAACTCCAACCTCAGTGGGAAAGAATGGAGCCAACAAGATTGAGCTAAAGTCAATGCCATCCTATCTAAGAAAAACAAAATCTTACGTTTGCCATCGACAAGGGCAGTTTCACTACCGGTGGAAAAGATATCTTTCTTTCCTTTCTTACATTGAGGACAATGTAAGGTTTTGGTTGGAGGTGCGATAAACGGTAAATCTTTTCTTCCCTTCATTTTTAGTAGTTTTGTTTGTGTGTTTATTTGTGTTTAATTTTGATTTTCCATTTATTTTTCTGCATTTTGATTTAATTTTTTTTATTTTTTTATTGTCTTATTTTTATTTTTATTTTTTCTTTTGCATTTTACTTATTTTAATTTGCACGTTGATGATAATAATGTGATTGTAATAACAAGTAGCTTTTAAAAGACATTAAATTTTGCTTCGGTTTAAAGATAATTTCAAATATTGATTTTACCTAGTTGGCGACTCTTTTGGTATGTGGTATGATTTGGTTGATTAGTCTAAATACTTAGAGAAGTCTTATATGCGAATTTTTCATGGACATTTTTGTGATCTCAACAAACTCTAGAACTCATTTGAAAACCTCTTGAGGCGAAATAATTTGGAATTGCATTGTTTAGGATATGATGTAGGCCATTTTTGGATCGATTGTGCCATTTTAAGCCTACCTTGTTATCCTTATATCACTAGTTACCTCTTTAAGCCTATTTAAATATATTGTTAGCCTTACTTTTCTTTCTTTTTGCCTTCTATAACCTACCTTTTATTGAGCCAAATATATATATATATATATAATTCTTACCTTATTTGTTAAGAACACTTAATTTTGAACACAAACTTTTCAAGAGCAATTGGAGAAATCTTCCACATAAATTGGAAGAAATTGGTTGAGGGTTATATCTTTTCAAGAGAAATTGGAGAAATCTTCCACATATATTGGAAGAAATTGGTTGGGGGTTATATCTTTTTAAGAGCAATTGGAGTAAGGATGAAAAAATAAAATAAAAAAAATAATCCACATATATTGGAAGAAAGTGGTTGGCTTTTCAAGAGCAATTGGAGTAAGGATGAAAAAAAAACCTTCACATTCTAATAAATAAAAGAGTGTTAGTGATGGATGTATTAAGGAGAAATATTGAGGAAGAATTTTGTTTATCTTTGAAAAAATGGGTTATGATCAGAAGAAATAATTTGGGTTAAATGGTGTTACTATTTTACTTAATTGGTTGTGTTTAATCTAATAAGTACCCTTATTTGTATTTTGACACTTTCCATTCTTTCTTAACCAAATACCTAAGCCTAACAGTACAAGTCTCAGAAAGTCCTATTGATCCGAAGTGGTGTATTTTCCTTCATTAGTGGAGAGAGGTTTGAAAAGTGAGCCTATGGAGTTTGAGATTTCACCTTTTTGTTTGTGGATGTTATGCATAATATTATCCGGGCATTATGGCTATTGATTTATGGTTTGATAGATGTTTAAGAGTCAATAACAAAAGTGAAATTGTCATTTGAGATTTCTTAAAGCTTAGGTGACATTTAATTATTCTATGTGTTGTGTGTTATTTACAATTTTTGAGACATTTGTGCAAATTAATTGTTATGTGATTTTATTGTTTTGAGTTAGGATAGTTATAGGTAAGATGTTTGTGGGTATCATCACTGGAAGCCCTCACAAGACTACAACTCGTCCTACTAAGTCCGCCTAGGGGTTTAAAAGCTTATTGCATACGCTTAATGTAATGTTGTAAATAGAATAAATTTTCTTTGAATTTTTCTTTTAATGTCTCCTTTGAATTTATTCATAGATCACTTTTCTTGCTAGAGACTAGCAAGAACCTGGTTGGGGGATGTTCATAAGAGTCAAATTATTGTATTTTTGTTATGATTTAAATGATGATATTTGTGTGAAAATTGTGTTTATTTGATTATTTAATCCACAAATGTCATTTCACGGGTATTTCGTGTTTAAAGTGCAATTTCAGGTAAAATCATGATTTTGGAGAAGTTTGGGACAAATTTCAATGATCGGGATTGAGTGCAAATAAAAAGAAAACAAAGTTTCAAAATTTGGAATCCCGCCGCCGACAAGAAGATTCTCACCGCTGGCGAAAATCTTACAGAGAATACTGCGAAAATCATGCAGGGAGCACGGGTTTTGGCAAATTCATCTCGTCGCCGGCCAAATTAATCTCGCCGCCGACCAACATAGTCTCGCCGCTGGCCAAGTGCATCTCACCACCGGCCACATTAATCTTGCCGTCGGCCAAGTGCATCTCGCCGCTGGCGAGAATAATGTCACCGCCGGCGAGTTTCATCCGAAAACAAATTTTTGTTGTTGTTTTGTTCCAAAATTGCCCCCAAAACCCTAGATCTATATATACAATATGATGGGGAAAGAGGAGGACGACAGAGAGAACAAATCTTAGTCATTTTTGGAGGAGAAAAGGGAATTTTGGAGAGAAAGTTTGGAGAAGCTTGAAGGATCATCACCATTGTTGCTACCAAGTCTTCATCTTCAAGATTTTTTCATCTCTTTTGCATTTTATTCAGATTTGTTGTTCATGGATTCAATTGAAATAATGTTTGTTCTTATTTCCGTTATGAACTAATTCGTTTTTACTAAGACTATGATGTAGTTAAATAAAAAAATCTGATTTATTTTGTTATTGTTATATGAGTTCATTGTTTTCAAGTTGAGTATTTATTTCCATGCTTAATGCTTTTAAATTTCTGGCCAAGATTTAGATGATTTGTTGCATTATATTGAGACCGAGAGGAGATGTGTAATGAATGCTTCTTGTGATAAATACCGTATGTTGAATGCGAGTGTGAGAACTAGTGCATGATGTATGTGGTTATTCTATAAATTTCATAAATCGTAATGTGCTTGTTTGTGATTAAATCTTCATAGAAATATAGTTGATTTTCATAGATAAGTAATTCTAATATAACTCGAGAGAGAGTATTAGGTAAATTTGGGTTTTTCAACCATCACTTTTAGCTTTGATTCTCATATAATATGACTTGAAATCAGATTGAATTGATTTAGCGAAATCAAATGCCTTAGCGTTTTTAATCATTTGTGAACAATATTAAATTTTGTTATTTGCATTTAGTTTTAAGTTAATTTTCTTCTTAAAAAAAATTCAACAATTCGGTTTCCAAATAAAATTAGGATTAGTCAATTTCGGTACTTAGTAACGCCATTCCTTGTGGGTTCAATATCCGTACTTTTGTACACTTTATTACTTGAACGATTCGTACACTTGCGAAAATACGCATCACACATCTAAGCTTCTTTGGCTACGATGTCTTCTTAAGGATTTGAATGTGTCCACATTATCTACTACTCCCCTTTATTGTGACAATCAGAGTGTCATTCATATTGCTCACAATGATGTCTTCCATGAACAAACTAAACACATCGAGATTGATTGTCACTTTATTCGTTCTCATCTTGTCCATGGTGCTCTCATATTGCCCTAATCATTTATATTGATGATATGGTAATCACTGGTGATGATACTATTGGGATGGATATATTACAAAGACAACTAGCCTCTAAATTCGAGATGAAGGACTTAGGTGAACTAAAATACTTCTTAGGAATTGAGGTAGCCAGAGGAAGAGAAGGAATATATCTGTGTCAAAGGAAGTACATTATTGATCTGCTAACAAAGACAAGTATGTTGGATTACGAACCTATTGACACTCCTATTGAGCGAAACCATTGTTTAGAAAAGTATCCAGATCATATACCAACTGATCGAACTCACTATCAGAGATTGGTTGGGCATTTGATTTACTTGGCTCATACTAGACCAAATGTTGCATATGCAGTAAGTGTGGTGAGTCAGTTCATGCATAATCCTAGTGAGAACCACATGAATGCAGTTTTGAGAATTTTAAGGTATTTAAAATTGGCTCCAGGAAGAGGAGTAATGTTCTCTAAACACAACAATCCTCTTGAAGTATGTGGCTTCACAGATGCAGATTGGGCAGGAAGTATTACAGATAGAAAGTCAACATCGGGTTATTTCACCTTTGTGGGAGGTAATTTGGTTACATGGAAAAGTAAGAAGCAGAAAATGGTGGCATGATCTAGTATTGAGGCCAAGTATAGAGGTATGGCTCATGGGATTTGTGAATTACTGTGGATAAGAACTTTGTTATTTGATTTAGGTTTCGAACTCAAAAATACTATGCAGTTGTATTGCGACAATCAGACAGCCATTGATATATCACAAAATCCAGTACAACATGATCGTACTAAGCGTAATTTGGTTACATGGAAAAGTAAGAAGCAGAAAATGGTGGCACGATCTAGTATTGAGGCCGAGTATAGAGGTATGGCTTATGGGATTTGTGAATTACTGTGGATAAGAACTTTGTTATTTGATTTAGGTTTCGAACTCAAAAATACTATGTAGTTGTATTGCGACAATCAGACAGCCATTGATATATCACAAAATCCAGTACAACATGATCGCACTAAGTATGTAGAGGTTAACCGTCACTTTATAAAAGAGAAGTTAGATGTCAAATTATTAGTTTTCCTTTTGTTCCCACTGAAGAGCAACTTGCAAATATGCTTACCAAAGGAGTTTCCAAGAAAGCATTATACGACTCACTAAGCAAGTTGGGCATAATCGATATCTATACGTCAACTTGAGGAAAAGTGTTAATAAATCATCATTAGTGGTATATTAATTGTATACAACTAATATACTTTATCAGATGTATATTAGTTGTATGCAACTAATATATCTTTCTTAAAAACACTTTTACAAAAAAGTAGATTCATATTTTTTTGTATTTATACTTGTATTATCACTCATGGAATTATATTATAAATATATTTTCAATATATTCAACTTTAGACATATCTAGTTTACTTGTAATTCTTATATAAAAATATCATGTATATTTCTTAATACACAGAATATAATACAATCGTTAAATATTTCTAACAATTAGCAACTAATATGATATTTTTTGGAGACATGTCACATCTTATGCTATTTAAGTGAACACAATCGTAGAGATTGCCATTGACTCTATATAAGAGCTGTCTCCACGTTATATGATAGCTTTATGATAGCTTCTAAGGAGCTTATATTCATCGAGAGAATGCTCATATACAAACATTGTTCCATCAATTGTGGCAATATATATATCATTGATCATAACTTACTAAATCATCATATCTCAATACTTAAAGATTTAAAAGATAAATTTTTTTTATGTTTCTTAAAAATCTTAATAGTTGAGATATTAAATGTAATAAATTACGATCAATATATTCGATTTGATTGCACTAATAATTGTTTTGTTATGAAGTTCAATGTTGCATGTTGATTAATTTCAAGTACCAAATATGGGTGCAAAAATTTACATTGTATAAAAAATAATTTGGAGGTTGCGAATGCTTTGTTAAGGCAATCGTGTTGCATAAATTTTGAGTTATACGCAACCCAATTAATAATATATTGTGATTTACCTAGTGCTTTAGCAATAAAATTTACATATTTTAATTTTAAATTAGAGATTTGAATTACAATGAAATATCGTTTTACTAAAAAATTAACACATGTTTATATGAAAAGAAATTTAACTTCTCTAATCCAAAAATCACTTTTCAAAATTTAGTGTATAATTGATAATCCATTGATGTCTATAAAACAATCCTCATATGTTGCTAATGTTCCTTGTGAGTTTTTTAGTATCTCATCAATAAACACAATGACAAATTAATCCTTAAACATAAGATCCAACAAAACTTCAAATATTTGTTAATATAAACAATATTTTTAAAAATTCAAAATGATCACAACCAGTTTGAAAAGCTATTTTTAGGATATTTATCTAGTTAATATATGTAATTGATGATAACAAGAACTCAAATCAATCTTTTCAAATCAATCTTTAAAAAATAACTAGCATCTTTCAACTAATCAAATCATGAATATTTTTATTTAATAGTTATTTTATTCAAATTAAAGTAATCAATACATAATTGAAATATTTTTTCTTTTTTATTCATAAATAAGATTGAAACTCAAATATAAAAGTATTTAATTTGAGTTAATTTAATCTCTAATATAACTAGTACTTAATTAATTTTGATAATTTTGAGTTAACTACTTAAATACACGTAATTAGTGACTGAATTGATATATGTTTTAGTTTTATTCTTTAATTTATGAAATATATTTAAAATCTATATGATATAATAACAAATATATAAAGAATAAAAAGAGAGATAAATTTTTGAGTTTGTAAAAATTCTTTATCAAAATTATACATGCATAGAAAACATTGATAATTAAAATTTTCAAAATTATTTAAGTTGTGATTTAATAAAAAGATATAAACTTTAATTTTGAGACAAAATTTGTGAAAATAGAATAATGAATCATACAAAATTAATAATAATAATAATAATACAAGAACAAAAAGTTTAAAATTAGAAAACATTTAGCAACTAATGGACTTTGGCTTTTTATTTTGTTTTTCCTATATTTGTTCCTTTGTTTCCAACCATATATAGACTTACAGAGTATAAACTGTAAAAGTCATTCGTAAGCGCAACATATATCCTCCATAACAACTCTGCAATATTCTTCCCCTCAATGATTTTGCTACATTTCAATTCTAAAGCTTTTACTTTTCTATCACTTTCTCGAGAAACGCTAATCTTTTTTTTTTGTTTATCTCACTGATTCCTCCCAGTAGATAGTTACAACTTGTAAGCGTTCCCTTCCTTTTCTTTTCAAAAAAGAAGCTTTTGGTTTCAGGAAAAAACAAAAAAGAAGCTTTTGGTTCTCTATTGGAATTTCGAAGCTCTGATCCTGCTGAGAATGAGCGTTGACCTCTGGGACATTATGATTAATATACATGAAAACCTACATGATTTGAATTTGAAGTCCGATGTTTGAATTGTTCGTTTTCCTGAATAGGGTTGAATTGGGTTTTTCTTTATGATTTACTATTCAACCTACGGTTTCTTGATTTAATTTTAAAAGTTTGGTGTTTCTTTCCTGATATTGATTAAGGGTTTGAGTTTTGGGTCGTGTCGATAGCGTGATCTTGTTATGGATACAGATCCTAAGGATACTAATGGTGGTAAAGCTAAGACGTTGGCTTCCATAGATTCTCCAAAGGTAGAGGAACTTGTTAATGGAGATGAAGATTGTGAATCCAATCCTTTATTGCCATCTCGTAGAGGAGGAATATTGAAAAAAAAGGAGAAAACACGGAGGAAAGTGCAGTGGAACGATAAGAATGGGAATAAGCTCGCTGAGGTGTTAGAATTTGAACCAAGGTAATTGTTTTTCTTTAACTAATCAAGAGCAATTCATATGTGCGTCAATATTGTTGGTTGTTGTTACTTGTTATGCTGAATACTTTATTTTCTTGTCCTAATAATTTGTCATGTTTGTTAACTCAGTGTGATCACCATAATACGCAATAATTGCCCTTGCTATGCTCAATAACTCAGCTTGACCTTTCGAGTTTATAGTGCAACATGTTTCTACTATGACTGCCCCATTTATGGACGTTCCTGGTCATTGTTTTCTTAAGTCCTAATGTTGAGACAGCTATTTAAACGTAGTTGGTATGAGAACATTGAAAGCAGTTGGTATGAGAACAAGTGAGCTTGCCGGTAATTTCATCTATACAGAATCTATTTTGTTCCACAACACAAAATATTATACTAAAAAGTATATTCTTTTATAAAATAAAATATTATTTTTATTACAAACATTGCACCAAATATTACACCAAAAGTTATATTTAATAATTTTTTTTACTAGTTTTGTATCATATACTTAATTTTAATTTATTATATATAATGAAAAATTTAAATTTTTTTCTTAAAAAATTTAGTATGTGAACAATATTGGTGCGATAAACAATATTGTTCCAAATTTGACACAATACTGTTCGTTGCACCAAATTTGGTGTTGGGTTAGTTTAATTTTGCACCAAATTTTTTGGTGTTTTGGTGCAGGGTTGGGGATGCCCTGATGACATCAAGCTCTTTGAATAGTCTTAATTTTTCCCATTAACCCCTGCATTGCATCTCCCAGAGATAAAGCTAGATTCTCCATGGTCAGATTTCAAAATAATCTTGCAAATACTGGGTATTTGAAATAATTATATATTTGAAGAGGATTCTTGGTCTCTTCTTTTCGTTTTGCCTGTTATTATTGACCAGTCTATGCTCTGTGGTAATCTTTAGATAAGTAGGGAAAATAATTCACTTGGGTGATTAGAACAAAAGATTAGAATATGGTTTGTATCTCGAAGTCCTTGTAAGTTGTTTGGGTCTTTTAATCAGGCTCTATTCGAATTTGGCTTTTATAGAGTTAATTTGAATTGGAAAAAAATTAAACTCATTACAAACATGTGGAGACCAGTAAAAACTTTGAATAAGTAGGAAGCTTCAATGCAGGACTTCTATGCGCCTATGGTCTTACTTGATGTAGGACTACTTTCGAGCATTAAGAAGAGACTTATGTTTAGAGCATATCTGTCTTGAGATATGTACAATATAACCTTTGAGGTTGCCTTGCATGTGATACCAAATGATTGCCTGCTTCTAACAGAGTAATCTTGGTAGTGACCCGAACTGGTACTCTGGATTATTAGAATAATGGACTTTACGTAGCTCTTTAAAGATACTTGTAACTTGGCCAAAACTCTGACTTCAAGTCCTTTTGTTTTTGGTCAAATGACTACAAAACTTTGATTTGTACTGTTTCTAGCATGTCGTGTCTGTATATGGAAGAGGTTGGTGATAAGACTCGGAAAACTTGCTTGGGTTAATTCATTAATAATTCAGTGTTTTCATTATCATCATGATTCTCGACATATTAGAATATGATATAAACTAAAGAAACATATGAACCAGTTCCGTTTACAAAAGATGATTATGCATTGAGAATGAGTAGGTGTGAATTAAATGAACTGTTTTAGGGTCTTCTTTATTTCTTTTTGGGAGCTGATTTTGGATTTGCATTGGCTTTTGCAACTCTTAATCCCTTTTTTTCTTTTTGCCTGCAGTGACATGAGTGACTCTGATGATGAGGATACAGATTCTTGCATGTGTATCATAATGTAGATACCAATCCCAATCACTTGAGAGGAAGATTTTGCTGTATAATATGCTTTTGATCATCCCTGCAATCTGATCTGAAGATTTTTTTTTTTATCAACTTGATGGGCTGGTAAGGGCCTCTAAAGGACAAGTGAACGCAATTGTATGTTTTCCATCCAAGTCAGGAGTCTTTATTGAGCTGATTTGCTATGAATTTTCTAACATTAATAGAAGCTGTGTTAAATCTCATTCCAGGAGGATCAAATACAGGCTAGAACAATGACGATACGACTTCCACATATGTAACATAAACACATAATACTCTGCAAAATGGGATCTTAATTGTTTCTTTTCGGCATATTTCGGTATGTATTGTAGACTATACACTCAATTTATACTTCTATAATTCTGTTAATTATGTTTGCTTTATTCCCTTGGCACTGGAGAAGGGAGATGAACAATTTGATTCTTTTGATGTATTCAACTTAGTAATGCTTTATTCCTTAGATTGTTTCAGTTTTATCACTTAGATTGTTTCATAGATTTAGTGCTTCATATAGTGCTCTGCTTGGGTCAGCATTCTTTCTTGATTTTAATCTGATATAATTATGACAGGGGTAAAAACATTCCCACAGCTACTAAAACTATTGACACGTTTACTTGAAAGTACCTGGCGATGATATATGTAAATTTGTTTGATAATGTTGGACCAGAAATAGAAATAGTAATATCATAACTTTTGTACCCAATATCTCTTATATCATGTGGTGAATTAAAATTATTTTAAAAATATTGAATTAATTTATTTTTCTATATAATATTTACACATGACATAATATAATTAATATAAGTATAAATTTATCTTTTATTATCCTTCTTTAATTCAAATTTAAACAAACCGTTATTATGTTTCAATAGAAAATCAAGAATATGTTGAATATCAAAGCCTATTATGCAAATTTTCAGAACCATATCAAGATCGTCTGTCAAAGAAACCATAAGGGAAGGATTTTAAATAAGAATAATTAATAATTAGTTTGATTTAAATAGAGTAAAAAGGTTTTTATATCATTTAATTTTGATGATTATTGTAAGTATATTATTTAACTTTTTAATATTAAAAAATATCATTAACTTTTGTAAATTTCACACACATATATATATATATATACCATTTAATTCATTTTCCGTAATTTTCTTTGCAAAAACATAGGAATGCAAGCACGTAAGTCCCACGCAACCACTTTAGAAGAAAAATTCCTAATTCCTAAATTTGATTTATATATATAGCATAAATGACTCATAATCGTGTAAAAACTGATGATTTTGTCTCAAGTGGGCCTTTTTCTGTTTCGCAAAACATTTGACTAAGAAGGCACAGATAATATATATGAAACATTTTATGAACATTAACGATATTTTTATAACTATTGATGGTTAAATGATATACTTAAAAATATGTGGAAAATTTAGGTGTAATTTATTTTAATTTTTTTCTATACCTTTTAAAATTTAGTTAATTGTGATTAAACTTGATGACAGATATTTTTTAAGAAAATAATTTATAATTATAATAGTATGTAATTTATTATATATATATTTTTAAATATAAATTATTTTTATTTATTAAATAATTATCTAATTTAGCTCTATATTTTCTTTCTTTTAAAATTAAATACATAATTTTAAAATTAAAAAATTTTAAAATATTAAATTAAATGTTTAATATGATTTGAACCTATATTTGAATGGTATAATTTTAGAGCAAAAAATAAAAATTATACCATTAGAATATTTTATATTAGAATATTTTATACCATATATAACAAATATGACAATGTTTTTATGGTGAGTACAACTCTTAAGCTTATTATAATATGAAAACTATATATTATTAATATATATATATATATATATATATTATTTTATCTATGATTTATTCTATAAATAAGATTTTTATAATCTTTCAAAGTTTTTTTCTTCTCTCTTGTTTTAGTATTTTTTTTATTTTTTAAACACATAATTATAATAATTAAATTTAAAAAAACAAAGAAAAAGATATATAGACTTCATCTTTACAAAAACAACAATTTTTGGCCATGATAACTAAGTTACTTTAAACATTAGGATAAATAATCATTTTTTTTAGTAAATAAAATTGATCTTTTATTTATCTCTAAATTGTTTTAATATTTATGATAATACTATTATCTTTTATAATTTTTTCTATATTTTATGTACTGTATTTTATGGTTTACTATTATTATTTTCATTTTGTTCCTTTTTAAATGGATTTTATTTAAAGAAAACTTTTGCCATATTTTTAGAATTCCATGTAATTTATTTAATATTTTCTAATAATTTGTTCACTATTTTGTTAACATATTGATTATGTAATTGTCTTAATTTATAATTTTAATTTACATAAATAAAATAATGTAAAAATTAATTAATAACTTCATTTTTAGTAAAAATATTTTTTTTATATTACACATATACTCGTTTACACTTTTATTATTGTGTATAAAGTTAACACGTGAATAACCAATAGATTTTGATAAAAGTGGTGCACAAGTTCATTAAACATAAATCTATGTAATTGTATTTAATTTTAATGTTTTAGTTGCAAGTTTAGGTAAGAATTATTTTCCTCTAATTCATTTTATTATAATTATTTATTTTAAAAGGTACGTGCGTAATTATTATTATTTTTTGCTATATAGATATTTTTAAAAATGTTTGAAAGTTAAAAAACTTATTAAGTTAACACAATTTTACCTATTTGTCAAACAAAACAAACAATTTATAATATTTTGTGAAGAAATGAAAGTAATTTTTTATAATCTATGTTATTAGCTCTTAAAACCAATGAAATTATATTATTTTCATCAATTATAGTTTTAAAATCTATATATATAAAATAGATATGTTTAAGATTCTCATAATTTTAAACAAATTGGGAAATGGGTGAAGGGTTAATTTAAATTGATAATACATGCAGTAGTTAACATTCATTATTATTGTTCTCTGTGTTTTCAAAACATCCATCTCTCCCTTCAGTACTAGCTTGTACTAATATATATAACTTAGTTGTTCACTCTAGTAGAAGAGGTAAGGTTGTTGCAGAAATGCTTCGATCTGGGTAAAGGGTTGTAAGTCCCGCTTAGCCGAGGGAATGGCGTCAAGGGCAATAATTCCTTAGACATACCAGTGGTTTTAGCAAACAACCAAATCTACTAGGTAGGTGTTATAAGTTATAAATATTCTTATAAGAGATAGAACAAAAACTTAAATGTTAAATATTACATGCATTAATTATTTAAAATAATTCCATGACTCAAATTTCATGACTTATACTCTGTATCTTGTTTGTTATGAATAAACTGCAATTTATTAATTAAGAATCATATTTAACCTGCTATGCATATTATATTGATGATTAGTTTACCTATATTTGTGTTACAACTTGATTTATTTTTAATATGTCTCAAAAAACCTTTTCAGCATCATCACCTTTGCTACAAAAAACTTCATCATCTTCAACAAAAAAATCTTATATTACCAATAGTAACGAAGTTATTATTGAAAATTTTGAAAAATCTATTGATCGTTAGAAGGTTCCAAAGATCAGTAGGAACCAAATTTATCACATAAAGATGAAGTATCTTTTCAAAACAGATTACATTATTAAAACTGAAGAAAGAGATCTTCAATTTTCATTACCTTTTGAATCTATTCAACTACTTTCAAAAGAATCATTATTACAAAGACATTTTGATAAAAAATTCAAGTATATCCATATAGGCCTGGTCCAGATTGGATTAAGACCTTTAACCCGATTAGGGTTAAGCTCATCAATACTAGCAGTCTTACGAGATGCTAGATTAACAGATTTCAAGGAATCTTTATTAGGAACGGTAGAAACAAGTTTAGGTTTAGGACCTATATCCTTCAACTGTTTTCCAAACATAGTGGTTTCTATTACGGATCCCCAAATATTAAAAACATTAACTCTTCAAATCCAAACTCATAATGTTAAGGTTTTACCAGGAACAATTACGGTAGCTTTAATATTTAGAGTCCATTACAAAATTATGGTGTCCACTTGGGATATAAACGCCATTCATAACTCCACCAAAGGAGAAACCCTATTATTACAGACAGACTTGTCTAGATCCAATATCACCATACCTAGACCAATTAGTTGGAATAGCGTAGTATACCCAGATAGTTGGCTATTAAAAGGAATTTCCCAGCCCATATCTGAAAACAATCACCAGGAAGTAGCTGAACAAAACACAGAACTTTCTAAAATTATTGAACATAAAAATGGAAATATTGAAATAGGATTCAATAGATCTTCATCAATGAGATGCTCTTCGAGTACCTCAGAATTCTCATCAATGGATTTACCATTCAAAACAAAACCTAGGTTGTCAACTTCTGATTTACTTAGGAAAACAAAACTTAAAAAATAGACTATAGTAACCAAATACCCAGACCGGTCTATATAGTTGAAAGATCTGAGATGAGCGAATCTCCTCAGTTATCACCTATATTCCCTTTATCACCAACTCAATCTTTAGCACCCAGTCAGGATGCTAGAATTAATGAATTAAATGTATTAACATTAGATTTACAAGAATCTTGGGAAGAGAAAATCCTTAGAACAGATCTAAACCTACCTCAAAACAAAAGAATTAAACATTGGTTCTTTAAAAATCATTCAGAAAAATCTAGGGCTAGCTGCTTTAGGAAACATGAACGATATATTAAAGAAAATAAAAATATTAAATTCTTTGAATGGCTAGAAATCTACAGGGCAACCAAAGGATTAGACTCCCCATTCATTCATCAATCAAACCATACAGATAGGATAAAACCTAGTTCTGTAGAAAAGTTACCAGATCACATTGTTACCCTTACCCAGGATAGCAAATTATTACCAGTCGACTTAGTCGAACCGATAACAATCTTAATAGGCAACTTACCAGTTACCATTCAGGATTTATCACCAGAACTAATAGTCAAACCTTTAGTCCAAATTGACCCTAAACCAGTCAACATTACTGTAGAACAAATAGCCAGAAAACCTATAGCTATAATTCCACAATATAAATCATTTCCATCAATTAGTGTCTCGGATGTCACAGAAACTGACTTCGATATGCTTTTAGAAAATAAACCAGTAGAGTCTTTAGCTAGCACACCAGTAGCTTCAACTCCACAACTAAAAACCTTTTCGGAAATCAAACCTAGCAAAATCACATTAGGTGACTTCGATAAGTTTTTAGAACCAACAGGTGATCTAATTGACGAAGTCAATATGATCAAAACGAAAAAGAAGTTACCCGTATGGGAGACTCCGGATGGTTCGGTTGAAGCTGAACATCCTCCATTACGACCTTTTACTTTCCCTTATCAAGATAGTCAGGTAGAAGCCTTCCCTCTTAAGAACCCTCAAGAGAACCAGGCAACCAACCTCAAAAACATAGTTACCCAAAATAACTATACAAATATCAGCCTAACTAGTTTAGGAAAACAATTAATCAGGATAGAGAAAAATCTAAGACTAGATATCCCCTCTACCTCTTATCAAAAAACAGATAGGATAATCAAAAACCCTATCTTCAAACCATTCCAGGTCTCCAAACCAGCCCAGGAAGAAATAACATCAAAATTTGAAAAACTTTAAAATTGGAATAATACCCTTAGATCCCAATTAGAAGACCAATTTTCAAACAAAATGGGACTAGTTGTTCCTGAGTCACCAGTGACTGCAAAATCAACCCAAAACCCAATACAGGATCTTAGTATTCTTAGCAAACTAGGATTTGAAATGTCAACTGAGGATAGTTCACAAGAAACCCTTTCAGAATCAACTCCTCGTCTCCGAAAATTAGCTTGGCAAGAACCTAGCCCAGTAGGTATCCTCATACCATAGGAACCCAACCTAGTCAGGTTATCCAAACTAAGTACAATGCGTCTTCTATCTATGTTTGGAATATAGATGGTATGACAGATCATGAGATATTAAATATCTTACAGCAAATGACCATGGCGTCAAATGCTTATAAAACCCAGATTGGTACAACTGATAAAACAGTTGTTGAATTATTAATAGCTGGCTTTTCAGGCCAACTAAAAGGATGGTGGGATCATCATCTATCAAAACAACAACAATCAAAAATTTGCAATGCAATATTGACTGATGAGTGTGGCATACCCATACTTTCCCATCAAGGTGCTCCTATACAGGATGCAGTCTCAACATTACTCTTCACCATATCACATCATTTTATGGGGGATCCTTCCTATTTAAAAGATAAAAATGCTGATCTTCTTTCCAACATAAAATGTAGGAAGATGAGTGATTTTCAAAATTATAAAAATACATTCCTGTCTAGAGTTATGTTAAGAGATGACTCTATTCAACCATTCTAGAAGGAGAAATTCCTAGCAGGACTTCCTCCCCTCTTAGGTGAGAAAACCATAAACAAAATTCGCGAAACTTATGGGAATCATATAATCCCTTATGACCAATTAACCTATGGTCAGTTAATCAGTTTTGCTCAAAACCAGGGTCTTCAAATTTGTCAAGATTTGAAAATCCAAAAACAAATGAAATTGGAACTTAAAGTTTCAAAGAGAGAAATTGGATCATTCTGCAAGCAGTTTGATGGCAACTTCTCTATTGATAAAACCTGTGTGGGAACTTGCAGTAAAACAAAATCAAAACCTTATAATAAAACTTACAATAAGTTTCCAAAATCAAGAAAACCATTCTTTGAAAAAAGGATGAATTTTTATAAAAACCCTTATAAAAGAAATTTTAATAAGGATTCAAAACACCATAAAAAATCATTTAAAAACTTTAAAAGAATTTAAATGTTATAAATGTGGCAAGAAAGGTCACACTGCAAATTATTGCAAAATTTCTAAAAAACTTCACGAATTAAAACTTGAAGAAGACACATTTGCCAAAATATCTGCCCTTATGATAGAAACATCTTCATCATCTGAGTCTGAACAATGGACAGATGAAGAATCCAATCCCCAGGAAGACGAATTTGCAACAAGCAATTCGGATTCCTCAACTATTAAAAATATCAATGTATTAACTAAGGAAGAAGATGAACAACTTCAAGAAAAAATCCTTAAGTTAAATGATCCACCATTAACCAAACTTTATGTAGAATATTTAACTACATCTTTGGATAGATCACAATCAATTAAAAATCCTGGAATTCCAAATACCAGTAAAGGCTATTACAACCTCACTACTGTCTTGGAACGAAAGAACAAAACTATAACACCAGAAAGTCAAATTCAAGACTTAAAACTGGAAATCAAAAACATTAAACTGGAACTCCACCAGCTTAAAGAAAAATTAAAAGAATATGACATTAAGTTTCAACTACTTAATAATGGAGATAAAACATCAACATATGTGAGTGATTCTGACGATGATCTTACACAAAATATCCAAAACTTAAGAAAAATTACCACCAGAAAATACAAAATTAAGATAACCCTAGTATTTCCTGATGATTCCAAACTCGAGACCAATGCTCTTTTTGACACAGGAGCTGATCTCAATTGTATCTCCCCATCAATTGTTCCCAGAAGGTTTTACAAACCAACTGAAGAGCTTCTTAATTCTACCAATAAATCAGAAATGAGTATTATTGAAAAAACGGAGGTATCGATTCTTAAAGGATTATACCTAATCAAAACTCCATTCATCATAGTTTCTGATATAGGCTATTCAGTCATATTAGGCACACCATTTATGGATATCATAACCCCATATTCTGTTCAACATGACAGAATTTCATTCAGAATGGGACAAGATGCTTTCATCTTCCCTTTCATAGAAGAACCAAAAACAAGAGATCTTAATCTTATCAAAACCTATCCAATATCTCCTAAGGAGATTTCTGTTTTAATTGCTCATAGAGAAAAGGACCTTCTCTATCTCAAAACCAAGGTTCAATCTCATACGGTTGAGAAAGAGCTTCAGATCCCAAAGATTATAGATAAAATCTCTAAACTACAAATCTCTTTTGAAAATGAGGTATGTTCTGAATTACCCAGTGCATTCTGGGAAAGAAAACAACACATGGTAGATTTACCATATGAACCATCCTTTAAAGAAAGGGATATTCCTACAAAAGCAAGACCTATTCAAATGAATAGTGATCTTGAACAATTCTGTAGAAAAGAGATCGAAGATCTCTTATCTAAAAAATTGATCTCAAAATCCAAATCGCCGTGGAGTTGTACGACATTCTATGTCAACAAATCGGCCGAGATTGAGAGTGGAACTCCTCGGTTAGTCATTAATTATAAACCTTTGAACCAAGCATTAAAATGGATTAGGTACCCTATCCCCAACAAAAAAGACTTGCTTCAAAAATTATACTCATCATCAATATTCTCCAAGTTTGATATGAAATCAGGCTTTTGGCAAATTCAAATCGAGCCCCAACATAGGTACAAAACTGCATTCACTGTTCCATTTGGACAGTTCGAGTGGAATATTATGCCTTTTGGACTCAAAAACACACCTTTTGAATTCCAAAGGATTATGAATGACATATTCAATCCTTACTCAGAATTTTGTATTGTGTACATCGATGATGTACTTATATTTTCCAAAGATGTCAGACAACACATCAGGCATCTCAAAACTTTCTTTCATATCATAAAGAGAAATGGATTGGCACTATCAGCCAAGAAAATGACTCTTTTTCAAACAAACATTAGGTTTCTTCGACACAATATATCCATTGGAACAGTTATCCCAATCAATAGATCCCTGTAGTTCACAACTAAGTTTCCTGATAGGATTATTGACAAAACCCAGCTACAGAGATTTCTAGGTAGCTTAAATTATGTATTAAGTTTATGCCCAAATATCAATAGGTTAGCAAAACCTTTACATAATAGGCTTAAGAAAATCCTTGAGCCATGGACAGAAGAACACACAAAAATTGTGCAAAAGATAAAAGCACAAGTTCAAAACATTCCTTGTTTACATCTTGCGGATCCAATGCTCCCCAAGGTAGTAGAATCCGATGCTAGTGATCTTGGCTATGGTGGAATTTTAAAACAAGTCCAGAATAACAATGAGCAAATTGTACAATTTGCCTCTGGCCATTGGAATGATTGTCAAAAGAATTATTCCACTGTCAAAAAAGAAGTATTATCCATTGTACTTTGCATATCAAAGTTTCAATCAGATTTACTAAATCAAAATTTTTTATTAAGGATTGATTGCAAATCTGCAAAAAAAATTTAATAAAAGATGTTAAAAACATTGCATCAAAATAGATTTTTGCCCGATGGCAAGCATTATTAAGCATTTTTGATTTTGATATAGAATTTATCAGAGGAGAGAATAATTCATTACCAGATTTTCTAACCAGAGAATTTCTCCAAAACAGGTATAAAAATGAGCAGGAAGAAAAAGGGGAAGGAGAAGAGTGAAAACCCAAACCTTACCATCACCAGCCTCTCATCAGCTAAACCTATAATGACTTGGTCACAAGTCACTCATAATCAATCATCATCCTCCAAACAAACTTTGGAAGAATCATCACCTCAATTAACCCCAGAGGATTCTGAATTAAATAATCGCATCCATCAATGGTTGCAAAACATGGATTCTGAGAAAATCAGAACAGCATTACGTTGTATCCCAGAAATAGGGGAACCAACCTCTTCATCAAAATTGGAGATCATAACTCCAAAAACATTTTCACAAAAAACATCTGGAACAATTTCTATTCCAGAGAGAGGAATTACATCCTCAACTTATTTTCCTTTCAAAGGAACAAAGGATTCATTTCCCAAAACAAAATCATCATCTGAGTATTTTAAGAAACAACCAACTCAGGTGGTAACTATTATTGAAAAGGAATTTTTCAACCAAAACCCTTACCTGGCCATCCAAAGTTATTTTGGAAAAGGGATTTTTTATAGGCCATCCTTATCTTCAAAAACTCCGCAATACTATCAGAGTATTTTGGAGATTACAGGTAGTGTGGAATTCAAACATTTCCATTACCCCAAAACAACAGAAGTGCAGTTTTCAACTGCAAAAATTCATAAGGTCATATCTCCATCAAATTGGAATAATGACCTCTATAAACAACTGACTTTTCCAGTCAGCTCAACTCATTCCATTTCCCATTGTACTTCGTACAATTATTAGGATTATCACCAGGCATGGTTTAATGCATTTCTCATTCAAAATAATGATAATCAATATTCTTGGTTATTTTTCTTTATTAACAAAAATATTGATTCAAACCGATTTCCATCCTGGTTTACACAATGGTGGGAATTATTCGGAAACCTTTCATCAATTCTAATATCTCCTGTGAAAGAAAGTTATGAATCTTTCCAGTCATATTATAAACCATCAATAAGAGAGGCTAGATTCCCTCTCTTATGCATTTTCTGCACAAAATTCTATCTCCCTTGGGTATGTCAATGGGTTTTATATCCAGAAGCAACAGGGGTGATGACTATCAAACGTTATTTTCAAATCAAATGGTGGTCGTCATTCACGATCCCTAAAACACTTTTATTACCGGCCGTTGATAAATGGCTACGCCAAAAAGGTCACATAGATTACCCAGTGGAAGAAATACAAGCTTCTTCACTATTATTAGCACAAAAAGCACATACAACTGCTTTGATTGCTCAGGCCAAAACCCAGTAGGATCTCTTGGATATCATCAAACAATTATCGTCAGGATAACAACCCCAGATGCTAAAACAAGAGGAAGTTGATTCGGATGAAACACAATCACCCGATAAAATAGTAACTCCATCACAGGGAACAGAAGAGGACCTAATTGACTTAGATACCTCAATCCAAGACGTTAATTTTTGGGTTCCCAAATCAAGTTAATATTATTGGGTCTACGAGTCCACTATTTTTTACTTAGGGCCTGTGTGTCCATTAGTTTATCAATTATTTGGGCCTGCGTGTCCTTGTATTAAAATTATTTTATATTTTCTGAGGATAACTATTTTCAGGAAAGACAAAACATTAAACGGTGCCGACAAGGTTACTGTACAAATACCCAAACAGTACCCAACAAAGTACTATTCTATCACCTGTTCGGAATAATGAAGCATCTACTATTCACATTAGTAGTCAAGATTCCTACAGTATCAAGTGGCTGATAAGGTTACTATTCTAGTGGCAGACATTATACTATTCACAAATAGTAACAGCATCTTCCACAAATTACTTGGTTATTTAAGAAGAACGAAGTCAGAGGAGAGGGGGTCCAACAATTTCGAGTTTTCTCTCTAGCATTGAATACTCTCTCCTCTCTTAAAACTGTTTTAATTAATAACCTTTGTTTACTTTTATTTATAAGTAAGTTTATTTGTTTATTTCCAGTTTATTTAAATTAAGTTTTATTTTAAGTTTATTTTATTTATATTTTGTATTATAATTTACAATATGACTTGCTAAGCCGCCTAATTATCAATATAATATATGAGCTTGATAAGCATTTGTTCTTGATTTAGTAAGATTGCTTTTATTTATAACTCCCCACCCATTTACACAATTATTTTTATTAGAATAAAATTAACAAAATATTTATAAAATAGATATGTTTAAGATTCTCATAATTTTATTCAAAAATATATTTTACAATAATAATAATATATTTTTATGTGTTCAAGTATAGATAGATTTTCATTATGATGTATTTAATTTTCTTAATATGTTTAAAATATTTATTTATTTTTATTAATATTTATTAATATTAAATATAACATCATGCATATTATTTGTTTTTATTTATTTTTATGAATATAAATGTTATTTTTATTAAGTTATGAATAATAGTATAAATTAAGTACATTCCAATAAATCACTTTTTTGATGTTTCAAAAAATTCTATTTTATTTTTATTTTATATTTTTTTTGGAAAATTAACTTCCTTACTAGAATCAAAATACCTATTCTTCGACAGCATCTTAATCCTTTCGAAATGAAAAGAAAAAAAAAGGAGAGAATTATTAGATTTTATTTTATTGATTACATTCACAAATTTATAGTTCTCTATATTCATTTTTCTTATTCTATTAATCTATTAAGTATGTTATTTTTAAGATAATTTTTTTATTATAATATTGATTTTATAAAAAATAGAAGTTGATTCAAGAATTTCTATCTGCTAAACAAAATTTCTTCCTTTTTTTTATAAAAGTATTTTCACATATAGATGCCTTATTTGTAACTTATTTGTGAAAGTTTGAATGAAAATGTTTATTATATTTTTTTATAATTTATTTTATTTTATATTGTTATTTATAAAGTTTTTTTATGAATGAGATTTTGTTTTTTTAATTAATCATCTATTTTATAATAATTAATATTTTCAC
Source organism: Hippophae gyantsensis (assembly GCA_030763125.1). NCBI lineage: Eukaryota > Viridiplantae > Streptophyta > Magnoliopsida > Rosales > Elaeagnaceae > Hippophae > Hippophae gyantsensis. The sequence continues at coordinate 41,698,885 of CM061039.1, forward strand.
TTTAGGATGAAGTGAAAATAGTTTATTTATAATTATTATATAATTAAAATAAAAAAAATATAAAAAAATATCGTTGAAATTATAATACAAAAAATATTAGTATCCATACATTTGTCCATGAGTAAAATTACATCTTACATTTAGGTAAATCACCATTACTCGTACTGGTATATGTAAAAGTGTTTGGAAAATTAATTATTTAATGAGATCAATTTTAAAAAAATAAAAATAAAATAAGTGATCGGTAAATATTAGATATATCTTATACATAGTGTAAGATAGAATGATAGTGCTCATAATAATAAGTAATGCATTACGAAAAAGTAAATCATTACCACATGTTTGATTGGAAAGAATGAAATGAAATCAGAATTGATTCCTTCCATTTTTTGTGTTTGGTTGGACGGAATGGAGGACGCAATGAAATCAGATTACTAAAAAAGAAGAACTCACAATTCCTTCTCCCCACCTTAGTAATCATAATTCCATTCTCATTTAAACTTTTTTTTTTTCAATTTTACCCACACATAAAATATAACCTTAAACCCTAAATCCAAATCCTAAAACCCTAAACCCCAAATCCCAAATCCCTAAACCTTAAATCCCAAATTCTAAATCCTAAAACCCTAAACCCCAAATCCCTAAACCCTAAAACCCTAAACCCCAAATCCCCAAAATCTCAAACCCAAAATTCCAAAACCCTAAACCCTAAACCCAATATTTAAAAACCCTAAATCCAAATCCTAAAACCCTAAACCCTAAATCCCTAAACCCCAAATCCCTAAACCCTAAACCCCAAATCCCAAAACCCTAAACCCCAAATTCCAAATCCTAAAACCCTAAACCCCAAATCCCTAAACCCTAAACCTTAAACCCTAAACCCCAAATCCCCAAATCCCTAAACTCAAAATTCCAAAAGCCTAAAACATAAATCCTAAAACCCTAAACCCCAAATTCTAAATCCTAAAACCCTAATCCCTAAACCCCAATTTCCATATCCTAAAACCCTAAACCTTAAACCTTAAACCCTAAAACCCTAAACCCTAAATCCCCAAATCCCTAAACCCTAAACCCTAAACCTTAAAACATAAATCACAAAACCTAAAACCCTAAAACATAAATCTCAAAACCCTAAACCCCAAATTCCAAATCCTAAAACCCTAAATCCCAAATCCAAATTTCTAAAACCCTAAACCATTTTTAGAAAAATAATAATTTAAACCCTAAACCTTAACCTACAAATATAACCCCAAATCCTAAATCCCTAAACCCTAAATCCTACATCCTAAACCTCAAAACCTTAAACCCTATTTAGAAAAATAATAATTTTAATAATATATTTCTTTTTAATTAAGTAATAATTATTTAGAAAAATAATGATTTCAATAATGTATTTTGTCTGACGAAAAAATAGTAATTAAATGATATTATTTGAACTTTACAGCATGTAGGGGTATTAAGGTCATTTACAGTTTTTTTCATTCCATTCCAGTGACAAACCAAACACTGTAATCCTGATTCCGAGCTTGATTCCAGTGATAAAACCAAACAAAATTGTTTCCTTTCCATTCTATTCCATTCTAATTCCATTCCACGAACCAAACGCCACCTACGTGTATAGAAATCTAATTATTAATTAAATTTTAAAAAATTACACGAAATTATGAGATGATTGAAACATAGATAACATTTAATATTTCAATTATATTCTCCGATATTTTTCATAATAATATGGGAAAGATATTGCCTTTAGCCCACTTTTTTTTTGTCCATATTTAATCCACAATGGGCTTTGGCTTCATACTAGTTTAAGATAACTAAATTTGTGGCAAAATTTAGAAATAAATTCTTAATAAATTAGTATTTGGAAAAAATGCTTTTAACATTGTTAGCCAGTTTTTATTTTCCTACGTTTCCAACCTTTTTTTTTTGTAGCCGAAGTTGTTGATGGTGATATCGTGCGGTTTATACTCATCAATAGAATCCAAGTTTAAATTTCAATAAATTCGGCTGATATCCACCAAAATCGATTATATATGACTAAAATAGACATAACTAAATAAAAAAAATATCAAGAGTTAGATCAAAGTATACATATAAAGATGATACTGGTAACTCCATGTGTGTTATAGCCAGAGACAATAATGCTCAATCAAATGTGCACTCAACAAGTTCCTACTTGCCATGTACTTCAAGCCAAGTTATTTGCAATTTTATGCACATCATGTCAATTAAGAAGCCAACATTGGGAGTAAGTGATAATATCGAGTGACAATCAAATAGCCATAAATTATCTAAATAAAAAACCTAATGTTTATTTTTCTTTACATTTAATTTTACTTTTATATATCAATCTAAGTAAAAATATATTTATTAATCCATAATAAAAATCAATCAAAAATAAACATGAATTAGAATTATAACAAACATGAATCAAAATAGAGAAAAAAAATAGATATAAAACTCATTACATTTCTTTGTATTTACTAATAACATTAAGATGAAAAAATATTAATTTAATTAAATGTTATTTTAAAAGTAATAATATATATATATATATAATATTAAAATAAAGAATAATTTTTTAATTTTATCTCGTGGATTTGGAAAAGGGAATCAATATCAAAGAGGATAAATTCTATTTGTCAATAAATCACAAATGATGTAACGTAATATTATTAATAAGTCCACATGAATATATTTATTTAAAAAATTTCATGTTAATTATGATTACAATATAGTCGTGATATATAAAAGTGTGATAAATAAAAATGACTAGTTTTTAGGAAATAAGCATGTAAATCAAAATGACTAGCCTTTTCCTTTTCGTTTTCCTTGTTGGTAAATGTCACTAATAGCCATTAACAAGGTAGTTCATAGTTTGAGAACTTGTGCTCTAAAAAATAAGAGTAGATTTAGAATTGTTGTTTTGTTGATCTACCCTAATATATTATGTCTTTCATCCAAGGTTAAAGTCAATGATATTGTTGATAATATTGCGATATTGTAACAATTTTACATATCCCCATATCGAAACGTAATAGTTATATTTTTTAGATAAATTATAGCAAAATTTCCTATAATATTTTCAAACTGATATTATCATTAAATTGTCATAAAAATATCATTTTTTATTATCTAAAATATACTAAATATTTTAGATATTATAGGTAAAATATCAACAAATATCGACTCTACATTAAGATGAGATTTATTGATCATGATATCATAATAAAGAAAATATATTCTTTACAAGTGAATTTTCTCTTCATATTATTGAGATTTATCTATTTATAATAGTTAATACAATTAGATAATCTACTTAATTATTTCAAACATTTTAACTAATTTTTCTACAATATTTTGCAAAAGAAATATATTTTATTTTACAATATTTTAATTAATTAATCAACTTATTGTTCAATATAAATATAATGAGTATTTAAAAATACATGTATTAAATAAAAAATTAATTTAAAATATGTTTATGTAGATTTTTGTGAACACTAGGTAGAACTATCCTCCGTAGATCTGTGAGATGAAATAAACCTTAGAACCTTGAACATCGTTTGGGTGATGGTCTTTGTTCTTCCCATGCTTAAGTTAATAAGAAGACGATGAAGTTTTAGGAGAGTTATAGGTCTCACTCTATGATTAAGATGAAAGATTGTGTTTAGTTGTGATTTTTTGTTAAGTGAGAGAAGTTGTGAGATTTGAGATTTGTAAATGTGCGTAATGGTGAATGTATATAGGAAGAAGAGTCAAGTTAATACATATCCATTACCCGTGTAGATATATGATGTACAAAAACTTAATAGTCAAATTTGTATTTTATTAAAACCTCGCAAGTGTACGAATCATTTATAATAAGCGATAAATATACTTTCAATGTTAGTTTAAAGAAGAACTACATGGTTTTAAATAATTGTCAAATTTCTTAAAACCAAATGCAAAAATAAAACCTAAGTATTCTATCATAATATTTTGATTTTGAAAATACTAAACTTAATGATAAAATAATGAAATAAATAAAGAGGTTAATTCAAACGAATCAAGGCACTTATGTAATTAACAATTAGTTGAGAATTTATGGGAATAATTATCAAGTTAAACATATTTAATTTTTCCTTTTATGTATGAAAATATCCTTAGGCGAGGATCAAATTCTTTGTTAATTAAATCAATTAATATCTTTAAGTGGAGATCATTAAGTGATAGATTAAATTATGCTTTATTTCTAAAAAAATAGCAAACTACTTAAATTAATGCTTCAGGCACAACACTTAATTTAAACTTTTAATCAAGTTATCAAAATTAGATTTAGATGATCTTGTTGAAACCTAATTTTTATATTTTAAATCTATTGTAAAAAATGTATCATTATTATATTACTCAATAATAAATTTTACAAAAATCTTGAATAAAAAAATAATCTTAACTTATTTTGTAAAAATATTAACCTAAATTAATCTTAACAAGTATGACAACAAAACTAAATTTTCATAGTTAAAATTAGCTAGATATGCTCAATTTAATAAATGATCAGTAGAGTAAAAATAATATTCAAAAATACAAAAAAAGAGATTAATCTATCTATAAAATTAATAAATACAAATAAGATATACGATATCAATTAAAGATAATAGGGTATGTCCTGCTCAATAATTATGATCTTGATTCTCAATGCATTATTAAATATAGAGATATCTCTTGTAGTTTTTTTAATATAAAAAACCTCCAAAAGATCTTCCTCTTATTATTTATGAATATAACCTATTTGTAAAAAAACTATAAACTAAAGAACAAAAATTAGCTCCAACAGTTGAGAGTAACTAAACAAAAAAATGTATATTACCTTAAACTATGATATGACCTAAAACACAAAACGATACTATTTATAGGTTGATGTTGGTACTGGTGTTGAGGGCTTTGGGCTAATAAATATAGGCATAGTGTGGCCCAAACTTTCCTCCACTATGGGCCGAGACTTAACACTTCTCCTAGTTGCAAACAAAAATGGTAACAGAGATTGAGGTGTTAACTAAGTTGATGTTTACAAATATTTTAAAGATTATCAAGATCTTATAAATATCCTCAAAATCCTACGCAATGGATAGATTTGGAATGTCGAATTGGATGCAATGAATAAATTAGGAAGGAATTTTTTTGTTTTAGTTAATTATGGGCTTTTTATATTTAGTAATTTTTATTATAGTTAATTGTGGGCTATTTATTTTAAGTCTTAGTATTTTATTTAATTGTGAGCCTTTTATGTTTAGTAATTTTTATTTTAATTAATTGTGAGCTTTTTATTTTAAGTCTTGTAGTCTTTTTTTTTTAAGGTTGGATTGGGATCAATCCATAACTAAATAGGTCAATTATGCCCATTTCATCTTGGGTTTTTTCTTTTAGGGTATTTTGCTTATAAAGAAGAAAAACTATGCAATATAGAGGCAAGAACGAATATTCATAAATGAAAAGAAAATTTCAAAAAGCTTCTTGCTTTGCCTTCTTATGTTCTTCATTAAATATTTGAATTTGACTTATCAAAGGGAGTGATCATCTTTTGTGGCATCTCAAGGTTTGGGTTTTAAGGACATTGTTTTCTTAGGGTTCTAATATGATCATCTTTAATACGTTCTTAACAAATCAATCATTTATATTTCTTTGAGTTCGTGGGCTCCTAGGTTGTTCGCCTAAAGGGTTTGCATAATTTGGTGTCAAAGCCTTGGTTTCTGAAACAGGTTATCTATCTTCATATATCTTTGTTTTGAATTTTAAATTTAAAAAAAAATTGTCCTTTGATGGTTTTCTGCATTCTTGAGTCACAAATCACAAATCACAAAAAAAGAAATTTCGTCCTTTCAAGTCTTTTATTTTCTTTCAATTTTGTTGTCGTTATTTTCGTCTTTGGATTTTGTTTCATATTTTTCTTTGAATTATTCGTATCTTTTTCTTGTTCTTTTGTGAGAGTAAAATAACATTCTTAAATTATGAGTGTTTAAAACTGCTTTACTTGTGAGGTGTGAGTAATACTATAACTTTGGGATTTTTGAGTGCTCCTAAGACAATGACTATGGGTGATCGTGGTTGAGTGGTTTCCTACATTGATTGTACACTATCTTATTCACATAACTAATTGTTGGTAGCTAATTGCACTACTGCGTGCAGTGTTGGCTCTAAAGAAGAATTAGATCTATGTGTCAGATTAAGTTATTACAAAAGCAACAAACAAAGGCAGCAATAGACAGTTAGGATAGTGTGGTCCCGACTAATAGAAGTATTTACGTTTATACTTTTATTGAGTTATATATGTTTATTATTTATTGTGAATTGTTCGTTATCGATTGGTTGCCGAGGTACCACATATGAAGGGATTATATGTGAGTTTATCTCGTTATATCTTCTATTATGTATGATAAGCTATTGTTAGTATAATTTGAGTTTTTATCTGTATGTACCAACATACTAGATTTAGACTCTAATTAGATATCTTATTTGTTTCTATATAGTTGCATGCTGTAAGAGTATAATCATTATTTTCTAAATATGTTTCCACATATAAGGTCTTGTAGTGATTGAAAATTCTTTATAGCTTTTCTAGTATGTGTGTTTGATTCACATATTGTATGTTGTTTTCCATGCTTACGCATGTTGCATGTCTGGATATGAGTTTGTGTGGTACACTATCACTAGTATGTTTACTACAGATTGTTCTTTTGTATCTTCTGGTTGCTTTTATTGTATGTTGAATTAAGCATGTTGTTTAGTTCATCCATTGTTTTATCTACTTATTTCATGTTGTGAGGCCTGTTTGGCCGAGTTAGAATAGAGCTTACAAAAATATTCCATGGGTTGGCATCTACACCCCTCATCTAGGTCCCAGTTGCCTATTTAAGTCAAGAGAACAATTGACCTTTGTGCATTTGTTCCTACGTATAGAATTCTCAAAAAGAAATAAATAGTAAAACTAAAATTAAATAAAATTAAAAAATAAAAAATGAAATAAAATAAAAACTAAAATGAAAAAAACTTCTTATGCTTTAGTTTCTTTTCAATTTATAATCAAAACCTCTAGTACAAGTTAAATAAATATCCCAAAGGTTCATATTTTATTGTTAAAATTAGTTACAAATCATAAATTCATGTTTCATTACAAAAATATATCAATTTTGACACACCCAATCCTAGTGTTAAGAATCAGAATTCGCTTTGATTCTAATCCTCACAAGTAAACTCTCAATTTCACACTGATCCTATGGGTTCAAGCACTCAACAAAGATATATACAAATAAAAGTTATGTAAATAAACAAGCAAAAATGTTTGTATATGATTAAACAAGAAAGACTCCAAAAGTGCATAACATTGATTTCATGAAAAAAATCAAATGCTAGGATTTATGAAGAAATCACATTACTATTCTTATGCATAAATTAAAATCATCAAGCAAATATTTCAAGTATGTGCCTTAAGATGATTGAAAATGAATTGACTTCAAGAGGATTTATTTCCTATTTTTCTTTTGCAATAACCATCTCACTACTTGAAGAACTTTAGGATCACAATAGTTAGTTATGCTATTTATTTCTTTTCTCTTTTTTTAGAAAGTGGATCCATGTATACATGTATGATTTAATGAGGGGTTAATTTATCTCTTTTTTTGTTGGATTTAGGGAAACCTAGATATATATCTCTTTTTTGGAAGTCAAGTATGGATAAAATATGCATATACTTTAAATTTTACTCAAATAATTCAATCAAGCAATAAAAATAAGTATATGATTTTTCATCAGCTATTAACATTCAATACAAAACCTATAGATATGAAGATCATCTAATAATTTAAAATAATAAGAAAAGTGTTTAAAGGAATAGAAAAATATTATCACTCTAAATAAAATGCTTATAGGCTCAAAATATTCTCACAAGGTAATCTCTACTATTTAATTCCTAAACATCAATTTTGGATTTGTCTCAATATCAACATCTAAGCATGAAACACAAACTATGAAAAAAAAACTAATTCTAATAATATCCCATGACATGTCTAAGACATCAATCAAATAATGCAGAGACTCAAACATTTACTTTAAATCAACTAAAAGCATGATAAGTTTTCAATTTTTTTAAAAATGAACCTAAATATCCCCCAAACAACTAAATAAAATTAATAAATGCAAACATATTTTAATAAAAGATTAAAAATGCCTAATTTCATATGTAACTTTTTTTCACCCGAACCTAGAATCGACATTATCCTTATTGTATCAAATGTAAATTAAAGATAAAGAAGAAAAAGAAAAAAAAAAGTTACACATTTAACTTAGCTCAATGTAATCAAGTAGTGATGTGATAAGTCATGGTGCATCCATCATCTAACATAATTTTATCACACTAACAAAATGTTATGTACTTCTCATAAATCACATTAATAAACAGTTATAAATTTAACACTTTTAAAAAGAATAAACTTGTTTACTTCAACAGAAAAATAAAAACAAAGGTAAAGTAAAATAAATTAAATTAAATCTAAAATGACAAGAAGCAAAATAAAAACCATAAACAATTAAATTAAAAGTCATAAAAATGAAATTCATGGGAATAAATAAATAAAAATAATCCAAAATAAAGTTAGAGCTCAGTTATCTAGGTCATCTAGTCCTTCTTCATAGTCATATGTAGGCTCGGGTGATCTAAAAACGAACTAGTAACTTGGATTATTAGTTGCTCTCAATTGACTATTTTCAATTCCAAAATGAGAGTGAGTTAACCTTTGCATCTCTATGAGATGTCATATAGATTCAGCTTAAAATCGGTGTTGAGTACTTGTAAATTCGACATGTAGGGTAGTGTATTCTTGGACATAATTCTTTATATTAGTCACATCTTCTCTTAATTGATGAACTTTATCTCTCATGGAAGCTTTTGAAGAAGAGGCTACCCTTTTGTCCCTTTGGGTTCCTTTGGTACTTGAGGTGAGTTCACTTATGTATATTAGAGATAATAATTCACCCGATTTTAATAAAACCTCACTCTTTAGATAATTCACCTCCGCTTTAGTACATAAAGCTATAAATAACTCGAAGGTAATTGTCTCTAGATAATCTTATCCATTGGTTGATTATTGCTCCAACATCTATGCTCTTAGTGGATACTATTACAAAGAGTAATATAGCTTGTTCCTTGTCCACAAAACTATAGTGTGTGGTGGGCATGAGTCTAGAAAAAATAAAATATTGTCAAATTCAAGAAACCTTAGTTAAATGCTTGGCTTCGAAACCTTTGTGTTTCCCATTAGGAAATTCCCATTCAACCTTATCCATAATTAGAGTTTATATTACCTCTGTATAGACCATATTGTCCAGAAAAGTTTTGTATTCACCTTGGATCACATCCATTAAACCATAATAAGAATTGTCCACCCCTAAACTTTACCTTATTGTTAACAACGTTGGGAACATTTGAATAGAATTCTCAAAAGATGGAATCAATAGTGCCTTCTAAGCTTTTTACGAACTGTTTCCATCTAAGTGTTGCTATTATGTCTATAATTCCTTCAAAATGACTATCATGTCTAAGCTAAAATTTCATTTCCCTTTCTATTATAAAGTTTTTGTTATTTTCAATGAGCTTATCAAACCTAAGTTTTGCCTCTACACTAGTAACTTTGGTTCTATTATATTCTGTGGGGATTCTCTTCCTTTCAAGTGTCACCTCTATTTCTTTTGGAAGGCATTAAATCAAGTTCTTAAAACTAGGGTTTCCACAAAAATTTCAAAAATTTAAGCAACGCAATTCTAGAAATTATTCAAAAACATTTCCTTCATCTTCTCTTAAACCAATTTAGAGTTTGGTACTCTTAAATCCAAAAATCTCAAATATAACTCACAAAAATAAAAAAAATAATCTAAGAATTATTTTGGAAATTTTTGTTCACTTGTATTGATATGAAGAATATGAAGATTAAAAAAAACCCTTTTAAGAAGATGAACCCTTGAAGAACTTGTGGAAGATTTGAAAAAATCTTTCAAGAAATGGCCATAACTCAATTAGGATGAGAAGTGTATGAAGAAATTGGAAGGGTTTTAGGAAAAAAAAAATGAATTTTGGGGGAGAGAAAATTAGGTCTTGGTGAGGAAGAAGAAGAGAAAATGACAAAAAAATAATTTAAAACGCATAAGGCTGCATTTATAGTGAAAATTTTGAACACGGGCCACATTGTAGGTTATTTCATGGTGCGTTTTGCTAGACAAAGTGTTCATGGATCGATGTCCCACAACGTACAAAACTTCATGCCATGATGAGATAAGATTTTCGTCACTACCTAATTTTATCTCATATACCCCATGTTGTGGTTAGAAAATGGCCATGCCGTGGAACATATTTTTTTGATAAATTAATACTATAACTAATCTAATACTAAGTATTATAACTATTATAACTATTAAATAATGATAACAAAAAAATAAAAATAAAAACAATTATAACTATTAAATAAAAATAATAAATAATAAAACTAAACAAAAAAGATCAATGAGTTACCTCACATCCAAGACTTAGTTTATCCTCTTAGCAAGATGTTATTTGGGAAGACTTCCAATTATAATAAACTCAATATTCCCAAATCATTGAGTTTTTTATTTGACAACTACTTTCTTACTTGCTTCTGCAAGTGTTTAGACAGTTGATCTACTTGTATCTCTACCCTTTTTACGGATGCTTCGAATGAGTCCAACCTTTGATTATTTTTGGATTGGTTGTCATTGGTTACTTGAATGAAAGCATTCAAGTTTTCATCTAAGGTTTGTTTGTTGGGAGGATTTCGTGACACTTGTTAGGAGTGGTATTGTTGATCCTATTGGTTAGAGTCTTGGGTATAGGGACGATTATTTGTCCTTCAAGAGAAATTATGATGATTTCTCCACCTTAGGTCATAAGTGTTTGCATTGGGGTCATACTTAGGTTTAGATTGGTACCCCTTCATTTCATTCATCTACTCAAGTCTTATAATAGCTTCTCTTTGATAGGGATAGGTATCGACACCATGTCTTAAATTACTACACACACCACATTGTTCTCTGTTTGAAGTGCCTTGTGTAGCGAGAAATGAGACTTGCTTGGTCAGTTATGCAAGTTGCATAGTTACTTCAGTACTAGAATCTACTACATGAACTTTGACTTTTCTCACTCTTAAGCTCTTTTGTTGGGAATTAGCACTCAAAATTTCAAAGAGATTGTAAATCTTTAAGGCGGTTTTCTCCACCATTGCACTGCCTATAGCATTGTCAATGATGAACTAACATTTTTATATCAACTCACTACAGAAAAATTGGTTCTATAGCTGTAATGGATAACTATGGTGAAAGGATAAATTGAAAAAAAGTTTAAACCTATCACAAGCCTCATTGAATGGTTCACATTCCATTTGAAAGGAAGTAGGAGTCTTCATTTTCAAGTCAAAGCAAGACCTGTTTTTCAACTTAGAGAAATATTTTTTGTTCAGTTGAAGAACTTTCCCCTCTTATAAGGGTGTTGGTTCCATTCATACTTTTCCATAGAGTTTAATCACCATTTCATTGGAGACTTACTGTCTCATTGCCGAAATATCACAAATCTAAGTTTAATTTTTTGACGTGGTGTAGAAACCCAAAATAATTCTTGGAACTAGGGTGACATGAAGTTTAAGCCATGACCACATTTAGGATCTATAACCAATTAAGGAGTAATATAAACCTAATGAAGTTATTCTCCTTCCATTGAACCATCTCCAGCCAGGATGTTAGAATTGATGAAAGGTTTCCGAATAGCTCCCACCATTGTAAAAACCAAGATGGAAACCGATTTGAATCAATATTTTTATTAATAAAGAAAAAAAACAAGAATGTTGATTATCTTTATTTTGAATGAGAAATGCATTAAACCATGCATGGTGATAGTCCCAATAATTGTACGAAGTACAATGGGGAATGGAATGAGTTGAACTGACTGGGAAAGTCAGTTGTTTATAAAGATCGTTATTCCAATCTGATGGAGATATGACCTTATGAATTTTTGCAGTTGAAAATTGCACTTCTGTTGTTTTGGGGTAATGGAAACGTTTGAATTCCACACTACCTGTAATTTCCAAAATACTTTGATAGTATTGAGGAGTTTTTGAAGATAAGGATGGCCTATAAAAAATCCCTTTTCCAAAATAGCTTTGGATGGCCAGGTAAGGGTTTTGGTTAAAAAATTCCTTTTCAATAATGGTTACCACCTGAGTTGGTTGTTTCTTAAAATACTCAGATGATGATTTTGTTTTGGGAAATGAATCCCGTGTTCCTTTGGAAGGAAAATATATCGAGGATGTAATTCCTCTTTCTGGAATAGAAATTGTTCCAGATGTTTTTTGTGAAAATGATTTTGAAGGTATGATCTCCAAATTTGATGAAGTAGTTGGTTTCCCAATTTCTGGGATACAACGTAATGTCGTTCTGATTTTCTCAGAATCCATATTTTGCAACCATTGATGGATGTGATTATTTAATTCAGAATCCTCAGGAGTTAATTGAGGTGATGGTTCTTCCAATGTTTGTTTGGAGGATGATGATTGGTTATGAGTAACCTAAGACCAGGTCATTATGGGTTTAGCCGATGAGAGGCTGGTAATGGTGAGGTTTGGAGGTTCACTCTTCTCCTTTCCCTTTTTCTTCTTGCTCATCTTTATACCTGTTTTGGAGAAATTCTCTAGTTAGAAAATCTGGTAATGAATTATTCTCTCCTCTGATAAATTCAATATCAAAATCAAAAATACTTAATAATGCTTGCCATCTGGCAAAAATTTATTTTGATGCAATGTTTTTAACATCTTTTAATAAAATTTCTTTTGCAGACTTACAATCAATTCTCAGTAAAAAATTTTGATTTAATAAATCTGATTGAAATTTAGAAATACAAAGTACTATGGATAGTACTTCCTTTTTGACAGTGGAATAATTCTTTTGACAATCATTCTAGTGGCCAGAGGCAAATTGAACAATTTGCTCGTTGTTATTCTGGACTTGTTTTAAAATCCATCCGTAGCCATTATCATTGGCATCGGTTTCTACTACCTTGGGGAGCGTTGGATCCGCAAGATGTAAACAGGGAATGTTTTGAACTTGTGCTTTTATTTTTTGCACAATTTTTGTATGTTATTCTGTCTATGGCTCATGGATTTTCTTAAGCCTATTATGTAGCGGTTTTGCTAACCTATTAATATTTGGGCAAAAACTTAATACATAATTTAAGCTACCTAGAAATCTTTGTAGTTGGGTTTTGTCAATAATCCTATCAGGAAACTTGGTTATGAATTGTAGGGATCTATTGATTGGAATAACAGTTCCATTGGATACGTTGTGTCCAAGGAATCTAATGTTTGTTTGGAAAAGAGTCATTTTCTTGGCTGATAAAGCCAATCCATTTCTCTTTATGATATGGAAGAAAGTTTTGAGATGTCTGATGTGTTGTCTGACATCTTTGGAAAATATAAGTACATCGTCGATGTATACAATACAGAATTATGAGTAAGGATTGAATATGTCATTCATAATCCTTTGAAACCCAGAGGGTGCGTTTTTGAGTCCAAATGGCATAACATTCCACTCAAACTGTCCAAATGGAACAGTGAATGCAGTTTTGTACCGATGTTGGGGCTCGATTTGAATTTTCCAAAAGCTTGATTTCATATCAAACTTGGAAAATATTGATGATGAATATAATTTTTGAAGCAAGTCTTTTTTGTTGGGTATAGGATACCTAATCCATTTTAAGGCTTGGTTCAAAGGTTTATAGTTGATGACTAGCCGAGGAGTTCCTCTTTCAATCTCGGTTGATTTGTTGACATAGAAAGCCACACAGCTCCACGGCGATTTGGATTTGGAGATTAAATTCTTTGAGAAGAGATCTTCGATCTTTTTTCTACAGAATTGTTCAAAGTCACCATTCATTTGAATAGGCCTTGCTTTTGTAGGGATATCCTTTTCTCTAAAGGATGATTCATATGGTAAATTAACCATATGTTGTCTTCTTTCTGAGAATGCACTGGGTAATTCAGAACATACCTCTTTTTCAAAAGAGGTTTGTAGTTTAGAGATTTTATCCTTAATCTCTGGAATTAGAAGTTCTTTCTCAACTGTATGAGATTGAACCTTGGTTTTAAGATAGAGAAGGTCCTTTTCTCTATGAGTAATTAGAATAGAAATCTCTTTTGGGGAGATTGAATAGGTTTTGATGAGATTAAGATTTCTCGTTTTTGGTTCTTCAATGAAGGGAAAAATGAAAGCTTTTGCTCCCATTTTGAAAGAAATTCTGTCATGTTGAACAGAATATGGGGTAATGATATCCATGAATGGCGTGCCTAATATGACTGAATAGCCTATATCAGATACAATGACAAATGGAGTTTTGATTAGGTATAATCCTTTTAGAATCGATACCTTAGTTTTTCCAGTAATACTCATTCGAGATTTATTGGCCGAATTAAGACGTTCTTCAGTTGGCTTATGAAACCTTATGGGAACTATTGATGGGGAAATGCAATTGAGATCGGCTCCTGTGTCAAACAGAGCAATGGTCTCAAGTTTTGAATCATCAGGGAATACTAAGGTTATCCTAATTTTATATTTCTTGGTGGTAATTTTTCTTAAATTTTGGATATCTTGATTATTTTGAGTAAGATTATTATCAGAATCACTCACATAGGTTGATATTTTGTCTCTATTATTAAGTAGTTAAAACTTAATATCATATTCTTTTAATTTTTTTTAAGCTGGTGGAGCTCCAATTTAATAGTTTTGATTTCCAATTTTAAGTCTTGAATTTGACTTTCTGGTGTTATAGTTTTGTTCTTTCGTTCCAAGATAGTAGTGAGGTTGTAATATCCTTTACTGGTATTTGGAAGTTCAGAGTTTTTTAATGGTTTTGTTTTATCCAAAGATGTAGTTAAGTATTCTACATAAAGTTTGGTTAATGATGGATCATTTAACTTAAGGATTTTTTCTTGAAGTTGTTCATCTTCCTCCTTAGTTATTACATTAATGTTTTTGTCTGAGGAATCTGAATTGCTTGTTGCAAATTCATTATCCTGGGGATTTGATTCTTCGTCTGTCCATTGTTCAGACTCAGATGATGAGGATGTATCTGCCATAAGAGCATATATTTTGGCAAGGGTGTATTCTTCAAGTTTTAATTCGTGAAGTTTTTTAGACATTTTGCAATAATTTGTAGTGTGACCTTTCTTGCCACATTTATAACATTTAAATTCTTTAAAGTTTTTAAAGGGTTTTTTATAATGTTTTGAATCCTTATTAAAGTTTCTTTTATAAGGTTTTTTTATAAAAATTCATTCTTTTTTCAAAGAATGGTTTTCTTGATTTTGAAAACTTATTATAAGTTTTATTAGATTCTTTATGATGTTTAGTTTGGGTTTTGCTACGAGTTCCCTCGCAAGTTTTATCAATAGAGAAGTTGCCATCAAACTGTTTGTAGAATGATCCAATTTCTCTCTTTGAAACTTTAAGTTCCAATTTCATTTGTTTTTAGATTTTCAAATCTTGACAAATTTAAAGACCCTGGTTTTGAGCAAAACTGATTAACTGACCATAGGTTAGTTGATCATATGGGATAATGTGATTCCCATAAGTTTCGCAGATTTTTTTCTGGTTTTCTCACCTAAGAGGGGAGGAAGTCCTGCTAGGAATTTCTCCTTCCAGAAGGGTTGAATAGAGTCATCTCTTAACATAACTCTAGACAAGAATGTAGTTTTATAATTTTGAAAATCGCTCATCTTCCTACATTTTATGTTGGAAAGAAGATCAGCGTTTTTATCTTTTAAATGGGATGAGTCCCCCATAAAATGATGTGATATGGTAAAAAGTAATGTTGAGACTGCATCCTATATAGGAGCACCTTGATGGGAGAATATAGGTGTACCGCTTTCATCAATCAATATTGCATTGTAGATTTCTAACTGTTGTTGTTTTGATAGATGATGATCCCACCATCCTTTTAGTTGGCTTGAGAAGCCAACTATTAATAATTCAACAACTGTTTTATCAGTTGTACCTATTTGGGTTTTATAAGCATTTGACGCCATGATCATTTGCTGTAAGATATTTAATATCTCATGATTAGTCATACCATCTATGTTCCAAACATAGATAGAAGACGTGTTATACTTAGTTTGGATAACCTGGCTAGGTTGGGTTCCTATGGTATGAGGATACTTAACTGGGCTAGGTTCTTGCCAAGCTAATTTTTGAAGATGAGGAATTGGTTCTGAAGGGGTTTCCTGGGAACTATCCTCAGATGATATTTCAGATCCTAGTTTGCTAAGAATACTAAGATCCTGTAATGGTTTCTGGGTTGACTTTGGAGTCATTGATGACTCAGGAACAACTAATCCTATGTTGTTTGAAAATTGTTCTTCTAATTGGGATTTAAGTGTATTATTCCAATTTTGAAGTTTTTCAAATTTTGATGTTATTTCTTCCTGGGCTGGTTTGGAGACCTGGAAAGGTTTGAAGATAGGGTTTTTTATTATCCTATCTGTAGGTTGATAAGAGGTAGAGAGGATATCTATTTTTAGATTTTTCTCTATCCTAATTAATTGTTTACCTAAACTGTTTAGGGTGATGTTTGTATAGTTATTTTGGGTAACTATGTTTTTGAGGTTGGTTGCCAGGTTCTCTTGAGGGTTCTTAAGAGGAAAGGCTTCTACCTGACTATCCTAGTAAGGGATGGTAATAGGTCTTAATGGAGGATGTTCAGCTTCCATTGAACCATCTGGAGTTTCTCATATGGGTAACTTCTTTTTTGTTTTGATCATATTAACTTCGTCAATTAGATCATCTGTTTCTTCTATAAACTTATCGAAGTCAGCTAATGTGATTTTGTTAGGTTTGTTTTTTGAAAAGGTTTTGAGTTGTGGAGTTAAAGCTATCGGTTTGTTAGCTAAAGATTCTACTGGTTCATTTTCTAAAAGCATATCGAAGTCAGCTTTTGTGACATCCGAGACACTGATTGATGGGAATAACTTATATTGTGGAACTATAGCTATAGGTTCTATGGCTATTGGTTCTGCTGTAATGTTGACTGGTTTAGGGTCAATTTGAATTAAAGGTTTGACTATTAATTCTGGTAATGGATCCTGAATAGTAACTGGTAGTTTACCTATTAAGACCGTTGATGGTTTGACTAAGTCAACTAGTGATATTTTGTTATCCTGTGTAAGGGTAACAATGTGATCTGGTAATTTTTTTACAGATTTAGGGTTTATCCTATCTGTATGTTTTGATTGATGTACAAATGGGGAGTCTAATCCTTTGGATGCCCTATAGATTTCTAACCATTCGAAAAATTTATGTTTTTATTATGTTCTTTAGTGTATCGTTCATGTTTCCTAAAGCAGCTAGCCCTAGAATGTTCTGAATGATTTTTAAAGAACCAATGTTTAATTTTTTTATTTTGTGGTAAGTTTAGATCTGTTCTAAGGATTTTTTCTTCCCAAGATTCTTCTAAATCTCCCGTTAATACATTTAACTCGTTAATTCTAACATCCTGGCTGGGTGCTAAAGATTGAGTTGGTGATGAAGGAAATATGGGTGATAACTGAGGTGATTCGCTCATCTCAGAACCTTCAACTGTATAAACCGGTGTGGGTATCTAGTTACTATAGTCTACTTTTTTGAGTTTTGTTTTCCTAAGTAAATCAGAGGTTGATAACCTAGGTTTTGTTTTGAATGGTAAATCCATTGATGAAAATTCTGAGGCACTCGAAGAGCATCTCATTGATGAAGATCTATTGAATTCTATTTCAATATTTCCATTTTTATGTTCTATTATCTTAGAAAGTTCTGTGTTTTGTTCAGCTACTTCCTGTTGATTGTTTTCAGATATAGGTTGGGAAATTCCTTTTAATAACCAACTATCTGGATATACTACACTATCCCAACTAATTGGTCTAGGTATGGTAATATTGGATCTAGACAAATCTGTCTGTAATAATAGGGTTTCTCCTTTAGTAGAGTTATGAATGGCATTTATGTCCCAAGTGGACACCATAATTTTGTAATGGACTCTATATATTAAAGCTACCGTAATTGTTCCTGGTAAAACCTTAACATTGTGAGTTTGGATTTGAAGAGTTAATGTTTTTAATATCTGGGGATCTGTAATTGATACCACTATATTTGGAAAGCAGTTAAAGGATATAGGTCCTAAACCTAAACCTGTTTCTACCGTTCCTAATAAAGATTCCTTGAAATCTGTTAACCTAGCATCTCTTAAGACTGCTAGTATTGATGAGCTTAACCCTAATCGGGTTAAAGGTCTTAATCTGATTTGGACTAGGCCTATATGGACATACTTATTTTTATCAAAATGCCTTTGTAAAGATTCTTTTGAAAGAAGTTGAATTGATTCAAAAGGTAATGAAAGTTGAAGATCTCTTTCTTCAATTTTAATGATGTAATCTGTTTAAAAAAGATTCATCATCTTTATTTGATAAATTTGATTCTTACTGATCTTTGGAACTTTCCAACGATCAATAGATTTTTCAAAGTTTTCAATAGTAACTTCGTTACTATTGGTTATATAAGACTTCTTTGCAGAAGATGATGAAAAGCTTTGTTTAGACATATTTAAACAAAATTTAAATTCAAATTGTAAATCAATATGGATAAACTAATCATCAATATAATATGCTTAGCATGGTAAATATGGTTCTTAATAGATAAATTACAGTCTATTAATAACAAACAAGATACAGAGTATAAGTCATAAAATTTGAGTCATGGAATTATTTTAAATAATCAATGCATGAAGTATTTAACATTTAAGTTCTTGTTCTATCTCTTATAAGAATATTTATAACTTATAACACTTACCTAATAGAATCGGGCGTTTGCTAAAACCACTGGTATTTATAAGAAATTATTGCCCTTGACGCCATTTCCTTGGCTTAAGCGGGACTTACAACCCTTCATCCAGATCGAAGCATTTCTGCAGCAACCTTACCTCTTCTACTAGAGTGAATAGTTAAGTTATACGTATTAGTACAAGCTAGTACTGAAAAGGAGAGATGGATGTTTTGAAAATACAGAGAACAATACTAATGAATATATATATATATATGAAAAAGAGAGGCACAAGTGTAGGAAAATAAATAAATATATAGCAAGAGGAGCAGGAACAAATCAAAAGAAGAAAAAGAAAGAAGTGGCAGTGAAGAAACAAAAAAATACACAAAATAGAGAAAAAATCTAGAACAAGGAAACATAAAAGCAGATTCTTTTTGTGGTTCAATTTTCTTTTAATTCTTCTCAGAAAATTATAGTGATTTGTTTATGTTAAATTTAATTTTTAATAATAACTAATTTTTCTTTATTCTAGGAAAAATGTGATTTAATTCTAAATTATGCTTGATTTTCTATGTTAAATTGAATTATTTCTCTTCATGTTTATTTGATTTATTCTGAATTTATTACTTCTAATTAATTAGCCATTAATTAGATGATTTTAGTCTTGTGATTTACTATCAAAAGAGGGAATTATAGGATAGAGCAGAAATATTTTGGCATAGGTAAATATAAAGATCAAAAGATTTGTATGAATTTGTGTAGTATTAAAATCATTGATCTTAATGTTTTCTTGTTTTATTAAATTGCATACTCTTATGTAAATTAATGAACAAAAATATTTTCAAAAGAGGCTTTTGGATGTATTTTTTGGATATTGATAATAAAAAGAACAGAATTGAATTCAATTAACTAGATGAGTAAAACATAGTGAGAGATTAGATGAAATCAATTTCCTAGAAGTTTTCTTCCCATTAATTTGATCTTTGAACAATATCTTTCTTTTATTTTAGGTAATTTCTTTAAATTGATTTTATTTTAAATTCCAATTACAACAACCTTAATGATTTTTCTAGATAAAATTGAGATTAATATAATTTTGGTATTTGTCAAAAGTAAGTTAACAATCCCTAAGGACGATACTCTTCTTATCACTTTATTATAAAACTACGATACTGTGCACTTGTAGCTTTGCACCGATCAAGTTTTTGGTATCATTGTTGGGGATTGATTTTTTTTCTTATTTTTGCTAATATCGATATAAAGTAATCTTAGTTTTAATTTAGAATTATATTATATTTTTATTTTTTTCTTGGTGTGTTTTTGACGTTGGATACGTCGTGCTAGAATTCAAAACATTAACCTTTAGATCACGAAGAAAGAAGAAAGTACTAGATATGGCTGAAGGAGAACAAAATGCACTACCACGCATCTTGAAGAATTATGTAAGGCCAATTGTGAATGATAATTACTTAGGTGTAAGACGCCAAACCATTAATCCAATATGTTTGAGCTTAAACCTGCGTTGATTAGAATTATGCAACAAGCCTAATTTAGCGAATTACCACTTAATGATCCCAATATTCATTTGGCAATGTTCTTGGAGATTTGTGACACTGTAAAGATGAATGGTGTTATTGAAGACACCATTAGATTGAGATTGTTTCCTTTTTCATTAAGGGATAAGGTGGGAGGTTGGCTACAATCTTTACAACTGGGAAGCATCACTAGTTAGCAAGACATGGCAGAAAAGTTTCTTGCTAAATTTTTTCCACCTACAAAAATAGCCCAACTCAGGAGTGAGATTGGTCAATCAAGACAAAATGATTTTGAGACACTTTATGAAGCATAAGAACGTTATAAAGATATGATTCGGCATTACCCTCAACATGGATTGTCGGATTAGTTACAAGTTCAAATATTCTATAATGGGTTAAATGGGAAAATTAGAATCATAGTTGATGTTGCTTCTGGTGGAACTTTGATGTCAAAGAAAATTGAGGGTGTTACTTTTCTTTTGAAAGAAATGGCCTCAAACAACTATCAATGCCCAACTGAAATATCTATGGCTAAGAAAGTTACTAGGATTTAGAAATTGGAGCTGTTTTCTGCCCTTTCAGCTCAAGTTGTTTCTCTATCTCATCAGATTTTAGCCTTGACTACCCAACAAATACCATAGAGTGCAGATATGTTATAGATTCAAGTATGAAAGTTCTGATGAATGAAGCATGTCAAGAATTGGTCACTACTATAAAACCGAGCATTAAAGTTGGTTAAAAACCGACTTAATATATATATATATATATATATTTACGTATTTTACTCATTTTCTACTCTACTAATAACCTATGTTCAATCACATATAGTAGAAAAAATCAAAATCTGTTTAACAAAGTTTAAATAATAATACAAATAATTGAAAAATTAAATATAATTAATTACTTGATAATTAAATTTATTACAAAAAAATAATTTATATACAATACATGTATATTTAACTTAAATTACAAATAAAATGATGTCGTCAAAGTGTAATAGATTTTATGATATTCCCACTTTATTTCAAGGAGAGCAAGCTTGGTTGGCCTAGAATCACCATCATAATGATAAGAAAATTGGGCAAAAAACAGCTGGTCCATATAACAATTTCTTCTCCTAAATACATGAGCACGTAAACATCCATCAAACAAGCAGTTTAAACTTCAGAGACATATTAATGGAAAAATTAAAACATTATAAATATTACCATGGTGTTGTCTTATGTTATTCAAGATCATCATATTCTTCTCCTGACGTTATAATTTGAACAAAGTGTTCTATCATGAATATACGTAATTAAATTCAAAATAAAAATGTAATATCATGAATTCACAAAAAAATAACTTATATATATTAAAAGATTAGTAGAAGCGATTACTACATCGACACCCAAGTGATATAATAATAACCTTATCCCTTCGAAATCATATTATCAATGTATTAATCTTTTGTCTATAAATATGAAGCTATCTGGAATCAAGCTAGTATTTTTAATGATATAATGAGCTCTAAATATGAAGTCAAGTGTAACTCCAATTTGTTACTTGGGTTGGTTGGGCAACAAACAGTTGTTTCATAAGTATATGGGCACCAAAACTCAACCAACCTAAGTAACAAATTGGAGTTACACTTGACTTCATATTTAGAGCTCATTATATCATTAAAAATACTAGCTTGATTCCATATAGCTTCATATTTATAGACAAAAGATTAATACAATGCTAATATGATTTCGAATGGATAAAGTTATTATTATATCACTCGAGTGTTGATGTGGTAATCTCTTCTACTAATCTTTTAACATATATAAGTTATTTTTTGTGAATTCATGATATTACACTGGAATGATGATTCTTGGTGGTTTTCCTATACTTGGATGGCCAGTGACTACTATGATGTTGTCATAAGGGAACTAGGCAAGAGAGATGAGATAAAGTTTGGGTAAAAAATAGGTCTATAAAACAATTCATTCCCCTAAATACATGAACACATAAACATCCATCAAACAAGGGATTTCAAACATAGGAATAGAGAAATTAAAGCATTATAAAAATTACCATTATGTTGTCATATGTTATTCAAGATCATCAGAATCTTCTCCTGATTCTTCTTGTGATGATATAATTTGAACCATGTGTTCTGCCCATTTCTCTCATAAATCATCAAATATTTACGGGTCATAGTCCGTCTTGTTCCAACCAAAAAAATACATGTATTTAAATTCAAAATAAGAATGTAATTTCATGAATTTGCAAAAAATAACTCATATATGTTAAAAATTTATATTGGTAAAAGAGATTACCACATCTTCAATTGGAATTTTGATATTTGTGATGATTTCGCTCATAAACTTCATGACATAATAACCACACATGACTCCATCGTTTTGTTGTGGAACCTACAAAAAACAAGTGTACATGATTTTTCATATTCGAACATCTTTATTATTCAATATTAAAATTAATAAAATTATTAATATTTGCTTGTACATATCATAACTTTGTGCCATATAAGCTTATGAGATTTTTTAAGGGAAATGCCTATAAACTTATTCCACAGATTCCATGCCCTATCAAAGTTTAAAAGGGTTAATTTTTTTATTAAATATTACAAAGAACAATAGAAGAAAAATAGCTAGCTATATCTCTTACATTTCAACAATTTCTTTTGTATCTTTACTCAGTTCTATGGAAGCTGAGTCACAGTACTAAATGTGATTATTGAAGAGATCAAGGATTACCAACATCCAATGATCTTGAGCCTTGTTCAAACCTTAGTGGCCAAGGGATAATCAATTTCTGATTTCTATTAAGCGTTAATGCCCTATCACATAATATTTTAGCGTTGATGCTAACATCCTTCTCTTGATATTGATTGAAGAATGAAGAATCATAGAACATTGCTAAATGTGACGAGTGATTATGTTGAAGTCGATAATAACATGCTCTATATAAAAGAAATATATAAAAATAATTAGATAATACAAATATAATTATATATGTTCTACATAAATGAAAGTTATTTACTGATTGAGGACTCACCTTGTCTACACTTAAATTATACTTAAATCGATCATTTGATATTCAAATAGCTACAATATACACTCAATCGATATATATGTTTGGCCAATGTCTACACCAGAAATTTCTATAGGAAGTGGCACAGTCCATCCATCATTTATGCTAGATACTCTCGCAATAATAGTCATCAAAGCCCCAAGATTTCTGCTGAAGTTTAAAGCACAATCATAACTATACTTTTTCCAAGGCTTATTCTTGAATGACTTAGTGCGTGATGATTGGCCACTAGACATAGATTTAGCACGAGATACTTGCTTCGTATCTCTTAAATGTGTCGTATTTACTAGTTCTAGTATAATAGACTAAAAAAGAAGTATTATGTATGTTAGTAACAATAAAAGAATAATAAAATAATCCTACATCAATAATTGAAACTACAACTATCGTAGTAATCCTATGCAAAATTACTACCATTTAAGGCTTCGAAATCATGAGAATTTGTCTTATTGAAACATAAAGAATGTGTTACAACCTCCTCTAGGGTTTGATAGTCAACCAAGTGAAAATAAGATGTCACTTGAGGATGCCATGGTTTCCTTTGTTGAGGAGACCGAAGCAAGGTTTAAAAAGAGTGATTCACGGCTGGATAAAATTGAGATTCATTGTAGTAATATGGGAGCCACTATGAAAAATCTTGAAGTGAAAATTGGGCAACTATCCACAACCATCAATACTCTACAAAGAGGAATTTTTTTTAGCAATACAGAAGTGAATCCAAAGGAACAATGCAAGGCCATTACACTTAGGAGTTTAAGAGAAATTAAGAGATCACCATCAAAGGAAACCGAGTCCACTCCTATAGCTCCAAACAATGGCCAAAGCAATAATAAAGCAAAAAAAGAGAAGATTGTTGATGATACACTAAGAGAGACTGACATGCCTCTATCAATTTCATTTCCTAACAATTCTCCTATTCTCTCTACTTCACTTCCTTATCCTTAATGCTTTCGAAAACAAAAATTAGAAAAGAATTTTTTTAATTTTTAGATATCTTTAAGAAAATTCACATAAATATTCCTTTTACAGTTGCCTTGGAACAACTACCTAATTATTCCAAATTCTTGAAGGACATCATGTCCAAGAAAAAAAGGTTGAAGGAGTTCGAAACAATAAAGCTTTCTGAAGAATGTAGTGCCATTCTTTAAAAGAAATTACCCTAAAAGTTAAAAGATGTAGAGAGTTTCACTTTGCCTTGCACTATTGGAAATTCATATTTTCATAAAATTTTATATGATCTTGGTACTAGCATTAATCTTATGCCACTTTCTATTTATAAGAAATTGGGACTTAGAGAGATGAAACAAACAACAATTTCTTTGCAATTAGGAGATCGATCCATCAAGTATCCACATGAAATCATAGAAGATGTATTGGTAAAGGTTGATAAATTTATTTTTCCTATTGATTTTGTGGTGTTAGATATGGATGAAGACAAAGATATCCCACTAATTCTTGGCTACGGGAAGAGCTTTAATAGATGTTCAAAATGGTGAGTTAACATTGAGAATGAATAAGGAAGAGGTCACGTTCAACATCTACGAAGCCATGAGATTTCCAAAAGACCCAAGCACTTACTTTTGGGTAAATATCATTGAAAAATGTGAAGTAGAAGTCTTTTAGAAATATATGCCAATTGATCACTTAGAACGATGTATCACCACTTCATCTCATGCTTATGATTTTAATAACTCTGCTATTTGTGAACCTGATTTACCTTTTGTTAGTGAATAATTTCTCAACTATGTATTTACCTTGGAAGCAATATAGCAGGTTACATTTTTGGGTGATACTTACACATTTTCAGTGATTTTTGTGGCATCACTTACATCCGAAAAAGAGAAAGAGTTACTTCGTGTGTTAAGGGAGCATAGAACAACCTTGGAATGGACTATCTCTGACATAAAAGGTAAAAGTCCATCCATTTGTATACACAATATTATAATGGAAGAACCTTACAAACCATTAATTTAGCTTCAAAGAAGATTAAATCAGCAATGAAATATTGACTCACCTTTGTGAGTTCATCGCAAAAACTGGACAAAGTTAAGAAGTTTGGACTTGAAATATTTTTATCAAAAATTATCTAATTTTGGATAATATTTTTTTTTTACCAAAATCACTTAGAAATAGGGCTTACCAGAACATTGATAAAGCTTACCTCAGAGTAATTTTAATAAAAAATAGAATTTATGTGAAGACATTTATCCATTGTGAGAAGACTTACCATTGGTATTCAGTGTCGTGATAAGATTTATCACTATAAAGCAATGTCTTACCACAATAATAGTAAGCCTTATCTTAGAGCAATTTTAGAATAAAAAATTCGTGGTAACACATTGGCCTGGTGTGAAAAGGTGTAAGAATGCTTACCACTAGCATTCAACGGTAAGATTTTTTACAACTAAGCAATGCCTTACCATAACAATAATAACTCTTGCCATATGAGTATTTTGGTAAAAAAAAAAAAATCTAACCCAAATATTCTATTAATTTTATAAATCACTCGCTATTTTTGTTATTTTACGAAAAAAAAAGAATATTAAACGACTAATTAGATGGTATTTATCATTAAACAGATCTAAATTATTATAATTTAATTCGAATGTCTTTCAATTAGGCGATATTTAAAATAAAATGGTATGTCAGATTTTTTTTACTAGTGAAAATATATTAGGTAGACACAACACATAAAATGTACTATTTTTATGATATAAATTTTGAGGGTGTTATTTTTGAATTTTTTTTAATCTAAAATCACCTATTATATTTCATTTTTTACCAAAATCGTTCTAAGCCTTATAACTATTATAAGGCTTACATAAGAACAATTTTGATAAAAACTATAATTCGTGTGAAAACATTTATTTAATGTGGAAAGATTTACTATTGAGAATTATTATCATGATAAAGTTTACAACAATATCTTATTACAATAATAGTAAGTTTTATCTCGAAGTGATTTAAAAAAAATTCGTAATAAGATATTTAACTGATGTAAAAAGGTATAAGAATGCTTAGTACTAGCATTCATTATCGTGGTAAAACTTACTACAATAAATTAATACCTTATTATAACAATAATAACTCTTATCATAAAAAAATTTTAATAAAAAAATTTAATTTTAATAGTTTATCAATTTGATAAATTACTCGTTATTTTGGTTGTTTTACGGAAGGAAATAGTTTATAACAAATAGGAAAATAATTAATTCGTGCTTTGGTGTGTAAGGATATTGAATCGGAACCGTCCATCATAATCAACTTTAAATTTCTAATGTAATAATTCGCCAGGCACAGGAAATAATTTCAATTTCTACATCTGAAATGCCATCTTGTGAAAGCACGTACTTTTTATTCGGTTCTTTCCAACTTGCTTTCACTTCTTTCTCTTTTTTCTGTGACTCCAAGTCGGCCACAAACCCTCGTTTCCTCTTTCTTCCAATTCTCCAAAGTCACGAACCCACCATAGCCGTAAAAATCCGAAAGGCATAAGCTTCGATTGAAAGAGGAAGATAGAGTCGAGTAGGTTTGTTTGGTAAAGAGAGATGGATTCAGATCAAGGAAAGCTATTTATTGGTGGGATTTCATGGGAAACAACCGAGGATAAGCTGACCGAGTATTTTGGGAACTACGGTGACGTGTTGCAGACTGTCGTTATGAAAGATAAGGTTACTGGGAGGCCAAGAGGGTTTGGGTTTGTAGTGTTTTCAGATCCATCGGCACTCGATAGGGTTCTTCAGGAGAACCATGTCATTGATGGTAGAACGGTGAGAGGCGTATTCACTAATGGTTTTTATACCTTTAGTTCTTTTTTTACTGTTCAATTAATTTGTATTTGGTCTTTCTTAATTTTCTTTCAATTTGAGCATTTTTTATTTTATTGTGCTTTCGGTTTTTGTTTTTATTTATTTATGGTAAACTGTTATTTGATTTGTTGATTATTGAGTTCCTTTGCTTTATTTTTATTTTTTGCTATGATATTGATTTCCTGGGTTTGGCTGGCTGCTCTAGTAATTCTTTTGAACACTACTATATATCACAGTTGACTTGACACAACTGACTTGAATTGTTTTTATGTGTTGTCAATGTTTTATACCAATAACATTATGCACATCATTTGAGATGTATCTCATTATTGAGATATATAGACTTTTGGTATTCTTTTGGGTTTTTAAGTGTACATTTCGCAAATTTTAACTCATATTTTTTCTCAAGAAATATCAACTATTAAAATTTATCTAGAAAAATTTATTAATTTAATTACATCTGGATGTATTGTTGATTATCCATCTTCTTTTTTTATGTTTTCTATTTTGATGCTTGACCTTGGTTTCGTACATAGAAACAGTGCATGGTCTTAAGTGCCCTAATGATTTTATTTTTGCCTCGAACCTTGTTGCTTACTGTATTTTCTATATTGTTTTTGTGGGAGTTATATCAGCTTGTTAAACTCGGAGTAGTTGTTTCTTGTTTGCTATAGGAATTGGAGTAGTAATAAGAATTTCACTCCTAGTTAGTAGGTGATGTTTGTATTGTTTTTTGAACTATCATTTCCTCCATTTACACCCCTATTAATTCTTACTCCACTTTACCCTTTTTCGGGCATCTTTGTTTTTTTTTTGCTCATTAATTAAAGTTTCAAAAGGTTTCATTGTACTATTTAGGGTTAAATAAATTTTTAGACCTTATTTTTTTAGCCATGGAACAATTTAGTCCCAACTCTTTTAAATGAAATAATTAGTGCCTATATTTTTGAATTTGCAACAATTTTGTCCTTTTTTTAAATTTGCATTAATCAAGGCAATATATATTGTATGTTTATCTTCTTAATAGAAGAATAACATGTGATTATGTCGTGATACTAAGTTTAAGTGGAATAGCGTGAAATTATCTTTTTGATCCAAATGTATTTATTTGTTGCTTGCGTTTTCTTTAGTCTTCTACAAAAAAAGAGACAATTAATACTGTACAGAAAGATGCGCTCAATTTTTCTGTTTTAATTAGTTTGTAGTTCTTTTTATCTGTCTTCATCATTCAATAGTTGATTTACCATTATCCTTTTTAGAACAAGAAAAATATCATTCATGTGTAGGCTCTGCACTTAATTCAAAATAGTAGAGACTGAATTGTTTCATGGCTAAAAGAATAGGGACTAAATTGTTCCATTTAAAGGAATAGGGACTAAATTGTTTCATTTAAAAGAATAGGGACTAAATTGTTATGGAATTATGGCATTACTGGTTTAAATTAATGATGGGGTGTATACCTTCACAATATTGAGTGGAAAAGCTTTTGTAGGTTGACATGTAGCATCTCATACCTCTTTGTGTGGGGTACTTGATCTGTGTAGATTTATTCTGTTTACATGCTTAGGTGTTTGGCATGATCTATGTTGGAATGTTTCCTAACATCCTGTTATTTACTAAATGTTGTTGGAAAGATGCTTCTATATTAAGTTCCTTCTATGTTTCAATCTTCACTGTTTGCATGCTTAACCATTAATTTATATTTCAGGTTGAGGCTAAGAGAGCCTTATCAAGAGAGGAACAACAAAGCTCTGTTAAAACCGGGAATTTTAATTCTAGTAGAAATGGTGGGAATGGTGGAAATGTCAGGACCAAGAAAATATTTGTTGGTGGATTGCCCCCAACAATAACTGAAGAAGGTTTTCGTGAGTATTTTGAGGCATATGGTCATGTCACTGATGTGGTAGTCATGTTTGATCAAAATACAGGACGTCCACGTGGCTTTGGATTTATATCCTTTGATACTGAAGAAGCAGTTGATAGAGTTTTGCACAAGACATTTCATGATTTAAATGGTAAACAAGTGGAGGTAAAGCGGGCTCTTCCAAAAGATGCCAATCATGGTGGAGGTAGTCGATCCATGGGTGGTGATGCAACTGCTGGTGGTTATCAAGGATACGGGGCATCTGGTGGTAACACAAATGCTTATGATGGTCGAATGGATTCCAGCAGGTACATGCAACCTCAGAACGCCGGTGGTTTTCCATCTTATGGTTCTTCCGGATATAATACAGCTGGCTATGGGTATGGTTCTTCAAATAATGGGATTGGTTATGGTGGTTATGGCAGTGCCAATTCTGGCTATGGTGGTCCTGCTGGCAGTGGCTATGTGAACCCCAATGTTCCTAGTGTTGGCTATGCAAGTGGTGCACCAGTTGCCCCTAGAAGTTCATGGAATGCTCAAGCTGCCACTGGATATGGTGCCATGGGTTATGGTAATACTGCTCCTTGGGATGTTCAAAACAGTGGTGGTACTGGTGCAGCTAGTGCTGGTCAAACTCCCAACATGCCTTCTGGTTATGGTTCTCAGGGTTATGGATATGGTGGGTACAATGAAAGTGATGGTGTTTATGGAAACTCTACTGGCTATGGCTCTGTTGGAGGGCGTTCTGGGAGTGCCCCAAGTAATAATATTGGATCTGCAGGTGGGGGAGAACTGCAAGGGAGTGGTGTTGGCTACATGGGAAGTGGCTATGGTGATGGAAATGGAAATGCAGCATGGAGGACAGATTCATCACAAGGATCTGGAAATTATGGGGCATCCCAGGGAAGTGGTCATGGTGGTCAGGTTGGTTATGGTGGCGGGTATGGTGGTGCACAGGCACGACAAGCCCAACCACAGTAATTTAGATCGTTGTATGTTCAGATGAATCTCCAAGCCCAGTCATGGCATCAAGAGCAGCAGCTGTCACTGTGATTCATCACTATGGGTCTGGTTGGATTGCTTGAATTTAGTAGTTTGCAGTATCTATTTGCTAGTTGATAATAAGTAGTTTTGAGTATGTAGATGCTCTGCTTATTTAATGTTTTGTTCTGAGTGTAGTTTATCCTGGTATGCTTATACAGGTCTACTTGCTGATCCTTTATTTTCCGTATTGGTTGTAGTGTCTAAGCTAAAGTAGCTTATATAACCTTATCTATGCTTGCTTTACTATTGTTGAGTGTTTTATTTATGGCTTCTTGCTGGTAATTTAGTTGGAGTTTTTAGGTAGGGATTCCATAGTTGTGATAGCTTTAATTTGCAGATTCAGAATAAGGGGATATATAGTGAGTGTTTTGACTAGTAGCAATGGAGCTATGCGCTGATCAATTCGATATACGTAGCAGTAGCCATAGTGGTAGTGGTAGTTGACACTTTGTGGATGGTATAATCATTTTCCCCCTGTATTTGCCCTTGTGTTGTACAGGAGGAGAGGTGTGCAAGTTCAAAGTGAAGCGTGCAGTCATGCCTGAACATGAACTTTGTGGTGTGGTGCATGCTTATTTAGGGGTGTGCAGCATGCAATGGAATTGAAGATTTTGTTTGGTTGAAATTGTTTTTTACCTGAGAAAGTTCATACCGAAGCCGAGGCAACGGTCATTTGCTGATTCATTGCATCCAGGTCAATAGTGTTTTAAATGCCACACAGTTCTGTGTTTGCCAAAATTAATCGAGAAACAGCCTTGGGTATGTTAACTATAGTAGTTTTTGGTTGCCTTCAATTACTAGGTAGTTGATTGTGGCCATATAAGAGTTCTATATATCAAGAATGTTAGGAAATGTCTTTTCTCATAGTACTTCTTTCTAATATCATTAAAAAATAGAGTAGCAAAATTTTGTTTTTTTCGAAAAATAGGATAATTGAGTTAGTTTTGTGGATTTCCCATCTTCCCTTGTTTCCTCAATAAACAGTTATTTTAGTATTAGTTGTAAATGTCACTTTCATAGTAATAGTTTTCTTTCCCATAGTAACATCGATTTTACTGCATAGTACCACCTTTTGAATTCGTCAGGAGCTGGTTAATCCTGTGTTGCTCACTATATAATATGACTTGATAATGTTGCCAATCCATTTTTTAGACAATAAGTGGGAGTGGGAAGAATTCTACGCAACACCTGGTGTTGCGTTTCCAGTTTTCATTCTCTTTCTCGTAGTTTCTTAAGTTTTTTTTTATTTTATTTTTTTTGGGTTTTGGCGGCGTGAGATGGTGTTTCAAGAATTTTAATGAATAAGCTGGAATAACATTTTTATAAGTATTTTACCGAGTTGGGCACCTAAAACCACACATTTTCCATTAAAGTCCCATTTTTTTGGGTTATGGAAAATATATGATTTCTATGAAATAGGCATATAGTATGTATATGAATACAGGGCACGAGTGGAAATTAAATGGAAAACGTGAAAATCTTTTCACTCATTTTCTGGCTAGATTTTTGGTGTTTCCGTAGATTTTAGATTCCCGTTATATTTGGTCTCTTGGAATCTGAGAGGCTGTGGGATAAGATTTATGCGTCTATGTTTCTTTTTTGTTTTGCCTTAAATTATGTATTGGTATTTATGTTATTATTTTACTAATGAAAAACTTAAAAAAAAAAGTGTAAAGGTAACAGAGAAGTTACCCGAAGAAGCAAGGAACGAAACTTCTTCGAAGAATTGCCAAAGTTCTTTGGGTTTTCTGTTTTATCTGTATTGCATCAGTTTTGAATTTAAATAAACATTATCCGGAGACAATTAGTTTGTTTTCTATTTCTGTCTTGTGTATTTTTTTCAAAAAAGAAAAAGAAAAAGAATTGCATTAATTTTGAATGTTATTGATCTTAAATATCATGGTATTATACACTTCAAGAATTATGAATAATTTTTAGGTACTTAGAGGATATTGCCCATAAGTCAAAAATAAGAATATTCAATTATTTATTTGCATTTATATTTGCCTTCTCTTAGAATTTTTATCATGAGCAAATCTGTCACAAAACTCAAAAGCATAGGATAGTACCAATTAGCAAAAAAAGAAATTAGAATCACACATGCACTCAATGATAGTGTACATTAATGGTTCACCTATTAATTTAACAATAAATAAAACTCTAAGTATGAAAAAGAATGTATATTTATAAATAGAGGGCCAAAGGGAACAAGTAGTGGTGTAGTGTTTTTAGCACAATTGAGATAGAAAACATTATAGACACGTACTCAAATCCATATATAACACAATATGAAATAAGATAATCACGAATTAAGAGTTAAAACATGATCCTTGTTTCAAGCAGGGGTATACAAAATGTTTATTTATTCAATGAATCCCTAAATTCTATCCGCATTCGAGAAATTATGAATTGTCCTATCTAATTGGTGGATTAGATTAGATAAAAAATTTCAAAATTTGTGAAATATAGATTGGATGATAGATTATTATTTTTAAATATGTATAAATTCACTCCTAACGATATATATTCAAATATAATATTTTTATATTTTATAGTTCTTTTTAAGAATTTTACTACACTTAATTAAAATTTACATGCACACTAATAAAATGTATGTATTATTACTTTAAATTTTTGAAAAGTTAAAAAAAAATAATCTTAAAACTTATAATAACTTAATAATATTGAACATAATTCAATTAGATGATAGTTAATATTGAACGGTTTAAAATTATCGTAATTCAATTTGAACGATTTTTAATTGAATAATATTTAAAATAAAATTATGTATCAAACTTTTTCTTATTAGAAAAAATATATGAAGTGATCATAAACGATGCTATTTTTGTGATTACAAGTTTTAAGAATGTTATTTTGTTATTTCCTCTGTAAAAAAATTAACATATGTTTTTAACTTCTTAATTGAAATTAATTAAATGATCATTCCTTTTATATTTATTTTGTGTCAAAGTTAAGGATAATAATATATTATAATCTTTAATTTTAAATTACATGGATTTATAATTTTCATAATATTTTATTAAAAATAATTAATTTTTCATGAAAAATGTTATTTAATGGAATATATTGATTGATACATATAATGGATCAAATTGAATTGAATAATTGTAACATACAAATTGATTATAAATTAAAAATGTTTGTACCACGTCTAGCTCATCGGAGAGTACAAAGTATTTCAGGATATCTACGTGGGGTCCTGGTAAATGGCATTGATGCTTAAGCAAGTTCCCGACTAGATAGAGCGGTCAATGCCAAACAAGTATTTCTTTAGCGGCTTCCCAGAATGGGTTCTTCTAAGAATCTGTGTCTATAGGAGTAGGTCATAGGTTCGAAGCTAGGAAGGCACTAAAGAAAATACGTGCTTGAAAATAGTCGTCATGTCTAGTAAAAAACTAGCTTGAGCATCAACGCCATCTACTAAGACCCCTATGTAAATATCTTTAGTAAAAATGACGTCTTTTGATGTTTGTATCACGTCTAACTTAGCGAGGGCACAAGACATCTCGGAATATCTGCATGGGGCCTAGGGGTAGGGCGATGATGCTCAAGCTAGTTTCTAACTAGACAGAACGGTCCATTCTTAACACGTGTTTATTTCGCTCTCCTTAACTCTCGAACCCAGGACCTAGCCATTAAGTAGACCTTGAGAAGTAAACTAGTACCATCTGGACTAGTAGTATAGATGGTACCAGTTTACTTCCCAAGGGTTAGGTTCTGAGTTCGAGAGTTGAGGATAACAAAAGAAACACGTGTTAGGAAGAGACTGTCCTGTCTTGTCAGAAACTAACTTGAGCATCAACGCTTTACCATTGAACCCCACGTGGATATCCTGAAATGTCTTGTACCCTCTGTTGAGTTAGATGCAGTACAAACAAAAAAAAATTCAAAAGTATACAATCATATTGGATTACATGTTACTAAAACTTACATAGTAAATCCCTAATTTCAACGGTTTCAAATAATTACTACCGCAAATTTTTACTTTAGACGCATGATTTCAAAACTATATGTAAATAAGTGTTTATTAATGCTTAAGTGTGAGTTGTGACAAAAGCTAAAATCACCGTCTAACCCAATAATAATAATAATAATAATAATAATAATAATAAAAAAAATTAATTAATTAATAAAAAAGAAAAGAAAAAAGAATTGCTAGTCATAAATATTCCAGCCTTTTTCCAGTCGTATATTTCTGTTTGGAAAGGCTGTCCTAATAATCTGTTATTATTAGTTAAAAAATTCCAAAAATTAACTCAATCATATCGTGTTCTTCGCTAGAAAACGCTGGCAAGTCCTCTATACCCATACATCTCCCTCTCTTTCTCCCACTTTTTTCCTACGTGTTTACTTTATTTTTAATAATTGTTATTTTTATTCTTACCACAAAATTAATGTAATTCAATAAATAAATAATAAAAAACATATAGACAATAACACACCTAGAGATTGATAAACTATAAAAAAACTGTTAATATTTCATGAATAATAAGGGTAAAATAACTTTATATTAAATTTATATTTATGTTAATTATATTGTGATATATAATTAAATCTCTTTAAATATGAAAAAAATTAAATATTTTTTTAAAATATTTAATCACGCATCTATCGTAATTATTTGATTGTAAATATAATTACACATTTACGTCACCTTAACACTTACACGTATCATTGTGTATTGTTAAAAAAAAAAATTGTGCCTAACTCTTCTTAAGAGAAACGTGCACAAACATTCTCTCCTCGCTCTGTCCTACCGGAGGAAAGTCATCATCAACAAAAAGAAAATCACACATATTTACAAAGCCACAAAAAAAAATCTAAACAAGCCCATTTCAATTCCTACGGTTGCTACCAAATGGGCCACCACGCCCGCAGGGAGTCTCTTTCTGGGCCATACCCAACAACCGCCCGGGGGCTCGACCATCACGAGCTAGAGACCGACTTGTCGTGGCCCTTTGGTAAGATTGATGGCATTGATCGTGACGACATACGTGAAACTGCATACGAGATATTTTTCACGGCATGTCGTTCGTCCCCCGGGTTCGGTGGTCGAACAGCATTAACATTTTACTCTTCTTCCTCCAATAGTTCTTCTAATTCTATCTATAACAATGATCACAACAATAATGGAGGAGATGGTAATGGTGGGAATGGGTTCCCTAAGACTAATTATGGGGTGGTGACGACACCAACGAGTAGGGTCAAGAGAGCCTTGGGATTGAAGATGCTTAAGCGTTCTCCTTCTAGGAGGATGGCATCTAGTGGTCCCTCCTCTTCAAACGCGCATTGTGGTTCTCCTACTAGATCGTTCAATACCTTGCCGTTGCCGGCAAGGCCTCGGCGGCCTATGACCTCAGCTGAGATCATGAGGCATCAAATGAGAGTTACTGAACAAAGCGATACCCGGTTGAGAAAGACTCTAATGAGGACCCTTGTAGGCCAAGTATGTAACTATATAGATATGTGTGTGTTGTGATATATTTATCCAAAATGTGTTTGCATGTCATTTTGTGTTGTTATTTATTTGCAAAAAATGATATATCAAATTTGTTTTAAGGTTTCATGCACAAATTTGTTGTTCGAAGGATTTTTGGATTTTCCGTAGTTTCAACAAGGATTTTTTATTATACATATATATTTGCTTATATATGTTTGAGTATACTTTCCCATATTGACATAATATTGATGTTTTGTAAATGAGCAGCTAGGTAGGCGAGCAGAGACAATAATTCTACCATTAGAACTACTGCGCCACCTAAAGCCATCAGAATTCAACAACACACATGAATACCATCTATGGCAAAAACGACAATTAAAAATCCTAGAAGTAGGACTTGTTACACACCCTTCAATCCCAATAGAGAAATCAAACACATTTGGCGTGCGTCTTAGAGAAATCGTTAGATCATGTGAAACAAAACCAATTGACACTGGAAAAAACTCAGACACTATGAGAACCCTTTGTAACTCTGTGGTTTCCTTATCGTGGCGTAGCCAAAATGGTACTACTACTCCTGCAGACATTTGTCATTGGGCTGATGGTTATCCAATCAACATTCATCTCTATGTTTCTCTTCTCCAATCAATTTTCGACATTCGAGATGAAACATTAGTACTTGATGAAGTTGATGAGCTACTTGAGTTGATGAAAAAGACTTGGTCTACTTTGGGCATTACTAGAGCTATTCATAATCTGTGTTTCACTTGGGTTTTGTTTTCACAATATGTTGCTACTGCTATGATGGAACCTGACCTTCTTTGTGCTGCTCATGCTATGTTAACTGAAGTGGCTAATGATGATAAAAAGAGTGATAAAGAGGCTATTTATTATAAGATTTTGTCTACAATTTTCAACTCTATGCTAGGTTGGGCTGAGAAAAGGTTATTAAACTATCATGCCTACTTTCTTAGAGGAACTGTTAGTCAAATTGAGAATCTTCTTCCTTTGGCTTTATCTGCTTCTAAGATTTTGGGTGAAGATGTTACAATCACAGAAGGGTTAGGATTAGAAAGAGGTGATACTAGGGTGGTCGATTCATCTGATTATCGTGTTGACTACTACATCAGAACTTCAATCGAAAATGCTTTTGCTAAGGTTTGTGTTTGACTTCTTCTTTGTTATTTTTTTTATTCATTTACAAATACATCCAAAACAAGGGTGGTGTTACTGTTAGGGCACAAATTGTTATGTTCTGAGAAATTTGAACGTTCATGAAAATTTGACCATATGCTATCAAAACAAAAGTGTAGGATTAAAATTGCCTTATACATGCAATTTGCTCGATCTTATTACAATAACCTAGTGAATATAAATGTCTATTTTCTAAAATTGAAGGATTTTTTTTTTCGGTTTCAAAGAACCTCACCTTGAGCTTCGCAGTAGCTTTTATTTTTTTATAAAATAGACATTTACATACTCATACACTCATGCATACACACGATTTACACAATTATACAACCATGCATGCACACTTGTCATTAGCAGTCTGGAACTTGCACAAAGGGAGCAAACATCATTGCACTACAAATCAAATTTAATGACCTTCTTGATACATTGTTGAACATTTTACTCATTTTCTTATGACTCTTCTTGTTTGTGTTCAATATTAATAGGTAGTTGAGAGTGATAATTTAAAAGAGGTAACAGAGGATATAACAGAAGCTCTGCTTCAATTAGCCAAAGAGACAGAGGATTTGGCTATGAAAGAGAGGGACATATATAGCCCAATACTAAAGAGATGGCACACAACACCAGCTGGGGTAGCAGCTGTTACATTACAAAATTGCTATGGGACTGTGCTGAGACAATACTTGTCTGGAGTAGAAACTCTTGCAAGTGAGACAGTGGGAGTTTTGCAAAGGGTTCGAAAGCTTGAAAAGTTACTTGTTCAAGTGGTGGTTGAAGACTCTGTTGATTGTGAAGATGGTGGAAAATCAATTGTAAGAGAGATGGTTCCTTATGAGGTGGACTCTGTTATGCTCAACCTCTTAAATAAATGGATTGATGAGAGATTGAAGAAAGGGAAAGAAATTGTTCTTAGAGCAAAAGAAACCGAAGTAAGTCTAGTTGGTTTTAATATTTATTTGAGAAAAGAAAATATATATATATATATATACGAGTTTTGAGTTTAATATAACATCATATAGCTATATGATATATTTTATTGTGTTTCTTATTTCAAAATGGTTTTAAAAGAGTCTTTTCAAGAAGTAAGTATATAATTTGTGCTTCTTAATTGAAGCACACAACATACTTTTGAGCCTTGAAATCACTTATGATAATTTTTTTGTTTGGTCATGATTTAATTGTGTTGCAGACATGGAACCCAAAGTCTAAATCAGAGCCATATGCACAATCAGCTGTGGGGCTAATGAAACAGGCTAAGGAAGCTGTGTATGACTTCTTTCAAATTCCTATTGGAATTACCGAAGATTTAGTTCAAGACTTAGCTGATGGCTTAGAGATGCTCTTTCAAGATTATACTACATTCGTTTCATCAGCTGGTAAAAAAAAAAAGAACTTAAAATTAAACGGTTTACAAAAAATAGTTAATGAACCGTTTTGATTTTAATTTTTGAAAATAAGAAATAGAAAACATTTACCAAATAATTTTATTTTGTTTATCCTAAAAAAAAGTAATTTTGACTCTAGAAAACATTTACCAAATAATTATATATTTAAGCATTCAATTAATAAGGATCGAAATATAAGTTTTGTATTAGTGATAAATAGTATCTAATGCTAATGTTTTATCATTCCTTTCTCAGGTTCAAAACAAAGTTACATCCCCACACTTCCTCCACTAACGAGAAGCAATAGAGACTCAAAGATTGTGAAATTATGGAAAAAAGCTAGCCATTGTGGTGTAAGCTTAGAAGAATTAAATCAAAGTGGATTAAATGGTCATCACCCACGTCCATCAACTAGCCGTGGAACTCAACGTTTCTATATTCGTCTCAACACCTTATACTATCTTCTTTCCAAAATTCAATCCCTTGATAAAACACTATCTATCTCCCCTCGAAACGTTCCTTTGCCTAGAAAATGTTTCGGCAACAATAATAACCACAACTCACATAACACTTTTGGTACTTACTTTGAACTTGTTAACTCATGTATCCAAGCAGCTTGTCAACATGTCTCAGAAGTCGCAGCATACCGTTTGATCTTCCTTGACTCAACTTCTGTATTCTATGATTGCCTTTATAACGGAGATGTGATCAATGCTCGAATATGGCCTGCATTGAGAAGTTTAAAGCAAAATCTTACTCTCTTAAGTGCTATATTAACAGATAGAGCACAAGCCTTGGTTATTAAAGAAGTCATGAAGGCTTCTTTTGAAGCATTTCTTATGGTATTGCTTGCCGGAGGAAGCTCTAGGGTGTTTTATAGGTCTGACCATGAAATGATTAAGGAAGACTTTGAAAGTTTAAAGAAGGTGTTTTGTACTTGTGGGGAAGGATTAATTTCTGAAGATGTAGTGGATAGAGAAGCTGAGACAGTTGAAGGGGTTATAGGTTTGATGGGTCAAATGACTGAGCAATTGATGGAAGATTTTAGTATTTTGACATGTAAAACAAGTGGGATAGGACTTATGGGTTCAGGGCAAAAATTGCCAATGCCTCCAACTACAGGAAGGTGGAGTATATCAGACCCAAATACAATTTTGAGGGTATTGTGTCACAGGAATGATAGAGCAGCAAATCTATTTTTAAAAAGGTCATTTCAATTAGCAAAGAGGAGATAAAAGAAGAAACCTAATTATGGTTATTTTTCCTTGCATATTTGAAGTAAATTGGGAGATTGTACATGCATGTATTTCCTACCTACTGTCAACCTTGTAATTAATTTTGACATGAGCATCAAGTGTAATTTGCACACAATTTTATTGGATTTAAAGCTAAACCTATTTATTTATATATAAACATTCCAGAAACATGATACTTTCCACATGTGCTCATTAACTTATATCTAATTGTATATGGATAAAATAAAAGATGAGTTTGATAAGTTGTTTGAAAATAACTCTCTTTAAAAATTAAGCTAGTGAAAGAAAGATTATTAATATTTTTATTCATTTATCACTCATTTATAGGTGTTGATTCTATGCATTATATAGACAAAACATTTACAATTTAATAACTATGGTTATTAGGTTTTGAACAAATAACCTATAATACTATGTTATAAGTTATTGAGAAATTAACTTTATTAAAAATTTAAATTAACGGGAGAAGAACTAACAATATTTTTATACATATGCATGTGAGTAAGAATGAGTATTTTAACTACTGGTTCAGATATCGATAGTTATTCGTACCGTTGGTTCGATTTTTTTCCGATTAATTTTGAGGACAAGGATAGTTTCAAATATTATCCGATTACAAAGTAGTAGTCTCAGTATCAATGCTCGTACTTCTTCATCGAATTCAATTTCTACTGAACTCAACTGGGTTGTGACTGTGTTGAGTTCATTTAGATGTTGAGCTACCGATGCGCCTTCCGCCATCCGTAAATTGAACAAACACCTCATCAAGTGCACTTTGTTTGAGGCTGATGGCTTCTCATACATATTGGAGAGAGCTACCATAAGACTCGCCGTGGTCTTTTCCTTTGATATGTTGAAAGCAAAATTACGGGATAGCGTCAATCGAATAACTCTGAGGGCTTGTGTGTCTAGAAGATTTCAATCTTCTTCCTTCATAGCCTCTAGCTTCTTCCCTGAGAGAGGTTGATACAGATTTCTTTGATACATATAATCTTCTATCTCCATTTCTTCCACTCAAATCTGACTTCCTTCGAATCGTTTCTGACTATTTCTGCAAACCACCGTGTATTAGAACACCTCCGTCGACAAACCAATATCGCTGACAAATTTTTACTATTCATGTAATTCACTATTCATATGAATAGTAACATTGTAGGAAATTGATAGAAATCACCACCAAAAGCTTTGATACCAGTTATTGGAAAATTATGTAAATTCTCGATAAGCCAGATTTATAAGAAAGCAAGAATATAAAAGTAACACACAAATTTGATAGCGGAGTTCGGTCAATCTTGCCTACGTTTCCAGACTTGCTGTAGATCTTTTTACTGAAAGTGGAGAAATTATGCAAGGTGTGTTACAATACTCACAATTCACAACCCAATTACACCTAAGAAAATTAATCTTAATTTTCTCTCACAAAACTTTTCTCTCAATTGGAACGAACACTTGGTTGTTTTTAATTCATTACAATTACACATCTATTTATAGAAAAATTCATTCCTTGAATTACTCTTTAAATTAATGGTTCCTTGAATTGCTCCTTGAATTAAGCTCTTTGTTTTGCTCCTTAATTTGCTGCTTAAATTAAGGAGTTTTATAACAATCTCTAACAAGTAGGAGGAGCAATACCTTCAATGAGATTAGCAAAAAGATGGGATGCCTTCAACACATTAGTGTCATTAATAGAAACTGGGAGACAACAAAAATATGCATGTCATATTCAAATATCATAATCAACTATTGCTTCGGGAATAATAGTTGAGGATCCATTATGATCTGTATATTGTTCTATCCAACTTGTTGGGCAATGTTTTCACTTTCATGCCTACAATCTAGACTACCTAACATTCCTGAAAAATATCGACGTTTACCAATATGGAGTAGTCTGGTAACATCTTTGTGTTAGGTGATTGTATATATTTCTCTGCAAATACCTTAATAATAGTACGATAAAATCATTTCAAACTTTCTATTGTTGTAGATTCTTTTATTTTAATGCACTCATCAATAGAATCCGTCGGTAGATCATATAATAACATTTGAAGAAAAATTGTTAATACGACATTAAAATTATGAAGAAATAAATCTCTACTCATTCGAAATTTACAATGAAACATGAAATCATTAAATGTTGAATTCTTGTAGTAGTCATTATTATTGATCATTATATGACCAGGAATTGAGCCTAGCAGCATGATTTCTTTGGTTGTTTTGTGGCCATGTATTCTACATATGACGACATTTTTTAAAGAAATGTTACTAAAATTTATGTCAATGGCTTTTTCAAAATTAAATTGTAGTTAAATAATTGGGAAATTAGCTCTTTATAGTTGTATGGAGAGATTTTTTTAAGGAATTTCTATCATAAATATTTGTTTTGCTAGTAAATCTATAATTAAGAAATAATTAAATTAGTGAGATTGGATACTAGTATACTACATTATTGTTAATTATTTTAATTTAATTTAAAACTCATTAATATTTTTACTTGTAATTATGGGTGATAATATGTGTTGTAATTCGATTGATCTCCTAAAACAAGTCATGAAATCCAAAAACAATATGTGTTTGAGAACCTCGAGAACATGTATAGAAACCCAACAATAATATTTGATGAATAAACCTAAGAAAGCTAAATTTCAACCTTTTTCATTGGCTATAGAAGAGCCAAGAACCAATGATATTATTTTGAGATAGGAAGTATCAGAAGATTTTTTAAGCCTTAATAAGCTATTGAATGCTTTAAGGTTTTCAAAGTTTTGATAAGTTATAATTTGTGCTAAGAATACAATAAGAGCTTAAAGCTCATAATTGTTTTGAATTTTATTACATTATAAAAATTGATTACGAATGGATGGATAACTTATATTTATAGCCACGAATATAAAACACTAATTATAATTAATAAAGGAATAACAAAATTTCTATAAAATAAAATAATAATTTAAAAGATAATGTTAATCTATTTACATTTTTGTTGTACAGATTGTTAGACTATTTTTGCTAGTAAATATGTGAATCGGAAAATTCTTATATCTATATGAACTTTAAATTGTTAATCATCTCAATTAGATATCAGGCTAACATTAACAGTTACAAGTGCTAAGAATAACTTATACATTAAGATTCTTTAAATTACTTGCAAGTTATTCCAAATCTAAACACTCCCCCGTAGGCCACAATTTGATCAAATATTGGACATTTTTTAGCCTCATTTTTTGTCCATACAAATCTTTGACATTTGAATTTTTATTTTATCGTATGAATCCATTTCTTCAAGGGGATTCATCTCGAATCCTTAACAACTGATTTTGAATTTCATATTTTTGCAAGAAGATTAGTAAAATTAAACAATAAAAATTGAAATTTAATTTGCATATAAACTTTCCAAATTTTCGATTAACAAGAGTATTTTTCAATGTAAAACTCTAAGCAATTTTAGGCAACATTTTTAACAAAAAAAATCCTAAATTTTAGTTAGAACAAAAAAATATATAGTTTTTAAACAAATTGTGGATTTTATAGTTGTAAAAAATTGAAACTTTAGATCAACAATATTTGTACAATCAATAAGAGTTAATTTAAGATTTAAATTTGTATTTTTCAATGAATCAAGAATGCCAATTCAATCAAACTTTAACTTTTCTTTTTTCTTCGATCTTTTTTTTACTCAAACACCAACTAATCAAGAACAAACAAATTAGATTCAAAAACAAGAACAAGAATTGAAAATCAAGAACTAAAAGAAAGAAAAATAATCAAAAACAAAGAGATAGAAATATGAATTTTTAGAACATGAATTCTGATATCAAGTAATGTGAACCCAAAAGGTAAGAGCCTTTGAACCTGTGAAAAAATTGTCGATTAAATACCATAATACAAAAATTGAATTGAAATAAATTTAGATTAAATTTGAGCCAGCTCAAATAACCCAAAAAATAGGTTTGGGTTAAGGAAAGTCCATTAGTCTGAAACAAAATAAATTTTTTTAGTAAAAACTTAAAAGAAAAAAGCTACCATAAACTAAATAACTTTCCTTTCTCTTTCAATCTTTCTTGTTGACTTCTAAAAGGCCTAAGTTCACCCTCATGTCATCATTCTCTCTCTCTCTCCCTCATTCTCACTCCTTTCAGTCATCGTATACTCACTCCTCTCATGCCACTATTCACGTTGTCCAACCACCATCTTTCTCTCTCTATCTCTTACTATCTAGCCAATCTGCCACCATCCATCACTCTACCCTTTCTAATTTTTACTCTCTTAAAGAAAATATATTTAACAATTTAGGTTAGTTTGGGCCGGTCTGTTCGCATTTGGCTCGTGTTTGAGCTAATCTTTGTTGGCTCAAATTAAATTTGATTTGAGCTGGAGCTGGATAACTTCAAACTAGACTAATTCGAGCCATCTTAAACTAGCTCAACCCATACGAATTACTATCCCTATTTGCAA
This sequence comes from Hippophae gyantsensis, assembly GCA_030763125.1. NCBI lineage: Eukaryota > Viridiplantae > Streptophyta > Magnoliopsida > Rosales > Elaeagnaceae > Hippophae > Hippophae gyantsensis. The sequence goes on from CM061039.1 coordinate 41,742,839, forward strand.
TAAACTTATTTTTTCAACTAATAATATCAAACTAGTGAATTATTTACTGTTGAATAGTTGCCTTAAGAAACTTGAGAATGTTACCACATAGATATGGTCTTTATGTGAGTTTATCTCATTATATTGCTTGTTATGCATGGTATGTTATTGTATTAGTATAATCTGAGTTTGAAGTGTGTATGTTACAACATACTAAAAGTTTCAACTCTTATTAAAAAGCCTTTATATTCTTACATTCTTTCTGTTGAATTTATATAATATCTATTATTCAAAGTTATCTTCTTATTTGATATTATATTGTTTATGCTCCTGTTGTGTATACTACATACATGTTTGATTTCTTATCTATGCGAGTTAAGGTTGAGTCCCTAAAAAGTATGCAACTCCTTATCTTGGTAATATACCTAGTCATGGACCCTTTCAATTAGTATCAGAGTGCATGAACCCTTTTGGGTTTAACTGCTTTGTGTTGATTATGTTAACTCTCGTGTTCACCCACACACACATTTTCTTTGATGGAGTCGGGAAAATGAGTTAATGTAAGTAGAACTCCACTTTTTAATTGGCCGAACTATGCTTATTGGAAATAACAAATGAGAGCTTTCTTGTGGTTCCAAGGAGACTGTGTATGGTTTCTTGTTGAGAATGGCTGGTTGCATCCAACCAAAACCCTACCTGATAACACTGTGGTTCCTAAAGCCATGATTGAATGGACTAAAGATGATAGTTGTCAATACATTTTCAAATAATAGTTTTTTTTAAAACTTTTGAAATAGAGCTTCACTCTAACTACTGGTCGATTGTACCAACAAATAAAAGAGTACTACTCTAAATCAGACCGGATAATTAAACCTTAAAATTTAATTTTCATATTTAAGTTTGTAATGAAAAATAATATATTTCTCTCTAACATCCTTAATATAATATCTTCAATAAAAACAAAATCAATTTATTTTATAGAAATTTTTTACCTATTCAATATTTCGCAAGCATAATAACGTTATTATTATATCATAATTACAAACATCCAGGCATACTAAATTTAATCACAAACAAATTAAACATAACATATAAGAATAAAACATAAAAAATAACTGTAAAGAATTCATTTCAAAATTATATCTCAAAAGAATCCTTACAGAACTTTGATGCTAATTCTTTTACGGGAAAACCTCCAAACGGATTTACATTTTCGTTATTGAATCAAAAACTAAAAATCTATAAAAAATTTCTTCTCCAAAAGATAAGAAATTTAAAACTAGAAGCTAAAAAAAAAAGAAAACTTTCTAGAGAGAGAAAGAGCTGAGAAAATTGTGTGTTTTACAATGAAGGGAGATGGTCCTTTTATACGTGAGGGAAAGGCCAAAAAAGGTGGGAAATTATTTCAAAAATTTATTTTGGACCCGTTTGGATAAGTTTGCACGCTTGTGGGGTATGAAATTTACTGTAGAGAGGCGTTTGGTGCTTGTGAGATATGGCACAGGCGTGTGCCAATTACCTGCAGGCGTGTTTTGGGTGTACGCTTGCCATGTTAAGGCGTGTGTTGTCATGTGCCGGCCACGTGCGGGCGTGTGCTAGGTATGTGGGCATATGTTAGGTGCGCGCTCATACACTCTTAGGTTCGGGTAGGACTCAGCATGAATTGGCGATTGTGTGTGGGATTCAACCCTTAGCAAGAGAAGCAATAAAAACTAAAAATTAAACTATCCTAAATCACTTCCGTGGATTGACACAATTGCATTTAGTGTATACAATAAGCCTTTAAATCCCTAGGTTGCCCTAGTGGATGAGTTTAAGTCTTGTGTGGGTTTTCAATAATGATACCCACAAACATTAACAAAAAATGACAACAAAATAAAATAAATAAAATAAGAAGTTAATTAAAATTTAAAATAAAGTAAAAAAAACTAAAATAAAATAAAGAAATGAAATAAAAACATATATCATGCTTATAATATCTTTTAAATTTCATAATTAAAATCTTAAGCATATATTATTTCAACTTCCTAAACATTCATGTTTTATTATAATAATTAGTTGAAAATCATTTTCATATTTCATATAAAAAATGTATCAATTTAATTTCACCCAAACTTAGTCTCAAGAATCTGAATTCGCTTCGATTATATTCCTTACAAGTCAATACTCTCAAAAACACTAAATCCTATGGGTTCAAACACTCATACTACTTTATATGTGAAAGAGTTAATGTATAGAAATGAACTAAAATGTTCGCATATGTATAAAAAAGAAAGGCTCAAAGTGTTATTTTAACGTTGATCTCATGAAATGAATCAAATGTAAGGATTTATAAAATATTATACATTACTTTCATGCATCAATTAAATTCATCAAATAAAAATATCAAGTAATATGTCTTTTAGAGAATGTAAGAAAATTCAATGACTTCTTAGAGAATTACTTCCTATATTTTCTTTTGCATTAAACCATTTCTCATAACTATTTAGGCTTTTTGGGTTATAGTATATAGATTATACTATTTATTTTTCTCTCTCTCTTTCTATTTTTTTCTCTTATATTCTTTTTTTATATATAAGAAAATCCATATTTTTAGAGAGTGGACCCATGTATAGATTGTACATTTTTTTATATGGTAAGGTGAGTGGTTAATATTTCACTTTTTTGTTTATATTTGTATAGGTAACCCTAAATATATCTTTTTTAATAGAAGTCATGCATGAATGAAGAAAAACATATACTATCAATTTCTACTTAAATCATTTAATCTAAGCAAATAAAAAATAAATATATAACACTTCATTAAGATGTAAAAATCCATACATTTAATGCTAAGTCCTATAGAGATCATCTAATAATGCTAAAAAAGTATGAAAAGTATTTAGAATGGAAAAAATAATATTTATCACTCAGAATAAAAGATAATGAGCTCAAAATATTTCTCATAAGGATAGTCTCTGCTATTTGATTCCTAAACACAGATTTTGGATTTAATATAATTTTTACACCTTATCAAAAAATACTAGTCATGACAAAACTAACTAATTACCATATACTTCATGATATGTTTTCAAAAATTAACTTAACAGTGTAAAAGATTTAACTATTTACTTAAATTTGATTTAAAGAAATGATAAATATTTGTGAGAAATGTTTTAAAAACTAATCCTAAAATTTTAAAAATTACTAAACCATATAAATAAAATCAAACACAATAGGAATGAAAATGTGAACATAAAATTTTAAAATTGTTAAAATTTTGGAAATTAAGCATAATAACTTTTTACCATCCTCTACATAGAACTTACATTGTTCTCAATATTAGTTATAAATTAAAGATAAAGAAAAAAGAGAAGAAAAATTACATATTTCCTGAGAATGTGCAAGTAGTGATGGAAAAATGTAGGTGCATCCATCATGTTCATCATTAAAGTTCACAAAGATAGATCACTGCAAACTTCTAATATCTCAACAAATATTTTTAGTTTTAATAATTCTAAAATTATTCACATGCAATTAAACTAAAATAAACAAAACAAATAAAAGAAAATTACCTAAAATGATGAGTTACCTCCCAACCAGTGCTTGGATTAATGTCTTAGGAAGACGCATTATCATGGTGCTAAGGATCAATTTATCAATATGGAATCAACATCAGCCATGTTTTTCTCTCCTTCTAAATAAGGCTTTACACGATGGCCATTGACTTTGAAAGTTATTTTTGTCCTTGGATTCAATAAATTTATTGCTCTATGTGAAAAAAACTTGTACAATTGTGTAAGGTCCTTACCATCTTGATCTCAATTTTCCTGGAAACAATCTCAATTGAGAGTTAAATAAAAGAATTTTCATTTCAGGAAGAAAAGACTTAGGAACTAGCCTTTTGTCATGATAGCATTTAATACGCTCTTTGTATAATTTTACATTTTCATAGGCCTAGTTCCTAATCTCTTCCAACTCATTAAGATGGAGCAACCGTTTTTCTCTTGCTTTATCTAAGTCCATGTTCAGCTCTTTAATTCCAATAAGCCTTGTGTTCAAGTTCAATAGAAAGGTGGCACGCTTTCCCAAAGATTAATCGGTAAGGGCTCATCCTAATGGGTGTTTCGTAAGCTATGCGGTATACCCATAAGGCATCAACTTGATTTCCTAGTCCTTTCTTGAAGGACGCACGATGCATTCCAAAATTCCCTTGATTTTCCTATTACTTATTTCCACTAAACTAGAAGTTTGAGGATGATATGGAGTAGCTACTCTATATATGATGTTGTACTTTTTTAGTACTCTATCAAATATTTTCTTACAAAAATGACTATCTCTATCACTTATTATAGCTCTAGGCCTTTCGAACTTGCTAAATATTGAATCCTTCAAGAATTTTACAACAACATTAGCATCATTAGTTTTAGTGGGGATAACTTCTACCCATTTGGATACATAATCCACATCAACCAAAATATATTGAAAACCATTGGATGGGGGAAAAGGACCCATAAAGTCAATCCCACATACATCAAAGAGTTCAACAACTAAATTAGATGTCAAATGTATTTCATCTCTTTTTCTTATGTTACCTATTCTTTGACATCTATCACATTGTGCACAAAACATATGAGAATCTTTAAAAAGAGTGGGGAAAAAGAATCCAGACTATAATACCTTACGGGCTATCTTTTTGCCACCAAAATGGCCCCTACAATGTAGTTCATGACAAAAAGTCAAAATGCTCTTATGTTCTTCTTTAGGTACACATCTCTTGATGACTTGATCTTGACCAATCTTATATAAATAAGGGTCATCCTAGAAATAGTCCTTGACAGTTTTAAAGAACCTTTTCTTTTCCTGATATGAAGTGTTAGGTCTCAAAATACCAGTGGTAAGATAGTTTACAATATTAGTATACCATGGATTTAGACCTATTGAAAATAACTGTTCATCAGGAAAGGTTTCACCTATATCTTCATTACTCTCAACTTTAAGAGAATTGAAGTCAAAAATCAACCTTGACAAATAGTCAGCTACTAAGTTTTCACTACCTTTCTTATCCTTGATTTCTAAGTCAAATTCTTGTAAGAGTAAGACCCACCTGATTAATCTTGGCTTAGTATTCAGTTTACTTAATATGTATCTTAAAGTAGCATGATCAAAATGCACAATCACTTTAGATCCTAGTAAATAAGACTTGAATTTGTTTAAAGAAAACATTATAGCCAAGAATTCCTTTTCAGTGGTGGTATTATTCATCTGGGCATCATTGAGTGTTTTCCTAGCATATTAGATGACATGCAAACACTTGTCCACTATCTATCCTAAGACTACTCCATTATCATAATCAAAAGCATCACACATTATTCAAAGGGTAAAGACTAGTTTGGTGCCATAATAATAAAGGCATATGTTAGTTTCTCTTTCAAGATATTAAAGGCAATAAGGCAATCATCGTTGAAATCAAAATAAACATATTTTGATAATAGGTTACATAAGGGACGACTTATTTTAGGGAAATATTTAATAAATCGTCTGTAAAATCCTGCATGTCCTAAGAAGCTTCTTATCCCCTTAACAGATGTAGGGGGAGGTAATTTGGAAATCAATTTAAATTTTGCCTTATCAACTTCAATACCTTTGTTTGAAATGATATATTCTAACCCTATCCCTTATTGAACCATAAAATGACTTTTCTCCCAACTAAGGGTTAGATTGCATTCAATGCATCTTTCTAAATCTAATGTCAATTTATATAAACAATCATAAAACGAGTTTTCAAAGACAGAGAAATCATCCATGAAAACCTCAATGAATTTTTCCACCCTGTCCAAAAAGATAGACATTATACATCTCTGAAACATGATAGGGGCATTGCATAACCAAATGACATTTTTCGAATAGCAAATGTCCCAAAAAGACATGTAAATGTGGTCTTTTTTATGATCTTCAAGTGCTATAGGTACTTGATAATATCTGGACAATCTATCTAGAAAATAGTAAAATTCGTGCCCAGTTACTCTTTCTACCATTTGAACAATGAATGGAAGAGGAAAGTGATCATTTTAGTATATAAATTTAGTTTCCTGAAATCTATACACATCCTTCATGCAGCAATTATTCTAGTGGGCATTAATTCACTTTTGTCATTTTTAACAATTGTTATCCTAGATTTCTTAGGTACCACATGCACTATACTAACCCACTTACTATCGAAAATAGGGTAGATAATTCACTCTTCTAACAATTTAAGAATTTCTTTCTTAACTACCTCTTGCATGTTTGGGCTTAGTCTTCTTTGGGCCTCTCGTACGGGTTTAGCACCATCCTCCAAGTTGATGTTATGCATACACATGGTAGGATTAATGCCTCTTATATCCCTGACACTCTAACCTATGGCTTTCTTGAACTTCTTAAGCACTTTTATAAGTTCATCTTCTTGAGTTTTGGTCAATGTTGAAGAAATTATCATTGGATAAGTTTTTCCTTCTCCCAAAAACACATATTTTAAGTGCTTGGGTAAGTCTTTAAGTTCAAGTTCAGGTAGATTGGCCTCTTTACTAGATGTGGAACTGGGTAGATTTAAGAGTGCACTAGATTTTTTCATTAGTTCATCACTATCTAGTTGTTTAAGGTAACCCTTAGTTTCCTCATCTAAATTTTCTTCGACCTCTTCAAGTGTAAGAATAGTTTCAATCTTGTCTTCTATTCTGGTTCGAGAAAAGGTGTTTTGGACAAGATTATCCAAAGGGTCAATATCGAATACTTCATCGATGAAAAAAATAGAAGAAAAAAGTGAAGAATCAAAATTTTTAAAATGAACAGTCTCTCCTATGACTGTCATTGTCAAATTTCTATCTTAGACATCAATAATAGTCTTGTTAGTTACTATAAATGGTCTAACAAGAAGTATTACGTGCTCTCTATCCAAGGCTGGATTTTCTTGCATATCAAGAACCACAAAGTCAACATGTATTATCAGTTTATCTACCTGTACTAGCACATCCTCAACTATTCCCTTTGGATACTTAAGAGATATATCTGCAAGTTGAAGGGACATAGTTATGGGTTTTAGATCTCCTAAATCAAGCTGTAAGAATATAGAGTAGGGCATAAAGTTTATACTAGCACCTAAATTAAGAATTGCTAGCTTTAGAGACCTTCCTATCTCCTATAGTTATGTTTATGATAAAACTTCCAGGGTCTTTCAACTTAGGGGAAGTTAGTGTTGAAGTACAACATTAGAAATTTTTGATACTACTACTCATTCATTAAGTTCATACTTACTTTTCTTAGTGTTCAATCTTTGAAAAACTTAGCATAGGAGGGCACATTCATGATCACTTCTAATAATGGTAAATTGATATTTACTTTAGAAAGAATATTAAAAAGATCATAAAATTGCTTATCTTGTTTGGATTCTTTTAGCCAGTGTGGAAAAGATACTTGCAGCTGGTGTGGTTATGTTGTCTTTTGAATTTTGGGGATGTTAGATGACTCCCCAATGAATTTTTCCGAAGGTTTGTCAAGTTTAGCACTTGTCTCTCCTTTTTATGAGACTATAATTTCACTTTTTTTGTTATCTGAACTACAAGGTATATCTTTAGATATTTCATGGAAACTAGTATTGACTACCTTACCACTTCGAAGGGTTCTTACATCCTTCACTTGTTCGGGTTGACTGGGCAACTTTCCTGATTCTTACCTTTTCATTTGTTCTGCTAGTTGCCCAACTTTACTTTCATTCCTTTTAATCGAAGCCTCAATGGTGCCCAACCTTTTATTATTCATCAATTGGTTACCATGACTAACTTGAATAAAAGCATTCAAGATAACCTCTAAGGTTGGCTTTAAAGATTTATTTGGTGGATAAGGGTGGCTTTTATATGGCCTTAATGTTTGACATTGGGTGTAGGCTTGGTAATTGTTGGTGTCCAATGAATGTTAGGGTGATTATTAGTTTTTGGATGATACCTTTGAAAGGAATTGATTTCCTCTATGGCATCCACACTAGAATCACATGTATATGAATAATTATGGGCATCATGCCCATTTGAAAAACACACTTCACACACCTCTTGATTTGGCATTTGGTGGGTAGTGAGAAGTTGCACTTGCTTAGTCAATTTAGCAGGTTGCAAGATCATTCCATTACTGGAGCCAACTTCATTGACTCATGCTCTTCTTCTTCTAGTATTTCTTTGTTGGGAATTAGAACCCAATAGCTCATAGAGATTATAGGTTTCCTCTACGGTCTTTTCTCCCATAGCTCCTCCAACAGTATTATCAACCATGTATTGACTCTATAGTGTCAATCCATCATAAAAGAATTGGTTTTGTAGCTGTAATGGAAATCTATGATGAGGAAATTGAATGAAAAGGAGTTTGAATCTTTCCCAAGCTTTATGAAAGAGCTCTTCATCCATTTGAGAAAACATTGATATCTTTGTCCTTAGATCAGTAGTCTTTTGATGGGAATAGAACCTATAAAAACTTTTCATAGACTACCTCCCAAGTTGCTAGAGAACCTAGTTGTAGAGTAGTGAACCATGACCAAGCTTTATCCTTGAGAGTGTAAGGAAAACACCTCATTCTAAGCTAGTCTTCATCAATTCTCTACAGTGGAAAGGTTTGGACAATAGTATAGAATTCTATAATGAAAGGCAAAGGGTTTTCATTAGGGATACCGTAAAAGGAAGGAAACAAAGAAAAATTAATCCTTTTCAACTCATAGTTCCTTGCAGTCTCTTGCAATTGTATGCCGGAAGTTGCATTACCAATGACTGACATTGCATAATCCTTCATCATTTTTTGCATATCTCCAGTAACTCCTATGGCTACTTGTAGTGGAAATTGATCCTCCTCCTCTTGCATATCTAGCTCCTAAATTGAAAAATAAGAGACTTCTCTAAGAAAGGTTTCTCACTTAACAAAATGTATAGTCTTAAAGAAGTCGAAAGACGTAGGCAACCTAAATTTTTACTATTTTATTATTTTATTGAAAATCTAAGTTAATTAAGTTAATAAATTAAGTTTTTTTTGTAATGCAAAATTTAAAGAATGAACACAATTTTTTGAAACAAATGAATCTCTATTATTTCATTTGAATTTTATTACACACATTCTTAAGATAAAAACAAAACAAAACAAAAAACTAAAGGAAAAGGGAAATACAATAATGGGTGACCTCCCACTTAGGACTAAAATTTATCATCTTCTAGTAAGACATTGCTTGGATATTTCAAAATGACAAACTCAATATCTCCTCTTCATTGAATTTATTTGATCCAATTTGACCATTCAATTAGTCTTTGGGGATGTCAGATGACTCCCCATCCAGTTGGTTTTTCTCCTTGATATGGACAGGCTTCAATACCATGTCCTATGTTGCTACACAAACCATAATATTTATTATTGGTGTTGATTTGTGTAGTGAGAAGAGAAACTTGCTTGGTCAATTGAACAAGTTGTTGTTGAACTTTGAATCGATTTCATGAACTCTAGCTCTTCTCACTTGTGAGCTTTTCTATTGGGAATTCGCACCCAACATGTTATATATCTCTGAGGCTATCTTATCTCCCATAGCTCCTCCAGTAGCATTGTCGAAAATGAACTGACATTGCTACGTAATTCCATCATAAAAGAATTGGTTCTACAACTATAAGGGGAAGGTGTGATGGTGGCATTGAGTGAGGAACAATTTGAACCTCTTCTGAGCTTTATGGAATGGTTCTTCTTCCATCTGATGTCTCTGAGGCTATCTTATCTCTCATAGCTCCTCCAAAAACGTTGTCGACAATAAACTATCATTGCTACGTAAGTCCATCGTAAAAGAATTGGTTCTACAACTATAGGGGGAAGCTGTGATGAGGGCATTGAGTGAGGAACAATTTGAACCTATCCTAGGCTTTATGGAATGGTTCTTCTTCCATATGAGATAAAGTGACAATCTTTTCTCTCAACTCTAATGTTTTTTGGTAGGAATAGAATTTTCCCATGAATTTATTGTAAATGTCCTCCCAGGTCATCAGAGAACCTAGAGGGAGTGAAATCAACCAAGCTTTGGCTTTGTCCTTCAAGATATAGGAGAAACACCTCATTTTAAGTTGATGCTCGTTTAGAATATCAAGAGGAAAAGTTTGGATTGTGGCATATAAGTCCCTAATGAAGGAAATATAATCTTCATTAGGTAGCCCATAGAATGAAGGAAGCATGGAAAATGAATGTTTTTCAAGTCATAATTTTGAGAAGTTGTACCCAGTTGGATAGAGGCAGTTTCCATTCCAATTACTGGTCGTGCAAACTCCTTCATGGTGGTTTCCCTACCATGTGGGTTTTCTCCCATTTCTATTGGTTCCAGTAGAGGATTAAGGCTTGGTTTTGTGTTTGGCTCAAAAATAGGCTGATGATTAGAATCCATCCTTATGGACACTTGTTTAAATTTATGAATATTATATATGTATGGTGTAAGAGGGTTTCCTAAGGATCTTCTACCATGCATAGACTAGTGAAAGCGTAAATTTAAAACACCTGTCAATTAAAAAGGAAAAGAATAATAAAAAACTATACAAAAATTTAGAGAAAATAAAAGAACTAAATAAACAAGTTAAGTTAACCTTTAAGTTAAATAATATAATCAGTATTAACCAAGAGTTCTTCCAGGAAAAAATAGTAGGGCAAAGCCTCTTTAAAAATCATCCTCCTATATAGAGCAACTTTCCCAGGAAAGACTAGTGGCACAAAGGCTTCAAAGAATTAGTCTCCTAGATCGAACTCCCTTTGATATATACTTTTCATGCTATTATAAAGTTAGTTTTATTTATTTATTTATTTATTTGTTGAGAGCTCATTAATTAAATATTTTTTTAACTCAAAATAAATAAATAAAATCACAATTATTTACAACACAAAAAGTTTTCAAAATTTTGATAAATAATTTAAAAACACTATTCATTTCCCGATAACAGTGCCAACAACTTGATGAGCACAACATCGGCAACACCGATCTTGTAGATAGTTTTTTTTATATTTGTAAACCTCTCGCAAGTGCACAAATCATTTTTTTTAAATGACAAGTATACTCACAAGGTTGATCTAAAGAAGGAATACATGTGATTTTTAATTTATTATTCAAAATCTTAGAAACGAAATTAAATCCTAAACATCCTATCACAATATTTTGGTTTTTTGTCTCCTAATCTAATAACAAAAAAATAAACATAGATATGGATTCAATAAACAATTATGCAATTTTTTTATCATTCATAAGAGTGCAATATTTAAGGATATAATAATTAAGTTAATTATGTTTGCTCACATTATTTAGGTTCTTAAAAGTATAAATTGATATTTGTTGATTTTCTCTTTTTGGTACGAAAGTGTCCTTAGGTGGGACCTAAATTATTTTATTTAATATTAATTAACTAATATCCTTAGGTGTGGTCTAATAATTTATTAAGTATTAAATTTCAGCTTTATTTCTAAGACAATAGCAAATCATTTAATCATAACTTTGGGCGGAGTGAGTTAATTAAACTTTATTCAAGGTGTCAAAATGAAACGTGAGAATTTAATTATCTGAAACTAACTTTCAAGTTTTAAAACCATTATTGAAACTATATTGTCAATACATTTTTGAATAATAGTTCTTATAAAAACTTTTGAAATAACGTTTCACTCTAACTACCAAGCGATTGTACCAATAAATAAAAAAACACTACTCTGAATTAGACTAGATAATTAAATCTTAAAATCTAATTTTCATATTTAAGTTTTCTAATGCAAAATAATATATTTCTCTCTAACATCCTTAATATAAAATCTTGAATAAAAAAAATCAATTTATTTTATAGAAATGTTTTACCTATTTAATATTTCGCAAGCATAACGACGTTATTATTATATCATATTTACAAATAGCTAACCATGCTAAATTTAATCACACACAAATTAAACATAACATATAAGAATAAAACATAAAAAATAACTGTAAAAAATTTATTTCAAAATTATGACTCAAAAGAATCATTATAGAACTTTGATGCTAATTCTGTTACTAGAAAACCTCCAAACAAATTTGCATTTCCGTTTATTGAATCAAAAACTAAAAATCTATAAAAACATAGCTAGTTATTCTCTAAAAGAGAATAATTTTAAAACTAAAAACTAAAAAAACAGGAAAAATTTCTAGAGTGAGAAAGAGCTAAGAAAATTGTGTGTTTTATAAGGGAGGAGAGGGTCCTTTTATAGGTGAGTGAAGGGCCAAAAATGTGAGAAACTACTTCAAAAATTTATTTTGGACACTTTTGGATAGGTTGGCACTTATGTAGGGCACACAATTTGTGATAGACGGGCGTTTGTCGGGCGTGGGACCCGGTGCAGGCGTGTGCCAACACGCTTGGAAATCGGCACGACGTGTACTGAGCATGTACTGACTATGTACGCTGGCCGCGCATGTGCGGGCATATGTTGGATGTGTTGTGTGTGTATGTGTAGGAATTGATGTGAATGGTTAGTTGCCCGCTAGATTTTTGTCTTTTTGACATTTTGGATCATTTTGACCCATTTTGTCTTATTTTTTCATCTTTTTAACTTTTTCTCATTTTGTTTCTCAACATATATGTGATATATTACATCTAGTATTTTTCTTCGACTCTTTAAGTTACTTTTGAATGAAAATACTTGAAAAATAATAAAAATACCCATTATTTCAAAAAGACAAATTTATATAAAAAAAGTGATAAAATTATACAAATATAAATCTATTTAATCAATTAAAGTAAATTTAATCATAGTAATTTTAGTGCTTTTTAAGCACTCATAAATACATATTGACCTCATGGGTCCTATGAGAACAAAAAGTATTGGAGGTAAGAAATATATCATAGTTGCAATAAATGACTTTTTTCGCTACACTTGGGTAGACTTTCTTAAAGATAAGTCAGATGCTTTTGAGTTCTTCATCTCATCTAATACAAGAATGTAGGTTGAAGTAGATAAAAAAATAGGAACCATCATGAGACTAAGAATAGACCATGGAAAAGAGTTTGAAAATGATAGCCACATATGAAGTGTATGTAATGAATACGCATGTATACGTATCGTAACAAGTAATATAATGATAAGAAAAGATCGTTCACACAGAGATTATTTTATTAGAAACTAATTTTTAAAACTAAAAATATAAAAGTCAATTTTTTGTGTTTTTATATTTCAAGGAAGGAAAATTAAAATAACTAAAAGTAAATAGCAATAATTAATTAAATCACATTTGGTAACTAAAAAGATATATGAGAAAATATCTAAAAATACTTAATCCCCGAGTTTTCTAAACATGTGAATTGTTAAAATCCCCCTAATATAATATCAATTAATTACATGATTAATTGAATCTAACCTAGCATGTATTCCTCTCTCAAGAAAACTACACATCATATAGTAATTAATTTAATCACACTCTCATGCCAATTAAATTGCATACTAGTCATTAAGTTAATCAATTATGGATTACATACATAAGAATCATACATCTTTGCCTAGAAACTATGCATGTTATTTAATCAAGACAAACAATTAAATAATTCTCTCAAATCTATTTAATTGTCTTTATAGATAAATTGTTGGTCAAACAATTAATAGTATAAAAATCATATTAAATAATATAATTAAATTAATACTATAATTTGAGTAAAATATTAATTCATCACATGATGAAAATTGGGTTCATAAGATCCCTAGATTAATAAATTAAATACACATAATTGTGTTCATAAAGCCCATACTTTTCATAAAGGAAGACATAAGAATTGATAAAGAAAAGAGTAGAAAAATAAATACAATCAATCTCTTGAATTGTAGTATTAATCTCTATCAAAATTGTGTCATCTCTTGAATATTTCTTTATTTTTCTCTCTTTTTAGCTCCAAAAATTGACCAAAATTATGCTAATGGAGGCTACTTAGGGTTTATGGAGTGATTAGGGGCTTAAATATTGCTCAGGTGTAATCTGGACCATCAGATCAGCTTCAGATCAAGAGCTACGATCAAAACAAGAAAAATTGATAGTTCCAACCAATCATAACACGACACATGGCATCAAAAATTCATTGGGAGAACCAAGGCACGACAGGTGGCATGGAGATCAGTCAGAGTTAACGTATGCTAAGTCAGTGCCATATGGCGAGATGTGATTCATGGAGACAGATGGCATGGCACATTGGTGGAATGCGTGGAGCAATGGCTAGCAACATATGGCATGGTGCATTAACCAATTTTTGAACTTGGATTGAACGTCGTGTTGACACGTGGCACATGTTTCATCCTCTTCACACCTGGAATAACATGATTCGCTCTCTATGCTTTCATAGCGTCTGTGTGGCTTGCCTAGTCAGCTTCTCTACTTGCGTGACATGCCACGTGGTAGCTCTTGATTGGTCCTGCGTTAAAAATCCATAAAAATTCTAGAAAAATCTCAAAAAATTCCAAAAATTATATTTTTACCCCTTTTCACTAAAAGTTTAATATTTTAATATTTTTGGCCATAAAATACTATTTATTGAATAAAAAAGTAAATATTAAGTAAAAAGGTACGCTAATGATTCTACTTTCCTATAGTCATCAAAAAATACCAAGTATGTTGACTTCTGCAAAGAACATAGTATCTTTCATGAATTTTATGATCACATCACACCTCAAAAAAATGGACTAGTTGAAAGGAAAAACAAGATACTTCAAGAGATGGAAAGAGTAATGTTGCATGCCAAAAGAGTCTCCAAAAGATTTTGGGCTGAAGTTGTAAACACTGCATGTCACATTATAAATCATGTATATCTTCGCCCAAGTACAAACCAAAACTCCCTATGAGATATGGAGAGGTAAAAAACCCAATATGAAATTCATTCATGATTTTAGAAGTAAATGCAACATACTTAGGGATCAAGAACAGTTGGGTAAGTTTGATTCAAGAAGTGATGAAGGTATATTTCTTGGTTATTTCCTAAATAGTAGAGTCTATTGAGTTTTCAACTATAGAACTAATTTTGTTATGGAATCCATAAATGTCATTATAGATGATGTAGGTAAGCAGTTTACAAGTGAAGAACTTGGTAATGAAGAAAATTTCACAACACTTTAATTAACAATGACCAGTGACACAGTTAGAAAAAAATAAGAAAAGTTAAAGGAAAGAGAAGAAAAGAAGGAAGAAGCATCAACCTCATCAATGATAAATCCAACCTGAAGTTCAAAAAATCATCCTACTAAGAATATAATTGGAGATCCTAATGCAAGCATGGATGACATAGTTTTTGGATATCCACATCTAGTATACTAGTGGATAATTTTGTGCATGTTACCAACTATCTCTTAAATAAGGGATTTATTTGAAGGGGAGTTGATCAAACTCTATTCATTAAAAGGAGTATTAATGATATCTTTATTGCTCAAATTTATATGGATGACATAGTTTTTGGATCTACATCTAGTATACTAGTGGATAGTTTTGTGCATGTTATGACAAATGAATTTGAAATGTCCATGATAGGTGAAATGACTTTCTTTATGGGTTTGTAAATCAAAAACTCTCATGATAATATATTTATTTCTCAAACCAAGTATGCATATAACCTTGTTAAAAGGTTTGGTCTTCAAACTAACAAGCCAATAAGGACTCTTTTAGGTACCAGAACAAAAATTACAAAGGACACTCAAGGTAAAAGTGTCGATCAAACTCTGACATATGTTTTAGTGTTGGTGTGTATGCCCATTATCAAGCTGAACCTAAGGAATCACACTTAGAGAATGTAAAGAGAATCATCAGGTATATTTTAGGAACAAGTAATTATGGTTTATATTTTACTACTGACACTACTTTTAAAATAAGTAGTTATACAGATGCTGACTAGAAGGGCAACCAGGATGATAGAAAGAGCACATCAGGTGGTTACTTCTACATTGGAAACAACTTAGTATCCCAAAACAGTAAAAAGCATAACTCTATCTCACTCTCTATATATGAAGCAGAATACATTACTGTGGAAAGCTCTTGCACATAAATGCTTTGGATGAAAAACATGCTTAAGGACTATGATTAATCACATGGTACGATGCTCTTATATTGTGATAACTCTAGTGCTATATGTATTTCTAAGAATCCAGTTCAACATTCTAGAACTAAGCATATTGACATTAGACATTATTTTATTCGAGAATTTGTTGAAGAGAAAGTAGTGACACTTGAGTTTGTACCTACTGAGAGACAACTAGCTGATATATTCTCAAGCTATAGACACTCAAAAATTTGAGTATATTAGGAGTGCCTTAGGAATTTCTTCCTCAAATTGAATTTCAAACTTTATTACCAAAAAAAGGAGAAATAGAAGTAGAATCCTTATCTGGCCAACACAGTATTGGACTTATTTAATACTTATATATATATATATAACCTCATTTTTAGTGACTCGACTCATTTTGATATTTATTGTATAAACAATTCTACAATTTTGACTTATGCACACACATATTCTTGTACATGTGATGATCGATGTTGACATAACTTATTCACATATTCACAAACACACATATATGTTATGCTTGAAGTTTATGAATTTTATTGAAAGACTCTAGGATTTCAACTAATCTTGACTGTAAAATTGTGTTGAGTTCTATTTCTTACTTTCTAAAACTTTACCGTATGGAGGCACCTAGTATTGAGAGGGCTACCTACTGTGATATGTGAAGCTACTATAGTGAACGAAAAAGGGCTACCTCACAACTAGTGTGAAAGTCATCATGCTAGGTTTATGACTCATGTAAAAAAAAGGGAGGAAAGATTGTGCAAAAAGATATTGCTTATAAAACTTGTACTTGGAACGCACAAAAAGAAAGAGCCAATAGAGGTTTAAAAAAATAAAAAAATTTCATGTGCCTCATTTATAAAATAAAAAACATTTAAGTACTCTTTTGGTATATATATTTTATGTTGTGAGATTGAAGACTCGATTATAATTTTATATGATAAGTGATATTTGTTTCTTTTGAGTCTTTCTTGATTAGTCATAAATGAATTAATTGGTATATATGTAGAGTTTAAACATATACATTGCTTTTAAGTAAATGTCAATATGTCATTATATGTGCTTATGTGTCTCTTCTACTCTACTTGCTTATTTATATGATAAATAATCAAAATTTGTGTTACGAATGATGAGTTCTCAATTGGTTGTGTGGTCGTTTATGATTAAATGAGTTGAATATCTTATGTGGCTATTTATGAAAAAAAAATTTTAAAATCATTTTTTTTCATTTACATCTTTTTCTTTATTAGCTTTTTAATTGGTTTCTAAGTTAGAGAGTCATAAAACTATAAAACTTAGGGGCAATTTAAATCACATTTCACTTCTACATTACTCTGCTTTTACATTGCTATATCTTTAGGAAGAGTTTAGCTTCATTGCTTTATCTAATGCTTTGTCCTTCTCGTAGGTCAAAAAGGGGGAAGAGAATAATGTGTTTTACTTCCATGTTTTTATTTTGTTATGCGTATAAAGGGAGAACATATTTAATTAAGTTTGATTGGTATAAATGCAAACTACATGGTTATTCTTTACACTTCACTTATTTTTATTTAAACTGAACTAATATAGAATGAGGCTTTCAAGCCAAGTTGTTGTTTGCTTTGTATATGTCATTTCAGTTACTTACAAGATTTTCAAGTTATAGCGAAGATGGATTCGCCGGACCATAGGATAGTTCCACTATAGAGTCTAGGACATCATTGTATTTTATCTTATTCTATAAGTGTTATGTAGTGAGGGAGAGGTTTTGTCACACAAAAATACCAAAGGGAGAATTTGTAAGGATTATAAGTGTTGGCTATTTTTGTAAACAAAATATTTACATGTAAACTTATTTTTAAGCTCGCTATCAAGTCTATTAAGCAAAATCAAAGAAAGATCATAATTTTAGGTAGTAGTACTTCAGGTATATCTGTTATAACTATAATAAATAGAATTGTATTAATGCATTTAATACCACATATTCATAAATCTGAAATTATTTTTGCTTCTAAAATATTTATGTTAAAATATAAAATAAGATATATGGCAAAATATTAGATAAGAAATATGTTAAATTATAGGTTAAAAGGTAGCTAAAATATACTTTAAAAGAACTCTTTTTTTAAATACGAGTCTTTATTATTAATGAGTTTACTTTAAAAGAACTCTTCTTTAAATTGGAGTCTTTATGATTAATGAGTATACTTTAGAAGAACTCTTCTTTAAATAGAAGTCTTTTTAATTAGTGAGTGTTATTAATCATATTTGTAATATAAAAGATATTTATCAATTACATATAAGTCTTCTTAATTAGTGAGTATTACTAATCCTATTTGTAATAAAAAAGATATTTGTTAATTAAATAGGATTAAGGGTTTTAATTTTTTCTATAAATAAAATCCATTGCTCCTTATTTAAAATCAACCACACAAGAGCATTATTCTTTTCTTCTTAATCACTCTCTTGTTTTGCAAATATAAGATCATAATTCTTTAGGCTTTTTTATTTAATTAATATATCAAATATTGGTTATTGTGTTTAATTGATTAATAAGCCTAATTAGTTTATGATATTTTGATCATATGTTCTTATAGCTTCTTCTTTATTTTTATTTTTCAATTATTAGATCAAATAATTGTGTTTGTTATATCATAATTATTTGATTTGATTATTAATCTTTAAAAACTATTTTTATTGAATTGTGCTTAATCTTTTTTACTTTAGAATTTGCTAGTTGATTTGATTTAAGTGACATATGTTTTAAATCATCTAGTTAGGATTATTTATTATTAAATCCATTCTAGAATACACACGAGTACTTGTGTTTTTTGTGCTAACCCTTTTGTAGTTAATTTGGGAACGTATCTGATTGGATGAAAGCTTATTAAAATATTGGGTTGGAAACCTCTCACGCTGATATTAGAAACTTTGAAAACAGAGTAGGGGTCGTAAGTAAGGTACATTGGGGCAGTATCCTATAGAGGGTAGCATAAGATTGAGTTTGTACTTGAACATTTATTTTTCATAGTGGTCTGGTGGACTCGTGATTTTCCTTTTAGGTCATGGTTATGACGTAGATTGTTTCCACCTAAAAATATCGTGTGTTATTCTTTTATTTTTGCACTTTAATTTTACACTTGATTGCATATTAAATTATAAATTGATAAAAATTAAAAATAACCTATTCACCACCCTCTAGGTTAATTAGGTCCATATTTTATAAACTATCAAGCTTGAACTCTAATTAGAAAGCATTTATATTCTTTCATACTTTATGTTGAATTTGTATAATATATGTTGTTTAATGTTATTTGCTTATCTGATATTATATTGTTTGTGCTTTTATTATGTATATTACGTAAGTGTTTGATTTCCTGTCTGTGCGAGTTAAGATTGAGTCTTTAAGAAGTCTGCATCTCCTTACCCTGGTAGTATATTGGGATGTGGACTCTTTCATATAATATACCATTAATTAATAAAGAAATCACTATAGATAAATTATCAAAAATCCTTCAAATGGACAAAGGAAAAATTAGATACATCCATTTAGAAGAAATCTAAATATTAATAAAAATACATTTTAGAGAAGGAATTGATGCACCAATAAAACTAACATTCCTAGATAATAGAATAATAGATAAGAAACATGCTTTATTTGGAGAAATCCATGGAAACCTAGGATATAAAATATTAAAATTCACACTATACCATAGCTTTTCCATTAATATTAATGATAAGAACTTAAACAAAGGATTAAGTTTAGTCTATGAATTCGAAAAAAGAGATTTAATGAAAGAAGAAAATCATCCATTTTTAGTACACTATATAGTATCATATTCATTAACAAATAGTCATAATAGTTTAATACATGGATAAAATAAATTCATAGAAATAGATAAAATTTTCCAGAAAACTGGATAAAATAATAAACCAGTAATATTATCAGACTTCAAAATATCAAAAGAATGAAACTTAAATGTTAAAGAAAAACCTCTGATACGAAGAAAAAAAGGTAATGTAATAAGAAATAGTAATAAATTAATGTTTACGTTTATAGATCCTGAAAGAGAAGCCTCTAACAAAGAAAGAGAGGTTACATATCTAAAACAAAAAATTAAAATAATGATAGCATTAGTGAATGATGTAATATTAGGAAAAAATAATATAATTGTTATCTTAATAATGTTCAAAAACAAACTACAGAATATAAAATTAAATTTTGATGGAAGTCTAATAGGCATATCAAAAAACCAAATAACAATAATTAAAACTTTAATACTTTTAGAAAAAAGAGCTGGATATTGTACAAGAATCAAATATCAAGTCCTTGC
The DNA here is from genome assembly GCA_030763125.1 of Hippophae gyantsensis. Classification (NCBI taxonomy): domain Eukaryota; kingdom Viridiplantae; phylum Streptophyta; class Magnoliopsida; order Rosales; family Elaeagnaceae; genus Hippophae; species Hippophae gyantsensis. Next base: position 41,763,189 of record CM061039.1, read on the forward strand.
AAGGTATAAATGAAACACAAAAGAACTCCTAAAATAAATAAAAGAATATGGTTATAATAAGAAATTATAATAAGACATACATAAGGAATTTATAGAATTAAGATTAAAAGAAGAACCAATTAAGAGATCAGATGCATTTATATATAGGAATGAGAAAAGAAAGAAAAAAGAAAAATCCACTAATAAAGAAGAAGCAATAATCCCAATTTAATGGAATATAAAAAATAGTTAGAAAAATAGTTTATGGATCTTGAGAATAGGGACATAGAAAAATTAGTCATTTTGTTAACCCTAACAAATGAAAAATTAGTAAGATATTATGATGAATATTTTTGTACAAATAAAGAGGAAGTTGATGTGACAATAATTTGTGAAAGTGATTTTGAACTAGAAAATATAATTCCAAAAAATCATATAAAACCAATTTCATTATCATTAACTTATTAAGAAGGAAGATCTGGCCCACATAAAGAAGAAAATAGGAAAATTCCATAAGAACCTAACCTTCCTTATAGAGGAGAAGAGAATAACAACCCAAAATGGAAGAAGGACTACATTAGAAAATTAGAGGTAGTATTCTACTAGAATTCAAACTTCATAAAAATTATAGATCTAATCTTTTAGATTTAGATCGTATAAGAGACAGAAAAAAGCTTTAGATGAATGTATAATGGTATAAGTGTAATTATACAAACATCTCTAGACACACAATCAAATCTTTTAACTTATAGAGTTTTAGTAGCTTACAAAATGACATAAAATATTATAATTTAGTTTAAAAATTTAACAAAAAAACAATATTTACAAATGTAAAGGAATGCTCATATAGGTACAAAATATTTAGATATTTTAATAATTGAAATATAAAATTGAGAAATCCAAGTGATATTTAACAAATATGAATTAACCAACTCTTATTAATCACCTTTGGTTCACATCCATTATTGAGAGTCACAATTCTACTTATGTTTGACTACCAAATAAAACCTATTGTCAAAGAACTGGTCCCTCTAGAAGGAAAGTTTTACACTTATTCACGAATGTTGTTGAAGATTAGGAGAGTCATTTTTCCTACTCCCTCTAACAAGAAAGTTTTATGAAAAAGCTACTAGAATCCATCACGAAGTACATGAATTACACTAGATGGTTCATGTTCTCAATATTGCTCATTTTGTTGAGTTTTTTGATGAATGGTATAGCAAAATTAATATCATGATGGTAGATGAAATTCTACATTGTAAAATGCTGGCACAAGTTGTTGGGCTCACTATTGATATTGATACAAGTCACAAGCCTCATAGGCTATCTACTAACATCATTTTCCAAATTATTGAAGCTGGAAAATTTTTTCATGCCATAAATTACACTTCTCAAGTGTATACCCTTTTCCTATTTCATAAATACAATTTCAAGCCCCAACACTTACTTACCTTGACCATAATCTATCTAATAATAACCAAAAAAGGTCTCACCATCCTTCAGCTCTAGTTATGACTTTGGATGACCCTAAGAAAGCACCACTATTACTTGTTAGTGTTAAATAAAATTATGCTTCAAAGCACACAGCTCTCTATACTTCTTCTTGTGCAAAAAAATGACTGAGCATTGAGCTTCCTACTATTTTAGAACCAAACTCTAACTCCATCCTATGCTTATATAATCTTGTCACTACTCCTAATGAAATTATGCAAGATCTTCACAAAGCTAGTATCTTAGGGAAGGATCATACCATTTATTTCAAGGGTATATTGACAAAGACTTCTACTTTTAAGAGAAAGGAGAAGGCCAAGGTCTTGTGAGACCTTGAGCTAGAAAATCATTGCGTTATTTTGTTAGAAAATATAAACAAGATGTTGTCTGGTCGATGTAAACTAAAGCTCAAGCAGTGCATATGCTACAATTGTAATCTTCATTCCAAGTGTTTGACAATAACATTATCATACTAATAGTTAGTATTAGGGGTGGCTTTTGTTGTTTTTGGTCATATCATTTATCTTTTTCTATCATTGAAATTGGTGGTACCTATGTAATAGATGAATTTTGTGTGCTTCTAGTCCTAATGAAAAATTTATCATTTATTTTGTTTATATTCCTTCTTATCACACCAAAAAAACATCTACATGGAAAGAATTAACCTATTTCCCTAAAAAATACTATAGGTCCTTGGTGTCTTCTCAACGATTTAAGTGATATAATTCATGCTTATGAAGAAATGGGTGACATTCCCTTTGAGCTTAAACCTGAGAACCAACTAATACAATTTATGAATAAAATAGGGGATGTTGACCTATGTTCCATTGGTACTAAGTTTACATGGTGCAATAGACATGATAAAGAAGAAAGATTGGATTGGGTCATCTTGAACACACCTTAGCTTGAATTTTTTGTTAAAGCTTTGGTTTCTAGTTTTCCAAATTTCAGTTTAGATCACAATCCAATTCTTTTACATATTCATGCTACAAAAGAACCTTTTAGCTGTAGACCTGTTAGATTCTTTGAAGTTTGGCTGAAGTTTGGCTACGAACTCAACATGTGAGCACTTATTTGCTAAAAAATGGAACACTTTTAGCTTATAACAACATTCCTTCATGTAAATTTTGGGTTTCTTAGTTAAAGAACTTAGCATTTGTAATAGACATCATTTCGGCTTTGTTCCTGGTAAAATACATATGTTAAAAAATAAACTTACTTTCTTACAAGAACATCTAAATGAGCCCTATCAGATTGAAACAAAAAAAAACACATTTGTTCCATGCTTGAAGAACAATTCCAAAGATATGATTCAATCTTCCAGCAAAAATAAAGAGAATTGTGGATAAAAGATGGTGATAGAAATTATAAATTCTTCCATGCTTCAATCATTGTACGTAGAAGAAATGATTTAATCCCCTTTATTACTCTGGACTATGGCTTGAAGATTTAGGATAGAGAAAAATTGGAAAAGAGCTCATAGATCAATTCAAACTCATTTTCTCAATTGATAACCCTATCATTGTTGACAATTTAAATGATATTTTTCCTTCAACTATCACTAAGGAAAACAATGATTTACTCACTTTTATCCCTTCTCCATTTGAAATTAAAGCTACTTTATGAGAAATGCAAAATCTCAAAGCTCTAGGACCTGATAGTTTTCTATTGGTGTTCTTTAAAAACTGATGGCACACTGTGCATAATTAGGTAATTACGGAAGTACAACATTTTTTTTATTTCAAAGACTTTAAAAGAAGGGTTGAATCATACATTCATTACTCTCATTCCAAAAGTAAACAATCCTATTTTTTTACAATGATTATTGACCAATAAGTCTTTGTAATGTGGTATATAAAATTATCTAAAGACTTTTGGTTAAAAGGTTGAGACCTTTTATTCAAAATACTATCTCACTTTTTCACACAACCTTCCTACCTGGTAGATGGATGGTAAAAAATACACTCTTAGCTCATGAAATAGCTCATACAATTTCAAAAAATAAAATAAACGAGAAAAAGGTAATCTAATGTGTGTCAAATTGGAACTACAACAAGCCTATGATTAAGTAGAGTGGAATTTCCTACTCACTAGTATGCATAACTTGGGGTTTTTATCTAAATTTTGTCATCTTATCTAACAATGCATTTCAACTGTCACTTACTCATTTTTATTGAATGTTCCCCTTACGGACCGATTAAACCTCAATGAAGACTCAGACAGGGTGACCCTCTCTCCCCTTATTTATTTTTACTAATTTCAGAATGTCTCTTCAAATTAATCTCACAAGTAGAAGACTTAAGTACTTTACATGGTATAAAAATAAAAAAAAACCTCCTTCCATTTCCCAGTTAATGTATGCAGATGAATTGATTATTTTTACAAGAGCAAATGTGAAAGAAGCTACAATTATTCATTCTATTACAGAGAAGTATTGCAAATGGTACGGGCAAAGAGTGAATTTTAACAAATCCATGACTTTCTTTTCAAGAAATTTAGATGGAGATCATTGTTCTAGAATTTGCACAACCCTTAAAATTCAAAAAGCTTTTAGTCTTATCAAATATTTAGGTGACCCTCTACCTTTGAATAGATGCAAAAAAGAGGATTTTAATTTAATTATTCAAAAATTGAAATCCAAACTAGACAGTTGGGAATTTAAACTTCTCTCACTAGCAGGCAGAACCACTCTTATCAAATTAGTATTGTAGAACACTCATGTTTATTTGATAAATACTTTTAAACTACTAGTGAGTATCTGTGAGGAAGCTGATGCTTTATTACAAAGATTTTAGTGGAAGAATAATATTCATGCTAAACATTTTTTCACACCTTTAACTCGGTCCAATTTTTTTCAAACAAAAGAAGTAGGAGGTTTAAGTTTTCAAAAACTTCAAGATTTCAATCAAGCCATGCTAGCAAAAGCATCCAAGGATTTTATTATCGATCCTTAAAAACTTTGGGTTACTTAGCAAGCACTTAAAAGACTAACAATTTTTAAGGGTACAAATAAAAACCTCATATTCGTACATTTGAAAAGGTCTACAATAGAAAAAAGGAGATAATCATCAAAGGTAAAGGTAGTTTTTTGAAAAGCCAAGCTCCCGAAAAGACAAAAACTTTTCCTTCGTAGACTATCAAAATGAGCACTTTTCACCAAAGATATTCTAGGAAAAATTATGTTTTTAAATGACCATAGTTGTTCACTTTGTTGTAAGGAATCGAAGAATATTGAATATTTATTTATCAGATGTAAAATTTTACAATCTTAGTGGTTCCATTGGAAATAGAACATAATTTGACAATTCACATCACAACTAGGCTCAACACTTCACACTTTTAGCTGTTCTCATGCTTGAACAAATATAATACTTAAGAAACTAGTTCATTTTCAACAAACTCAAGTTAGATTCTTATTTTTAGTTTGTTACCATCAATTCAAGGTTTGAAGAATTCAAGAAGCTTTTAATTGAAAATAATAAATCTTCTGATTCTATGAAAGAAGATCATGCTATATATTCCAACAAGTGACAACTTCCACTGAATTCATAGTGAAATAAAACATTGATACAAATTAGAAAAAATGGCCATACAATTAATGGTTTCCCTATTTCAGATCATGCAAGTTATACATATATAGCCTTGTCCAAAATTTACATGTTTTTATCTTTTATTTTAAATGAAAATTTATTTAAATAATTTTTAATTCTAAATATTTATTTAGAATTGTTTATTGACGTGGGAACAAATAAGACGAAGGAAAATTATGAATGAGTTTAAAAATCGAGAATTTAGGAAAACAATTTAAATTAGGATGAAATAATATAATATGTGAGAAAATAAAAAAAAGCTAAGATTATTATTAATAATAAATCAATAGTGTAATTATAAATTATTTTGTTTGAACTTATTAATATTTTTTATATCAATATAATTTTTTTGGGTTATTTTAACATTTTCTAATATTTCAAATGAAATTATTATAATGATTAATAAACATTAAATGTATTTAATTTTTCTTAATAATATATCATTACTTAAATTTATTAAAAGAATAAATATTCATAAATAAAAATAATAATGATAATAAAAAGATCATATAAATTGAAATTAGTGTAAATGATTAGTTTCATTTATAACAAAACAATTTGTATATTAGATAATAAATAAGTTTACTCAAATTATTATTTGATATAATTAATAATTTATTTATGCAGATTGGGTTAATATTGTGTTAGTCACTCGTATTTGTTAACGACTATGTAATATATGTTTATTGATTTTTTTTAGTTGTTATCGTGATTTTGATCGAAAAACGATGAGTTCTATACAAATATTAGTTAACTATTTTTTAATTGTTGCCAACAAAAAAATGAATTTAACATAAATATGATCTACTCATTAATAAATTAATCGGATTTAACCCGCTCATTAAATATGTAAGCATGAATCGAATGAATTGTTCATCAATTATAAATGTAATAATTTTTATGTGATTAATACAATAATCTAAGGATAATAATATAAAAATAATCTACAATAAAATTAACAAATATAATTATTCACATATTTATATAATAGTATTTTAATATTTATTAATATATAAAAAATTAATAAGAATTAAATTTAAAAAAGCTAAAGAAAAAAATATTAAAAATTAAAAAGGGAGGAAATTTAAAATAATGAGTTCACTATATTAGTTATTGATTTTTCCTTATTATTGAGTTAAATATAAAAATAATCTACTCATGAATAAAATGATTAAAAATGATTCGTTTATTAAATATATAAGCATCGAATAATATGAATTGTCATTCAATTTATAAGTATAATGATTTTTAAGTGATTAAAATAATTATTTAAATATAATAATGTAATTATAATATACAATAAATTTATTAAATTAGTTATCGGTAATAATATGATATATTTATTATATAAATATTTTCATATTAATTAGTATAAAAATAATAATGTTTTTTTCAAAAAATAAAAGAAAAGAAAAAAAAGTAAAAGGTCCTCAAAGACCAAAAACAACCAAATTTGAAGAATTTTTAAGTATAAAAATATAATCCTAACGTACACAAAAGGTTATCATTTTTTTTTTACTTAATTTGTTTTTTACTGTTTCTAAGTAAACTTAACTGTCGAGAAATTTTTTTCCTCAATCGTCGCCCCCTGCTGAAGATTGAAATTGAATTGAATAGATGTTGTCAGTACCGTTATTTGTGGTAAAATTAAAACAAATAAATTTGTTATTATGTTGTATAATGGGCCAGCAGCCAAGGCCCAGATAGGATAGACCAAAAATAAACATTATAACCAGAGGATCAAGCTCGGTGTTTTGATTTCCTTATCCAAATTCCAAACTCTAGAAATGGCAGCAACCACAGCGCTAGGACTCTTCTCTGGAAATCGACTATGCTTTCGAAGAGCAGAATCTCTCAATAATAAACTTTCTCTAATCAGCAAGTCCAATTCGGAACTTGGCTTCGTTACTTCGCAGCTTAGGGGACTCAAAGTATCTTACAACTTGTCGTATGAACCTGCCAAACCCATTTCCACTTCTCGCAGACCCGCTCTTCAAACAGTTGCCCGTAATTTTTCTCCTTCATTCTCTATTTTTTTCAGAATTCTGCACTTAGGCTATTTGTTTCGTCTTTATATTACTTAAAAAGAGAATGGAGAATCATTTTAAATGTTTTTTCGACTCTGGTTGTTGGAAAGAAAAAGAGTATGATACATTTTGCAGTGAATTTTCCTGATTTTTAATCGGAAAATTCAGTAGCTTTTTCTCTTTTATTACTGTTGAAGAAATTTGGTGTTTGCGAATTGCATATAAGAAGTAAATTGTTGGAATTTTTACGGAAAAATATTTAGGTGTTGTCGTATATTGTATAGGTGTTACGTTGGCTGCTGCTTTTGCTTCTTATATTAGGTCATTTGGGTTTGAAGAAAACCCCATGAAATGTGTTCTACTTGCATCATTATATGTGGTAGTTGCATGAATTGAGAGTCTTGTGGAGACTGCAAGTCAAAATGAGATGTGAATTAGAGAAAGTTCGATTTTTGGAATGTGCATGATACGAGTAATTTGAGAGAGATGATAAGAAGAAGAAGGAGGAGGAGGAGGAGGAGGAGGAGGAGGAGGAGGAGGAGGAGAAATGCAATGCAGGGGAAATAACGGAATTGCAGCCGGAAATACGTGTGTGTCAGAGGGAGCATAACGGTTTGGGTGGCTTGGGTGATCCTTCCTAATGATTTTTGGTGGTCCCCTCCTCTATTGAGCATCATCTCCGCATTATGTACCTATCAACTCCTCCCTGCCTGAGAATCCTTGTTCACAAGGATGAACTTAGGATATGTCTTGGAGAACCGCCATTCATTTTCCCAGGTGACATCCTCTGTTGATGCATCGGTCCATTTCACGAGGATTTCTATCTTTGGATGATAATTCCCTTTTTTGATCACTCTTTGATCTAAAACAGCTTCAAGTTGAGGGAGCATTGTGAAATTATATGAGGCAAGAGGTAGTTGAGTTAGAGGTGGTTTGTAATGCCCCAAATGCTTTTTGAGTAGGCTCACATGAAAGAAATTGTGGATCTGAGAGTCAGCTAGTAGGGCTAGCTTGTATGCCACCATTCTTAATCGAGCAGTTATCTTGTAAGGGCCATAGAAACGTGAAACTAGTTTCATGGCAGCTCAAAAAGCCACTGAGGTCTGTCTGTATGGTTGTAGACAGAGGTACACATAATCTCCCACTTCAAAGGATACCTCTCGTCGATGTTGGTCAGCATGGCATTTCATTCGGTTCTGAGTTTGTAGGAGGTTATGGCGCAGATCACTTAAAATGTGATCTCGATCACGCAGACACTCATCCACTGCTTGAACGTTGAAAGTTCCTGGTATGTAAGCTAGTAGGCGCGGTGGTGGAGTGCCATAACTGCTTCAAACGGGGTCATTTTGGTGGATGAATGTGTTGATGTATTATAACTGAATTCTACCTATGGCATCCATTCTGCCCACTGCCTTAGTTGTTCCTTAGTGAAGCAACGCAAATATTGTTCTAAGGTACGATTAACCACTTCTATTTGGCCATCAGTTTGGGGATGGTAGCTTGAACTCATGCATAACTTGGTACCTTGTAACTGGAACAAGGCATTCCAAAATGAGTTGACAAATATCTTGTCTCTATCACTTACTATTGACGTGGGAATGCCGTGTAAGCACACCACGTTGGCCACAAACGCCTTGGCAACAGTCATAGCAGTAAAAGGGTGTCGCATAGCTATGAAATGAGCATATTTGGTCAAACGATCGACTACTATCATGATCATAGTATTTCCCTTCAAGGGAGGTAATCATTGACCTTCAATGAAATCCATTGATATATCAGTCCAGCTTTTGGCAGGGATTGGTAAGGGTTGCAGTAGCCCTGTTGGTTTCATGCACTCATTCTTGCATCTTTGGCATATATCACAAGAGCGTATGAATTCTTTCACTCCTTTCTGCATGTTAGATTAGCTGAAATTTTGTTTGATACGAGAGAGTGTCTTGTGGAACCCGAAGTAGCCTCCCGTTGGTGATGAGTGGCACTCAACCAATATCTGTGGGACTAGGGAAGATTGTGAACTTGGGTACACCTTGTCCCCTTTAAACCATACACCATCACGTTCGTTGATAGATGTTGTGTACCTCACTAGAGGAGATTTTGATTTGGAGTTTCTCATAGAAGGGATCTTGTTGGACTTCTTTTTGGAGTATAGGCTACCAAGCAACTTAGGGTTGAGGGATGGAGATAAGTTGGAACTCAACCACTCGGGATAAGGAGTCTGCTCCTTGATTTTATGAGCCTTTCTTGTACTCGATCTTATAGTCATACCCTAGAAGCTTAGGTAACCATCGTGCCTGAGCTGGGGTAGTAATCCTTTTCTCTAGAAGGTATTTCAGGCATTTTTGATCAGTGTGCACAATGAAGGGTCTTCCCAGCAGATAAGGTCACCACAGCTTGATAGCTTTAACTACTGCTAGCATTTCCTTCTCATAGGTAGATAGAGTTAAGGCTAATCTTTTGAGTGCAACACTGAAGTAAGCCACTGGGTGATTTTCTTGAGTTAAAACTGCCCCAAGATCTATGCCACTTGCATCACACTCGATTACAAAACGTTGAGTGAAATCTGGTAACCTTAAGATGGGAGGAGAAGTCAATACTGCCTTCAATTGTTAGAATGCCTTGGCTATAGCCTCATTCCATTGGAACCCTTCTTTCCCCAATAGACAAGTTAGGGGTGCTTCCATGTCTCTAAACTATTTAATGAACTTTCTGTAGTAACCTGTCAACCCTAGGAACCCTCTGACTCCTTTAGCTATGGTTGGTGTTGGCCATTTCACAACTGAACGAATTTTTGCAGGGTCCACTGAGACTCCTTGTTCTGAGATCAGGTAGCTCAGGTATTCTACATGCAATACCCCAAAGTGGCACTTAGAAGGTTTAGCAAACAAACTGTTAACTGCTAGTACCTGTAAAACAGTCTATAGGTGCAGGGTATGATCTTCCCAAGATCTGGAATATACTAAGATGTCATCAAAGAAAACCAATATTAATTTCCTGAGATAAGGTCGGAAGAGATTATTATTAAGCTTTGGAAGGTGGCTGGAGCATTGGTGAGGTCAAAGGACATCACTAGGAACTCATAGTGGCCTTCATGTGTTCTGAAGGCTGTCTTTGGGGTATCATCCTCATGAACCCTTATCTGATGATACCCTGATCGTAGATCCAGTTTAGAATAGACCTTGGCTCCATGTAATTCGTCTAATAACTCATCTATGACAGATATGGGGTATTTATCTTTGACAATAATGGAGTTAAGAGACCTATAGTCCACACAGAACCTCCAAGCTCCATCTGTTTTTCTAATCAACAAAACTAGTGATGAGAAGGGACTGTTACTGGGTCTAATCAAGCTTGATTATAGTTCTTACACCATTTTCTCTATTTCAGTTTTTTGGTAGTAAGGGTAACGATAAGGTCACACGTTTACTAGTCCAGAACCTGGTTGTAAAGGTATACGATGATCATGTAATCTTTTTGGGGGTAGGTTAGTTGGAGGTTCAAATACCCGAGGAAATGCAGCCAATATTTTGCCTATCTCAGGGTAATGAGTTTTAGTTTGCTCACTGGAGTGGTTATTAGGAATTATTTGAAGGAACAACCCTATGCCTTATAGACTGTTGGTTTCTTTGTAGGTCAAAGCTATAATGTTTGTTTGTCCTAACCCTTGGAACTTGTGAGAGACACCTTTTATCTTGAAGCTGATAAGTTTCTTATAATCCATCTCGATAGGTCCTAGGGTCTTTAGCCATCGAACACCTAGAACTAATTGGCATGCTGCAACTGAAAGGACATAAAAATCTGCAGTGATCTGATACCCTAAGATGGTAAGGGTAAGGTTACAGCATTGTCCAGTGCATTCTATCTTCTCACAATTAACCACCATTACCTCTAGCTTCTTTCCCTTGGTTATGGCTATTCCACACTGGGAAGTTAGGGCTTGATCGATGAAGTTATGAGTACTTCCCCCATTAGCACTAATACTTTCTTATTCTTTAATTGCCCCATGATGCGCATGGTTTGTGGATGTTCAACTCCTGCTATTGCATGACATGATATCTCAGGTATCACTTCATGAGGTTCTTGTTCCAACTGACTTTCTTCAAGGTTACCTATGTGGTCCTTGTTAGATTCTTTTATCATGAATAGTTGCGGTCGTGCACAGCGGTGGCCAGCCACGAATTTCTCATCACAATAGTAACATAACCCCTTGTCTCGTCGCTCACGTGCCTCTTGGTTAGTAATTCTACGAAAAGTAGTTGGTTGAGCTGTTGGAGTTGAGTTTGGACGTGGTTGGGGCGATGGTCCTAACACACCAGTTGTGAGGTTAGGTGAGGTTCTTGCTGTCAATGAGGTTGCTTGGTAACGAGGATATTGAGTTGTTTTCCTCTGAAGTAAACTCTTCTCCTCGATCAATCTTGCCACTCCTATAGCATCAGCCAATGTTCGCAGTTGTTTAATTTTGACATCAATTCTGATATAATCTCTTAGTCCAGCAATGAAGCAACCTATTAGAAACTCCTTTGGTAAGCCATCAACCTTATAAGAAAGTTTCTCAAACGCTTCCTGGTAAGAAGCTATACTTGAGGTGTGTTTGAGTAGCGCTTCTGAAGGATCTTCATAATTAGTAGGTTCAAATCTTAATTGTATAGCTTGGGTGAATTCTTCCCAAGTGAGAAGCCCATGGAACTTAGTGAGCCACCTATACCATTATAAGGCAATGCCATCCAGATGGAAGGATGCCAATTGTACTCGTTGTTCTGATGTGGTGTTGGTGAATTCGAAATACTGCTTGGCTTTATATATCCAACCGGTGGGATCTTCATCGACAAATGTTGGAAATGAAAGTTTAAAGTGAGAGTGTGTTGGTTTAGTAGGGATTCGAGATGTATCCCTGTGGATGTGGGTTTTCTTCTCTTGAGAAGGGGTTAACCTCAGGAAGGTTTCGAGAGGCACGAAGTGCCTGCAACTCGGTGAGCACTGCTTGCAAGGTAGTGCCTATCTGGTCGAAGCCAGGCTCATGCCGTACGAGGGTTTCCATTACTTCACTGCGAAATTCAGCTTTGAATTTTTCCCTGATATCCATGGTTTTGATACCACTGATACGAGTAATTTGAGAGATGATCAGAAGAAGAAGAAGGACAACAGGGAAGAGTGGCAAATTAACTATATCTCATACCATTTCCTTAGTTCCTCGGCTATATATAGCCTTACAAAGCAAGAGAATAACAGAAAAGAAAAGCAGGAAATAACAGAAATGCAATGCAGGGAAAATAACGGAATTGTAGCCGGAAATACGTGTGTCAGAGGGAGCATTTCTTCTAACGGTTTGGGTGGCTTGGGTGGTCCCCTCCTCTACTGAGCATCACCTCTGCTCTGGAAACTGGGCCACGTGCCTGTGCCCTTCTCCTCACACAAGTGCCCCCATCTGTGCGTGCTGGGTGCAATATGCACCTATCAGTGCAGTGTCAAAACATAACAAAGCTTAGTGCCTTGGTTCTTTTTGACAATTGCAATTTTAACCTAATCAGGTGGCAAAGGTTGCAGAAGCTCGAATTGGATATGAAACTGAAATCTGATTTGTCCCTTTTCATAGCAGTTTACAAGTTATGGTAGGCAATAATTGTTATTATGTAATTGTCAAACACTCAATAGGATCTATGCAAACCAGTCTAATTACTAACATAAACTTCCCTGTGGTTACAAGGACTCTTTTAGAACAAATGGAGTCGTAAATTTTTGCATATATATGCCGGTGTTGGATTTGGACACAATCATTTTTTTAATTTTTCTGTATATTTATACCAAATTGGAGTATTTGAGTACTCATAAGTCATATACCCATGACATTGGTACTTCACAAAAAATAATGAAGAGTATAAATAACATAGCTTTTAATTGGTAATCCCCAGAGGAAAAGGAATGTGTAAAAACAGATAAATAGAATTTCTTATAAAAGCAAACACAAATGACAAATAGTTGCTTGAATATGTAATAATCTATTCTACCTGGGTGGATTTGCCTAAATGACTCTGAAAAGAAAGTTGATTCTATTTCTAGACAATGTTATGATTCAGAATTCCAATGACTTAAAGCCTAAAAACAATAATATTGTAATTGTATGATATTTTCAGCAATTAGATCTCTGCATTTCTGTTATAATAGTTTTGATAAGTTTTGATCATTGCATACAACTATAACAATATATTTGAGTTACCTGCAAGCTCATTTAAGTCTATTTGATTTATATTTACAGGTAGAGTTTGTCCCTTCACTGGAAAGAAATCCAACAAGGCAAACAAAATTTCATTCTCAGCTCACAAAACAAAGAAGTTGCAGTTTGTGAACCTACAGTATAAAAAGATTTGGTGGGAAGCTGGGAAGCGGTATGTTAAACTTCGGTTGTCAACCAAGGCATTGAAAACTATAGAGAAGAATGGATTGGATGCTGTTGCCAAGAAGGCTGGAATTGATCTTCGCAAGGAATGATTCATAAATCGATTATTGTACGTTCTTGATTCTGTTGACAAGACAAGGCTAATAATCAATGCAATTTTTTTCCTCATCGTTTTTAATTCTTGCAGTTTGTTTCTTGTACCATTTGCTGTAATCATTTCAGTTTCATAATACAGCATCAGAGTTGTGCATATTGCTCTTGTGTGTGATTGTTATTTAGGGTTTCACGATATTTGCTCTGAGACTGTTGTAAGCTCTTGTTCATTACCATCAATACAGGTTGTCAATGTTCAACCTTGAACGTGAGGAATAGTATGGAAACCATCAACAAGTTTACTGCATTAATATTTTCCTTCTTGCCATTTCAACTCAAACAATTCATATTATCCAACTTTAGTAGTTCACTTTATGGTCTGTAGATAAGATTCTGCTTAAAGTCACAGTCACAGTTTAAACTGTCTTCAAATCTTGTCTGATGCTTTTGGTCTGCACCTATGTGTGTCACTAATAATTAGCAAACAAATGAATGAAAATCTCTAATTTTAAGTTAATTCACTCACTTTTCAGCAACTCTTGCTACGTGTATGCCTGTATTGGTATGCATTGATTAGGGGTGTGTAAAAAATCCGATCATCCGATCAATCCGATCCGATCCAATCCGATGGTCGGATCGGATGGAGATTTTTTCTATCCGTTAAGTGCGGATCGGATGGCGGATTTCACTGCAATTCATCCGATCCGATCGAAATTAATTATATATATATATATTTAATTAATATATATTTATTTAATTTTTTAATGTTTTTTTTAAGTGAAATAATTTTATGTTATGATTTATGTAAAAATTTAAAAAATTTATTTAAAAATACAAGAAAATAGAGTTAATTAAATTTATTAGTCGGATTGATCGGATGTCATCCGAATAGTTTACGGATCGGATTGAGCGGATGTAAGAGGTGATCGGATCGGATGCGGATTAGGATGTTTCAATCCGAGCGGATGGTCGGATCGGATCGGATGATAGTAAAATCAACGGTTTCGATCCGATGAACAGCCCTAGCATTGATACAATAAAAATGAGCATGAGAATTGGACTCGTTTAAATTACACCAAACACAAACACAAGTTCCACGTGTTCTTAAAAACTTAAATTTCTATGGCAGGGATATATGTATTTAACTAGGAGAGTGCTTTCTAAATTTGGTATAGCTTCATTATGTAGAGCAAGCATTAAATCACTTTCAATCCCCTTTTCTTATCAATAATTGTCAAAAGAGTAGTCAATTAGAATGAAGAAATCTGTTTTAACTAAAGGAAAATTCCTGCATATTATAGCTTTTAGGTTTGTTTAAATAACAATATGAGCACATTAGGTTTGAAAAGCAACAAATAAATCTCTTTTGACATTAGATTTAACAAATTTTCTGCTCTTTTTCAACTTAAAAAGACTATTGAGTATTTAAAACGTATTAAATTTGACACTTGCAGACATTTAGATGTTTTATATTAAGTCCCAAAAAAAAATTAACACTTGATGCCAAAAAAATTTGTGAAGTTATTTTCGATTTAAATTGGCAATTTGTATTTAGACCAACTTAAGGGAGCTATTTATAAATCATCCTTTAAACTAATTATGTTACACCCTTAAGAACTGTGCAAATAAGAAATGGTAATCTCATCTGATAGGTTCTATGGGAGAAGAGTCTTCAAGAAGAGCAGCAGGTTTAAGACATTCAGCAGCTTCAAGAGCTGATGCACCGACATCGGCTTCATATAGCAACCAAAGATTGTACCAGGCTGAAGGGTTGGTTTTATCTATGCACAGGGCATCCACGAGAAAGCTTCTCACAACTGGCAATATTGATCACCAAGATGTTTGAGGACACATGCGGTTGATATCAAACTTGGTACATAGTTGGGTTCAATATCTAATGCTTTCCTAAATGCTTTCAGGGCTTCTTGGGGGTTACCCTTAGCTTCTTGAATTAATCCTATCAAAATATACAAATTTCGGACCTTAACAAAGAGGTTAAAATTACACTTCAATAATTAGGGTATGCTTTTATGCTTATAAGGCACGCTTATGACATCAACACGTTTTTTTTTTTACCAAAAGTAGTTTTAGGGTTTTGAAAGCACATTTTGTTCATCTAAACTGATGCACAAGATGTTTTCCTTTTTGAATGGTGTTTTTTTCCCCTTCTTCTTTCTCTAAAATAACTTTTGATTAAAATAAACTTTTATAGAAGCATAAGTAAACATACTTTGAAAACAAAATACCTTCGTGAATTAATAGGAACTTTTTTTACCAAAGTACTCTTGGGGAAAGCACAATATGTTTCGTTCTAAAAGCTTTTTCTTCTAAACTATTTTTTTGATTGAAATTCCTTTTAATTTAACTACCAGTAAACATCCTTAAAGTAATTATAAAACTAAAAAACACAACTTTTGGTAGCATGGTAATATGATGAATGTAGAACAAGCACTGCAATTAATTTGTGACCTCATTGTTACAAATTAATGGTACCTCTGCAGTACCATCTGGAAGTAGAGTGAGGGTTGATTGCCAGGGACTTGGATAGACAGATCTCAGCATCCCGCCAACATGACAAGCTTATGTATATATTAGCTAAATCATGCCATGTTTTCACTTCCAAGGGTCAGCTATTAAGTTTTTTAGCTCCTCTTTTGTTTTTGATTTCTAGGTCAAATTCCTGTAATAATAGAACCCATCTAGCAAGTCTGGGTTTTGCATCTTTCTTTGTTAGAAAATAATGGAGAGTTGCTTGGTTAGAAAATACAGTTATTTTCGTCCCTATTAAATATGATCTAAATTTTTCTAAGGAAAAAATAATGGCAAGTAATTCTTTTTCAGTGGTGAAGTAGTTGAGTTGAGTGTTAAGGGTTCTTAAGGCATAATATATGATATGTGGTTGTTTGCCATTCAGTTTCCCTAGCATTTCTCAAATTACATAGTCATTAGCATCGCACATCAGTTCAAATGATTTACTCTAGTTAGGTGCCTGAATGATGGGAGCTGTAATGGGTAGCTCCTTTAGCTTTTCAAATGTTTCCTTGCACTTTCCATTAGATACAAATGGGTTGTATTTTTGGAGTAGTGTGCATGGTGGTCTTGTAATTTTTGACAAGTCCTTCATGGACCTTTTCTAAAAATCTACCTAACCAAGAAAAGAATGAATCTCTCTCACATTAGTGTGAGGTGGGAAGCCAAAAACATTATCAACCTACCTACTTTTATTCCTTTAAAAGAGATAACATGCCCTAAGACAATCTCATGGTCTACCATAAAATGAAACATTTTCCAATCTAGTAATAAGTTAGTTTCCACACATCTTTTGAGTGTAAGTGTTAGATTATGTAGACATGAGTCAAAAATATCTCCATAAAACATGAAATCATCCATACAGACTCTTATAATGTTCTCAATATATTTTGAAAAAAATGATTACCATACATCTTTGAAAGGTGACAGGTGGCATTCTCCTAAGTGCAAAGGTTTCGGCAAGTAAATTTATTTTTTTCTTGGTCTTTAGGTGCTATGTAATTTGATTGTTACCTGAATAAACATCAAGAAAACAATAATAAAAGTGGTCTAGTCATTAATCTCGATCGATCTAGTACTCAATCGATTGAGTATTAATTCCTCAATCGATCTAGTCATATAAATAATTAATTCAACAGATAATATAGCTTGATCAATCTAGTCACTATTTGATCAATCGAATAGCCTATAGTTTCTTCAGCTTGAAAAAATATTCCTCTAAGACACACCTAGAAACTAAAATTATAATTATATGTTTTGTTCACAAATATCGCCGATACTCACATAAAATTTACAATCTCTATTTTGGTATATTCATGAGACAAAACTTCTCTCTCACTATATAACGCTTATAGGAAAATTAATTTTTTACATAGTGGTACTATCCTATGATTTGATGGAACCATCTTTGCTTGAATCTCAAAAGCTAATGTTTACATTGAAAAATAAAAACATAAACAACCAAAGAACTTGTCCTAAAAGGCTCATTGTTCATTAGTTCAATCTATATTAGAATAGGAAAGCGAAGAATATTCACAAGAGTGAGTAATCAATATATAGAAATTAAAAACTCAACTCTTTTTACGTGTAGTATCTCCAAAAATGTTTTTCAAAGTAATTATCCTCCTAAGTTAGCTCTCCCTTTTTTGTATATTTTCTATTAATATTCTAATTTTCCTCCCCCTTTTGGTCATAGGGACAAACAATATAATCATGAAGAATGACAATAGGTTGAGCAAGCAAGCAATGTATTTAATGACTCATAAGAGAATTACACATTCTTAAAAGCTTAAAATAGGGAGCTAAATAGAGATCTTAAAATAATATATTTCCCAAAAATGAATGAACTCCCCTTAATTTCTATGACTCCTCTAAATAAATTAGAATAAAACAAAAAATTATAATAATTAATATATATATTTTTAATTGAGGGTAGTAGACTTAGCTTAACATGACTACAATAGTAGTCATAAATGATGACTTAATTTTGTTCAAAGTATGACTATCTATTAACAATAAAAATATATGTAAACAAGTCACACAAACATACTAACACATATAGTGACATATCGACAATCATCAAAAGTAAAAAATGTGTTGAAACTTTCTTATTGTGCATGCCAAAGCATTTATATTTTTCTTTTTACTTTAATATTATTATCATTTGTAAGGAAATATGTATAAGCCATTATACTTAGTATGATAATAGTTATGAGGGAGCTCTCTCCGCTCACTGCGATAACTTCACACATCATAGTAGGTAGCCCTCTCAAAACTAGTGGTCTTTTTATAACAACATTTTATATGGTGAAAGATAGAATTGAACCATAATTTTTCAATATCAAGGTTATCTAATACCTTAAAATATTACACAATTAATTATAAACTTTTAGCATGACATACTTATGTGTAGAGTGAGTGTGTAAGTAGGTTCAAGTCATTGATCCCTAGATGCGAAAAATGTGCAAATACATAAGTCAAAATATCCATTTATATAATGTATATCCAATCAAAATAAATATGAATAGAGTAAGTAACGATAAAATCAATGTTAAAGCATATCTACTTCCCTACTTTTTTTAGTTTTTATTTTTTATTTTTTTTTATCTTTTTTTTAACTAAAGAAACATCAATAAAAATAAAAACAAACAGAAAAACTAAAAATGCTTATCTAGGGTCAATTAAGTACTCAAACTAAAGTATCAAAGGTGAAAATAAATGACGATTTGGTGACCGAAAAGAGAATCCTTCGTAATCCAAATTTTCTTGAATTTTTGTTTATTTATATCTTTGGGTTAGAAATCAACTACCTTAGTTATTATTGGCATATTCTTGGGTTTACCTTTAGATTTTTCATTCATCCTAAATGAAGATGCAACTTACATGGTATGATAATGATAATTAGTCCTAGAATTAAATACGTTGAATTTCACTTGTCTTTTTGAGCTAACAACTTCATGCTTTCTAGTAAGATTTTTGAACATGGTACCATAATTTCCATTCATCCTAGAATATAATGCAACATGTATAGATGGATGATGGTTATGGGTCCTACTATGGAAAGCATGGAAAATATTATTATATTGAGGAGCAATTATAAATAATTTACACTTGAGCCTAATATGACATTTTCTACCACAATGACAACAGACAGGCACAAACTTAATAGATTTTTTAATCACAGGTGCAACTATTTTTTGTGTATAAAGGGTAACATAAGGATTAGGGTTAGAAGGCCTTACATAAGTAGTGTTTGATGTTGAAAGAGTAGAGCTCTTATCCTTTTAACAAATGTCATGTGTATCATGTGAGGAGGACATATTTGAGGGTTTGGCAAATTTAGTTGATTTTGATGAAGATGGCATAGTGTGTTCGTCTAAATATCCTAGGCCTTTCTTGTCTCTAGATGACTTTCCATAATCCCTAACTTTGTTCAACCTTTCAGTTTCAATTATTATCTCTTTACTATTTCCTTTGAATTTTCAAGTTCTTACATAAGATTCTTGTTTTCCTATTTAACATCTACAAGACTTGAATCTAAAACAATAGCATGTTCAGATAGTTCAACCTTTTATTTTTCTATAATTGAAGAATTTATTTCAATGGATTTAAGTTTGTAATATATTTTAGGTACTTCCCTTTTGTATCTTATATATTAACCTATGAACATTTCATTAATAGGGACATGTATCATACTATGTCCCAAATTACTGCACACATCATATTGTTCTTTATTTGTTGTGACATGTGTAGTTAGAAGCGCAACTTAGTTGGTTAGTTGAGCAAGGTGATTTGAACTTAGTATCATAGTTAATTTCATAGACTCCAATTCTCCTCACTTTCGAGATCTTTTGTTGGAATTTAGAACCCAACATCTTATAGAGATTATAAGTCTCTAAGGCTGTTTTCTTTCCCATCGCTCCACCAGCAACATTACCAACGGTGGATTGACATTGTTGTGTCAATCCATCATAGGAAAATTGGTTTTGAAGCTACAATGGGTAGCTATGATGTGGATACTAAGTGAGAAAGGGTTTTAACCTATCACATGATTCATAGAAAGGTTTTCCCTCCATTTGAGAGAAAGTGGAAACTTTACCTCTAAGTTTTGATGTCTTCTGATGAGACTAGAATTTTCCTATAAGCTTATTATAGACTTCCTCCCAAGTCATTAGGAAACCTGGAGGAAGTGATATTAGCCATGTTTTGGCCTTGTATTTAAGGGTGTATAGAAAACACCTTATTTTGAGTTGATTGTTGGCAAGTAAACCCAGGGGGAATATTTGGATTGTAGAATAAAAGTCCATAATGAAACATAATGAGTCTTCTTTAGGCAGTCTATGAAAAGAAGATAGCATGAAAAAATTAATTTTTTAGTAAGAGAATTTTTTTAATTTTTATAAATATCAAAAATTAATTAATAACCTAGATATTTTAAAATTTTAAATAAAGATGATAATATTTACAGCACAAAAAGCTTTTAAGATTTTGATAATAACAATTAGAGAACATTATTTCTCCTCGAAAACAGTACCAAAAAATTGATTACACAAAAATTATTGCGTACAAATTTTGTATGATTTATAAAATAGCCCACAAGTGCCCAAATCACTTATAGAAAATGATAAGTATACTTCTAAGGTTGATCTAAAGAGAAATCATATGATTTTTAAATCATTCAATAAATTCTTAAAAATGAAACTAATAACCTAAACATCTTGTCACGATTGTTTTGGTTGAGTATCTAAATTATTGATATAAAAATAAGGATAGGTTCAATAAAAATTTAAGTATTTAAATATTTATAATGCATTAAAGAATTTATGGGATATATTAACTAATTAATCATACTTGTTCAATATTAAATGGGTTATTAAAAATATGAATTAAGATTATTGATTCTTCTAAGGTAGGAATCAAATTTTGTTTGTTAATAATAAACCAATCAACATACTAAGGTTGGGATAACCAATTGATTAATTATTAAATTCTAATTTATTTCTAAGGAATTAATAAACCATCTAATTATAGCCAAAGGGTGGCATGTAAGTTAGACATTCATTTAAGGTATCAAAGTTGGGTTTATGATTTAAGTATCTAAAACTAACTTTCAAATTTTAAAAAAAGTATGAAGGATATGTTGTCAATATATCTCCAATAATAATTCTTATAAAAATCTTAGAAATAGAGATCATTCTAACTATACAGTTGATATAGACCAAAAGATTTAAGAGCAATACTCTAAATCAGATTCAAATAATTTAAATCATAAATCTAACTCTAGTTTATCATGAAAAATAATTTGTTAGTATATTTTTTATTTACAAACTTTGGTTTAAATCTTAATCAAGAAATAAAACTTAATTCATTTTATAAAAAAATGTTTAATCTACTTTTTATTTCACAAGCCTAATATCATTATTAATATATCATATTATTTATAGCCAAACATGTATAGTTTAATAAGTGATTAATAAATTAAATATATAGCATGTAAAACAACATTATGAGATTATCTGGAAAAAATACATTTAAATATACCTCAATATAATTCTTTAGAATTGCTTCTATTTCGGAAAACCACCAATCATAATGGTTACAATGTTTGTTGAATTGAAATTAAAAATTATTACATAAACTAAATTTGCTCAACTTTAAACTAATAAAAGAAAAGCTGGAGAAAGCTAAGAAATATAAAGGAATAATAGATTATTGAATTATTTGATGATTTATACAATAGAAATATGGTTCTATTTATAGGATGAGGAAAGGAGAAAAATATGAAACACTTAACTTGGTGCCATGACATGCAACTTTTCTACATGGTGGTTGATGAGTGCTCAAAAAGTACTAAAATTATCATGATTTTATGCATATTAATTGATTATATATATATATATATTTATATAGTTTTATCATATATTTATATAAATTTATCTTTTCGGAATCATGAGTATTTTTATTATTTTTCAAGTATTTTCGCTTAAAAACGTAACTTGAAGACTCAAAGAGAAATACTGGAGGCAATACATCACAAATATATTCATAAATTAAATGAGGAAAAGTAAAAAAAAGATGGAAAAATTGGACAAAATGGGTCAAAAAGGAGGAAATCGCGCACGCAGCCGCCCAGCCGCACCGACCAACATGCACACCGCGCCATCACAATGCCCAGTCCACGCACGCCGCATGCCCAGTTTGCGCCTACCTGCTCTCCATTCCATGTGCACCTGTGCCCATCTACGCGCACTGTTGCTCCCATCTGCCCCATCCACACGCGCCAACTCACCCCACATCACCATGACGTCAGTAGTATGACATCATCATTCACTACTTCGTGTTTTCTCAAATTTTAATCATTTTTTCACCCACTTTTTCTTCCTCTCCTCAACTATAAATACCCCTATTCTCTTCACTTCAAATCACACCTAAAAACACATTTTTTCTCTCTCTTTCTTTCTCTCCATTTCTTAGTTTTTAGTTTTTCCTTAGTTAGTTTTTCTTAGTTTTAGAGTTCTTCTCTTTTTGAGAAGAACTAATTATATTTTTGTAATTTATTTGCTTTTTGATTCAATAAATGGGAGTGCAAAATCCGTTTGGAAGTTTTCCAACAACAGAAATAGCATCAAAGTACTATAAGGATTTTATTTTCTTTATAGTTATTTTTTATGTTTTATTCTTATATGTTATATTTAATTTGTCTGTAATTAAATTTAACATTGCTGGCGGTTTGTTAACATGATATAATAATAACGTTGTTATGCTTGCGAAATATTAAATAGGTGAAAATCTCTAAAATGAATTGATTTTGTTTTTATTCAAGATTTTTATATTAAGAATGTTAGAGAGAAATATATTATTTTTCATTACAAACTTAAATCTGAAAATTAGATTTTAAGGTTTAGTTATCCGGTCTGATTTAGAGTAGTGCACTTTTATTTGTTGGTACAATCGCCCGATAGTTAGAGTGAAACTCTATTTCAAAAGTTTTTATAAGAATTATTATCTAAAAATGTATTGACAACATGTTTTCAGTAGTGGTTTTAAAACTTGAAAGTTGGTACTCGGATAACTAAATTCTTAGGTTTAATTTGGACACCTTGAATAAAGTTGAGCAAAAGGTGGCATTTAAATGGTTCATTTTCAATCTCTTAGAAAAAGGAATTAATTTAATTAACCAAATTAGTTATCAACCCCACCCATAGGTGTTAATTGATTTGTTTATTTAACAAAGAATATCTAACCCCACCAAAGGTGGTATTCATATAAAAAAGAGAGAATCAATAAATATCAATTTATATATTTAATAACCTAAATAATATGAGCAAGCATAATTAACTTAGTTATTATATCCATAAATACTCTACTATTATAAAAGATAAAATTTGCATAAATGTTTATTGAATCTGTATCTACGTTTATTTTTATGTTATTAGATTAAATACACAAAACCTCAAAATATCGTGAGAAGATGTGTAAGATTTAATTTGGTTTTTAAAAATTTGAATAATAAATTAAAAACCACATATATTCTTTCCTTAGATCGACCTTGGGAATATACTTATCATTTTCTACAAAATGATTCGTGCACTTGCGAGAGTTTTATAAATATAAAACCAAAGTAATGACAGGATCAGAAATTTCGGTTCTGCCCATCAGTGGTATACATAACTTGTATA
This sequence comes from Hippophae gyantsensis, assembly GCA_030763125.1. NCBI lineage: Eukaryota > Viridiplantae > Streptophyta > Magnoliopsida > Rosales > Elaeagnaceae > Hippophae > Hippophae gyantsensis. Next base: position 41,786,968 of record CM061039.1, read on the forward strand.
CGGTTTTGGGCATGAACCACTTTACTCGTTCCATGGCACATAATGTTTTCATGCCACATCCAATATCATATCTAGGATACATTTGATTTTTCCCTTTTGCCTTATGCCATGACTTATAATAATTTTGATGCCGCTACATGCTTCAAATTACTTTACTTTGGAACCCTAAATTACTATTTATTAAGTGCCTTTGACCAATTATTAGATAACCTTTACACGAAGATTAGGATAGGTTAAAAATATTCCTCACTAAATTCCCCCATCATAGCTACCCTCTGCAACTGTAGAATCAATTTTTCTATGGTGGATTGACATAATAGTGTTAGTTCATCATTGATAATGCTATTGGAGGAATGATGGGAGAAAAGACTACCTTAGAGACTTACAATCTCTTTGAGATGTTGGGAGGTAATTACCAATAGAGAAGCTCCCAAGTGAGAAGGGCTAGAGTCTATGAAATCGACTCTAGTACCTAAGTATCTATGTAACTTGTACAACTAACCAATCAAGTTATGCTTTTACATACACATGCCACTACCAATAAAGAAAAATATGGAGTGTGTACAGTACATTGGGACATGGTGCTGACACCTGTGCAAAGGGAAGTAGTTATTTGACCTAAACAAGTTAATGCATTTGATGGGTATCCACAAAAACCCAAGTATGACCCCAATGCAAATACCCATAACCTAGGGTGATTTTTTTTGTAGGCAAAATAATCCCCCATTTTCCTAGATCTTAAATCAACAAAGCTTGTAGTACCACAAATAGATTCCTCAAAATTCTTCCAAAAGGCCAACTCTTAAGGATAACTTGAATGCTTTCATTCAAGTTAGCAGAGACAAGCAATCTGAAACTAATTAAAGATTGGACTCAATGGAGGCTTCCATTAAATATGTGGAGGTATAAGTTGGGTAATTGGTTGAGCACTTGCAAAAGCAAGGCAAAAAATAGTTGCCAGGTTAGAACAATAACTGAATTCAATGATGAGGAGCATTGAATTTACAAAATGATGAAATCCCATAAGCAACGTCTCTCTAAGGACAAAAAATATTATCTTGGATGAGAGATAATCCATTATTTTTTTATTTTTGCTTTAATTGAATTTATTTTTTCATAGTTATAATTGTCTTTATTTGTTATTTTGTTTGATGTTTTTATTTTAATCATTAAAACTATTTAGGTATAGATTTTTTATTTGTTATTTTTGCTAATTTATTAGAATTTAAAAGTGGGGAGGTCTCATAAAATTCATTATGAAGAATGTTTATCGAGGCATCACTTTTACCTTACTACAAATTAAATGTGTGTTGTTGGTTAAAATTGGGTAGAAATTCAAAAGGCTTGTGATGGCATGCATTTTTTTAAGTTACGGTGCATGTAAAAAAATCACCCACAAATACTAACCCTAACGCATTTTACACCCATTCTCTCTCATATTTTCTCATTTTCTTCACAAACCTTAAAATTTTCTCTGCTCCCAAATACCAAATAATTCTTAAAAATTATATTTTCCTTTCACAAACCTTCAAATATTTTCCCCAAAATTTCATTTCTATCTATTTCCTATCCATTCCATTGAACTTTTTTTTGGAAAAAGCATTAATAAATCAACAAATCTTCATCTTCTTCAAATTATTGTTTTTTAAATTCATCATGCTTAATAACACAAATAAATAATCTAGGATTTTTAGAGTTTAAAGTCTTAAATTAAATTCTTTGAATTATGTGGATTGTTTTTGGGTTAAAAAGAGTTTTAAACACTAATTTGGAAAAGACAAGGGTAAAGAAAATTTTGAATTAAATTATATTATGTTGTTTTTCTAGATTGTCTGTGAAAAACATTGGATTTAAATTTTGTTGATTTTTATAAAATGGCACCAAAGAGGAGTAGAATTGAAAAAGGAAGGAGATATGAATTTCTACTGATTATAATAGGGCCAAATTCTCTAGCAATAAGGCAAGTTAAGATTTGATAGGATTATAGAAGTAAATAGTGAAGAGGGGGATAGATTTTGATTTAGGGCCAAATTCCAAATATGAGAGTATTTCCAATGTATAGCAGCATTTGGATTGATAAGGTTCATATAGAAACCAGATGTCGCTGTTGAATCAATAGTTCAAGCATTTTATGCAAATCTTCTCGACACCGTCGACAATAAAGTTAGAGTACATGATGTGCTAGTCCCGTTTGGGCCATCTGATGAACTAAGAGACATAGGCTAAGGTGATGTAAGACTTACCTAAATGTTGTGAATTATGCAATAGTAATTGAAAGCTTCATAGGATCAGTGTGATATTGAGAGTATGACTTGTGAGGTTTAGAATCAAAGCGATTTATGATTTCAAACACTAAAGTTAGGTAAATCAATATTTATGCATTTTTGGTGTAGGATATGAATTTGATTTTTAACTAATTGTTATAATAAACTATGAATGTTTAGGATGTTAAAATAACTTATGCTTTGAATTTTAATTATAAACATAAAAGATAGTAGAAGCACAAGAAGTTTATCTATTTTTATTTTTTACTTTGTAAAATTTTAGTTATTACTTATTTATGTGTTAATTTTGTTATTTCTTTTAAACTGTTTGCATTTTAGTTTGATGTTTGTGGATATCATATTTAAAAGCTTTCATAAGACTTAAACTTATCCACTAGGACAACCTAGGAGTTAACGACTTGTTACATATGCTAAATGCAGCCGTGTCAATCTACGGAAATGAATTAGGATAGTTTAATTTTGTTTATTTTAGTTTTTTACTTTCCTTTCTAAGAGACTAGCAAGAAGTTGGTTGGTAGTTGTAAGGAGTGCTTGAAAAGTCCTAAATATTACATGATTTTATGTACTTTAAATGAAAAAAAAGATTTATAATTGCATAATGTTTTCATCATTTTAGTAAATCTATGTTTTTAAAATTATGGAATGTTTTTTTAATTTTAGGTATTTTGAGCTTCAAAATGATTCGATTGATAACAAAATGACGAAAGCATTCCTTAAAGTACTCAATTTCAAGCAAGAAGAATTAAGAGGATAACATATGTAAAGACTTATATATGAATTGATCAAGCTTGTAAGGGTTGAAACAAAAGAATATGGAAAACACACAGTTTGTCGTGCAATGAAAAAATGTATGCCGCAACATGGGTGGTTTGGATCAAGATTACAATGCGTATGAAATCATCGTGTGCCATGGCACTGGAAAATTGTAGCATTTTTCAATCCTATAAGTAGGACCCCTACCATTTCATTTCAAATCATCCCTCATTCCAGTAACTCTAAGCTCACTCTTCTATTTAGGTTTTCATTTTCTTAGTTCAAAGTTCTATTCTCAATTTTGAGAGTTGAGCATGGTTAGTTTATGCAGTATTAATTTTTTGATTGAATAAAAGTTTAGTCATATTTGTTTTGAGGTTTTCTATATGTAGATCAATACTAAAATTTTGTATTTTGAAGATACAATTAAGGTATAAATTTTAATTGTATTATTTTATTTTTAGAATTAATTTTATGTACTATTTTAATGTTATATTTAATTTATTGATCCTTTATTACATTAAGCATATTAGGCTGAAAATAATATGGGATATTAGTAATGTAATTATGCATGTAAAATATTAATTTAGGTAAAAACATTTGTAAAATAAATTTATCTTTATTTTTTCATTGAATAAATGTCAAATTTTATTAGAGGAACATATAATGACGACATAATTTCCAGAGTAAACTTAAAACATGAAAGTTAGAATTTAGAATTTGATTATCTAAATCTAATTTAGAGTCAACTCTTCAATTTTGGATTTGATTATTTGGATCTTTAGTATTGTATTTCAAATATTTTTGTAAGAATTAACATTTGAAAATATATTGACAACATATTTTTTTGTAGTAGTTTTAAAATCTAAAAGTTAGTTCTTAGATACATCAATCTTAAATCCAACTTTTGACACCTTGAATGAGAGTTTAAATTATTTGTTCTATCTTAAACAATAGTTAGATGGTTTTCTATTTCCTTAGAAATAAACCATAATTTAATAAATTAATATATTAAATATTAAAGAAGAATTTTGGCCCCTTTTGATAACATTTTCACACAAAAAAAGAAAAATTCAATAATATCAATTTTAATAACCAAATTATTAACCAAGTTATTGTGAGCAAGTATAATTAACTAACTAATATATACTATAAACTCTCCTTTGATTGAATGTTTATATTCTGGATATTATTTCAATCAAATTTATAATTATATTTTATGTTACAAGTTTAGAATTTTTAAACCAAGCAATTGTAACAAGATATTTAAGTCTATTTTTTCATTTTTAATAATTTTATTGAATTATTTAAAAATCATATAGTTTTTTCTTAGACCGATCTTAGAAGTATACCTTTCGCTTTTTACAAAATGATTTATGTATTATCGAGCTTATTATTATTTTACAAAATTTGCCCATCAATATTTGTGCATCAAATTACCATAGAATACACTCTATCATTATAAAGTATCATAGATGTATAAAATTGAGAGCTTTTAAAATCCCATGAAATCAAGCAGCTACTTAGTTTAGTGTACCAAGCTCTAAAAGCTTGTTTAAGCCCTTATAGAGCATTCTTCAATATACACACATAGTGCGAATAGTCTTGATCCACAAAAGCTTCCAGTTGATACAAATACACCTCTTCCTCCAAATCATCATTGAGAAAGGAATTATTCATATCAAGTCACCTAACTATCCAACCCTCAGAAAGAGTTATTGTTAACAACACTCTGATTGTTGTAGGAATCACTACAAGACTAAAGGTTTCATTATATTTGATTTCCTTAGTTTTAAGAAATCCTCTTGCTACCAATCTACTCTTATGCCATTCTAAAGCTTTTTCAGGCTTGAGCTTACCAACACACACCCACTTATTACTGAGAACCTTGCTATCCTCTCCCACTTATTACTAAGAACCTTGCTATGCTTAGAAGGTAGAACTAATTCTCAAGTTCCATTCTTCATTAGTGTTTCAATTTTTTTCCCATAACCTCCATCTATTCTTTATGTTTCATAGCTTTTTTCAGATTTCTAGGAACTAGAAGAATCACAATAGCATTAAAGGCTTTCGGTTTATAAATCCCAATTGTGGCACGAGTATGCCTATGATGTGTATTATCATTAGAGTTTGGCTTGTGTATGCTTGAATTAGAAGGTAAAGAAATTTTGAGATTGATTCTATGAGGATTAAAGTATGTTTGAGTAGAAGAAGAAGGATTAGGCATATCAATAAAATAACCCTTACTAGTAAAAGAAGTGTTTTTAGTACTATTTGTAGATGAAGAACTTCCAAGACTGGAAGATGGTTAAGAAGAGATATTTTGGATTGAAGGTAAACTCATAGGATATATATTTGTAGGTAACATAGGAGAAGAAGAGACTAAAGTTTGTAAAGGTAAATGCCTAGACACATTTTAAATTCTAGAAATAGTATTTGGATTAATAGAACTCGATGTTTGGAGTATAATGGGTAGAGGATTAGTAAGCATATTGTAAATAATTTTAAACTAGTCATGTGACTGAGGTAGATTTACACAATGAATAGGTGGTATAGGTGATTATGACTTATCACTATTTGGACTCAACAAAGGCTGAGACATTGAAGATGTCATATACAAAAACTCACATTCAATAAACACCACATAAAGTGATACGTACATTCTTTTGATAAATGGGTCTAGGAATTTGTAGCCTTTTTAATGTTCTAGGTAATCCAAAAATGCATAAGGCACAAATCTAAGGTCTAATTTGGAGTTTGAATAGGGTCTAGTGTAAAGACAACACAAGAATTCCAACACTTTCAAACTTGTATACTCTAGTTTCTAGTGATAAAGTAGCTCAAAAGGTGATTTTCTAGCAACGTTTTTAGATTGTAATCTATTTATCAAATACACAACATATTTAAAACTATAAATGAAAAATTATAAAGGTAAACCAACTTTAATCAACATAGACAATCTAGTTTCAAGAACATGTCAATTTTTGCGCTCTACCACTCCACTATGTGATGCAGCATATGGATAAGTAATCCTCTTTCTATAACTCCTTGAAATAAATTAGTTTCTAAAGGTTTAAATTCAATTCCACCATCACTTTGAGTTTGCTAAATTTTCTTACAAAATTATCTTTCTATTAAAGCCTCAAAATGCAAGAATATTAAAGCAACTTGTCTCCTGTTGTGCAAAAAAAAAACCACTGATATCATAAATGGTCATCATAAAATAAAATGAAGCACCTAACCTCATTATTAGCTTTTACTAGTTAAGGACCCCATACATTAATATGAACGATCTCAAAAGGTTGTTTAGACCTATCATGCATATGACAAAAGGGAAGCCTATAGGACTTGCTCAGCATACATGATCCATATATCATTAATACAATAAGGTATATTCATTTCACTCAAAATCTATTTCAACACATTCAAATAAGGATGGTCTAATCTATAATGTCAGACTAGATCATCTACTATTGATTTATTACATAGAACAAAATATATAATATCATTAGGTAGTATGCTAGTAGGTATAAAACTACATCTATTATCGAAATTCCTACACAAGACTTGTTTAGATTGTTATGTAGGTTTGGATAAAAGAAATTGCTTTTGGGAACCTTTGTTTGGAAATTTTTAGTGACCATTACACTCTCCCTCGACTCAGATCCTTCACACAAAAAGAATTAGAAAAATATTCCACTAAGACACTAGTATCAACACATATTTGCTGAAATAAGGTTCTTTGCAAGTTAGGAAACATGCAATAGGTTATTGAGTTTAAAGATTAAATTTCAGCTACCAATATTTCCTTGACCTATATGAGAAAAAGGGTTGAGTGATCATTACCTAACAACATTGCTTGTCCTGATTGAGGGGTTGCCTGTATCAAATGAGTATTGTTAGAGGTGGGTGATGACTTGCTCCGGAGTCCATGTACTAACTCTATTCTTGATGTACAACTAGTGTAGCTAGTATAGTATTATTAGCTTATGGAGAATACATGGGCCACTGAGGATATTAACCATATCCTGGTAATCCTTGTAATTAAGGTTATGTAGGTTCTGGTACTTAATAGCCACAATTTTGTGATGACATATGAGGATAACACATGAAATTAGAATATATCATAGGTTGAGATTAAGGTTACGGTATAGGTGTACTTGGTAAGGGTAACAAAGGTGGTAAAAGAGATGGTGGTAAAGGTGAGATTGATGTGTTATTAGTAACATGAGAAAATTTCTTGAGGTTTAGCAGGTATAGGAGGTCGGGGATAAAAGCTTGGTAGTGACTATTGTGGAAATGTATATGCTTGCATTGGTGGGAAGGGAAACTGAGGCATGTGACTATTTTGGTTATTTTGGGGTGGAGGTTGTACATCATACCTAAACCTACAACATTGAGCACTATGCCCAACCTTCTTGCATATTAGGTATTTTCCTTTATACTATGACAAAGGCCATAAAGGATAAGACTGCACAGTTTGTGAAGGGTAAGATTACTGATTATTAAAGGTTTTTGTAGGATAGTTATAAGGTTTTTGAGAATTTGAAGGCTACATCATATGAGTATTAGTACCACTATTTGTTGTATTTACACCACCAAATTTTGAAGTACCTTATTCTGAGAATTTTCAGAAACACAAGAAACTGCGAATTTTCAGAAACACATACTAGAATTATTTTGTCCAAGATTAGCCTAAACCAATTGAACATCAATAGGAATCATTCTTATTATTTATGTTTCATGAGTATACATCATAAAACACAACTATCCTAGACTTGGTAACTTTGCTTCGTTAGTAACTATTGTAACCAGTGCCCAGTAATTAGTTTCGTTTAATTCTCCAATGAAATAGTGAATTTGTTCAATAATAGATATATGATCTCCACTTGCCAACATCAAATTAAACAACCCTTTAGAGTTAAGTTTTTGTAAATAATCATTTTTAAAATTTCTCTTTCTTAAGTTTTTATAAATCTTTTTCTCTCTTATACTTTTCATAAATTTATCTATTTTGACTTAAAAAAATTTATACCAAAATTCAAATCTCATCGTATTCATAACTATTTATTTCTTATATTTATTATAAATAATATTATTATTTATTAAAATTTTGAGTAAATAACAAGTTTAATTTTTTATTTGTAAATAAAAAGGAAATCCTATCAACTTTATTAAATGATGTATAAATTATGCCCATTTATAAGTTTAAATGGGATTAAGTTAATAATATAAAAACAATTATTATAAAAGTATTGAAGTTTTTTGGAATTTATATGATTATAAAATTAATAAAAAAGTTTAATAAAATAAAAGTATGTTTATTATAAATAAGTAAGAAAGTCTAGAAATAATTAAGTCTTTTTCTACATTAAATAATTTTCTCTTATATATATATATATTAGAAATACAATGCATTTCTTGTAATGTAGTGTAATAGACTTAGTTTTTTGTTACATTTTATTACATTTGTTGTAATGATTATTTATTTAGCTACATAGGTGATAAACACTTTCGTACTGATTATTTATTTAACTGTTTGGGTGATATATGTAGTTAGACTTATATCACTAGGCATGCAACATGTGTAAAGTTTGTTGGGAGATGGTGACAGCTGCTTGTCTTGATCACAACTTCTTCCTCTTGTAAATAAGCCATCCTTTGTAAACATTAATTTATTGATTCATTTCCTCTTGAACTGATCATTTCTTGACCAGTGATATTTCTCTAGGTTTCCAAACCATGTGTATGGTATCAGACCATGTAAGATCCAAAAGGATGAATTCAATGGAAAAAAAAAATCAAGAATTACCTACATTAGCACCTATCTTGCCCGTAGTTCCTCAGAGAATTAGTGCACATGTTTTTGTAGTTTCTTCTCTTCCAAATAGTCTTGTAGTTTCCATGAAACTTGATAGGACCAATTTTCTTATTTGGAGGGATTAATTTTTGAGTTCAGTTATAGCTTATGAATAGGACTCCATTATTGAACCAGCTACACCAGTTCCTTCGTAGTTCATCACTGAAGCTGGTAGTACTATTAAAAGCCTAATCCTGAGTATTCCATGTGAAATCAACATGGTAATTTGCTTAAGAGTTGGATCTACAACTCAGTAAGTACTAAGATGTTTTATTAGGTTAGTGGATCTCAACGGATAACTACGTCTCAAATATGGTTGAATCTTGGATCTTCTTTCAATTCAAACTCTCAAGTCAGGAAGATGGAGTTATGATCTCAACTACAACAAGTGAGGAAAGGTACTCTAAACATTGAGCAATATTTCACTAGAGTGTAATCTATTGTGGATCATTTGGCTACTATTGGAGATCACATACCAGAAAGTGAAGTTTTCATGTACATTATGAGAGGATTAGGGATAGATTACAAAAGTTTTGTTACTTCTATGAATTTAAGTTCTCATGAAACTTCATTTTTTGAACAGCAAAGTTTCTTACTCATTGAAGAACAATGTATCATCACTCACGTAAGGTTTGAAGAGGAATAAATTCTTCATGCTAATCTAGTAAAGTTTAATGCCTTTGTTGCTCAAGGAATTAATAACTTTCATCTGCATAGTCGAGTTCTTCAACAAAAGTTTCTCCTTAGTTGTTATGTTCTTATCTATCAACTAAAGCTTTGTTTATAAGTATAGCTAATCCTAAATTTCAATGGCATGCTTGTTTAGGGCATCATCACAGTCTATATTGAATAAACTTGCTAGAAGAACTGATCTTAATTATACCATAGTTAGTTCTTCTAAATTGTTTAGTGCATCTTCTTGCTAAGACACATAAACTTCCTTTTGTAGCAAGTAATTCCAGATTAATGAAGCCTTTTCTTTTGATATATGCTGATCTCTGGACTTGTCTTATTGTCACAATTACTATAGCTAAGTAGTTTTGCTTTTAGTTGATGGTTACACAAAGTACATGTGGATATACTTCCAGTCTCATAAGCATAAAACCATGGTAGTTATGCATTTCTTTAAATGTATGGTAGAAATCAGTTTGAAAATACTATTAGAGTAGTGTAGAGTGATGGTGGAGGTGAGTTTTATTTTTTGAGTTAAGGTCGGAAAAAGTATGGTATAGAATATTGAATAAATGCCCCCACACTTCAAAACAAAATGGAGCGGAGTAGATTCTTCTCAAACAAGTTATTGAAGGAGGTTTGACACTCTTACTTCAGGTTGGTGTCCCTATGAAGTAGTGGTCATACTCCTTTCATACTATGAACTATTACATAATAGACTACCTACTCTAATCCTTCATGATAGATCACCTTATGAACTATTGTATGATAAGCTACCCGATTATACCTTTCTTAGGACCTTTGGCTACTCGGTGTTTCCTTGCCTTAGGGCATTCAACAAACACAAGATACAACCAAAGTCTACACGTTATATGTTCCTTAGGTATACAACATATCATAGAGGGTATCTTTATTTAGAAATATCAACTAGAAAAGTGATAACCAACAAACAAATACAGTTTAATGATATATACTTTCCTTTCCTTGACAAGACCACTAGGACAAGTTCTTTTGATGATTATAAAGCAGCACTTTTTAGACTCTTGCCAATACCACCTTCCTTACTTCATATTTTAACCTAAGAACAAATTGAGCCACCTACTTAGTATTCCTTACCTTCTACTCCTGTACCTTATTCTCCTATCTCTCCTTCACCTAACAATGTCACACTTTCTTCTATACCTCTATCTATTCAAGAGACTTCCCTTGATTTTAAACCCTCATAATTATTTGAGTGTTCCTTGGCTATTGAGACATAACCAATATCTTTTTTTCCTATTGTTGTTTAACATTATTCACCACTAGCTATTGTTCCTAATCATCCTATGCTTACAAGATCCAAAGCTAAAATTTTCAAGCCTAAATGCCCTATTTACATTATTCATATGCCAAAACCTTTTGATATTGAACCTCATGGTCACTCAGAGTGAAGCAAATATCGAGTTTGGATTGTTTCATTGAAGGAAGAGTATTAAGTTCTCCTCGGGAATAAAACATGGGAATTGGTACCTCTTGAACCTTATATGAAAGTCATTTTGAATAGATGGATTTACAAATTTAAAAGGAAACCAGATAAGAGTATTGTTAGAAGAAAATCAAGGCTAGTAGCTAAGGGATTTCACCAGGTTGAAGGCATTGACTACTTCGATACATTTAGTCCAGTAGTTAAGTACACTATAGTGAGAGTTATACTCAGTATTGCTTTTTTAAAATGATGGATTCTTAGGTATTTGGATGTTAATAAGTCTTTCCTAAATGGAGAGCGTGATCTAGTGGTTTACATGATCCACCTATAGGGGTTCGAAGGGACTTCTTTAGTTTCCATGGTATGCAAGTTAACTAAGGCACTGCATGGTTTAAAGTATGGCCCAAGGGCCTGGTTTGAAAAGCTTACCTCCAATTTAGTAACTCTTAGTTTTCAAAACTCCAAAGTATATTTCTCCTTGTTCTTTGAATAAACAACCACCTCTCTAACCTTTGTACTAGTATATGTTAATGATATAATAGTGATAGGTGATAACTCCCATCTCATTCAAGAGTTTGTTAATCTTTTTTAGAATAAATTTGCTCTAAAAGATATGGGAAATCTCTCATTTTTTTCTTTGGATAGAGGCTATGAGAATTAAAGATTGTATTCACTAGTCTCAACATAAATATGTTAGTGACTTGTTCGATAGGTGTGATTTGAGCAGTACCAGACCTCTAGCTACACTAGTAGCTTATGGAAAAACTCTTTCCAAGTTTGATGGCACACCTTAGTAGATCCCACAGTTTATAGAAATATTGTAAGTGTTCTACAATACTACACAATGACAAGGCTTGATATAGCTTATATTGTCAGCAAATTGTGGCAATTTTTGGGAAAACCAACAGATGTACACTGGCAAGCTACGAAGGGAGTCTTAAGATACCTCAGTGGCTCTACTTCTCATAGACTATTTCTTCAAAAAAATTCAAACTATGATCTAGTTGGATTCATATATGCAGATTATGCTAGTAATATAGATGATAGAAAAGTACTGGGTGCTTATTGTGTTCACTTAGGGAACTAATTGGTGTCTTCACTCTCTAGCAAACAAGGTTATATCACACACTAGTACAAAGAGTTAATATAGGGCTTTAGTGTCAGTCACAGTAGAACTTATCTAACTTAAGTCTTTGTTGAAGAACATAGTTATACCCTGTTGTAAGGTTTATGTGAGTATTGGCGATATTTGTGAACAAAATATACAAATGTAATTTTAGTTTCTAGGTGTGTCCTTTAAGAATATTTTCAAGATAAATAAACTATCGATCTCCAATTATCACAATTAAGGTATATCTATGTTTTTATGCATGTTAGATTTCATATTATACATGTAGAAATGTTTTGTAATTAGGCTACTCGATTGATCGATACATGATAAGATTAATTGAGCTATGTATATCGATCGAGAATCATTCTACTCATTTTAAAAAGTCCTAAATTACTTATTTAATTGACTAGATTGATCTAGTAATTAATAGTTGATAGATTGATCATCAGATAGATCGATTTATAAGTTAGATCGATCAACCTTGGTTTTGGATTAATTATTTATTACACTGGGATGATCAAACATAGTCATTTTACTTTGACCTAGTGCTTCAAAATATTATATATGTACAAACCTAAGCACACAACTTTAATCAACCATACAAGAGCATACTTTTCTTCGTCTTAATCTCTCTCATATTGTTTCGCAAAAACTATTCAAGTAGGTTTTTTCATTGATTTAATTTATCAAACATTTGTGGTTGTGTTTAATGAACTAGTAAGCCTCATATACTTATTAAATTATCTAGTTAGAGTTATTCATTATTGAATCTACTCTAGGACATATATTTTCACTTGTGTTAATGTGCTAACTTTTTTGGTACTAGTAAATCGGGTTCAATTGCTTGTATGTCTCAAGTTTTCAGAACTTTGGTTTGGATTCGAACACCTTTCTTGTAGAGGCTATGATAAAAGAAGTAGCTTGTATGTAGATTATTCAAAGGCTTTACCTTGGCAGGTAATGTAAGACCTAGCCTTGTAATTGGACCTTATTTTTCATAGTGGATAGTTATATGATCCGATGGACTGATAGTTTTCATCTTAAGTCATTGGTGTGACCTAGGCCATTTCTGCCTCAAAACCTCATGTCTCAATCCTTATATTTTTACATTATTTTATTTACACATAATTACATGCTTGGCTGTCTACAAAAATTTTAATTTTTCATAATTCTATTGATTATCTATTCACCCATCTATCCAATTAGATCCATAACTAAAAAAACAACTTTCATTTGGTATCAGATCCATTACTAGATACACTTAGTGTGCTTAGAATCTTGTTATGGATTATTTGAGTAAGGTTTTTTCTACAACCAATGCTCCTTACTTTTCCATGTCTAGTTACCCATATTGGAAGACTTGTATAAGAGCCTTTCTATGGTCTATAGATGAGAGTGTTTGGATTTCTGTGCTTTATGGTTAAGAACCACCTACGGTTACCAAAGATGATGTATTCACAACTAAACCTAGAAAATATTGGACCACTGAAGATAAAACCGGTAGTAATTGTAATCAAAAGGGTGTTAATGCTATCTTTAGTGATGTGTCTACTGATGAGTTTTTTTGTATTTATCATGATGATACTGCTAAGCCTACTTGGGATATTTTAGAAGTTTCCCATATTGGAACCATACAAATTAAAAGAACTAAAGTTGGTGTGTTTGGTAGACATTTTGAAAATCTTAGGATAAAAAAGGACGAAACCTTTTTATAAATTTTATGCTAAATTAAGTGATATTGCTAACCATTCTACTAATCTTGAGAGAATTGAAGAATTTAGGTTGATTGGGAAAATATTTTGTTCTTTACTAGATCACTTCCATGCAAAAGTCACTTTCATATATCAAAGTAAAGATGTGGACACCATTAAAATCAAGAACTGAATTATTACGACCTTCTAATCTTACTTCTACTATTACTCATTATACTCAAAGTTATGCATGTTTTTCATAACTATGGTAAGAAGGGTTATATTAGATCACATTGTAGATTTCTTTTGAAATATTCTTATTTTAACAATTTGCACATGTGATTGAAAAATATGCTAAAGTTATGCACGTTTTTCATAACTATGATAAGAAAGGTCATATTAGATCACATTGTAAATTTCTTGTGAAATATCCTTATTTTAACAATTCCTTTTATGCAAGATATTCTGGAATTAATTTTCATCATCCATACATGTATGCCGAATCTCCACCAATGATGAAAAGGAAAAATAAGGATAAGCCCAAATCAATTCAAAAATAATTAAATCAATTCAATCCAAACCTAAGGATATATGAAACGAAAATTCAAGAAATTGTGTCAGAAAAGATTGCATTTTTCGGTCAAGTGATAGTATCTCTCCATCACCTAGGAATTTTTATTGTATGCTTGTTTGATCCTAGGTAAGCATGTGTTATTTTGATTAGTTTAAATATATTTATTAAATTTTGAATTTAGTAGTTCGATTCTTGTTTTTGTTTTAGTTTATTTAAAATTAGTTATTTAAAAAAATAAAAAAATAAAGGGAGTAGAATTGCTCTAACAATGAAATAAACTATGATTATACTATTGGATCACAAAATTTTATATACTAATTTATTTTGATTAATTATTCATTATGTAATTGAGTATCTTGGTATGTGAATTTATGGTGATCGATGTTAACAAGAACTCACTCAAACAATCACTGAATACATAAGTATGTTATGCTAGAAATTTATAATTAATTATGTGAGATTTTAGGGTATGAGATAATTTTGACTGTGAAAATTATGGTTGAATTTTGCCTTTCACTGTATAAAATACTTCTATAGACAAACACTTAGTTTTGAGAGGGCTACATACTGTGAAGTGTGAAAGCTACCACAACAACGAATAGGTCTACCTCATAAATAGTGTAAAAGTCATCATGTTAGGTATATTAGCTCGTGCAAATTTTTTTTGAAAAGGAAAAATAACATGATAAAGGAAATAACCATTCCTTCATATAAAATAAAAAATAATATCATAAATTTTGAGAGTGAATATCAAAAAATCTAATTAAATTTCTCTCTTAGTAATTTTTTTTATTATATGCAAGTATGAATTCAATTGAAATTTTTGCATGATTGGTGATACTCTTTATTTTAAAATTTTCATAACTAATCATAAATGGAAAAATTGACATATTATTGTAGTTCAATATTTATTTCACTTTGAGCAATTGTGATATATGTCACCATAGATGATGAGAAATATATGTGTGCTTTATTAAAATACTTATGCAAGCTGTGAATAATCCAATTTTGTTTAAGAATGATTTTTATTACAAAATTTATCATTTGAGTGATGTTCATGTTTGAATAAATATATTACCTTTATTCAAAAAACAATTAAGGATAATCTTTTTTAATATTAGTATGTTTATCTTTATTTGAGTGTTTATTTAAATTTTTTGGGTAAATATAGGACTTAGAAGGATTTGTACAATTTATAGAAATTAGAATGTCGATCGATCTAGTTCATGCTAGATTGATCAAGTATGAATGTCAATTGATCAAATATTAGTTTCGATCTATCGAACATGTTCATTTTATATACTCACCCTCTTTTTCCTCCAATCCCCACGAAATCGAACCCTCTACCCCTTTATATTTTTCACTCAAATATCGACCAAAATCACTCATTTTTATCCCTAATTCACTTAGAATTGGTTTCTAATATCTTTTATAGCATCAATCCTTACGAAAAAAACATAATATCTTTTCCGTCACTTTCTCACCAAACAAACACCTTTTTTGAGGTTGTTTCCCTAATTTCTTCCCAAAATTGTTCAACTGATCTTAATTCTACAATTATTTTGGGAAATTTTGATCAATTTGTTTTAATTTCAGTCAAGGGGTATTTTTATCTTTTTTGGGATTTGTGCTTGACTTCTAACATGGCTATAAGATGATGTGAACTTCCTCCTGGTACTTCTGCTCCATTTTTATCCCAATGGTGGGATGACAAATCCAAATTAAGGTATCAAAATGCTTTATCTAAATTTCATATTGTACTTGAACGTGGAATTACTTGGATTGATTTCATGAAATAAGAATAACTAGAGCCATTAGGGTTCTTGGTTGGAAAACACTATTTAATTCCTTCAAATTAGGTTGCCCAATGCAAATCCTTGAATTTTATGCAAATATAGACTCAAATATTAGTAACCATGGGCCAATGAGTTACAAATTTATTATCCAAAATAAAACCATTGATATCTCTACCTAAAGAATCAACAATTTTATATCTATCCTAAACGCTGGGATGTAGGTTTTCACCTAGAGTGATATTTTATTCCTAATGTGGACCTATTGGCCAAAATTTCTAGGTCACCTATCATTGATCACAATACCAAACAATTATATGTTGGGTGATTTTCTCCCTTTTATCGGGTTTTAAATAAAATGGTGTGTGCTAACCTACTTGCATCTAAGTACTCATCTAAAATTGGATATCTACATGTTAGGATTTTATATTGTATTGGAAAAGGAATATAATTCATTATAGGTACAATAATATAGGATGAAATAATAAACCAATCTCAGATGGTAATCTCATCACTCAAATGATTCTTGTTACATGTATGCCTCTAACCAGGGATTCAAATTTGATTCTACTAATAGAAGACATTGAAAAGTTAACCATCTCAAGATTATCTACCCAAACATCTAAGAGATACTGACCCATTAGTGTTGGTACCAGTAGAGGAAGAGCTACTAAAGCTAGTACAAGAGGTAGAGGAGGAGAATATGGAGAATAAACCTGCTCCTAAACCTTTTAGTCAGGATTTATTCAAAAATGAGATACGGGTGAGAATTGAAACATTGGAAATAAAAATTGGATGGTATGGAACAAAGAATGGAGGAACATTAAGAAGAAATGTTCTCCATGATTAGAGACATCTACTTATATTATGGGTTTCCTCATTCAAGACATTGATGTACTTTTATCTTATTTTGTTTAGCTCTATGTTTGGAAGTTTTTGTTTTTGAATTTTTATATTTTATAGTATAATGATCTTTGGTTGGGTTGTATTTGGATAATAATAATAAATGCACTATATTTACTACATTTGATAGTTTATGTTTCCTCTGTATGTTGCTTATTTTCTTGAATTTTCTCTGACATTTAACATTCATATTATATGAAAATGTAACATTTTTTTTATTTTATTCGTATGAAAAAAGGGGGAGAAAAACTTCCTTGATAATTAACTTCAAAAAATTTTCTTGTTGGAAATATTACACGGGGAATAACACCTTTTAATTTCTATTTATGATTACTCACTCTTTTGAGTAATCTTCAATTTGTATATTATTATATACACTGAACTAAAAAATCATGAGTCTTTTGGGACAAGTTGTTTGGGTATTTATGTTTTTAAATTTCAATGTAAACATGAGCTTTCAAGATTCAAGTGAAGATGGTTTCACTAAATCATAGGATAGTATCATTATGTAAAAATTTATTTTTCCTATGAGTTTTATGTAATGAGAGAATTTTTTCAGACAAATATACCAAAAGAGGATATTTTAAGGTCTATGTGAGTGTTGGCGATATTCGTAAACAAAATATAGAAATTAATTTTAGTTTCTAGGTGTGTCCTTCAAGAATATTTTCAAGCCAAAGAAACTATCGAGCTCCAACAATCACATTTCATGTATATCTCTGTTCTTATGCACGTTAGAGTTCATATTAGACATGTAGAAACATTTTGAGATTAGGTTACTAGATCGATCGAGACATGTCTAGATCATTCGAGCTATGTAAATTGATTGAGAATCGATGTACTCAGTTTAAAAAAATCCTGAATTAATTATTTAATAGACTAGATAGATCAAGTAATTAATAGTCGATTAATTGAGCACTAGATTAATTGATTGACCCTAGTTATAAAATAATTATTTATTTATTACACTGGATACTAGATTGATCAAACATGTTTTGATTTTTGTATTGGTCAATTGATAAAGGGCATTGGATCGATCGAATTATATACTCAATCAATCAAGATTATGTTAGATTGATCTAGTGACCAGGGCTTTGATTTTAAAACCTATATCTAAGTTAAATTGAATTAGGTTTTTACTATAATTCCCTTTTGTTTAAAACTCTTTTGACTATTTTTAAGGACAACATTGTAATTCTACTTTGACCTAGTGGTTCAAAATATTCTATATACAAATCTAACCATACAACTTTAATCAACCATACAAAAGCACTCATCTCTTAATCTTAATCTCTCTCATATTGTTTTACGAAAAATATTCAAATTAGATTTTTCATTGAGTTAATTTATCAAACATTGGTGGTTGTGTTTGATAGAGTAACAAGCATACAATATTTGTGATATTTTTCTTTAAACTGATTATTCTAAGATTTCTTGTTAATTTCAATTATCTAATATATTTATTAAATAAACTAGTTAGGGTTATTCCTTATTGAATCTGCTCTAGGACACATTTTTATACTTATGTTATTGTGTAAACATTTCAAGTATTGATAGAACTGGTTCAACTGCTTATGCAACTCAAGTTTTTGAAAGTTGGTCTGGATCTAAAAACCTTATTTGTAGGGGATACGATGAAAGCACTGACTTGCAAATAGATTACTTGTGGGCTTTATCTTGGTAGGTAGCATTATACCTGGCATTGTAATTGGACCTTACTTTTCATAGTGGATAGTTAGGTTTTCCAGTAGACCGATGATTTTCCTTTTAGGTTATAGGTGTGACCTTGGTTGTTTTCAACTAGAACTAAAATCTTTAACAAACCTTTAATAAAAACTCGCTAAACCATGGAAACTTCTTACCTCATTCGCATTCCTAGGTGTAGGCCAATCCCTTATTACCCTTACCTTTTCTTCATCAATACTAATACCCTATGAACTAACAAAAAATCTAAGTAACACAACAGATTCCATGTAAAATGTGCATTTTTTAAGATTAGCATACAACTTGTTCTCTCTTTAACACACTAAAAACTTCATGCAAGTGGTCCACATGTTACTCTAAATTTTTTCTATAGACTAAAATATCATCAAAGAATATCATCTAACATAGGGATATAATGTCTATACTTTACAATTATCTTGTTAATAGCACGACAATCCACACACATGCACCATGCTCCATCTTTCTTTAAGACTAAGATGATATGAACCAAACATGGGCTTAGACTCTAACTTACGAATCCCTTTTGCAGTAACTCATCCACTTGCCTTTGTATCTCCTTCGTTTCCTCAAGATTAGCTCTGTAAGTAGGTCAGTTTGGTATTGCAAATCCGGGTGTGAAGTCTATTTGATGCTCAATTCTTCTTAAAGAAGGTAATCCATGGGGAATTTCTTTAGGAAATAGATCCTCAAAGTCCTGCAATAAAGACACAACAACACTAGACAAAGATGAGTTAAGATCATTTGTATAAAGATAAATATCCTTGTATATAAGTACAAGCACTTGTTGCCTTGCCACCATTACACTCTTAATCTCATATTTTTTTCAACAAATGCATTCATTCTTTTCTCTCTCTTTTGCTCACTTTTTTCTTCTTTTTGCTCACTTTTCTCTCCTTTGTGCCCACTTTTATCTCTTTTGGGCTCACTTTTCTCTCTTTTTTGATTTTCCTCTTGCTCACACTTTTGTTTTTCTCTCAACTTGCACTCTCTTGATATCCTAATCTGGTCCTCAAAAGCTTGCAAAGGTTTGAGAGGGGCTAATACTACTTTTCAGTTGTTCATTTCAAAAGAGTATCTAGTTTTATACCTATCATGCATCACCCACCTATCAAACTGCCACGGTCGCGCAAGAAAAATATGAGTAGCATACATTGGTGCCACATCACAAATAACCTCATCCTAATACTTGCCAATTGAAAAAGGAACCCAAACTTGTTTGTTAACATTCACTTCTCCACAATCATAATCCTTTTGTTTAGGAATTCAAAAGCAATATGTCTAAGTCCTTGGCCCCTAAAACACTAAATATCACGTGACTTAGTAGGATTTTTTGTTTTAGGTTTACCTTTAGGAACAACAATTGAATTTTTTTGACTTTGCCTCACCTTTTGTTCTAAAGGCAACTTTGTTATCCTTCCAATTTGATTTCCACGAAGACCTAGAGGACAAACTAGATATGAACCTTTTGGACTTGATTTGATTCTCCACTTTAATGAATTTGTGTAGTATTTCTTCCATTTCTATGTAATGTTGCAATTCAACCACATCAATAATTTCCTTGTTTAACCCAGCAATGAATCTGGTCATTATCGCTTCTCTACCTTCCTCTATGTTTTCTCTAATCATGACGATTTCCATCTCCTTATAATAATCTTCTACACTCATAGAACCTTGGACCATCCCTTGTAACTTTCTATATAGATCCCTATGGTAATGGCTAGGTATGAACCTCTTACACATCACCAATTTCATCTCTTCCCATGACCAAATAGGTGTCTCACCAATTCTTTGCCTATTTTGACCATCAATTGATCCCACCATATATAGCATAATCTGTAAATTATACCACTACTAGCTTTACTTTATTATCCTATGAGTAATTATGAAAATCAAACACATACTCAAGCTTTCTTTCCCACTCCAAGTATAACTCAGGATCATTCTTTCCTTGTAAGGGTAGAATTGTCATCTTTATACTGCCTATATTGCTATCTTCTTTGTTATTGGTCTTTTTTTCCCGTTTATAATTAATTCTCTATTCCACATTGGAATCAACTTCTTCTTCCTTGAACTCATGTCTTCTATGTCTTCTTTAATGTGATAGAGAATCAGAAGAGGATTCTAAATCATCCAACCTTGCATTCATCCTCTTAAATTTTTCGTGAACAGATTTGATGAAGAATTACAAGTCAACCTCTTATGGTTCTCCTCCTTCCTTACTCATGTTGTCAACTTGTAAGATAAAATGAGATAAACCATGCACACTTTCACATGTTTTCTCTCAAATAAGATTGTTATGACTCAAAGCTCATACTAACCTTCTTTATGCTCTTAAAAAATCAAAGAATCCAACTAATCTCAAGAAGTAACCATTTTATGGGTAACAATCTCAAAATTTAGAATTTGAAAAGAACTTTATCGCAAAGTATGATAAAAGGAAAGTCCAAAGAGGACTCTAAAGAAAGAATCTTGACCAAAGAGGACTCTAAAGAAAGATTTTTGACTAGGGGGACTTTAAAGAAAAACTCTTGACCAAGGAAGACTCTAAAGAAAGACTCTTGACAAAGGAGGACTCTAAATGAAGAGTCTTAACCAAAGAGGACACTAAAGAAAGAATCTTGATCAACTATGATTCCCTTTTTTTTTAAATCAGTCTTGGGTAGCAAGAACAAAATAAAGGAAACCAAATTTCAACAAGAATAAGAAAACTCAATGAGAAAACAAACATTAGATTCTTGAACAATCTACTACAATGTTCTCCTTTTCTTCTCTTTCTTTTTTTCCTTTTTTTTCTTCTCTTTTTTCTCTTTTTTCTCTTTTTTTCTTTTTTCCTTTTTATTGTTGCTTCTGTGAATAAAAAATTCACAAAAAACATTTCGCAACCCTAATAAACAAGAACCGAAAACAATACAAAAAGGTGCGACAAATCATTAACCCCTTAATTAGTGGTGTAAACGGTGGAAAATGGACTCGAAAATTGTAAGAACATTGGTAGAAACCAATTTTCTTGTAGGAATAAAAAGGAGCTTCGATTTTATATATTATAATTGTCGTTTCGTTACCCTAGTCAAAAGTTATGGTTGTTTAAAGTTGCAACTCCATTTTATCTAATTTTTTATTTGAAACTGAACAACAACCCTCTTCTTTCCTTTTGTTTTGTTTTTTTTTTGAAGAAAAAAGATAGGTTGAACACAAAAATAAAGATTAAAGAAAAGGATACAGATAAGTCAAATAAAATTACGAAACAAAATCCAAATACGAAAACAACAATAACGACAACGAAATTGAAGAAAACACAAGACTCAAAAAGATGAAATTTCCTTTTTTTGTGATTTGTGATTCAAGAACGTAGAAAACAATCAAAGGACTAATTAAATTTTTTTTTGAAATCTAAAATTCAAAACAATGATAGATGTAGATAGATAACCTGTTTTCAGCAACAAAGAAGGTAAGAATGTATTGATTTGCTAAGAATATATTAAAGATGATCATATTAGAACCCTAAGGAAAAAAGTCCTTAAAACGCAAAACTTGAGATGCCACAAAGGATGATTACTCTCTTTGATAAGTCGGATTCATGTTTTCAATCAAAAACACAAGAAGGTAAAGCAAGAAGCTTTCAAAAAGTTTCTTTTCATTAAGGAATATTCATTCTTACTTCCAAATTACATAGCTCTTCTTATTAATAAGCAATAAACCCTAAAGGAAAAAACCCTAGATGGAATGGGCCTATTATTTAGTTATGGATTGGGCCTAATCCAACCTTAAAAAATAAAAGACTAAAATACTTAAAATAAAAAGCTCACAATTAACTAAAACAAAAATTTCTAAGCATAAAATCCCATGATTAGCTAAAACGAAAATATTACTTTCTAAATCAATCTTTGCTCCCAAGTTGATCTTCCAAATCTATCTTTTCATAAAAAGATAATAGACCATCCTTGGTGAAGCTTTAGAATCTTTGAATTTTGTTTTTTATTCTTCTAGCACAACCTCTTTTATTGCACTTCCATGGTCAAGCCTTACAAAGCTTCCTTCATCCTCTTAGTCTTTTCCCTAGTCATTGGACCGCCAATTCCTTGCAAAGGATCTTGAGAATATTTGGGAACATCAACTTGATCATCATCTCGATATCTATTACTAGGACTCAAAATACCCACCAAGGTAATGCCCATAAGGAATATACTTACAATCCAATGTTTTCATCATAATCTCTACAAGAAAGGTGTTTGAATCTGGACGAATGTTTTGATAAACTCGAGTCACATGAGTTAATTGAACCCATCAGCTAGGATTTTAAATGTTAGCATAATAACATAAGTAAAAATGTGTGTCTTGAAGTAGATTCAATAATAAACAATCCTAACTAAATGATTAAATAAATATATATGATAAATCAAAATCAATTAGAAATCCTAGATTAATTAGTTTAAGCACAAGTTCAACAAAGGTAGAATCTTAATACTCAAATTAAATAACTATGATATGAAACACACAATTATTTGATCAAGAACAAAAATAAAGAAAAATCTATTGGAACATATGGCCAAAATATCATAAACCAATTAGGCTTATTAATCAATCAAATACAACTACCAATATTTGATAGATTAACTAAATAAAGAAACCTAAAGAAGTATGATCTCATATTTTTAAAATAAGAGAGATTAAGATAAAGAGGATAATACTCTTGTTGGTTAACAAAATTTTGAGCCAATGGTATGATTAAATAGCATGAGTTGAAACTCTAGGTCAAAGGTTAATTAAAAAACTCTCCTTAAAAGTATTTAGAAGATCTTAAAAACATAAGGATTATATAGTAAAAATACTAATTGCTTCAAGTAAAAATTAGATTAAATTTCAAAACCTAGCTGCTCAATCGACTATGAATAGTTCTATCGATCTAGTTAAATCTCGATCGATCGAGTTACTACTCATATTAAAAATTAATTTAGTTAGTTTATTTAAGCTCGATCGATCGAGTGTCTAGTCACCACTCAATCGATCGAGTGACTTATTTCGACAATCTTCCTATATGTCCAATATGAAATCTAATATGCATAGAATAGAGATATACATGAGATGTGATTGTTGAGGCTTGATAGTTTCTTTGACTTGCAAAAATTATTGAAAGACACACTGAGAAACTAATATTGCATATAAATGTTTTGTTCACAAATATCGCTAACACTCACAAACCTTACAATCTCCCCCTTTGGCATATTCTTGATAGCTCTTGTTTATACTGAAAAACAAAATCCCTAACAAATAAACAACTTGTCCCAAAGGACTCATTGTTCACAATAGTTCAATGTATCTAATGATAGAAAATCAGAGAATGTTCAAAAGAGGTTAACAAAATTATAGAAATTAATAAATAACCTCGTATGAAATATCCCAAAAAAATTCAAAGTAATTCAAAAATAAAAATCTCCCTCAAAATTAACTATCGCCTTTTTTATACCAATTTTTCTCCCCCTTTTTGTCATACGAATGATGAACAAAATCAGTAATGCCGATCTTGCAAAATACTTTGGTTTTATATTTATAAAAATCTCTCAAGTGCACGAATCATTTTATAGAAAATAACAAGTATACTCATAAGTTCAATCTAATGAAGGAATATATATGGTTTTTAATTTATTATTCAAACTTTTAAAAATGAAATTAAATCCTAAACATCTTGTTATAATATTTTGGTTTTTGTGTTTCCTAATCTTATGATATAAAAAAATAAAAATAGATATGGATTCAATAAACAATAATTCAAATTTTTATTATTCATAATAGTGGAGTATTTATGGATATAATAATTAAGTTATTTATGATTGCTCATATTATTTAAGTTATTAAAGATATAAATTGATATTTGTTGATATTCTCTTTTTGGTATGAAAGTGTCCTTATGTGGGGCCCAAATTATTTTTTTAATATTAATTAACTAATATCCTTAGGTAGAGCCTATTAATTAATTAAGTATTAAATTTTAATTTTATTTGTAAGAAAATAGCAAATCATATAATCACAACTTTAGGCGGAGTTAGTTAATTAGATTTTATTCAAAATGTCCAAATTAAACCTAAGAATTTAATTATTTGAGTACTAACTTTCAAGTTTTAAAATATGTCATCAATAAATTTTCGAATAATGTTTCTTAAAAACTTTTGAAATAGAGTTTCACGTTAACTACCGGGCGATTGTATTAAAAAATAAAATAAACTCTAAATGAGACTAGATAATTAAACGTTATAATCTAATTTTTAGATTTAAGTTTGTAATAAAAAATAATATATTTCTCTCTAACATTCTTAATATAAAATCTTAAATAAAAGCAAAATCAATTTATTTTATAGAAATGTTTTACCTATTTAATATTTCGTAAATATTACAACGTTATTATTATATCATATTTATAAATAACCATTTATGTTAAATTTAATCACAAACAAATTAAACATAACATGTAAAAATAAAATATAAAAAATAACTGTAAAAAATTCATTTTAAAATTATACCTCAAAAGAATCATTATAGAACTTTGATACTAACTCTATTGCTGGAAAAGCTCCAAACGAATTTGCATTTTCATTTATTGAATGAAAAACTAAAAATCAATAAAAGCATAGCTAATTTTTCTCAAAAAGAGAAGAACTTTAAAACTAAAAAAAACTAAGAAAACTTTCTAGAGAAAGAAAGCTAGAGAGAGAAAAAGTTGAGAAAATTGTGTATTTTTTATAATAGGGGAGAGGGCCCTTTTATAGGTAAGGAAAAGGCCAAAAAAGGTAGAAAAATATTTTAAAATTTGATTTTGGATGTGTTTGGACAGACTGTCACGTGTTTGGGGGGTGAGATTTGTTGTAGACGGACGATTGGCACGTGCAGGCGCGCATGGAACACTATGTAGGCGTTTGTTGGCACGTGCGGAACACGGTACCAGCTTGTGCTGGGCATGCGCGTACACACTGGACTCGATGCAGGCATATGCTGGCATGCGTGGGACTTTGGCATGAATGGGCAACTACGACCGAAATTTTGGCATTTTTGATATTTTTCACAATTTTTGACCCATTTTTCCATCTTTTTTACTTTTCCTCATTTTTTTCTCAACATATCTGTGATGTATTGCCTCCAATATTTTTCTTCGATTCTTTAATTATTTTTGAGCAAAAATACTTGAAAAACAATAAGAATACCTGTGATTCCAAAAAGAAAAATTTATATTAAAATATGTTAAAATCATACAAATATAAATTATTTTAATCAATTAAATTACATTAATCATGGTAATTTTAATGTTTTTTAAGCACTCATCAATGAATAAATAAGCTTAAACATATGATAAAAATAGATAGAGGAATCAAACGTGAAGTATAGATGAAAATATTTGTTTTTTGTAAATGATAGTATATTATTACAAACATGACTACAATATTGCATATATATTAGAAAAATTAATTTGTGTTCAAAGTGTAACTAGTTATTAACAACATAAACATATGCAAGCAATACACACAAACATGATCACACATATAGTGACATATCCATAGTCACCACAAGTGAGTTGAGTTTTAGAACATTACTAATATGTCAATTAGTCTATTAATGATTAGCTATGAAAAATTTACATAAAAATTATCTCCAATCATGAAAGAGTTACAGTTGAATTCAAACTTTCACTAAATAAAATTTACTAACTAAGAGAGAACTTTAATCAATATTTTTTTTGTTTTATATTCCCCACTTGTATAATTTTATTTTTATATTTTTTATGAGGGATTGGTTACTTATTTTCTTTTTGTATAACCATTATGGATCTTTCTTTTTGTGCATGAAATAACTTTTATATTTTTATTTTTCCTTTAATATTTTAAGGAAACATGAACGAACAAAAAACCTTGAATGATGACTTTCACACTAGTTGTGAGACAGCTTTCTTTGCTCACTATGGTAGCTTCAAACATTATAGTAGGTATCCCTCTCAAAACTAGGTGTCTCTCTATAGCATCATTTTATAAGGTGTAAGAGAGAGCTCAAACTTAATTCTAGCAATCAAGGCTATCTAAGTCCCTAAATACTCACATAATCAATCATAAATTTCATACATGACATACATATGTGTCCAGTGAGTGTGTGAATAAGATATGTTGACATCGATCACTAGATGCATAAGATATGTAAGTGCATAAGTCACAGTATTCAGTTGTTAAAGATGTAGTCAAAAGTATGAGGGTGGTATGTAATGTTTATATCAGTGTTAAAGCATTCTACTTCCCTCCTTTTTTAACAAAAGAAACTTCAATAAAAATAAAAACAAATAAAAAAATAAATATGTTCACCTAGGGTCAATTAAGCACTATAAAAAAGTATCTACATAAAAAAATAAAGAACAATTTTCAAATGATAGGAAAGAAATAATCTTTCCTAACCTAAACTTTCTTGAATTTTGGTTTCTTTATACATTTGTGTTAGAAATCAACTACCTTAGTTGTCATTGGCATATTCTTGGACTTACCTTTATATTTTTCATTCATCCTAAATGAAGATGCAACATGCATGGTAGGATAATGATAATTATTCCTAGAATTAAATGCACTAAATTTCACTTGCCTCTTTGAGTTAACAACTTTATACTTTCTAGTGAAATATCAAGACATGTTATATTAATTTCCACTCATCCTAGAATATGATACATCATACATAGATGTATGATAGTTATGAGTCCTACTATATGAAACATGGAAAATATTGTTACATGTAGGAGCATTTATAAAAAATCTACACTTAGGATTAATATGACCTTTCCAACCATAATGATGACAGATAGGCACAAACTTAAAAGATTTTTCAATCACAAGTTAAATTTTCCTTGTGTATAATGGGTAACATAAGGAATAGAGTTAAAAGGCCTTATAGATGTGGGTTTTGATGTTAAAGGAGTAGATCTCTCATCCTTATAAATAATTTCACGTGTATCACATAAGGATGGCATGTTTGCAGGTTTGAAAAATTTAGTTGATTTTAAAAAAGATGGAGTAGTGTTCTCGTCTACATATCCTAGCCCTTTCTTGTCTCCAGCTGGCTTTCCAGAATCCTGAACTTTGTTCAACCTTTCATCTCTAATTGTTACCTCCTTATTGCTTCCTTTGAATTTTTAAGTTCTTGCATAAGATTCTTATTTTCCTATTTAAAAACTACAAGACTTGAATTCAAAACATTAGCACGTTCAGACAATTCAATTTTCTTTTTCTATAATTATGGAATTTATTTCAAAACATTTAAGCTTGTCATTTAGTTTAGCTACTTCCTTTTTGAATCTTACATAATCTATGGATGTTTCATTAATACTCGTGATAGTAAATTTGTTAAGTGAAATTTAGCATCACTTTCCTCATCATTTGAATTGCCTACCTAAATTATCTACCTGTAATGGCAGTAAGTGTCAAATAGTTATTGATTGATTCAATTAGATTATCATTATCACTTTCAGAGTTAGTAAATGTAGCATTGAAATCTCTTCCAGCTTGGTTCTTCTTATTGTCAAAGTCAACTGTGAAGTGACCAAAACCCATACATTCAAAACATTGAAATCTAGTGGGTTTAGATTTCTCACCATCAAACACATATAGATTTGAGTTCTCTTAGATTTTGATCCTTTTGACAACTTGATTGTCCTTTAATTTGAGTATTCTTTTTATTGAAGATTTTGTTCAATCTTCTAGTAAAGAGTACCAGTTCTTTATCATCACTGTCACTATCTTCAATTATAATTTTTTTGAAATTGATACCTGATAACTGTATTTTATATAGTTATTTTCACCTATTTTATTAATTATAATTGCTATGTTCTTGTTGTTTTTAGTTAATTTTCGATTAAAAAATTAGTATTTACTATTTTTTATATATTTTAATAAAAGTAAATAATTTGTATCGAAAATGTACTTAATGTCAAATTTAGGTCCACAAATATAATTTCAAATAATATAGTTCTTAATTACAATTTATAAAAATCGAAAATATAATTTAAATTAAATTTGGGCTTCATTTTAATTATTAAAAGTTTAAAAATTTAATTTAAAATTAGCAAAGGGCTTAACTGTAATTAAAGAAAGTTGAAAATGTAATTTGAAATATATTTGTGGGTCAAAATGGAATTAATAAAGTTTAATTTTCTGCACAGGTGAGAAGAATCTATGCGTCAATCTACACGCGCGAATCGTGGACCGTCCGATCATATAAGAAACGGCTAAGATTGGCGCGTCCTTATCACACCCGACCAAAGACAGTAGGTGCAGGTCTCAATTTTTCACGCGGCTCGGTACGCCGAGTGGGGCCCACCTGCCGCGCAGGCCGGCGTGCAAGTGGGACCCACGTGTCTGACGCGTTGCAGCCCTTGTCCCCCACTTACGCATGCCTTTGATCCCGTGCGCTGATCTCCACGTGTGCCTGGTTATTCCACCAACCAGAATCTGCCACGTTTCCCACTTAATATATCAGCGAATCATGTTAGGACACGTGGCATGTTTCGGTGAACGCAAAAGCGCGGAATCCCGGACACGTCTCAGGAGTTGTCTCCCACGTTTCGCGCGCCGCAATCCGGTGCAGTAATTCTCCATGAGCCCGTCCTTTCTATCCTGTTATATGCTGCCACGTGTCCCACCATTCTTGCAGCGAATCAGACGCTGACACGTGGCATGCATTTTGAAATTAAAAAAAGTCAGAACGGCTCCTTGTCTACGCGTGATATTTAATTACCGTTTTTCGATATCGAATTTCGAAACGCGTCGATTTTATTTTCGAGGGAATATTCTTTACGCGTTTCCGAAAAGAAAAAAAAAGAAATGTAATATTTTAGATGTATTGTTTTGCTATAAATAGGAGATAGTTTTTAGGTTTTGGAGTTTTGGGTAGAATTTAGTTTTCTTGTGTTGCTCGATTTTGGACGGTAGAACACGCAGAAGCCATTTTTTTGGCTTTTGTTGTGTTCTGCGTGTGCCAAATATTTTCTTATTGAGATGTTTTAATTTTATTTCTGCTTCTTCTAATTTTTCTGTAGTTGTTGTAATTTTTACTTTTAATTAATGAAGTAATTTAATTTTTCTAGGGTTGCATTTGATCTAAATTTATGAACCTTTGATTTTAATTATTTTTGATAGATTTATAAGACGTTCGATTTGTTCGTTCTATTTTGTTCTTAATGCTTTTTGATTATTTACGAATCTTATCAAAACGATCTGTGGCACATAAATAAACTTGAGAAAGGCATTTGTGTGTGTATTGCTCGTAAATAGAATGACATGTATGATGAAGGATAGAAATATACCCTAATTGTATGTGTGGCCATTTGAAAACTTAGAACGTAATGAATCTCGGTAAATTTAATTCTCATAGAGATATAGTGAATTAATTTAACGAGGTGTGTTTATACGGAGCTCGGAAGAGATGTATGAATAAAAAAGAAGTTTTCGGTTGACAAATTAAATGTACTAAAAAATATAAATCAAAAGAAAATAAAATGATTTGAGTGGATTAAATTGGTGAAAAATTGCAATCCTAGATTTCTTTTATTTTCTTATTACCTTTTTGTTAAATCAACGATTATTTTGGATAAAATCAGAGAGATACAATTTTAGTACTCGACAAACTATAGTAACAAATCCTCGTGGGAACGATACTTTACTTACAAATCTTATTACTTGTGACCGTGTATACTTGCATGTTTTTGTGTGTTGTAAAACATACAACAATACCTTTGTTCTTTGAAGGTTTTCAAAAGCTTATCTCAAAGGTTTGAAGTGAGCCAATGAGTTTCTCTATTTTGATGGTATCCACATCCTTGCTTTTGTCAATGGTGGTGACCTTTTGCATGGAGGTGATTTGGTAATCAGTAAAGTATCTTTCAAACTATCTTGAAATCATCAATTTTCTCTTCAACATTGACAGAGGTATTAGTAATATCACATAATATAATATAAAATTTAGAGAAACTTTCATTTTATTTCATTCTAAGATTTTCAAATTGACTACCAAGCATGCAAATTTTACTTCATTTAACTTATGTGGTTACCTCATGGCAACCTCTAAAATATCCCAAGCATACTTAGCAGTATAAATATGAGAAATATAATGAAACTCACCAGTAAACATAGCACTAAAAATAGCATTAATACCCCTTTGAGTCTAGTTGCTAGCAGGTTTGTCATGATTGGTCCAATCGTTCATAGGCTTAGAAGTGACTATATTATCTTTGGCAACCGTAGGTGGTTCCCAATAGTAAATTATAGAGTTCTAGACACTCTCATTTATAGACCGTAGAAAGGCCCTCATACAAGCCTTCCAATATGGATAGTTAGACCCATCAAAGTAAGGTGTATGGGTAGTGGAAGAACCCTCTCTCATATGATCCATAACATAGTCCTAGGCACACTAAATGTATCTAGTGACCTAGTGAGATACCAAATAAAACTTTCTTGTTTTAGTTATGGACCTAATTAGCTAGATAGGTGAATAGATAATCAGTAAAATTATGACAAATTAAAATTTTCATAGATGGTCAAGCATGAAATCAAATGTAAATAAAATAATGTGAAAGTATAAGGATTGAAACACAATATTTTTAGGTGGAAACAACCTAGGCCACACCAATGACCTAAGAAGAAAACCACCAGTCTATCGAACCACCTAATTATCCACTATGAAAAATAAGGTCAAATTACAAGGCTATGAATCAAACTACCTACCAAGGTAATGCCCCCAAGTAATCTATTTACAAGCCACTAATTTCATCATAGTCTCTATAATAAATTTGTTCAGATCTAGATCGATATTTCAATAAACTTGAGTCACACGAGTTAATCAAACAAGTATAGTTGGCACCTAAAAAGTCAGCACAACAACACAAGTGAAAATGTGTGTCTCAAAGCAAATTCAATAATGAAAAATCCACTAAATTATTTAATAAATGTATTAGAAAAATTAAAATCAACTAGCAACCCTATAACAATCAATTTAAGCACAAGTTCAACAAAGATAGTCTCTTTAAAGAATCCTAAATAATTACGATCTTATAATTGCAAAACAAAAGAGAGATTAAGATGAAGAGAATAATTTCCTTGTGTGGTTAACAAAATTGTGAGCCAATGACATAATTAAATAGCATGAGTTGAAACCCTAGATCAAAGGTAAATTGAAATTTTTTCCTTAAAAGTATTTAGAAGAGCTTAAAAACTTAAGGACAATATAGTAAAAATACTAATTGGCTTGAGTAAAAATTAGGTTAAATTTGAAAACCTAACTGATTGATCGATCCAGTTAAATCTTGATCGATCTAGTAAAAAAATTAATTAATTTAGAAATAAGTGGATTAATCTAGTTATTCATCTCGATTGATCTAGTGCTCATGGATTGATTTAATGCTTGGATTGATCTAGTTATATTAAAAATTAATTTAGCCATTTTTAATTAAGCTCGATTGATCTAGTCACCACTTGATCGATTGAGTGACCTATTTGAACAAATTTCCTATGTGTTTAATATGAAATCTAACATGCATAAGAGCGGAGATATACCTCAGATGTGATCATTAAGGCTCGATGGTTTTCTCGACTTGAAAATATTATTGAAAGAAATACCTACAAACTAATATTACATACAAATATTTTGTTCACTAATATGGCCAATACTCACAAACCTTACAAGTGGTATTCGTGAACCAAATTTTGAAGTGTAAACTAGTTTCTAGACATATTTTCATTTCTGTTATTCAAGCTGAAGAAAATTTTGAGCTTCAGTTAATATGTTTTAGGTACACACTTGTTCTTAAACACATTAGAATGCATTTTATACACTTAGGAACATTTAGTATATATTGGTTGATCAATCAAGTAGTTTCTATGTTTCAAATATACACTTGTTCTTAAATACTTTAGAATGCATTTTACACACTTAAAAACATTTAGTATATACTAGTCGATCGATCATAGTTGACCAATCGAACAATTAGATCAATTTAGGATCAATCTTAGACGATCTATATCCTCTTGGGTTGATAATTATATTGGTTTAGATTGATCAAAGATGGATTTAATTGATTGAGGGGACTGGATCAATCAAGAATAAATCATGTTCGATCTACCTAATCTTGAGTTTATTTTTAATCAAAGTTGGATTCGATCGATCGAGGGGACTGGATCGATCGAGAATAAATCATGTTTGATCTACCTGATCTTGGGTTTATTTTTAATCATTGTTGTATCGATCAAAAATGGTTTCAATTGACCAACCTTTTTAATTCAATAGATCAAACTTGGACTGGATTGATCGAGCAACTAGGGTTTTAACTTAAAACCTTTTTACGTACTCAATCCAAAGTATTATTTTACCATATTGTCCCTATTAATTATTACTCTTTAACCTAGCATTAGGGTTTCATATTCCCTATATAAACAACCTAATGCTCCTTGTTTTAAAAAACCATAAATATTATATTCATCTTTCGCTTTCTCTCCCAAATCTTTTTATAAAAACTTAATCATATTTTGTTAGGTTCTTTCTTGAATTAATCTATCAAACATTGTATGGCTATGTTTGATTGATTAATAAGTCTATTTGTTTTATGATACCATGATTTCATGTTCATATAGCTTCTTCTTGATCAGGTTCATGCATGTTTGGATAAAATAATTTTGTGTGTGATCATAATTATTTAATTTAATTATTTAATTTTAAAGAAGCTATTTTTGTTGAACTTGTGCTAAATATGTATTCTCTAGAGTTTGCTAGATGATTTATTAAATCTACTCTGGGACACACTTTGCACTTGTGATATTTGTGCTAAATTTTCAAGTGTTTACTAAAATGGTTCAATTACTTATGTGACTCAAGATATCAGAACGCTAGTCTAGATGCGTACACCTATCTTATAGAGACTGTGAAAGAAGCAATCACTTTTATGTAGACTACTTTGGGGGATTTATCTGTGAAGGGTAGTATAAGGCCTAGCCTTGTAATTGAATATTGATTTTCATAATGAATAATTAAGTAATCTAGTAGACCAATAGTTTTCCTTTTAGATCATTGTTGTGACCTTGGTCATTTTCACCTAAAATATTGTGTCAAGTTCTTAATTATTTCCATTTGGTCGTTATCAATTTTTAATTAGGCATTATTCAAAAAAATTACCTATTTACTCCTCTAGGTTAATTAGATCCATAACTTACAACTTTCAACTATAGTAGAGTTTATAATGATTACGAGAGTCTCTACACATGTTTTAGGATTAGAAATCCTATGATTCTTATGGACTTTGATAGATTTGAACACACCTTAAAACATTAATTGTATTTTTAAGGGTTAGAAATAAAACCATAATTAAAAAGAAAAAAATGGATGGATTATTATAAATAAAATGGAGACTTTCAATTAATAATAAAAAACATATCGTATTATTATTAAATATGTGATATACATCCTTAGCGACCCATAACCATGATCTTTTTTCAGTTGGTATATCAAAATATTTCTAAACAATATGCTAACCCTTTTCTTGTATCATATCATATATCCAAAGTCTATTATTATAACCTATTGTTACGAGGGACATATCACTTAGAACACTTAATCCACTAATAATTGAATGAGAAACAAATAACAGATTGCATATAAAGAAAGAGAAGGCTAAAAGAGTGTATAAATTCTCATTGATTATAGTAGTTTATATACGATAATATTAGCTATGGAGTAAAGGAAAAAACACCAAGTTGTGAATGAAAAAGAGAATATCAATGTAGTGCAATGGTAATGAGTAAGTGAGCATTCTATTATCAAAAATTTATTGTAGTCTATATCTACCATCTAAACATACTAAGCATATTCATGGATTTTATAATTCTAGCATGCTTCCTTAAGCTCATGGTATACTCAAGACTATGAGCTTAGATCTTAAAATTGGAAAACATTAAGAGCCTAATGACTTGGTCATAATGTATGCACCCATATAACTTCAATTATAGCAGTTGCTAAAGC
Source organism: Hippophae gyantsensis (assembly GCA_030763125.1). NCBI lineage: Eukaryota > Viridiplantae > Streptophyta > Magnoliopsida > Rosales > Elaeagnaceae > Hippophae > Hippophae gyantsensis. The sequence continues at coordinate 41,821,820 of CM061039.1, forward strand.
ATAAAATTCAGCCTCTGTAGATGATCTAGGCATAATAGGTTGCTTTCTTGACTTCCATGAAATAAGAGTGACCAAACAAATACACATAACCCTTATGTGATATGTTTGTCATTGGACAAGTAGCCTAATCAATATATATAAAAGCCTCAAGTTCTAGATAGTTGGACTTAGGAAGAAGTAAACCAAGATGCTAAGTACCACGTAAATATCTTAGCAATCTTTTGGTTTCACATTAATGAGCTATGGTTGGTTCATGGAGGAATTGACACAATTTATGCACACTATAAGCTATGCGAGGCCTTGTTAGGTATACTATTGAAGTGCTCCAATAAATTTCATAAACAAAGTTACAACTTAAAACAATTCACCACCATACTTGAATTGGACTTTTCCTTGTTGCATTGGAGTATTATATGGCTTGGTTTCATGAATTTGCACCTTCTTAAGAAAATCAATGACATACTTTGTTTGTGTGAGATGCAATGTATTTGTGATGCATAAAATTATTGCGTACAAATTTTGTATGATTTATAAAATAGTTCATAAGTACACGAATCACTTATAAAAATGACAAGTATACTTCGAAGGTCAGTTTAAAGAGAAATTAAGTGGTTTTTAAATAATTTAAAAAATTCTTTAAAACAAAATTAAATAACCTAAACATTCTGTCACAGTTATTTTTGGTTGAGATTTTAAACTAATAAAATAAAAATAAATAAATATTCAATAAATATTTAAGCAATTAAACAATTATCATGCAGTAGATAAGATTTGTTAATAGAACAAATAGGTTCACCCAATGTCAACGTAATCTGTTTCCTTCCAAGCACTCTTCTAAGATTGGCTACCTATATACTACTATTTTATACTATATTGGAAAAGGAATTACCTTCAATGTAAGAACAGTCATTCAAGATGAAATGATGAACCAATCTCATATCATAAACCTGAGAATTGGACTCCCTATCATTGCCTCATTACCTAGTTGATTCTCACTTCGGATGTGCCACCTATAAAGGATTCTGAATTCATTCGTTGTATGAGTGACATTGGGAATTCAACCTATTTCCATACCTCATAAAGACAATAATCCACTGATGTGGTACTAGTTGTGATGCCATCACTTATATTGGAACAAATGATGGAGGAACTAATGACATTTTTGGAGATGATGAAATAGAAAACATACCTTCTTTTGAACCTTGTCGTTAGGAATTATTTGAGGATGAAATACCAATGAGAATGGAAGTACTATCAATTCAAATGGAAGGCCTCCAACAAAAAGGTGACTACTATGGATGAACGACAAGAGGCTATGTATTCCATGATTAAAGATATGCATTCCCAGTACAGATTTCAACCTCTAGGACAATGATTATTTTCTTTTTATGTTTTCTTTGCATGTACTCTTTCTTTGGTTGTTGGAAATCATTTTATTCTTATGCATTTGATTTTTCTTGTTTGAAGTGTAATAGAATTCTATTTGTTGTTGTACTTTGATTTCATCATTCAATACACTATGTTATTTGTCTTTACTTCTTCACTGTGTTACTTAATCATATGAAAAAAAGAGGGAAAGAATTATAGAACGTTAATTAAAAATATATAAATGGGAGAATTAATTGAAAAAAAATTAATTGGCAGAGAATACACATAGGGAGAGAACACATTGAGGTTCAAGTTTATTCACATAGGGGTAATACTTAAATGTTCTATCTATGTTTACTCATCACTTATGGATGTTTCTTCACTTTTCTGTTATTATATATATCGAACTAATAAACAATGAGTCTTTCGGGACAAGTTTTGTGCCTATTTGTGTTTATGTTTTTCAGTGTACATATGAGCTATCAAGTTTCAAGCAAAGATGATTTCACCGGATCATAGGATAGATCCACTATGTAAAATGTATTTTTCCTATGAATGTGTTGTAGTGAGAGAGAAGTTTTGTCACATGAATATGCCAAAGTCAGAGATTGTAAGGTTTATGAGTATTGGTGATATTCTTGAACAAAACATTTAATTATAATTTAGTTTCTAGGCACATTTTTAAGATCATTTTTCAAACTGGAGAAACTTTCAAGCTTTAAACGAACATATTTGAGATATATTTATGTTCTTATGCATGTTAGATTTTATGTTAAATACGTAAGAATATTTAGCATATACATTACTTGATCGATCGAGTATCAATCTACTACGATCTAAGTCCTCATAGGTTGATTTTAAAATTGGGATAGATTGATCGAAGTTTTGATTTCGATCGATCGAGGACTAGATCAATCGAGAATATATCTTATTTGATCTATATGGTTTTGGGGTTTTTATTTTTCGTAGCCTATATTGATCAAAAATTGTTTAGATCAATTGATGTTTTATTAATTATTACTATGATCGATCGATCTCGGTATAGATTGGTCAAGCTCAGCATAGAAAAATCGAGCGACGAGGTCTTTAACTTTAACCTAATTTTTTACTCAAGTCAAACATTCCAATTTCCATATTATCCCTATTATTTATTGTTTTATGAATTTTTTAATTGATAGATTTGTAATTAGATTTTAACCTACCATTAGGGCTTCCATATTTTCTAGCTAAACAACTAATGCCTCTTGTTTTCTTCAATCACAAGAGCCTAAATCTTTTTATCTTAAGCTTTCTCTCCCAAATTGTTTTGCAAAAACAAGATCATAGTTGTTTATGATATTGTGATTTCATGTTCATATAGCTTCTTCTTTATTAAATTCTTGAATGCTTGGATCAAATAATTGTGTATGTAATACCATAATTATTTAACTTGATTATTTAACTTTAAAGAAGTTATCTTTATTAAACATGTTCTTAATCTACTTATTCTAGGGTTGCTTGATGATTTAAAATTAACTGATATATTCTTAAATCTTCTAGCTAGGATTTTTTATTGTTTAATCTTCTCAAGGTCATGTCTTGCACTTGTGTCATTATACCAACTTTTGAGGTGCCAGCTAAACTGGTTCAATAACTCTTGTGACTCGAGTTTATCAAAACGTTGATCCGAATCCGTGCACCCTTGTGGAGATTGTAAAAGAATGCAATGACTTGTAAGTAGATTATTTAGGAGCATTATCTGTGACAGGTAGTTTGAGTCCTAGTTTTGTAATCGAACATTATTTACATAGTGAATAGTTAAGTGGTCTGTTGGACCACTAGTTTTCCTCTTAGGTTATTAGTGTGGCCTAGGTTATTTCCACCTAAAATATCATGTATCAAGTTTTTATTTATTTTTGCGTTATTTTATTTACACACAATTGCATGTCTAGTCGCTTGTAATTTTTTAAATTATTATTATAATGTAATTTTTTTAATTATTACAATTTTTTGAATTAATTAATAATAATTCAAAAAATTCTCTATTCACCCTTATAGGTTAACTTGATCCATAACTTTAAAATTTCAGTGAAAAATAGAGGAAAGAGACGAAAAAAATAGGAAACTAGAGGAAATGGGCAAAGAAATAATAATAATAATTTAAAATAACTAAATTGTTCTTAATTTTTTGTACACATAAATCATTTTTGACCAAATGAACACGCCTTTGAAAATTTAGGTACTTTTAAGGTATAACTACTAAAGAAGTTTGACAACAATAGGTACCAAAACAATAAGATACGAGTAATATACCAGATCTCAAATATTTTGATTTGCATATTTAATTTACGTTTTATTTTCTTTATTATGATTTGAATGGATATGATATAATCATGACACAAATGAAATACCTTCTACATTCCCCAAAAGCCCAAGTAGTCATGCTTTTAAATTTTGGTTGTTTGCATGTATGATTTAGAAACTGTATTTCTCTGTCATTTTATAAAGTTTATTACCTTACTCAAATGTTTTTAAATTTGTTTTCTTATTGCTGATCCGTTATTAGCTTAGAGAATTTCTTGATTTAATTTTTTATTCCCTTACACATTTTGTGCTGTGGAATGTTGGACAAGTATGGTGAAAATATATTTATTTTCTTTGTTGTTTTAGATATGCGTAAAGTGAAAGTACATTGATATATGTGTGCACATGCAGTTCGCTAAGAATGAATCAACTACAATGGAAGCTGTAGTTCTGTTAGTTTACTTGTTTAAAAGAATGTATTCTTCATGATGATCTATTTATGTGCATTGTCGTGAAGGATGAACCATTTCTAGTCCATCTTGCCAAAGCTAAGAGCCTCAAAGGGGCAACGTTTGGTTTTTGAATGCAATGGCCTTATATCAAATATTGTCTCTCTAAACTGCTATGTGCTTTGAGTATTGATAGAGCTACAGATCAGTAGAGATGAAACCTTATATTAAAGCTTATCATGTGCGTTTTGCTTTTATACTCATTTGCATTCGTATCTGCAATTAGTTAATCTCACTTTCTAAAGCTGCAAAACATTTGATTTTTAATAATAATGGACCTACAGAATCACTGTCGTTCTCTGCTGCTTCTTGAATTCTGGTGGAGTTTTAGAATCATTAGTTTTGATACATTTTTATTTTCCCAGAGTGCATTAAAAATTATTGCAAATAAGAACAAACAAACAGTAGAGAAGAGAAAGCAGAGAAAGGCTGAAACTATTAGTCCTAGTTATTATAATAAAATTACGATGAAGCTTAAAACATAGTGTTGAAATGAATTTAAATAAAAAAATTTATTTATTAAAACTATTATCCACCTAAATATGACTGTTATTTTCACAATTATGTTTTGTGACCATTATTTTCATAATTGTGTATCCGTCATTTTTATGACTATTATTTTCATAATTATGTGTCCGTTATTTTTATGATCATTATTTTTATATTTATGTATCCATTATTTTCATAATTTTGTACTGTTTGGAGTGAATTTAGATATCTCATTTTAGTGATTTTTAGTGTGAAGTAAGAAATAACACAACTGAAACATCTCATGTATTCTCCTCATTTAAGGGGTATATATATGTATAATATTTTACATACATAACGGGGTGCGTATTAAGCGACCTGGATAATGGTTACATATATTTGCACAAACTAGTTTACAACAGAAATCAGATCGTTACAAGCATTTACAAACAAGGGGAGGTCGTTTATATGTAGGTCACTTATGAATTTTTATCTAGATTGGCTTTGATACCCCTTGATGTGACTAAGTATCCCAAAAACTTCCCTGAGGCTATGCTAAACACACTTTTTTTTTATTGAGACGCATTTTATAATTTCGAATTATATCAAAAAATTATTGAAGGTCATTAATGTGGTTTGTTGCACATTTAGTTTTAACAAACATGTCATCGATGTATAACTCTATATTTCGGCCTATTTGGTTTTGGAACATCTTATTCATCATTCTCTGATATGTAGCGTCGACATTTTTTAAACCGAAGGGCATCTTTGTGTAATAAAATGTCCCTTCTTCCATGATAAACGTTGTTTTCTCTTCGTCCTTGGGATACATTTGGATTTGGTGGTAACCTGAATAAGCATCCATTAAGCTCATTGATTCGAATTTGGCTGTGGCATCTACTAATTGGTCTATATTTGGCAAAGGGATTATCTTTTGGTGTTGCTTTATTCAAATCTGTGAAATCAACACACATTATGTGCTCGCCTCCTACTTTGTTTACTAACACTACATTTGATATCCATGTTGGATACCAAACCTCTCGAACCCAATCTACATTTTTTAAGGACTCAATCTTCTTTTTGATGATTTCATTCTTTTCTCTAGAAAATTTATGCTTTCTTTGTTGGATCAGCTTTTTGGTATGATCTAAACACAACTCATGGGAGATGATATCTGAATCTATATTGGGCAAGTCCTCAGGTTTCCAAGTGAACAAATCTATGTTATTTTTCAAGAAATCAACAAGGGTAATTTTAAATGAAGGAGATAGTGCACCATTGATTTTAACATATTGTTCGTTCCCCTTGTCTCTTATAAGGATTATATCATACTCACCGTGAACCTCCATGGTGGTTCACTCACTTGTATGAAATTTATTGAATTTGTGGATGTCACTTGCAACCTGTAGTTGCTATTTCGAGGTTTGGGGTAATGCATTCTTCATGTCAACGTTGTAGCAACTTCGTGCCTTATCTTGTTCCCCTTCAATTTGTCGTATCCTATCCGCGGTAGGATATTTAATCAACTGATGATATGTTAAAGGTGCTTTCATTTTATGTATCCACGGGTGTCCCAAAAGAGCATTATAAGATGTGGGAGTATTTAAAACGATGAAGGTTGTTAAAACTATGGATCCTTCTACCGACACTGGTAGGCATATGGTTCCTACCGACATTGTTACGCTACCATTGAAACCAACAAAGGTATTTGTTGCGAGGTGATTTCTTTGGGATCTATGTTCATGTCAAGTAGAGCGGATAAACATAAGAGATCAGATGAACTACCATTGTCAACTAATATCCTACGCACCTCACAATAAGCTATTCGCACTGTGATTATGAGAGGATCGTCATGAGGATGTAGGCATTCTTTGTCTTTGAAAGTAATAGAATACACAGATCCTTCCAATATCATGCCATATGTTAAACGTCTCGTGTCTCAAGCCTTTCTTGCATATCTTTTTTTGGAATTGTTGGAGTGACCAGTCATGGTAGGACTACTATGTATGGTGTGTATTATCCGCACATCCCCTGGTGGAATGGGGTGTCCTCTATTTGGCTCATTGCAGACTGGAATTGATTTGTCTGGTGTCTTGACCTTTCGATCTAAATTTTCCCTTTGAATTTCTTCTTGTAGATTCTTGGCTTTATCAACTATATCCCCTAGATACCCTTCTGAAAGTAGGTGCTCAATTTCTCATTTTAAATGGCGATAGTCCTGAGTCTAATGCCCCGTGTCTCTATGGAACACACAATATTTGTTGGGATTCCTGAGTGAAGCTTTCATAGCTGGTGGCAAATTTACATTATTGAGGTGTTCCATACGACACACTACTTCCACTAACATTACACATAATGGGGGTCCACGAAAGGGAGACAAAGCTCGGTTCCAAGTGTTGGGAATGTTCTTTGGTCTAAAGTCAGGTTTGAAACTAGAAAAGTTAGTACGCTTATCACCCATAGGCCTTTTGTCTTCTTCACTCTTACTGAAGAAGGGCTGCCTCTGGTTTTTAATAATCGATGGTTTGCTTCATTTCATCTCCCTTTCCACATTAACAAATTTTTGAGTTTCGTCATAAACTATGTCTAAGGAATGTGGTATGGATTTCGTCAATTCTATGAAAAGGCCATTATCACGCTTTATGCCCTTTCAAAAAGCTTTTATGGCTATCGAATCGGGGCATTGACTAATTTCCATCTTCTCTATTTTAAATCTTTGCATGTAAGCTTCAATTGATTCCTCCTCCTCTTGGATAATCAAAAATAAGTTATGTGACTTCTTCTTGATAGGTTTGTTACAAGCGTAATTGGTAATGAATATTGTGACCAGAGCGTCAAAGCTAGAAATACTCTTGAGGGTAATTCCATAAACCATTGTTGGGTCGAATCTTGGAAAATAGCTGCAAATAACTTGCAGTGCATGGTTTCTCGTTTATCTTCAAATAGGCTTATCGCAGCCATGGCCATTTTGAATTGAAGAACGTGTGCAACAGGATATTTAGTTCCCTTGTACACGAGACATTTAGGGGCACTAAATTTAGGGGAAGGTACCGTTAACTCAATAAAGTCAAAGAAAGGAGACGTAGATAATTGATTACAAATGTTTTCAATATCACCCTAAGGTTTTGCCTTTTCCAATCTTGCAAATCTATCATTAACCTTGATCCATATTTTTTCTTCCATCTCTTTTAATATTTTGTCTAACTCTCCACTGGGATCGTGCAGTGGAATGGATTCAATTGTCAGTCTATGAGTTGGAGGATTTGGGTAAGAAGTCCCTCTAACGATGGAATGATCAGAAATAATGTGCGGGCGTTGTTCCCTCATTGCACATTGATGAGGATTTGAAGTATGAGTTGCATGCTCTCTTCTGGGAGGTTGATGTACCATCTGAGGGTTGCGAGGTGTAAAAAGGGAACTAGTTGTGTCCGAGTAGGTGTTTTGTTCTAATCGAGATCTTAATTCCTTATTATCCTTTTGACATTCAATGAAATCTTGTTGTAATTCTGTAATCTGTTTTTGAAGTCCTCGTATCATCGCATCTCCTTCATAAGGAGGGTTATCACGCAAGGTTAACAACTATTCTTCGCTAGTTGAAGTGGGCCTTATGACATGGTTTGATAGCGACTTGATGGGTGAGGAGTGGAGCATTTTTTTATTAAGGTCACATTCTAGAGCCTTTGGAACGAGGTCGTTTGATTGGATAATGAACGATTGATCCATCTGGAGTTTAAAGCGACACCGGTAAATTCTCTTAAAATAAAGCAGTTCTCAGATGTTAGATTAAAAAAAATATTAGTTTCCCACAGACAGCGCCAATTGTTTGGAGAGAATTTAAGAATCTGATTTTAGTGATTTTTAGTGAGAAGTGAGAAATAACACAACTAAAACATCTCATGTATTCTCTTCATTTAAGGGGTATATATATGTATAATATCTTACGTACATAGCAGGGTACATATTAAGCGACCTGGATACATGGTTACATGTATTTGCATAAACTAGTTTACAACAAAAATCAGATCGTTACAAGCATTTACAAACAAGGGCGGTCGTTTATATGCAGGTCGCTTATGGAAGAGGACCTTGATCACGTCGGGATATCATAGTTTCACCAAGTCTTGACATTTATTGAGCTAGCCCTATTTCCTCGCTTTATCCTAACGGGATACCTGCACTTATTAGGTCGTATGTCTGTTACATATTTAATACCAAACATGTACTATTACACATTTTTTCAACTATAAATAAAGGGTAATAATCATCGGTTTAGAAAATAACTCAACAATCCAGAAATTACTCTTGGTAGCAAACCAAACAAAAATATAGAAAATTATTTTTGAAAATTTTCAAGCAATATAAATATTTAAGAGGTGAAGTATTCCAAAGTTCATTAGTGCAGTGAAGCTCCAAGATAGAAAAAAGTTTTTGGACTGTTTTATCTAGAGACAACGAGGTTGTGTTTGGTTGCACAAATTTGAACAGAGTTGCAAAATATCTTAAAAAGAACAACCTAATTCGCGATTCAACTCAAACAGTTTATTTGATTACATAAATAATATTGTTTTTACGTTATTTTTCAACCACATAACTCTCGTGTTATTTTTCTTTATGCTAATTTCTTTTGCCAGTTTTTGAATCTCATCTCCTTTGATTCTTATGGAATTATTGCTTCTACTCTATTTATTACGTGTTTCAAACATCAAAAGTTTTTTTTTTCAACAACTCTTCTGCCGAGTTTTTGGGCTCCCTCTTTCTTTTTATCTGTTAGAGAAAATTTCACAGTTATGTTCGGGTAATTTTGGCAATTAATTACTGCACTTAATTCGTCACCTAAATTTCCTCCCTTTCTGGAGTTGATGAAAACCCAATGTTAGTGCCTATTTTTTGGTCGAGGACATATCTCTCCTCCCTCTCCCTTTACCGTCCGATCTATCGCCGAAAAAAAGGAACTTCGACTAAAATGAATGGATGTTCGCCAATGATCAATGATAACGACGACCAAGCTCAACAACAAGCCCCTTGTTGAACAACCCATGAAGATGAAGAAGGTGAAGACGACGACGAAAAAGAACCCAATACCTTCAATAAAAGGTCTGATCAATGTGATTCTCTGGACGAATCGGGGTCCGACACTGAAATAGATTTCAACCGAACACACCCATCTCCAGTTGCTTTGACTTGAAAAACTCTACTCTGTTTGTTTTCTCACGAGCTGACGTGTTTGTGTCACCAAGTTACTACTTTGAACTCTAGAAGGTTTGTCGCGCCACTTCTGCAATGCTGAATCAAACCGTTTAACCTGAGTTCTATTGACGGAAAGACCTCGTGCTCTGCCATTGATGGCTGTCTAGTGATGAACTATCCAATGGAAGCTGTTGTAACACATGTGTTGTATAACAAGCACGATTTTCCATCTATTGAATGAATTTGAGGATTTGTTTGTTTTGTCACTTGGAAATGGACCCGTTAGTGGAAGCAGCTATTCAGAGAGAGAGGCAGAGTCGCAGAGCCCTTTAAAGCTTTGATATTTGCTTGCTTTGCTTCATACTTTTTCCGTGTATGTACTAATGGAAAGGCATAAATACAAGCTCTATTCCAGAACTTTTTCTAATGGTAGAGCTTTGGATGGTCACATGAAAGCTCACTTAGCTACTCTTCTGATGAAGAAGAAGAAAAAATGAAAATATATAAAGAGTGGTTTTATAGGTTGAGAGAGAATCCCGATAAAATTTTCAAACTTGTAGATCCTGTGTTCACATTGGCAGTGAATTCTGGGTATGTTACTCAAGACAGAAAATGAGACTGATTCAAAGAATCCATTTTAGAAATGATCCAAAAGGAGTCAGAGACTAGTAGTTTCAGAGATCCAGAAGCAGAATTTTTAACAATTGAGAAAACCCAAGTTAAACAAACTTAGTTATTTTGAACCAGAACCGCTTTACGTGGGCACAAAAAGATTTGTTACACAAACGAAGGAGAAGCTAACATACAGCTAATGAAATTTAGGATGCACTTCAAAACAAGTTTTAGAAACTCCCAATTACATTTGAAAATGATGATATATTTATGGAAACTCAATCATATGAATTGTTAAATATAACATATGAAATAATTTTTAAAGGGATGACTTTAGATGAATAATTTCAAGTTGTTATTATTATAGGTAAATTATTTCGTGCATAAAAAGATTTCGAAGTGATATATACATGATTTACTAAAGAAGAAATTAAAACCTGATGGTAATTATTGAAAAGTACAAAACTCGTTTTGTAGTCAAAGGGTATAGGCAAAGAGAAAATGTAGATTTTTTATACATTTTCACTAATCACACGAATACCTTTTATATGTGTACTTTTCTCTCTTGCTGCTATCCATGATTTAGTAGTGCATCAAATGGATGTCTAAACTGCTTTCTTAAATGGTGACTTAGAAGAAGAAATTTATATGGACCAACCTGAAGGTTTTGTTGTCCTAGGTCAAGAAAATAAAGTTCATAAAGTAGATAAATCCCTTTATGGTCTAAAACAAGCACTTATGACATGGCATGAAAATTTTGATAATCTAGTTATCTCATATGGATTCAAAATAAATGAAAATAACAAATGCATTTATTAGAAATCAAAAAATGACATTTGCACTATTATATGTTTATATGTGGATGACATGCTTATTTTGGGTCAAATATTCATGTTGTGAATAATGTGAAAACTTTGTTATGTGCTAACTTTGAAATGAAAGATCTCGGAGAAGCGAGTGTAATCTTTGGTATAAAGATTACTAGGTCTAGAAAGGGACTTTCTCTAGATCAATCCCATTATATTGAGAAGATTTTAAGGAAATATAATTACTTTAACTGCAAACCTACATACACTCCTTATGATCCTAGTGCAAAGTTAATCAAGAACACTGGAGACAATGTTAAACAAACTGAGTATGCAAGCATCATTGGTAGCTTACGTTATGCTACCGACTACACTAGACCAAATATAGCTTATATAGTGAGACTACTATGTAGGTTTACCAGTAGACCTAGTATAGAGCATTAGAATTCTATTGAAAGGGTCATGAAAAACCTTAAGAAAACTACGAACCTTGGATTATATTATAAAAAGTTTTCTGCTGTTCTAGAAGGATACAACAATGCTGATTGGAAAAATTTATTAGAAGACTCCAAAGCAACTAGTGGTTATATATTTAGCATTGAGCTGTTTCTTGGAAGTTTAAGAAATAGAAAATATTGGCTCAATCTATGATGGAGTCTAAAATGATAGCACTATCTACTGCTAGTGAAGAAGCATACTGGTTAAAAAGTCTGTTAACTGAAATCCCTTTTTATGGGAGAGACCGATACCAGCTTCCTGATCCATTATGATATTACTACGGCTATTGTAAATATTCAAAACTATTATTACAATGGGAAGAGACAACATATACATAGTACTGTTAGAGAATTTCTCTCTATAGGAGCTATAAGAGTGGATCATGTACGTACTAATGAAAATTTGGTTTATCCTTTGACGAAAGGATTAACAAGAGAAAAGGTTTTCAAAACCTTGAAAGGAATGAGACTGATGCCCTTAGAATGAAGAGTCACTCGTGATGGTAACCTAACTTATAAATTGGAGATCCCAAGAAATAAATTCAATGGGTAATAACAAGTCATAAAGTGATAAGAGATTAATCATGCTATTATGAAGTCCCATTCTATAGTGTTAGAAGCATAAAGTCCTAAAGCGACAGAGAAGGATGAGTTCATTATTAAAAATCTTAATGAGTTCTATACTCTATATGGAGTGGAGTACATAGCGATTGGAGTACTCTTGATAGACTCACCTATGTGAATGTTGAAGTGTGGCAACTTCCTATGAAAATTTTGGGCAAAACTTACTAAATCATTCACTATATTGGGATACACGTGCATGGCCGTAAAGCATGTGCTTTTCGAACTACAACTTGGAAAAGTTGTGTGTGTAATGTTGTTAGAGATAGAGTTCAAAACTACGAGTTACTCTAGTATATTCTAAAGCATCAACACTATGCAAAGGTTCAAATCGATAGACACCTTTTGTTTATGCACAATCGTATACTTTTAATTAATCGATTGCTCGATAAAACTATTTTTATATAAAATTCAAGAGGGGGATTGTTGGAAATGAATTTAAATAAAAAAAAGTCATTATTAAAACTATTCTTTCCAATAAACATGGTCGTTATTTATCCACCTAAATATGATCGTTATTTTCACAATTATGTTTTGTGACCGTTATTTTTATAATTATGTGTCCGTTATTTTTATGATCGTTATTTTCATAATTATGTGTCCATTATTTTTATGATCGTTATTTTCATAATTATGTATCTCTTATTTTATGACCGTTATTTTCATAATTATGTGACCATTACACATATTCTTTCAACTATAAATAGAGGGCAATAGCCCTCAGTTTTAGAACATAACTCAACAACTCAGAAACTACTCTTGGTAGCAAACCAAAGAAAAATATAGAAAATTATTTTTGAAGTTTTTCAAGCAACATAAATATTTGAGAGGTGTAGCATTACAAACTTCATCAGTGTAGTAAAGCTTCAAGATAGAAAAAATATTCTGAACTGTTTTATCCTGTGGACGACGAGTGATGACTTCCATAATTTGGCATAATTTATCACTTCTCAACTCTATACTTTAGTCTAATTTTATTTATATTTACTGATTTTAGACTTCATTATTATTATTTAAATTTTATTACAGAATTGAAGATAATGAAGATCCAAAATTTTATAAACATATCATCTAAAGACTCTCATATTTAAATTAAGATTTATTTAAATAAAATTTAAATTATGTTTTAAAATAATATATATATATAGGCAGAACAGGAGATAAAAAATAGAAACAGAAGAGCACGACTACAACAAAAAAAGCAAAAACATAGAAAGAGAGAGGAGGGGACAAGAGAATAACACTGGATAGAACAAAAAATGGCACAAAAAGTAGAGAAAAATAGAAGAAAATTTGGACAAAAATGCAAAAGTAGATTCTTTTTGCAAGTCAAATTCCTTTCAAATCTCCTCAGAATATTATGAAGATCCAAAATTTGAAGATAATGAAGATCCAAAATTTTATAAACATATCATCTAAAGACTCTCATATTTAAATTAAGATTTATTTAAATAAAATTTAAATTATGTTTTAAAATAATATATATATATATATAGGCAGAACAGGAGATAAAAAAATAGAAACAGAAGAGCACGACTACAACAAAAAAAGCAAAAACATAGAAAGAGAGAGGAGGGGACAAGAGAATAACACTGGGTAGAACAAAAAATGGCACAAAAAGTAGAGAAAAATAGAAGAAAATTTGGACAAAAATTCAAAAGTAGATTCTTTTTGCAAGTCAAATTCCTTTCAAATCTCCTCAGAATATTATGGTGAATTTTTCTATGTTAAATTTAATTTTTAGCATAAACTAATTTTTCTTTATTCTAAGAAAAAGTTGTAATTTAATTCTAAACTATGCTTGATTTTCTATGTTAATTTGAATTATTTCTCTTCATGTTTTTATAATTTATTCTGAATTTAATGCTTCTAATTAACCGACCATTAATTAGTTGATTTTAATCTTATGATTTACTATTGAAAAAGGAAATTATAGGATAGATCTAAATATTTCGGCATTGGTCTTAATGCTTTCTTGCTTTATTAAATTGCATACTCTTGTGTAAATTAATGAACAAGATTATTTTCAATTGACTATCGAAAGAGGCTTTTGGGTATTTTTGGATATTGCTAACAAATAGAGAGAATTAAATTCAATTAGCTAGATGAGTAAAGTATAGTGAGGAATTTTGTGAAATCGATTTCCTAGAAGTTTTCTTCCCATTGATTTGATTTTTGAACAATATCTTTATCTTATGTCACATATTTTCTTAAATTAATTTTATTTTAAATTCCAATTACAACAACCTTAGTGACTTCTCTAGATAAAATTAAAATTAGTATAATTTTGATATTTGTCAAAAATAAGTTACCAATCCCTGCGGACGATACTCTACTTATCACTTTATTATAAAACTACGATATTGTATACTTGTAAGTTTGCATCGATCAAGTTTTTGACGCCGTTGTTAGGGATTGATTGTTTCTTATTTTTGCCAATATTGATACAAAGTAATCTTAGTTTTAATTTAGAATTATATTTTATTTTTATTTTAAATTTTATTTTATTTTTTTCTTTTCTAGGTGTGTCTTTGACATTGGATGTGTCGTGCTAGAACTCAAAATATTATTCCTTTTGATCTAGAGATTGAAAGAACCTTTAAATCATAAAGAAAGAAGAAAGTACTAGTCATGGCCGAAAGAGAACATAATGAATCGCCACCCACCTTGAAGGATTATGTAAGGACAATTTTGAATGACAATTACTTAAGTGTAAGACGTTAGGCCATTAATGCCAATAATTTTGAGCTCAAACTGGCATTGATCACCATGGTACAACAAGCCCAATTTAATGGATCATCACTTGATGATCCCAATATTCATTTGGCAATGTTCTTGGAGATTTGTGACACTGTAAAGATGAATGGTGTTACTAAAGACACCATTAGACTAAGATTGTTTCCTTTTTCATTAAGGGACAAGGCCAAAGGTTGGCTACAATCTTTACAACCAGGAAGCATCACTAGTTGGTAGGAAAATTTCTAGCTAAATTCTTTCCACCTTCAAAAGCAACCCAATTCAGGAGTGAAATTGATCAATTCAAACAAAATTATTTTGAGACTCTATGAAGTATGGGAAAGGTATAAAGATATGATTCGACATTGCCATCAACATGGATTTCCAAATTGGTTGCAAGTTCAGATGTTCTATAATGGGTTAAATGGGAAAACTAAAACTATAGTTAATGTTACTTCTAATGGAACTTTGATGTCAAAGACACTTGAAGGTGCTACTTCTCTTTTGGAAGAAATGGCCTTAAACAACTATCAATGGCCAACTGAAAGATCTATGGCTAAGAAAGTTGCCGAGATTCATGAATTGGAGTTGATTGCTGCCCTTTCAGCTCAAGTGATTTCTCTAACTCATCAGATTTTTGCCTTGACAACCCAAAGAATACCACAAAGTGCAGAATATGTTGGAACTTCAAGTATGATAGTTTTGATGAATGAATTGAGTCAAGAGTAGATTCAATACATCAACAATTGGAACTACAATTATCGTGGTGATTCTATACCAAATTACTACCATCTAGGGCTTCGAAATCATGATAAATTTTTTTATGGAAACACAAAGAATGTGTTGCAACCTCTTCTAAGGTTTGATAGTCAACCAAGCGAGAAGAATATATCACTTAAGGATGCCATGGTTTCCTTTGTTGAGAAGACCAAAGCAAGGTTTAAAAAGAATGATTCACGGATGGATAACATTGAGACTCATTTTAACAATATGGGAGCCACTATGAAATATCTTGAGGTGAAAATTGGGAAACTAGCCACAACCATCAATGCCCAACAAAGAGGAATTTTTCCTAGCAGTAAAGAAGTGAATCCAAAGGAACAATGAAAGGCCATTACACTTAAGAGTGGAAGAGAAATTGAGAGGTCACCATCATAGGAAACTGTGTCCACCCCCTACAACTCCAAACAATGGCCAAAGCAATCATAAAGTAGAAGAAGATGAGATTGTTGATGATACACTTAGAGAGGCTGACATGCCTCCATCAATTTCATTTCTTGACAATCCTCCTATCCTCTCTACTCCACTTCCTTATCCTCAATGCTTTCAAAAACAAAAATTAGGTAAGCAATTTTCTAAGTTTTTGGATATCTTTAAGAAAATTCACATAAATATTCCTTTGTAGATTCTTTGGAACAGATGCCAAATTATGCTAAATTTCTAAAGGACATCATTTCCAAGAAGAGAAGGTTGGAGGAGTTCGAAACAGTGAAGCTTTTTGAAGAATGTAGTGCTATTCTTCAAAATAAATTACCTTAAAAAAATAAAAAGATCCAAGGAGTTTAACTTTGCCTTGCACTATTGGAAATTTATATTTTGAGAAATTTTTATGTGATCTTGGTGCTAGCATTAATCTTATGCCACTTTCTGTTTATAGGAAATTAGGACTTGGAGAGATGAAACAAACAACAATTTATTTGCAACAAGTAGACCGATCTATCAAGTATCCACGTGGAGTCATAGAAGATGTATTGGTAAAGATGGATAAATTTATTTTTCCTACTGATTTTGTGGTGTTAGATATGGATGAATACCAAGATGTCCCACTAATTCTTGGCTACGGGAAGGGCTTTAATGTATGTTCAAAAGGGTGACTTAACATTGAGAGTGAACAAGGAAGAGGTTACATTCAACATCTACGAAGCTATGAGATTTTCAAAAGATCCAAGCACTTACTTTCAAGTAGATGTCATTGAGCAATATGTAGTAAAAGCCTTTCAAGAAGATATGCCGACTGATCACCTAGAACAATGTATCACCACTTCATCTCATGCTTATGATTTTAACAACTCTTTTGTTTGTGAACCTGATTTACCTTTTATTAGTGAATAATTTCTCTAATATGTATTTGCCTTCGAAGCATTGCAATAGGTTACATCATGTAGCACAGAAGTGGAGAGGCTAGGGCCAATGGTAACAAACACAGATTCTGTAATCTCTACAGAAAAAGTGTAGCAAATTACAACTCCAGAGTTGAAGCAATTACTTGAGCATCTTCGCTATGTGTTCTTGGGTGATAATTACACATTTCCAGTGATTGTTGCGGAATCACTTACACCCGAAGAAGAGAAAAAGTTACTACGTGTATTAAGGGAGCAGAGAACATCCTTGGGGTGGAGTAACTCTGACATAAAAGGTATAAGTCCATCCATTTGCATGCACAAGATTCTAATAAAGGAACCTTACAAACCATCAATTAAGCTCCCAAGAAGATTAAATCTAGCAATGAAGGAAGTTATGAGAGCAAAAATTTTGAAGCTCTTCAATGCTGGAATTATTTATGTTATTTCAGACAACTCATGGGTAAGTCTAGTATATTTTATACCAAAAAAGGGTGGAATGACGTTTGTGAAAAATGACAACAATGACCTTATCCCTACAAGAATAGTCACAGGTTGGCGTGTATATATAGATTACCACAAGTTGAACAAAGCAAAAAGGAAGGATCATTTTCCACTTCCATTCATTGATAAAATTTTAGATCAATTGGCTAGATATCCCTATTATTTCTTCTTAGATGGTTATTTGAGGTATAACCAAATTTCTATAGCCCGCAAAGATGAGGAGAAAACTACATTCACATACCCCTACAGAATATTTTCTTTTAGAAGGATGCCCTTTGGATTTTGCAATGCCCAACAAAATTTCAACATTGCATGATGGCTATCTTTTTTGATATGGTAGAAGCTATAATGGAAATGTTCCTGGATGACTTTTCGGTTGGAAAAGCATGTCCTCTCCCTATTGAGTTAGAGCATAAAGCTTATTAGGTTGTAAAGAAGTTTATTTTTGATTTGAAGGTAGTAGGGGAAAAGCGACTTCTTCAATTGAATAAGATGATGAGTTTTAGAACGATGCTTATGAAAATGCAAAGATCTACAAAGAAGTGGCATGACAAATAGATTCTTAGGCGTGAGTTTACTCTAAGACAACAAGTTTTTCTCTTTAATTCATGGCTAAAACTCTTCCCATGCAAGTTAAGATCAAGATGGAAAGGTCCTTATACAATTGACTAAGTTTCAACTTATGGCGCAATAGACTTGAAGGACAAGGCATGGAATATATTCAGAGTTAATGGTCAGAGATTGTAGCACTATTATAGAGAACAAGTGGAAAGGGATTGTGCATTTATTCCTCTTTGAAATCCTGATTGATGAAGATTGAAAATTCTAACTGTAGACTATAAAACAAGTGCTTATGGGAGGCAGCCCATAAAACTTTCTTTTGTTGTTTTATTTTATTATTATCTATTTGAATAATTTTGATTTTGATGTTGATTTATTTTGCAGGAATAAAAAGCTAAAAATTACAAACTAATGTGAATCCACCATAAAACCAAGGAAGTTCCTTTCATTTCTTCAATGTGTTTTGTTTTTAAATTACAATGAGGATATTGTTTAGTTTAAGTTTGGGGGTATCAAATCCTATAGTCTTGAGTTGTAGGATTCTTTTATCAAGCATGTATTTGAGTGTGATTGAATTCACTATGACTCTGAAATTTATGATTGAGGATGGTTTTGAATTATTTTTTTTCAAAATCTGTTATTATATTAGTCAGAGTTTTGTGGATATTTTGATTTAAATCTTTGTCCTTGAAAATAATTGAGCACATAGTAAATTTTTCTTTACTCCATTTTACCTATGAAGAGAATGAGTTGAATTAACTAGGTTAGGAAAGTTCAATCTTGCTTTGCTCTAGAATCCGTTGATGGATCCTTGAGGCAAAATTCTAATTGATACCAAATATTAGATAAATGATCTAGGTAATTTTTTTTACAACAAAAAAAAAGCTTTCCCAACCATCTTAATTATCACGCCATCACTACATGGTGTATTCCCATAGTTAACCCCCTTGAGTCTTATTTTACATAAGCCTTATTTGTTCTTTTAACTACATAAACCATTCTAAGCTTGAAAAACCATGAACTTACCTTAAATTTTGAGAAAATATTTTGGTAGAAATTTGCATTTAAAGACAAAGTTAGTTCAAAAATAATCCACATTATGTTTACTCTATTTGATCAAAGTGTGAAAAATAAAAAAAGAGAAAGTGAAAAGGCAAGAATCGAAAAAGGGTTAAAATGGTTGAAATTAGTAAAGACTACGAGTATCAAGGCAACCACACCAAAAAAACACTCCACTTATTGAGTATCAAGGTGAAAAAAGGGACTCTGCTTATTAAGTATGACAAAAATATTGCAATTAGTATGAGTATATTGTCGATAAAGAGTTATGGTGTAAATCCTGTGGATATTTTTTTTATTGTTTTTTTACCAAGTATTTTCCCAATTTGCTTTGATTTTCCATATCCATTTCTTAATTAGCCCTCACCCTGTGACCTGTCATTACAACCTTGATTAAAGACCTTTTGATCTCTGATTTTAGTATTTTATTACATTAGTGGAGATGATTTTTGAAAATTTGACTTATGGAGTTAAGTTTTGAGAGAATTCTTTTGATTTGAGTTATTCTACTTTTATATGAATTTACTAGTGATTTGGAGTTAAATTGACTATTTTACACACACACTCCAGGACTTAACTTTAGGTTGACGTAAATGCTTAACTCTTCCTTGACAAATTGCGAAATTTTGATTGATTTTCTTGCTATCTTTGATGTGAAAAAATAAGTTATTAGTGATACAATCTAAATTCAAATCATGGCTTGATAAGTGATAGTAATTCTCTATATGTCCTTATTAACACTATCTACAATTGTCTTTTCCTTTATTTTCTTTTTGTTTGAGGACAAACAAAGTTTTAAGTTTGGAGTGTTTGATGACTTCCATAATTTAGCATAATTTATCACTTCTCACTTTAAACTTTAGTCTAATTTTATTTATATTTATTGATTTTAGAGTTCATTATTATTATTATTTAAATTTTGTTATAGATTTGAAAATAATTAAAGATCCAAAATTTTATAAACATATATTCTCATAATTAAATTAAGATTTATTTAAATAAAATTTAAATTAAGATATTTTTAAAATAATATATAGATAGGAGGAACATGAGATAAAAAAATAGAAACAGGAGAGGACGGTTGAGACAAAAAAGAAGAAGCAGAAACACAAAAAGAGAGAATAGGGGAAAAGAGAACAACGTTGGGTAGAACGGAAAACAGTGCAAAAAGCATAGAAAAATAGAAGAAAAATATGGAAAAATAGATTCTTTTTGCGAGTCAATTTTCTTTCAAATACCATCAGAAAATTATGGTGAATTTTTTTATGTTAAATTTAATTTTTAGCATGAATTATTTTTTTTATTCTAAGAAAAAAATGTAATTTAATTATGAATTATGCTTGATTTTCTATGTTAATTTGAATTATTTTTCTTCATGTTTTTCTGATTTATTCTGAGTTTAATGCTTCTAATTAATTGATCATTAATTAGATGATTTTAATCTTATGATTTACTATAGAAAGAGAGAATTATATGATAGATCTGAATATTTCGGCATAGGTAAATATAGAGATTGAAAGACTTGTATGAACCTATGTAGTTTTAAAAATCATTAGTCTTAATGTTTTCTTACTTTATTAAATTACATACTCTTGTGTAAATTAATGAATAAGATTATTTTTAATTGACTATCGAAAGAGGTGAAGGATATTTTTGAAGAGAATTAAATTCAATTAACTAGATAAGTAAAGCATAGTGATGCATTAGGTGAAATCAATTTTATAGAAGTTTTCTTACTATTAATTTGATCTTTGAATATCTTTATTTTCTTTAGCAAATTTTCTTTAAATTTATTTTATTTTAAATTTTAAATACGACAACTTTAGTGATTTTTCCAAATAAAATTAAGGTTAATATAATTTTGATATTTATCAAAAATAAGTTACAAATCCTTGAGGATAATATACTGAAATGAACAATATTAACGATATACTGAAATAAACTGCACTGATGAAGTCCGGAATGTTATACCTCTAAAATTTATGTTGCTCAAAAATCTTAGAAAACTATTATGAATTTCCTTCTCTTTGGTTTTGCTACGAAAAGCCATTGAATCGTTGAACCTTTTTGAGTTGTTAAGTGATCGGGCAGAACCGACATCGCCGATCCTACCGATACTTTGGTTTTATGTATTTATAAAACTCTCGCAAGTGCACGAATCATTTCGTAGAAAATGATAAGTATACTCCCAAGGTCGATCTAAGGAAGGAATGTATGTGGTTTTTAATTTATTATTCAAACTTTTAAAAACGAAATTAAATCCTAAACATCATGTCACGATTGTTTTGGGTTTTGTGTTTTTAATCTATTGACCTAAAAATAAATATAAATTCAATAAACATTTATGCAAATTTTATCATTTATAATGGTGGAGTATTTATGGATATAATAATTAAGTTAATTATGCTTGCTCATATTATTTAGGTTATTAAAGATATGAATTGATATTTATTGATTCTCTCTTTTTTATATGAATACCACCTTTGGTGGGGTTAGATATTCTTTGTTAACTAAACAAATCAATTAATACCTATGGGTGGGGTTGATAACTAATTTGGTTAATTAAATTAATTTATTTTTCTAAGAGATTGAAAATGAACCATTTAAATGCCACCTTTGGTGGGGTTAGACAGTTTAAACTTTATTCAAGGTGTCCAAATTAAACCTAAGAATTTAATTATCCGAGTACTAACTTTGAAGTTTTAAAACCACTACTGAAAACATGTTGTCAATACATTTTCAGATAATAATTCTTATAAAAACTTTTGAAATAGAGTTTCACTCTAACTACCGGGCGATTGTACCAACAAATAAAAGAGCACTACTCTAAATCGAATGGATAACTAAACCTTAAAATCTAATTTTTAGATTTAAGTTTGTAATGAAAAATAATATATTTCTCTCTAACATTCTTAATATAAAATCTTGAATAAAAATAAAATCAATTCATTTTAGAGGTTTTTACCTATTTAATATTTCGCAAGCATAACAACGTTATTATTATATCATGTTTACAAACAGCCAGCAAAGTTAAATTTAATCACAAAAAAATTAAATATAACATGTAAGAATAAAGCATAAAAAATAACTACAAAGAAAATAAAATCCTTACAGAATTTCGATGCTATTCCCGTTGCTGGAAAACCTCCAAGCGGAATTTGCACTCCCATTTATTGAATCGAAAAGCAAATAAATTACAAAAACATAACTAGTTCTTCCCAAAAAGGGAAGAACTATAAAACTAAGAGAAATTAACTAAGAAAAGCTAAAAACTAAGAAAAACTAAAAAATCTAAGAAAAGAGAGAAAGAAAGAGAAAAGAGAATGTGTTTTGAGGTGTATTTAGAAGTGAAGAGAATGGGAGTATTTATAGGTGAGGATGTATAGAAAAAGTGGGTGAAAAAATGTTAAAAAATGATGAAAACGCGGAGTGTAATTTTTGAGGTCATTGATGACGTCATGGGGGTGGTTGTGCGTGAAAATGGGGCGAAATGGCAGCGGCGCGCGCGGAAAGCAGGCATTGCGCGCACGGGTGTGCACGGGAGCAGGAGAGACACGCGCAGGCGCGCGCGGAACTGGGACTGGGCGTGCGCTGATGCGCACGGACGTGGGGCATGCTGCGCATGGGGCTCGGCGCGGCTG
Source organism: Hippophae gyantsensis (assembly GCA_030763125.1). NCBI lineage: Eukaryota > Viridiplantae > Streptophyta > Magnoliopsida > Rosales > Elaeagnaceae > Hippophae > Hippophae gyantsensis. The sequence continues at coordinate 41,844,792 of CM061039.1, forward strand.
GGCGGCGCGGTGACGCGATTTTCTCCTTTTTGACATTTTTGACCCTTTTAACCCATTTTGTCCAATTTTTTCATATTTGTTGACCTTTCCCCATTTATTTATTAATATATTTGTGATGTATTGCTTCTAGTATTCCTCTTTGAGTCTTTAAGTTACGTTTTTAAGTGAAAATACCTGAAAAATAATAAAAACACCCGTGATTCCAAAAAGACAAATTTATATAAATATATGATAAAACATATAAATATATATATTTTTAATAAATTAATGTGCATAAAATCTTGGTAATTTTAGTGCTTTTTGAGCACTCATCATTAAGTTGTGTGCTTAAAATGAGAGATATCCTTATTTTTATAGCTTTAAAAGATAAAGGCCACATAATTATGAAAATAACGGTCATAAAATAACAGCCACATAATTATGAAAATAATGGTCATAAAATAACGGTAACAAAATAACGATTTTTCTCATCAATTTTTATTTAAAGTCACATTATTTCCAACAATCTCGCACTTGAATTTTATATAAAAATATTTTTTATCGAGCAACCAATCAATTAAAATTATAAGATTGTGATGCTTTAGAATATACTAGAGTAACTCGTAGTTTTGAACTCTATCTCTAACAACATTACATACAAAACCTTTCCAAGTTATATTTCTAGAAGCCCGTGCTTTTATTTCCATGCACGTGTATCCCAATATAGTGAATGCTCTAGTAAATTTTGCCCAAAGATTTCATAGGAAACGACCACACTTCCACATTGATATAGGTGAGTCTATCAAGAGTACTTATATAGCTATTTACTCCATGCCACATAGAGTATAGAACTCATTAAGATTTTAATAATTAACTCATCCTTTTCTATCGCTTTAGGACTTCATGCTTCTAACAATATAGAATGAGACTTCATAATAGCATGATTCATCTTATATCACTTCATGACTTGTTATTACCCATTGAACTTACTTCTTGGGATCTCCACTCTATAAGTTGGGTTACTATCATGAGTGACTCTTCATTCTAAGGGCATCAGTCTCATTCCTTTCGAGGTTTTGATAACCTTCTCTCTTATTAATTCTTTTGTCAAAAGATCAACCAAATTTTCATTAGAACGTACATGATTCACTCTTATAGTTCCTATAGAGATAAACTCTCTAATAATATTGTGTATATGTTTTCTCTTGTCGTTATAATAACGGCTATGAATCTTTGTAATAACCGCGATACTATCATAGTGGATTAGGACAACTGGTATCAGTCTTTCCCATAAAATAATCTCAACTAACAGACATCTTAATCGGTTTGTTTCTTCACTAGCAGTAGCTAGTGCTATCATTTCAGACTCCATCGTAGATTGAGCCAAAATTATCTATTTAGACTTCCAAGAAACAACTCTACTAGAAATACTAAATATATAGCTGTTAGTTGCTTTGCAGCATTCCAATTGCATTGCTATATCCTTCTAGAACAACAGGAAACTTCTTATAATGTAATCCAAGGTTCATAGTTCTCTTAAGGTATCTCATGACCCTTTCAATAGCATTCCAATGCTTTATACTAGGTCTACTAGTAAACCTACATAGTAGTCCTATAACATAAGCTATGTCTGATCTAGTGCAGTGAGTAGCATAACATAATCTACCAATGATGCTCACATACTCAATTTGTCTAACACCATCTCCGGTATTCTTGAACATCTTTACACTAAGATCATAAGGAGTACATGCAAGTTTGCAATTAAAGTAATTATATTTCTTTAAGATCTTCTCGATGTGAAGAGATTGATCTACAGAAATTCTTTTTTCAGACCTAGTAATCTTTATACCAAGGATCACACTCGCTTCTCTGAGGTCTTTCATATCAAAGTTATTACTCAACAAAATTTTCACATTAACATAAATATTTGACCCAAAAATAATCATGTCATCCACATATAAACATATAATAGTGCAAATGAAATTTTCTGATTTATAATAAATGCATTCGTCACTTTCATTCATTTTGAATCCATGTGAGATTACTAGATTATCAAATTTTTTGTGCCTTTGCTTAGGTGTTTGTTTTAGACCATAAAGAGATTTATTTAGTTTACAAACTTTATTTTCTTGACCTGGGACGACAAAGCCCTAAGGTTGATGCATATAAATATCTTCTTCTAAGTCACCATTTAAGAAGTGAGTTTTAACATCCATTTGGTGCATTACTAAATCATGGATAGCATCAACAGAGAAAAGTACACATATGGAAGTTATTCGTGTGACTAGTGAAGAGGTATCAAAGAAATCTACATTTTTTCTTTGCCTATACTCTTTGGCTACAGACAAGCTTTGTACTTTTCAATAGTACCATCAGGTTTTAATTTCCTCTTTAGTATCCATTTGCATCCTATGTTTTTGCACCCAAAAGGTAAGTCAAATAAATGCCAAGTTCTATTATACTCAAGAGAGTCCATTTCATCATTTATGGCTTCTTCCCATAAGTTTTCATCTAAAGAGGCTTCTTCAAGAGTTTGGGGATCTTCCTCTAAGGTATAAGCATAAAAATTAGACTCAAAATCCTTAGAGGTTTGAACTCCTTTACTTCTCCTAGTTTCAATATTCAATTCTTCATTTTTTCCACTAGTTCTAATTATGGGTAAACTACTAGAAAATGAGCCACCACTATTCTTCAATTTAAAGGAAACTTATGTTCATAGAAATCAGCATCATTTGATTCTATAACTATATGATCATTTAAGTCATAGAATTTATAAGCTCTACTATTCACATCATATCCTATGAACACACATTCATATGTTCTACTAGCAAGTTTATTTATTTTAGGATCAGGGATCCTAACATAGACTGAACAACCCCAAGTTTTAAAATAAGTTAATAAAATTTCTTATGGTATAATTTTACTAGTATATTTAGGCACTTTATTTAGCACATAGCAAACAATTAATTAAATTCCTCCCCACCAATGGAAAGCAACACCAAATTTTAATAAAATTGTAATAACTAATTCAATAAAAGTTCTATTTTTTCTTTCAGCTTTGCCATTTATTTCAAGAGAATTAGGTGCAATGTTTTTTCATGTACAATTCCATGAGTTTTATAAAAAAGAAACATTGAAAATATTGGAATCATATCCAATGCCTCTATCACATCGAAATCTTTTTATGCATGGGGCAATTTATCTATAATAATAGAAACTTGAAATTCTTCATCTAAAGTCTTACATTCAGAAGTTATTACATGTGTTATCTTCTGTAGTTCATGTGATTGAAATTCCACAGTGTCATACTTCTTTTGAATTGCATCCCAAATTTCCATAGTGAACCACTTGTTATCTTTGGAAACATAGACAAAGCCACCATACTCTCAAGTAAGGCCTCGGAATTCAAATCCTTTGTTATACTGCTCTCTGGTGATTGATCAATACCCATACATCCATCTTCAAATCCACCAGTCATTACATTACACCTTAAATCTAAGTACAAGATGAATCAAAATCATCAGGAACAACTCTGGCAATCCAGTTACTCAACGTCCTCTTAATATCAACGTGATTAACATAAGCCAATTCATATATACTACACAAGTTGACCACAAGGGTCTCATTCAAAGCCATAATAGGTACTAATTCAAGCTTATTTTTCAAAGCCTTAATTGAATTAGACAAATCCCTCAAATACATTAAGAAAAGAGCTTTGTTATTGATGGCCAACACATCACAATTATCTCTCTCAATGCAATCATTACAATTCTTAACAGCCAAAATATAGTCCTCAACCACTAGGTACACCAATACTTTGTTTCTACTCACCAGATTCTGAAATTGAGTTTCTTTCAACAACCCATTACCGTTCTTGATTATTGATTAAACTAAACCAAGATATATGTAAGAAAGCAAGTATATAAACATTTTCATCTTCAGTTCCTATTCTATGAAACAAGACTTTCAAAAATATAATAGAATGTATAACAGAGAACTGTATACAAAAAGATATTGTAGGAAAAATATATATAAGCCATCAGAAAAGAAAAAATTATTGGCCATTAGAAAAAAAGACATGTAGACGTTGGATTTGCAATGAGGAAGGTCATTATGCAAATGAATTCCCTAATAAGCTTCAACAAAAAGAGGAATTTAAAAATGAGTTTCCATAGAATGCAAAAATCTTAGAAGTTTTTATAATGGAATTAAAACTAATAGAGAAATCATATATAAATAATATTTGTAGTATTTATTTATTAAAAGAAACTGAAGAAGAAATAATTGACTTAGAATTAGAATATTCTTCATTAGATGCTGAATGACTTGTATAGAATTACAATTCCAAACAATACTTACATCAAAATAGGATTAAAATTTAAAAGTTACACAAATTACTATTTACATGAATGCATATATAGACAGCTAGTATGTGTGTATCCAGTAAATATGTATTCCTAGAAGAACCATGAAAACAAGCATCAAAAGATTAAATTATAAGAAATTTTAATAATACTACAATAAATCTTAATAAAGTCTTAAAAGATTCATATATAATGATAGGAGGAGAGAAATTTCATATTCCTACCATATATCAACAAGAAACATGAATTGATTTATTAATAGGAAATAACTTCTTAAATCTTTACCAACCCTTTACTCAATATTTAGATAAAATAAGTTTAATAATACTATATGGTGTAACCATTTACGTGCCAAAAATAAGAAACACTTTGACAGTATCAAATCCAACTTTTATGTGACAACATAAAAAGTAAAAAATATGGCGAGATAGATATAAAGTACCCTTATTTAGAAAACATTTCATTAAACATAAAAAAGAAACAAAATTCTTTCTTTAATGAAATTATCAAGATAAAGCCTTAACAAGAATAAAAAAAATTGTTACAAATAATAAGTCCAAAAAAGCCTTTTAGATCCTAATATTAGTATATCTAAAATAATAGCAAGCATAAAACTTAATGACCCTAACAAAATCATATGAGTAAAACCAATGATTTATACCTCAAAAGATATAGATGAATTCGGAAAATAAATTCAAAAACTTATAGAATTAAAAGTTATAATATCCAATAATGTACTCACTTAAGCCCAATATTTTTAATATACAAAGAAACTGAGAAAATAAAATATAAAAAGAGAATGATAATAAACTTCAAAGTCTTGAATAAAGAAACCATTAATAATGAATATTTTATTCTAAACAAAGAAGAATTATTATCATTAATAAAAATAAAAACAATATTTCACATGTTTTGATTGTAAAAGTGGATTTTGATAAATAAGACTTGATGAAGAATCACAAAAATTAATAATATTTATTTGCCCACAATTCCAATGAGCAGTTGAATCATTTGAATTGAAACAAGCATCATGTATTTTCCAAAGACATATGGATAATATCTTTAAGAAACTATATAACATTTGTTGTATATACATTTCTAATATTTTAGTATTTAGTAATGAATTAAATGAACATTGTTTAGATATTATTAATGTCTTACAAGAATGTAAGAATAAAAGACTTTTTCTATTAGAGGGTAAGACTGTAATAACTCAATAAAAAATTAAGTATTTAGGATTAAAAATAGAAGATGGAAAATATAATAACCTTATATATTAAATAGTAAAATCAAAGATAAAAATAAATCACATAGATTTTTAAGATATTTGACTTATGTAGAAAAAATTAGCAGAAATACGAACCCCATTATAAACTAAACTCAAAAAAGATTATATATGAAAATGGACAAAACATGACACATACTACATGGACAATGTAAAAGCACAAGTAAAATCCTAACCAACTTTATACCACGCATGTCCAAATGATAAACGGATAATAGAAATAGATGTTTCACATGAATATTAGGGAGTAGATTTAAAAGTAAAGGTAGATGGAAAAGATGAATATCTTTGTAGATAAACATCAAAAATATTTTAGGATCCAAAATTAAATTATCATAGTAATAAAGGGTAATATTTAGCTATCAAAAATTTTATAAATAAATTTAAAATATATGTTATCAATTCAAGATTTGTTGCTAAAACAGATAGAAATTTTTTGGATATTTCTTATGGACTAATATTGCAAGTGATTATAAGCAAGGTTGATTAATCAGATGGAAGTAATGGTTCAATAATTATAAATTTTATGTTGACCATTTACCAAGAAATAAAAATAGTTTAATTGATGCATTAACTAGCGAATTAACACCTTTAATAATTTTTTATTTATCAAGAATAAATTATCTTGATATAGACATCAAGATCAAAGAAAAGGAAATCAAAATCCTACATGACTAACTTGAGATATTATATTTTAAGAAATCTTTAAAAGATAACATCAAAGAGGTTAACCCTTTGGCTAAGCAGGAAGAACTTAAATGTTCAAAACTTTTTAAAATGATGAGATTATTCCATTTATCTTAGTTGAAGAGAAAGGAATTGAAATTCCCAAAACAGGTGAATGATGAAATAATATATTTGTAAAGAGAAATAAATAAAATCTCAATTAGAAAAATGAAATAGAAAATGAAGAATCATCAAAGATTAAATGTTATGTGGTCTACGATGGCCCCAAACTAAGATTCTATACTAGTTGGTCAGAAGCTAACAAAATCATAACAAGTTTTAGTAGAATAATTCACATATTAATTAATAATTGGATAGAAGCAGAAGGTAGTTTTTCCAATTATAGAATCTCAAAACTATTAATTTTTTAAAGATAACCAAAAACTATTCCCAAGTAGTACAATAGTCAGCTAATCTTAGTAGATTGAAGACACTCAGAAGGGTACCAAGATAAGTACTATTCAGGAAAGCAACCAACAAGTCTCTTATTTCAAAAGAAGTAAGAGATCAGCACAGGAATCTCACAAGACAAGAATTATTGAGTTTGTATAACCTAGCCAAGAAATCTACTCAAGAACATCTTGATGATATGAAGTTCTACACCTCAGAGAAAGAATTCCTTGCAAGTAGCAAATTCAATATCCAAGTAGGAGTAGATCCAATATTTATGTACCAAGCATTCCATGCTTGGTTAATTAAAAACTTATACCCAAGTAATAATTTAAACGAGTTAAATTACTTTCTTAAAAACTTTAAGAAATCCTTTAAAAAATTTAAAAAACAATGAAGGCTATGAATAAGCCTATTTATTTAAGATTTTTTATTTTCAATTATGGATTAGTACTAAAAAACTTCAATAAGTCCTTATCATTTCATTATGTTTGAACTTGCCAATGCCAAAAAAGAATTTCATTGTCCCAAAACTTTACCTAAAAGGAATTTAATCCAAAAAATTAAGCATAAAACATAGCCAATTGTTAAGCCAAATCTTTTGAAGAAATAAAAATTAACAACTCTTTTGAAGTTAAAGTTAATTACTCTACAAACAAAGTGATTATCACCTCGCAAAGTAATTTTTCTATCACCAAGGAAGATGGTGAAAAGAACAATAAATATGAAGCTATTTTCAATTGTAATGAATTGGAAGTGAGTATTGAAACCAAAAAGGTATTCTGCCATTATGTCAAATAGTAGGCTAGGGAAAAAAATACATTTATTGCATTAAAGATAAGAAAGAAGACATTGAGAATTCATCTTCACAAGAATCAGTGTCGGAAAATGACTCAAAATAAATATAGGAACCATACACTACTAAATTGGAACTCAAGTCTCAATAATGTAGGTGTTAACTAGAAAGTTAGGTGAAATAGTAAAATACTACCTATGTGAAAGAGAACTCTTATATTTATAAAAGGAAGCTCTTATTTCAAAGGAAGACATACATCTCATAATCGCTGAGAAAATTATTCACTTAGCTTTTATCTTTCTATATTTTGTAATCTTTCATCTAGGAACAAATAAAACCTTCTTCAAGGTTCTTAGTACTCCATTTGTAATAAACTATTATGATAAATAAAATTCCATCTTAAACATAAAATCCTATTTTTTATTCTAAACTTAAAGGGAACGTAGGGATACTATAGATCTCTATAAGTCAAGAAGGACATAGGGTTGGATGTAGTTGAGACATTACCTTAAGAAAAAAGGAGACATCACAAAGTGAAAGATCAAGATGGACCCAGATTTATCAAGTTAGTTATAATTACATACTTTGAGGATACTAAGGATGTTGATTGTTTATTAATTTATTTATCACTTATTTAATAATTTACATAAAATATGAAAGGAAAATGTATTGAAGAAAATAAATCAATAACTAATTTATATAGAAGTAAAATAAAAGGAAAAAAAACACAAAGAAAGTTTAAAAGATGTATATATATATATATGCATCTTTGCTACATTATAATAAACTATAAAAAGAAAACTTCACTTTTAGCACGAGAAGATCAAAAGTAATTAAAAAATTACAAAGATTAATTAATTATTTTTTCAAAATAAAAAAGAGACATAATCAATAAAAGAATCTAATAAAGAATTTTTAAATCTAAAAGCCAGCTTGAACATAATTATATCAGATATAGAACAAAATAATGAACTACAAGAATTTAAGTCTTTGGTTAGATAATTGATTTAATCTATAAAATATTGAGTTATGTTCAATATGTGATAAATGATAACTGTATTTTATATAGTTATTTTCATCTATTTTAATAATTATAATTGCTATGTTGTTGACATTTTTGGTTAATTTTAGTTAAATAAAGTAATATTTACTTTTTATTTGTTAAGGAAAATAATTTTACTATAATTAAATAATTTGAATCGAAAACGTACTTAATTGTAAATTTGTTTCCAAAAATATAATTTCAAATAAAAGAGTTCTTAATTGCATTTTACAATAGTCGAAAATATAATTTAAATTAAAATTGGGCTTAATTTTAATTATTAAAAGTTTAAAATTTAATTTAAATTAGAAAAGGGCTTAATTGTAATTAAAGAAAGATTAAAATGTAATTTGAATTAAATTTGTGGGTCAAAATGCAATTAAGAAAATTTAAATTCTATGTAGGAGAGAAGAATCCACGCGTCATCATCCACGCGTAGAACGTGGACTATCCGATCAAAGCATAAACGGTTAGGATGCGCGCGTGTCCTTCAAACCTGACCAAAGAGAGTGGGTGCAGGGTTTCCTCTATCACGCGGCTCGGTGCCCGAGTGGGGCCCACCTGTCGCGCAGGCCAGCGTGCAGGGTAGGACCCACGTGTCTGACGTGTTTTCAAGGCATGATTCCATGCGGCCGTTTCACATGCTCCCGAGTATTGAACCAATAGACAGCTACCACGTGTCCGAGGATTCCTTGCAACTAATCATATTTTGACATGTGGCATATTTTGGTGAGTGCGAAAGCGCAGGATCACGCACGCGTTGCAGCCGTTGTCCCCCACGTCTGCACGCCTCTACTTCTGTGCGTTTGTGTCTACGTGCAACCGGTTTCTTCACCATATGAAATGCGGCCACGTGTCCATATTAATCCTTGCAGCGAATCAGACGCAGACCCGTGGCAGCGTGAATTAAAAAAAACAGAGCCGCACTTCTTTCCCAGTTTTGCATTTTCGATACAATTTTGTCCCCCAAGCGTATTTTTAAATTAATTTCTCTATCATTAGTTGTCCCCCGCGTGTATTAAAAAAATATATTTTAAAATGTATTTTTTTAGAAATTTGATGTTATAAATAGGGGATAGTATGAAGAGTTTTAAAAGTTTTTGGGAGTTTAGAATTTTTGTGGTGTTAAGGGAGAGGCCATTTTTGGCTTCTGTTGTGTTCTATGTGTGCCAAATATTTGCGCTACGAGATGTTTTAATTTCCTTTCTTCTTCATCTAATTTTTCTGTATCTGTTGTAATTTTATTTTAAATTTATGAAGTAATTTAATTTTTCTAGGATTGCATTTTATCTAAATTTATGAAGCTTTTATTTTAATTATTTTTGAAAGATTTATAAGACCTTTGATTTTTTTATTCTATCCGTGCTTAATGCTTTTTGATTATTTACGAATTTTATCAAATTGATCCGTGGCACTTAAATAAACTTGGAAGAAGCATTTTTGTGTATATTACTCATTGATAGAATGACATGTATGATGAAGGATAGGAATATACCCTAATTGTATGTGTGGCCATTTGAGAACTTAGAACTTAATGAATCTTGGTAAATTTAATTCTCATAGGAATATAGTGAATTAATTTAACGAGGTGTGTCTATACGGAGCTCGGAAGAGATGTATGGATAAAATTATAAGTTTTCGGTTGACAAATTAAATGTACTAAAAAATATAAATCAAGAGAAAATAATATGATAAGAGTGGGAACGATACTTTACTTACAAATTTTATTACTTGTGACAGTGTATGTTTGCATGTTTTATGTTCTCCAAAAGAGACAACAATAAACTAGAATCAAAATAATCTAACCTTAATTTGGTATCAAGTCATTTTTATCATAAGAAACAAAATAAGAAAATATCATTATTTTTGTAAACCTTACAAAAATTAATAAAAGACTTGGAAACCTCACATCAAGAAAAATAAAAAAGAATGGTAATATATATATATATATATATATATATAATCCTATACACTATGCACCTTATATATAAGGTTGTTGCATTTATGCATTCGATCCGGATGAAGGGTTGTAAGTACCGTTGTTAAGCCATGTGTTGGCATTTGAAGGGCAATAATACCTTATAATTGCCGGTGGTTTAGTAAAATTGCCAGTGGTTTAGTAAAGGACCTATATTAATATAAGTTGAAGAAAGTCATAAATATTATAAATGTTTCATGTATGATAACTTAGCATATTTCCATGACTTAATCTCATGTTTGTAATACATATATCTTGATAGTTAAAAGTAGACAGTAATTTTAAAGATAAAGATTCTTGTTTAACATTTAAAGATATTATATTGATGATTAGTTTTTGTCATATATGTGCAAACATTTTATTTTGTTTTAAATATGTCTAATTTAAACTTTCCTGCATCTTCTCCTCCATTATCAAAATCATCATCTTCTTCTTTGAAGAACAAAAATATCATTAATAGTGACGAGTTCACTATTGAAAACTTTTCAAAACTAATTGTCATTAGAAGATCCCAAAGGTAAATAGAGATTAAATATATAAATCAAAGATGATGAATCTTTTCAAAACTAATTATATTTTAAAACTGAGGAAAGGAACATTTAACTTTCTTCACCTTTTGAAACTATTCAATTATTTTCAAAAGCATCATTACAAAAACATTTTGAAAATGGTTCAAATATGTTCATATTGGATTAGTCCAAGTTGGACTAAGACCTCTAATCAGATATGGTTTATCATCAACAATTCTAGCTGTTCTTAGGGACACTAGACTTATAGATGTTAAAGATTCATTATTAGGAACAGTTGAAATAAGCCTAGGATTAAGACCCGTATCATTCGATTTTTTTCCTAATTTCTTAGTTTTCTTAAGTGACCCACACATATTAAAGTCACTTACTTTACAAATCCAAACCCATAACTCTAGGATACTACCATGAGAAATCTCGGTAGCCTTAATTTATAGGGTTCATTATAAAGCTATGATGTCTGCTTGGGATACCAGACATATCTAACAATCAAAAAGAGAGAAAACCATTCTCTTACAAACAGATCTATCTAGGTCTAATATAAAAATTCCCAAACCCATTACTTGGAACCAATTAGTATTTCCAGATAGATGGATTCTTGAAGGTGTGACTCAGCCAGAGTTTGAACCTAATCAAACCCTAGGACCTGTTCAAAATATAGAACTTAAGGAAATTATATCATATAAAAATGGTAGTGTCGAACTTAGTTTTGATAGGTCTACCAGTTTGAGATACCCTTATGTTTCTACAAAAAGTATCTTTGACTTCTCATATGTGGATTTACCACTCAAAACCAAACCTAGATCATATACCTCAGATATTCTTAGACCAAATATTAAAGTTGTAGACATTAGTACACCAATACCCAGACTAGTCTACATTATTGACAAAACTTCTTATATGAACGATTCACCTCAGTTATCTCCTCTTTTATCTCCAACTATGTCCTAAGCTCTAACCATACCAGCTAGGACCAATGAGTTAAATGTATTAATAGTAGAGCCAAAAAATTTAGACATAGAAATCCTACTTCTAGATATAGATGCTCCCTGTAATAACAAGATTAAAAAATGATTTTTCAAAACATACTTAGAAAATTCTAGAGCAAGTATCTTTAGAAAACACGCTAGGTATGTTAAAGAACACCAGTAAAATATATTATTTCTTGAATGGTTTAAAATCTATACTGAAACCAAAGGACATCAATTCCCATTTAAAATTAAATTGGATATTACCTCTATACTCGTGGAAAAACTAACATCAGATACTATAGTTAATCGTAAAATAGTTAGCATAGTCAAAATATCACCAAAAACTATAGATAGCCCTAACCAAGTTACCTTAGTTGCATCATTACCAGTCTCTCTAGATAACTCTATAAACATTGAACCTATAGTTTGAACCATAGTTGACCCTAAACCAATCAACATTACCATAGAACCAATAGCCATAGTATTTAATCCTATAGCTATAGTTCCAAATGTCAAAACAATTGCTTTTTTAGAAATTAATACGCAAGAAATCACCCTAGAAGATTTTGATAGGTTATTTGATGAAGAATATAGGGATGTATCACCAGTTGAACCAGTTAATTCAATTAACATGATCAACACCAAAAGGAAAACACCTGTTGGGAAACCCTAAATGGATTAATAGAGGTTGAACATCCTTCATTGAGACTCATTACCTTTCCTTATGCGGATAGTAAGGTAGAAGCTTTCCCTCTTAAGAACCCTTAAGAGAACTAAGCATCTAACCTCAAAAGCATAGTAACCTAAAACAATTTTACCAATATCAGCCTAAGTACCTTAGGTAAACAACTTACTAGGATAGAGAAGAATCAAAAGACTGATCTTCCCTCTACCTCCTACCAAGCCATAGAAAGAAAAGTTAAAAACCTTATCTTCAAATCCTTCTAGGTTTCCAAACTAGTCCAGGAAGAAATATCATATAAGTTTGAAAAACTTCAAAAATGGAGCAATACCCTTAAGTTCCAATTAGAATACCAAGCTTCAAACACAAAACTAGGTTTAATTGTACCTGAGTCTCCACTGACTTCAAATCCAACCAAAAACCCAACACAGGATCTTAGTGTTCTTAGTAAACTATAACCTATTTCTGATGAGGATAGTACCCAGGAAACCTTTTCTGAACCAAGTACTCAAATCCAAAAATTAAAATGGCAAGAACCTAGTAAAGATAGATACCCATACACTATAGGTACCCAACCAAAGTATAACATATCGTCTATTTATGTTTGGAACATAGATGGAATGACAGAGCAAGAGATATTTCATGTCTTAAAGTAGATGACAATGGCTTCAAATGCTTATAAAACACAAATTGGTACAATTGATAAAACAATTGTCGAATTATTAATAGCTGGCTTCTCCGGCCAACTAAAAGGATGGTGGGATCATCATTTTACAAAATAACAATAGTCAGATATCCTCAATGCAATATTGACTGGTGAGTGTAGGGAACCCATACTTTATGGAGCTACAATTCAAAATGTAGTCTCCACATTACTCTTCACAATATCACATCGTTTTATGGGAGATTCATCCCATTTAAAAGATAAAAATGTTGATCTTCTTTCTTACATAAAATGTAAGAGGATGAGTGATTTTCAAAACTATAAAAATATATTTATGAGCAGAGTTATGTTATGAGATGACTCTACATAGCCATTTTGGAAAGAGAAGTTCCTAACAGGAATTCCTACTCTCTTAGGTGAGAAAACCATAAACAAAATTCGTGAAGTATATGGGAACCACATTATTCCCTATGAACAATTAACTTATGGTGAATTGATCAACTTAACTCAAAAATAGGTTCTTCAGATCTGTCAAGATTTGAAAATCCAAAATTGAAAATCCAAAATTGAAAATCCAAAAACAAATGAAATTGGACCTTAAAATCTCCAAAAGAGAAAGTGGATCATTCTGCAAACAGTTTGATAACAACTTCTCTATTGATCAAACCTGTGGTGGAAACTACAATAAACTATTACCAAACCTTATAAGAAATCTTATAAAATTTAAAAGACATTTTCAAAACCCAGAAAACCATTATTTGAAAGAAGAATGAATTTTTATAAAAAACCGTATAAAAGAAATTTTAATAAGGAATCAAAACCTCGTAATAAACCCTATAAAAAATTTAAAGAGTTTAAATGTTATAAATGTGATAAGAAAGGCCATACTTCAAATTATTGCAAGTTGTCTAAAACAATTCATGAATTAAACCTTGAAAAGACACCTTAAACAAAATCTCTATCTTAATGGTAGAAGAATCATCATCATCTTTGAGTCTGAACCTTGGTCAAAAGACTTAGAAGATTCAAATCCCCATAAAGACGAGTTAGCATCAACTGACTCTGATACTGGTAATAAAAATGTTAATGTATTAACTAAGGAAGAAGATGAACAACTTCAAACTAAAATCCTTAAGTTAAATAACCTCAGTATAATAAAGTTTAATGTTAACCACTTGACTAGTTCTCTAGCCAAAACTCAACCATTACCAAAACATTCTGAACTTCCGAGCACTAGAAAAGGCTATTACAACCTCATTGCTATTTTGGAACGAAAGAAAAAAATTATAAAACCAGAAAGTCAAATTCAAGACTTAAAAAACTGAAATCAAAACTACTAAGCTAGAACTCCACCAACTTAAAGAAAAACATAAAGAATATCACCTCAAGTTTAAATTACTTGAAAAAGTTGGAATCAAAACATCAGAATTTAGTGAGTCAGATGACGAACTTGATTCAAACACCCAGGAACTTAAGAACATGAAAAACAAATTCCAAAAAATGTTCTTGAAACTCTTAGGGAAATAACCACTAGGAAATACAAGATTTCTATTACTCTTGTATTCCCTGATCAATCAAAACTTGAGACCATAGCCTTGTTTGACACAGGTACTAATCTCAATTGTATTAAACCATCAATCGTTCCCAGACAATTTTATCAACAAATAAACAAACAACTTTTCTCAACCAACAAATCTAAAATACACATCATAGGCAAAATAAAAGTTGGAATCCTTAATGATTCATTTCTCATCAAAAACCTTTCATGATCGTATTTGATATAGTCTATCTAGTCATATTAGTAACACTGTTCATGAATATTATTACTGCATATCTTGTCAAAAATGATAAGATCTCTTTCAAAATTGAAGAGAAAACCTTCAGTTTTCACTTCATCGAAGAACCAAAAACTAGGAATCTCAACCTCATTAAAACCAATTCCATTCAACAAAAAGAGATTTATGTTCTTATCAAGCACAGAGAAAAAGACCTTCTCTATCTCAAATCCAAAGTTCAATCTCATACCGTTGAGAAAGAACTCCAAATTCTTGAGATTAAAGACAAAATATCTAAACTATAAAACTCTATTGAAAAAGAGGTTTGTTCTGACTTACCAGTGCCTTCTGGGATAGGAAAGAACATATGGTAGATTTACCATATGAACCAACGTTTCATGAAAGAGACATTCCTACAAAAGCAAGCCATATTCAAATAAATAGTGACCTTGAACAATTTTACAGAAAAAAGATCAATGATCTCTTATCTAAAAATTTGATATCTTCATCCAGATCGTCGTGGAGTTGTGCAGCTTTCGATGTCAACAAGTCAGTTGAGATTGAAAAAGGTACACCTTGATTGGTCATTAACTACAAACCCCTTAAAAAGGCCTTAAAATGGATTAGGTACCCTATTCCTAATAAAAAGGACCTTCTTCAAAAACTCAATTCATCATCTATATTTTCTAAGTTTGAAATGAAGTCAAGATTCTAGCAAATTCAAATTAAACCTAGTCATAGGTACAAAACATCATTCATTGTTCTATTCGGACAGTATGAGAGGAATGTTATGCCCTTTGGGCTCAAAAACGCACCTTTTGAATTTCAAAGGATTATGAATGACATATTCAATCCTTATTCAGAGTTCTATATTGTGTACATTGATGATGTGCTTATATTTTCTAAAGATGTCACAGAACATATCAGGCATCTCAAAACCTTCTTTCATATTATCAAAAAGAATGGAGTGGCATTATCATCCAAAAAGATGACTCTTTTCCAAACCAATATCAGGTTTCTTGGACATAACATGTCTAATGGAACTATTATTCCAATCGAATGGTCTCTTCAGTTTACTAACAAGTTTCCTGATAAGATCATCGACAAAACTCAGCTACAGAGGTTTCTTGGTAGCTTAATTTATGTTTGAAGTTTCTGTCCCAATATTAATATATTGGCAAAGCCATTACATAATAGGCTCAAGAAAACTCCTGAGCCATGGACAAAAGAACATACAAAAATTGTGCAAAAAATAAAATCACAACTTCAAAACATTCCCTATTTACATGTTACGGATCCAACACTTCCTAATATAGTAGAAACCGATGCCAGTGAACTTGGTTATGGTGGGATATTAAAACAAGTCTAGGAAGATAAAAAACTTATAGTTCAGTTTGTTCCTGGCCATTGGAATGATTGTCAAAAGAATTATTCTACTGTCAAAAAAGAAGCATTAGTAATAGTATTTTGTATTTCAAAATTTCAATCAAATTTATTAAATCAATTTTTTTTACTAAGAATTGATTGTAAATGTGTAAAAGAAATTTTATTAAAGATGTTAAAAACATTGCATCAAAACAAATTTTTGCCAAATGGCAAGCATTATTAAGTATTTTTTATTTTGATATTGAGTTGATTAGAGGAGAGAATAATTCATTACTAGACTTTCTAATCAGAGAGCTTCTCCAAAATAGGTTTAAAAATGAGTAGAAAGAAAAAAGAAAAGTAGAAAAGGGAACCTCTTCCAAACCCTTCTATTACCAAAATCTCATCAGCAAACCCTATTATCATTTGGTCCTAGGCGACCCAAACCAAAACTGCAGAAGCAGGACCTTCTTCCCAGCAATCATTGAAAGGAACATCGTCGAAACTATCGCTATTGGATGAATTTCTATATCAACAGGTCCAAGATTGGATAATAAACCTCAAGGAATCACAGGATTTAGAGGCATTACAAGCAACCTACGCTAGCATTCTAGGGTTAGGTGCACCATTTCAATTAGAGGCCCTAACCTCTAAAGGTCTTAAAACCTATTACATTATAGGTAATTACCATCACCCGTTTATTTCAAGTCAAATTGTGGTCGTCATTTACAATCCCTAAAACTTTATTACAACCAGTTATTGAAAAACGGTTTCTACAAAAGTGTCACAAATAACCCCAAGTGAAGGAACTGCAAGCATCTTCACTCTTGTTAGCACAAAAGGCATATACAAATGCCTTAATTTCATAAGAAAAATCCCAAGAGGAACTTTTGGAAATCATTAAGCAATTATCACAAGTATCTTCTGGCCAATCATTTGGGGTAAGGAAAGAAGAAGATTCAAATGAGACTAAATCACCAGATGAAATAGTCTCACCATCATCCAAAGCTTCATCAACTGATCTAATAAACTTAGAAACAACTAGTGAAGATATCCTATTTTGGACTGGCAAAGCCCATCCTTAGATTTCTTAATAGGCATACAAGTCCATTTACTTGTTGGACCTTCGTGTCCATATTACTTTGGGCTTACGAGTCCATTTGTTATTAATTTGGGCCTACGATTCTATTTACTATTAACTTGGGCCTACATGTCCATTTTTATGATTGGGCCTGCTAGCCTATTTATCATTTTGGGCCTACGAGTCCATTTCTTTTATTTTGGGCCTATGAGCCTATTTTTAAATATTGGGCCTAAGAGTCTATTATTATTAAGGCCCACACAACGGCCTATCAGAGTCTTCAAAAGCAACTACTATTGTTTTCATAAAAGAAGACAAAACAACCAGTACTGACAAAGCACTGTTTATTTCACTCAAATAATGCAGATAACATATTATTCATCAAACAGTATTTACTTGTTTGCAACAATTACTATTCGGTAGGTATAAAGCATTCCCTACAGTATCAAGTGGTAGACAAATAACTATTCATTGAATAGTAACAACATATAGCCATAGTTCATGACTCGACTATAAAAGGTGAGCTCTTATCATTTCAAGAGGACCGCCACCTCATCGCTCTCATAATCCTATACATTTTCATTGCCTACCTCTCTGATAGTGTGCAGAGTGTATATATTTATGAGATGTTATTATAATTTCCTTTATCTTATAGAGATAATATAAACTCTCCACCGCAAAAGAAACAAGTGTTAATCTATATTCTTTATAGACTCTCAAGAAAATTCTACCTAAGAGAGAGGCCAAGGCTTTACCAACAATATTTGACATCATTCAGTGCTTGAAATTATGGTCAAAACTTTAACAATGTTCATAGGTTGAAGGCGGAAATCGAATGCCACAGTATCTATAGAGCAACACTTCATAGCATTGAACAGTCTCAGAGTGCAATAAGACACGTACACATGACTAGTGCGGCTTTTGGATAATGCTTCTGGGTCTTCCAAAGGATTAGTTTCGCATTTACCATACCCCTATTTCAAGATCAACTCGACGTCAATTTCAAATTTTGACTCTGACCCCAATTCAAAAACAGAGCAAATTGCAAAACCCAAACATTTTCCATGACACCATTTTGGAGGAAGCGTCATGGTTATCGAAGATCCCTCTTTTTGATGATCGAAGCAGCTTGGGATTTCTTTTCCAGGATAACAGCAGCTAACTGATACTCCCCATGGAAGGATCGTAGTGAAGATTCTGTATCCATATAACATGCATCAATATACACATAATATATTACTAGCTCCTTCATCTTAAATTAATGGCTTAACAATTAACTTCTGCTCCCAAATTCTTAATCTCCTTCCCACAAATATCTCAATCTTTAAAGCTTAACTCTTTCATTCCCAACTATTATTTTTTTACACATAACTACTAAATTATAACATGCATCAATTATCACCAGTTTCATTTAATTTTAATCCAACTCTTGGGCTACGTACGAACAAATATGGGAACATATATCCGATGCGCATATTTATAATGCGTTGAACATGTGTACAAATATATTTATTTTATTTTGAAAATAAGATCCTACATTTATTTATAATATGGATATTTATTTGTCTTTACATTTATAAAAATGTATATATTTATATTTGAAATATATATTTTAGTTATATTTTAACTTTTTTTTTTGGCCTAAATTATTCATATATTTTAATGATAGTGTT
Source organism: Hippophae gyantsensis (assembly GCA_030763125.1). Lineage (NCBI taxonomy): Eukaryota > Viridiplantae > Streptophyta > Magnoliopsida > Rosales > Elaeagnaceae > Hippophae > Hippophae gyantsensis. Next base: position 41,864,090 of record CM061039.1, read on the forward strand.
GTGCTCTTATTATATAAATATTAAAAAAATTAGGAAAAAAGTTATGTTTGTATGCTTTTTAATGTTTATATATAAAAAGCCTAATGTTTTGGTCGTTATCCTGTTAAGTTTACTTTTTTTTCTTCTATATTAATAAATATTAAAATATTTTTATAATAGATAATAATTACATAATTTATATTCGATGATTTTATTATATATTGATTTTATATTATTAACTTATAATTAGTATTTTAGGAGTCATAATTATGTTCAATTAATCATATTTTTCGTGTTAAAATCATGTTATATCTATTATCAATTAATAAATAGTCAATTAACTTATATTACTTTTAAGTATAAAAATATTCATAAAAATACTTATTAAGTTCGATCAAGTTTTGTCTATTGTTTTAAGTTCATATGTGTCGTTTTATTATATTTAATTTATTTGTTAAATAAAATATCATTTATGTTTAGATTGTGTATTACCGTCATAAAGTATCATGCTTATTGCTCATAACATTATTATTATTGTGTATGTATTTTTTACTAAAATAATAAATTAATTAACTTTTTACAAATAAAATAATTATCGTTACATATTTCCTATTTATTAAAGTAATAAATTAATTAACTATTCATTAATAACAAATTAATTAATTAATTACCACATTTTTATATAAATTTTTAACATTATTGTGTATATATTATATAGAAAAACTTATTCTTAAAATATATATTTTTATTATATTTTGAAGTTGTCCTGATATTTTAAATTGTTTAGTTATTTGTAGGGTGACTATAACAAATAATATTTTTTAAGCTATACAAGAATTAAAATATTTTTATCTTATTTTGATTATTTTATTAGAAAATATTATTTATAAAAAAACCAAATCTATTAGAATTTTTTTTATATTTTAGCATTAAATTATTTAAAAAATATATAAATCAAGTGTAGATGGCTAGTGAGAATGAAAAGAATTATGAAAAACATTAATTATAATATTTCTTAAAATTTCTATCCACACAAATAGAAATGTTCATATAATTTTAGTATAAATATATAGCCAAGTCTTAAATTCAAATATTATACATTAAATACTAGTCATTTGGACACATTTTAAAATGAATTCTAACTAGTTATATCTTGTTCTATGTTGAATCCTAACTATTTTACATCACGTTTTATGTTGAACCCAATCAATTAAATTATGTTCAATATTGTTACGTGTTATTTTTATTATTATAATTTTTAAGATATCATTTGAGTTAATTTTTAAAGAATTAATGGTATACATATCGATAGTTTAACGGTTGTTGCTCGAAGAAATACTATCTAAGCATCATCTGATATGTTGTTAAGGGAAGTCTGATCCAATTTGTCACGGTTGCAAAAAATCAAAAACTTCAACTTCAATAGATTCGTATGTTGGGAAATTCTGCAAATTTTTGATAAACCAGATTTATGAGAAAGTAAAATAGACAGAATAACACATAAATTTGATAACGAAATTTGGCCAATTTTGTTTACGTCTCTAGACCTACTACAAATCTTTTTACTGAAAAGGGAAGAAATTATACAAGGTGTTTACAACATTCACAAATCATAACCCAATTATACCAAGAAAATTGCTCTCAATTTTCTCTCACTAAAGTTTTTTTCTCTAAGCTTTTCTCTCAATTGGTATGAACATTTGATGATGAATTTATTACAATTATACATCTATTTATAGGGAGATTCATTCTTTGAATTTCAAAGGGTTCATTGAATTGCTCCTTGAATTAAGCCTTGATTTGCTCCCTAATTTGCTCCTTAATTTTCTCCTTAAATTAAGGTCAATTATTCAACAATCTCCCAATATGCTTGGTTTTAGAACTAAATGTTGAATTCTTCGCCAAGTGTATTGCACTTTGACTATCACTGTGCAAAACATTCTTCTCCTGTTTGAATCCTAGCACAGTTAACAAACCTTGAAGCCATATCATCTCTTTACTAGCTTTAGTCACTACTATATACCAGGCTCTTTAATGAATAGAGTGACAATCTTCTATATCTGTGACATCCAACTAACATCTGTAGTTTCAATAATAATTATATAATTGGTGGTGCTTCTTTGGTGATCAACTTCATCTCTAAAGTCTGCATCTACGTAACCTTGTACTTTTAACTCTTCTTTAATAAAGTACAAGTACTTCTCTGTGGTGCCTCGTAGATACCTCAAAATCCACTTGACTACTTCCTAATGAGTTTTCCCTAGATTTGACATAAATCTACTAACAACTCCCACTTCATGGCCAATGTTTTGTACAGACCATTGCCTACATCAAACTTCCAATAACCGAGGCATAAGAAACCTTAGCCATAAATTCTCTCTCTTCCTCCGTATGAGGGGACTGATCCTTGGATAGACAAAAATGGCTGGCCAAGAGGGTGCTAACTGGCTTGGCATCACCCATGTTGAGTCTCTGCAAAACACGATTGATATACTCTACCTGAAATAACTGCAAGGATCATCTCTTCTTATTTCTTGTGATTTTCATTCAAAGAATCTCTTTGTTGGACCCAAGTCTTTCATGTCAAACTCCTTTGACAATTGGTAGTTCAACCTTCTGATATCATCTATATCTGAACCTGTTACTAACATATCATCAACATAAAGTAGTAAAATGATATAACTAGACCTATATCTCTTGAAGTAGCAACAATGGTCGACATTGCACTTTTGGAAACCTTCCTTGTGTATGAAGCTGTCAAACTTTCTGCACTATTGTCTCAGGGCTTGTTTTAGGCTATACAAACTCTTCTTAAGTCTTCACACCATGTTCTTCTTCCCTCTTTCTAAGAAACCTTCTAGCTAATATATGTATATCTTTTCATCTAAGTCTTCGTGAAGGAATTCAGTCTTCACATCCAACTATTCAAGATAAAGATCTTCAATGGCTACAATACTCAACACTGATCTAATAGTATTGAGCTTCACCACAGAAGCAAAAATTTCAGTGTAGTCAACTCCTTCCTTCTGTAGAAATCCTTTGACAACTAGTCGAGCTATGTATCTCTTAGAACCATCATGCTTCTTTTTCACCTGATACACCCATTTGTTGTGAAGTTCTTTCGTCCCCATGGGTAACTCAACTAGTTCCTATGTTTGGTTAGAGATGAGATATTTCATTTTTTTTCTTTCATGGTAAGCTCCCACATGCTGGAATCTCGAGTTTGACAAGCTTCATCATAGCATTCAGGCTCCCCTATATAGTTCATATATCTCCTATTAGGCACATGAGGTCGATAAGACCTTCTCAATATAGGAGCTAGAGTAGGAGGTTGTAGTGTGTCGGACTACTGCGCACTACTCTATCCAATAAGTTCCTCTGGCTAAGAACTCGTTACAATTGGTTCCATTACAGAACTATCTGGGACATCATCTGCATCTACAAATACTAACTCATTTTATGCATGCTCTTATACATCACTCTTTCGTTGAAAATCATATCTCTGCTACGAATCACTTTCTTGTTTTCGTCATCCCAAATGCGGTAGCCAAACTCATCCTCACCATAGCCGATGAAGGTGCATTTCTTGGATTTAGGATCAAACTTATTCCTACCTTGATTACTGATATGCATAAATGCTACACAGTCGAAAATTTTTAGATGTAATAGTTTTATCTCTTTTCTGCTTCATACCTCTTCTGGTATTCTATGCTCCAATGGAACAAATGGGTCTCGATTGATCAAATAAGTTTCTGTGTTGCTACTTCTATTCAAAACTACTTTGGTAGACCTGATTGTATATGAATACTTCTGGCTCTTTCTGTCAATGTTCGGTTCATACGCTCAGCTACACCAATGTGTTGAGGCGCGCTTGGCACAGCTCTTTCCATTCTGATCCCGTGCTCATAGCAGAAATTTTTGATAAGCCAGATTTATAAGAAAACAAAATAGACAAAATAATACATAAATTTGATAACAGAGTCGACCAATTTTGTTTACGTCTCCGGATCTGCTGCAAATTTTTTTACTGAAAAGGGGAGAAATTATATAAGGTGTTTACAACACTCACAACTCAAAACCCAATTACACCTAAGAAAATTGCTCTCAATTTTCTCTCACTAAAGCTTTTTTTTCTAAGCTTTTCTCTCAGTTGGAATGAATATTTAAGGATGAATTCATTACAATTATACATCTATTTATAGGGAGATTCACTCCTTGAATTTCAAAGGATTCCTTGGATTACTCCTTGAATTAAGCCTTGATTTGCTCCTTGAATTAAACCTTGATTTACTCCTTAAATTAAACCTTGATTTGCTCATTGATTTTCTCCCTAATTTGTTCCTTGATTTTCTCTTTAATTTGTTCCTTAATTTACACCTTGAATTAAGGTCAATTATTTAACATCGTAATCCTTCATGGAAGCCACATAGCGAACCCAATATTGGTCGTTGATGGAGGCACTGAAACTAGGAACAATTTCTAATGATGTGCAACCCTCATCATGAACTTCACATGATAATATTGGAAGCTCTTGAATGTTTTTGACTCTTTTACAATTGCGGAGAGAGAGTTCTTTTAATTTAGTAAGTAATTGAAAGCTGGATGGGAGGCTTTCAAGGCTTTCGCAATTGTCTAAATACAAGTACTCTACAAAAGGCATGTATTGTATTGAGGAAGGCAATACTTGTACGGCTGTTCCACATAAGTTTACCTCCTTTATATGACTTGAAAATTCTGGTAACTTGTAAATAGATGAACAACCCCTCATATTACAATATAAAAGAGCCTTCATTTTATAACTCTCTTGGAATACTCTTCAGTCTTTACAGTTTTCAACATCTAATTTCACAAGTTTGTACTCTTTTTCTTCTTCTTCATCATCATCTTCAGATATATATGATTGTTCCATAGTCCAAGTAAATGTCTGCAGCAGATTTTCAATATATAATCCCCTTACTTTTTAGACTAAATGTGTTAAATTGAAATGTAAATGAACGAGAAAAACACTACTTTATATTTGGATATTAAAAAAATGGTCAGAAAAATACTAGGGTTTTAAAAGAAAAGGATAAATTTTTGAAAATGTCACTAGTTATTTCAGTCAATGCAATTTGATTCGGTACTTTTTTGTCGTAATTTATTTCACTAATTTTAAAAAGTAACATTTTAGTTTAAATAATCAAATTTTTAATTATTAATTTTTTTAACTACAATTGAAAAAGAAAATTTTAATGTAAATATTAACTAAAATAAAATTTTAAAAAATAGAATAAATAAATAAAAATATAAAAATTCAATATTTATAACTGCCATATTACTTTTTCGAATGTAGTGGATTAGATTGAATTAAAAAAAAAAGTAAATGTACCTAAGTGATCAATACTGAAAAAATAATGAACTTGTCCAGTTACTCAGGAAAGAATCATATAGTACAATATATTATTTATAAGTTGATCAATATGAAGAAAAGAGTTCATAAAAATTGGACGGGTGGCTTTTCGAAATGATCACTTAGTTATAGTAATTTTTTTAATTATAATTTAATGTACTAGTTTTAAAAAATGAGAGCAATCAACTTTATTTTTTTTTTCTTTTTTAACAAAAAATACTTGGGCAATTATTTATATTAAAATTTTCTTTTATATATATATATAATTTTAAAAAAATAACCTAAACTATTACTTTTCTAAAACTAATAATCATAAAAAAATTACTATATCTAAGTGATCGTACTCCAATAACTAGTGAACATATCTAATAATTGTTTAAATTTTTTGAACATTCTTTCTCTCTTACTCTTAACCCTTATTCATGTTTTCCTCACTATTTTTTCGATACAAATCCGAGATCCAAATAAGGATTAAAATAAAAAATTTTAAAATAAAATGACAAATTATAAGAAATATAATAAGAGGTTAATGAGACAAAGTGTAAAATGTGAAAAAATTGAGGACAATTTGTGTTATTAAGCTTTTTTTATAATGATTAAATGTAAGAAAACAAATATATAATATTGGTTGAAAATCTGTTTACCTTATTGATAACCTCTGCAAGTTGGTCAATGTCACTATTAGGCAACCAAAGTTGAACAAGATTCTCCATAGCAAATTTTGATGGCAAAAATTTCAAAGGATATTTGACCCAATAGAGATATCTTAGCTTATGCGGAAGGGACCCCAAACCTTTGGGAAGGAATATTTTACACATTGTATTTGATTTTGAATTATAAATTTTGAGTAATCTCAAATTATACATCCGTTAAAAGATAATAATAAGATTCAAGTTTATCCGTCTAATCATAAACATATCTAAAAATATGCCTTGAATCGCTTCAACCCTTACTCTTGATACAATTAATTGATACATTAATTCAAGTTATTGATAAACTTATATAAGGTTGTGAAGAAATTTGTACATATATTATGTTCGTAAATGAGGTGGAAAACCTCTCTATTTATTATTTTACATATTATATATTTATTTAGATATAGATGGTCTATTTTTGTATAAAAAATAATATCATATTCTTAAAATTATTACACTATATGTCTATTTACCTATCTCGTACAAAAACTTTTTTTACGTTGTTTGTCTTACCCTGATTATTTGTGTTGTGGTGGGTAGTAAATTTACATATTTTTAATACAGTAAAAAATTACTTTATTAAGTTAGTCATTTATAGTGATAAGAAAAGCTGATTAATATTTAATCAGAGGGGAATTTTTATTACTTATAAATATGCGTTCAATGCAGGCTCATGATAAATCTACTAAATATTATACGGTTTATTTATGGTACATCTAAAGATGTGTTTAATTAAATATTTCAACATCTATTTATAATATAAACATTTGCATGAAAATAAATATTCTGAAAATAATGGTAATTTGAACGCACTTCATGTTAATTAATATTTTAAAATTAATTTTATTATTTTAATACTTCAATTTAAATATTTACATTATTTTTTATTATTTTGAATAGTCTTTTCTCACTTTTTTTTTTATCATAGTTGACTACATGTGTTTTACATGATAAATTTGACAAATATATTTATAAAATTTAAGATAAAAAAGATAATAAAAAATTACCATTGTATTTCCTGCTAGATAAAAAAATAATAATATTGCCTTTTTTATTTTAAATTAAGTTATTTTTTTATTAAAATTTTAGATTCAAATTATTAACGATAGTAAAGTGTATTGAAACAAAAAATAAACATTAAATTTGAAATATTTTAACTATTATTATATGAAGTTCGTTGCCTTAATGTATTGATATTTTTCATACCCTATGTTATTAAAATGCTTCATTTCAGTACCCAAAATTTAATTATTAATATCATTTTTACCATTAAATTCTTATTTTTTACAATTTTGTTTGTATTTTTATTTAAATTTACAAAAATATTATTATCTAATTTCATATGTAAGATGTATGTCGATAATTTTGACTAAAAAGAAGCAAATACTATTCAAAATTATTAAAAGAGGTACATATATTTGAATTGATGAACTAAAATAAAACATTTTAATAAAATGTAATATACATTACTACAAAACGGGCCATTAAAATCGGTTAAAAATAGACTTTAAATTAAAAGACTTAAAATTTAAAATCGATTCACGCGTTAAACCAACTTTACGTTGAAAGTCGGTTCAACGCGTTAACTAACTTTACACGTAAAGTCGATTAAACACGTGAACTGACTTTAAAATATATATTGATTTTTTTTTACATGTTGTACTCATTTTCTACTCTACTAATATCCTGTATTCGATTACATATAGAATAAAAAAACCAAAATATGTTTAACAAAGTTTAAATAATCATACAAATAATTGAAAAATTAAATATAATTAATTATTTGATAATTAAATTTATTACAAAAAAAATAATGTATATACAATACATATATATAGTTAACTTAAATTACAAATAAAATGATGTCGTCAAAATTTTATGGATTTTGTGATATTCCCAATTTATTTCAAGGAGAACAAGTTTGGTTGGCTTAGAATCACCAGTATAGTGACAAGAAAACTGGGCAAAAAGCAGTAGCTAGTTCATATAACAATTCATTTTTCTACATACATGAGCACGTAAACATCTATCAAACAAGCAGTCTAAACTTCAAAGACATATGAATGGAGAAATTAAAACATTATAAATATTACCATGGTATTGTCCTATGTTATTCAAGTCCCACTTGTTCCAACCAAAGAAATATACATATTTAAATTGAAATAAGAATGTATGTAATCCACTCACATTCTTATTTATCTCTTTCCCATAAGTATTATTAATATTTTCTCTATGATAATACCAATATTTATAGCTCAAAATAATACCACTACGGATAAGGTAATACTTAACCTCATCAACTTCATGAAATCGATCATTTTTACATTTATCACATGGACATCGAATCATACTAATTTCATTATTACTATTTCTACTAGCAAATTTCATGAAACTTTGAACTCTAGAAATATATTCCTGCTCAATTCTATACTTTGACATCCAAGATTTGTCCATTTTCTATTAATATCATTAAGCATATTAAATATGTATCCAATCAATATATTTCAAGTATTATTATATATGAATTCCCTAATTATTAGAATATATACCAAAACATACATAATATAAAAAATTATCATTTAATCATTTTAAAATTGTATTACTTTTACTTAATAAAATATAATTATTTATATGTAAATAAATTTATCCACGTACAGAAATATTCTAGTCCCTCAAACCCAAACATCTAGATATTATTTTCATAGAAAATCAGCCAAACAAATAATAACATACATAATACAAAACATACATAAATAAAAAATTTATACAAAAAATAACGCAAACTGAATAATAAGTGCATATGATTAATGGAAATTCTTACAAGAGTAAATGAAGTGACAAAATGAAGAAAATGAAGAAAAAAAGTGTTTTGTAAGTGAGAAAATGAGTATAAAAAATTTGAGTATTTTACTAAAAAAAATAGGGGATTTGGAAGATAATTTAGAGAGGAAGAAAACCCATTAAACTGCATTGGAAATGGTAGTCAGAGGAGGCCGAAAAATGAGAAAGAATGGAGGAGGTGAAGCTCAATTTTGAGTTTTTTTTGTGTGCTACAAATTAAAAATGATGTTCTTATGGAGAAGACATAAGAGAAATGGAAAAATACATGTGGATAGTATCGGTTGATGTGTTGAATCGACGTTACACATGTGTATAGCGTCAGTTGACACGTAGAATCGACGCTATCCAGGTGTGTAGCGTCGGTTCAAAACGTCAACCGACGCTATTCACGTGTATTAATTTTTTAATTTTAACAGTTTTTAAAATTGATATCAAACAATACAATTTTTTTATTGTTTTGATCAATTATTTTTTAAGATTTTATATAATTAACTATAAACCTTTTATATTTTTTTAAAAACTTTTGTGTATTGTGATTTTCATGCTATCTAAATTCGATAACTACGTATGAAAAACATGTACATAAAATTAAGTACGTATTCAAAAAAATACACAAAATTCTATAAATTATATAATTTTAAAAACCAATTGACTAAAAAAAAGAATAAAAAATTATAATATATATATATATCTAAATTCAATTTTAAAAAGTTCAAATAAAATAATAATTGACAAAAAAAATTGTATATAATAAAAAAATTAATTACGTTGATAGGGTCGATTGACACGTAGAACCGACGCTACGTCCTACGTGTAGTGTCGGTTCTACTTATCAACCGACGCTACATGTAGTATCGGTTTTTTACCGAACCGATTTTAAATTGATTATACATTAGTTTTATCCAAAAAACGATTTTACATGTCGACTTAAATGTCAGATTTTATAGTAGTGATATATAAAAAGTAATAATGCATTTCAATAAGTGTACCGAACCATCAATTAATCAAAACACATGTACCGTATTATTTTTAAATACATGATATATCCTCAGCAACCCACAACCTGGAGCGTCTTCTGGGTTCCATGTCAGACTCTTTCTGAACAATATGCGAACCCATTTCTTGTATCATATCATGCATCCAAAGTTTATTTTCATAACCTATGCTTAAGAGGGACATATCAATCAAAACACTTAACCCAATACTAGCTGAAAAACCGCATCCATCTAATATTCTTACATCATCTTTATCACTTCCCTTAAAAAAACGTGCAATGTCTAGAAATATATTTTTGTCTGAATCATCTAACTCATCATAACTTATTTTTAACACACTCTCAATCTCATTATTTGGAACTGTTTTCAACTTTTTCATTGTACTATCCCATTCTTCTTTGCTTCTGTTATGAAGAAATGAACCCAAAACTTTAATTGCCAAAGCTACGCCGTTGGCGTACATCACCACCTAATAATTCAAATTTAACTTCTCAACTTCATATATTTCATCAGCTTCATTCCTCAACACTTGCTTATTTCTAATGATTATAATAATTCTACTTCCAGAGGTAAATCGATGGACCAATAAAAACTCAACTTGTCTTGAACTGTTGACATCATCAAGAGCAATAAACACCTTTGTTCTTTCAAGTCTTACTTAATTAATAGAAGACTTTGGTTCAGTACCACCCAAATTTAGATTTGTTTCTTGAAGTAGGTTTGAAAAGACTTTATCTCTTAGATGATTTGGTCCATACTTATCCCATTCTTCTCTAACGTTTGCAAGAAAACAAGCTCCATTAAATTGAGAAGATAGCTCGTTTAAAAGCACACTAGCTAGGCTCCCATGCCCCAAATGCTCACTCTATGAACCACATCATCTTTCGATTCAACACGTAATAATGATTCAATTTTCTCAATCATATTTTCAACTCTAACAAGGCCCTTGTACAACTTCAAATTCAACTCATTTGTTGACGCTATATTCAGTTTCTGCAATATATCCTCCACAGTTCCCTTAATTAACTCCGACTCAATCCTAATAAAAAATGAAATAGCTATATTAGTACGTATTAGCTAAGAGAGAATCAAACTTCTACACTTTTTATTTATTTATTTATTTATTTTTATAATTTTAAAACAAATAATTGTGATCAAGATGTTTTTTTTAATCGAATAATCTGATTTGATTTGAACTTATAAATTAAAACATAAAAAATTAATATTATCATCAAATCACTAGATAAATTATTATTTATTTAATCTTAATTTTACTTGATCAATCTAACACGTAAAATAATGAAAATATTTTACTTTCTATTAATGACCGACACGAGTATTGTGTCGGATCATAAACTTGATTTATTATTTTTTACAAGTAACTTATTAATACCTATTTTAAACTTTATTTGTTGTATCAATAAATACTAGTAGTTGTAGAAGATGATTTAGTAAGAGTGAGATAAATAAATGCACGTAGGTATAGTTTTTATACAATATATCCTCCACAATTTCCTTAATTAACTCTGACTCAATCCTAATAAAAATAAATGAAATAGCTATATTAGTACGTATTTGGTAAGAGAGAATCAAAGTTCTACACTTTTTATTTATTTATTTATTTTTATAATTTTAGAAAAAATAATTGTGATTAAGAGGGTTTTTTAATCGAATAATTTGATGTGATTTGAACTTATAGATTAAAACAATTTTTTTTAATATTATCATCAAATCACTAGATAAATTATTATTTATTTAATCTTAATTTTACTTGATCAATCTAACGTGTAAAATAATGCAAATATTTTACTTTCTATTAATGATTGACATGAGTATTGTGTCGGATCATAAACTTGATTTATTATTTTCTACAAGTAACTTATTATTACTTATTTTAAACTTTGTTTGTTGTATCAATAAATGACAGTAATTGTAGAAGATGATTTAGTAAGAGTGAGACTAATAAATGCAAGTAGGTATAGTTTTTCTGCAATATATCCTCCACAATTTCCTTAATTAGCTCTAACTCAATCCTAATAAAAATAAATGAAATAGCTATATTAGTACGTATTTGGTAAGAGAGAATCAAAGTTCTACACTTTTTATTTATTTATTTATTTTTATAATTTTAGAACAAATAATTGTGATCAAGAGATTTTTTTAATCGAATAATCTGATGTGATTCGAACTTATGAATTAAAACAATTTTTTTAATATTATCGTCAAATCACTAGATAAATTATTATTTATTTAATCTTAATTTTACTTGATCAATCTAACATGTAAAATAATGCAAATATTGTACTTTCTATTAATGACCGACATGAGTATTGTATCAGATCATAAACTTGATTTATTATTTTCTACAAGTAACTTATTATTACTTATTTTAAACTTTGTTTGTTGTATCAATAAATGCTAGTAGTTGTAGAAGATGATTTGCTAAGAGTGAGACTAATAAATGCAAGTAGATATAGTTAGTATTTTTTAAGTGTGAGACCAATAAATGTAAATAGTTTGAGAAGTAATTTAATAATTGGTTGTTAGGTGTAGAGAAGTGTTTTTGGAATCCTATAAATAGAACTTCTATAGGGCCATTTGTATTCAAGAAAAATTAAGAGCTTCTAAGAGAGAGAAGAAGAAAAGCCTAAATAAGAGTGAGTTGTATCTTGTATTTTGAGTGAGAGTTCTCTTGTAATATTTCTTTGATTTTGAATAAAAGTTGTTTATGTGAGTATTTAATTTCCAACAAAGTGCTATCAAAGCAAAGTTGGAAAGTATGCACTATTGCATATCAAATCGAAGTTCTCGAAGAGAGGAATCCAACACCGCAAGAATCTCCTCGATCAGAGTTTAGACGTGCCACCACGTGCTGCTAGAAGAGTGCTGGTAGAAATCAAGTTGACTCACCAAGTTAAATCGAGTGAGCCGAGTTGGAGCCATTGACCGAAAAAATTTGAAATTTTTTTCAGAGTTCCTTCCAAGGTTTTTTGGAGTTACAGATTCATCCATGCAATCGAATTTTGCAAATTCTCATCATATTAAGAGATATGACAAATGGTATGGCATCATACTAAGTCCTGACACTCAACAACAACTACGATTATTGAAGTATCAAAATGAAGTCATTTCTTGGATCATAAGATGTGTGGGATATCATAGAGAAAGGCTATAATGAGCTTGTGGATAATGCTACTCTTGCTGCTCTTACATCTTATCAAAAGACCACTTTGAAGGATTCAAGAAAGAAAGATAAGAAGGCTCTCTACCTCATCTACCAAGCATTAGATGATGATGGCTTCGAAAAGATTTTGAGTACAAGCTCTACCAAGGAAGTATGTGAGCAGCTACAAACCTCATACAAAGGAGTCGAAAAGGTGAAGAAGGTATGTCTCCAAACATTAAGAGGTGAATTTAAATCCTTACATATGAAAGTATCTGAGTCTATTTTAGATTATTTCTCAAGAGTAGTAGCTATTTCTAATCAATAAAAAGAAATGGTGAAAATTTAGAAGATGTGAGGATAATTGAGAAGATACTTCATTTGTTGGATCCCAAATTTAAACACATCATCGTAACGATTGAAGAAATGACGATCAAGCAACTCCAAGGATTATTGCAAGCATACGAAGAGAAGCATAAGAAGAAGCAAGGGTATACTAAGTAACTACTCAAGCTACAACTCAAGGATATATGTGAAATCCAAGTCAATGATATAAACCAAAGTGGCCAAGGCAGAGATGGAGGCCATAGACGAGGTGAAATTCGCGGTCGTGGACGAAGTTGGAATTACAACAACAATAACAATTTTGAAACCAACTGTAAGAAAGAAGAAAGCTTAACACGAGGTCGTGGAAGAATTATTCCGAACTCGAGGTATGGAAAATCTCAAGTTTGATTCTATAATTTTCAGAAGTTTGAGAATTATACTTCAGAATGTAGAGCTCCTAACAAAAAAATTGAGGAGAAGGCCAACTACGTGGAGGAGTGGAAAAATGGAAAATAAACGCTTCTTTTAGCACGAAAGGAAACCAATGGTGGCTAAGAAAATTCCTGGTATCTTGGTAGTGAAGCAAGAAATCACATGTGTGGAAGGAAATACATGTTCACAGAGCTAGACGAGTTAATAAGCAAAAATGTTTTGTTTGGAGATGATTCCACAATAGTAGTGAAAAGAGAGAGGTAACATCCTTATCCGTTTGAAAGACGAGAGACATAAATTTATTTGCAATTTCTACTATGTGCCCAATATGAAAAGTAACATCTTGAGTTTAGGACAACTGTTAGAGAAAGGTTATGATATTCATATGAAGGATTATAATCTTTCTATAAAAGATGATAAGAATAACTTCATTGTTAAAGTGTCGATGTCAAAAAATAAAATGTTCCTACTAAATATACAAAATGATGTTGCAAAGTTCATGAAAGCTTGCTACAAAGATGCATCTTCAATTTGGGCATCTCAATTTTGGAGGTCTAGAGCTGCTATCTAAGAAGGAGATGGTGAAGGGACTACCTCATATTAACCATCCTGACCAGCTTTGTGAAGGGTGTCTAGTTAAGAAGCAATTCAGGAAAAGCTCCTCAAAAGAGTCAGATTCAAGAGCCAAAAAGCCCATCAATCCCATCCATACTGATGTGTGTGGTTCAATCAAGCCAAGATCTCGAAGTTACAGTAATTTTTTTCTTCTCTTCATTGATGATTTTTCAAGAAAACTTGGGTATATTTCTTGAAACACAAATTAGAAGTTTTTGAAGTCTTAAAGAAGTTCAAAGTTACAGTGGAGAGAGAAAGCGATAGAAAAATCAAATCCATGAGATCCGACTAAGATGGAGAATTTACATCTAGGGAGTTTCAAGAGTTCTGTGAAGCAAATTAAATTCTTCAACCAATGACAGTTCCTAGATCCCTCCAGCAACATGGTGTGGCATAAAGAAAGAATAGAACAATCCTCGACATGGCACGAAGCATGCTAAAAAGCAAGAAACTACCCAAGGAATATTTGGCGAAAGTAGTGGCGTGTGCAGTCTACTTGTCAAACCGATTTCTAATAAAAAGTGTTTGGGGAAAGACACCGCAAGAGGCATGGAGTGGAAGAAAGCCTGTATTTCTCACCTGAGAATCTTTAGAAGTATAGCCCATGTTCATGTTCTAGATAAGAAAACAACAAAGCTTGATGATAAATGTGAGAGTTTTATCTTCATCAGATATGATTCTAATTCGAAGGGATACAAGTTGTACAATCCAGACAATAACAAGATTGTGAGTAGTCGAGATGTGGTATTCAACAAAGAAGAAGAATGAGATTTTAACTCTCATGCAGATAACTTCAATTTATTTCCTCTGTTTGAAAAAGATAAGTAGACAATGAGGGAGAAACTGGGTGAACCTCAACAAGAGCTTGCAACTCCACCCACTTCACCAACATAAACTACTTAAGAAGACTTATCATCTTCATCATCATTAAGTGAAAATCAAGATGAAATATTTGTGTCATGCACACGAAGTCTTAGGGATCTCTATGAGGTAACCAAACGACAAGATAACCTTACATTATTTTTTCTGTTTACCGATTATGAACCATTAAACTTTCAAGAATTAGTACAAGAGAAGAAGTGGAGAGATGCGATGGACAAAGAAATCAAGGACATCAAGAAGAATGACATATGGGAACCCACATCACTTCCCAAGGGACATAAGGCGATAGGTGTCAAATAAGTGTACAAAACAAAGCAAAATGCTAAAGGAGAGATTGAAAGGCATAAGGCGAGGCTAGTTGCTAAAGGCTATAGTCAAAAGATTGGAATTGATTATGATAAGGTGTTTTATTCTATTGTTGAATAGAGACTATTAAAATAATCATTTGTTTGGCAGCTCAAAACAAGTGAAAGATAAATCAAATGAATGTAAAATCTTCCTTCTTAAATGGCATTCTTGAAGAGGAAGTATACATTCAGCAACCATCAGGCTACCAAGTCAAAGGCCATGAAAACAAGGTGTTGAAGTTGAAAAAGGCTCTTTACAGGTTAAAACAAGCACCAAAGGCTTGGAATTTTCAAATCGACAAGTACTTCTAAGAGAATGGCTTCAACAAATGTCCCTACAAGCACACTCTATATATCAAGATCAAATATGGAGATATTTTGATCGAATGCCTCTACATGGACGATTTGATCTTCACCGGAAGCAACCCAAGCATGTTCAATGAATTTAAGGAAGTGATGACGAAGGTATTCAAGATAACAGACATGGGGATCATGGCATACTACCTTGGCATTGAAGTTAAGCAACAAAAGGATGGCATTTTTATTTCACAAGAAAGTTATGCAAAGGAGATCTTGAAGAAGTTCAAGATGGAGAATTGTAAACCAATAAGCACACCAACGGAATATGGAATCAAGATGTCCAAACATAAAGAAGGAGAAAATGTAGATCTAACATTCTTTGAAAGTTTGGTAGGAATTCTATGCTATCTAACTTGCACGAGACCTAATATTCTTCACGCAGTTGGATTTGTTAGTTGCTACATAAAATCTCTAACAACCACCCATTTTAAAGCTGCAAAGAGAATTATTCATTATCTATAAGGTACAATTGACTTTGGCTTTTTCTATTCAGTTTCTAATGATTACAAGCTTTTTGGATATAGTGATAGTGATTGGGGTGGAGACATAGATAATTGAAGAAGCACTACTAGATTCGTATTTTTCATGGGAGAACTGCTTTCACATGGATGTCAAAGAAACAACTAATTGCCACATTATCCACTTGTGAAGCAGAATATGTTGTTGCTACCTCATGCGCTTGTCAGGAAATTTGGCTTAGAAATCTATTGAAGAAGATAGGCTTGATACAAGAAGAGTTGACCAATGTTTGTGTCGACAACAAGTCAGCCATTACCTTAGCAAAGAATCCACTATTCCATAATCGAAGCAAGCACATCGATATTTGTTACCACTATATAAGGGAGTGTGTTGCAAGAAAGGATGTGTAAGTTGAATATGTGAAGTCACAAGATCAAGTTTCCGATATTTTTACCAAGCCACTAAAAAACAAAGACTTTATAAGATTAAGGAACTTACTAGGGGTCACAAGATCAAGTTTAAGGGGGTGTTGGATCATAAACTTGATTTATTATTTTCTGCAAATCACTTATTATTACTTATCTTAGACTTTGTTTGTTGTATCAATAAATGCTAGTAGTTGTAGAAGATGATTTAGTAAGAATGAGACTGATAAATGCAAGTAGGTATGATTAGTATTTTATAGGTGTGAGACTAATTAATGTAAGTAGTTGGAAAAGTAGTAAGAGTAAGACTAATAAATGCAAGTAGGTATGGTTATTATTTTTTGGGTGTGAGACTAATTAATGTAAGTAGTTGGAGAAGTAATTTAATGAGTGGTTGTGAGGTGTAGATAAGTGTTTTTGAAAGCCTATAAATAGAACTTCTCTAGGACCATTTGTAATTAAGAAAAAACAAGAGCTTCTAAGAGAATGAAGAAAAGATTAAATAAGAGTGAGTTGTATCTTGTATTTTGAGTGAGAGTTCTCTTATAATATTTCTTTGAATTTGAATAAAAGTTATTTGTGTGAGTATTTCATTTCCAACATATTGGATATAAAATGGGAAAGTAAACGGTTAGATTTTGAAACAAACAGGACACAAATCACTATTTGACATGTGATGAATACATGATTCATTCAATTCAAATTTAACACAACAGCAATGAAAATATCGGATTGACATATAACTTAATATATAAATTACTAAATTAATAGAAAAAGCATAACATATAAATTACTAAATTAATAGAAAATCATGAGGTAAAAAATTGAAATTGAATCAAAGCATAAAGTAATAAAGGAAACGTTTAACCAAGAAATTAAGTATTTCCCCAAAGTCCTTTTTCTAACATTTTATTTAACACTGCCTACCACTAACCCTAATGTCGCATGTAGATAAAACTAAGTGAAATATCTATTTGAGAGTTGGAGTACGAAATAAATGTGTTACCTTTCTTGATGTTGGTCTCCTATGTACATCAACTAGGTGGAACCATAATACCTCAGATGAAAGACCTACGCAGATATCCTTAAATGTGCGAACTTAAGTTCAAACATTTTCAATATTAAAAAGTTTTGGACGAGTAATAATTGTGACAAAAATCATCAAAAGATTTTGCATTCTCATTTTTCAACTATTACATACTTGTTTTTAATTGGAAAAATATTCTATATGTATCTTATTTAGTAAAAATATGATTACATGGTTGAGTTTTTTTATATATATTAAGTATTAAAAACTTAAACTTTAAAATTAAAGTGTGGTATAATTTTATTTTATACATATACTTTGTTGGAAATGAAACATTCAAAAAGTAATTTTTATTCAAACTCAAAGAAATATTACAAAAGCACTCTCACTCAAAATTCAAAATACTACAACTTACTCTTATTTAGACTTTGCTTCTTCACTTACTTAGAAGCTCTTAATTTTTATTGATGCCTAAACTAAAATAGGGAGGGGTATTTATACTACTTAAGAACAATCCTACACCACACAAATAAACGAATCCAAAATTACAATAACCATAAATCTCATTCTTCTCCATCATTCTAACAATATTTTAAGTTATTAAATGATTCACATGCAGAATTACCACACCCTAAACGATTTTAGGTAGAAGGCTTGTAGTTTTGGACTTTAATTTGTGGAATTGGGTTTGGATTTGGGCTTTGATGAGTGCTCAAAAAGCACTAAAATTACTATGATTTTATTCACTTTAATTGATTAAAAAGATATATATTTATATGATTTTATCATATTTTTATATATAAATCTGTCTTTTCAGAATCATGGGTATATTTATTATTTTTCAGGTATTTTCGTTTAAAAAAGTAACTTAAAGACTCAAAAAAATACTAGAGCCAATACATCACAAAAATATTCATAAAATAAATGAGGAAAATTCAAAAAAAGATGGAAAAATTGGACAAAATGGGTCAAAAATATCAAAAAGGATGAAATCGCACACGTATCTACCCAACAGCGCCAGAAAACGTGCGCACATCGCCTGCACAACGCCCAAGCGCACCGAACAACGTGTGTGCATTGCCCAAAACACACCGAAGCCACACGCCCATTTGTGCGCCCATCCGCGTGCACTCACACCCATCTACTTCCAGTTCGCGCGCGCACGTGCCCATCTGCTTCCAGTCTGCGGGCACCTACGCCCATCTACGCCCAGTCCGCACGTGCCGCGCCCCACACTATCATGATGTCAGCAATGATGTCATCATTCACTACTACACATTTCCTCCATTTTTAATCATTTTTTGACTCACTTTTTCTTCCTCTCCTCACCTATAAATACCATCATTCTCTTCATATCAAAACACTCCTCAAAAACATCTTCTTTTCTCTTTATTTCTCTCCATTTCTTAGTTTTTAGCTTTCTTAGTTATTTTTTCTTAGTTTTAAAGTTCTTCTCTTTTTGAGAAGAACTAATTATGTTTTTGTATTTATTTTCTTTTTGATTCAATAAATGGAAATGCAAATTATGTTTGGAGGTTTTCCAACAATAGGAATAACATCAAAGTACTCTAAGGATTTTATTTTCTTTACAGTTATTTTTTATGCTTTATTTTTATATGTTATATTTAATTTATCTGTGATTAAATTTAACTTTGTTGGCTGTTTGTAAACATGATATAATAATAACATTGTTATGCTTGCGAAATATTAAATAGGTAAAAATCTCTTAAATGAATTGATTTTGTTTTTATTCAAGATTTTATATTAAGAGTGTTAGAGAGAAATATATTATTTTTCATTATATACCTAAATCTGAAAATTAGATTTTAAGGTTTAGTTATCTGGTTTGATTTAGAGTAGTACTCTTTTATTTGTTGGTTCAATCGTCCGGTAGTTAGAGTAAAACTCTATTTCAAAAGTTTTTATAAGAATCATTATCTGAAAATGAATTGATAACATGTTTTCATTAGTGGTTTTAAAACTATAAAGTTAATACTCGGATAATTAAATTCTTAAGTTTTATTTGGACACCTTGAATAAAGTTTAAACTATCTAACCCCACCAAGGGTGGCATTTAAATGGTTCATTTTCAATCTCTTAGAAAATAAGAAATTAATTAAATTAACCAAATTAGTTATCAACCTCACCCATAGGTGTTAATTGATTTGTTTAGTTAACAAAAGAATATCTAACTCCACCAAAGGTGGTATTCATATAAAAAAGAGAGAATCAATAAATATCAATTTATATCTTTCATAACCTAAATAATATGAGCAAACATAATTAACTTAATTATTATATCCATAAATACTCCACTATTATAAATGATAAAATTTGCATAAATATTTATTGAATTTGTATATATGTTTATTTTTATGTTATTAGATTAAAAACACAAAACCCCAAATATCGTGATAAGATGTTTAGGATTTAATTTTGTTTTTAAAAGTTTGAATAATAAATTAAAAAAAAACATATATTCCTTCCTTAGATCGACCTTGGGAGTATACTTATCATTTTCTATGAAATGATTCGTGCACTTGCGAGAGTTTTATAAATATAAAACCAAAGTATTGGCAGGATCGACAATGCTGGTTTTGCTTATCAGGCTCCATATTGATCAAGTTTATGATCCAACATAATTTACCTATAATCATAAATATTATGCATAAAAAAATTTGTGGAGAGTTGAGGCAGGAAATGAGCCCTTCTTCACCACCAAATAGATTAGCCCCGGTCAAGTAATTATTTTCATTATCCACCAAAGAAACATGACTTTATGTCTTTTGTCCATGGCTATTATCAGCTAAAGGATTACCAAAAGGTTAGATCTGAGAAATTATCATATAATAAACTTGGTGTTCATGTTGTGGTGTCAAATTAGCTTGTAAAAATGATTTCAAAATAAGATTTAAAAGTTTTAGATGAGCTGAGTTTAATCTAAGCGATTTGGATTAACTCATTTTATTTGAAACCAATGTTTATATATGTACTTAATTGAGATTAAATAAATTACCTGGTTTGATTATAATGAAAGCCACAAAGGTTGGCTGCTTCTATAAGAGCATTCCTCCAAGACTTAACCTTATCTTTTTGGGGCTTGAAACGATTCTCAAGTTTAGACAAAGAAGATTCATAACTACCTTTCTGTCTCTATACATTAAATGGGTCTATGCAATAAAAAATGAGTATCACAACATATTTTGGATTCTGTTTCTTGCACTCCAACATATGTGCGAGTTCCTATAACAAGTTGGAGAAGAAGTGGATGTTAAAAGAATCACAATATCAATGCAAACTTAATCAAGCTCTAAATAGTGGAATGAAACCTATTCTCCTTCTTTGTGTGAATCTTTTAAGAAAAAAATAAATAGAAATCAAAATGAAATATGCACAAAATCAACACAATCAATTTACGTAGAAAAACCTTCCCGGTGTAGGAAGGAAAGAACCATGACACTCCATCTACAAAACTTCTACTATGAAGAAACAATTGTACAAAATTTCTCTCTATCTAAAACTAGAGGCAAAAAATCAACAACATCACCAAGAATACAACTTCTTAGAAGCTAACAATTATTTCAAGAAAATGGAGAAATTTAACCAAATTTCATAGTCACTATTCACGGCACATATTTTCACAAACTAGTTAGTAAAATGCAAATCTCACCATTTAGATTGAATAGTCTTGAGTCTTGAACCTTCTTGCAAAATTTCAGCTCAATCGGACCACAAACGACCTTCCATCGGAGCACTAGATGAAGACTTACTAGAGAAGGAAAAACTGAGAGCAATTTTTCTGCTTTTCTTTTTGTTGTCGCTTGTTGTTGTAGATATTTGCTTTCTAAACCAACCCTAAATAGATTTATTAATAAAGCAATCAAATGGACAAAATTTCCCCTTATTTCTCCATGGGCCATGAAACCACATAGGCCTTTACTTTTTGGGCTCCTACAAGCAAGAGGGAAAACCCAACAAATCTCCCCCTGTCCCGATTAGATGGAGGGATCCACCCTCCCGGCAATTGAACAACAAACTTCAAGTTTTTCCCTTGACATTGCTTTTGTCAGCATGTCAAATCCATTCTCATCAATATGGATTTTCTCAATTTCAAGTAACTTATTGTTAAGAGTATCCCCTATCCAATGATAAATCATATCAATATGCTTTGATCTTGAGTAAAATTCCAAGTTCTTCGCTAGGTGAATAGAACTCTGATTATCGCATAACAACACATATTTCTACTACTTGAAACCAAGTTCTATCAAGAACTATTTCATCCATAACAACTCCTTACAATCTTTCGTTGCTACAATAAACTCTGCCTCTGCTGTAGAAAGTACAACACACTTTTACAATCTTAATTTCCAAGAAACTGCTCCACCAGAGAAAGTAATTAGATAACCTGAAGTAGACTTACGAGAATCTTCATCTCTTGCCAAATCTGAATCAGTGTATCCAACTAACACTAGTTTTCCACTTCCAAAGATAATTTTTAACTTAGAAGTACCTTGAAGATATCTCATAATCTATTTTACTGCATCCCAATGCTTTCTTCCTGGATTTGAAAGAAAATGACTAACAACTCCAACTGCATAAGCTATGTCTGGTCTCGTACACACCATTACATATATTAAGTTTTATAATGCTGAGGCACATGGAACCTTTTTCCATATCTTCCTTTTCTATATCTGTTGAAGGGTCTTGACTTAATTTCAACTTAAAGTGGTTAGATAAAGGAGAAGAAACCACTTTAGCTTTATCCATATGAAACCTTTCAAGTACCTTGTTAATGTACCGTTCCTGTGACATGTACAACTTCTTTCCCTTCTTATCTTGACAAATTCGAATACCAAGAATTTATTTTGCTGGCCCCAAGTCCCTCATGGAAAAAGACTTACTCAACTGCTTCTTCAAATTATTAATCTTTGAAGAATTTCTACCAACAATCAACATGTCATCAACATAGAGTAATAAAATGATAAAATCATTATCAGAGAATTTTTGCACAAAAACACAATGATCAGAAGTAGTCTTCTTGTAACCATGCTCCCCCATAACTGACTTAAACTTCTTATACCATTGTCTAGGTGCTTGCTTCAACCCGTTTAGGCTTTTCTTTAATTGGCATACATAATCCTCTTTTTCTTTTACCTTAAAACCCTCTGGCTGCTCTGTATAAATCTCTTCCTCTAACTCACCATAAAGAAAGGCAGTTTTCACATCCATTTGCTCAATTTCTAAATCCAAGCTTTCTGCTAGACCTAGAACAACATGTAAGGAAGACATCTTCATAACATGAGAGAAAATATCATCAAAATCAATACCTTTTCTCTGACTAAATCCCTTGACGACTAGTCTAGCTTTGTATCGTGGTTATGAATTGTGTTCTTCTTGCTTCACCCTACAGACCCACTTGTTCTTCAGAGCTCTCTTAACATTAGGTAATTTTACCAGCTCAAATGTGTGATTTTCATACAATGACTGCATCTCATCTTCCATAACACCAACCTAGTGTGCCATGTTTCTATCTTCCATCGCTTATGCATAACATTAAGGTTCTCCCTCATTTGTCAATAACATATAGGCATTTTTATCATACCGTGTGGAAGGACATCGGTCTTTGGTAAACCTCCTAAGTGGAATTTCTGGTTTTGGCAACTAATCAGTAGTCTAGTGATCTGTATTAGCTTGCATAGGAGCATCTGCATTATCTAAACCATGTTGGTCATTTTTAACATTTTGTTCCATCTATATTGATAAAGGAACCAAATCTAAGTCAATCAAATCATTTTTATACTTATGGACTCCTTTTCTATCTTCTTAATATCTTGTATAGTTTGATCTTCTATAAACACAACATCATGACTCCTTACTTGTTTCTTCTCAAATGAAGCATAAAATCTATAGCCAAATTCATCTAGACCATAACCAACAAAGATACATTGTTGTGTCTTCACATCGAGCTTAAATCTCTCATCTTTTGGTATATGCATAAATGCCTTGCAACCAAAAATGAGGAGATGATCATAAGAAACATATTTTATAGTCCAAACTCTATTTGGTACATCAGGATGAAAAGGAACACATGGTGTGAGATTAAGAACATGTACAAATGTATTCAAAGCCTCACCCTAGAAAGATCTTGCAATCGAGCCTGCGAAATAAGACATCTTACTCTTTCAACCAATGTCTTGTCCATTCTCTCAACCAACCCATTTAACTGAGGAGTCTTAGGAGGTGTCTTTTGATATCGAATGCCCTAATGCCTGCAATACTCATCAAAAGGACCTGAATACTCTCCACCATTATCTGTTCTGATGCACCATAATTTCTTCCCAATCTATCTCTCAACTAAGGCTTGAAACTATTTAAACACATCTAATACTTGATCTTTGCTCTTCAAGTGTACACCCATAAATTTCTTGAACAATCATATATAAAAGTCATAAAATAACTAGAACCACCCAAATTTCTTGTCTTTATAGGACCACATACATCTGAATGTACCAAATCAAGTATGTATTTTTTTCTTGAAAGAGGAGAACTCTTGAAAGAAACTCTATTTTTCCTCCTTGCCAAACAATGAGTACATCTTTTTAAATAAACATCATTCATTCTAGAAAGAAGATTCTTTTTAGTCAATACTGCCAAGCCTTTCTTACTCATGTGAGAAAGTCTCTTATGCCACAATTATGATGTAGCTCATCTGTCACAACATTAATAACACATTTGAAGAGTCTTGCCTGTAGTATATACAAACTAGAATGCTTGTTCCCACGAGCAACAACCATAAAACCTTTAGTAAGTTTCCATTAACCATTACTAAAGGTATTGTAATATCTTTCATCATCAAGTTTACCTGTAGAGATAAAGTTTAAACGAATTTTAGGAATATGCTTTACCCCTCTAAGAAGTAGCCTCATGCCATTATTCATCTCCAAACACACATTTCTAATATCAATGACTTTAACCAAGCCATCATTACCTAACTTCACTGTCCCAAATTCATCTATTGTATAGGATGTAAAGAAGTCCTCTCGAGACGTAGCATGAATGGAGGCTCCACTATCAATAACCCAACTGATCTCATGACATGCAACATTGACAACATCTTCATCATAAACAACGAGAAAGTCTTCCGAACTAGCGATGGCAACTCGATCATTTTCCTTGCCAACATTACCCTATTGTTCTTTATCTTTCTTCTTGTTATCCCGCTTCAATTGTCTACAATATTTTCCTATGTGTCCTTTCATGCCACTGTGATGACACTCAACATTAGCAAACCCTTTGGACTTGCTTCTTCCTTTTTCTTTGCTCTTGAAACCTCTACTTTTACTCCTCTCTCTTCTTTATGTAACCAAAATCTCTAACTGTTGAGAAGATCCATGTGATTTTCTTCTCATTTCTTCATTCAAAACACTACTCTTATCAAGATTCATGTTGATTACACCATTTGGAGCTGAGTTACTTAATGACATTCTAAATGTTTGTCAAGAGTCCGACAACGTACCCAATAAACACAACCCCTGAATCTCATCATCAAAATTGATACCCATTCCTTCGAACCTATTCAAGTGATATGTCAACGGAATTCCATTTTGGTACCTTAAAGCCATCAACTGCTTTATGAGAAATATTTTATTATTTCCTATTTTTCGAGCATACAACTCCTCAAGTTTATTCCAGAGTGACCGTGCATGTGTTTCCCCACTAATATGATTCAAAACATTATCATCTACCCATTGCCTTATATACCCACAGACTTGTCGATGTAACAAAGTCCTTTCTTCTTCAGACAACTTTTTGGTTTCTTAGAGGCAAACACCGATAAATGAAACTGTTCGACATAAAAGAGATCTTCCATTTTTCCTTTCCAAGTATGATAATTAGAACCATTCAAAATAATCATTCTACTAAATTTTCTTCCATTATTCAACACAATAAATTCAACAATAATAACCACAACTCTAATACCAATTTGTTAAGAGAATCACAATATCAATGTGAACTTAATCAAGTTCTAAACAACGGAATGAAACCTATTCTCCTTCTTTGTGTGAATATTTTAGGAAACAAATAAATAGAGTTCAAAATGAAACATGTACAAAATCAACACAACCAATTTACGTGGAAAAACTTTCCTAGTATAGGAAGGAAAGAACCACGACACATAATCTCCAAAACTTCTACTATCAAGAAAAAATTGTACAAAATTTCTCTCTAAATAAAACTAGAGGCAAACAATCAATAACATCATTAAGAATACAACTTCTTGGAAGCTAACAATTATTTCAAGAAAATGAAGAAATCTAACCCAATTTCATAGTCACTATTCACAGCACCAAATTTCCCAAAATGGTGAACCAAATCCAAATCCCACCGTTCAACTTGAATATTATTGAGTCATGAACCTTCCTGTAAAATTTTGGCTCAATCAAACTACAAACAACCTTTCATCGAAACACTTGATGAAAACTTGCTAGAGAAAAAAAACTAAAAAACTGAGAGTAATTTTTCTGGTTTCTTTTATGCTTTTTTTTTGTGGCCGCTTGTTGTTGTAGATCTCTTTTTTCTCAACTAACCCTAAATAGACTTATTAATAAAACAATGAAATGGAAAAAAAAAATTCCCTTATTTTTCTATGGACCATAAAACCACATGTACCTTTTATTTCTTGGGCTTCTCTAGATGAGAAGAAAAACCACAATTGAGGACAAGATAAGAGAACGTGGAGAAGGAAAACCCAAAAATAGCATCCACATGTTTCTTGTTAGCTATTAGCGTCGTAGGAGCATATATATAAATAGATATATTCCTCACTACGTGTGTAATATATTTCATCAAGAGGGTACCTCTCAATGTTTACTCTTTTTATATTACAACTTATTAATCGTTATACTTAAATTATTTAAATTTATTAATTTTTTTGTAATAATTTATTATATTATTTTTAAAAAATAACAATTTAATTCAACTTATCAAATTTTAAGTTTTTTAAATTATGTTTTGAATTCTATTTATAAAGAAAATTTTAACAAGAATATTTACTAAATCATTTTTTAAAATAAAATTTAAAAAAAATAAAAAAGTAAAAAAAAACTAATTATTTAAATATACGATGTTATGTTTTTAAAGCTATCCTGTTAAATTACCAAAAACTGTTAAAACTAAGCCATCCATTCGAAAAAATATTAATAGAGTTACATAATCACCCGTCCTTTCATATAACCATTCATATATATATTTAATCTTTTTATTATAGTCCAGACCCGTGGACATATTTTTTTTTCCGTAACTTGTCAGAACCGACAAAATAAGAAACTAAATCTATCCAATAAAAAAGAAAAAAAATAGAGAAATAAAATAATTTAAATATTGAGGAATACATTTTAAAAATAATAAGTATCACGTCGAATTCATGTTATACTTTCAAACAATATTAAATATACATTTTTTTCTTAAAGAAACTCTACTATTTCAATTTGCTCTATTATAATTATTTATTTTGCTATTAAATCCATAATTAATTAAACAATAATTAAATTAGTGAGAATGTATACTATTGTACTCATTAGTGCTAACTCCTATCATTTAGGACCCGTCAACATCGCTAGTTCTAGTTCACTTCTTTCGTCAACTAACTTTTTCCATGTACATTTGACAGAGGAATAGTATTCCCCCGCATTTCCTGCATGTATTATTTAAACGTGTTTGGCTGAATACTTTTAATTTAGAATGCATATTTGAAGCGTAAGTAATTGAAATTATGTTTATTTATAAAAATAAGATATTTTTTAAAAATAATTTTAATTAATAAATTAAAAAATATTATTAATTATTATAATACTAAAATTATATTTAATTAAAATCGAATATATATTAATATTAATTTTTTAACGTATAATTACGTAAAAATATATTTTTAATAATAAAACACATGAATAATTAGATTAGATTTTATTTATTCTTATTTTTATATATTTTTATTTTACTTATAAATATGTGTTAATAGTTAATAAATAAAAATTAATGTATAATATTTTAAATAATATAATAGAGTAAGGAATATTTTAATATTTAGTTTTTAAAACTAAATATATTTTTAAATAAATGTTAAAAAAAGTATGATTAAATCGTGAAAAAACTGTTACTGACTTATAACCGACGGTTAATAACAAAATGTACTTGAAACTGATGTGGGATAGTTATAGTTATTAGCATAATTTTATTTACCTATCTCATGCCAATTCCTAGTTTTAACGAAACACTTCCTCACTTTTTTTGAATTTTTTTAATAATATTGAAATTTCAAGAAATAAATAATTTTAATAGGATGATGACAATGGTAAGGTTTATAAGTGTTAGTTGTATTCATGAACAAAATAGTTATATGTATATTTATTTTTAGGTTTATTATCAAGTCTATTAAAAAAATTCAAACAAATGTTTGAGTTTTGGATAATCATAATTTATGTATATCTTTTATAACCATCGCACATAGTATTGTACTCATGCACTTGGTAGCACATGTTTACAACACTTGAAAATTACTACTTATATGTCCTAAAATATAGGCTAAGATATAGCTTAAATTATAGACTAAAATATATTATAAAGTATAGAGAAAATAGTGAATAAGATATAACCTAAAATACATGCTAGATTATAACATAAAAGATAGCCTAAAATTCTAATAAAACTATGTCAAAAAGAACTCTTTTTTAAATATGAGTCTTTTTCATTAATGAATATTACTAATCTTATTTGTAATAGAAAATATATTTATTAATTACATAAGACTAGGGTTTAATTTTTCTTATAAATAAAAACTCACCCTTATTATTTCAAGTTATCACACATATTCTATTCATCTTGCATTATTTGTGCTTTCTCTCTCAATACATTTACTAAAAACTATATTATATTTCATTAGGCACTGTTTTGATTTAAACTATTGAACATATTGTGTTGTTATGTTTGATTGATTCATATGTTTATTAGTTTTTATGATAATGTGCTTTTAACTTTTGTTCTAAGGTCTGCTTAATGATTTCATTTATTTGATTTACATCTTGAATCTTTTAGCTATGATTTTTCATTATTGAATCTACTCTAGGACATACTTTGCATTTGTATTATTTGTGCTAACTTTTTAGGTGCTTGTTGAACAAGTTTGATTGCTCGTAGGACTCTAACGTTGGTCTGGATCTAACATTTATGTTGTTGTGGAGACTATGAAAAATCAAATGATCGTAAGTAGATTACTTTAGGGGTTTTATATGTGAATGGTAGTTTAAGATCTCGCTTTGTAATTGAATTGATTTTTCAGAGTGGATTATAGTTAGATGGTTCGATGTATCGATAAACCAATTATTTTCTTCTAAGGTCACAACAGTGACCTAAGTTGTTTCCACATAAAATATTGTTTGTTATATTTATGTTTATTTTTGCATTGTTTACACACGATTACATGTCTGATTGATTGATAATTTTTAATTAAAATAATTAACAAAATCACATATTCACCCTTCTAGGTTAATTAGATCTGTAACTTAAACTTTTAGCAATAATTAAAATTATTATTGCCACAATTACTTTTCATTAATAATAACTTTATTCACTAATAATGATACTACAATGTAATTAATTTTAAGGATATAATAAGAATTTCATATATTTTTATTGTAACAATAACAAAATAGATTGTGGTAATATTATTATCCTTTTATTAAGATATATAAACTCATAATTTTATATTTACCTATGTATTATCAATCTCATTTATTTTTAAAAGAGTTAAAGACCTAGTACACTACTAGGGTAAGGATATTTAGACTTCTTCGTGACTCAACACTAACTTCCACAAATGGATAAGAACACATTTAAATAGATAATACATCTAAGGCACAAACAAAATAATATGAGTTAACCACATGACTAAAAACAACCGATGTTATATAAAAAGTGGAAATAAAGAAAATAGTAAATGCTTTCTAATCAAAATTTAAGCTACAATATTTTGTAACACATACACATTAAACTTAGATTGTATTATGTCAACACATGATCATGCATAATAATTGATGTAATGAGGTAATTCCACCTAGAGATAATATCTATGTAGTAACGTTCTCGGGTTACTTAAGGCGATTACTCAATAATAAATAATCCACTAAATAATAAACAAGTTATAACTCTGATAAAAAAAATAAATCTACTATTATCTTTATTAGCTAAGACCTCTGTCCTAAATGCCTACTACTACTCTTACTTGCTACTTCAATAATATCTCGATTCACCACTTGAATTCGACTCTACTCCAAATGCAACACTATCCAATATGGTGTGATTGGTAAACATAGATAAGTAACACAAAGTATGAATACTAATAACTTTAAGGAATACATGATCCTTCACAGATCCCAAATCGTATATGGGAGACACACAATCAAACCAAGTACGCACACAAACAATGATTTGATCTCTTAACTGACTAAATGACTCACACTTGAAAATAAGCTCACCAAAATTATTTCTAAAATAGATATAAATCTCAGTATGAATTATGATAACATTTCGTATTTAGAAACATGGACCAAAAATAAGAAAAATAAGGGATATTTATAGCACTCAGATTTTCCACCTCGCTAGCCACTTCGCCAAGGGTGGTAGTGAGCACTATGGTAAGGTCCATATTGAGGCATTGAAAAGTCACATCTTTTCGTTCCAAAAATTACTGAGTGAAATCCATAAATACCAACACCAAGGCGAACTAAAAACACAAGTGACAACACAGAGGAAAATATAACACTAAGTCAAATGAAATAGATACTATGTGTTGTACACGAGAAGCCAATACATAGACATGATTACAATGAGACTTACATTCTACATCTTTGGCTTTTCATGTCAAAATATTGCACAACTAGATACAAAAACTCATCAAACATGAGATGATTATGAACATGTTCTAAAGTTATTTGTTCCTAAGAACAACACAACTATAGACACCAAAACGAAAAAGACATACCTATTCCAAGTGCATCCATCTTGAATACTCCATCCAACTTTATGAAAAAACTTATCCAATCTCTATCACTTTGAAACACAAGGGTCTCAACACAATTGCACATAGGACACCAAAAGCATGAAGACTTCACTTGACACTTGTAACCTGTATACATGAAAAAACATATATCCCGTGAAGGTGTCATGTAGAAACAAGGTGTAGTCAGACCATATACAATCTTGTTACTTTTACATAGGTACACAATGATAGGCACATGCACAAGTAAATATGCATAACTCCCTCTAACTTCATGCAACACTTCCCCTGAATGTATGCAAATCACACAACAATATGTAATGTAATCCTACACTTACACAACCCATACAAGACACAATATGGAAAGAATCCTATAGTTATAC
Source organism: Hippophae gyantsensis (assembly GCA_030763125.1). NCBI lineage: Eukaryota > Viridiplantae > Streptophyta > Magnoliopsida > Rosales > Elaeagnaceae > Hippophae > Hippophae gyantsensis. The sequence goes on from CM061039.1 coordinate 41,895,460, forward strand.
ACAAAAACTTCTCCCTTTTTTCGACATAGAAAGTCAAATAGACACTGTTATATGAGAGAGAGAAGGATTATAAATATTCAATAATTCTAATAACAATGCAACAAGGTAGATAGAGTTAAGATGAATAGAATCAGTTATAAATGAAAATAACACCATCAAACTTATATTCATCAAACAAACTTTATGATCGGTACAAAACTGCAAGTGCATAGTATCGTAGTTTTATAATAAAGTAATAAGAAAAATATCGTGCTTAGGGATTGATAACTTATTTTTGATAAATACCAAAATTATACTAATCTCAATTTTATCCAGAAAAATCACTAAGGTTTTTGTAATTAAAATTTAAAATAAAATCAATTTAAAGAAAATATGTAAAATAAAATGAAGATGTTGTTTAAAGATCAAATTAATAGGAAGAAAATTTCTAGGAAATCGATTTCATCTAATCCTTCACTATGCTTTACTCATCTATCTAATAGAATTTAATTCTCTCTCTTTGTTAGCAATCTCCAAAAATATATCCAAAAGCCTCTTTTAATAGTCAATTAGAAACATTATTATTCATCAATTTACATAAGAGTATGCAATTTAATAAATAAAGAAAGCATTAAGACCAATGATTTTAATACTACACAAGTTTATAAAAGTCTTTTAATCTCTATATTTACCTATACCAAAATATTCCAGATCTATCCTATAATTCCTTCTTTCGATAGTAAATCACAAGACTAAAATCATCTAATTAATGACTAGTTAATTAGAAGTAATAAATTCAGAATGAATCACACAAACATGAAGAGAAATAATTCAAATTAACATAGAAAATCACGCATAGTTTAGAATTAAATTACATCTTTTTCCTAGAATAAATAAAAATTAATTCATGCTAAAAATTAAATTTAACATAAATGAATTCACCATAATTTTATGAGAGGAATTGAAAGAAAATTGAATCGCAAAAAGAATCTGCTTTCACGTTAATCTGTTGCATTCGAATATGTTTTTGGGTTTCTCTTTCCTGCTATACCGTATGTACTTTTCCCCTTTTTTTTATTTTCCTTGGTGCTTTCTCCCTCCTCATTTTTTCCCTATCTAGAATTCAAAAAAGGATAGTAAAGTATAGAGGAAGGTAGAGCAAAAGTATATAAAACGATAGTTCTATAGATCATACTAGTAAGATCTATATCATCACCATTTAGAATCACACAAAGGAAGTGTCCTCAATATAAAGGAACAAAAAAAGATGAAAACGAGGATGAACATTATCAATAACAAAAATATTAAGAGAATGGCCAAGGGTAGAGGAGTTAACAACGAGGGTAGTAATAGTAAAAGTGTGATCAGGCTTTGGCAATTAGTTAGTTATTTCTTCAGAATTGTGAGCATTCACAATATCAAATTCAATAAGGTAGGAAAAAGTAATATTTTCAAATTCAAAGGGGATGAGAGAAAATGAAGGAAATTGAACAACCAGAAGGAAAAATAAATTGCAAATATCATCCTAATAGAAGGTAACTCTACGTCTTCTAAGAAAAAAAGTAGAGATCCTAATATAGGTGCACGAGGAAGGGCAGCAAATAACTCCCTAACAAACTCGTCATTATATGATTAATTCAAAGAATATAGTAAAAGCTAGGAAAAGTATGAAAACCTTTAATCTATTTTAGGAAAATCAAGAATATTAACAGGACACTCTACAAGAATAGGCACATTGCTAGAAGGACAGGAAAACTTAAGTTACCTTGACTCTTCCTACTTCTGGAACACTTTGGGCCATATTTGATAAAAGTAAAAAGGTACGATAAATTGGTAAAGCAAGAAGAAAAGAAAGTTATTATGAGGTGTGAAGGATGTAGTCTTTCTTTATGTAGGCATAGGGTGACCTCGCAACATACCTCACCAACCACCTCGATGATGCACTGGTGAGCCACATGGCAAGGTGAAGATGAGCATACTGGCAAGCCATATGGGGAGGTGAAGACAAGAACATTGTTCAGCCAGGTGGCGAGGTAGGAGCCAAAAACTTATGCAAGACAACCAAAACACTCAACGCAAACATCCATATGATAATCAATCCATAGTGCATTCATTTAAGGGATGAAAAAAATTATGGAAACATGCGTTGTGTGTGATATGAAACACTTTTTAAGTTTATATGGCATAAATAAATGTTTATGTGAACCAAGTAACTATATATATAGACTTAAGTATGCCAAATTTCATAAATCCACTTTTAGCCTCTCTCTCAACTAATGTAGATGCCAACCAAGAAGAAATCAAAAGGTCTTCCAATGTTTGTTATGTGAGGTTGACGTTTGGATAAATAAGAAGGAACATTAAGGGAAGACACACCTTTTGCCAACAAAACAACCATTTTAAGCAAAGTGCTCACAACCAAGAGAATAATTTTTTAAACTTAGGTTCAATACTTTTCACTTCTCAAAATTCAAAAAACTTACAAACTAAATACAAACGACCTTTTTCCTTTTACAACATGGCATTCATTTGCTGGAACCCCTCCTTTTCATTTTCATTTATTTATTTTAAATAAGTAGGAGAAAAACAACTAAATGTGTGCACCAATAACAAATCTGAAACATAGTAAAACGTGTGCAAGGTAGTTAGGGTTTATGATTTATGCAAAGCCAATAGGTGTAAAGAAAAGAAGGGACAATATAGAAGCTCAAAGGGGAAAAACTAAGGATAAGGAAACATTGGTGGCAAGAAAAGATCAAATGAATTAAGGAAGCCTAAATCCTTTTTCTATATATGTAAAACCTAGGATTTTGCCTCAAGAGACACTAAAAATGATTCTAGAGCTTGTGAGAGACATATAATTTATAGAAGCAAGAAGTATACACAAACTTTTAAAACATAGCCATACAATTTCACAACATTATTGTATATGTAAGAAAAATTTCTTTCCCTTTTCTTATATAACAACTACACACGATATTAGTCATATAACCTCTCAAGGAACAAAGATGTTAAAATAGTCACACATTCATTTAGGTTAAACGTATCTCAACCATAAATAACAGAGGTTGAAATAGCAAGTTCATTTAAAAGGTAAGAAACTAGGATAAAAGAACTTGCTAAACTATTATAGGAAGAGGTATAAAAGGGAAGCAAAGAGTATTAAAATAACAAACACAACACATACATATAAGTTTTTTTATTAAAGTAAACAAAGGTAGATAAAACATTATGAAAAGTAACAAAAGACACACAAAGAATGGCTACAACCAAAAGAGAGAAAATAAATAAAATAGTTTTACCCCCAAATAGATCACCGAAGAATAGCGATCAAACAACATCCATTCGTTTATAGTATTTATAAGGGGAAACTAATTAAGGAAATAGTCTTTGTTTCATATAAGCATATAGAATATATGATACTCAAGGTTTGTGTTTTTTATTATTTTTCAAAACTTTTGTCGAGTTACTCAAATATATTGGATCAAGAAGTCGTTTAGAAGTAAAGTTGTTTCTTTTCACACTGTGTCTCAAATGCATAATACAATCAACTTAAAGATGCTCAGATAGGCCATAATACCTATATCCTAACATAAGATATAGGGATCAGTAAGGAGGAGAAATCCAAGTAGTACTTCTCATGTATCTAAAACACTATCAAGTAAGGTGGCCAATAGTGCCACATAGATAACAAACATAGGCTTTGGAGTTAGAGAACTCGGGTCCTTGATTCTAAGAAGTAATACATGGGGGGAGAAGAGAAATAAGTGCTCACATTGACTTTCAGACAAGGATGAGTAGTCAATTTCCCACAGTATGGTCTCAAGTGCCCAAGGTCACCATAATGGTAAGAAGTAGGAAGGACAATTGGTATAGGTAGAAGACCATCACTGGAATGACAAGAATTTCTAGCCTTAGGTGAGGATTTCACTATGCCAAAAAGAGTTTGGATGAGAAGACACAACAATCCTACCTCTTGGTTTGTGACAATAGATTTCAACTTTGAATTTTGATTGGAAGCTTTAATAAATTTGCTATAACAACCCTTGAAGGTGGAAATTTTTTTACTATAGCCAATACCTTGTATATCTCAAAACATCTTATTTTTACTGAGGATGTCACTTAGGTTCTTAGAGTTAGCCATCATTTTGTTCAATCCAGATGTAGAGTAGGCCGAGTCCTTTTCATTGACTTTAAGTTTGTCCTTTAAGGAAATGATCAAATCTTTTTTTTCTTTGAGAAAAGACTTAAGATAAGCTGTAAAGTTGTTTAGAATTCCAACTTTCTCATTTATTTGATTAATTTTAGCTTTTATTTTAAAGAGAATAGGCTATATATTCCTTTGTACTCTCTAGGATAATAATTTTCTTTTTCAATCCTTCAACCTTAGCATTTTGATAAGAAGATAAATTAGGGGTGATAAACAATTTTGTTAATTTACCAAAGATAGGAACCTTCATTTGTTTCTCAAGCTTCTTCACTTTTCCTTGATTTGTATTAAATTCCTCAAGAAAGTCTGAATAATACTTTTGTATAACCTCATATTTTTTTATGAGGTCAAGATGTTTATCATCATTAGAAGACTTATTTTCCTCTATATTTTTCTTTAAAGTGTATATATTGCACTCCTTTTCATCATGGCTTTCCAAATCCATTTTCTTTACCTTCTCAGACTTGATGTGCTCTAACATGAGTGTTTTGTAAGAATCAATAAGATCATCATGTACATCACTATTATTGTCAGCCTCAGTTGTCACCTTTTTAATATCCGAGGTAATAGTCGGAGGATCAGTAGCACTATTAGAGGCAATGAAGGCCATAAAAGTAGTGTCATTCTCATCATCACTACTAGTATTGTCCAAAATAGTGACATCAACTTTCATGGCATGTTTGTTCATGTGATTTAGCTTTTGAAAACATTCTGCAATAATGTGTCTTGACTTTCCACATTCGAATCACCTTATTTTATTCAAGTGACTTTTTCTTGATTTCTCATAACCATTTTCTGAGTTTTTATCATCTCTATTAGATCATAAGGTTTTGGAACTTGAAATATCTATCCCAATAGTCCCAAAAGAAGGTTTCTTCTTCCTAAAAAATCTTGTAATTTTTTTAGCAAAGAATGTCATTTCTCCTTCTTAAGATTAGATTCATCATCATCACCACCTGTAATATATACATCTTTGATTGATTTACTTTCTTTAATTGTCTTGAGGTCTAGGTTTCTTTCCCTTTTCTGAAGTCATATGCTATTATCTTGGTAAAAGGTGATGCAATTCGAAGACTTGTAAGTTATCAACTAGCTCATTTATAGTGATTTAACCTAGTATGTACATTGACTCCATTATAGTGACCTTAACATGAAACCTATAAGGTAGACTAGCAGTTATGTTTTCAAATTGTTTGTCTTCACTAATTCTTCTACCTATGTTGTGTAAGCAATTACCAATATTGAAAAATCGTGCATAAAACATGTCAAATTAAGGTCTCATATTCTTGCACAATACAAAATTCAAAATCTCTATTTAGCCTTAGCATTTTTAATCTCTTTACTACAAAAGTACTTTCATAAGTGTTTTCTAGAATATCCCAAGCCTGTTTAGAATTTGTATAACTCTGAATCCTTTTGTATTTGTGTAGCGACACAACTTCGATGATAACATATAACCATTTATTATGTTCCATTTTGTCTCCTTGGATTCTTCCTTATTCCATTCGATCATAGGTTTTGGGATAATGATATTGTCAAGTAGAGTTTTAGTGGGGTATATATAGCCATTTTCTACAAGGAAACAAACAAGATTTCCTTGGGACTACCAAAAGGCCTTTATTTGATATTTTTAATAGGCATAATTTAGCCTATTGAAAATTTGAGGTGTACCTACGTTACCCCTTCTCTTGACTCTATCAAAGAGAAAATATGTGTGTAACCAATCGAGTTAACAAAATCAACACCAGAATGATTAAGCCTAAAGGGTGCACCTGCTCTAATACCAATTGAAATAGTCAACGACCTAGTACATTGCTAGGGTAAGGAGATTCAAACTCCTTAGTGACTTAACACTAACTCACACAAATAGATAAGAACACATTTAAATAGATAATACAACAAAAGTACAAAAAAAATATCAGTTAAACAAATGACTAAAAACAACAAATATTATATAAATAGTGGAAATTAGAAAAATAGAAAATGGTTTCTAATCAAAGTTTAAGCTATAGTATGTTGTATCATACATACATTAAACTTAGATTGTATTAGCTCAACATAGGATCATGCATAACAAGCAATATAACGAGGTAAACTGGTATAGAGATCGTATTTATAGGGTAACGTCTTCGTGTTACGTAAGGAAACTACTCAAATGTAAATAATCTACTAAATAATAAACAAGTTACAACTTTGATAGAAAATAAAATTATTATTACCTTTATAAGATGCAACACCATCTATATGGTATAATTAGTAAATATAGATCAGTAACACGAAGTGTAAACACTGATAACTTTAAGGAACACACAATCCTTCACATATCTCAAATCGTGTATGGGAGACATACATTCAAACCATGTACGCACATAGACAATGATTTGATCTCTTAACTCACTAAACAACCCACACTCAAAAATAAGCTCACCAAAATGATTTCCAAAACAAATATAAATTTCAATATGAATTTTGGCAACATTTCGACACTTGAAAACATGGGTAGAAAATAAGAGAAATATGGGGTATTTATAGCACTTAGATTTTCCTCATTCTCAAGGGTGATGGAGAGGGTGGTAGCGAGGTACATGTCGAGGTGCTCAAAATTCACATTTTTTCATTCCAAAAATTGCCAAGTAAAATCCATAAATACCCGCACCCAAAATGAACCAAAAAAACAACTTACAATGTCCCCTTGATGTGTGTAAACATACTTGCATACAAAGTGTTTCTAATAACTTGTGTGTGCAATACTAATCCATAGTAGTCAGCTTTACATAAAGAAAAACAAAACATTAAGTAAAATAAAACAGACACCATATTTTATACACAAAAAACTTACTCACAAACACAAGTACAACAGGACTTACAATTTTTTACTTCTATGTCTATTTTTTGTTGCATTAGTATGGGCTATGTGTATGCTATATAATTATGTGAAATTTGTATGTTTCTAAAGTTGTTTTGCATAATAATATATGTACATATATACATGTTTATTATGAAATATCCATACCATATATGAGCATTAATTTATTAAATATATTATATATTTTAAGAAATAAAACAAGAGACATGAAAAGAGAGAATGATGTTTTGTTATAAATATACGAAATAAAAATTTTAAAGTTTATGTGTGTCTATGCCTTAAGAGTTGAGTGGGAAAGGGACATGACTAACCAGTAGACCCACAAATGTTAAATGAATGAATAATTGATCATACGTAGGGAGGTTCCCTATATGTTTAGTTTGTCACAAGAGATGATAAACCCTTTCTTGGATCATCAAAGTGTGTGTGTGGTGACTTCAATTGCTCCACATTCATGTCATGTTCCAAGTATAATACTACCAAGGATTCGATAGTTGAACTAGTTTCAAAAATTATGATCCAATGTGCAAGGAAAAGAGAAAGAAAGTAAAATAAATATTAAAAAAAACAAAAAAAATATAAACAAATGCATGTCTTCCATGTTCTTTATATATGTTGGTTGTTCCATGTAGATTTACTTACAAATGAATAGTAGCCTTGGACGATATAAAGAAGGCATCCAGTGATGTACTTTTAAAGTGGTCACATATTCGAGATCTTTTTAAAGTCCATAGATTGTTTTTAATAAATATTTATTTAATTCACATTAATGAAACATGAATAATATTTTCTTCTTAGTTTATGGATTTTTATTTATGTGATTATGTAGAAAACAAAACATATTGTTTATTTAATGTTTGGGGGATCTATCAAGTAATACCAACTTTCAAATAAATGCTACATTTTCTTGAATAAAATAAAAAATAATAATTTTTTTAATGGTATTTCACTAGTCAAAACATTTGTAAAAAGGTAACATTTTCTAGTCTACCCTTAGGTTAGACTTTGCGCATTTGATTTCCATTCTTGTCAAATTTCTTCATTTGGACTATATATTTTATTCTTATCATTCTTGAAAAAGAAAATATTTCTAATGTTTTTTCTAATCTGGTTGTTGAAAAGAAAAAGAATATGATACATGTGGCAGTGAAATTTCAAGAACTTTTATGGTAAAATTCTATAGCTTTTTCTCTTTTATTTCTGTTGAAGAAAGTTGGTGTTGGCGAGGTGCACATAAGAGTTCGAATTTTAAAGGAAAAAAGTATTTAGGTGGTGTCATATATTGTACATGGGTTATGGTGGTCGTTTCTTTTGCCTTTTATAGTAGGCCATTTGGGTATGAAGAAAACCCAATGAGTTGTGCTCCACATGCTTCGTTCTACATGGTACTTGGCAAGAATTGAAAGTCTCGTGAAGGCTGTAAGTTAAAATAAGAGGTGAATAAGATAAAGTTCAATTTTTGAAATATGCAGTGTCAAAACTTATAAAAACAAAGTTTAGTTCTTTATGAAAATTGCAATCTGAACCTAATTAACTGGCAAAGGCTGTAGAAATTAGTTGGATATGAATATGAAAGCTAATTGGTCCCTTTGATAGCAATTTACAGTTTCCTCATCTTTCTTTCTTATGCAGTATAGAAAGAGGGGATTGGGATTATACCCTAATGCAAGGAACATTGAGCTTTTGGTTATTGTTCTACATTTCATGGTAGGCGTTTGGATAATTGATCTAACCTATCTTATACATTCAACGACCTAGTTGGGTATGTGACCTATCAGGAACGACGTATTGTACAACCCTATGGACTACGAAATGTAATATGACCTATTAGGAATGGCGTGCTACACGACCTGTCAAAAACGATATATTTCACAACCTATTAGGAATGATGTGCTACATGACCTGTCTAGAACAACGTGCTACATGATCCATCAATAACGATGTGCTACATGACCTTTCATGGGTGTGCTACGTGACATGTCAAGAAAGACTTACTATACGATCCGTTAATGATGGCCTACTCTAAAACCTACCATTAGACCATTTGCTTTTGGATCTAATCCATGTAGCTAGTCACATTCAATCAAAGATATTTATGACACCATACAAGCATCATATCAACGTAGCCCAATGTATCAATCTTTTCATCATCATTCATGGTCTCTCTAATCCGTTTGGGACACATGTAGGTCTACATGACTATATATCTCCCATTGTACCTACTATTTGAAGGATCTAAACATTCATACTTGAAACCCTACTGTATGGATTACTCTCCAAACAGTAGGCAATAATTTTTATTATCCAATTGTCAAAGACTCGATGCGATCTATGCAAATTAGTCTAATTACTAACATAGACTTCCTTCTACTTACATAGATTCTTTTAGAATATTGAGTCATAAATTTTTAAATTCGTAGTTGGGTGTTGGAAATATTTTTTTTTTAAGTTTTATGTAAATTTATATCAAATTATAATGTTTGAGTATTTACATCCATGACATGGATACTTTACGAAATGAAAAAAAAAGAGTCCAAATAATATAGCTTTTAATTGATTATCCTTGATGAAAAAGAGATATGTAAAAAGAGAGAAATAAATTTCAAATAAAAGCAAACACAAATGACAAATAGTTTCTTGAATGTATGCAATAGTCTATTCTACTTGGGTGATTTGCTTAAATGACTCTGTAAAGAAAGTTGATTCTATCCTATGTTATGATTTGGTGTTAAATATTGGCCCAAAACTCTAGACCCAAAATCTTTAACTTATTAAAACCCTATCCCATTTTCCTATTTTCCTATATAATGTTTCCTTCCTTTTCTTAGCTGTTTGTTGCATTCAAGTTAAGAACTGCTTGTGACAGGAAACAAAAGAAAAATTAGAGAAGTTGTTGACTGCTTTCCAACTTATTCGCATCCAATTCCTCGCAGCCGTTTGGCTGAAGCATTTGGTAATTGGGTGTGACAGAGAAGAAATAGCATAAACTGATTGTTCTAGCTTGCATTTCCTTTTGGCATTTCCAGTATTTCCCTCCTCAACCATTCTCTGCATTTTCCCAACCATTTGTAGCCTTGAGTCTCTGTTTTTATTTTGCAGCAACTGAAGAAAAAAAAAATAGTACAATTGTATGAAACTGAGGAGATTGTGGAATCTACCCGTCGTTAATATTTGTATGGTAATATTTAATTTAATAGTTAGTTTATTAATTTATCTTTCTATATATTACCAGTAAATTAGAGTGAGATATTTTCTGAATATATTTAGATTTTGGTATATTTTGTAAAGTTCTCTGAAGATTGGTGTTTGTATCTCTATTTGATTATTAGTGGATTTTCCTCGGTGTGTTGTCGTTAGTGGAGTAGACTTTTTGCATTGAAAAGTTGAACCACTTAAATCATTATGGGCTATTTATTTTCTCATTGTTTATTATTTTGCTGTTACCCATAATTATATATTTATGCAACCAAAATTGGACCTAATCTTTGCTTCCACAAGTTCTAATTTATAATAAATTGGTATCAGAGAATTGAGTTATTTTTTTATTTATTGAAACTGATAAAGTTTGCTCTTTTGGATTTATTTTGAGCTTTTGGTTATCTGATTAGTTTCATATTTTCTGGGTTGTGGTCCTGTTTATTTAATATTGGATTTTCTGTCGTGGCGAAAAAATAAAACATTGAGAAATTCAATGGTAGGAATGATTTCAGTATATGGAGAATGAAGATGAGGGTCATATTAGTTAAAGAAGTGCTCATTAAGACTCTTGAAGGTAAGGATAAATTTTCAGGAAAATTGACTAATGAAAACAAATATGCTTTGATGGAAAATGCTCTCAATTCAATTCAGTTATCCTTGTTTGAAGAGGTACTATGCGAGGTTGGTGATGAGGAATCTCGTGCTGAGTTATGGCTTAAATTGGAGAATTTGTATATCACCAAGTCTTTGACAAGTCAGTTATATTTGAAGTAGCATTTGCATACATTCAGAATGTCAGAAGGTACACCTTTACACGATCACCTTGATAAATTTATTAAAATTATTAATGATCTAAAAAATGGTGGTGTTAAGATTGATGATGAAGATCAGACCTTATTTCTATTATGTTCTTTACCTTATTCATTTGAACATTTTGTTGATACCATGCTATATGGGCGAGACACTATTTCATTGAAGGATGTCAAAGTAGCTTTGAATTTCATAGAATTGAAGAAAAAGGTGTCTACTAGCAACAATGATAATAGGTTTATTTGTTAGAGGTTGAAAATCAAGAAAAAGGCACAAACAATACTATAGGCAAGTCTAGATCCAAATCTAGAAAAAGAAAGGATAAATGCAACTATTTTCGTCACGAATGGCACTAGAAAGTAAATTGTTCGAAACTCAAAGGTAAAGAAAAATATACCACAACGTCTTCTATTACTAATGATGGTGCTAGTGTTGTAGATAGTTTTGGTTCTGATGGTGAAAATGTTCTATCAAAATGTATTGTTTCTTCTAGAGATGTTGATCATGAAGTCGTAAGACCGGTATTACAAATACCAATCTTGCGAAATGCTTTTTGTGTAGTATACTCCCAAAGTTGATCTAAGGAAAAAATATATGTGTTTTTTAATCTATTATTCAAAATCATAAAAACAAAATTAAATCCTGAACATACTCTCACGATATATTGGTTTGTTTATTTCCTAATCTAATAACATAAAAATAAATATAAAAATAGATATATATATTCAATAAACAATAATGTAAATTTTATCATTAATAATAGTGGAGTATTTAAGGATATAATAATTAAGTTAATTATACTTGCTCATATTATTTAGGTTATTAAAAATATAAATTAATATTTGTTAATTTTCTTTTTTTGGTATGAAAGTGTCCTTAGGCAGAACCCAAATTCTTTTGTTCAATATTAACTAACTAATATTCTTAGGTAAGGCCTATTAATTAATTAAATATTAAATTTTAGTTTTATTTCTAAGAAAATAACAAATAATCTAATCACACATTTAGGCAGAGTCAAATAATTAAACTTTATTCAAGGTGTTCAAATTCAACCTAAGAATTTAATTTTCCAAGTATTAACTTTAAATGTTTTAAAACAAATACCAAAAATATGTCGTCAATAAATTTTTGAATAATAGTTCTTATAAGAAAATTTTGAAATATAGTTTAATTCTAACTACAGGACGATTGTACTGACAAATAAAAGAGCACTACGCTAAATTAGATGAGATGATTAAACCTAAAAATCTAATTTTTAGATTTAAGTTTGTAATGAAAAATAATGTATTTCTTTCTAACATCCTTAATATAAAATCTTGAATAAAAATAAAATCAATTTATTTTATAGAAATGTTTTACCTATTTAATATTTCGCGAGCATAAAAATGTTATAATTATATCATATTTACAAATAGCCAGTCATGTTAAATTTAATCATAGACAAATTAATTATAACATATAAAAATAAAATAAAATAAAAAGATAACTGTAAAGAATTTATTAAAATAATACCTTAAAAGAATCCTTACAACAGTTTGATGCTAATTATGTTGCTGAAAAATCTCCAAATGGATTTACATATCTATTTATTAAACCAAAAACTAAAAATTTATAAAAACATAACTAGTTCTTCTAAAAAAGAGAAGCACTTAAAAACTAAAAAAATATGAAAACTTTCTAGAAAGAGAAAGTACTCAAAAAATTTTGTGTTTTGAAATGGGAGAAAAATGTTCTTTTATAGATAAGGATAAGTCCAAAAGAAGGGGGAAAATATTTCAAAATTTGAATTTGGACGCATTTGGACACGTTGGCATGCGTGAGGGGTGCAAAAATCATGGTAGATGGTTGGTTGGTGCAGTAGACGGGTATTTGGCGCACGTGTGACATGACATGGGTGTTTATTGGCATGCGGATGGGCGTAGATGCACATGCATATGATCGGCATTTTTCAGGACGCTACATGCGTTTCTCGGTGTGATTAGAGTCGCACATGCGATTTTGGCCTTTTGACCCATTTTGTCTAATTTTTTCATCTTTTTTACTTTTCCTCATTTATTTTCTCAATATATTTTTGATGTATTGCCTCCAGTATTTTTTTCTTCGAGTCTTTAAGTTATTTGTGAACTAAAATACCTGTGATTTCGAAAAAACAAATTTATATAAAAATATAATAAAATTATACAAATATAAATCGATTTAATCAATTAAAGTACATTAAATCATGGTAATTTTAGTGCTTCTTAAGCGGTCATCACAACCCCCAACTAGCTTCTTGCTAATCCTTTAGCAAGAGAAGCGATAAAAACTAAAAATTAAATTATCCTAAATCATTTCCATGGATTGACATGGTTGAATTTAATGTATGTAACAAGCCTTTAAACCCCTATGTTGCCCAGTGGATGAGTTTAAGTCTCGTAAGGATTTTCAATAATGATACTCATAAACATTAACAAAAAAAGAAAACAAAATAGAACAAATAAAATAAGAAGTTAACTAAAATTTAAAATAAAATAAAAAGACTAACATAAAATAAGCAAGTGAAATACAAAAATATATCATGCTTATAATCTTTTTTAAACTTCATAATTAAAATTTTAGGCATAGATCATTTCAACTTCCTAAACATTCATGATTTATTATAATAATTAGTTGAAAATGATTTTCATATTTCATATCAACAATATATCAATTTAATTTTACCCATTTTCAGTGTTAGAAATTTGAATTCGCTTCGACTCTATTCCTTACAAGTCAATACTCTCAAAAACACTCAATCCTATGGGTTCAAACACTCATACTAATTTATATGCAAAAGAGTTTATGTATAGAAATGAACTAATATGTTCGTATATGTATAAAGAAGAAAAGTTCAAAGTCTTTATTTTAACGTTGATCTCATAAAAGAAATCAAATGTAAGGATTTATAAAATATTATGCATTACTTTCATGCATCAATCAAATTCATCAAATAAAAATATCAAGTAATATACCTTTTAGAAAATGTAGAAAAATGCAATGATTTCTTAGTGAATTACTTCCTATATTTTCTTTTGCATTAAACCATTTCTCACAACTGTTTGGACTTTTTGGGTCATAGTATATAGATTATACTCTTCATTTTTCTTTTCTTTCTTTCTTTCTATTTTTTTCTTCTCTTATATTCTTTTTTTTATAAGAGAATAAATTTTTTTAGAGAGTGAACCCATGTAGAGATTATATATTTTTTATATGATAAGGTGGTTGGTTAATATTTAGCTTTTTGTTTGTATTTGTATAGATAACCCTTGATATATCTATTTTTTAATAGAAGTTATGCACGAATGAAGAAAGACATATACTATCAATTTCTACGTAAATCATTTAATCTAAGCAAATTAAACTAAATATATAACACTGTATTAAGATGTAAAAATCCAGACATTCAATACTACGTCTTATATAAATCATCTAATACTGCTAAAAAAATAAGAAAAATATATTTTTTTTAATAACAATTTTTTTAATTATAAATTTTAAATATGAAATTAAATTTTTTTTACTATTCAATAAAATATTTTGTGTTTTTTTTTGTAAATTTGAAATTTGATATTTAAATTTTTTATAACTTTTTAAATTTTAATTTCTTTTTGTTTTACTATTCAAGAACAATAATAGTTTTTTATTTTTATTATTATTTTTTTAATTTTGAATTTTAAATTTAAAAATTTTGTACTATTTATGAACAATAATTTGATATTTGATATTTAAATTTTTTTAACTCAAAATAAAAAAATCACAATTATTTACAACACGAAAAGTTTTTAAAATTTGATAAATAATTTAAAAATACTATTCCTTTTCTAGCAACGACGCCAAAATATTGATGATGAATGAGTCGCAAGACCTACAATGTAAACACCGATCTTGCAAAATACTTTTTGTGGTTTTATTATTTGTTAAACTCTCACAAGTGTACAAATTATTTTAAAGAAAATAATAAATATACTCTCAAGGTTGATCTAAGGAAGAAACATATGCAGTTTTTAATTTATTATTCAAAATTTTAAAAACGAAATTAAATCCTAAACATCATGTCGTGATATGTTGGTTTGTTTGTTTTCTAATCTAATAACATAAAAATAAACATAAACATAGATATTGATTCAATAAATAATAATGCAAATTTTATCATTAATAAAAGTAAAGTATTTAAGGAGATAATAATTAAGTTTATTATGTTTGCTCATATTATTTAGGTTATTAAAGATATAAATTAATATTTGTTGATTTTCTCTTCTTGGTATGAAAGTATCCTTAGGCGGAGCCCAAATTCTTTTGTTTAACATTAACTTACTATTATCCATAGGCAGGGCCTATTAATTAATTAAATATTAAATTTTAGCTTTATTTCTAAGAAAATAGCAAACCATCATACATTTAGGTGGAGTCAAATAATTAGACTTTATTCAAAGTGCCCAAATTAAACATAAGAATTTAATTTTTCAAATACTAACTTTGAAGTTTTAAAACAAATACTGAAAATATGTCGTCAATATATTTTTGAATAATAATTCTTATAAAAAACTTTTGAAATAGAGTTTAACTCTAACTACCGAGCGATTGTACCAACAAATAAAAGAGCACTACTCTAAATTAGACCTAATAATTAAACCTAAAAATCTAATTTTCATATTTAAGTTTGTAATGAAAAATAATGTATTTCTCTCTGACACCCTTAATATTAAATCTTGAATAAAAATAAAATCAATTTATTTTATGAAAATGTTTTACCTATTTAATATTTTACAAGCATAACAATGCTATAATTATATCATATTTACAAATAGCCAGTCATATTAAATTTAATCGCACACAAACTAAATATAGCATATAAGAATAAAATATAAAACAAAAATATAACTGTAAATAATCCATTAAAATAATACCTTAAAAGAATCCTTACAATAGTTTGATGCTAATTTTTTTGCTAGCAAACCTCCAAACGGATTTGCATATCTGTTTATTAAAACAAAAGCTAAAAATTTATAAAAACATAACTAGTTCTTCTAAAAAAGAGAACTTAAAAACTAAAAAATATGAAAACTTTATAGAGAGAGAATTCTAGAGATAGAAAGTGCTTAGAAAATTTTGTATGTTTTGAAATGGGAGAAAAGGGTCCTTTTATATATGAGGAGAAGGCCAAAAAGGGGAGAAATATTTCAAAATTTGAATTTGGTCACCTTTGGACAGGTTAGCGTGCGTAAGGTGCGCAAAAATCACTGTAGAGAGACGGTTGGCGCGTCTGGCATGGGCGTGTACTGGCATACGGATATGCACAGATGCGCAAGTTAATGATCAACGTTGTGTGGCACATTGTGTGTGTTTCTTGGTGCGATTAGGCACACTACATGCATTTCTCGATGCGATTGTGCACACTATACACATTTCTCGGTGCGAATGTGCATATTGCGCTCGTTTCTTGACGTAGCTGGGCAACGGCGCATATGATTTTGTCCTTTTTGACCCATTTTTTTTCAATTTTTCCTCTTTTTGACTTTTTCTTGTTTATTTCTCAATATATTTGTAATGTAATGCCTCCAATATTTGTTTTCGAGTCTTTAAGTTATTTTTGAACTAAAATACTTGGAAAATAATAAAAAATACCCGTGATTTTGAATAAATAAATTTATATAAAAATATGATAAAATCATACAAATATCAATCTATTTAATCAATTAAAGTACATTAAATCATGGTAATTTTAGTGCTTTTTAAACACTCATCAGATGTTTGGATTCTTGATTCGAGTTGCACTTACCATATATGCTCCACTAGAGACTGGTTTGCTTCTTATTAGTCTATTGATGGGGGTGTTGTCTTGATGATAAACAATATGTCCTGCAAGGTTGTTGGTATTGGTATTGTCTGAATTAAGATGCACGATGGTACTATTAGAACTTGAAAGATGTTCACCATGTTCTAGATTTGAAAAAAAAACTTGATATCTTTGGGTACTCTTGATTTATAAGGCTACAAGTATGTAACTGAAGGTGCAGTTTTAAGAGTTAGTAAGGGTGCTCTCGTTGTTATTAAATGGAAATTGTTACATAGCCTTTATATGCTTTAGGGTAGCACTTTTATTGGAAGTGTTTCAGTTTCATCCTCATCGGATCAAGATTCAAATACTACTTGATTATGGCATATGTGGCTAGGACACATGAGTGAGTCATGAATGTCTATTTTGAGCAAACGAGATTTTCTTTGTGGTAAAAAAACTAGGAAGCTTGATTTTCTGTGAGCAATGTGTCCATGGAAAGCATCACAGAGTCAAGTTCAGTATAACCATCCATAAAATGAAAGGTACTATTGATTATATTCATTCAGATCTTTAGGGTCCTTCTCGTGTTGTGTTTAAGGGTGGTGCCTGTTATATGTTGACTTTTATTAATGAATTCTACCATCATGTTTGGGTGTATTTTCTAAAGAATAAAAATGATGTGTTCTCAAAATTTGTAAAATTCAAGGCTTGTATAGAAAATCAAGCATTTGAGGACTGACAATGGTTTGGAATTTTGTGGAAGTTAGTTTAATGAGTTATGTGAAAGAAATGGCATAGTGAGACACCATACTGTGCGTCATACACCATAGCAAAATGGAGTAGAAGAATGTATGAATGAGACTCTCTTAGAAAGAGCTTGTTGTATGCTATTTCAAGTTGACTTGGATAAATCCTTTTGGGTTGAAGCCTGTAACCATGTCTGCTATTTGGTTAATTGGTCTCTATCAACTGAAATTGAGTTAAAGACGCCATTTGAGGTATTCTTTGGTACTCCTACTAATTATTCTGATTTGAAAGTTTTTAGTTATCTTACTTATGCTCATGTGAATGATGGTAAACTTGAGCCTAGGGCATTGAAATGCATATTTTTAGGGTATCCTTCTAGGGTGAAGGTTTATAGATTATGGTATGTTGAACCCAAGTCACCTAAATTTTTGATTAGTAGAGATGTTTAGTTTGATGAGTTTTCCATGTTGGAAAAGAGAAAAGAGTCTATTGTTGTAGGTAAAGACCATTATGTTAGTGAGCAGCTGGAGCTTGAGAGTGGAGCTCCTAGTCAAGTGCAAAAGGACACTTCAGATCAGTCATCTATGAATGAGATAGATGATTATGCTCATGTTGCTCATGATGTAGCAAAAGAGCAACATGAGTAACCATATAGTATCGCCAAGGGTAAAGGAATAAGAGATATTTGACATCTTTAGAGGTACACAGATGCATAATTAGTTTCTTTTACATTGTTTGTGGAATAGTCTATTGAGGAGTATAAACCTTCTTGTTATCATGAAACTATCATTTGTGATGAGTCTATTCAGTGGTTGGTTGCTATGAATGAAGAGATTGAATCACTTCATAAGAATCATACTTGGGAATTGGTGAAACCGTCTAAGGGCCATAAGATTGTTGGAAACAAATGGGTCTTTAAGAAAAAGGAAGGTATACTTGAGATTGAAGCAACTAGGTTCAAGGCACGTGTTGTTGTAAAGGGTTATTGCCAGAAAAAAGGGTATTAACTTCAATGAAGTTTTTTCACTTGTTGTGAAACATAGCTTTATTCATGTGTGTTGCTTGCTATGGTTGTATTGTTTGACATGGAATTAGAAAAACTTGATGTTAAGACAACCTTCTTACATTGTGAGCTTGAGGAACAAATATATATGTATTAACCAGAGGGATTTGTTGTTCTAGGTAAGGAAGATCATATTTATTTCTTGAAAAAGTCTTTATATGGGTTGAAGTATTCCCCTAAACAGTGGTATAAATGGTTTGATTCTTTTATGATCGATCATGGTTACTTTAGGAGTGATTATGATAATTGTGTTTATCATAAAAGATTCTATGATGGTTTATCTATCTATTTTTTTCTTTATATTGATGATATGCTTATTGCTTCTAAGAATAAGTGTGTGATTCAGAAATTGAAGTCTCAACTTAATGGTGAGTTTGAGATGAAAGATTTGGGTGTAGTGAATAAACTTTTGGGCATAGAAATTTATAGGGATAGATAAGCGGGAAAGCTTTATTTGACTCAAAAAAGTTATATTGAAAAAGTTCTTAAACGCTTTGGTATGAAAGATTCTAAACCTGTGAGCACACCGTTAGCTACGCATTTCAGATTTTCTTTGGATTTGTCACCACGTCAGAAGAAGAAGAGTGGTACATGTCTCTGGTTCCATATGCTAGTGCCATTGGTAGCTTGATATATGTTATGATTTGTACTCGTCCAGACATTTCACATGTATTTAGTGTTATTAACAAATATATAGGTAATGTTGGTAAAGGTCATTGGTAAACAGTGAAATAGATACTTCAGTATTTAAGAAGCACATCTAATTTTGGTTTGGTAAATGATGGAAGTTCTAATACCAGGTGCAGTGTCATTTGTTATATGGACTTTGATTATGTTGGTGATTTGGATAGAATAAGATTTCTGACAGGTTATATCTTCACTCTTTCTCATTGTGTCGTTAGTTGAAAGGCTACTTTATAGTCTACAGTTTCTTTGTCTATGATAGAGGTAGAATATATGCCAGCAGTAGAAGCAGTGAAACAATCTATTAGGCTTAGAGGTTGGTTTGTGATTTGCTTTTACAACATGATACTTCTATTGTATTTTGTGATAGTTAAAGTGTGATACACTTGACCAAGAATACTGTGCATCATGAAAGAACCAAACATATTGATATCAGATATTACTTCGTTCGTGACATTGTCTTTTAGTGTGCTATTGTTGTCAATAAGATAGTCACTATAGAGAATTCAACCGATTTATTAAACCAAACCAGTTCCATTTAATAAGTTCAAGCATTACTTGGACTTAATTGGTGTTTGTAGAAGATAATCACCCTTTGGAGCTTTTGACGACAGTTATTTGGTAAGTTGAGGAATTTCATATTTGAAAAACTTGCTTCCATTTTGAGCCAAGGTGGAGATTTGTTAAATATTGGCCCAAAACTCCAAGCCCAAAAATATTAACCTATTAAAACCCTATCCCATTTGTCTATATAATGTTTCCTTCCTTTTCTCAACCATTTGGTGCATTCAAACTAAGAACTACTTGTGACAAGAAACAGAAGAAAAATTAGAAAAGTTTCCGACTGTTTTCCATCTTATCCCCATCTAGTTCTTCTCATTCATTTGGCTAAAGCATTTGGTACTTAGGTGCGATAGAGAAGAAATAGAAAAAATTGATTGTTCCAACCTGCCTTTCCTTTTGGTGTTTACAATATTTCCCAGCTCGACCATTCTCTCCATTTTTCCCAGCCGTTTGTAGCCTTGGGTCTCTGTTTCTATTTTACAGTAGTCAAAGAAAACAAAAATAGTGCAGCTACTTGAAATTAAAGAGATTGTAGAGTCTACCCATTGTTAATATTTGTACGGTAATATTTGATTTAATAATAAGTTTGTTAATTTATCTTACTATATATTACCAATAAGTTAGAGAGAGATATTTTTTTTGGTATATTTGGATTTTGGTATATTTTGTGAAGCTCTCTGAAGATTGGTATTTATATCTCTATTTGATTATTAATGAATTTTTCTTAGTGTACTGTTGATTTTCTCATTATTTATTATTTTGTTGTTACCTATAATTATATATTTGTGCAACCAAAATTGAACCTCATCTTTCCTTCCCCAAGTGCTAATTTATAACATTTGGAAATTCCTATGATTTAAAGCTTCAAACTATAATATTCTAATTGTATGATCTTTTCGGCAATCAGATCTATGTATTCGTTCGACTAAGTTTTATTCATTGCATACTATTATAACAATAGATTTGAGCTGCCTGCAAGCTGATTTTAATCTTTATTTAATTTATATATACATGTAGAGTTTGTCCATTCACTAGGAAGAAATCCAACAAGGCAAACAAAATTTCATTCACAGCTCACAAAACAATGAAATTGTAGTTTGTGAGCTTACAGTAAAAAAAGGTTTGATAGGAAGCCGATAACTGGTATGTTAAACTTCGATTGTCTACCAAGGTTTTGAAAAATATAGAGAATAAAGGACTAGATTCTGTTGCTAAGAAGGCTGGAATCGTTCTTCGCAAGGAATGATTCATATATCGATTGTTGTAGGTTCTTGATTCTTTTGACAAGCCAAGGTTAATAATCACCGCAAATATTTTTTCTTCGTCGTTTTTAATTCTTGTAGTTTGTTTCTTGTACCAATCAATGCAAGCATTTCAGTTTCATGATATAGCATCAGGGTTGTGCATAATGCTCTTGTTTGTGATTTTTACTTAGGGTTTCATGATATTTGCTCTGAGACTCATGTAATCTCTTGTTCATTACCATCAATACAGGATGGCAATGTTCAACCTTGAACGCAAGGAATAGTATGGAAAGCATCAGCAAGTAACTGCATTAATTTTTCCCTTGTTGCCAATTGAACTCAAACAATTCTTATTATCCAACTTTAGTAGTTCACTATATGGTCTGTAAATAAGACTCTGCTTCAAGTCAGTCACAGGTTTAAATTGATTTCAAATATTATCTACCGATTTTGATCTGACACTATATGTGTCACCAATAATTAGCAAAAAAATGAATAAAAATCTCCAATTTTAAGTTGATTCACTCACTTTTCAGCAACTCTTGCTCATGTATATACATGCATTGGTCGTACATGCATCGATACAATAAGTTGTGACATGTGAGAATTGGATTCGGTTAAACTACACCAAACACAAGTAGCACTTAAAAAAATTAAATTTCTATGGCAGGGATATATACTTAACTTTGAGAGTGCTTTCTATTTTTTTTTTGGGTCAAGGCTCTCTAAATTTGGTATAGATTCATTATGTAGAGCAAGCATTAAACCACTTTCAATCCCCTTTTCTTATCACAAAATTGACAAAAGAGTAGACAATTAGACATGAGGAAATCTGTTTTAACTAAGGAAAACTCCTGCATATTCTAGCACTTAGGTTTGTTTAAATAACAATATAAGCACATTAGGTTTTAAAAGTACCAAATAAATCTCTTTTGACATTAGTTTAATACTTTTTATGCACTTTTTCAACTTAAAAAGACTTACGATGGTCTAAAACGTATTAAATTTAACACTATTTGACAATTGGTTTTTATTAAGTAAAAAAAAAAACACTTAATGCCAAAAACATTTGTTAAGTCTAACCATGCAATATATGTTTGTTATTGAAAGTTTAAAGTTACGGATTTAATTAACTAGAGGGAGGATGAATAGATAATTTTTTAAATGATGTCTAATTAAAAAATCACAAGCGATTAGATATGCAATCGTGTGTAATTATTATAAAGTGAAAATAAATAAAAACTTGACATATAGAAACAACCTAAGTCATAACAATAATCTAAGAGAAAAATCACTGGTCCATCAGACCATCTAACTGTCCACTTAAATTAATTCGATTATAAAGCCAAATATTAAACTACCCTTTAAGATAAAATCCCAAGGTAATCTACTTACGATCCTTCACTTTTTCACAGTCTATACAAGATAGACGTATGAATTTGGACCAACGTTCTGACTCTTGAGTCACATGAGCAATCAAACATGTTTAGCAAGCACCTGAAAAGTTAGTACAAATAGTACAAGTACAAAGTGTGTTCTAGAATAGATTCAGTAATTAAAAAACCCTAGCTAGATTATTCAAGAATTAAATAAGTTAAAATAAATCATCTAGCAAACCTTAGAATAAACAAATTAAGCACAAGTTTAATAAAAATAATCTCTTTAAAATTAAATAATTATGATCAAACACAAAATTATTTATCCAAACATGCAAGAACCTAATCAAGAAAAATCTATATGAACATGAAATCGTAGTATCATAAAAAAAGACTAACTTATTAATCAATTAAATATAACCACATAATGTTTGATAGATCAATTCAAGAAAGAGCCTAACAAAATATGATTCAGTTTTTGTAAAATGATTTGAGTGAAAGAAAAAAAATTAGAATAATAGAATAAGTGTAGTTGTTTAAAAATAAGGAACATTAGGTTATTTATACATAGGAGATGAACTCTTAATTCTAGGTTAAAGAGCATTTACCATTATGTCTATTAAACAATTTATAGAGTAACAATTAATAGGGTATAATAAAAGGACACTTTGGCCCAAGTACCTAAATAAGTTATATGTTGTAATCCTAACCGCTTGATCAATCTAGTCCAAGATCAATCCATCAATCGATCGAAAGCAACCTGAGATTAGGTAGATTAAACATGATTAATCCTTGATTGATCTAGTTTCTCGATCGATTGATCTAGTTTCTTGATCGATTGATCCCAATTTCTATCGATCTATCCCAATTTGCAAATCATCTTGAGAGGACATAGATAGTATACGACCAATCCTCGATTGACCTATCACTTAGATTGATCGACTCACCACATCAATCAATCAACCAATATATATACCAAAGTTTATAAGTGTATAATATGTATTCTAACGTGTTTAAGAACATGTATATACTTGAAACATATTGACTTGATACTTGAAAGTTTCTTCGACTTGAATAGCAGATATTAAAATGCGACTAGAAAGTAGTTTACATTTAAACATTTTGTTCATGAATATCACCAACATTCATAAATCTTACAGTTATTGTTGAACCAAAAGGTCTAATTTGTATTTAGACCAACTCAAGGGAGATAATTATAAATTATCCTTTAAACTAATTATGTTACACCCTTTAGATGAGAAAAAGAAATGGCAATCCCATCTTAAAGGTTCTATGGGAGAAGAGTCTTGAAGAAGAGTTAAAACTTTTAGCATCTTTAAGAGTTGATGTGCTGACATCAGCTTTATATATCAACCCAAGATTTTACCAGGGTGAAGGGTTGGTTCTATGTGTAGGGCATCCATGAGAAAGCTTCTCACAACTAGAAATGAATGACCACCAAGATGTTGGATGACACATGCAGTTGATGTCAAACTTAGTACATGGTTGGGTTTAATATCTAATGCTTTCTTGAATTATTTCAGGGCTTCTTTGTGGTTACCCTTAGCTTCTTGGATTAACCCTATCAAAATTTACAAATTTAGGACATTAAAAAAGAGGTTAAATTTACACTTCAACAATTAGGGTATATTCGTTTTATGCTTATGAGACACACTTATGACATCAAAATATGTTTATGAAACAAAATATGTTTTAGCAGAAGATGTGCTCCTTTCTAAAAGGTTTTTTTTCTTTCCCTAAAATAACTTTTGATTAAAATCAATTTTTATAGAAACACATGTAAACATACTTTGGAAACAAAATAACTTTATTCAAGCTTCTAGAAATTATGGTTGGTATGGTAGACAAGACTCACTATCTTAGTTTGAGTCATATGTAACGATTGATCAAAAAACAATATCCTAGAAATTGTATGAATTATATATTTTTACTTTAGTCTAGAAATGTATCCTAATAATGGTTAAGAGATTGTGTTTAGGATTTGTATACAAGTCATCCATAAATAAGTAAATAAAATGTGTCAAAGATGAACGTACATGTGTAGTACCATCTGGAAGTAGAGTGAGGGTTGATAGCTAGTGTTGGAGATTGTTGTTATAGACCTTAATTCAAGGAGTAAATGAAGGAGTGGCCACTCTTAATTTAAGGAGTAAATCAAGGCATAACGCAAGGAACCCTTAATTTAAGGAGTAATTCAAGGAGTTAATCACCCTATATATAGATGTATTATTGTAATGAATTCATCATTAAATGATCATTCCAATTGAGAGAAAATCTTAGAGAAAAAAGCTTTAGTGAGAGAAAATTGAAAGCAATTTTCTTGGGTGTAATTGGGTTGTGAGTTGTGAGTGTTGTAAACACCTTGTATAATTTTTCATTTTTAGTAAAAATATCTACAGTATGTTCAAAGACATAAACAAAATTAGTCGAACTTCGTTATCAAATTTATGTGTTATATTGTCTATTTTTGCTTTCTCATATATATAGTTTATCGGGAATTTGCATAGTTTCCCAACAACTGTTATTAA
Organism: Hippophae gyantsensis; assembly: GCA_030763125.1. Classification (NCBI taxonomy): domain Eukaryota; kingdom Viridiplantae; phylum Streptophyta; class Magnoliopsida; order Rosales; family Elaeagnaceae; genus Hippophae; species Hippophae gyantsensis. The sequence goes on from CM061039.1 coordinate 41,920,547, forward strand.
AGCTTTTGTGATGATTTCTATCAATTTTGTTAGTGATATTGGTTTGTGGATGGATGTATTCTAATACACGGTGGTTCACATGAATAGTTATAAACAATCTGGAGGAAGTCATATTTGAGTGGGAGCAATGGTCATAGATGAAGGAAAGTTGAAACTCAAGAAATTCAATGGCACAGATTTTGGGTTTTGGAAAATGCAAATAAAGTATCAAAGAAGTCTGTATCAACCTATCTCAGGGAAGAAGCTAGAGGCTATGATGGAAGAAGATTGGAATCTTCTAGATAGAAAATCCCTCGGAGTTATTATATTGATACTATACCGCAATGTTGCTTTTAATATAGCAAAGGAAAAGACCACGATGGGTCTTATGGAAGCTCTCTCCAATATGTATGAGAAGCAATCGGCCTCAAACAAAGTGCACCTGATGAGGCATTTTTTCAATTTGTGGATGACAGAAGGTGCATCGGTAGCTCAAAATCTCAATGAACTCAACACAGTCATAACCTAGTTGAATTCAGTTGAAATTGAATTCGATGAAGAAGTACAAGCATTGATATTTTTGTCTTTTCTACCAAAAAGCTAGAATGCTACTATCATGGTTGTGAGTAGCTTGTTAGGAAGCAATAAGTTAAAATTTGGCGATATTCATAATCTAGTTCTCAGTGAAGAGATCTGACGTAGAGAGTCGGGTGAATCGTCAACCTTTTTAGTTTTTCATACAGAGTCAAGAAGAAGAAATTCAACTAGAAGAAATGGACGTGGTAGAAAAAACTACCAAGGTAGATCAAAGGAGAGGAGGTCCAAATCCAAGAATCCCAATAATCTCATAGCTTGAGGACTTTCAAGTGTTGGAATTATGGGAGAACCATGTACTACAAAAATCAGTGCAAGAGTACACCGAAGGAATAGGAAGCAAAGATAGAGGCAAATGTTACTTCCACTCAAGGAGGAGATGATGCATTGATATGGTCTTTGAAGAGCAAGGAAGAATCTTCGGTGTTAGACAGATAACTGTATTTTATATAGTTATTTTCATCTATTTTAATAATTATAATTGCTATGTTCTTGACATTTTTGATTAATTTTAGTTAAATAAATTAATATTTACTTTTTATTTGTTAAGGAATATATTTTCAAGAAAATTAAATAATTTGAATCGAAAACGTATTTAATTGCAAATTTATGTATAATAATATAATTTCAAATAAAAGGGTACTTAATTGCAATTTATAAAAAGTCTAAAAATATAATTTAAATTAATGTTGGGCTTAATTTTAATTATTAAAAGTTTAAAATTTAATTTAAATTAGAAAAGGGCTTTATTGTAATTAAAGAAAGTTTAAAATGTAATTTGAAATATATTTGTGGGTTAAAATGCAATTAAGAAAACTTAAATTTATATGCAGGAAAAAGAGGCCACGCACTCAATCACAATCGTGCATCACCAACCGTGCGATCAGGTAACGAATGGTTGCGATGAGACGCGTAAGACCAGACACGACAAAAGAGAATGGACACGGGATTTCAGGTGCAACGCTTAGCACGCCAGTGGGGCCCACTTACCGCGTAAGCCGGCGTGCAGGGTGGGACCCACGTGTTTGTTACATGTCTGCCAAAGGTTGTGATCGCGTGCGGCTGAACCACGTGCAATCGTTCCCTCCAGCCATTTAAAGTATGCCACGTGTCCCACAGTCCCCTTGAACGAATCATGAGCAGACGCGTGGCACGTTTTGGTGAACGCAAAAGAGTAGAATCTCGCACGCGTTCCTGCCGCTGTCCCCCACTTTCTCGGCGCCTCTACTCCCGTGTGGCATTTCTACATGCGCCCGTCCTTGAGTGCCAATGATATGCTACCATGTGTCCCACTTTAGCTTTCAACGAATCACATGGCGACACGTGGTAGCGAGAATTGAAAAAAAAGGAAGCAGCGACGCGTATGTTCCTAGTTTACGTTTTCGATATCAGTTTTTGTGTTTCGATACAATTTTGTCCCCCACACATATTTTTAAATTAATTTTTCCATCATTAGTTGTCCCCCACGTGTATTAAGAAAATATATTTTAAAATGTATTTTTTTAGAAATTTGATGTTATAAATAGGGGATAGTATGAAGAGTTTAGAAAGTTTTGGAGAGTTTTAGAGATTTTATAATTTTTGTGTTGTTCGGTTCTGGACTGTGGAACACGCAGAAGCCATTTTTGGCTTCTGTTGTGTTCTATGTGTGCCAAATATTTTCGCTACTTGATGTTTTAATTTCCTTTCTTCTTCTTTTAATTTTTCTGTATCTGCTGTAATTTTTATTTTAAATTTATGAAGTAATTTAATTTTTCTAGGGTTGCATTTGATCTAAATTTATGAAGCTTTGATTTTAATTATTTTTGATAGATTTATAAGACGTTTGATTTGTTCGTTCTATTTTGTGCTTAATGCTTTTTGATTATTTACGAATTTTATCAAATTGATCCGTGGCACATAAATAAACTTGGAAGAGGCATTTGTGTGTATATTGCTCGTAGATAGAATGACATGTATGATGAAGGATAGAAATATATCCTAATTGTATGTGTGGCCATTTGAGAACTTAAAACTTAATGAATCTTGGTAAATTTAATTCTCATAGGAATATAGTGAATTAATTTAACGAGGTGTGTTTATACGGAGCTTGGAAGAGATGTATGGATAAAATTAGAAGTTTTCGGTTGACAAATTAAATGTACAAAAAAATATAAATCAAAATAAAATAACACGATTTGAGTGGATTAGTTTGGTGAAAAATTGCAATCCTAGATTTCTTTTATTTTGTTATTAAACTCTTTTCTTTACACTTTTTCCAAATCAACGATCGTTTTGGATAAAATCAGAGAAAAATAATTTTAGTACTCAACAAACTATAGTAACAAATCTCCGTGGGAACGATACTTTACTTACAAATCTTATTACTTATGACCGTGTATACTTGCATATTTTATGTTCTCCAAAAGAGACAACAAGTTTTTGGCGCCGTTGCCGGGGATTTGTTTACTATTTTCATTGTTGATATTAATACCAATCAATCTGATTTTAATTCAAAAAAAAAACAAAAAAAATTATTCTTATTGTTGCTTGTTTATTTTTTTTTTTTTCAATTTTCTCGTAAGTTGAGATTTTGTTTGACACACAAATCTTAACTTACAAAAAGAAAAAAAAAGAAAAATCTTTTATTGTTATTGATCGTTGCTTAATTTATTTTTCAATTTTCTCGTAAGTTGAGATTTTGTTTGACATACAAATCTTAACTTACAAAAAGAAAAAAAAATTGAGAAGTCAAGCTAAAGACTATAAATCAAGCGCTTCTTGGGAAGCAACCCATGTGTTTTATATTTATTTTTTATTTTTCGCATGTATTCCTTTTTATATTTTGTTATGTTATTTTTTTTTCTTCCGTAGGTGCAATTTAGAAGAAATGAAGCTATTTTGGATTTTAACCAATCAAACAAACCAAGAAGTTTCTTTAAACCCATCTCATATGTTCTTTAACTTTCACACATTGAGGACAATGTGTATATTAAGTTTGGGGGTGGTAGATATATTGAACGTAATTGAAATACTTTCTGGTTGTTATTGCTTGTGAAATTTTTTTTTTGTTTGTTTGGTTGATTGAAGATATTTTGCTATGAATAGTGATTTATTTTTATTTCTTTGATTTAAATGATGCATAGCTCTTTGAAAAATTTGAATAATGTCTAAGTGATGAATAATTTTTACGTATGTTTCATTTTTACAAGAATAAATATTCATGAGCACCAGTCTTGAATGTTGAGTTGCTATGATAATTTAGAGAAGGTTTATGTGAGTATGGAAATTGATTGATTTTTGTGTTGTCACAGTTCTTAGAATTTGTTTGATTTTCTCTCGAGGCAAAATTATAGATAACATTTAACTAAGAAAATGATTTAGGCTATCTTTGGATCGTTTGAGCCTTTCTATCTACCTTCACATGTATTATCCATAGTATACCCCTTTTGAGCTTCAAAGTTTATATATATATATATATATATATATATATATATCTCATTTCCAAAGCCTACTTGATAAGAAAATATATGTGTAAATATATCTATTTTTCTTATCTCACTAACATTTGACAATTGTTAGTAAATATTTAAAGATATATAGGAAAAAAAGGGATACTAAAAAAAAAGAAAAAGAAAAAAAAGAAATAGAAAAAGAAAAAAAAAGAAAAAGAAGAAAAAGAAGAAAAAGAAGAAAAAGAAAAGAAAAGAAAAAAAGAGAGTATTGTATGTGATGATAAATCCCAAATTGGGAAGAATTTATTGTGATGATAGAAGTTATCTTTTTCAATCCTAAAATGTTATGCTTGGGAAAAGTTGAGCTAAATATTATCCCTTATCCTACCTTTACCTAAGCCATACATTACAAGCTTAATAAAGTCCTATTGATTTGGTGTTTTGTGTTTGTCTACATTAGTGGAGAGAGAAATGAAAAATAAACTTATGAGATTTGTGATTTCATGAAAAATTGTTTGATTTTATATTTGTATAAACTGATCCGGATTCCATGTGATGAAATATGAAAATACTTCATACACACACTAAAATTCATTGTGAAAATGTTATATACTTTTAAATTGATTTTGATGCTTAGATAAAATTCTTTTATTTCTTTGAGTTATGTTATTTGGAATGTTTAAAAAGAGATATTTTGAAAATCACTATTTTAAATGCAGTTATCTTTGTTTTATTTCCTTCATTTTGCTCGAGGACTAGCATAGACTCTAAAGCATTGTTCCATGCTACTTCATAGAATGAATTCTTTAAGAAATATATCCCCAAAAACCTAGAAAAGGTATATCTTGGTAATGATCAACCATGTGCTATTATTGGCAAAGGTGTAGTGAAGATTAAGTTGAACGAGTCTATTTGGGAGCTGAAGGATGTCAGGTATATTCCTGACCTAAGAAATTACTTAATCTCAATAGGATAGTTGGCTAGTGAAGGCTACACTATGATCTTCCATGGTGATGATTGGAATATTTCAAAGGGTACAATGATGGTTTTTCTAGGAAAGAAGAGTGACACTTTTTACATGATAGTAGAGGCACTTTGTTTGATTGAAGTTGCAGTAGGCAATGAAACACCAAATTTGTGGCATAAAGACTAGGTCATATAAGTGAAAAGAAGATAAAGATTATGCACTCAAAGGGAAAAGTTCCAAGTATACAATTGGTGAAGATATACATGTGCGAAGATTGAATAATTAGAAACCAAAAGAGAGTCCGCTTTCAGACAAGTGGTAGAACCCCAAAGAAGGAAAGGCTAGAGCTCATTCACCCTGATGTTTGTCTTTCCTTGATCACTCATCCATTGGTAGGAAACACTACTTTGTGACTTTTATCGTTGATCACTCTTGGAAGGTATGAGTTTACTTTCTAAATAATAAGTTTGAAGTATTTGAGGCTTTCAGGAGATGGAAAGCTATGGTTGAAAATGAGACAGGTTTGAAGATCAAAAATCTCAAAACCGATAATGGTGGTGAATATGAAGACACCAGATTCAAAAACAATTTCTATGAGTATGTGATTAGAATTAAGAGAACTATGCCAAGAACCCCTCAACACAATGATGTAGCTGAGTGTACGAACCGAACGTTGACAAAAAGATCCAAAAGCAATCGAATACAGTCAAGTCTACCAAATTATTTTTGGGCAAAAGTAGTCAATACAGTAGCTTACTTGATCAATCAAGGCCCATCTGTTCCATTGAATAACAGAATACTAGAGGAGATATAAAGTGAAAAAGAGGTAAAACTATCACATCCAAAAAATTTCAATTGTGTAGAATTTTTGCATATCAGTGATCAAGGAAAGAATAAGCTTGATCCCCAATCCAAGAAATTCACCTTCATCGGCTATGGTAAGGATGAGTTTGGCTACTGCATTTGGGATGATGAAAACAAGAAAGTGATCTATAGCAAAGATGTGATTTTCAACAAAAGGGTAATGTATAAAGGACATGCATAACACAGATGCCAATGACTAGAGTAGAATGAGTCAATATTTGTAGATGTAGATGATGTCCTAGATAGTCCTATGACAGAACCAATTGTAACATACCCTTAGCTAGAGGAACTCGCTGGATAGAACAGTACGCAACAGTCTTAAACATCATAACCTCATACTCCAACTCCTATATTGAAAAAGGTCTTCTTGACCTCACGTACCTAATAGGAGATACATGAACTATATGTTGCTGATTGTTGGAGTGGAATCTAAATACTATGATGAAGCTAGTTAGACTCGAGATGCCAACAAGTGGAAGCTTACCATGAAAGAAGAAATGAAATCTTTCATCTCTAACCAGACATGGGAACTAACTCAGTTACCCATAGGGAAGAAGGCACTTCATAACAAATGAGTGTACCAGGTGAAAGAGAAGCATGATGATTCTAAGAGATACAAAGCCCAACTAGTTGTCAAAGGATTTTAGCAGAAGGAAGGAGTTGACTACACCTACATTTTTGTTCCCATTATGAAGCTCAATACTATCATATCAATGTTGAGTATTATAGCTATTGAAGATCTTCATCTTGAACAGTTGGATGTGAAGATTGCATTCCTTCACGAAGACTTAGATAAGGATATATACATGTACCAACCATAAGGTTTCTCATAAAGAGGGAAGAAGAACATGGTGTACAGACTTAAGAAGAGTTTGTATGGCCTGAAACAAGCCCCAAGACAGTGGTACATAAAGTTTGACACCTTCATGCACAAGGAGGGTTTCTAGAAGTGCAATGCCAACCACTATTGCTAATTTAAGAGATATAGGTCTAGTTATATCATTTTACTACTTTATGTTGATGATATGTTAGTAGTAGGTTCAGATATGGATGATATCAGAAGGTTGAAGCAACAATTGTCAATGGAGTTTGACATGAAATAATTGGGTCCAACAAAGAATATTCTAAGAATGAAAATCATAAGAGATAAGAAGAGAGGATACTTGCAATTATCTCGGGAAGAGTACAACAACCATGTTTTCCAAAGATTCAATGTCGGTGATATTAAGCCAATTAGCACATCGTTAGACAATTATTTTTTCCTATCCAAGGATCAGTCCCTTTAGATGGAGAAAGAGAGAGATAATTCATGGCTAAGGTTCCTTAAGCCTCATCCATTGGATGTTTGATGTACATTATGGTCTATACGAGACCAAACATTATCCATACAGTAAGAGTTGTTAGCAGGTTTATGTCAAATCCAAGAAAAACTGAATGGGAAGTAGTCAAGTGGATTTTTAGGTATCTATAGGGAACCGCAGATAAGTGTTTGTACTTGAGTAAATGATAGTTAAAAGTACAAGGCTATGTAGACACATAATTTAGAGGTGAAGTTGATCATCAAAGAAGCACCAATAAATATTTACTATTGGAACTACAGTTGTTAGTTGGATGTCACAGATACAGAAGATTATCACTACATCCACTATAGAGTTTGAGTATGTAGAAGTGATTGAAGCTAGTAAATAGATGATATAGAGTCAAGGATTGTTAACTGAGTTAGGATTCAAATAGGAGAAGAATGTTTTGCATAGTGATAGTTAAAGTGTAATACACTTGGTGAAGAATTCAGCACATTCTAGAACCAAGCATATTGGACTTCATTATCACTTCATTATATCTCTATTAGAATATGATGTGTTAATACTAGAGAAGATTCAAGGAAGAAAAAATCCAGTAGATATGTTGACAAAGGTGGTGACTATTGACAAACTAAAGTTGTGTTCAACTTTAGTTGGTCTGTTAGAGTAACAAGACTAGAAACATTGCTGCATTGATCAAGGTATAAAGACAGATTGAAATCAGTCTTCAAGTGGAAGATTGTTGGAGATTTTTTTCAAGGACCTTAACTCAAGGAGCAAATCAAGGGATAAATCAATGAATAACCACCCTTAATTTAAGGAGTAATTTTCTTGGGTGTAATTGGGTTGTGAGTTATAAGTGTTGTAAAAACCTTGTATAATTTCTCATTTTTTAGTAAAAAGATCTGTAGTAGGTCTGGAGATGTAAACAAAATTTCCTGAACTCCATTATCAAATTTGTGTGTTATATTGTTTATTTTTGTTTTTTCATAAATCTGACTTATCAAAAATTTGCGTAAATTGCAACAACTAGGGACTTGGATGGACAGATCTCAGCATCTCGCCAATGTGAGTAGCTTATTATATATTAGCTAAATCATGCCATTTTTTCACTTCCAAGCTTGTGTCAAAAATTTCTTCCATTCTGTAAAAATATTTGAAACAACATCATATGATCCTACTATTTTACAGTGGTAGTCTCTCGGGGATGATAAATAGATGCATACTTTGAACTCCAACTCTATGCTTTCCTTAATTTCATATCAAAATATTCATTATTCATATCACTAAAGAAATTGTTTGAAGATAAAATTTTGACTAATAATATTGTAAAACATCTCTATTATTAAGCATTGAAGACTCATTGTGTGATACTAAGAGTACTGACGAATCATGTGCAGCAATCACATTAAGCTAGTGAAATTTACTAAAGGCAGAAATTAATGGCACGTCCCTTGCCCACTATAAAGCTTACTTGGGGTTTGTTTCCTTTCGCTTCTATTAGAAGTAATTTCCATAAAGAATGGCATTTTAAACCCTGAAAGCAATTCTAGCAAATTTGTTTTCTGTTTGGTTCATAAGTGTTTAATGTCATAAATGCTTTCTGTGGTCTTAGAAAAAACATAAAAAGCATACCCTTAATGCAATAATCTATTATTCAAACTTGAGATTTTGTTTGAGTTAAACAACAGGAATCCCAAGCTAATCTAATGGAAGAATGGGAAAAGGTTAGGAAAAGGTTAAGTATAACCAGATATGCATTTCAATGAATAACCATACCTTTATAAGCCTCCACTGAGAACTTAAAATTTTACTCCAAACTTGAAGAACAACGAGTATATAAGGGTATGTTTCTATTGAATTCTTTAACTATCCATGTGCCATTTGAAGTTTTGGTTTAGTTCAAAACAGTTCTCATTGACCCTATTTACCAGTTTGATCTATAGCAGCAAGTAAAACACTAAGCAGTTTGTCATTCTTGTCACCTAGTTGCATTTTCCATCCATCATCGAAATTGCATTGTAGACGTAATGAATTCTTTTACCAATGTCAGTCATAGTCAGACCATAAATCTTAGATGCCAATAATGATTCCAATAATCAGTCTTCATTCTTTATATTGCTCAATATGTTCTTTAGAAGATGTAGAGCAACCATGTTTTTATCTTCCCTTGTTGTAACAAAGAGCAAGAGTGCAAAAGTTCTCTCTTCTTTCCATAGTTCCAGGAAACAATCCTTTAACTTGACAGGCTAGGGCTTCTAATTTCCTCAAACATATTAGGCACAAGATTGATGGATCCCATAAAATCTTTCCTGAACTAAATTCTTTAGTATAATCATCAAAATAAAAATAGCCTCTTCTAGATTATTTCTTGGTATAAAAGAGCCCTCCAATTGTGACCAAAGATTCCAATGATAAAGAAGGGCTCTTCGGTATGACTAATAGCATCATACACTACTATAACAAATGGATTTTAAGTCGATTCGAGATGACTTTAATTTTTAAGTCGATTCTAGGGTAGAACCAACTTAAAATTTAAAGTCGATTCTACCATAGAACCGACTTAAAATGGTATAACCTATAAACATATTTTGGTTATTTTTTGCTAGCCTATTTCCATGTTTTAAATCAAATAACAACAGAAAAAACTAGAATATGTTTAAAAGAGTTTTTAAAATTTCTTATTAATTTAAACCTGGATATTAATTAATTACTTAAGAACCAACTTATAAAAAAAATAACTTACGTACAATGTATATATACAAATTTAACTTAATTACAATATCATTCAATATTATAAGCAAACATATATGTGCATGGTATATTAGAATAAAATTATTTATATCTATTACTATATGCAATTTTACAAGATATGCATGTAATAATAAGATACCTATGCCAGTCCATATCATTAGATTCTTCTTTTGATTCTTCTTGCAACCTTATAATTTGAAGCACCTGTTTTGCTCATTCTTTTCGTAAATCTTCAAAAATTTGTCTATCGTAACTCATTTTACTCTAACAAAAGAACTACATGTATTTAAATTCAAAATAACAATTTCACATCATGAATTCACAAAAATAACTTATATATGTTGAAAGATTAGTATATTAGTTATTTAACAAGTATATATGTAGCATTACCTCAATATTCTCACGACCTCAAATAACGAGGTTTAAAAAACTGACAAACTTACTATGTGAAATATTAAATCTAAAGTCTTTGAGGCTAACAAATTTAAAGTATGATTATGAAATAAGTGAGCACATAAAATATCACCTAACAAGTATTACAATTCTAGAAACATAAATAAACAAAACTTATTTCATAATTAATATCATAAATTCATTGAAAACAACTTATATGTTAAAATAGTATATTAGTTAAATAGATTACCACATCTTTAACTCATATGTTGATATTTGAGATGATATCGCTCATAAATTTCATAACAAAGTAACACATATAACTCTATCACTTTGCTGTGGAACCTTTAAAAAACAAGTATACATTGTTTTTCAATTCAAATATCTTTATTATTCAATTGTACAATTCATTAAATTAATAAAATTCTTTCTCAATATTCATTTGTAGATACCATGACTTTATCCCATATAAGCTTTTATGATTTTTAAGGACTATACCCTTACTCTTATTCCATAGCTTCCATGCCCTATCAAAGTTTAAAAGAGTTAGTATTTTCATCTTTATTCAATATTACAAAGAAAATAGAAGAAAAATAGGTACTTATAACTCTTAAATTTCAACAACTATTTTTGTGTCTTTATTCAATTTTATGAAAGCCAAGTCATAATACCAAGCATGATTTCCATATAGATCAATTTATGCTATAAATTGTTTAGACATAATTGATCTATAGAGGAAATTAAATAAATTTGAGAGAACTATTTAATTATTTTTCTTGATTAAATAACATACATAGTTTCTAGGTAAAGATGTACGATTCTTATGCATGTGATCCATAAGTGATGAACTTAATGAGTGGATATGCAATTTAATTGACATGAGAGTATAATTAGGTTAATCATTATGTGGTTTGTAGTTTACTTGAGGGAGAAATACATGTTAGGTTAGACTCAATTGATCATACACTACTACAAAAATGGTTATTTAAATCGAGATTTAAAGTCAATTTTTGGTGAAAACTAACTTAAGACACGTACATTGTAGCATCGGTTGACATGTAGAACTGACGCTACACATAAGACGTAGCATCAGTTCTACGTGTCAACCGATGCTACACGTGGATACCGTCGGTTGACACATAGGACTAACACTACATCCTACCTATAGCGTCGGTTCTACATGTCAACCGACGCTACACATATGGATATTTTCCTTTTCTCTTCTTTCTTCCCCATATAGAAACAATATTCCAACGCTACATAACTCTTAAAAACCCAAAACCTCCTCCATTCCTCATCCACTCTTTTTCGGCCACCTACAACCACCAATTCCAACATCGTTTAGTGAGTTTCTTCCTCTCTAATTCATCTTCTAAATTCTATATTTTTTTGAGTGAAATACTCAAATTTTTTATACCCATTTTCTCATTTACAAAATACCATTTTTCTTTATTTCCTTCATTTTTTCACTTCATTTACTCTTGTAAGTATTTCTATTAATCCTACGCACTTATTATTCACATTTCTTTATTTTTTTTTGTATATTATGTGTTATTATTTATGTGTATAAATTTTTGTATTATGTAGGTTTTGTATTACATGTATGTTATTATTTTTATTATTTAGGTTTTGTATAAATTTTCGTAATGAAATAAATTTATATATTTATGACTATGATTTAAGGTTGGTTTTTAATTAATTTATTTTTGTTAATGTGAAATGGGAAAGACATGATTCAACAATATGATGCTCATTAAAAATTTAGGTTTGAAGTAGTGTAGTTATTTAAAAACATATTAATCATCACAAAATTGTTATATAAATCTTATATTTGAAATCAACTCAAATGATATGGCATATTATTATTAGTAATTACAATCAGTCTTATATAATTATATTTATTATTATATATTTGTTATGTTTGGTTTTTATGTATTTATTTTTATACGATGTTTTGATAGATATTCTAATAATTAGGGAATTCATATATAATAATATTTGAAATATATAGGTTGGATACATATTTAATATGTTTAATGTCATTAATAGAAAATAGACAAATCTTGGATTTCAAAGTGTATAATTGAGTAAATGCCCATGCGTTAAATGTAAAAATGAGCAATTTCATGATGTTGATGAGGTTAAGTATCACCTTATCCATAGTGGTATTATATTGAGTTATAAATGTTGGTATTATCATGGAGAAAATATTGATAATACTCATAGGGAAGAGATAAATAAGAATATGAGTGGATTATATACATCTTATCATAATGTATCATGGTGTTGAAGATGAACTACATGAGGATGATCTCGAAACCTTTAAAAATATTATAGAAGATGTTAAAAAACCGTTGTATCCAGAATGCAAGAAATACACTAAAATGTCGGGATTGGTTCATTTGTACAATGTGAACGCAAGAAATGGTTTTTCTGACAAGGGATTCACATAATTACTAAATGTACTAATAAATATGTTTCTTGAGGGTATTGAGTTGCCATCTTCAATGTATGAAGTGAAGAAATATCTTAGTCGATTTTGCATGGAATATCTAAAGATTCATGCTTTTCCAAATTATTGCATTCTTTATAGAAAATAATATGAGACATTAGATGATTGTCTGATGTGTAAAGAATCGAGATGGAAGCATGCTACAAATGAGACAACACCTAAGAAAGGCATGCCCACAAAGGTTCTTTGGTACTTTCCTCTGATTCCTCCCTTTCAAATGTTGTTTAAAAGTACAAAGACATCAAAAATGTTGACTTGGCATTTAGATAATCGATTTGATGATAGGGTGCTATGTCATGCTTATGATTCTCCAAATTGGAAAGTAGTATATATAGCTATTGGCCAGTAATCATGGTAACTTTGATAAGGCATGGAAGCTGTGGAACAAGAGTTGGAGCATTTCCCTTAAAAAATCTCATAAGCTTATATGAGATAAAGTTATGGTATGTACAATCAAATATTACTAATTTAATTAATTTTACTATTGAATAATAAAGATGTTCGAATATGAAAAATAATGTACACTTGTTTTTTGTAGGTTTCACAACAAAATGATAGAGTCATATGTGGTTACTATTTCATGAAGTTTGCCTAACCAACCCAAGTAACAAATCGGAGTTATACTTGACTTCATATTTAGAGCTCATTATAGCATTAAAAATACTAGCTTGATTTCATATAGCTTCATATTTATAGACAAAAGATTAATACAGTGCTAATATGATTTCGAATGAATAAGGTTATTATTATATCACTTCAGTGTCGATATGGTAATCTCTTTTACTAATCTTTTAACATATATAAGTTATTTTTGTGAATTCACGATATCATTCTTATTTTAAATTTAATTACATATAGTTCTTTAGTTGGAATAAGTGGGGCTATGATATGCAAATTTTTTGATGATCTATGAGAAGAATGAAAAAAAAATCACTTTGTTCAAATTATAACATCAGAAGAATAATATGATGATCATGAATAACATAGGACAACACCATGGTAATTTTTATAATGCTTTAATTTCTCCATTCCTATGTCTCTGAAGTTTGGACTACTTGTTTGATGGATGTTTACGTGCTCATGTATTTAGGGTAATGAGTTGTTATATGGACCAACTATTTTTTGCCCAAACTCGATCTTATTTTTCTTACCTAGTTTCTTGGTCACTATGCTGGTGATTCTAAGCAAACCAAGCTTCCTCTCCTTAAAATAAAGTGGGAATATCAAAAAATTCATGACAAAAGAGATGACATCATTGTAATTGTACTTTACGTTAAATATATATGTATTGTATATAATTTTTTTTTGTAATAAATTTAATTCTCAAGTAATTAATTAATATTTAATTTTGTAATTATTTGTATTATTTAAACTATTTGTTAGACAGATTTTGGCTTTTAAATTGATTTAAAGTTGGTTAATTAGCCTACTTTAAAGTTTGTTTTTGGTGTAGTGATATAATTGATTGGTAATTATATTGAGTGAATTTTAGTTATTCATATGCTTAATAAATTGAGGGGATTAAGTATTCTTAGATATTTTCTCATATATCTTCTAAGCTACTAATTTTGAAATAATTAATTACTGCTATTTCCTTTTAGTTCTTCTAATTTTGCCTTCTCAAAACATAATAAATTTATCTTTACTTTTTAGTTTTAAAATTAATTTCTAATAACATAATGTTTGTGGAAACGATCTTTTTTTATCGTTGTATTACTTGTAAGGGATACATATACTTGCATACCTATTGTATACAACTCTAGCAATCAAGTTTTTGGTACCGTTGTCAAGAATTATAAACATTAGAAATTAATTTTATTTTATTTTATTTTTTTATTTTTAATTTATGTATTTAGTTATTTATTTTTAATTTTGACATCTCCTTTAAGGCTATTAGAAGCATATTTGGCTTTATTGCATGAGTGGATTCCTTGAGGGAGAAATTTTTCCATTAGATCCCGAAATCGAGCATACTTTGAAATCAATAATAAAATAATAACTTGTCATCCAAGTGGAAGAAGTGGCTAATCTATTAGAAATAAACAACTATGAGCTAAATTTGAACAACTACATACATTTAATGGATGATAGGATATAGCTATGAATGAATATGCAATAACTATGTTGGAAGGGTAGAATCCTACCATTAGAAGGTCAAACTTTCAAGCTTATTAGTCTCAACTAAAAATACTGATGTTTCAAATATTACAAATAGTTAGACGATTTAATAGATTACCAATAAAGGATCTTCATTTACATCTCATATTCTTTGTTGAAGTTGCAGATTCACTATTCAAGTTCAATAGTATGGCCGAGAAGGTATTAAGGCTCAGATTGTTCCCTTACTCTTTGCAAGACCGTGTTGTGTTTGGATAAACTCTTTGCCACCTTATTCCATTACAACTTGTATTGATTTGGGAGAAAAATTCTTGATTAAATATTTCTCATCAAATAAGAATACAAACAAATTAAAAGGAATCTTTATATGAAGTAGGGGAGAAATTCAAAGAATTGCTAAGGGAGTGTCCTCACCATGGTATCCCTCATTATATCCAAATGGAGACTTTTTACAATGGTCTTAATGCTCAAATAAGAACCATTTTTGATGCATCTGCTAATGAAACTCTACTAGCGAAATCTTATAATAAAGCTTATTATTTACTTGAGAAAATGCTAGCAATAATTATCAATGACCAATGGACAAAATAGCAGCCACAAGAATAGTACTTGAAGTGCATGAGGTAAATGATATCATGGTACTTAAAGCTCAAATGTCATACTTGGTGGATTTTTTTAAGGCTCAAAACTCACCAGTGAGTAAAAACCAGGTCCAAGATTCATATGTATCCTATGTCTTTTATGGTGGAGCTCATTTATTTGATAATTGTCCAAATAATCCTAAATAACCATACTATATGTGTACTATGAACCAAGAAAATAATTCAAACTCAAACACATATAACCAAGATAGAGACCATCCTAATTTCTCTTGGAGTAATAACAATAAGCAAGTTCATAAATAATTCAACCGTTAATCATTTCAACTACCTAGTTATCAACAACCATAACAATCATAAGCCTAAGAGAAGAAGCACCTTACTGAGAACAATATAAATACTTTAATGGGGATGATGAAAAATTCATCCAATTAGTAAATATGTAAGTGTCCACTCAAGAGACTTCCAATCAAAATTTAGAAGCCCAAATAGGGTAACTTTCCTAGGCCATAAGTTAAGCCCTCAAGGTAACCTTCCAAATGACACATATATAAACCCAAGAATAAATGGTAAGGGAAATTGCAATGTCATAGACTTAAGGAGTGAAAAACTTTAAAACAGGGACATGAGACTCAAAAAGATGAGAAAGAACAGGAAGCTAAAATGGAAAAGGATGAATAACTAGATAAACAAAGCACTGAAAATGAAATAATTCACCTAAAAAAGAGCAACCTCTACAAACCCACTATTCCTTTCTTATCAAAGACTAGAAAATCAAAAGTTAGATATACAATTTCCAAATTTTTTGGATATATTCAAGAAACTGCACATAAATATATCATTTGCACATGCACTAGAGCATATGCCTTTTATGCCAAATCTCTAAAGGACATTCTGTCTAAGAAAAGTAGGCTTGGAGATAATGAAATCATAGGCTTAACTAAAGGTTGTTGTGCCATCCGTGCTAGAAAACTACACCCAAAATTGAAAGATCTGGGAACATGAACTTTAAGAAAGAATTATATGACTTAGGTGCAAGCATTAATCTTATGCCATTATCAATCTTCAAGAGATTCGGGGTTGGTAAATCTAAACCCACTTTAGTAACATTAAAAATTATAGATAGATCAATTAAGTGACCCCAAGGTGTGGTAGAAGATGTGCTAGTAAAAGTAGACCAGTTCATCTTTCTAATTGACTTCATTATACTAGATATGAAAGAGGATCATAACATTCCTATCATACTTAGTCCCCCATTCTTAATGTTAATGAATGCTTTAGGATCGATGTAATAAATCATGATGATAAATTTAAAAAAATCTATTTAGTTACTCAAACTTAAGACTATTATACATGATATTATAAACAATGAAGTAAACTCACCAAGAAATAACTCAATCTATTTTAATTTTGAAAGTATGGAATCTATGATTTATATTGTTGATTGTGTGAAATATTTGGAGGCTACACCTCCCATGTTTATACCTAATTTGGTTGTAGCGAGTTTTGAGATAGGATCTAAGCTCAAACCATCTATTGAGAGGCCACTAAGGTTCGACCTCATACTTTTACCTAACCATCCCTAATCAAGTGGGCAATCCAAAGAGTCCAATAGAGAGGTGAAAAGGATACTGCAAATACATAAATTAGATGAGCTATGGTGGAGTGCTTATAAGAATGCCAAAAAGTATAAAAATAAAACAAAAATATGGCATGATAAAAGAGTTGAGCACGTTGTTTTTAAACCAAGACATTAAGTATTATTGAACAACTCAAAACTAAAACTGTTTTTGGGCAAACTCAATAGTAAATGGACATAGAGAAATGTAACTTAAAAGTTGATATGACCATCTAGACAAGGAATTTAAACATGACACTATTCATAGGTAACCTAACGTTATTATACTTAAATTTTTTATTATTATTTTTGTAAGTGAATAAATGTGTAGAGCAATGACATAATAAGATTGAGTAGTTTCAATGATAGATGTGGTGTTCCAAGACTAAAGGAGTTTTCTTTGTTTTTCCTTATTCATATCTACATGTACACATTGGAAGCAATGTGCAATTTAAGTTTAGGGTAGAAACTTCATTATCTATTTTAGTATTTAGTATGTATTTTTAATTTTTGGAATTTTTTTATTTGTACTATAATTTTAATCATGATTTGGGTAGAAATTTATAAATATATGGAAACCAAGTGCATGCATGCTTTATATGAAACGTATGAACCCAATGATAAAAATTGGTTGTCGTGACAAAGATAAGGAATGTGACATACTTGTTAAGAATGCAAGCTTTATTGATATGAAACGTATGAATCGAATGATAAAAATTGGTTGCCATGACTAGGATAAGGAATGTAACATACTCATTAAGATAATTACATTAATCATGTGATATGCTTGCTACTTTCGTTTGGATTGATTCAAATTTTTATGCACATTTTCATGATTGATTTTTGTGTTCTTATCAAGACAAATTTATGGTGAGTTATATGAGTTGAAGAGATCTACCATGTTTTAGAATCAATTTGATCATCCCTTGAGGCAAAATTATAAATAGTATTTAGCAAGAGAAATTATTTAGACCTTATTTGCATCAATTGAGCCTTTCAAGCTAACCAATGGTAATATCTTTAAGCCATATGTTAAACCTAGCCAATAAGCATTACTACTACCCTTGCACCTTTAGCTTATATAGAAAGAAAATGTGATCATTTGTTATGCTATAGAGTGAGGTCAATTTTATTGCACCCTATTTGAAAAAAATAAAAGAAAAAATCACAACACAATGACTCATATCTAAACAAAAAAAGGTTGAAAATAAGTTTGGGTGTTATGAAGTTACAAGAAGATGTAAAATAAAATAATATGAATAGAATGATAAGAGAGGGTGCATTAAAAAAAGTAAGTAAAAGTTCAATTAAAGTTAAATATTACATGATGAATAAGAAGAAAGCTAAGGTGTAGAGATAGACTAAATATCTTCATTTATCTACCCCCACCTAAGACTTACATTATAAGTATGTAAAACCATATCGATTTTTAGCTAAGTATATATTTATATTAATGGAAAAGGATGTTAAAAATATACTTATGAAATTTGTTCTAAGATTTAATCGATTAGAATGCTCATATAAGTTGATTTCAAGAGTGCATTGGAAGATATAATGTACAACACACACATGAATCAACTCTTCAAAAACCTTGCATACCCTTATATTGATGGAACATTGATTGATAGATATGTAAACCTTCTTGTAATGAAAATTGTACCCCATGGATAGTTTTGGCTAAATATGCATATATTAATAGATATATATATTTATGAATATACTACTCATGTCATTTTATCTAGTTACACTTGGCTTTACTTAAGGGCAAGTAAAGAATTAAGTTTGGGGGTGTGATAACTCTATAAAAGTAGAGTCATCAATGCACTTTTCTACTCAATATTTGTTATTTTTATTAAATAAGTAGTACTCTTGAGGTTAAAATATTAAAACATGAACTTTCTAGTGAAATGGGATGAAAATATATTTTTTGGGAATTTTCTAGAATTTTGATATATTTTTATGAATTTTTTAATATAGGACCAATCAGTAGATACCATGTAAGCAAAGATTAGCCAATCGGAGTGCACCACGTGTACTAGATGATGCAGAAATTATCATATGAGATTATTATGTATGAGATTTATGAACTTAATTATCTCTAACTTATTTATTAATCTAGGGGTCTTATGAACCCAATTTTTTACATGTGATGATCTAATATTTTTACCCCAATTATGATTTTAATTCAACTATACTATTTAATCTTATTTTTATAATATTAATTGTTTAGTAACAATTGATCTATAGAAGTAATTAAATAGATTTGAGAGAATTGTTTAGTTGTTTGTCTTGATTAATTAATATGAATAGTTTCTAGGCAAAGATGTATGATTATTATGTATATGATTCATAATTGATAAACTTAATGAGTAGTATGCAATTCAATTGACATGAAGGTGTGATTAGGTTAATTACTATATGGTGTGTAGTTTACTTGAGAGATGAATACATGTTAGTTAATTACTATATTTTCTCATATATATTCTAAGCTATTAATTTTGTGTTAGTTAATTACTACTATTTCTTTTTAATTCTTTTAATTTTGCTTTCTCAAAACACAATAAATTAATCTTTACTTTTTAGTTTTAAAATTAATTTTTAATACCATAATCTTCCTAGGAATGATATTTTTTTATATAATTATATTACTTATTTGTGATACATATACTCACATACCTATGGCACATAACTCGACCACTTAAGTTGTTGGCACGGTTGTCAAAGATTATAAACATTAGAAATTAATTTTTATTTTAATTATTTTTCTTTATTTATTTTTCATAATTTTAATTTTGATATCTTCTTTAGTGCTATTAGAAACATATTTGGTTGTATTGCTTGGGCAGATTTTGTAAGGGAGAAATTTTTCCTTTAGATCTTGAATTCGAGTGTACTTTGATATCAATAAGAAAACAAGAATTTGTCATCTAAGTAAAAGCAATGAATAATCCATTATAAATAAATAATAATGGGCTAAATTTTAACAATCAAGTACTTTTAATGGATGTAGAGACAGAGATATGAATGAATATGCATTACCTATATTAGAAGAGCTAAATCCATAGTTTGAACTAAAGTCAGTGATGTTTCAAATGTTACAAAGATTTTGACAATTCATTGGATTACCAACAAATGATCCTCATTTACATCTCAGGGTGTTTTTTGAAGTTAGAGATTCATTCAAGTTCAGTGGTGTGACCAAGCAAGCGTTTAGGCTCATATTCTTCCATTACTCTTTATGAGACCATGCTTGAGCTTGGATAAACTCTTTGACACCTAATTCCATTATAATTTGGAATGATTTTGAAGAGAAATTATTGATGAAATATTTCCCATCAATAAATAATGCAAAGCTTAGAAATGACATTAGCTCCTACCAATAAATTGAAGGAGAATCTCTATATCAAGTATGAAAAAGATTCAAAGAATTACTAAGGAATTTTCCTCACCATGGTATCCTTCATTGGAGCCAAATGGAGACTTTGTACAATGGTCTCAATGTTCAATCAAGAATCATCTTTGATGCATCCACTAATGCAGCTTTGCTAGCCAACTCTTACAATTAAGCTTACGAATAACTTGAGAAAATGGCTAGCAATAATTATCATTTGCTAATGGAAAAAACATCATCCATAAGAATAGTATCCAAAGTGCATGAGGTAAATGATATCATCGCATTTACAACTCAAGTTTCATACTAGGTGGATATTTTGAAGGTTCAAAACTTGCTAGTGAGTATAAACCAGGTCCATGTTTCAGAGGTGTACTGTGTCTTTTATGGTGGAGCTCATTTGTATGATAATTTTCCAAATAATCCTAAATAACCATCCTATGTGGGTAATGTGAATTGAACCAATAATCCATACTTAAACAAATATAACTCTAGATGGAGACAACATCCAAATTTCTCTTGAAGTAATAACAACAATCAAGGTGGTAATCAATTACTCTAACAATATTTTGCACCACCTAGTTTTCCACAACCATAATAATCACAAGCCCAATAGGAGAAGCACCCTACTGAGGAAAATACAAATGCTTTAATGGGGATTAATAAAGGCTTCATCCAGTCAGTAAATACAGAAGTGTCCACTCAAGAGGCTTCAATTTGAAATTTAGAGATCGAAATGCAGAAACTTGCCCAGGCCATAAGTCAAAGGCCTCAAAGTAACCTTCCAAGTGACAAATTTGTAAACCTAAGAAGAGATGGTAAGGGGCACTACAATGCCATAGCCTTGAGGAGTGGAAAACTCTAGAGCAAGACCATGGGACATAAAAGGATGAGGATAAATATAAAGTTGAAAAGGAAGAGAAGGAACAAATGGATAAACAGAGCACTAAAAAGGAAATAATTCAACCAAAAAGAGAAACCTCTACAAACCCACTATTCATTTCCCTTAAAGGCTACAAAAGATAAAGTAAGATACAAAGTTTCCAAAATATTTGGATGTCTTTAAGAAGCTACACATAAATATACCATTTGTAGATAAATTTGAACAGATGCCTTCTTATGCCATATTTGTAAAGGATATTCTATCTAAGAAAATGAGGCTTAGAGATAATGAAATAATAACCTTAATTGAAGGTTGTAGTGTCATATTTGCTATAAAACTACCCCAAAAATTGAAAGATCTAGGTAGCTTTGACATTCCATGCACAATTGTGAACATGAACTTTGAGAAATTACTACATGACTTAAGTGTAAGCATTAACCTCATGCCATTATCAGTCTTCAAGAGATTATGGGTTGGTATACCTAAACCCACTTTGATAATATTGTAAATGGTTTATAAATCAATTAAGTGACTTTAGAGAGTGGTAGAGGATGTGTTAGTAAAAGTATAAAAGTTTATCTTTCCGCTGGATTTCATTGTACTAGAAATGGAAGTTAACCGTAACATTCCTATCTTACTTAGGCGTCCATTCTTAGTAACTAAAAAAACACTCATTGATGTATAAAAAGGTGAGCTTACAATAGGAGTGCAAGATGAACAAGTAACATTTAAAGTTCTTAAAGCATTTAGACCCCCTGATATTTATAATGTTAATGAATGGTTTAGGATAGATGTTATTTACCATGAGGATAACATAAAAAAATTTATCGAGTTTCCCACACATAAGACTATTACATATGATGCTATAAACAATGAAGTAAACTCCCCAAGAAACAACTCAATCTATTTTAATTTTGAAAGTATTTAGTATATGATTGATATTATTGATTGTGTGAACTATTTAGAGGCTACATGTCCCATATGTATACCTAATGTGATTGTGGGAAGTTTTGAGATAGGTCTTAAGCCTAAACCATTTATTGGGGGTCCACCAAGGTTTGACCAAAAACCTTTATCCTACCATCCCCCAATCAAGTAGGTAGATGAAAGAGTCCAATAGAGAGATGAAAAGGATGTTGTAAATACATGAATTCGATGAGCTATGGTGGAGCGCTTATAAGAATTCCAAAAAGTAAAAAAATAAAACAAAAATATGGCTTGATACTAGAATTAAACACCGTGTTTTTAAATTGGGACATAAAATATTGTTGAACAATTCAAGATTTAAACATTTTGTGGGCAAAGTCAATAGTAAATGGACATAGAGGGATGCACCTTAAATTTGGGTAATATGTACCAAAAAATAATCCATACTCGAACACATATGACCCAGGATAGGGACAACCTCCAAATTTCTTTAGGAGTAATAATAACAATCAAGGTAGTAATCAATTCAATCATTATTCATTCCCACCACCTAGTTTTCAACAACTATAATAATTAGAAGGCCAAGAGAAGAAGCACCCTACTGAAAACAATACAAATGCTTTAATAGGGATGATGAAACACTTCATCCTGTCAGTTAATATGAAAGTGTTCACTATAGAGGCTTAAATTCAGAAATTTAGAGACCCAAATGGGGCTACATACCCAGTTCATAAGTGAAAGGCCTCAAGGTATCCTTTCAAGTGAGACACTTATAAACCTAAGAAGAGACGGCAAGAGCATTGCAATGCCTTACCCTTGATGAGTAGCAAAACTTTAAAGCTTGAACACGAGATTCAAAATGATCTAGAACAAGAAGCTAAAAAGGATGATGAGGAGCAAGTAGATAAATAAAGCACAATAAAAGAAATAATTCAGCCAAAAAATTGCATTTTCTACTAACCCGCTATTTCTTTCCCTCGAAGACAACAAAGGAAAAAGTTAGATATATAGTTTTCAAAAATTTTAGATGACTTCAAGAAGCTACATATAAATATATCATTTGTAAATGCATTTGAACATATATCTTCTTATGACAAATTTCTAAAGTACATCCTGTCTAAGAAAAGTTAGGAGATAATGAAAAAATAATCTTGACCGAAGGTTGTAGTGCCATCCTTGCTAGAAAACTACCCCAAAATTTGAAAGATCTGGGCAACATTGGAATTCCTTACACAATTAGGAACATGAACTTTGAGAAAGAACTATGTGACTTAGGTGTAGTAATTAATCTTATGACATTACTAGTCTTCAAGAGATTGGGGTTGGTATAGACAAACCCATTTTAGTAACATTACAAATGGCAGATAGATTAATCAAGCAACCTTAGGGTATGGTAGAGGAGTGTTAGCAAAAGTAGACAAGTTCATCTTTTTGGTGGAAGTCATATTATTAGACGTGGAAGAGAATCGTAACATTCCTATCTTATTTGGTTGTCCATTCTTAGTAACTGAAAAACACTAATTGATGTACAAAAATGTGAGCTTACAATGGAAGTGCAAGATGAACAAGTAACATTTAAAGTTCTTAAAGCATATGGACTGCTTGATATTCATAAAGTTAATAAATAGTTTAGTATAGATGTTATTGATCATGATGATAACATAAAAATATCTATTAACTTGTCCACACATAAGACTATTATACATGATGTTGTGAACAATGAAGTAAACTTACCCAGAAACAACTCAATCTATTTCAATTTTGAAAGTATGGAATCTATGATTGATATTGTTGATTGTGTGAACTATTTGGAGGCTACACCTCCTATGCGTTAACCTAATGTGGTTGTGGGGAGTTTTGAGATAAGACCTAAGATCAAACCATCTAATGAGAGGCCACCAAGGTTCAAACACACATCTTTACCCTATTATCCCCAATCAAGTGGACAAGTAGAAGAGTCCAATAGAGAGGTGAAAAGGATGCTACAAATACATAAATTCGATGAGCTATAGTGGAGCACTTATAAGAATGCCAAAAAGTACAAAAGAAAAAAAATATGGCATGGTAACAAAATTGAGCATCGTGTTTTTAAACTGGGACATAAAATATTATTGAATAATTCAAGATTAATTTTTTTTTCGAGAAAACTCGATAGTAAATGAGCACAAAGGGATGAACTTAGAAGTTTATATAATCGTATAGCCATGAACCTTGAACATGACATTGGTTAGGAGGCAACCTAATGTTATTTTACTTATATTTTTTTTAGTAGGTGAATAAATGTAGAGAGCAATGGTGCAGTAATATTGAGCAGTTTTGATGATAGATATGGTGTGCCAATACTAAGGGAGTTTTCTTTCATTTTCCTTTATGATAATTATATGTGCACATTGAGGACAATGTGTAATTTAAATTTTGGGGGAGGGAACATCATTTTGTACTTTAGTATTTAGAATGCATTTTCAATTTTTATGAAATTTATTTTTTATTTTTAGTATGATTTTAATCATTCTTTGGGTAGAGGTTTATAAATATATGGAAACCAAATGTATGCATGCTTGATATGAAACATATGAACCTAATGATAGAAATTGGTTGTCATGACTAGGATAAATAAAATAACATACTTGTTAAGAATGCATGCATGCATGCTTGATATGAACCCAATGATAACAAATTGGTTGTTTTGACTAAGATAAGGAATATAACATACTCAGTAAGATACTTATATTAATCATGTGATATGCTTGCTAGTATTGATTGGATTGATTCATTTTTATTCCCATGTTCATCATTGATTTTGGTGTTCTTATTGAAAAAAAAATTGTGGTTAGTTATTTGAGTTGATAAGATCTATCATCTTTCAGAATCAATTTGATCATCCTTTGAGGCAAAATTCTAAATAGTATTTAGCAAGATAAATTATTTAGGCCTTATTTGGATCGATTGAGTCTTTCAAGATAACCATTGGTACTATCTTTACTCACACATTTCTACCCAAATAAGAACCTTTCATATCTTTAAGCCACATGTTAAACCTAACCAATAAGCATCACTACTACCCTTGCACCTTTAGCTTATACAAAAAGAAAATACAATCATGTCTTACGCTATAAAGTGAGATTAATTGTATTGCTCACTACTTGAAAAAATAAATAAATAAAAATTCACAACATAATGGCCCCTTTCTAAATAAAAAAAATGAAAATAGGTTTGGAGTGTTGTGAAGTTACAAGAAGATGTGAAAGAAAATAATATGAAATAAATGATAAGATTGGGTGCACTAAAAAAAGCAAGCAAAAGTTCAATTATTGTTAAATATTACATTATGAATAAAAAGAAAGGTATGGTGTTGAAAGAGCCTAAATGTCTTCATTTTATCTACCCTCACCTAAGATTTACATTACAAGCATGTAAAACCCTTATTGATCTTTAACTAAGTGTATATTTATATTAGTGGGGAGAGATGTGAAAAATAAACTTATAAAATTTGTTCTAAGATTTAATCGATTAGAATTCTCATACAAGTTTATTTTATGAGTTCCTTGGATGATATCAAGTGCAACACACACACTAATCAATTCATCAAAATCTTGCATACCCATATATTGATGGAACATTAATTGATGGATATGTGAACCCCCTTGTAATAAAAATTGTATGACTTTTAAGGGGGATAGTTTTTTGCTAAAAGTACATGTATTAATAGATATATATTTATGAGTATACTACCCATGTCAATTTTTCTAGTTATACATCGCTTTACTTTAGGGCAAGAAAAATATTATGTTTACGATGCAATAACTCTATGAAAGTAGAGTCATTATTGCATTTTTATGCTTAATATTTGTTTTTTTATTTACTAAGTAGTACTTTTGGGATTAAAAATATTAAAATATAAAATTTTTAGTTAAAGAAGATGAAAATATATTTTTCAAAAATTTATAAAAATTTTTATGGATTTTTTATAAAAATTTTAATGTAGGACAAATTAGAACAAGACACATGGATGCCATGCAAGCAAAAATGAGCCAACCTGAAGTGCCACATGCAACAGTAGTTGTAACCACTGGCACATTGATGCCATGCAAACAAAGAGGATCCAATCGAAGTTCACTATGCGTACCAATATGTAGTCATTGACATGTGTCACCATGACCTTCATTCTGAGTTTTGCCGAGTAGTCAACAAATATGCCACACGTTATTACGAGATTCACCCCTTCTTTCCACCAAAGCGCTTTACAATCCAGATCAACAAATTATAGAGTGTCACATATCGTTGACTCAACCCACATATCACTGATTCATTCCATGTTTCTCACCTTCCTCATTTCATGATCTAATTGGCCAATACTATTTAATTTCCCTTTTTAATCTCAACTTTGATCCCCAATTTTCAAAATTTTCAATTTTTTTTACTAGTTTTTGGTGCCAAGAAGAGAGAGAAGTTCAAAAGAAGATATAATTTGGAAGAGATTCAAAAACAAATTGGTGCTACAATGTAAGATTGATTGTATTTATTCTTTTTCTTCTTTCTTTATTAATTTGTATGTCTTTCATATTGAAAAATATGAGATTTATGAACTTAATTATGTATAGATAATTTATTAATCTAGGGATCTTATGAACCCAACTTTATGCATATAATGATCTAACATTTTTACCCCAGTTATGATTTCAATTCAATTATATTATTTAATATGATTTTATGCTATTAAATTTTTAGCCGTAATTAATATATAGAGGAAATTAAATAGATTTGAGAGAATTATTTAATTATTTTTCTTGATTCCATAACATAGTTTATATGCATAAATGTATGATTCTTATGTATGTGATCCATAATTGATAAACTTAATGAGTATTATGTAATTTAATAGACATGAGAGTGTGATTTGGTTAACTACTATATGATGTATAGTTTACTTAAGAGATAAATACATATTATGTCCCCCTAATTTTCTAAGCATGTGAATAACATAATTTTTGTGAAAACGATATTATATTATCATTGTATTACTTGTTTGCGATACATATACTCACGTACCCATGACACATAACTCAAGCAATCAAGTTTTTAGCACTACTGTCGGGGATTATATTCATTAAAAATTAATTTTTATTTTATTTTATTTTAGTTATTTTTCTTTATTTATTTTTCATAATTGTAGTTTATTTATTTTTTTTAGTTTTAGTTTTTATTTATTTTTAATTTTGACATCTCCTTTAGTGTTATTAGAAATATATTTGGCCCTATTGCATGAACATATTCCGTAAGAGAGAAATTTTACCTTTGAATCCTAAAATTGAGTGTACTTTGAGATCCATGAGAAAACAAAAAGTTGTCACCTAAGTGAAAGAATGGCTAATCCATTAGAAATAAACAATAATAAGCTAAATTTGAATAACCAGATATCTTTAATAGCTAATAAGGACAAAGTTATGAATGAATATGCATTACCTATAATGAAAGGGTTGAATCCAAGTACACAAGGATAAACATTCAAGTTAATAAGTTTAAACTAAAGCTAGTAATGTTCCCAATGTTACAAACCATTGGACAGTTAAGCAGATTACCAATAGAGGATCCTCATTTACATCTCAGATTGTTTGTTAAAGTTGGAAACTCATTCAAGTTCAGTGGTATGACCAAAATGGCATTTAGGCTAAGATTTTGTTACCTTACTCTTTGCCAGACCGTGCTCAAGCTTGGCTAAACTCTTTACCACCTAATTCCATTACATCTTGGAATGATTTCATGGAGAATTTCTTGATAAAATATTACCTATCAATAAAGAATACCAAACTTAGAAATGACATAACCTCCTACCAACAAATTGGAGAGGAATCTTTATATGCAACATTGGAAAGATTCAAAGAATTGCTAAGGAAGTATCCTCACCATGGTATCCCTCATTGGATCTAAATGGAGACTTTCTACAATGGTCTCAATGCTTAAACAAGAATCATTGTTGATGCATCCATTAATAAGGCTATGCTTGCCAAATATTATAATCAAGCTTATGATTTACTTGAGAAAATGGCTAGCAATAATTATCAATGGCCAATGCACAAAATATCAACCACAAGAAGAGTAACCAAATTGTATGATGTAAATGATATCACAACCACTTATAGTTCAAGTATCATCCTTGGTGAATCTTTTGAAGTCTTAAAACTCGCCAGTAAGTATAAATTAAGTCCAAGATTCAAGGGTGTTATGTGTCTTTTGTGGTAGAGCTCATTTGTTTGATAATTGTCCAAATAATCTTGAATCAACATGCTATATAGTTTATATGAATTGAAAACATAATCCATAATCGAACATATATAACCTAGCATTGAGACAACATCCATATTTATCTTGGAGTAATAACAACAATCAAGGTGGTAATCAATTCAAACCATCAATCATTTCTACTACCTAGTTTTCAACAACCATAAAAATATCAAGCCCAAGAGAAGAAGAACCCCACTAAGGACAATACAAATTATTTAATGAGGATGATGAAATACTTTATTCAATTAGTTAATACAAAAGTGTCAACTCAAAATGCTTCAATTCAAAATTTGGAAACCCAAATGAGACAACTTGTCTAGGCCATAAGTCAAAGGCCTCAAGGTTTCCTTCCAAATGACACACTTATAAACCCAAGAAGAAAAGGTAGAGGCATTGCAATGCCATATCATTTTAGAGTGGTAAAACTTTAAAGTGGGAATATGAGACTCAAAAGGATGAGAAGGAACAAGAAGCTAAAAAGGATGATGAGGAACAAGTGGATAAATAGAGCATTAGAAAGGAAATAATTTAGCGAAAAAAGAACAACCTCTACAAACCCACTATTCATTTCCCTTAAAGACTACAAAAGAAAATTTTAGATACATAGTGTTCAAGATTTCTTCTTTAAGAAACTGCACATACATATACCATTTATAGATGCATTTTAACATATGGCTTCTTATGCCAAATTTTTGATGGACATCCTTTCTAAGAAAATGAGGCTGGGAGATAATGAAACAATAATCTTCATTGAATATTGTAATGCCATCCTTGCCAAAAAACTAGCTCTAAAATTGAAAGATTAGGGTAGCTTTGACATTCCTTGCACAATTGAGAACATGAACATTGAGAAAGCACTATGTGACTTAGGTGCAAGCATTAACCTTATGCCATTATCGATCTTCAAGAGATTGGGGGTTGGTAAAGCCAAACCTACTTTAGTAACATTACAAATGATAGATAGATCAATTAAGTGACCTTAGGGTGTGGTAGAAGATGTACTAGTAAAAGTAGACAAGTTCATCTTTCCAGTGGATTTCATTATACTAGACATAGAAGTGGACCGTAACATTTCTATCATACTTGGTCGTCCATTCTTAGGAACTAAAAGAGCATTCATTGATATACAAAAATGTGAGCTTACAATGAGAGTTCAAGATGAACAAGTAACATTTAAAGTTTTTAAAGCATCTAAACCCACCAATATTGATAATGTTAATAAATGCTTTAGGATCGATGTTATTAATCATGATGATAAATTAAAAAATATATATTTAGTTGCCCACACTTAGACTATTATACATGATGCTATGAACAATGAAGTAAACTCACCAAGAAATTAATCAATCTATTTTAATTTTGAAAGTATGGAATCTATGATTGATATCATTGATTGTGTGAACAATTTGGAGGCTACACCTCCCATGTGTATACCTAATATGGTTGTGGGGAGTTTTGAGATAGGATCTAAGCTCAAACCATCTATTGAGAGGCCACCAAAGTTCGACTTCACATTTTTACCAAACCATCTCCAATCATTTAGAAGGGCTATGGTGGATTACTTATGAGAATGCCAAAAAGTATAAAAAGAAAACAAAAATATGGCATGATGAGAGAAATGAGCATTGTGTTTTTAAATCAAGAAATTAAGTATTATTGAACAATTCAAGACTCAAACTATTTTCGGATAGATTGAATAGTAAATGGACACAAAGGGATGCACCTTAGAAGTTGATTTGGCCGTCTAGTCAAGGATGTTAAACGTGACGTTATTTAGTAGGCAACCTAATGTTATTTTTACTTATATATTTTTATTATTTTTGTTTTTTAAATGAATAGATATGGAGGGCAATGGTGCAACAAGCCTGAATAGTTTAAACGACATATGTAGTATGCCATGACTAAGTGAGTTTTCTTTCATTTTTCATTTTCTTATTTATATGTGCAAATGGGGGTACAATGTGCAATTTAATTTTGAGGGAGAAAACTTCATTTTATACTTTAGTATCTATTATGCATTTTCAATTTTTATGAAATATTGTTTTTATTTTTAGTATGATTTTAAACATGATTTAAGTAGAAATTTATAATAATATGAAGAACAAATGCATGCATGCCTAACATGAAACATATGAACCAAATGACAAAAATTGGTTGTCATGACTAGGATAAGGAATATAATATACTCGTTAATAATGTGAGTTATATGACTTGATGAGATCTACCATATTTTAAAATATATTTGATCATCCCTTAAGGTAAAATTGTAAAGAGTATTTACCAAGAGAAATGATTTAGGCTTTATTTGGATTGATTGAGATTTTCAAGCTAGCCATTGTTAATATATTTAGTCATCCATTTGAGCTAAGCTAAGAAACTTTAATTGTTTATCTTGATTAAATAACATGCATAGTTTCTATGCAAAGATATATGATAATTATGTATGTGGTCTATAATTGATGAAATTATTTAGTATGTAATTTAATTAACATGAGAGTGTGATTAAGTTAATTACTATATGATATGTAGTTTACTTTAGATAGGAAATTGAGGGGGATTAAGTATTCCTAAATATTTTCTCATATATCTTCTAAGTTGCTAATTTTAATTTAATTAATTACTACTATTTCTTTTTAGTTCTTTTAATTTTGCTTTCTTTAAACACAATAAATTGATCTTTATTTTTTCGTTTTAAAATTAATTTCTAATAACATAATCTCGATAAGAATGATTTTTTTTTATTATTGTATTACTTGTTTGCAATATGTATATTTGCCTACCCATTTCACACAACTCCACAATCAAATTAGGAGGATGACATAAACGAGAGTTCCATAATTCAAAAACATTTTTACCTATTCAAAAACATTTTTACCTATCATAGAATTGGCTAAAATAAACTGTGTAAGCCATTATCAATTTGCCTTGGACGAGTATCCTTTGATTTTTTGGGTCCTTTATGTAGAAAGAATAAAGATGAAATTCAACATATACATTGTTATCAATGCATAACTTATGTACTGATAGTAGATTAGAGGAAATTTAGGGTGTATGTAGAAAATCATTTAGAACAATCTTGTGCTCATTCAACATCAAATTACTAGAGCCTAATTGCTGAATATGAAATGCAAAACCATTACCTATGGTAACACCATCTTGACCAACATATGGGACATCATTCTCTAAATGATTGGTATCTATAGTATGTTGATGTGTGGCTCTACTATCTAGCACCCAATTAGTGTTCTCTTCATCCTCTCCACTAGCTTATGCTGTGAAAGAAGCAGCTGAATTTTCTTCAAAATTGGTACTCTTTTCAAGCAAAATGTTTCGTAGTTGAAAACAGTTAATAGCAATGTGACAAATTTTGTTGCATATCTGACATTGAGGCTTGTCATCTTTCTTAATAAATTGGTTTCCTGACTTGTTTTTGCCCATATAAGTAGGTTTATCTCCACCTCTTTGCCCTTGTCCAGGGGGAAAACTCTTAAGACTCTATGGTTGTGGTTTAAAGCTTCCTTTATCAGATCCTAAAGATCAGGTTCCAGAGGAATTAAATCTAGCTACATTTGCATGTAGCAAATGTTGCTATTCCCTGAGCTATCTGACCATCATTTCATGATTAACCAATTGGATATGAAGCTCATCAAGACCAATTGGTTCAACATGAAGATTGAAAAATGTGACAAAATTATTTCAATCAGAACCAAGGCTAGAAATGACACTTAGCACAACATCCTTCTCAAAAAGTATCTCATCAACAGAGGTAAGATTGTCTAGCAGTATTTTTTGCTTCCAAAAAATAATCATCAATAGGTTTATATCCTTTCCTTAGAGAATGTAGCTGTGACCTTAGCTCCATAATTCTATAATGAGATGAAGCAAAAACTCTCTCTAGCTTGATCATACTATAAGCTGGAGAAAACATATTCATAAAACCACGATTTCAAAGTGTTGTTGCATTGAATCCATATGCCATACTCTGGATTCACCATTTGCCTCTGTGAAACAACTTGATTGACAAGAAATTTGGGAGACAAAGGTTGGGTGCCAAATAGGAACTCTTCAAGACCACATGCTTATACCATAATTTCCATCTGATTTTTCTAGATCAGATAATTATGTCTATCAAGCTTAATTGAAAAGGAGAGGTGGCCTAATAATGTAATGAACATTCATGGATCTGAAGCTGGTTGATAAGAAAATGTTTTATGGGTGTCTAATGTGCAGGAAAAGCATGATTCAGATATGAGCTGCAAGAGCCATCAAAGCTTAGTGGAGGACCATAAGTAGAAGCACAGATTGGAATGTTATTGGCCACTGTTGTCAAAAGAAGAAACAAGATTTTGCCAAAGCTGAAAAAGCTAAAAGAAAAGTTTGTTCTTCTGATACTATACAATAGTGCAAAGAAATCAGTGAGAAGGACTAATGATAATATTTTCTAATATCATTCAATTAACTATGCAATCCTTGTATGTATTATACTTGTCTCATCACAAGAGTAACAAGTGTCAAGTAGTAACTATACATTTAACAATATAGTAAAAACATAATGTAACTAATTGTAACTAATTACATAGAGTAACTTTATCTTTTACTAACATGCTCCCTTAAGCTCATGATGAGCTTAGATCTTAACTAATGAAAACGTTGAGAGCTTAATGAAATGTTCATAATGTCTGCAAGTTGCTCTTGAGATGATGTGCATTCAACTCCAATTTCTCCTGTTAGTACATTCTTTCTGATGAAGTAAAAATCAATGTCAACATACATTGGTTTTGAGTGTAATACTAGATTCTTTGAGAGAAATCCAACACTTATGTTATCACATAAAATCATAGGAGCTTTACTCATTTCAATGTTCAATTCAACAAGTAATTTTTGCATCCACATAACCTTAGTTATAGAAGTTACTAAAGCATAAAATTCAGCCTTTGTAGATGATCTAGCTACAACATGTACTTTTTCCTAACTTCCATGAAACAAGAGATTGACCAAAAAATACATAAAATCCTCATGTGGTACATCTATCATTTGGCTAGTGGCCCAATTAACATTCGTAAAAACTTCAAGTTCTAGATAGTTAGACTTGAGAAGAAGTAAACCAAGATACTAAGTACCACGTAAATATCTTAGCGATCTCTTAGTTGCACACCAATGAGTTGTAGCAAGTTGATGAAGGAATTGACATAATTTATTCACACTATAAGCTATTTCATGCCTGGTTAGGGTATAGTAATAATTTGGATATCTTTTGGATTGCATATTTAATATGGAGGAATTGACCAAAATTTGGATTGCATATTTAATTTACATTTTATTTTTTGTATTATGATTTGAATGGATAGGATATAATCATGACACAAAATATTTCTATAAGTCGTGTTCCTTAGCATTACTCAAACGAAATACCTTCTATATTCCCCAAAATCGTGAGTAATCATGTTTTTAATTTTGTCTATTTGCATGTATAATTTAGCAACTGTGTTTCTCAATCATTTTATAAAGTTTATTATATTTTCCTCAAATGTTTTTAAATTTGTTTTCTTACTCCCGTTCCATTATAAGCTTAGAGAATTTTTTGATTTATTTTTTATTCCCTTACACAATTTGTAGTGTGGATGTTGAATTTATTTTCTAATTAAGTGAACTTACATAATCACTTGAATATTTACTTAATCATGAATTGATAAATCAATATTAAATATTTATAAAATATTTATTTTGAGTTTGTTTGGTTAGTGATCACCGATTTAGATAATGAAATCATTTTTGGTGAATCTAATTATTTAGTATAATTTTGTTAGTAATAAATTAGGTGTTGTTTTTTTATTCATAGGCCCCTGAGCCCATTTTTGTTTAATCATTGGAAGAGGTCTCTATCATCTTTTCTATATATAGTATGTTTGTAGGCCTATCATGCATAACATCATTTTAGAAAAATTGAGAGGATGATGATAGTGCTCCAAGTGTCATAGCTCTTGATTCACTATAGACACCAAATAGGACTCTAATCAACTCCCATCACATGCTATAATCATATTGAATTTGTAAATTTCATAAGTGGAATGATGTGACAAGTATGGTGAAATTTATTTCTTTTCTTTGTTGTTTTTGATTGAACTATAATGGAAGTTGTAGTTTTGCTAGTTACTTGTGTAAGTCTTGTTGTAGTCTATGTCTTTTATGTTGGCTTTACGTGTACAAAATATAATGTATATTATTTTACATAGTGTATTTGTCTTTTTTTTTTTTATGTAATGTTAGTTGCTATGGATTAGCAATTCATACACACGCATAGTTAGGTACACTTTGTATACAAAAATGTTTACATACACCACGTTGTCACTTAGGCTTTTAGTTTGTTTCTTATGCTAGTATTTATGGATAGTACTCGGTAATTTTTGAAATGAAAAAATGAAACTTTTTAGCACCTCATCAATAAGCTTGCCACCACCTTTGGCGAGGTGGTGGCAAGCTTATTGATGAGGTGCTAAAAAGTTTCATTTTTTCATTTCAAAAATTACCGAGTACTGTGGTTGGCATGGTGGATAGGAGGTGGCCGTCTGAGTTCTATAAATACCCTCTAGTTTATCTTATTTCTTACTCATTATTTAAGAGCCAAAACTCTACCAAAATTCATATTGAGATTTATATCATGTTTTAAATTTATTTTGAAGAGCTTATAATTAAGAGTGGATCATTTTATGGTTAATTATCAAATCATTATATATGGGTGTATGTGGTTTGCTTATGTGTCTCCCACACACGATTTGATATTTGTAGTAGATTATGTATCCCTTGACATTGAGAGTTATTACACTTCTAATTACTGATCAATGGTTTCCAATCACTCAACATTGGGTGGTGTTGGTTATAGAGGATAGTCGGGGTCACGTGTTGAACTAAAAAGTTGCTAAAGCATGAAGTATAGAGCAATAGTAGGCATTTTTTATGGAGGTTCTAGCTTATAGAGGTAATAATGGTTTTATTATCTATCAAAGTTGTAACAATTTTATTTTTTAGTGAATTATTTGCTATTGAGTAGTTACCTTATGCAACTTGAGAATGTTACCACATAGATAAGGTCCCTATATATGTTTACCTCATGATATCGCTTGTTATGCATGATAACTTGTTAGGGTAGTATAATCTGAGTTTGTTGTATGTATGTCACAATATATTGAAGCATAAACTCTAATTAGAACGCATTTATTGTTTACATACTTTTTGTTTTATATATAATATATGTTGTCATAAGTTATCTGCATTATCTGATATTATATTTTTTGTACTTCTACTCCATGTTCTATATATGTGTTTACTATCTTGTTTTATGGCTAAGTCTTTTAGGAATCTGCATCTCCTTACTCTAGTAGTTTACTAGCTTATGGACTCTTTCAATTGGTATCAAAGCTAGTACAGCCTTTTTGGCTTAACTACTCTGGTGTTGATTCTGTTAACTCAATTTTTCACACACACACACATTCTCTCTAATGGAATCGAGAAAAAGAGGTAATGTAGATAGATCTCCACTTTTCAATTGGCTTAGCTATGTCTATTTGAAATAATAGATGAAGGCCTTCTTGTAGTTCCAAGGAGATTGTGTGTGGTTCCTTATTGAAAATGGTCAGACTTATTCAATCAAAATTGTCCCTAATATTACTATGATTCCTAAACTCATGATTGAGTAGACTAAAAATGAAAGTAAGGAATTTGAATGGATTATCAAGGGACTTTATGCGATTACCAAGGTTGTTATATTAGATTAATATCAAAGAATTCAAAGTTGTACTTCTTTAAAACAAGAATGGGACATTTTAGAGACTACCCATAAAGGTAATTCTGCTATAAAAAGATCTAAAATTCTAAAGTTGAACAAAGGGCAGCAGTCCCATTAAAAAAGCTAAAGTCATTACTATTTATGATGATTCTAACCTTGATGAGAAAGAAATGGCTTTTCTTTCTTAGAGATTCATAATGTAAGGTTTGTGAGTATTGGTAATATTCGTGAACAAAACATTTGTCTGTAATTTTAGTTTCTAGGTGTGTCTTTCAAGAACATTTTCAAGCTGAGGAAAATATTAAGGCTCAATAATCACATCTCATGCATATTTTTGTTCCAATGCATAATAGATTTCATATTAGACACATAAGAACATTGTTCAAATGGAACACTCAATTGATCGAGTGGTGACAAGATCAATCGTGCTTAATTAAAACTCGTTGAATTAATTTTTAATATAACTAGATTGATCAAAGCATTAACTCGATTCATATAGCACTAGATCGATCAAGATTAACAACTAGATCAATCCACTTATTTGTAAATTAATTAATTATTTCATTATATCGATCAAGATTTAACTAGATCGATCGAACTATTCATAGTTGATCGATCGAATAGTCAGGTTTTCAAAAATTTAACATAATTTTTAATTGATATAATTAGTATTTTACTATATTGTCCTTATGTTTTTAAGATCTTCTAAATACTTTCAATGACAGTTTTGTAATTAACCTTTGACCTAGGGCTTCTACTCAAGCTATTTAATCATACCATTAGCTTACAATTTTATTAATCACATAAGATAATTATTAAACATTATTTTCTTCATCTTCATAGTGAAAAGGAGTGAAAATATAATTTTTGAATCTTTTGGGATTTTTTTGGATTTTTTATGAATTTTTAAAGCAGTACCAATCGAAAGATACCATGTAATGCCACACAAGCATAGGAGCTGACAAGCAAGCCATGAAAATTCCACGCAAGTAGAGAGGCCCAATTGCAAATCGTTGTGTGTGTAGTATGATGCAGCATCATGCCACATGTTAGAATAGAGTTCATTCTTAACTTAGTCAATGTGCTCGCCACATATCTTCACCTAATTTGTCTAGCCAATCCACCCGTGCACCACGTCATTCATTACCGTAAATCACATTGTGCCACATGGTGCTAACTTAGATATCATTGACTGAGACCAATATTCCTACCATGGGTCGCGCACAGATTGGCCCATCAAATCCTATGTACCACGTGTCATGCCCCTATTGGCTAGAGTTGATTTGATGGTCCAAATTCCATATGAGCTATATTTATCCCCCTAATCATCTCATAAACCCTAATGATCCAAAATTAACATAATTTTTATCGATTTTAGGACCTAAGAAGAGAGAAAAATACAAAAAAAAAATTTCAAAAGGAGATACAATTTTGGTGAAGATTCAAAAGTAGATTGGTAATACAATTTAAGATATTGATTGTATTTCTTCTTCTACTCCTTTCTTTATCAATTTTTATGTTTTTCTTTATGAAAAATATGCATTTTATGAACAAAATTATGTCTAGTTAATTTATTAATCTAGGGGTCTTATGAACCCAATTTTTAATATATGATGATCTAAGATTTTACCCCAATTATGATTTCAATTTAATTATATTATTTAATATGATTTTTATTCTATTAATTGTTTAGCCAACAATTGATATATAGAAGCAATTAAATAAATTTAAGAGAATTATTTAATTATTTTCTTGATTAAATAAAATGCATAGTTTCTAGGCAGAAATGTATGATTCTTATGTATGTAATCCATAATTGATGAACTAAATGAGTAGTATTCAATTTAATTGGCGTGATAGTGTGATTAGACTAATTACTATATGATGTTTAGTTTACTTGAGAGAGCAATACATACTAGGTTAGATTCAATGAATCATGTAATTAATTAACAATTATATTGGGGGAATTTTAGTTATTAACATATTTAGAAAATTGAGATATTAAGTATTCCTAGATATTTTCTCGTATATTTTCTTAGTTTTCAAATCTGATTTAATTTATTAGTTTTATTGATTTTTAGTTATTTTAATTTTTCTTTCTTAAAATATAAAAACACAAAAAAATTGATTTTTTATTTATTTTTATTTTTAAAAATTAGTTTCTAATAACATAATCTCCATGGGAACAATCTTTTCTTACCATTATATTATTTGTTGCGATACTTATAATTGTGTATCGATTTCACACAATTCGTGTGCCGATCATATATTTGTTAAATCATTTAGTTAGAATTTTTCATTATTGAATTCATTCTAGAAAACACGTTTGCACTTATGGAATTACACTAACCTTTCAGGTGCCAATTGTACGGGTTCGATTAACGTGTATGAGACAAGTTCATCAAAATATTGGTCTAGATTTGAACACATTTCTTGTGATTGGATCTTATTTTTCATAGTTAAAATTAGGTTGTTTAGTGGATCGTGGTTTTTCTCTTAGGTCATTGGTATGGCCTAGGTTGTTTTCACCTAAACATCTCATGTATCAATCTTTATATTTCTACATTATTTTATTTACACACAATTCCATGTCTAGTCATTCTACGAATTTTTAATTTGTTATACTTTTGTTGATTATCATTTCACAATCCTCTCAAGCTAACACGATCCATAACTAAATAACTATTTTTCTCTCAATTGGTATTAGAGCCATCACTAGTTAAACTTAATGTTCCTAGCATCTTGTTATGGATCACTAGAGAGAGGGTTCATCTACAACTCGTGCACCTTACTTTGATGGGTCCAATTACCCATATTGGAAGGCTCATATGAGATCCTTTCTATGGTCTATAGATGAAAGCATTTGAAACTCTGTGCTTTATGGTTAGGAACCAAGTAAGGTTACCAAAGATAATGTTGTTACTCCTAAACCTAGGAAAGACTGGACCACTAAAGATAAAATTGGTAGTAATTGAAATCAAAAGGTATTAATACTATTTTCAGTATTGCGTCTACTAATGAGTTTCATCATATTTCTCATGTTGAAACTACAAAGCATTCTTGGGATATTTATGAGGTTTTCCACGAGGAAACCTCACAAGTTAAATGAACAAAACTTCACATGCTTAGTACTCAGTTTTGGAATATTAGGATGAAAGAAGATGAGACTTTTCTAAATACTTTGCTAGACTATGTGATATTACTAACAGCTCTTTCTTATCTTGGACATAAATTTGATAATTTTAGGATAGTTAAAAAGATTCTCTGCTCATTGCTAGATCATTCTATGCAAAGGTCATTACCATTGATGAAAGAAAGAACATTAACAATATCAAAATAGAAGAACTTGTTAGATCACTTAAAACCTTTGAGACAAGATTTTGTCTTCCTACAAAGAACAAAGGTATTTCCTTCAAAACTGCTACAATTGATGAAGGTGACAATGAAGAAGCAGAATCGATATTCTTGACCAGAAGGATGAACAAAATCTTTAACAGAAAGAATTCTTAAAACAAAGGACAATCAAGTCATCAAAAGGATTAAAATTTAGGAGAACACAAATCTATAAGTTCTTATGGTAAGAAATATAAACCCATTAGACCTCAATGTTTTGAATATATGGGTATGGATCACTTTGCAATTGACGGTGCAAACAAGAAGAACCAATATTGGAAGTGTTGGCGATATTCGTGAATAAAATATTTGTATGTAATTTTAACTTCTAAGTGTGTCTTTCCAGAATATTTTGAAGATGAGGAACTTATCTAGCCTTATCGATCACATCTCATATATATCTCTATTCTTGTGTACATTAAAATTCATATTAGACACATAAGAACATTATTCAAATATATCACTCGATTCATCGAGTGGTGACTAGATCGATCAAGCTTAATTAAAAATGGCTGAATTAATTTTGAATATGACTAGACCGATCAAAGCATTAACTCGATCGATCAAGCACTAGATCGATCCACTTATTTGTAAATTAATTAATTATTTCACTAGATCAATCGAACTATTCATAGTAAATCGATCGAGCTTAACTAGATCGATCGAGTGGTCATATTTGATCGATCAAGCTAATAATACATCGATCGAGTGGCCAAATTTTCAAATTTAACATAATTTTTACTCAAGCCAATTAGTATTTTTACTATATTGTCCTTATATTTTTAAGCTCTTCTAAATACTTTTAAAGATAGTTTCGTAATTTACCTTTAACCTAGGGTTCCTACTCATACTATTTAATCATACCATTGACTTACAATATTTCTAACCACACAAGAGCATTTTTGAGCATTATTTTCTTCATCTTGTTCTCACACATTGTTTCGCAAAAGATTTTCAAGTTGGCTGTTTCATTGAGTTCATTTATCAAGCATTTTTTGTTGTATTTGATGAGTTAATAAGCCTACAATATTTATGATATTGTGCTTTTAATTGATTGTTCTATAGTTACTAGTTGATTTTGATATATCTAATATATTTATTAAATCATCCAATTAGAATTGTTCATTATTGAATTTGCTCTATGACACATATTTGCACTTGTGGAATTATACTAACTTTTTAGGTGCCAACTGTACAGGTTCGATTAACTCGTATGACTCAAGTTCATCAGAATATTGATCCAGATCCAAACCTTTCTTGTAGAGACTATGATCAAAGTAGTGGCTTGATAGTAGATTACTTGGGAGGAATATCTTGATGAGTAGTGTGAGTACTAGCCTTGTAATTGGATCTTATTTTCATAATAGATAGTTAGGTGGTCCGGGGACTACTATTGTTTCTCTTAGGTCATTGGTATAGCCTAAGTTGTTTCTATCTAAAACTTTGATGTGTCAATCTTTATATTTCTACATTACTTTATTTACACACTATTACAAATTTTTAATTTGTTATATTTTGGTTGATTATCTTTTCACAATTCACTTTAGCTAACACAATTTGTAACTAAACAAATCTTTTTCTCTCACACAAGTTTCTTCAAAAAGAAGAAACCCTCATTTAGGAGTATTGGAAATGGTAGTTCGAGCTCTAAAGGCTTGAAATCTGTAAAAGTTGATGATGACTCAGATAATGAATCTGAGAGACCGAGTAAAGAGAACTTAAACAAGATCAAATGCTTCGAATATAGGTATCTCACATTATAGCAAATGTTTTCAAAAACAAAAAGCACATGAATAAGCATGCAACGAAAGCTGAGGTTACTATTTTGGATAATTTCAATAGTGATGATGAGGATGACACTAATTTTTTGGCCTTCATTACTTTGAGTAGTGTCATTAATCCTCTGATAGGTGCCTCCACATGATAGCATATGGTTTGACTACACGATGTTTCTGCATTATACATTCATAGGGTATATGTTTGTTTCATTTATGCAGGTTATATGTGTAAAGTGAAGTCTTCATGCTTCAGATGTATATAGATTGGATGAGTTGATTCATGAATTTGGATGGAGCATTCAAGATGTATGCACTTAGTGTAGATGTCTTTCAGGTTTAGTGTGTGTCATGTTGATTATGGGAACAAATAACTTTAGGACATATTCATGGTTATCTCATGTTTGATGAGTTTTTGTGCCTAGTTGTGCAGTGTTTTGACACGAAAATCCAAAGGGGGAGAATCTAAGTTATGTTGTACTCTGTGTCTCTATGTTGATTTTCTGTGTATCAAACACAGTGTCTGTTATTTTACTTAGTGTATTTGTCTTCCCCTGTGTAAGGTTGGTTATTGTGGATTAATAATTCACACATATAAGTAGTAGGTACACTTTGTATGGAAACATATTTACACACACCATAGGGTTGGCTTTCGTAGTGTCACTTGCATTTTTAGTTCATTTATGGTATGGGTATTTATAGATAGTACTCAATAATTTTTGGAACAAAAAAATATCACTTTTAGCACCTTACCAACAAACTCGCCAAAAATCTCACCACAACCGTTGGTAAGGTGATTATCGAGGTGATTGGCAAGGTGGTTTTTGAGGTGACTAGCAAGGTGGTAATTCGAGTTCTATAAATACCCCCTCATTTCACTTATTTCTCACCCATTATTTAAGAGCCCAAACACTGACAAAATTAATACTGATATATATATTTGTTTTCAAAATTATTTTGGAGAGCTTATACTTGAGATTTGATCATTTTGTGATTAGTT
This sequence comes from Hippophae gyantsensis, assembly GCA_030763125.1. Classification (NCBI taxonomy): domain Eukaryota; kingdom Viridiplantae; phylum Streptophyta; class Magnoliopsida; order Rosales; family Elaeagnaceae; genus Hippophae; species Hippophae gyantsensis. Next base: position 41,963,114 of record CM061039.1, read on the forward strand.
ATCAAATTAATATATGTGTAAATATGTTGTTTGATTTTGTATCTCCTGTACGCGGTTTGATATTTGTAGTGGACTGTGTGTCTCATGAGGTTGAGACAATTACACTTCTAGTTATTGGTCAGTGGTTTCCAATCACACCATATTAGGTCGTATTGCTTGTGGAGGATAACTAGGTTTACATGTTGACCCAAACAGTTGCAAAAGTCTTAAATACAAAGTGGCAATAGGTAGTTCAAATAAAGGTTCCAACTAATAGAGATAATAGAGGTTTTATTTTCTATCAAAGTTATAACTGTTTTATTATTTAGTAAATTATTTACTACTAAATGGTTGTCTTAAGAAACTCGATGATGTTACCATATAGATATTGTCTCTATGTGGGTTTACCTCATTATATCGCCTGTTATGCATGATAATTTTTTGGGCTAGCATAATATGAGTTTGATGTGTGTATATCTCAAGATATTGAAACATAAACTCTTAATAGAAAGCAATTAATGCTTTCATATTTTTTGCTTTATATATAATATCTATTGTCATAAGTTATCTGCATTGTTTGATATTATATTTTCGTACTTTTACTGTGTGCTTTATATAAGTGTTTATTGTCTTGCTTATACGAGTTAGGACTTAGTCCTTTAGTAATCTGCATCTATTTAACCTGGTAATGTACCGGGTTGCAAACTCTTCCAACTTGTTTAGAAAAATGTATTCTTCTTGATGATTTATGTGAAACATTTGTTACGTGTAGAAATTTTAGAGAGGTTGGGGGAAGAAGAGAAGTTGAGAAAGAGAAGTAATTGTTATATAATTCTTGTTATCCTTTTCATGGTTCATCGACTTTCTATATAACCTTACAGAGCAATAAAGTGACAGAAAGGAAATACAGGGAAATAACATAAGAAATGTAGTAGGGAATCAACGGAACTTGCAATACCATTATGTGCGTGTCAGAGGGGTTCGAGAAGCATCTTTTCTAATGGCTTGGGTGGTCCTTCCTAACGATTTGGGGTGGTCCCCTCCTGTACCGATCCTTGTCATTGCTCTGGGTTGGAGCCACGTGCGTATGGGTCTCTCTGTGCACGAACTAGAACCCAATTGATGCCACGAGTGTTGTGCCCACGGGTTGTGCCGTGGCAGCTAATACTTGTACTATTGCAGCCACTTTTACTCGTATCAACATTTTCGTGAATGATCCATTTTTAGTCCATCTTGGCAAACTAAGAGTCTTAAAGAGGCAATGTTCGGTTTTGAATGCTAATGGACTTATATCAAAATATAAAATATTGTCTCTCTAAACTGCTCTGTGCTTGGGTATAGATAGCTACAGATCAATAGAGATGAAACATTATATTAAAGCTTATCACGTGGGTTTTGCTTTAATGCTCATTTGCATTTGTATCTCAAATTAGTTAATCTCACCTTTTAAAGTTGAAAAATATTTGACTTCAAATAATAATTAACCTAAAGGATCATTGTTGTCCTCTTTTGCTTCTTGAATTCTGGTGGTGTTTCAGAATCATTAGTATTGATACATTTTTACTTTCCCATAGTGCCTTAAAAATTATTGCGCATCATTGGTTCACAACTTAACATGTACTGTTGCTTTGATAACCAATGTTCAAATAGTATATATATTTTTGATGGGAACTTTGGTTAAAAAAAAAAGCACATCAAGAAATTCGGAGGAAAAACAAAGCAACAAAGGTATTTACGTGGTTCAGATAACCTACTCCACGGGAAATCCATGATAATCTATTATTGTATCCGAGAGCATATACAATAGGTTATAGAACTTTACAATGAAAGTGTACCAAAAAACCATATCACCTTCCCATTCTTTATCTGTCCATACCAGTACCAGCTCTCTCTTTTCTTCTCTGCCTGTCGAAGAAATACCCACACTCATAAGCCGAAAGGCTCTGTGCCGATGGTCCTTCTTCCTTCTTAAGTCCTCTCCTTCTCATCCTATTGTCGAAACATAAAAGAAAGCCAAAGAGATGACCCCCGTCGCCACTCTTTTCCATTATTTCACATGTCTCTACTTCTCCTTTGGTCAACCAATATAAGGCTATCATGGATGAAAATTTCAGTGTTTTCATCAATATTGTCGCGATAATGTTATTTTTTTATACATCTTGATATCAAAACATGATGTATATATATTTTAGTTAAATTTTCGTATAAATATCAATAATATTATTGAAATCTTGATTAAATATCATTAAAATATTAACCAAAATATCAAAAATATTAATTCTTGAATTATTTAAATTTAATTTTTTCTCACTTTTATATTTGATAATATATTTTTTCTTTTTTTCTAACATAATTATTATATATTTAAATACTTTTAAAAACAAATACTCAATAAAATTTATTTTTATATCGTCATATTTTATTTATTTATATAAATTACAATTAAATAATTTACTTAATTATTTCAAATATTTTAACTAATTATCCTATAATATTTATCAAAAAGAATATATATTTTTTTATATAAATATTTTATATATACAAAAATATATGTATCAAATAAAAATTAATTTAAAATATAAATAATTAATTATTTTAATGTTTTTTAAATTTTTATAAAAAGAATTCATATTTTAGATAATATTTTTATAAAAATTATATTTAAATATCTTTAAAAATATGATAATTTACGTATACCCTTAACAACCTAAGTAACTAATAGGAAATGGGCTTACGCGAATGGGTCTTTTTTAATTGAGCTACATATACAACCCCACACTTAAAAGGGCTCAAATTATAATATTAAATACAACACATCAATATCCCAATACATATTACAATTAAATAGACATAAAAACTTTTTCAGGTACAATTAAATAGCACAAATCTTATAACATATACATATCATAATTTTTATAATTTCAGTCACGTAATGATAATAATAAAAAATTAAGCAACATTTTATCCTAAAAATATCAATAATCAAGCATAAATAAACATAAATTAATAAACTTGATACAATTCATACTTCACTTTAATAAGGACTAATAAAGACCCTATAAACCAATATAAATTACACAAAATATTATCTCTATTTGCATGCTTTTTAAAAATAAAATTAAATAATTTGTATACAATAAACATAGTAAACTAAAACATTAATAGTACAAGTAGTTAACAGATTTTTACTTTTACAATTTATACAAATCTCTAATTTCAATATAGTCAAATAATCCATGTCATACAACAACTCGTCAAATATAGTTACAAACACAACCAAACTTTAAACTCCATATAAGTTTCCTTTAACACACTTAAAGATCATTATGCATATATCCAATAACACTATTTAGCTAGCATGTATGTACATACTAAGTGTCATTTATCACAAGCCTATTACATAAAACACTCATACCAAAAACTCCAAAAATTTCAAAACTCACAATAAGATAACAGTCTAAATAACAAGTTCACATTACAAATGCTTCCAACCTTCTTTAACAAGTTACCAATTAGTTAGGAATTTATATTATTACAAAACTCTTACTATTAGGATACACACATGAAAAGAACAATCAATATACCACTCAATCTAAGATTCCAAAATTCAAATTTTGTTCAGTGAGACCTTCTGATCATTTGTCTTCTTGTTATAAGGCTATCAAGTTTTGTGTTGCAAACCAATGGAAAATATGGCATTGTCAAGAAAAAGGTTTTCATTGCTTCTACTGAGATCCTTTAGAAACCTAAGCATCGTAGATAAGCAATTCAATATAAAGAATGAAAGGATTCCATGAAATCTGAACATGATGCTTTGATGCATGATCATACATAGGATTTGGTTTCCAAGCCATCTATTCAAAAGATTATAGGTAGTAGGAAATGTTAGAAATATCAATGTTAGTGAAGATATCGTTAAATGATTTTTATAGAAATATCAAAGATATTGACATTTTTAAAGAAAAAAAATCACGAAAACTATGAAAATTTTATAAAAAAAAATGAAATATTTTTTACAAAATATCAAAATAATTAATTACTTATATTTTAAACTAATTTTTATTTAATATATATGTTTTTAAATACAAAAATATTTATATTAATCAATAAGTTGATTAATTAATTAAAATATTATATAATATTTTTTGCTAAATGTTGTAGAATAAATAGTTTAAAAGTTTAAAATAATTAAGTAGACTATCTAATTGTAACTATTATAAATAGATAAATTTCAACAATATGAAAATAAATTTCATTAATTATTTTTTTAAAAAAATACTTATATATATAGTAAACATGCTAAAAAAAGATAATATATTATATACTACAAAAATGTGAAAATATTGAATTGAAATGATTACTTAGAAAGAAAGAAAAAAATAAAGAAAAATAAATAAAGAACTAATATTTTTGATATTTTAACGACATTTTAGAAATGATATCCAAAATATCAAAGATATTTTAGCCAAAAACAGATATTTAAGCGACATTTTAACGACAACAATATTTTATCAACATTTTCACGATAATTTAACCAAAAGAGATATACATTAAATTTTGATATCATAATATATAAAAAAGTAATATTGTCCCAACAATATTACTGACAAACTCGACATTTTCATCCCTGGTTGCATGTGGTTACATAAAACAAAGACTCTTGCATCATGCGTTATTGACAAGAGAAAGTCACATCTTATGACTCAATGGTACCTACAAATAAATTGTCTTAACTACATTGAAAAGTTTAATCCTATAGTTAAGAATACCACCATTAGAGTTGTGCTTTCATTAGTTGTGCATTTTGGTTGAAACCTTAGACAATTATATATCAACAACACATTTTTAAATTGGGATTTAGAAGAAACAATCTATATAGTGCGACCTCCAAGGTTTGTTGATGTTAATAAACCTGCTCTCTATAATTTGAAACAAGCACCATATGTGTGGTTTTCCAAACTCAATTTATGTCATCTATCATAGGGTTTTTCACAATGCCATGTTCGATGCAATTTTTTTTTCTTTTCAAGAGAGATGGTGAGGATCTTATTACTTTGCTTATTTTATTACTTTGCTTATTTACGTGGATGATATTGTTCGAATATGAAATATTCAGACACTTATTCAATCTTTTGTTTATAAACTACATCGTGTATTTCCTTTGAAGGATCTTAGCAACTTAAACTACTTCTTGGGCAACGAAGTGGTGTCTTATCTTACTAGCTTATTTGTTACACAACATAAATATGTAACTAACTTGATGGGCTATTTGATAGTATGCATGTTTTCACTCTAATGGTGTTAGGGGGACAACAATTGTCCAAGTCTGACGATATATGTTTGGACAAATCATTAGCAATTCAATATAGAAGCTTGGTTGATGCCCTACAATATTGTTGCATCACTAGGTTATAATTAACATTATCTATTGGTTGATTATGTCAATTCTTTCTAACCCTACTGATGTACATTTACAAGCACTCAAGTTTGTGCTAAGATACTTACAAGGCATTAAGGGTATTGGTTTGCATTTGACAAAATGAGAGGCTATAAACCTTATGGGTTTTCAGACCCAGATTGGATAGCATGCCCAGATGATAGACATAATATAGGAAGATATTGTGTGTTTCTTGAAAACAATTTAGTGTTATGGTTTCTACCAAGCAACAAGTTAATGCATGTTCCTTAGCCGACTCTGAGTATATAGCATTAGCAACCTTATCTACATAAGTCAAATGGATCAAGTCCTTTTCGCATGAATTAGGCTTCACTCTTAAACAATTTCCTTTGTTATATTGTGATAATATTAGTGCAAAATATATATCACAAAATCTTGTGTGACATTAGAGAACAAAGTATATCAAGATTAACATACATTTTGTTCTGAACATGTATTGAGAAAATAAATTATTGTAGAATATTGCTCATCAAAATACCAACTAGTTGATTTACTCACAAAGTCCTTAACTAGACAAAGGTTTCTTAAACTTAGAGACAAATTTATGGAACTTAAGCCACCATCCGAGTACCAATTAACTAAGTGTATAATTTGTTAGTGTACACGTGTATTTATCCTATTGGTCACTACGTAACTAATTAACTTATTTAATCTAACACTGTAATTGTTTGTTATTCAATTAGAATAATACTTTTGAGTTGAACTTCTTTACTTTTTTTTGCATTCTAATTATTACTTATTCGAAGAAAAATAAATAATTTCTTTTTTTTAATATTTAAAGTGCTATGAAATCTAGATTTTAAGTAATTATTTCGCCCTTTAGAATTTATTTGGATTCGCTTATTTGAAAGTGGTTTTTAATGATCCAAAGTTCTTAAATTATTATGTAATATTTAAGAGAAAAACTATCAAAATTTTAAAAGATATTATTATTGTTTATAAAAAAAAGTAAATACCTTATATAGAAACATCTAATTTTGGATGCGTGTTTCTTTTAAAATTATTTTAAACCCAACTTACTTTATTTTTAAACTTTTTTTTAAAATCAATTTTAAGATGACGTTTGGTTCGTAGAATGGAATCGAAATCAGAATCGGAATGAGAATGAAATGGAATAGAAAGAAAACAATGTTGTTTGGTTTGACCATTGGAATCAAGCTCGGAATCAGGATTACAGTGTTTGGTTTGCCACTAAAATGTAATGGAAAAGACTATAAATTACCTTAATACCCCTACATTCAGTAAAGTTCAAATAATATCATTTAATTACTATTTTTTCGTCAGACAAAATACATTATTGAAATCATTATTTTTCTAAATAATTATTACTTAATTAAAAAGAAACATATTATTAAAATTATTATTTTTCTAAATAGGGTTTAGGGTTTTGAGGTTTGAGATTTGGGATTTAGGGTTTAAGGATTTAGGATTTGAGGTTTAGGGTTTAGGGTTATATTTATGGGTTAAGGTTTAAGGGTTTAGGGTTTTAGGTTTAGGTTTAAGGTTTTAGGATTTAGGTTTTAGGATTTATGGTTTAGGGATTTGAGGTTTAGGGTTTAAGGATTAGGGATTTGAGGTTTAGGGATTAGGGATTAGGGATTTGGGATTTGGGATTTGGGGTTTAAGAGTTAGGGTTTTGGGTTTATGGTTTTGGGGTTTAGGGTTTTAGGTTTTGGGATTTAGGTTTTAGGGTTTAAGGTTTAGGGTTTAAATTTTAGGGATTTGGGTTTAGGGATTTGAGATTTGGGATTTAGGATTTGGGATTTAGGATTTGGGGTTTAAGGATTTGGGGTTTAAGGTTTAGGGATTTAGGGTTTAGGATTTTGGGTTTAGGGTTTTAGGATTTGGATTTAGGATTTTAGGATTTGGATTTAGGGTTTAAAGTTTTAGGATTTAGGGTTTTGGATTTGGTGATTTGGGATTTGAATTTAGAGTTATATTTGGGATGAGGATAAAATTGGAAAAAAAGTTTAGAAAGAAATGGAATCATGATTCCTAAAGGGGGAGAAAGAATCATAATTTTTTCTCCTTTAGTAATCGATTCCATTCCGTCCCTCGTTCCGTCCAACCAAACACACAAAATAGAAAGAATCAATTCTGATTCTTTTCCCTTCTCTCCAACCAAACATCACTTAAGAGAAATATAATAATCAAATTTTTTTTAGAATCACTTTTAAAACAAACAATTCTAATTAACCTTGAGTAAACAAATGAGCATAGTAATAATTACGTCCCACAAAATCAGTGGAAATAAATGTGCATTTATTGGAGGCAAAATTCACACCCTTTTTTTTAAATCTTTTTCTAAACCCATATGACTATACATTCATTAATAACAAAAAACAAAAAAATAGTACAGAAAAGAAACAGTAAAAATAGTATTAAGTAATTTTCAATTTATTAATGATTTTTAATTGTAAAAAATATTATGTATTTTATTTTTATAAAAATATGTATAAATTATTAAATTTGTATTGAGTTATTAAACATTATAAGTCTAAAATTTAAAATCCAAATATGACACAATTATATTTTGTATATATAATTTTATAAATATTACATCCAAAATTTTTATATAAAATTAAGGCATGGTAGGTATCCTCTTCAATTGTGTATACATATGCCTATGCACTTATCTCAACTTGTAAATCATCACCGTTATCATGAGCACCCTACAAGGAAAAGTATGAAATCTTTTTTAAATGTTCTTTTAAAAATAATTTTAAGAAAATAAAATGGTTTAATTAAAGTGATTTTAAGAAAACCGTTTGGCATAGAACAACTATAAGTAGTTTATATTGACATTTTAATAATTAATTTAAGAAACGATCTTATATTTCAAAACACTTTTCTCAAAAAAGTTAAGATTATTTAAAACCTTTTTTGGGTAAAGATTATTTAGAAACCTTTTGGATGTGCTTTTTTTTATAAGTAATTTAAAAAAGAAATGGGTTGATATGAAATAGTTTGGTTAAAAATGGTTTAAAGATAAAAGATTAAGATTTTTTGCTTAAAATTATAAGATGTGATTTAGAGTTACAATTTAATAATTAATTTAAAATATGAGTAATTGTTTGTTTTTTAAAAACACAAACAATAACTCTTAAAATTTTAAAAGAAATCATATACCTCATGGAGATGGGCTAAAATGATAATCAACCAGTTTCAATTGACCACATAACACTCTTACCTTTTCCTATCAAAACCAACACGGAATTGACGTGATTATAAAAAAAAAAAGTATTGAGCAATTAAGGGAAACTTACTTAATCGTAGTCATCAATCATATTGGTTGAAATCCAATAATAGGCCTTTCAGTATCAGTTGCTTGGGCATATAACAAGGTTATTCCACATTTCTTCACCTTTGCTCTGTTTTCTTTTCCCAACATCTTACCATTTTCTCCCAAGTATAAGATAGGTTTAGGGCAGAAATTGAATGTCACAGCGTCTATAGAGCAACACTTTATAGCATTGAACAATCTCACAGTACGATAAGACACGTACACATGACTACTTCCGTTTTTGGTTAATGTTTCTGGGTCATCGAAAGGAATAGTTTCGCATTTACCATACCTCGATTTTAACATTAACTCGAAGTGAATACGAAAATCTGACTCTGACCCAAATTCAAAAACAGAGCAAACTGCAAAACCCAAACATTTTCCATTACACCATTTTGGAGGAAGCGTCATGGTTATCGAAGATCCCCCTTTTTGATGATTGAACCACCTTGGGATTTCTTTTCCAGGATAACAGCAGCTAACTGATACTCCCATGGAAGGATCGTAGTGAAGATTCTGTATCCATATAACATGCATCAATATATATTTATATAATATATTACTAGCTAGCTCCTCCATCTTAAATTAATGGTTTAACAATTAACTTCTGCTCCCAAATTCTTAATCTCCACACAAATATCTCAAACTTTAAAACTCAACCCTTTGATTCACAAACTATATTGTTTTAACACATAATTACTAAATTATAATTATCCTTTTTTATTTATTAATGTTAAATGCATGTAAAACTCACATGAAATAAACCATGTTTAGGCTACAAATTTTTTTTTTTTTTTTTGCAATTGGAAATTTTGTGTAAGCACAAAGGGATTTGACAAGTGGTTTATTTAACGTTTACATGAATTTCACGTGCATACATAATGTTAATTGGCAAATGTGGCAAACAATAGTCACAATTTAGGACTTATGTTCAAAACAAATTTTTTGAGGATAGAGATGCGAATGTTAAGCTTTAAAGTTTGTATACAAATATCATATACCAATTATCTTAAAAATTTTAAAAATTTAAACTCGTGTGAGGTGATCTTAAAGACTTATTTATATTTCTTAATATTACACCTCAAGTGTAGATTACTTTATATTTACTCAAAAACAGTTTCCTCCTCAAACATGAAAATTTAATTAGATTGACATAAAGATTTAATGACATGTAAAGACTTTACCACTCTGATATCATGATAAACATCAAGCACTAATTTTATCAAAAACTCAAACTTATAAAAAATAAATCTAATAATTTATTTATACTTTTTTACAGTTTGAAAACTTTATGTAAGAAATTTATTAATCAAGTATATGTGATTTTGAAAAATGAACTTCAACTACTTACTTTATGTTCTATGTTGAACCCCAATTAACTACATTACAGTTTCATATTGAACCCTAATCAATTAAATTTCATTCATTATTGTTAGATATTATTTTTAATGTTATAGATTTTAAGAAGATATTTGAGGTAATTTTCAAAGAATTAATGTTATACGTACCGATAATTTAGCAGTTGCTGCTCGAAGAAATCGTATCTGAGCATCCTCCAATATGTTCTCGTAGGAAGTCTGATCCAATTTGTCACAGTTGAAAAATTGAAAACCTTCAATTGCTATATTGTCTTTGTACTTGGAAGCCACGTAGCGATCCCAATCTTGATTGACGGAGGCACTTGAACTAGGAACAATTTCTAATGATGTGCAACCCTCTGCATGAACTCTACGTAAAAATGATGGAAGCTCTGGCAAGTTTTTAATTCTCTTACAATTGCGGAGATAGAGTTCTTGCAATTTAGTAAGTGATTTAAAACTGGATGGGAGGTTTTCAAGACTTTTGCAATCGTCTAAATACAAGTACTCCACAGAAGACATGTATTGTATTGAGGAAGGCAAGACTTGTACTGCTGTTCCACTTAAGATTAACTCCTTTATATAACATGGAAATTCTGGTAACTTGTAAATAGATGAACAACCCCTCAGATTACAATATAAAAGAGACTTCATTTTATAACTGTCTTTTGGAATACTCTTCAGATTTTTACTGTTTTCAACATCTAATTTCACAAGTTTGTATTCTTCTTCTTCTTCTTCATCATCATCTTCAGATACCTATGATTGTTCCATAGTCGATCTCAGTAAATGTCAGCTGCAGATTTTCAATATAAAAAGCATATAAAACTTTTCTCTCTTTCTTCCTTTCTTCTCTTTTTTTTTTCTTTATTGAAAAATTAAAGCAAATTTAACAAATTATTTTTATAACGCTAAACTATACAAATTTGGACCCCTTGCTTCTTCTTTTTTTCTTTATAATAATGCGTGAAATTAAAATGTAAATGAACGAAATTATAAAAAAAAAATATATCTATGTTTGGATCGATCTCATATTTGCATGGAAAATATGAATGGTTTAAACGAAAGAGATAAATGCCGGAAAAACCCACTAACTATTTCAATTAAAACACTTAGTTCCATTAACTTTAAAAAAAATGGTCAAGTAGCTTTTAATTTAGTCAATTAACTTAAACAAAAAAAGAGAATTTAATCTAAATTATCAAATTTTAGGTTTTCAATTTTTCAAACTTTATTCGAAAAAAATAAAATTAAATGAATATTTGTTAAAGCACCTTTTTAAAATAAATTTTTTAAAAATAGAAAAGAAATAAAAAAAACATAAAAATTGACTATTTAGATAATTGTTGTTATTTTTTTACTATTATTAAAAAAATTACTGAATCTAAGCTATCTATTTTAAAAAGTTAATAACCTACCCAATTACCAAAGACAAATCTGAAATCCAACCAAGGACAAAAATGTAAAAGTTAAGAAATAAAGTAACTAAATAATAAGAAATAATAAGAGGCTGTGGTAAAGTGTAGAATGTGTAAGAAAACAAATATATATTATTAATTGAAAATCTCTTTACCTTGTTTGTGACCTCCTCCCCAAGTTGCTCAATGTCACTATTAGGCAACGAAAGTTCAACAAGATTCTCCAGAGCAAAATTTGGTGGCAAAAATTTGAAAGGATATTTGACCCAATAGAGATATCTTAACTTATCTGGAAGGGACTCCAAACCTTTGGGAAGGAATATTTTACACATTGTATTTGATTTTGAATTATAAATTTTGAGTAATCTCAAATTATACATTTTTGAGAAGATACCAGGATTCAAGTTTATACGTTTAATCTTAGACGTGTCCAGAAATATGCCTTGAATTGCTTCAGTTCCCTGATATAATTAACAGATATAATAAGTCAAATGATTGATCAATACATATTAGCTTCTTACAGTGATTATTTATGTTGTATTTTTTTCATATTCGTATTTTTTAATTCAAAATTACATATTTTTTCACATCATAAACATATTTTTTATTAAATTATTTATTTATATTGATAAAAAAACTTGATATACTTACAAAATAAAATAATTTATATGTTGTATATATAAAAGTTACATAAAATATGTATATCGATATATTGATTAAAATATGAATTATAAAATATCAACCAACAATTTTATTGTACCTTAAATTAATGGAAAGTAATAATCATTTTGTGAAAAATTAAACTCTAAAAATGAAATAAATATCCTTAATTTATAATTTAGATAAAGATAATATACAGCATAAATGTGTAACTTAATATATATATATACTCAACCGTATATGTTCAATTTGTTTTTGTTTAATTATATAACATAACCTTTATCATAAATATATTTTTATTTTTAACCCCTTTTCATGACACCATGCACGTATCTTTTCTTTCTAATAATTAATATGTTTTTTTAAGAGAATTTAAAGTAAAATCATATAAAAAACTAATTTATATAAAATTAGAGAGAAACTTTCTATTGCTTATATACATGTGTTCAACGAAGGTTCATAAATGTACTAAGTATATATTCAATTTCTATAAGGTAGTTTTAAAGATGTGTTTATATTAATACATGTAATTATCAACATTAAATTATAATATATATAAACATTTGTTCTGCATGAAAACGTACATGTTTATATATTAACTAATTATACAAATAAATCTGAAATATATGGTTTGAACATGTACACTTCAAAAACATTTTATTTCTGTAGGGGTTAGAAATAAAACCATTATTAAAAAGAAAAAGAAAAAAAAAACGATACGTACCGTATTATTCTTAAATATGTGATATATATCTTCAGCAACCCACAACCTGGATCTTTTTCCTGGTTCTATATCAGACTCTTTGTGAACAATATGCCAACCCATTTCTTGTATCATATCATGCATCCAAAGTTTATTATTATAACCTATGGTTATGAGGGACATATCAGTCAAAACACTTAACCCAATACTAGTTGAAAAACCACATCCATCTAATATTCTTCTTACATCATCTTTATCACTTCCCTTAAAAAAACATGCAATGTCTAGAAATATATTTTTGTCTGAATCATCTAACCCATCATAACTTATTTTTAGCACACACTCAATCTCTTTGTTTGGAACTGTTTTCAACTTTTTCAAAGTACTCTCCCATTCTTCTTTGCTTCTGTTATGAAGAAATGAACCCAAAACTTTAATTGCCAAAGGTATCCCGTCAGCATACGTCATCACCTTATTTGATAGCTCATCCAATATGTGCTCATCATCATCATCATCATCATCTATTGAACAAGTTTGATTAATCTTTCTTGTTTTAAAAGCATGAGATTTAAATAGCTTGAGAGAATCATCAAAATTTAACTTCTCAACTTCGTATATTTTATCAGCTTTATTCTTCAAAACTTGCTTATCTCTTGTAGTTATAATAATTCTACTTCCACTGGCAAATTGATCGATTAATAAAAACTCAACTTGTCTTGAACTGTTCACATCATCAAGAACAATAAACACCTTTGTTCTTCCAAGTCTTACTTTAATATAAGGCTTTGGTTCAGAACCACCCAAATTTAGATTTGTTTCTTGAAGTAGATTTGAAAAGAGTCTATCTCTTAGATGATTTGGTCCAAACTTGTCCCATTCTTCTCTAACGTTTGCAAGAAAACAAACTCCTTCAAATTGAGAAGATAGCTTGTTGAAAAGCACACTAGCTAGGCTAGTCTTTCCAATACCACCCATGCCCCAAATGCCAACTGTATGAACCACATCATCTTTCGATTCAACACTTAATAATGATTCAATTTCTTCAATCTGTTTTTCAATTCCAACAAGACCCTTATACAGCTTCAAATTCAACTCATTTGGTGACGCACTATTCAGCTTTTGCAATACATCCTTCACAATTTCCTTTATTACCTCTGACTCCTTCCTAATCAAAATAAATGAAATAGTTAGCGTAAGAGAGAATCAAAATTCTAGAACAATCTTTTTTTATAATTTCAGAACAAATAATTGTGATAAATTTGATATGATTCGAACTTGTGAGTTAAAACGAGAATAATTAATTTTATCTTAAAATCATTTAATAAATTATTATTTGTTTAATCTTAATTATACTTTATCAATATAACGTGTTAAATAGTAAAATAGTTAAATTTTGTATTTCAAGCATATTATTTTGTTCCTTTTCCTCTTCCATGCAATACTCAACACTTCCCCAAAGTCCCTTTTATAACACTGCCTACCACTTACACTACTATTGATCACCTGCGTATGAAACTAAGTGAAAAATCTAAGGGACTAAGTTTTTGGATCGTTATTTTTGAACGACTCCTATTTTAATTGTGATATCTTTTTTAATTCTTATTTTCAATTAAGACATATTAAATACTATAATTTAAGTTATATCATGATACACATTTAAATATTACAATTGAATTTAGCAAAACAATAATAAAATAATTAGGATATTTGATGTGTTATAGTTAAAAATAAGGATTAAAAAGAATATCAAATTAAGAACGAGAATATAAGTTCATTTTGAAAAATAATATATTTGTAGTGTTCTTAAAAACTGAGATAATTCAAGTTTATTATTTTAAAAAATAATCTTTTTTTTGTTTTGTAAAAATAAAAACTTATACTTAATAAATAAAGAAATAAAATATACTTTTATTAGAGTGGACTTGTGATATACTTTTTCATTTTTATTAAACTTACACGGTGCCGTTGCCTCTACAAAGTAATTTCATCAAGTATTTTTACGAAACAATCTGAACCTTTAAATTATTAATGTAACATTTGAAAATCTTTTATCATTTTAAAATGAATCTTGCAACAAAACACCCTTGATTTACCACTCCATAAATTCTCAGTTCGCTTGATTTATGAAAATCTCTGTCTCACTGAACAGTCCTATTATATATCTTGTTTTTGTCTTTTATAAAAGTTCATATCTAAATCTGTACACATCATTATATCCCAAGTTGGAGTAATTAATTATTTTCATCAATCATCTGTCAAAGAAACATGACTCTGTCTCTTAATTTTGTCCATGGTTATTATTAGCTAAAGGGATTACAAAGTGATTCGAGCAGGGATTGACAGTAAAATTCAACACTTTTTCGTTTCAAATCATGGGGTTTGGTGAAAAAAATTACCAAAATTAGGAATCTAAGAAATTATCAAATAATAAACTGTGGTGTCAAATTAGCTTCTAAGAAGTGATTTTGAGCCTAACATTTAAATGAACTGAGCTTAATCTAAGCTTATGCTTAATTATGTAATTGAGATTATTTAATTTACCTGGTTTGATTATAATGAAAGCCAGAAAGGTTGGCTGCTTCTGTAAGAGCATTTCTCCAAGATTTGACCTTATCCTTGTGGTTCTTGAAACGATTCTCAAGTTTAGACAGAGAAGCTTCATAAGTGCCCTTCTGTCTCCGTACATTAAATGGATCTATGCAATAAAAAATGGGTATCACAACATATTTTGGATTCTGTTTCTTGCACTCCAACATATGTGCGAGTTCATCCAAGCACCAACTTGAAGAAGCATAGTCTTTTGAAAAAATGATTATTGAGATCTTTGAATCCTCAATTGCTTTTAGAAGCTCTGTTGAAATTTCATCACCTTTCTCAAGATCGTCATCAACATAAGTTAGTATTTGCTTCTGTGATAAAGCAGCATAAAGATGGCTGGTAAAACCATAACGGGTGTCTTCGCCTCTGAAACTGATGAAAACATCATACTTCTCTTGAAGGGATATAACACTACCAGATGGTACTGAAACATAATTCCCAGAACAAGTAGGAGAAGATGAAGAAGAAGAAGCATAAGATATGAAGAGAAAGCACAGAAGAACAAAAATAAGTACGACAACAAAGAGAAATAATATCATCCACATATTTCTTGTTAGCTATTGGTGATGGGTTTAGAAACCTATATCCATAAATATATTCCTGATTAAGGTTGTAAAATGGTATACATCCACACTAGATCATTCCCAATACATATTTGTTTTTTTTTCTTTTTTGCTTTTTAATAATAATCATTCACATTTGACATGTCTCTGACAGAATATAACCCAAACATAATCACTTCATCTGACCACCACTGGATTTGAATTCCGGGTGATATTTTTGTCCATTAAATACATGAATTCTTTTAATAATGATTTATGCAGTTATATTTAAATATTTTTTTAATAAACAATATATAGTAATATATACATTTTATTTAATAACACAGCCTGTCTTTCTTTAAATAACACCGAGTTTTTTTTACAAATAATAAAAAAAACAATCTTATAACCGACCACACCAATAACGCTCATCCTCGTAAGACTAAAGCATAATCACACCATCTCACCCCAATTTAAATGAAATATTATTAACAACTATGTTGTAATTTCATTTAACTTAATATAAACGTTGTACTTAATTTTATTTTGCTTTTGAATTATTTATGCTTTTTTTTTTGCTAAAATATTTTTATGCTTATTATCTATATAAAATACTAAAATTTGGAAACATATTTATGATTTAATCTTTAATTTTTTTAAATTTAAAAGATTCAATTTAAAATTACAATTACAATTATATTTAACTATGTCATGAATGAATGGTTGATGACTAATTAAATTATAATTTTTTTCATAGGGAACAAATTATGTATTCTTAAATATTTTGGAACAAATGAATTAGAAAATCAAGTCATAAGATAATTAAGTATAATGTCACTAAATTAATTTGACAAAAATTAAAAAGTATATTAAATATGTCAAAATATTAAATTATATAAAATAAAATATTATGGATTAAATTATAATATTTAAAATAAATTAGAGATTGAATAGATAGATAACTATTTTCTTAAAAATATTGTGAGTTTTTTTTAAATAATGATATTACATAGGTATTCTTAAATATTAATATGATATTTTTTAATAAATAATATATATATATGATAGACAAATTAACTAGTGCACGTGATACTATTTGATTAATTGATGTCATTATTCAAAAGTCAAATAGATATACTTGATACACAATAAGTTTACATTTATATGAGAATAATTTATTTATAGTAATTTCAAAATATATATTAATAATTTAAATTCATATTTATGAAAAATTATTAATATTTTAATATTATATTAATTAATATAAAAAATTTCATTAATATATTAAAAAAATTTATATTAATTATTTAATATTTAAATTATTATACTAATTTAAATATTAATTCTTTCTTATACAATATAGATAGAGGCGATTGGGATTATACCCTAATGCATGAAACATTAGGCTTTTGGTTATTATTCTACATTTCATGGTAGGTGTTTGGATAATCGATCTACCTTATCCTTTATATCCAACGACCTAGTTGGGTATACGAAATGTCAAAAACGACATATTGTACAACTCTATGGATAACGATGTGTAACTCGACCTATCCAGAATGATATGTTACACGACTTGTTAGGAATGATGTGTTACATAACCTATTAAAAATGATGTGTTACATGACTCGTCAGGAATAACGTGCTACACGATCCATCAAGAATGACGTGTAACACGATATGCTACACAACCTTTCATGGGTGTGCTACATGACCTGTAAAGAAAGGCTTTCTATACGACATGTTGATAGCGATCTACTTTATGACATACTGTTGGATCATTTCCTTTTGAATCTAATCCATATAGCTAGTCACAATCAATCAAAGATATTTATGACACCATACAAGAGTCATATCAATCGTGCATAGTGTACCAGTCTTTTCATTGTGAGTCCTTGTTGTTCAATCCCGTTGGGACACATGTAGGTCAAAATGCCTATATATCTCTTATTGTACCCACTATTTGAAGGATCTGATCATTCATACTTGAAACCCTGGTGTACAGATTTGTCTTTAAACAGTAGGTAATAATTTTTATTATATAATTATCAAAGACTTAATAGGATCTATACAAATTAGACTAATTACTAACATAGGCTTCCCTGTACTTACACATACACTTTTAGAAAATCAAAAATCATAGATTTTTAGATACATCTCCAGATATTTGACACACTTATTTTTCTAAGTTTTATGTAAATTTATACCAAATTGGAGTATCTGAGTACTTACATCCATGACACGGGTACTTCATGAAACAAAAAAATGAAGAGTTACTTACATCCATGATACATGTATTTCACTAAATGAAAAAATGAAGAGTCCAAATGACATAGCTTTTAATTGGTTATCCATGAAAGAACATGAATGTGCATAAAGAAAGAATAATTTTCTTATAAAAGCAAACAAAAATGGTAAATAGTTGCTTCAATGTATGCAATAATCTATTCTACTTGGGTGGATTTGGTTAATTGACTGTGTAAAGAAAGTTGATTGTATCCAATGTTATGATTTGGAAATTTCCATGATTTAAAGCTTCAAACTATAATATTTTAATTGTATGATCTTTTTAGCAATTTGATCTTTGTGTTTGTTTTTGCTAAGTTTTGGTCATTGCATACTACTGTTGGGAGATTTATCTAGTTTAAAGAGAAAAAGTATAAAGGTGTATTAAATGTGTAATTGATGATGATGTCTTTTAGCATTCCATTAAGTATATATATAGGGGCATATAACATGGAATTCATTTAGGCGATTCACGTGGACTTACAAGAATTAGCTATAAAGTATACATTAAATAAGCATAAATTGCTAAATATATCTGGTCTTCACCTCGATAGTACATATACTAATCTAGTTTGATCATTGACATAGGCACGTATGACATTTCCAAGCATCGAGTCTCACATTCTTTCAATCCGGATGCAAGGATTGAGTTGGAAGAATGTTTAACCTATATGGATTGTAGTCCTCATTCTTACGACTGGTAATTAGGCTCTAATGTGCATGTGTTCGATTGATTTTTGAATTCAAAATGTTAACAAGAGACAAAAAAATATAAATATAGGTCAATAATCTTGAGGCTTCTATTTACTTTTGCTTTTTATCAACTCCTTGTACCTAAAAAACTCTCGATCACTTTTTCCCGACACTCAATTGCTTCAAACTTGTTATTTATATTTCCTATTTCAAACTTTTGGCTCTCAATTCGGTGGCAAGCATTCATTGGCCTGATCTATCACAAGATAGTACGAGTTTTCCTCCTTCTAGATCAGATTTAGTAGTTTTCTTTTATTTCAGGTCGATTTTCATATTATCACATTCTGTTACATTTTGTATTTAGATACTTCCTAGCAAACTTATCTCTTTGCCTATTTTACTTCTTGTTATTTAAATTAACATCGAATTTAGGATCCCAAAATAAATATGGTTGGTAAAAAACTTAGGAACATCCCCATAGTAGATAATGTTATAGTTTTTGAGAGCAAAGAGGAATCGGCAAAAAGGTTTTGAGTTTCTATAGGCTTCATGCTCAACCTTTGATTCGAGCTCAATGAGTGACTTGGGGAGTTTGCAAAATGAAATTGTTACCGTGCCCTTAGTAAGCAAATATAGAATGTCAATTAGCACTTTGATTTGTATCCCTATCTTAACTAGTATTGCAGTCCCTCGAGTTTGGCGTAAAAAAGACTCAAGTTAGAAAATGTAAAGGAAAACTGACATATCGGACTAAAGGATGGAGGTCTAAGGCTATACCATATGAGTTTAGGTTAAAAGATGCAGCCAAACTAAGGGCCTTTTATGACATTTTGGAGACTATCCAAATCCAAATTCCTAGCCGGACAACTCTTAACAATGACACTCATTTTGAAGGTTGGACAAACTTTCATAAGAAGCCACTTTTCTTGGGTTTTTAGTTTCCTCTCCCTAAATTTGTTAGGTATTTTCTGAGACATAATCAGATAAGTCCTTGCCAGCTACTTTCTAGTGGATGGAGATACCTACTTTGTATTACATTTCTAGGAAAAGAACTCGACTTGACCATTGGGATGCCTAAGTTCACTGAAGCATACAATTTAAAACAAAACCCTTTGGACCCTTGATGTATATACATGTCATCCAAACATGATCGATGTTTGAACGTTATGCTCTCAGACAATAATAAGAACTGTAAGTAATTCTTTTTTTACATTTATGATCACCGGGAGTCTAAGGATGGAAGTAACTTGATTCCTTCAGTCTATACAACGTAAAGGCTAATCTAAGGAGATCATGTTTCTATATGTCCTCTTCAAGTAATGAGGCAAAGTGTAGGCTATCTTAATTCCAAATGTTTTTGCCAAACTAGTCTAATCGGATGGCGTTCGGTCAAAGATGAGGTTGGCTATTATTGGAATGATACGTTTAGGGTCGAGTATGCTGCAAACTAGGGTGGTGCACAAGCCGCGTTCCATACCTAAGAGAAAGAACATGAAGCATAAGAGAAGTCCACTTGAGTTCAACTCTAATTTTAAATTGATACCCAAAAATTGTAGCCTTTGTTAGGAATTCAATTTTGTTGTTTAACTTATTACTTGGCTAATATGCATTATTTTGTTGTACTTTGGTGATGTATCTTGGGATGACTTTCTTAATAAATTTATGACCACTCAAGAAGCTCCTACCACCACCACAAAACACAAAGAAGATGAATTGTACCAAAGAGTCAGGGTACAATAGGAGCGAGCTTCTAGAGTTCATCGACTCCTCCAATGCCAAAAACTTGTTGCGTGTTTTTCAACACACGAACTCGTGCAAGCATACACGGTCACAAGTAATAAAGATTTGTAAGTAAAGATCGATCCCACGAGGATTTGTTACCATAGTTTGTCGAGTACTAAAATTGTATCTCTCTGATTTTATCCAAAACAATCGTTGATTAATAAAAAAGTAAAATAAGAAAATAAAAGAAATCTAGGATTGCAATTTTTCACCAAACTAATCCACTCAAATCATATTATTTTCTTTGGATTTATATTTTTTGGTACATTTAATTTGTCAACCGAAAACTTCTTTTTTATTATTCATACATCTCTTTCGAGCTCAGTATAAACACCTCGTTAAATTAATTTACTATATCTCTATGAAAATTAAATTTACCGAGATTCATTACGTTCTAAATTTTCAAATGGCCATACAATTAGGGTATATCTCTATCCTTCATCATACATGTCATTCTATTTACGAGCAATACACACAAATGCCTTTCTCAAGTTTATTCATGTGCCACGGATCGTTTGATAAGATTCGTAAATAATCAAAAAGCATTAAGCACAAAATAGAACGAACAAATCAAACGTCTTATAAATCTATCAAAAATAATTAAAATTAAAGCTTCATAAATTTAGATTAAATGCAACCCTAGAAAAATTAAGTACTTCATAAAATTAAAATAAAAATTACAACAACTGAGAAAATTAAGAAGAAGCGAGAAATAAAATTAAAACATAACTTAAAACAAATATTTGGCACCGCAAAACACAACAAAAGCCAAAAATGGCTTCCGTGTTTTGTCGTCCAACACCAAACACAATAAAAATTACAAACTGAAAAAACTAAAACACTCTAAAAACTTTCGAAAATTAAAACTAAATCTCTACTCCAAAAACTACTCCAACCAAACTTTTTTACAACTAAAAACTATCTCCTATTTATAGCAAAAAAAATACATTAATAAAATATTAAATTAAAATCTACGCGGGGGACAAAATGGTGTGGCGAAAATAATAAATTAAACGCGTGGGGGACAAAAATTGTATCGAAAATGGGATCGAAAAAGTGGGTGGCAATTTGCGCGTTTCTGTTTAATTTTCTTCCACGGCCGCCACGTGTCGCGTTCGATTCGCGGACACGGTGAGTGGGACACGTGGCGGCGTCTCATTCGTTGAGGGAAACGGGCGCACGATGAATGGTCGCACGGGACCCAACGGCTACATCACGGGGTTGGTCCAGCGCTGTCGCGCTCATTGTAACACGGCACGTGTCGGAGTATGATTTGCTGTAATATTAAGTGCAACACCTGGCAGACTCTCGTTCGCGTAAAAACCGGGCTCACGTGGATCAACCAGACTTGGAAAAGGGGCGCGAAAGTGGGAGAGCAGTGCGCACGATTGCGTCGGGCGGTGGGTCCCAGCGCGCACGCTTTGTGCGGCGAGTGGGCCCCGCACCGAGCCTTAGAGGCGCGCGAAGAGAATTTCCTGCATCGGCTCTCTCTGCATCGGGTTGAAGTGCACGTCGCATCCGAACTGCGCGTTTATGCGTTGATGCGACGGTCCACGATGGGCGCGTGGATGATGAAGCGTGTATTTCCTCTCCTGCACGAATATTAAACTTTATTTAATTATATTTTGACCACAAATTTAATTCAAATTACATTTTAAACTTTCTTTAATTACAGTTAAGCCACTTTGCTAATTTTAAATTACATTTTTCAACTTTTAATAATTACAATTAAGCCCAATTTAAATTTAATTTATATTTTCAACTTTTATAAATTGTAATTAAGAACTCTAATATTTGAAATTACATTTGTGGACAAAAATTTGAAATTAAGAGCGTTTTCGATACAATTTATTTATTTTTCTTATAATATATAAAAAAGCAGTAAATACTAATTTATTAAACTAAAATTAACTAAAAATAGAAGGAAACATAGCAATTATGATTAATAAAATAGGTGAAAATAACTATATAAAATACATTATCAACACCCCCAACTTAAGTTTTGCTAGTCCTCGAGCAAAAGGAAGGAAATAAAACAAAGATCTTGCATTTAAAATAGTGATTTTCAAAATATTTCTTTTGTCTTTCGTTATTACATAACTCAAAGAAATAAAAGAACTTTATCCAAGCATCAAAGTCAATTTAAAAGTATATCACATTTTCACAATGAACTTGGATGTGTGTGTAAAGTCTTTTCATATTTCATCACATTTGCAATCCGGATCAGTTTATACAAATATAAAATCAAACAATTTGTCATGAAATCACAAATCTCAATAAGTTTATTTTTCATTTCTCTCTCCACTAATGTAGACAAACACAAAACACAAAATCAATAGGACTTTATTAAGCTTGTAATGTATGGCTTAGGTAAAGGTAGATGAAGGATAATATTTAGCTCAAAACTTTTCCCAAACATAACATTTCAGGATTGAAAAAGAGAATTCTATCATCACAATAATTACTTCCCAATTTGGGATTTCTCATCACATACAATAACTATATTTTTTTTTTCAGATTCTATATTTTTTTTTCTTTTCAGAATCTCTTTTTTTTTCTCTTGTTCTTTTTTTTTCTTTTCTTTTTTTCTTTTCTTTTTTCTTTTCACAGTATCCCTTTTTTTTTTAATATAACTTTAAATATTTACTAACAAATGTCACATGTTAGTGAGATAAGAACAATAGGTATATCTACACATATATATATATTTTAGATAGGTTTTTGAAATGAGAAAAAAATATATATGTAAACTTTGAAGCTCAAAAGAGGTATACTATGGATAATGTATGTCAAGGTAGATAGAAAGGCTCAAACGATCCAAAGATGGCCTAAATCATTTTCTTAGTTACATGTCATCTATAATTTCTTTCTCGAGAAAATCAAACAAATTCTAAAAATTGTGACACCACAAAAATCAATCGAATTTCATACTCATATAAACCTTCTCTAAATTATCATAGCAACTCAAAAATCAAGACTAGTGCTCATGAATATTTATTCTTGTAAAAACGAAACATACGTAAAAATTATTCATCACTTAGACAATATTCAAATTTTTCAAAGAATTATGCATCATTTAAATCGAAGAAATAAAAATAAATCACTATTCATAGCAAAATATCTTCAATCAACCAAACAAACAAAAAAAAATTTCACAAGCAATAAC
The DNA here is from genome assembly GCA_030763125.1 of Hippophae gyantsensis. Classification (NCBI taxonomy): domain Eukaryota; kingdom Viridiplantae; phylum Streptophyta; class Magnoliopsida; order Rosales; family Elaeagnaceae; genus Hippophae; species Hippophae gyantsensis. The sequence continues at coordinate 41,987,040 of CM061039.1, forward strand.
ATCCAGAAAGTATTTCAATTAGGTTTAATATATCCACCACCCCCAAACTTAATATACACATTGTCCTCAATGTGTGAAAGTTAAAGAACATATGAGATGGGTTTAAAGAAACTTCCTGGTTTGTTTGATTGGTTAAGCCAAAATTGATTCATTACCTCCAATTTGCACCTACGAAAAAAAAAACATAACATAATAAAAAGAGTAATAAATGCGAAAAATAAAAAAAACATAAATGTGAACACATGGGTTGCCTCCCAAGAAGCGCTTGATTTATAGTCTTCAGCTTGACTTCTCAATTTGTTTTTCTTATTGTAAGTTAAGATTTGTGTGTAACAAAATCTCAACTTACGAGAAAATTGAAAAATAAATTAAGCAAATATAACCAAATATTTTTTTTTCTTTTTGTGAGTTAAGATTTGTGTTTAAACAAAATCTCAACTCACTAGAAAAATAAAAATAAAATAAAACAAACAACCAACAATAAGAAAATAAATTTTTTTTTTGTTTTTCTTTTCGTGTATTAAGATTTGTGTGTCAAACAAAATCTCAACCCACAAGAAAATAAAATAAAATAAAATAAACTAGCAATAAGCAAATAATTTTTTTTGTTTTCTGTTTTTTTCTTTATGTGTGTTAAGATTTGTGTGTAAAACAAAATCTCAACGCCTGAGAAATTTGCAAAATAAACTAAACAACGAACAATAAAAAAAATTATTTTTCTTTTTGTGAGGTAAGATTTATTATGTCAAACAAAATCTCAACCCTTAGAAAATTGAAAAATAAAATAAAACAACAATAAGTAAATATATTTTTTTTTCTTTTTGTGAGTTAAGATTTGTGTGACAAACAAAATCTCAACTCAAGAGAAAATTGCAAATTAAAATAAACAACAAACAATAAGCATAAATAAAAAAAAATAAAAAATAAAAAAAAATTATTTTTCTTGTTGTGAGTTAAGATTTGTGTGTCAAACAAAATCTCAACCAACGAGAAAATTGAAAAATAAAATAAACCAACAATAAGCAAATAAACAATTTATTTTTCTTTTTGTGAGTTACGATTTGTGTGTCAAACAAAATCTCAACCCACGAGAAAATTGAAAAATAAAATAAAACAACAATAAGTAAATATTTTTTTTTTCTTTTTTGTAAGTTAAGATTTGTGTGTCAAACAAAATCTCAACTTACGAGAAAATTTTTAAAATAAAATAAACAAGAACAATAAGCAAAAAAATTTTTTTTTTTTGAATTAAAATCAAATTGATTGGAATTAATATCAACAATGAAAATAGTTAAACAAATCCCGACACTTGGCCAAAACTTGTTGTTGCGCGTTTTTCAACACACGAACTCGTGCATGACCATTACGGTCCACAAGTAATAAAGATTTGTAAGTAAAGATCGATCCCACGAGGATTTGTTACCATAGTTTGTCGAGTACTAAAATTGTATCTCTGCGATTTTATCCAAAACAATCGTTGATTAATAAAAAAGTAAAATAAAAAAATAAAAGAAATCTAGGATTGCAATTTTTCACCAAACTAATCCACTTTCAATCATGTTATTTTCTTTGGATTTATATTTTTTGGTACATTTAATTTGTCAACTTGAAAACTTCTTTTTATTATTCATACATCTCTTCGAGCTCAGTATAAAACACCTCGTTAAATTAATTTACTATATCTCTATGAAATTAAATTTACCGAGATTCATTACGTTCTAAATTTTCAAATGACGCGCATACAATTAGGGTATATCTCTATCCTTCATCATACATGTCATTCTATTTACGAGCAATACACACACAAATGCCTTTCTCAAGTTTATTCATGTGCCACGGATCGTTTTGATAAGATTAAATAAATAATCAAAAAGCATTAAGCACAAAATAGAAACGAACAAATCAAACGTCTTATAAATCTATCAAAAATAATTAAAATTAAAGCTTCATAAATTTAGATTAAATGCAACCCTAGAAAAATTAAATTACTTCATAAAATTAAAATAAAAATTACAACAACTACGAGAAAATTAAGAAGAAGCGTAGAAATAAAATTAAAACATAACTTAAAACAAATATTTGGCACCACATGGCTCTGACAAAAGCCAAAAATGGCTTCTGCGTGTTTTGTCGTCCTTTATACAAAACACAATAAAAATTACAAAGCTGAAAAAACTAAAACACTCTAAAAACTTTAGAAAATTAAAACTAAATCTCTGCTTTCCAAAAACTACTCAACCAAACTTTTTACAACTAAAAACTATCTCCTTTATTTATAGCAAAAAATACATTAATAAAATATTAAATTAAAATCTACGCTGGGGACAAAATGGTGTGGCGAAAATAATAAATTAAACGCATGGGGGACAAAAATTGTATCGAAATGGGATCGAAAAAGTGGGTGGAACGCATTGCGCGTTTACGTTTTAATTTTCTTCCACGGCGCACGTGTCGCGTTCGATTCGCCGGACACAATTAGTGGGACACGTGGCGGCGTCTCATTCGTTGAGGGGAAACGGGCGCACGATGAATGGTCGCACGGGGAGCAGGCTACAACACGGGCTTGATCCCGGCGCGGTCGCGCTCGTTGTAACACGCCACGTGTCGGAGTATGATTTCTTTGAAATATTAAGTGCAACACGTGGCGGACTCGTTCGCGTAAAAACCGGGATCACGTGGATCAGCACCATTTGGGAAAAGGGGCGCGAAAGTGGAGAGCAGTGCACGGCGTCGGACGGTGGGTCCCCGCGGCACCTGCAACTGCTGTGGCGGTAGGCCCACTTTCGAACCGCAGAGCAACTGCGAAAAAGAGAATTTCCCCGCATCCACTCTCCTCTCTGTCGGGTTGAAGTGCACGCGCGCACCGAAGCCGTTTATGCGTTGATCTGACGGTCCACGATGGACGCGTGGATGATAACGTGTGTATTTCCTCTTCTGCACGAATATTAAACTTTATTTAATTATATTTTGACCCACAAATTTAATTCAAATTACATTTTAAACTTTCTTTAATTACAGTTAAGCCCTTTGCTAATTTTAAATTAAATTTTTCAACTTTTAATAATTACAATTAAGCCCAAATTTAAATTTAATTTATATTTTCAACTTTTATAAATTGTAATTAAGAACTCTAATATTTGAAATTACATTTGTGGACAAAAATTTGAAATTAAGAACGTTTTTGATACAATTTATTTATTTTTCTTATAATATATAAAAAACAGTAAATACTAATTTATTAAACTAAAATTAACTAAAAATAGAGAGAACATAGCAATTATGATTAATAAAATAGGTGAAAATAACTATATAAAATACAGTTATCATAGTGTAAGAACTATGTAGCTCTACTCATGCTTCTTCCATTACACCTACTCTAATCTTGTCAAGCAAAGGAAAATCTGTTAACTTTGTAGAAAAAATCAAGCATTACTAATGAGCCCATCATGGGCCAACTACCCAAGATGAATTCATTAATGTGATTCCCATCGAGTTGGATGAGGCTATCTTGGTCGAAATGTGTAAGGATTTAGATGCCCTCATATGCTATTATAAACTATGAGAATCTGAATGGATGTAGGTGGAATTGAGGAAGGAAAAGAAGGATTAACAAGTCACTATCTCCAAAGTGATAGCCCTTCATGACCAAACCATTGAACTAGCAAGAAAGAAAGAGGTCGTCTTGAGGGCTAAAGAGGAGTTGGACAAACAACTCTCCTACCTTAAGGAAGAGTACAATGGAGTCAAGGTTTCCAAGGAGAAAGCTCGCTAAGAAATTGAAGGCGGCCAAGCTACAGACCAGACAGGTTCTCCAAACTAGTCTTTTAAGGTGAAGGCCACAGCCAAGGGTAGAGTTGATGACTATTATTAGATTCTCGATCTTACCTTACCTCAGGTTGATTATCCTCAAATAGTAAAGAAGGATGATGAATAAGAGCCCAAATTTTGTGATGAGGTAGATATCGACCTTCCTTATTACCAACCTGAAGAGAATCAATAATGTTTTAGATGGTTGTTTCCTCTATTATTGTTATGTAAATTTGTTTTATTTTTTCTTGATGTACATATGTAAGTAAAAAATTGGAGGACTTTTTATTAATGTAATGAATTTATGCCTTTCCATACATTATTTCCACTATACTTATCATTTTTCCATATACGTTGAGTTTTAAATTTTGTTTTTATAAGCAATGGAAAAGTCTCCCAATTTTGATAAAGTGTGAGGATATAAGGGACCCATCATTAGCTATACAAAGAATAGTACTTCCCTTAGTGAATAGAGCTATGAATATTGTCCCCTTTATTACTCAAATCTATTTTAGAGTCTTTTCTCATTCATTATGGCGATTGACTGTTATTCATGCTTTCGAGCTCAATTACTTAGGACAAAAGCTCAAAGCTTAAGAGTGAGGTCAAGAAATTAAAGTTCAAGGTTAACAAGCACAAGGGATATAATGATCTTTGTAAACATTAGGTTGACCTTTTGCAAGCTTGACTCAAGGATAATGCATATAGTCATAACAAAGTAGTTAGTGTTATGACCAATCATGTCAAGGATGAGACATATTGGGCTAATAAGTATCTAAAATGTAGGGAGATCATGTTCTTGGAGGTGATGAAGATCCTCTAAGATCTTGAAGGATGGCTCAAGAATTCAGAGTTTTACCCACTTGAAATTTGAGAGCGATTAACTCTATTCATTAATGAGGTTCAAGCCAAAAAAAATTCATTGGTTCACCCATAAGTTTTTGATAGGAATAGTCATCGAAAAGCCAAGCATTTGAGAGGTGCATAGATGTCCAGTGATTGCATTCCCTGTCTAGTTCTATTAATGTTGAATATTTTTTCCAATTGATGTAATGTATTGACTCCCACTTGAAATACATAAATTCATATTCTAGTTAAACGTGTGTCAACTCATTTTATCCCATTTTTTAAATAACGGTCTCTCCATTTTAACGAGGGAACTATTTTGGTATGGAGGTGCATGTTACTAGCTTCCCAAGGCTTCTAACACTTTTCCTGAGTGCTCTACATGGTTTCTTACCTAGGTGTTCAACTTGCTTTTAATGAGGGTACCATTTCAACCTGGAGTTGGATGTTGCTAGCTTCCCAAGGCTCCCAAGGCTTTTCCCAAATGCTCTATCTAGTTCCTTACCTAATTGATCAACTCATTTTTAATGAGGGTACCATTTCGGCCTGGAGTCAGATGTTGTCAGCTTCCTAAGACTCCCAAGGCTTTATCTAAGAGCTCTACATGGTTCCTTACCTAGGGATTAACTCATCGTTTTCAATGAGGGTGCCATTTTGGCTTGGAATTGGATAATGCTAGCTTTCCAAGGCTTCGCTCGAGTGCTCTTCTTGGTTTATTATGTAGATAATAACCTCGTTTTTAATAAGGGTTCCATTTCGGCCTAGATTTGGATGTTGCCAGCTTCCCAAGGCTCCCAAGGCTTTGCCCGAGTGCTTTACCTGGTTCCTTACATAGACAATCAACTTGTTTTTAATGAGGGTATTGTTTCGAGTTAGAGCTAGACGTTGCCAACTTCCCAAGGCTCCTAAGGCTTTACTCGAGTGCTTTAACTGGTTCCTTACCTAGGTGATCAACTCATCATTTTAATGAAGTTAAACATATTTTGACACACAATATTTCTTTATCCAAAGTGGGTTGATATCTCATTGTCTATTTATACATTATAAAGTGCATCATAAAATTATTTGTCTTGTCAACTACATTTTTAAATCAAAAGTGGTATTTTTTTCAAATATCGAGCATTCTAGCTCATCCCTTTGGATTAATCATCTGTATTAGTTAAGATGCATACTTCAATCGGTATAACTTGAGTGACTTGGTACAATTCCTCCAAGTTAGCTCCTAGCTTCTAGGCCAAGCACTCTTTTTTGTTTGGGAACATTCACCTTAAGACCCATTCTCCTATAGAGAAAGCTTTGGATTGGACAACTTTGTTGAAATATGCTCTTACTCTTTATTTTTGATCCTTTACCCGGATGCAGGATTTGCCTTGAAGTTCCTTCACCAATTCTAAATCTAAGAATCTTTCTGAGTTGTTCTTGGACTAAGAATGTATTGTAATATTTGGATGTGCTTAGAATAAACATTTTCCCAATCTTGAAAGGACCAAGAATTTCAAATATAGTCTCAACCCCGTCGACCTAGTTTCGATAGCCCAAAGTAGTCCAGCTAGTTCTTTAACCTACTTGCCTTTAAAAGATTTGAGCTTTTTTTAAGTAAATTGAGAACTAACTTTTTTGATGATTCTACTTGTTCGTTTTCCTGAGGATAATATGGTGAAAAATGACAAAGTTTTACCCTATATTTCTACACAAAGTCATTTACTTTGTTTTTAGTGAGTTGTTTTCCATTATCTGTGACGATCTCTTTGGGCATACTAAATTGGTATGCAATGTTCTTCCATAAAAAAATTGATGACCTTTTTCTTCCTAGATTCTGCTCAAGGCCACAACCTCTATCCAATTGGTGAAATAGTTTGCTACTACTAGAATGAATTTCTTTTGATTGACTACTAAGGGCATCGATCCTATAATGCCCAACCCTCATTTGTATCACAAAGGTGCCCAGCCCCAATAGTGTTTTTTTTTGTTTAATTTGTTCTCTTGTTTGAAATAGCTCCTTGACTTTCTGATTGCGGTGTGTGCTTTCTTTTTTCTTTGGAGAGAGCCCCATCAATAAGATATCTAACATAGGGTTCAAACCATGACCTTGCCAAGTCTTCCACTTGGTTTATAACCTTTCGGCCTTAGACGGGCTAGCTTTAGATATGATTGTCACGGTCACTAACTACTGGATTTTTATGTCATGTATCGAGAGGAGTGTCGCCAAAGCATTAGATGATAGTTGATGTTAGGAGAAATTTATAATATTTTGACATTCTCGAGCAACAAACATTTATGCTTTAACCTTTTCAAGTACTTTCTCATCTTTTCATCCTTCACCTCGAAAATGCCTACATATTAATTAATGAACAACCTAGAATTATTGAACAAAATCAAGTCATATGGGCCTAACTTCCTAAAATTCATCACTCTAAAAATGGTAGTCCCATACTCAACAACATTATTTATCATCAAGAAAGCAATACAGACTGAATACTCACATATAGTTTATTTATCATCTATTATGACCACAACGATACCAGACCCCTTGAAGTTACTAGAACCATTTATGAGTAGCTTCCATGTTGTCTCATGTTTTGATCCCATGGCATAGTTGATCGACTTAGGAGAATATTATTGTTCAGTGTACGTGGCTACAAATTCTTGTATGGCCTATGATTTAATTGCTATCCAGGTTTGGAATTTAATATCATACTCTTCGAGCTCAATAGACATGTGGGTGACACTAACAGAGACCTTTGGTCTATTAGGGACATTATTCAATGGGTATGAAGTCAAAAGAATGATTGTATAAGATCCAAAATAATGTCTCAACTTACAGGTCATGACCTTGAATGAAAATGCCAATTTATCAATCAATGGGTATCTTTTTTGAGTGTTTGTTAGAACTTCATTGATATAGTACATAGGGTGTTTAATCTTTTCTTTTTCTACTAGTAATACAACAATAATAGTTTGAGCTATGGTGGAAAGATACATGTATACTAACTCATTTGGGTGCAGGCTAAAGAGGATAGGAGGCTGGCCAAGGTAGGTCTTTATGTTTTCAAAATCATGCTCGTGCTTTTCATTCTTGAAAATTGAGGTATTTTTCCAAAACAATTTGAAAAAGGCATACATTTTTCGATACACCTTAATATGAATATGTTTAACATTATAATCATAAATTTATTTATTGTATGCCCTTTAGATCTAAAGGTGACTCCATGTTCACTAGTTCTTGAATTTTGTTGGGATTTGTCTCGATTCCCTGAGCAAAGTTGAGGCATCCTAAGAATTTCCTGAAACTAAAGTCGAACATATACTTCTTTGGGTTTAATCTCATTTTATAACTCATTATCACTCTGAAGACTTTATTGAGACCAGAGATGTGGCTCTAGAAATCCTTGGTCTTTACCATCATGTCATCTATATATGCTTGTATATTTCTTTCGAGGAGACCCTTGAACATTTTATTCACTAGATTTTGGTAGGTTTCTTCTGCATTCTTGAGACCGAAAGGAATTCTTTTGTAGCAAAAGGTCCCATCCTTGGTTATAAAGGCCATATTTTCCTTGTCCTCAAAATTAATGTGTATTTGATGGTAAACCAAATATGCATAAAAAAGCTCATAACATAATATGTTGTTATCATGTCTATAAGCTGATTGATGTTTGAAAAAGGGATAACAATCCTTCGAGCATACATAATTCAAATATGTAAAAGCAACATACATTCAAGAAGCCACACATGATTTTGCAATTAGAACCATATTTTACAGCCAAGTCGGGTAGTCAACTTCTCTTACAATCGTAGTGTCTCTTAATGAACCAACTTATGCTTGGATGACTTCATTTTTCTCCCTTGGGAATTTCCTCTTCCTTTGTTGCACATGTCAACATTCATTCAATATGTTATTAGTTTGTGGTCAATCCCTCACATATCCTTTGATTTGTAAGTAAAGACATCCAAATTCCTTTGAAAGAGTTAACAAAAGCCTCATTTTCACATTATCCAGGCTTGAATTAGGTGCCTAACTTTCCTCGTCTCTAAATTTGACCAAATCCACCTCATCAAAGTCGATCATTCCAATAAGCAACATCTTCGATCACCCTCAACAATGTCAAATATTTATTAATTTCTATTTCAAGATGACTTGCTTCATGGTTGCATTATAACAACTATGTGCCTTCTCTTGATCACCTTTAATTTCCATAACTCCATTCTCGATAGGGTACTATATTACCAAATGCTAAGTGGATGGAACAACCATCATTTTCTATATCAATGGTCCTCTTATTATTAAATCGTAATGTGCATTGAGTACTACAAATATTGCCATCATGATAGTTGCTTTTGCCATTACGAGTAACTTGAATGTTCCCAAGATGTATGTGGTGCTACTATTGAACCCTACAAGGGGAAATTCTTTTTCATGAAATTCTCTTCACATACGTTCAATGCATAGAGGACAGACAAGAACAACAGGTCAACTGAACCTCCCATGTCAACCAATATATAACAAACATCATATGGGCAAACTATTAACATTACGACTAGAGGGCCTTCATGGGGACAAGTTACTTTATCTTCCTTATTAAATTTTATCAAGGTAATAGAGTACTTTCTTTATAGGTTATACACTTTTTTGCCCATTTTACTCCATGCTTCCTTGACATATCTTTTTCGAGCGCTATGGATTTGCTATTGAGGCATGGTCTTCCATGAATGGCATAGATTATGTGAACATGTTAATCTATTTGAGCAACTTTCTTTCCATATGGAGTAGCAACTATTCAATAATAGCTCTTCGATCTCCTTTTTTGAATGTTAGTAGTCCCTAGTGTCATGTCTAATGTCTTTGTAAAACACATACCATTTGGTGGTGTCTCTGTTTGGTGCCATCATTCAAGGAGGCCATCTGACATTTTATTCTTCCTTTATTTTTAAAACTACCTTGAGTAGACTAACTCTCAATGAGGTTCTTCTGAAGTGTGAGAGTGATCTCTCACATCTATTTAGGTTCCTATTCCAAGAATTTTCACATCTGGAATTCTATCTTGCAAATCTTTTATTATTTTGGTACTCTAATCATCTAGGCCTTTATGAACTCAACTCTCTTTTTTCTTTCACTTTTATGGCCACAAGTGTGGTAAAGAAATCTTTCTTTATGGAATTCAACTCCTTTTCCAAGATAACGAACTTATGTGCCTTCGTAAGCCTGCTCTATAGTCTAGGGTATCATCTTTATGAGTTCAATGAAAAGGTTAGAAATTTTTAGCGCTCCCCTTCTAAATGCTTGAATAGCAATGGAATATGAAAAATCAAATATTTCTATCTTCTCCTCACAAAATATCTTCATAAATGCCTTGATAGATTCATCTGCATTTTGAATTATGGAGAACATGTGATGTGACTTCTTATTTAAGGCTTGTTACTAGCATAATAAGTTACAAATAGTCTAACCAGTTTAGTGAAAGAAGTGATATATGCTAGCATGCTTTAGGTCACTAAACCATTTGTTGGTCAAATTATGCAAAGTAGCTGAAAAGAAGTTGCATAGCATTTCATCTTTTTTATCCTGAGGCATGTTGAATGGAGACATGATTTTTTTGAAAAGAAGTATAGGGTCTTTTGTTCCTTTATAGCCCATACATTTAGGAGATATAAAGTTCTTGGGGATTTATTCAGTTTAAGAAGAGAGAACCGACCAATTGTTTACATATTATGTCAAGATCAATTTGAGATTTCCCCATATTTTATTTCCTTATTTTCTCCTTAATGGCTAACACTTTTTTCTACCATAACAACTTCTCTTCAAGAGCCACGTCAAGCTACCTCATGGGACATACACCTTAAGTTTGGGCCACTTGGGCTATAATTGGTTTTTGATCTGCTTGATCATTGAATTCCCTATTCCTTTCATGTTCACCCAATATTTTATTGACTTCTTCATCTTTCTCTCCTACTACTTATGTATTATCACGCACGGGCATAAGCCTAGGTAGCATAGGGCGTTCCTGACTCATTATTTCAACCTATCTTCTAAGCTCCAAGTTTTCTTTCCTCATCTCACTTTGCATTTCTTCTATGGATTTCCTCATACCTATTAATTGTAGGAACAGCTCTTGATTCGAATTTACCACCTCAACATCTCCATTACTCGTGTCCCTTACAATCTTCTCTTTTGGAACTAGGGAATTGTTAACACCAACAATCCTCTCTTTTGGAACTAGGGCATTGTTAACACCAACTTTAGCCTGAGGACCCATCGGCCTGGTCCTTTCAAAAGCTCTAGTTTCAACCATGATTTTTGATGTGGGTGTTCATCTCGGTGCGTTCTTCTTAGCAGGTGAGCTCAATTTAAACTATTAATAAGTCCAAGTAAATAAGAGGCATTAAATTTTATTAATTTTGTCTTAAAATCTGAGCCCTACAATTGGTGTAAAAATATTGGGAGACATATCTAAGCTAGAGAGAAAGTAGAAAGATGTATTAAATGTGTTAATGATGATGCATTTTAGTATTTCATTGAGTATATATAGGGGTACATACATGTGGCATTCGTTTAGTGGATTCATAAGTATTTACAAGAATCAACTCTAAAGCATACATTAAATAAGCATAAATTACTACATACATCAAGTCTTCACCCGAACAACTACTATAACAATTGGTTTGAGTTACCTACGAGCTGATAGCTGATTTAAATCTTTATATTTAATTTATATATACAAGTAGAGTTTGTCCTTTCACTGTGAAGAAATCCAACAAGGCAAACAAAATTTCATTCTCAGCTCACAAAACAAAGAAGTTGCAGTTTGTGAACTTAGGTGGCGTTTGGTTCGTGGAATGGAATCGGAATCGGAATGGAATGGAATGGAAAGGAAACAATTTCGTTTGGTTTGACCACTGGAATCAAGCTCAGAATCAGGATTATAGTGTTTGGTTTGCCACTGGAATGAAAAAGTCAGTAAAATGACCTTAATACCCCTACATGCTGTAAAGTTTAAATAATGTCATTTAATTACTATTTTTTCGTCACACAAAATACATTATTGAAATCATTATTTTTCTAAATAAGTATTACTTAATTAAAAAGAAATATATTATTAAAATTATTATTTTTCTAAATAGGGTTTAGGGTTTTGAGGTTTGGGATGTGTGATTTAGGGTTTAGGGATTTAGGATTTGGGGTTATATTTGTAGGTTAAGGTTTAGGGTTTATGGTTTAGGATTTGGAATTTGGGGTTTAGGGTTTTGGGATTTATGTTTTAGTGGTTTTGGGTTTTGGGATTTATGTTTTAGGGTTTTGGGTTTTGGGATTTATGTTTTAAGGTTTAGGGTTTAGGGTTTAGAGATTTGGGGATTTGGGTTTTAGGGTTTAGGGTTTAGGGTTTAGAGATTTGAGATTTGGGGTTTAGGGTTTTAGGGTTTAAGGTTTAGGGTTTAGGGATTTAGGGTTTAGGGTTTTAGGATTTGGAATTTGGGGTTTAGGGTTTAGGGTTTTGGGATTTATGTTTTTAGGGTTTTGGGTTTTGGGATTTATGTTTTAAGGTTTAGGGTTTTAGGGTTTAGGGTTTAGGGATTTGGGATTTGGGGTTTATGGTTTAGGGATTCGGGGATTTAGGGATTTGGGGTTTAGGATTTAGGGTTTAGGATTTGGAATTTGGGATTTAGGGTTTAGGGTTTAGGGATTTGGGATTTATGTTTTAGGGTTTTGGGATTTATGTTTTAAGGTTTAGGGTTTTATGGTTTAGGGATTTGAGGTTTAGGGTTTAAGGTTTTAGGATTTTAGGATTTTAGGATTTGGATTTAGGGTTTAGGGTTTTGAAATTTTGGATTTAGGGTTTTGGAATTTTGGGTTTAGGGTTTAGGGTTTTGGAATTTTGGGTTTGAGAATTTAGGATTTGAATTTAAGGTTATATTTTAGGGGAGGGTAAAATTGGAAAAAAAAATTTAGATGGGAATGGAATAATGATTACCAAAGGTGGGAGAAGGAATTGTGATTCCTTCTCTTTTGGTAATCCGATTCCATTCCGCCCTCCATTCCGTCCAACCAAACACACAAAATGGAAGGAATCAATTCTGATTCCATTCCATTCCCTCCAACCAAACGTGGGGTTACAGTATAAAAAGATTTGATTGGAATTCGAGAAGCGATATGTTAAACTTCGATTGTCTACCGAGGCTTTGTAAAACAAAAAGAAGAAAGGACTGAATGTTGTTGCCAAGAAGGCTGCAATCAATCTTTGCAAGGAATGATTCATATGTCGATTGTTGTACATTCTTGATTCGTTTAAACTACACTAAACACAAGTACCACTTGATCTTAAAAACTTAAATTTCTATGGTAGGGATATGTATTTAACTTTAAGAGTGCTTTCTATTTTATTTATAATTATTATTATTTTTTTGTCAAGGCTTTCTAAATTTGGTATAGCTTCATTATGTAGAGCAAGCATTAAACCACTTTCAAACCCCTTTTCTTATCACAAAATTGTCAAAAGAGTAAACAATTGGACATGAAGAAATCTGTTTCAACTTAAGGAAAATTTCTGCATATTTTAGCCCTTGAAGTTTGTTTAAATAGCAATATGGGCACATTAGGTTTTAGAAGTAACTAATAGATCTCCTTTGACATTAGATTTAACACTTTTTCTACTCCTTTTCAGCTTAAAAAGACTTGTGAGTTTCTGAAACGTATTAAATTTTACATTTATAGACATTTAGATTTTTTTGTTAAGTAAAAAAAAACACTTAATGTAATAATCTGTTATTCAAACCTAAGATTTTGTTAGAGTTAAACAACATGAATCTCAAGCTATTGTAGTGGATGAATGGAAAAAAGGTTAAGTATAACTGAATATGCATTTCAATGAATAACCATACCTTTATAAGCCTCCGCCTAGCACTTAAACTTTTACTCCGACCTTGAAGAACAAGTAATATATAAGTGTATGTTTTTATGGCATTCTCAAACTGTCCCTGTGCCATTTGAAATTTTTCTTTAGTTCTCAATAGTTATCCTTGATCCCATTTACTAATTTGATATATAGCAGCATTAATTACAATCTCACCTTCAATGGAACATTTTAGACCCAATTGACAATATATGCACCAAAAGAGTATAAGTTCTTACATTAGACCCAACCTTAAGTTTCAATACTTTTTTTGCATAATAAAGTGCCATATCTAACTTCCTTTACTCAACATATTCAACATAAAGATTGATAAACCAAGAAGATCTTAACGAGCTTCTAGGCGCAATCAAAGATACTTGGATTGAGTTTGTAATAATGTTTTAATTTCTAGTTGTAATTTCAGCACCATTAGTTTTTATGGTTAGCTGTTTATGTTTTCATTGATGTGTGATGTCCTAGTTTTTCTACACCATGTTGATTGTTCTTAGAATTAGTGGTGGTTTGTGCCTAGGAGTTAGTGGCATTAAGATTATGGTTTGTGCTTAGGGATGGTGGCCATAAAATTAGGAAGAGCACTTAGAAAGTGGTGGCCACAAACCATGTATTTATAACCCTTCAATGAATGAGAAAATTAGAGAAAAAATTATATCAATTAATTGTGGTTTGCTCTCACCCAAAGAGAGCAGTTTGCATTTATTTAGGAGCTTTGGCTGGGACCTATCATTAGTATCAAAGCTTCGTTACAATGGAAACCAACAAAGAGAGAATTGAATCCTTAGAGGCTGGAATCAGTGGCATTCAAGATGGAATGCAACACCTTAAGGAAACCGTCCACAGTTTGTCCGAACTGTGTCTCGCAACAAAGGACCATTTGAGCAACCACAACAATAGCCAAGAAGAGTTTGGTCGGACACGTCAAGAAGATAGAGATGGCAACAAGCAAATATTTTCTTCCAAAATAGCTAAACTGGAATTCCCTAAGTACACTGGAGATGATACCATAGAATTGCTTAATAGAGTGACCCAATTCTTTGAATATCAAGGAACGGTAGATGACCAAAAGGTCTTTCTCGTGTCCTACCACCTAGAAGGGGAAGCTAATCAATGGTGGTAGTGGTTGCACTGTGATTATCAAGAGAACGACCATCGAGTGACTTGGAAATTATTTGAGGAAGAATTAATAGCTCATTTTGGGCCTATAGAGTGTGAAGACTTCAATGAAGCTCTATCTAAGGTGTGATATATTGGTTCCCTTCGTGATTACCAAAAGGAATTTGAGATATTGGGTAATCGAGTTTATGGATGGTCACAAAAGGCACTAGTAGGCTCGTTTATGGGTAGATTGCGAGCAGAAATCTCTGAATCAATTCACATGTTCAAACCTAGAACATTGAAGGAAGCATCGAGCTTGGCTCACATGAAGGATGAACAATTGCAAAGACAAAAGTGGTTGTCATGCCCACCACTACCTGTTCGCACACCACTGACTTCAACTACAACCAAAACCACAAAGTTCTCATCTCTCAAGAGGCTATCTTGGGATGAGATGCCAAGACAGCAAGCACAAGGGCTTTGCTTCAACTATAATGAGAAATTATCTTCGAGTCATAAGTGCAAGGGCCCTCAACTACTCCTACTAGAAGGGGACGTGGTTGATGAACTAGAAGGAAATAATAACGAAACCAATATTGCCCTTCCCTCTGATCTAGAAATTTCCTTGCAAGTATTAATAAGATGAACAACGGAAAACACCATACAAGTGACAACCAAGATTGGCAAGTATAAAGTAATTATACTTATTGATAGTGGCCCTACACATAATTTCATCAATGACAAAGTGTCTACTTTACTACACCTCCCCATGGTACCTACTGAACACTTTAATGTGTAGGTTGCAAATGGAAAACCATTGAAATACCAAGGAAGATTTGACAATTTTTACATCAGTATCTAGGGCATTCCCTTTTCCATTACTTTGTACTCTCTACCAACAACTAGTTTAGACACGGTATTAGGAGTTTAGTGGTTGGAGCAACTCGGATCAGTTGTGTGTGATTGAAAGAGGATGACCATGTGGTTTCAATGGGCCAAAAAACCATGGTTCTTACAAGGGACCAACAATCAAATCCTATGGCAAGCATCTCTAGAAACTATTTCGAAGGAGATAAGGTCCAATGGCTCTATTTTTGCAATCTATTTAGTGTCATTAGACACACCACAATAGACCATCCAGCTAGATATACAAATGTTGATTGAGGCCTATGCTGACATTTTTAAGGAACCATAATAATTACCACCATTTTGAGATATTGACCACTTTATTCCCCCCCAAAAAAGGAACTGAGCAAACCAACATGTGTCTCTTCAAGTATGCTTATTGTCAAAAAACTAAAATTAAAAAACAAGTTATGGACATGTTAAAATTGAGCCTAATTTGACCAAGTACTAGTCCATTTCCATCATGTGTCTTGCATGTAAAAAAGGATGATACATGGAATTTTTGTACTGATTACTGTGCTTTTAATGCTATTACCATCAAAGACCGCTTCCCCATTCCTACTGTTGAGGACATGCTCGATAGACTCCATAGAGCATCCTACTTCACCAAACTAGACCTCCGGGATGGCTATCATTAGGTACACGTAGTTCCAACTAACAAACATAAAAATTCCTTTCGTACACATAATGGGCATTATGAATATCTTGTTATGCCATTTGGTCTATGTAATGCCCCATCCACTTTTCAAGCTATAATGAACTCTATATTTTGTCCCTACCTCTGTAAATGTATCCTAGTATTCTTTGATGACATCTTAATCTATAGGCCCAATTGGGACATGTATCTTGAGACATGTCAAAAAGGTTTTTGAAACTTTGAAGCAGCACACATTCGTTTTAAGCTACAAAAATATGCATTTGGCTAGCAAGAGCTCGAATACTTGGGGCATATTATCACTACCCAAGGGGTCAAAGTGACCCAAAAAAAAATCAAAGCCATGCTTGAGTGGCCTCGACCTACTAATGTTTCAAAATTACATGGATTCTTAGGTCTTATAGGTTACTATAGCAATTTTGTTCACAACTTTGGCATCCTAGCTCGACCACTCACTAATCTACAAAAGGAAGGCCAATTTGGGTGGACTGAAGACGCTGAGAACTCATTTACGCTTCTCAAGCAAGCTATGACTACCACCTCCATCCTTGCCATGCCCAATTTTTAGCAACCATTCACTATGGAATCTGATGCTTTAGGAGTAGGAATTGGAGCTATACTTATTGACCGAGGGAAACCCATTTCCTTCATGAGTCGAGCCTTATAATTCTCTAAACTATCATATTCCATATACGCCAATGAAATTCTTACAATCATTCATGCCATACGCACTTGGTGCCCTTATCTCCTCAGGTAGAAGTTCTACATCTAAACTGATCAACAAAGCCTCAAATACTTACTCAAGCAGCATATGGTAACACCAGAACTGTAAAAATGGGTTGCAAAATTACTTTAGCTATGATTATGAGATAATTTATAAGCAAGGAAAGGACAATTCAGCCGTTGATGCCCTTTTTTTGTGAAATGTTCTCCAACCCTTAACGCCTTATTCCACAAGCTCACATCTGGGAGGACATCAAAACAACAACTATAGGCGATGCTTACATGGATCATATAAGCAAGCTAGTTTCTACTAAGCTGGGCCTACCTAAACCAAACATAATTGGATAATCCTATACAAGAACCGGGTAGTGGTGCCTCCCAAGTCTCATATTCTAGACAAGCTATTACACGAGTTCCATAACTCTCATAATGGTAGACACTCTAGAATGTTGTGCTCCTATAAACTCCTTGCTCAATAGTTCTATTAGCCATCCATGTATTGAATGGTGGATACGTACGTCTCTTCTTGTGAAGTGTGTCAATGAGCTAAGGCTTCCACATTGTCCCCTACAGGACTCATACAATCACTACCCATCTCTTGCCAAGTATGGGACGACATCACAATGGATTTCATTGAAGGACTGCCCTTATCATAAGGCAAAGACACCATCCTTGTACTAGTCGATTGCCTTAGCAAATCAGCTCACTTCTTGCCATTAATCAACCCTCTTTCTACCAATATGGTAGCTTAACAATTTTTCTAGGGCATAGTCAAAATGCATGGCCTACCTAGATCAATCTTCAATGATTATGATCCCATTTTCATTAGGCACTTTTGGCATGAATTCTTTAAGTTTCTTGGCACACAATTGAAGATGAGTTAAGTATAACATCCATAAAATGATGGATAGTCAAAAGTCATTAATCGATGTGTTGAATAGTACTTGCATTACTTGGTTCATCATCAACCAAAAAAATGGTACTATCTTCTTCCCTGGGTAGAGTTTTGGTATAATACCACCTACCATGCCTTGATGAGCATGACAAATTTTCAAGCTCTGTATGGGCACCCTCTTCCCATGATTCCACACTATCAATTGGGATCCACTTATGTTCATGAGGTGGATCAAAACTTGGCTTCCCACAATGAACTTATCACTCAACTCAAGCTCAACCTATATGTAGCCACCAATCGGGTGAAACAAATGGCTAATTCGAGTCAACATGACATAGAGTTCAAGGAAGGCAATCTTGTCTACCTTAAACTACACCCTTACTAACAATAAACCATGTTCAAGTGAACATCTCATAAACTAGCACACAAGTTTTATAGACCCTTTACAATCGTACGATGCATCGACAAGGTAGCATATCAACTCTAACTCCCTAAAGGCTCTTGCATCCACCAAGTATTCCATGTTTCCTTGTTGAAAAAGAAGATTGGAGATTCACAAGCATGTTATCCTACCTTGCCACCTCTCAATGATGACGGTGCCATTATTATTTAATAAAAAGGGGGGAAATATTTTGAGGAAAGCTTGGTTAAATGGAAGATAATTTCCAAAGAAGATGCCACTTGGGAGAATACAACTAAACTATAAGAACAATTCCCTGCCTTGAACCTTGAGGAAAAGGTTTCAGTTACCAAAGGGGGTATTGATAAACCAAGAAGATCTCATCGTGCTTCTAGGCCTAATTAGAGATACTTGGATTGAGTTTGTAATAATGTTTTAATTTATAGTTGTAATTTCAACACCATTAGTTTTTATGATTATCTATTTATGTTTTCATTACTAGTATGATGTCCTATTTTTTTTACACCATGTTGATTGTGCTTAGAAGTATAGGTGGTTAGTGGCCTTAATATTGTGGTTTATGCTTAGGGATGATGGCCATAAAATTAGGAAGAGCACTTAGAAAGTGATGGGCACAAACCATGTATTTATAACCCTTCAATGAATGAGAAAATTAGAGAAAAAATTATATCAATTAATTGTGGTTTGCTCTCACCCAAAGAGAGAAGTTTGCATTTCATTCAAGAGCTTTAGCTGGGACCTATCAAAGATGAAACACGATATACGAATCTCTCATTCCTTGTTCTTTCGACATTTTCCAGTACTTTTAGTGCTTCAAATTACTTCATAATCCTCTCAAAATCAGAAGTGGATATTTTTGATTTAGTTGAAAGTAAAACACCAAGGAGTTTGTAATGCTTGTCATATGGCTGCATTTTCCATCCTTCATAAAAATTTCATTATATACGTAATCAATTCCTTTGCCAATGTCAGTCATGGTCTCAACCTGAATGTTAGACACAAATAATGATTCCAAGAAGTAGTTTTTATTCTTTATGTTGTTCAATATGCTCTTTAGAAGATTTAGAGCAACCATGTTTTTACCTTCCCTTGTTGTAACAAAGAGCCAGAGTGTGAAAGTTCTCTCTTATTTCCATAGTTTTGGGAAATAGTTCTTAAATTTGACAGGCTAAGGCTCCCAGTACCCTTCAAATAGATTAGGCATAAGATTGGTGGACCTTATAAAACCTCTGCCCAACTACATTTTCTTAGTATAATCATTAGAAGCAAAATAGCCTTTTCTTCTGAGTATAAAAGAGTCTTCCAATTGTGATTGAAGACTCCAATGATAAATAAAGGATCTTCAGTATGACTAAATAGCTTTACGAGGAAATACAACATGTGAATTTAGAAAACTAAAGAAAATACCAAAGATTTGAAGAGAAAACAAGTGCTTCTTAGGTAAATGCCTCAGATAAAACCAAAGACAAAATGAAAATTTGTGAACATGCATAACACCTAAGATGTTGCAATGACATTGCTTTTAGAAAAATAGCTTCAAGAAGCAAGCTAATAGCATGTGTCGATATAAGTGGGGTAACATCTCTTAGTGACTGGTGTCTATGTTGGATCATAATTCAATCCAAAAACGTTCAGAAAACCATTTAAACACAAATTTAAACATATCGGAAGCAAAAATGGATTGAAAACATACCTCTTTCCATTAATCAAATTTCAGCACTTACACGGGAATTCTAATGGATTTTTGGTTTCATGCTCTCACTAGTTTCTCACACTTACTCTCTGTGTTTAATGGTGTATGTCAATTAAAATTTTCTTTAAACAGTAGTGAGAGGACTTGATGTCTTTATAAAGGTTCTCCCATCAAGAACCTTTTGGTTTCATATGGTTTCATAACTGATGTATGGTTTCAAAATTGAAATCGTTACCACTATAACATGCTTAATGTTGCAACACAAAAGATGTTACATTCTCCCACTTGGTGCAAATGTTAAGCTAAATTCTCTTGAGTAACAAAATACATGAATCATGGCAATAAGTCCTCTAAGAGAAAGTATTATCTTCCATGTATTACAATGTATTTAGTTTCTCAAGTATTATACTTTATGTGGTAACGAAACATAATGAATAAATCCTATATTTATTCTTGGTCCAATAAAATTTATATTTTTCTCAAATAAATTAAGGTGCACATGAATATGAGAAAATATCACAATATATAAGAGTTTCATTAATAAATTGTATATATATACATTTACAAAGTGGAACCAATTCCCATCTTCTCTACATGATCCTTAAATTTCAGTGGTGGCATGCCTTTAGTCAAACGATCAGCAATCATCAACTCAGTGCTAACATGCTCAATCACTACTTTCTTTTCCTTAACGTATTCTCTTATGGCCAAGTATTTAATGTCGATGTGCTTACTACGACTACCACTCTTGTTGTTCTTAGCCATAAACACAGCAACTGAGTTATCATAGTACAATATTAATGGCCTAGAAATAGAGTCAACTACTCTAAGCCAGCAAATGAAACTCTTCAACCATACACCATATGATGTGGCCTCAAAACATGATATGAACTTGGCCTCCATAGTGGAAGTAGCAGTCAAGGAATACTTCGCAGTCCTCCAAGATGGCTCCACCGGTAAGCATGAAAATGTAACCAGATGTTGATTTTTATGAATCAACATAACCAGCGAAGTCTGCATCAAAGTAGCCAATAACTTCCAGATTGTCGATTCGTATATACATGAGTATATAGTCCTTTGTTCCTTCCAGGTACCTCATCGCTTTCTTTGCATCTTTCCAATGGTCAACACTTGGGTTACTCTGATATCTCCCTAGCATCCCAACAATAAATGCAGTGTTAGGTTTGGTGCATACCTGAGCATACATCAAGCTTCCAATGGCTGAAGCATATGGAATGGTTTTAATCTATTCTCTTTCAAAATCATTCTTTGGGCATTGGTCCAAATTGAACTTATCGCCCTTCACAATGGGAGAAATACTTAGTGAACAATCTTTCATCCGAAATCTCTCTAAAACATTATCGATATAGGTTTCCTAAGATAAACCCAAGACATCTTGAAGTCTATCTCTATGGATATTAATGCCAATGACATAAGATGTCTTACCCATATCCTTCATATCAAAAATTTTAGAGAGAAATTGTTTTACCCTTGTAGTAAACCCTTATCATTGGCTACAAGCAAAATATCATCCAGATATAGCACCAAAAAATAAATCTTACTCCCACTAACTTTCTGGTATATACATTGATCCATGACATTCTCTTCAAAACCAAATGAAGTGATGACGTTATAGAATGTCAAATACCATTGACAGGAAGCTTGTTTTAATCCATATATTGATTTATTAAGCTTACAAACCAAATGCTCACCAACACTAGAGAAGAATCCTTCAGATTGTTTCATATAAACCTTTTCCTTTAGGTTACCATTAAGGAAAGCCATTTCACATCCATTTGATGCAAATCCAAACCAAAATGGGAAACCAATGCCATGATCATATGAAGTGAATCTTTCTTAGATATAGGAGAGAATGTCTCTGTGTAGTTGATTCCCTCCCTTTGAGTGAATCCTTTGGCAATGAGTTATGCCTTATGTCTCTTAATGTTTCCTTGTAAGTCTTTCTTTGTCTCAAAGACCCATTTACATCCAATGGATTTTACACCATCAGGTAACTTGATGAGATCCCAAACTCGGTTAGATGCCATAGAATCCATATCTTCTTTCATGGAACTATACCATAAGTTCAAAAACTTAGAACTCATGGCCTATGAAAACAATTTGGGATCATCCATAGCTCCAATGTTACAATCAGATTCTTGTAGATACACAACATAATCACTAGGAATTATCGACCTTTTAGTTCTAGTAGATCTTCTCAATGTCGCACCACCATCTTCCTAGGAAGTATGAGGTTTAACTTGTTGTTTAGAAGTTTTAGTTATCTCCTAAACAACATAATCTATTGGAATATTGTCAACATCTTGTGGAATTTTAGTGATTGGTTGTTCAACACCAGCTTGTACTTGAGGGGTGTTGTGAATAATAATCAATCTATCTCTTAAAGTAAAAGGTTGAGGCTCTAAGTGATTAGTAACAGAAACTATGTTCCTGATTTGATAGCTCTCACTAATCAGGTCATATTCAAGAAATTTTGCATTTCTTGACTCCACAAACCTAGTGTTGTGAGATGGACAGTAAAATCTATAACCCTTAGACCATTTGAAATATCCACTAATGGTCATTGGGTCCAACTTCTTCTCTTGTGGATTATAAATCCTCACTTCACACGGGCATCCCCAAACGCACATATGTCACAAACTTAGTTTCCAACCTTTCCATAATTCAAATGGTGTCTTTGAGGCAGCCTTTATTGGAACTCAGTTTAATATATACACAATTGTCTTTAAAGCTTCAATCCATAAAGATTTAAAAAGATTGGAGTTACTAAGCATACTCTGCACCATGTCCAATAATGTTTGGTTTCTCCTTTCTACTACACCATTCTGGTCTGGTGAACCAAGTATAGTGTATTGGGCAACTATCCCATATTCTTGAAGAAACTTAGCAAACGGACTAGAAGCTTGTCCATTCTCAGTGTATCTACCATAATATTCATAACCTCTATTTGATCTCATGACCTTTATTTACTTTCCACATTATTTATCTACTTCAACCTTAAATTTCTTGAAGGCATCTAATGCTTCGCTCTTATTATGAAGCATGTAGAGATACATATATCGAGAAATATCATCAATAAAGGTGATAAAATATTTTTGACCTTGAATGTATATGTATGGACAACATATATCCGTATGTATGATTTATAATATGCTTGAATTCCTATTGGAATCTTTCTTTGACTTGTTAGTTTGCTTTCTCTTAATGTAATCCACATATGTCTCAAATTTAGTAAAATCTGGAGTACAAAGTACCCCATCTTTCATTAATCTTTTAATTTGATCTATAGAGATATGTCCTGATATCTTATTCCATAATGTAGAAGAGTCCTCATCAATAATACACCTTTTAGTGCCAGCTTGAACATGCATAGCGTTATGAGTGGCATTATTTTGTAAATTAATGCAGTAAAGACCATCAGACAAAATATCATTCCCAACACAATATAATTTATTAAATAAAATGAAAGATTTTTATGAAAAGTGAAACTACATATTCCTACAGCCTCCACATGTGAGCCCATCTTGTTACCGAATAAGATGTATTGCTCACTTCCCACTAGCTTCCTTAGATTTTGCATACCTTGTAAGGAGTTCACAACATGGATTGTTGATCCAGAATCAATCCACTAGGTGTTAATATTAACATTAACCATATTAGATTCATAACAAACAAACGAGGTTGGATTACCTTTATTCTTAAGCCAATTTTGAAATTCGATACATTTCTTCTTTATGTGTACTTTCTTTTTACAAAAGAAACACTTGGCTTCTTTCTTAATATCAGCCTAAGGTGGAATTATCCCTTTTCCTTTTTGTTTGTATTGAGATTTTCCTTTCCTATATGTTGTAGTCAACATTTCACTTTCACCAAATTCCATAACAAGCCTCCCTTTTGAACACACATGGTCATTAGTTCATTGATTAACTATTTATCCTTATGTGTATTGTATAAGATTTTGAATGACCCGTGATGATGTGGGAGAGTGTTAAGGATATAGTGCACCAGGAAGGATTTTGACATCTCAACCTTGAGATTCTTAAGTTGAGCCCCAATGTCCCCCATTTGCATATTGTGCTCACGCACACCTTTCACATTGGTGAGTCTTAAGGAAGAGAACTTCATAATAAGGGTGCTTGCTAAAGCCTTATTTGAAGTGACAAACTGATCATTAATGGCCTCTAACAAGTCGTGAACATTTTTATGTTGATCAACAGAACCATGAATACCAACAGAGATCTTAGTCTTAATGAATATCACGTTAAGGCTATTAGATCGCTCCCATTGTTCATAAAGCATGATATTCGCTAGAGTACTGGTTCTAGTAATTTGAGGTGGTTCATTTTTTCTAATAGCATAGTCAATATCCATCCACCCTAGATGAAGGAGAATTCTTTCCTTTCATACTTTATAATTATCCCCTTTCAGATCGGGAATGTCACAACAGATTTTAGAGAAATTTATAGGTTGAGAAGCTACAATTAAAGATTATATGCTTATTAAAATTTGAGACCTAAATTATAGTCATTCTTTACCAATGTAAATCATGGAAAATATGAATCTAGTGACAAAACTTGTATATGGACTAAAATTCTAATTCAATTAGATTTATCTTAACTTTACGATAAAACTATCAAATTATGTACCTTTTCTTAATCCCTGTGGGTAAATTAGAAAATATAATTGATATTTTATCATAATTAATCACACAAAAATATAATAAAACTTCATGCGGGATAAGATTTATTATATCACATATGATTAGTTACAATTAATATTATTTTATAAATGTTATCCTAAATAAACCTTATTATAGTTTTAATTAGTTAAAGATGTTGTAGCTACTTCCTAATTAATTAAACTATATAAATCACTTAAATATTAGCTAAATTCTTAGACACAATTATTACATAAAACCATAAACAATATTAATTTAATTCCAAATGTGCAAATATTATTTATCTTAAAATTTTATGTATGACAATAAATTATACAAGAAAAAATAAAATATATAAGCACTAATTAAATCCATAAAGAGTCATTAACAATTAATTTCATTATGCATAAATTATTTAACAAAATTTCATATGTATAATTAATTACATAATTTATACATATAAATACCAAAACAAATAATTTAAACATAATGTATTTAAATAAATTTTAATGTGCCCAAAATTATTTAAATAAATGTCACATGTATAATAAATATTCTACACATGACGAACCTAAGTTAAAACATTAATCACATTAAAATTATATTCAGATTCCTTTTTTTTTTAATAAAAATTGAATTCTGAATGCATATAAAATGAAGCCTTATACACAAAATAACACAAATTGTGTTATAGTCTAGTGGCCTAAAGAGTGAGCACTTTGTCGAGATACCCAGCTTTGACCCACGGTAAAACTAGCTTTGACCCACGGTAAAACTAATTTTTCTGTTTATAAAATTGAATCTTGAATATATATATAAAAAGAAGTCTTATACATAAAATAACACAAATTGTGTTATAGTCTAGTGGCTAGAAGATTGGTTATTGTGCTGAGACATGCAGGTTCAACCCACGGTAAAACCAATTTTTTTTTTGTGAGGGTCATCTTCAACCTCCAGCCGAGTTAACTCGACTTGGTTACGACCTGAAAGGATATCCAGTCGTATCTTACTATTTCGAGGACAACAACTGGCGTTATTTTTATCAAAATTCTCAAAACTTAATTTCCAAGTGATTCAGGGTCTCAGTTTGAATAAAAAATATCATTTTAAATAAAAAGTTAATTAATACATTCCAATGAATGTGAACAAAAAATTAGATTTATTTTCTTTATGCTTTTTCAAGTTTCAGTTCGTAGGATCATTATAATATCAACACTGAAATCATTTATAATTTCCATATGCATCAAAAACAAGCAAAATAAAAAACCCAAATTCCTAATTCCTCGTGAAACAAAGCAAAATAAGGGTGTTTTCAAAATGGCTCTGATACCAAATGTTGGATCATAATTCGATCTAGAAACGTTCAGAAAAACATATGAATGCAAATTTAAACATAGTGAAAGCAAAAATGAATTGAAAACATACCTTCTTCCATTGATCAAATTTCAGCACTTACACGAGGATTCCAATGGGTTTTTGGTTTCACGGTCTCACTGGTTTCTCACACTTACTCTCTGTGTTTGATGGTGTATATCAATAAAAATTTTCTTCAAACATTATTGAGAGGACCTGATGTCTTTATAAAGGTTCTCCCATCAAGAACCTTTTGGTTTTGTATGGTTTCGTAATCGACGTATAATTTCGGAACTGAAACTGTTACCATTGTAACATGCTTAATGTTGCACCATAAAAAAAATGTTACAATCTATCCTATTCACATCTTCTTGAAATGGATACTTTATCTTTGGCGTCACATTGCAATATCTATTCCTTCAAATGCATGAATAGTACCTTTTGTGTTGCCCTTTTGATACTCAAGCCTTCCTAATTAAACTCTCGCTTCATACAAATTCAAAAGATGCATGGCTCATTTGCATCGTAACAAAATGTAATGGTAGGAGCGGCAAAAAGATACACTCTAGATTGCATAAATATGGATCACTTTTAGATCAGATCGGATCATGATACACATACAAGATCAATAGATCAGATCATAACATATCGATCCAAATCTAACTCTTTTTAAAATTATAATTTTAGAACTAAAATAATTACTCATCCTTCACATATTCTTTTATTTTTTATAACTATTTATTTGAAAAAAATTACAATATGAATAATCATCTTATAAAATTTCTCTATTATATTTTCTTAAATATTTCTCTGTTACAATTATTTTTTAAAATTTATTAAACTAAAATTCAAATCTCATCATATTTATAACTATTTATTTCTTATTATATTTATGAAAAATATTTTTTAATTTTGAGTAATTAACTCAAATTTCATTTTCTATTTGTAAATAAAAAGAGATTTCATTGACTTTATTGAATGAATACGTAAATCATACTCAACTTAAAATTATAGATGAGATCAAGTTAATAATGTAAAATAATTTATTATAAAAGTAATAAAGTCTTTTAAAATTTATATGATTATAATATTAATAAAAAAATTAAAGTATATTTATTAGAAATAAGTAAGAAAATCTCTAAAAATAGGAAAGTAATAAAGTATTTTCCTAGGATATATAATTTTCTCATATACATATATATATATATATATTTATCAATATAAATATTTAATGCATCACATTAAATAATATATTAATTTAATAAAAAATGAAAAAAATTAAAACAATTCGAATTAAGTCATGGATATTCATTTATTGACAAATCAATACCTGATTTGATCCAACTAGTCCATTGAGCAAAATATATTAGAACAAATTAAATCTTTTGAGCAATGGATTAGATCGAATCATCATCGAACAAGATTGGATCATATACATTTACTTCTCTACATAATAGTCACAATAAATCATTGTGACATAAATAGAAAGTCAGTAATTAAACATCATGTACCCTTGAACTAAGAAAAAGTCTATTTGTCACAAATTTGTGATAAATCACAAGTGATATAACGTAATATTATTGGTAAGTAAAGTCAAACCCATATAATTATATCTAATAAAAAAATTATAATATGTATATCGACAAGTGTTCCATATTATTTTTAAATACATGATATACATCCTTAGCAACAAGATTTTTTTTTTGGGTGCTATATCAGACTCTTTCTAAACAATATGCCAACCTGTTTCTTATATCATATTATGCATCCAAAGTATACTATTATAACCTAAGGAGGTTACGAGGGACATATCACTCAGAACACTTAACCAAGTACAAATTGAACGAGAAATAAATAGCAACTAGCCGACAAAGAAAGCAAAGTCCAAAAGAATGTATAAATTCCCCTTTATTATAGAGGATAGTATTAGTTGTGAAGTAGAGGAAAAAACATAAAGTTGTGGATGAAAAAGAGAATAGTGCAGTGGTAGTGCATGAATAAGTATTTTGTTATAACAAACTTTATAGTGTTTGTAGTCTATATCTGCCACTTATACACATTATTCATGGCCCTTAAGCTCATGGTCTACTTAAGAATGTATGTTTAGATACATCTTAATGACTTGGTTATCATGTCTGCAAGTTGCTTTTAAGATAGTATGTGTTCATCTCTAATTTCTCCGACTGTTAGTACATTCTCTATAATGAAGTTAAAATTGATGTCAACATGTTTTGTTTTTGAATGTAGTATTGGATTCTTGTAAGAAATGTAGCGCTTACGTTATCATAGAAAATTATAGAAGCTTTAGTCATTTAAATGCTCAATTTAACAAGTAATTTTTGTATCCACGTAACCTTAGTTATGGCAATTGTTAAAGCATGGAATTCAACCATTATAGATGATCTGAACATCAAGTTGCTTTCTTGACTTCCATGAAACAAGAGAGTGACCAAAAAATACACAAAACCCTCATGTGGTACGTCTATCATTTGAACTAGTTGCCCAATCAACATTTGTAAAAACCTAAAATTTTAGACACTTAGACTTATGAAGAAGTAAACAAAGATGATGAGTATCACAAAAATATCTTAGCAATCTCTTGGCTACACACCAATGAATTGTGGTAGCAATGTAAGAATTGATACAATTTATTCACAATGTAAACTAAGTCAGATCTTGTTAGGGAACAATATTGAAGTGCTCCAATAACTACCTAAACAGAGTTGCGTATTCTAAGAGTTCACAATCATACTTGACAAGACTTTACCTTACTGCATTGGAGTAGTATATGGTTTGGTTTGATGAAATTGCACATTTTCAAGAAAATCAATGACATACTTTGTGTGAGATGCAATGTGTCTACAATTTGTCACTTCTATGCCCAAGTAGTAGCTAACTTCACCTAAGTCTCTCAAAGCAAAGTCAGAATGCAGTTTACCAATGAAAAACTGGATAAAGACATAATTATTTTTTGTGAAAAGAATATCATCTACATATATTATAAAGATAATAAAAGCAGCATTCAGGTGATAAATCATCATAAAGGTTTCTGAGTTGGATGATTGAAATCCTATAAATTGAAGACACATGCTGAGCTTGAAAAACCATGCTTTGGATGCCTTCTTTTAACCATACAATGCTTTGTGGTGCTACATTGAGCCCAAAATAACAAACAAATTAACAATCTTCTAATAAATTCAAAATGTAATATAAATGTTTGGAAATTGGACTTTTAGAGTTGTGAATGGAGTCATCATTTAATTATAACATTTGGATCTTGTACTTTCCTAGTACTTATATTAATCTTTTAGTAATTATTGTTGCATAAGTTCTTAAGTGGTATTTTAAAAATACCCAAATTCTTTAAAAGGTATCCATTGGTTAAAAAGGAACATGCAATGAAGGAGATTTTAGTCTTATTAAACTTTTATTTATTTGTACTCTTTTTCTCCCTCTATTTTACTTTAGGTGGTGTTTGGTTCACTGAATGGAATCAAAATCAGAATCAGAATCGAAATCGAAATGAAATGGAATGGAAAGGAAACAATTTTGTTTGGTTTGACAACTGGAATCAAAGAAGGAATCAGTATTATAGTGTTTGGTTTATAACTAGAATGACAAAATACATTATTGAAATTATTATTTTTTTAAATAATTATTACTTAAAAATATAATATATTATTAAAATTATTATTTTTCTAAATAGGGTTTAGGGTTTTCAAGTTTGGGATTTAGGATTTGGGATTTGGGGTTTATGGTTATATTTATGGGTTAAGGTTTAGGGTTAAAATTATTATTTTTCTAAATATGGTTTACGATTTTGGGATTTGAGATTTGAGGTTTAGGGTTTAGTGTTATCTTTGTGGGTTATGGTTTAGGGTTAAAATTATTTTTTTCTCAATAGGGTTTAGGGTAAAAATTATTATTTTTAGGGTTTAGGGTTATATTTATGGGTTAAGGTTTAGGGTTAAAATTATTATTTTTCTAAATAGGGTTTATGATTTTGGGATTTAGGGCTTAGGGCTTAGGCTTTTGGGTTATATTTGGGGTTAAGGTAAAATTGGAAAAAACAAATTAGAAGGGAATAGAATCATGATTCCTTAACGGGGAGAAGGAATTCTAATTCTATCTTTCGATTTCATTTTATCCTCACTTTTCAGCCTAACTAAACATAAAATTGAAAATAATCAATTCTGATTATTTCATTCCAATTAACCAAACATGGGTTAATTCTCATTTGGATGCCTATATGAAATTAGTTAATCTTACTTTCTAAAGCTGTAAAATATTTGACTTTGAATAATAATGAACCTAGAGAATCACTTTCGTTCTCTATTGCTTCTTGAATTCTGATGGAGTTTAAGAATCATTAGTATTGATACATTTTTACTTTCCCAGAGTGCATTAAAAATTATTGCAAACAAGAACAAACAACCTGTACAAAAGAGAAAGCAAAGAAAGTTATAATAAAATTATGATGAAAGCTTAATTATTTACCACTCTACATATTTTAGTATACAATATTACAAAGAGAAGAAGCCTTCATTATTCACCACTCTTGGATGTTCTTTTAAAAATACTTTCAATAAGAGTGGTTTAAAATAAAGGGTTTGGTTGAAATGATTTAAAATGAAATAGTTTGATTAAAAGCAGATTTAAGAGAAATGTTTGACATAAAATTGCTATAAGTGGTTTATCACTACTACAAAATTAATATATGGCCTCGGTATTTAACCGTAACCATAAATCTAAGACCATGATTATAAAAACCGAGGCTTAAGAGAGAGAGACCATAGACTGTTACATATGGTCTCGGTTTTTAACCAAGGTCATCAACATATCATTTGGTCACAAAGACTGAGGCCATAGACATACCATTCGGTCACAGTCTTATAAAAAATCGAGGTCATATACATACCATTTCATCTCGGTCTTATAAAAGAGTGAGGCCATAGAAATATCATTTGGTCTCAGTCTTTTATAAGATCAAGACCACAGACATACCATTTGGTGACAATCTTATAAAAGATCGAGGCCATAGACATACCATTTGGTCTTGGTTTTTTATAAGAACGAGACCAAATGATATGTCTATTGTCTCGGCTACACCTTAACCGTGAACATATACATCTCAATTAACCTAATTTTTCAATATAAATTACAATAAATTTATTAATTGAGAATATTTAAAGTTATTATATTAAAATTAAGAGTTCAATTACATTTGAGAGTTTATGCACTAAAATATAATAAAACCTTACTAGGTAACTAATTAAAATGTTCCAAAATGTGAAATACATGTAAAATATTTACCAATAATAATACTAATCAAATTTTCTACAATCTAAATCAATATGAAAGATATTTTGCATGATACAATCTCAAGTAACCTCATTTTTCAATATAAATTACAATAAATTTATCAATTGAGAATATTTGAAGTCATTATTTAAAATTAAGAGTGCAATTACATTTGAGAGTTTATGTATTAAAATATAATAAAACCTTACTAGGTAGCTAATTAAAGTATTCCAAAATGTGAAATACATGCAAAAAATTTACCAATAATAATACTAATCAAATTGTTTACAATCTAAATCAATATGAAAGATACATTGAATGATTACATTTGTTTTTTAAATATGCATACTATCATACAAGCATCCATCACTATCTTGTTTTTACTATATATATATATCTTATCACATCGTCAGGATCCAGAAGGGAAGGTATCAATGCATACAATTGAGGCCTACCTCATTTCGCATAGATGATCTAACTAGTTAACTATAGTTATAAGAATTGATTTGTGAATTCTGCCCACTTATTCTGTATCTCATCAACTTCACTATTGATATAAATTCTTTCATGATTGAGCTATAATGTATACACATTTTAAATTATTATTAACTAACCACCTATTTTAATAAAAAAAATTAAAATAAGAAAATAAAATTTAAATTATTAACAAGTCATCATGAAAGTAAGTAGATGGGAAATAATTATCCTCATAAACATAAGAACATAATACCACAAGTTACTAAGTTATTTTGCTTAGGACACTAGATATTAGAATAAAATTCAATCGTAAGCTTAATATAATCTAATTAGAAAGATATTACACATAGATGATCAATAAATAGTGTAAGTACTTCTAGTGAATATACATATATATAAAAAATCTAAAATTTTTGAAATTATGGAGTGTAATGAACCATGCATTTATAACTTACTCTTATTCTATACCATAATGGTAAACCTTGAGCCCTTCGATTTTGATGATCATTTAACATAATGTGAACCCTAAAATAAATAGGAGTTATTTGTAAAGAAAAATTAAAACTTAATGTTTTCAAAAACATTAAGTTAATAAAAAAATATAACTTACTCATTCATAATGTTTTCAATATCTATAAACACTTCAGCCCATATTGAATCCAAATAATATATGGTATTTTTGAATGACTAATACACAATTAAAATCCAATGGTTCCTACATCAATTTATAATAAGATATATATTGACATAATTTTTCATAAAGGTTACAATTATCCACTTACTCTCCATTATATCAAATAATCCATTTATCTCCCGCTTGAGTATTTTTTATCCTTTCAAACACTTTTCTCACAATTTGATTACATGTCTTCTTCTTCTTCTTCTTCTTCTTCTTAATGACATACAACTAACTTGAGTCAATGAATCTAATCACATTATTCAAATAATTCTTTATCAACTCGTCGTAACATTGCCTATGAAAGAAGTTTGCAATTTAAGGACAAAATAACAATCATACAAAAAATATGTGAGTAATTTATGACTCATAAAATTAAAAATGAATTAAAATAAAATAAACTAACCATATCTATAATTTGATAACTGAATAGCCAATTTATACCTTGGTATAAAATTGTTCTACACACTCAATTGATAAAAAAATAGGTAGTTCATTGCTAAGATATGAACTTTCATTGGAACTTTAATAGCAAGATCATTAACCGAAGATGTAGATGAGCATGCAACTATAAGAAATCTAACATGTATAGGAATACCACTAGTTTGGTCATATGTAAATGAGATTGTTTTTCTTGTTGGAACCAAAGTAGGCTTTTTAGAAGCTATTTTGTTTGTTGACTTTTCCTTTGAAATTCCCTTTTTGTTGCTGCTAGTAATAGGTAACTTTGATTTCTTCTTGCTTAAATCCTATTTATTCACAATATGAAGGAATTTAATAAATTTATAATATATTTTAAAATTAATCAGTAATGAAAAAAGATATATAATAGGTATGAGACATATCCTTACTAAATCCTTTTCTAATATGACAAGATGTGGGGCCAAGAAATAAACGAATTAAATGCTTCCATAATTGTATCATTTTACCTTGTTGGTATAGGTAAGGGATAATTCTTTTCAACATCATCCACAATAGAAACCTTCCAACTCCCATTCAATGGTTATCCATGACAAACACTACTAAAGAAATCACTTACCCTCCCATATGCCACAATACTAGATTGTGTCTCATTTGCAAGCAAACAATTTCTTTACTATAATTTATATAGTATTAGAATAAACATATATACTATCACTCCAACACAAAAATAGAGGTACTACTAATTTGTCTCATTGCTTTAGATATAAGACCTTCGTAAGAAGATCACAAATAGAATAAGGATGGTTTAAAATTAGTGCTACCTACTTCTTCCAAATTAAGTTAACAATTATACCAATCTAAAAACATGAAAATGAAAATGACTAAAAATAACCACATAGATCAAAATAAATAAGAAAATGACTGAATATTGAAGATTACTTACAACTAATCCCATATGAAATGAAGGCACATCAAGAGGATTGGAAATTTGTAAGATGTGTTGTGTAGATGTAGGTTTTATTGGTTTTGTACATAGAGTCTCATTCGAAGTATCAATTGGATGATTTTGTTTCGGATAATGGATTTAATGTCCTACATTCCTAGATCCTAGTAACTCAACTCTTAGTACATCCATCTCTACCTTTATTATATTAAAGTTTGCAATCCTTTCCTTCATTGACATCATCTCATTTAAGACTTTTACCATTTCATTGAAAGGATAATTAGTGCACTTTATAGGCATGCCAAAATATTTAGTAGATGTAGTATGTTGGAAGTATCCTTTAAGATGACTTGAATGGTCCTTCCCCAATGCTATCACCATTGCATCCACACCCATCTCTTTTTCAATCTCACCATTGTCAATATTATTATGCATTTTACTCTAAAACAATTCACACACAAAATAATAAGAAATAAGTTCAATTATATACAAGAAAGAGAAAATTTGTTTGAAAATTGATTGCCCATAAGTTACTATATACCACTACTGTAAAAAAACAACTTTATTACCACTTTTTCAACTTTATCTTGAACTTGTTTACTTTTGAACTCTCCTTCATTAGAAATGTTAGTTACGACAAATACATGAGATCGCCGAATTTGTACACTACCACTTTTTGACTCTTATAGATATGAAGAATGAGTTACAAAAACATTGTATACCTAAAAAAATAAATAATTATTCAACAAACTATTAATAATTCACCAATAGAATTTTTGGGTTGGAAAAGCCCATTTTTCCTGTATGATGGTTATACTTGAAAGTTTATAAATATGGATATGATTAACCTATAGGGGTGAATAGGTTATTCTTAATTTTTATCAATTTATAATTTGATAACCTATACAAAGCAGGCAGACATGTAATCCTATATAAGAATAAAGTGTAGAAATCAAAGAATAACACACAATATTTTTAGGTGAAAATAACCTAGGCCACAATAATGACCTAAGAAAAAAACCACCTGTCCATCGGACCACCTAACTTTCCACTATGAAAATCAAATGTTCAAGTACAAACTCAGTCTTATGCTACCCTTCCTAGGATAATACCCCAATGTACTTTACTTACGAGCCCTTGCTATGTTTTCACAGTTTCTAAAATTAGTGTGAGCGGTTTCTAGATCAACGTTCCAATAAGCTTCTCACCAATCAAATACATTCCTGAATTAGCTGCAAAATGATTAGCGCAAAAACACAAGTGTTCATGTGTATTCTAGAACATATTTAACAATGAATAATCCTAACTAAATGATTCAAAATATATGTCACTTAAATCAAATCAACTAAAAAATCCTAAAGCAAAATAATTAAGCACAAGTTCAATAAAAATAGTTTCTTTAAAGATTAATAATCCAATCAAATAACTATGATATGACAAAAAAAATTATTTGATCTAACAATTTAAGAACAAAAATAAAGAATAAGCCATAAGAACATATTATCAAAATATCATAAACTAATTAGGCTTATTAATCAATCAAAAATAACCACTAATATTTAATAGATTAACTAAATAAAAAATCCTAAAGAATTATGATCTTATGTTTGTAAAACAAGAGAGAAATTAAGAATAATAGAATAATGTTCCTATATGGTTAATTGAAATAATGAGAAATAATTTTTATTTATAGGAAAAATTAAAACCCTTAATCCTATGTAATTGATAAATATCTTTTCTATTACAAACAAAACTAGTAATACTCATTAATTATGAAGACTCCTATATGATTGATAAATATCTTTTCTATTACAAATAGGATTAGTAATACTCACTAATTAAGACTTTTATTTAAAAAAGAGTTCTTTTAAAATAGACTCGTTAATCATGAAAATTCCTATTTAAAAAGGAGTTCTTTTAAATTATATTTTATGCTATCTTTTAGGCTAAAGATTTAAGCTATAATTTAGAGTATATCTTATCTAATATTTTAACATAAAAAATAATTTCAAATTTATGAACATGTACTATTAAAATAATTTTAGATTTATGAACATGTATTATTAAAATAATTTCATATTTATGAACATGTACTATTAAAATAATTTCTTCATCTTTGTTATACCTCTTTTCTTTTTAATTTTTTCTTTTTTCCTTCTTTTGGATGGTCTTTCCTTATCCGAATAACTATCCATATATAAAGAATTATAGTCATTTGTAGAACTCTCCTTATTAGAAGAGTTATGTTGGTCCCCAACTCATTTATCTTTGTCACAATCGTCAACAATCACATTAGGATACATATACCTATGGACAAAAAACCCAAATAATAAATGAATATATAATAAAAAAGAAATAATAAAATTAGTATTATAAATGCAGGTTGTACACATAAACAAACATATAATCATTGTGCATATATATGAATGTATCATCTTCTTTGACATTAGCATCATTTAAATTTGTTATATTGCTTGCAAAGGATATGTGATCAGACAAAATTTCATTTCATTCTTCTTCTTTGTGAAAAAACTCTCGCTTAGGCAGTATCAGAAAAACTGACCACATTGTGTCTATAGGATCTTCTGCATAGAATACTTGGTTAGCATGGGAAGCCATGATGAATAAGTCATCTCAATAACCTATCTTACCAAAGTCAACAAGATTCAATCCTAAATCACTCTTACAAATTGCATTTTGATTATTCTCAACCTAGTCACACAAGAATTTTGGAACACGAAATATATGGTATTTGACATGAATCAAGGGGTTAGGATCTAGCTAATTTTAGATTATGTAGCAAAAGGTTTCTCCACAAATCAATGGATATTACTTACCATTTTTCGGAGGGGAAAGGTGCCACAAGGAGGTGCTATTTCCTTTATAAGTCTAGCATAAATGACACCTTAACAAGTATGGATTTTACTCACCACAAATGCTTGGATGCTAAACAACGCCACAAAGGTTGCCAATCCCTTGATAAGTTGCTTAAAGAGGAACAAAAAGCATGAATAAGCTCTCAAATGATCTAAAAAATCAAATTTCATTCAAATTGTAGAATTCCCAGTAGTTGAGCTGCTCTTAAGTATTTATACGATACAAATTAACCCTAAGCTCTACTACATCATAACCCTTGATCTCATCCAAAGATTGAAAATAAAAACAGCCAAAAAGCATAAAAGGTAGCAGAAAACATGGACCAAAACATGGAGAAAAATGGGGCAGCTGACTACAAAAGGAATCCTATGAAAATATTACATCCTAACCCTTGATTTCATCCAAGGGCTAAAAAGAAAACTGCCCAAAATTAGTCCAAATGGCACAACAAAAATGGAGCAAAACATGGAGCAAAATGTGGAGCAAAATTGGATCAGCTGAGAACAAAGGAATCCTAATAAAATATTACATCTTAACCTTTGTTGTCATCTAAGGGCTGAAAAGAAAGCTGCCCAAATTAGTCCAAATTGCACAGCAATGTGCCTAGTTATCTTTTGCCAATTTTGCACTAATTTCCGTCCTTGGCTTGTCCCAATCCTTGCACTCCTAATTTGGGTCCTTTGGTTATGCATGACCTCATTAATGAGCCCATTTACAGCTTTTTCAGGTTGTGCCCTCCTAGACCTTGTGATTGGTCTACTTAGGATTTGTTTGGCTCCATGATTCTCATCATTCCCCCACTCTTCATGAGGATTCGTCCTCAAATCTTCACCTACATAATCAAAAAGAGAAAGATTAGAAACATTAAAGGAGGTGCTAACATTATACTTACTAGGAAAGTATAGCTTGTAGGCATTTTCATTAATCCTTTCGATGGCTTGAAATGGATCATCTCCCCGTGATAGATACTTTGACTTTCTTTGTTCTATAAAATGATTTTTTCTCATGTGCACCCACACCCAATCTCTAGGCTCAAAGATCATCCTATGACGTCCTTTGTTGGCTTGTTTGATATATTGTTCAATCCTTCTCTCAATGTTGAGCCTTGCATTCTCTTTTTTAAAATTTTTTGCAAAGTTCGGTGAAGACAATAAAAGAGCACGAGTTAATTTTTCCTTAAGCAGTTGGAATGAAATTTCTTGCTCTTCTCCCCATTTGAACCTAACATTCTTTTTGATGACTTCGGTTATCGGTACTGCTATGCTAAAATCTTTCACAAATCACCGATAAAATCAAGCAAGCCCATGAAAACTTCGAACATTACTTAAACTTGTTGGGTTGGGCCACTCTTGGATAGCTCGAATCTTTTCTTCATCAATCTGAACTCCTTTTGCACTCATAATGAAACCCATCAACACAAGCTTATCGATGCAACATGAGCACTTCTTTAGGTTAGGAAATAGTTTCTCTCTCCTAAGCACTTCAAGAACAGATTATAAATGTTTCAAATGGTCTTCCAAATTTTTGCTATAAATAAGAATATGATAAAATAGACAACTACAAATTTTCCAATAAAAGCATGAAAAACATGGTTCATTAATCTTGTAAAAGTACTTGGAGCATTAGTTAAACCAAAAGGCATGATTAACCACTCATATAAACCATATTTTATCTTAAATTCATTTTTCCATTCATCACCTTCTTTCATTCTAATTGGGTGATATCCACTTTTCAAATCAAATTTATAAAAGACACAAGAGCCATGCAACTCATCTAACATATCAACTAAGCGGGGAATATGATGATGATAATTTACCGTGATATTTTTGATTACTCAGCAGTTTACACACATCCTCTATGTCCCATCCTTCTTACGGACCAAAATTACTAGAACAACGCGTGGACACATTCGTTCTCTCACGTACCCCTTTTCCATCAACTCACTAACCTGCGTTTGTTGTTCCTTCATCTCCTCAAGATTACTCCTACAGGATAGTCGGTTTGGAATGTTAGCACCAGGTACAAAATCAATTTGATGTTCAATCCCTTGGATAAGAGGTAATCCATTAGGAATTTCCTCCAGAAAGACATCCTCAAACTTCTGCAAGATAGAAACAATTGAACTAGGAAAAGCATAATCAAGTTGTTTAGTATTCAAAAATGCCTCATTGTACAGAAGTACAATCATTGGCTGATTAATGAATATTGATTTTTTTAATTTCACTCGCTTTTGCATAGACATTTGTTTTTCTCTCTTCTTTTGTCTCAAATTTTTCAATCTTCTTTTTTTTCTGATTTTCTCTTAATTTCTTTTTATCACTCTCTTTGCTACTAATTTTATTTTGTTCACTCTCTTTTTTTCTTTCACTCTTTTCTTTACTCTCATTCTTTTCTTTAGTCTCACTCTCCTTTTCATTTTCACTCTTCTCTTTTCTCTCATTATTTTCTTTAGTCTCACTCTTCTTTTCATTTTCACTCATCTCTTTTCTATCATTCTTTTCTTTAGTCACACTCTCCTTTTCATTTTCACACTTTTCTTTTCCTCTAACCATCTTCATTTGATCTTCAAAGACTTGTTTGGGTGAAAGGGGGAAAAGTGTGATGTTTCTACCATCCTTCACAAATGAATATTTTTTATATATCCATCATGTGTAACCCTCCGGTCATATTGCTAAGGCCTACCTAGCAGGATGTGCCCGGCTTGCATGGGTACCACATCACACATCACCTCATCTTTGTACTTTCCAATGGAAAGGCTCACTAATACTTGCTTATCAATATTCACTTCTCCACTATCATTTAGCCATTGCAACTTGTAAGGCTTAGGATGTTCGAATATAGACAACCCTAATTTCTCAACTAAGGTAGTACTAGCCACATTGGTGCAACTTACCCCATTTATGATAACACTACACACCTTATTGCTCACATGACATCTTGTGTGAAAGATATTATATCTTTGTTGTTCAATGTCTTCCTCGACTTGAAAACTCAAAGACCATCTCATTATAAGTGCTTACCTATTAACCCCTCTAACATTTTGTTAAGGTGTTTCTCATTGTAAAGCTGCTAAGGCATTTTCTCGCCTTTCCAATCTTTCATTCATATCGACCATCAAGTTGTTCATCCTCTCAAAAGATTGTTGTAGTGCCCTCATCATGAACACCATATCCGGTCTTCCTTCAGGACTACCACTATTGGACATTTTTTTTACAATTCTACACAATAAGAGGTTAGTGTAATAAAATATAACTAATGAAAATTCAATCAATACCTCACGTGTTTAGCACTCGGATTGATCGCTCAAACCCTCTTTGTTCCTAATCAAAGCAACCAAATCCAAGAATTCCAAACAATTTGTAGAATTATCAAACACCTAAAAAGATAGTTCATAATATCACACTTGTTAAAGCACGAAGGAAACTAACTCAAAATGTTTTGGATCTTAGACTAGAATAATTAATCACAAGGGAAATCAAAATATTAACAATATTGGAAGAACAATAATTTCCTCAAAGAAATCAACACACAATTAGGAATTTATGATAATAGGGAAAGGTTTTTGGAATTATGAGTTCAAACACTCACTAGAAATTAACATATGTAATATGACCTCTTTTCTTTGTCTTTTTTTTAATAAATTATGGCCATTCCTTTTCTGTTTTTTTTATCTAATATGCTAATAGCTAAAAAGTAAATCAATACAACACTTTCAATATGAGTTTGAGGAATTTTTATACAAAATAGCACATAATATCATATACTATAGAATATGCAAGGAAAAATGCAAAATAGTTTTAGAAATAACAAAATTTGCAAGGAAAATGGAGAATATGAAAGGAAAATTCAGAATACTTTCAGAAACTACAGAATATGCAAGGTTACTACTGAAAAATTTTGGACACAATAGAATTTGTAAGGAAAATGCAGAAAAAAATGTGGAAATAAAGAAGAGCAATATTTTTAGGGTCTGGAAAATAAATTTCAACAAGAACACATCACAATGATTTTTTTTTCTATGTATCAAAAATAAAACAAGAACACAAGAACAAGAACAAATATAAAGGATAGGAATCTAAAAATTAGCTCCTAAATCTATGATACCAAATGACATGAACCAAGGGGTTAGGACCTAGCTAATTTCAAATTATGTAGCAAAGGATTTTGCCACAAATCAATGGATATTACTCACCATTTTTCTAAGGGGAAAGGCGCCACATGGAGGTGTTATTTCCTTGATAAGTCTAGCATAAATGACACCCTAACAAGTATGGATATTACTCACCACAAATACTTGGATGCTAAACAATGCCACAAAGGTTTCCAATCCCTTGATAAGTTGCTTAAAGAGGAACAAAGAGCATGAATGAGCTCTCAAATGATCTGAAAAATCAAATTTCATTCAAATTATAGAATTCCCAATAGTTGAGCTGCTCTTAAGTATTTATAGGATACAAATTAACCCTAAGCTCTACTACATCATAGCCCTTGATCTCATCCAAGGGTTGAAAATAAAAATAGTCAAAAAGCACAAAAGGAAGCAGAAAACATGGACCAAAACATGGAGAAAAATGGGGCAGTTGACTACAAAAGAAATCCTATGAAAATACTACATCTTAACCCTTGATTTCATCCAAGGGTTGAAAAGAAAACTTCCTAAAGTCAGTCCAAATGGCACCACAAAAATGGAGCAAAATTGGAGTAGTTCAGAACAAAGGAATCCCAATAAAATATTGCATCTTAACCTTTTTTGTCATCTAAGGGCTGAAAAGAAAGCTGCCCAAATTAGTCCAAATGGCACAACAATGTGCCTAGTTATCTTTTGCCAATTTTGCCCTAATTTCCGTTCTTGGCTTGTCCCAATCCTTGCACTCCCAATTTGGATCCTTTGGTTATGCATGACCTCATTAATGAGCCCATTTAAAGCCTTTTCAAGTTGTGCCCTCCTAGACCTTGTGATTGGTCCACTTAGGATTTGTTTGGCTCCATGATTCTCATCAATATTATAACTCCTAAACTTCTTGAATAACTCTATAACATGTTATTTTAGATAGTACCGGGTTCTTATCCTTAGAACTTGCAAATTTCCAAGTTTGAGCATTTAACATCACCCTACCATTTGGTTAATATGAATTGCATCCCTTGCATTTGTTGTAAATCGAAAACCAATTATAATATATCTAGGATACTTGATAATATCATACCGTAGCCCATTTTCTAACCACCTTATAGCTTCTGTGATGGAATTATTGGGGACACTTAACTCATCCATAACTTTATCTTGAAACCAATAAATAAAATTATGATTGTGTTCATCTTTAAACCATTTCTCCCATTTTCTCCTATTCTAAAGATCTACCTTTAACACATTTATATACATCTTGTTAATTAAGAGTAATATGAGTGTACATATGAAAATATAATTTAAGCAATTATGAAATGTATAATAAATGACACCATTTTTACCTTATGTATGGTTCAATCTCATCATTGTTTGCAAGCACCAAATGATGTCTTTGATCCCATTAAACTTGTATGATGGTTTCAATTGAACCTGAGCTTATTAGTTCACCAATGTCCTCTAATCCACCACCCAATAAAAACCTAGGTTGAGGAATTCCAATTGTGGATACACCAGATAGGTACTTAGAACAAAACTCAATAGCTTATTCTGCAATATAACACTCAACTATGAACCCCTCTGATAGATTGTGATTACAAACATTACCTTTCAAAAAATTTATGAATATTTCAAATGGATACATCCATCGCATGTATAAAGACCATATAACTATACTTTTCTAACAAGATGAATAGTTAAGTGAACTATTATATCAAAAAATAAAGGTGGAAAATATTTTTCAATGCACAATGTCTCAACAAGTTCAACTTGTAGTTTATGTAGCTCAGCTTCTACAATTGTCTTATTGTAAATGGAATTGAAGAAAAATCAAAGATGAGTTATTTTACGACAAACATGCTTTGGGAGAATTGATCTAGTTGCCATCGGCAAAAATTATTGCGTAAAAGCATGACAATCGTGTGATTTAAGCCATATAGCTTTAAGTCTTGCATTGATACTAAATTTTTGACATTTGATGAGTAACCTTCAGAAACTTCAATCCCAATAAACATTTTCAAAATTTTATCTTCTCATCCCTAGAAAGTTTAAAACAAGCAGGAGTCAACTTGACTTATAATCCTTTGTTTATTGGCACCAATTCTTTTCTAATGCCCAACTCTTTTAGATCCAAAAGGGAAGAAATACCATCCTTTGTTTTAAAAAGAATATCAAGAAGTGTTCCAATTACACTATCACATACATTCATTTCTACGTGCATCACATCTAGCATATGGCATACAGACAATGATTTCCAATAAGGAAACTTCCAAAAGATTGACATCTTCTTCCAACATTTGTCACCATTGTCATTTTTTGTCTTCTTCATTGCAATCATTTTGAATTTTCTTTTGCCTAGTCTACCTTTTTCTTTTTTTTTGTTACTTTTCCTTTTCCTTTTCGTCTTAATTTTCCTTGTAATTTAGTTATTACTTTCAATACTAACTCCCACTTTCCTAACTTCTTGAATGTCATATCCTATCATTTATGTAACA
Source organism: Hippophae gyantsensis (assembly GCA_030763125.1). Lineage (NCBI taxonomy): Eukaryota > Viridiplantae > Streptophyta > Magnoliopsida > Rosales > Elaeagnaceae > Hippophae > Hippophae gyantsensis. The sequence goes on from CM061039.1 coordinate 42,030,327, forward strand.
CTTCTTCTCCCTACAAAGGTATTGGAGTATCTTCTACTTCATTGTCACTTACAACTTTCTTTTGAGATTGAAACTTATGCCTTTTGGTAAGAATTGGGTATGTCCAGCAAAAGAAATATTTTTTGAATGTAATAGATATTGAGCACGAGTTTTCTTACTACATACTAGACATGTATTATACCCCTTGGTCACATGTCCATACAAATTTCTATGAGCAGAAAAATCATTTATTGTCCACAATACCATTGCTTTAAGATTAAAGTACTCTTCTTTGTATGAGTCATACACATCAATTGCTTCATCCCAAATTTTCTTCAAGTCGTCAATAAAAGGCTCCAAGTAGGCATCAATTTCATTACCCGACTGTTTTGATCTAGAAATTAACATGGAAAGCATCATAAATTTCCTTTTCATGTATAACTAAGAAGAAAAGTTATATGTGATAGTAATCACCGACCAACAAATGTATCTACTACTTAGATTGTTGTGAGGGTTGATATCATCAGCGGCAATATCAAGACGCAAGTCCTTAGGCTCCAACCCAAAATCTGGCCACTTTTCATCTATAACCTTCCAACACGGGGAATCTATTGGATGACGTAAAATACTATCCATGGATTTTTTCTCTCATGCCATGTCAACATAGTTGATGTCTCTTTACTTTTAAACATTCTTTTAAAATGAGGTACTGGCAGAAAGTACCAAAGCACCTTAGTCGGCACTACTTCTTTTACTTCATTACCATTTAATGTAGGCTTCCACCTTGAAGTACCATACTCTGGACATTGAGTATCATTTTGATATTGTTTCCTATAAAGGATACAATCATTTGGACAAGCATGAATCTTTACATACTCTATACCAAACTTACTTAGTGTTGTTTTTTTCACTTTATATGTCAAAATAGGCAACTCATTTATCTTTGGGAGCATTTTATGAGTTAACTTTAATACAACAGTGAACCCCTCATCAAATAATCCATCTTTTGCTTTAAGGTTGTATAAATTAACCATTGCAAACAACTTGGTGAAATTCATGCAATCGGGATAAAGTGTCTTCTCTGAAATTTCTAACAACTTGTTAAATTCATCAGGATTGATGTTGGGTTCATTTTCTATTGTATTTACCATTTCAATGGTGGAATCCTCCATATCCGTGGATGTGAAGCAAAGGTTCAGTGATGTGTCTATTTCATCATCCTCTTGAATTAGGGGCTGCTTATGCATATACCAATTTGTATAAGTTTCAAAAATCCCACTAAAAATAAGATGATCTCACATATCATCAGTTTTTTAAAATTATATGTCTATGCAACCATTGCAAGGACGTCAAATAGACTCATCATCTACGGCATTGATCCAAGAAAAATTCAAAAACACTTCTACTTCTTCCAAATAGTCTTGTGAAAATATTGGCCTCAACATCCAAGAATTATCCTTTTTAAATGACATAACACAATACATATTATAATCTAAAAAGTAATATTATGTATATATTTGACATGCCAAATTCTTATATAAGACAATAATTCTATTATATACAATAGAAAATAACTAAATATTTCTTATCGTGGGTATCAAAATGGGTATGAGGTTGTTTGCCTTTGATTTAGATTATAAACTAGTGATATCTAACAATCAATGATATGAATCTAGTCTAGGATTAATACCAGCTCATTATGTTGCTTGATATTTCTCATATGTGTTCTCCATGATACAATTCTATTAGATTGCTCAAACAAAGAGGGGTATGGTCCAAGGTGGGTATAGCGAAAGGTGAGTCGCGAGCAATAAGGAAAAGATACGATAGATGTGCAAGAAATGAGAGGCTACGTGAGAGGGAAATGGAAGAACAGTGAGATCAGATCGGGTGAGGAGGAGTAAATATCCAGTGTGCGAGGGGAAAAATAAAAAAATAAAATATTGATAGAGAAATTTGGTGTGGTGTAAAAGAGAGAAAATACATGAAATTAAATTAATAGAGAAATGAAAAAATTGTAAAGTAATTTTTTTATTTTGTAAATGAATAACACACAATATATTATTTCATTTAAATTTAAAAAAAATTAGAAACTCTATTATTTTAATTAAATCACGATCATTTAAAAATCGTGATTATATAATTTGTTTATATTTAAGTAACTTTTTTAGTTTAACTTATGGTCTCAGTTACTGATAAAACTGAGGCTATATGTATATATTATAGTCTCAATTTTTATTATACCGTGACCGAAACCCTATGGTCTTAGTTTTTAAAATGACCGAGACTAAATTTTTGAGACCAAAAATCACAATTTTAACACTACAGAGTGACATTTTAATAACTAATTTAAGAGATTATCATGCATTTTAAACTACTTATTTAAAAAATGAGAACTACTTGAGTCTCTTTCTATGTGCTTCTTTTAGAAGTGGTTTGATATGATATGGTTTAGTTAAAAGTTGGTTAAAAGGTATTTAATATAAAATTGTTAGATGTGATTTAAAGTGATAATCTAATAACTAATTTAGGAGATGAGTATGTAACCTAAATTACTTCTTTTAAAAGTTAGGATTGCTTCTTTTTTTTTAAAGCACAAATAATACTTTTCAAATTTTTGAAACAACTTCTCATGAAGATTTTCAAACATCATTGAAAGTATTTTAAGTCATATGAAATTACTTTTAACCAAAAGTAGAAGCAATTCACAACTTTATTTTTTCTAAAAGAAAAAAACAATACTTGTAAAAATTTTGAAATCACTTTCAACAAAAATTAAGAAATTATTATAAATGGATCCTTACTAGTTCATGACTTGGTTCGTACCAATAAAATTTATGTTTTTTTTAAGCTCATTAATTGTCCTTATATATACAATCATATTAGTCATGCTAAATAATATTGTTCTTAAAGCAAAATGAAACATGATTATCTTATAGAAAGAACATAAACTCTCCAACCCACAAGAAACAAGTGTTAATCCACAATTTCTATAGACTCTCAAGAAAATTCTACCTTAAGAGAGAGAGATGCCAAGGCATTATAAAAAATTATTATTTGAAATTATTGTCAAAACTTTAGCAATGTTCATATGAAATTGCTCCATTATTAATATAATGTAATTAGTTAAAATGATAATCTACCAAAATTATCATAACACTTACCATTTTCTATGAAAACCAACAATGAATTAACATGCAATGTGTTTGGTAATATTCAAGTAACAGGTATATGACCTTAGCGACCTTAGGTACCTCGCCATGGTAAGGGTAGCTCTTGCATAGTCGATAGGAAATAACGAGCTAATGCACTTAATAATCAAGACCTGATGATCAAGACCTAGCCTGCATAAAAATAGCTTGATATTGGCAACCTACCTAACGAATTGGATCATCTCTTTACATACAAGACCTGAAGTAGATCCTATACAGAAACCTCGTTAGATAAAATATAGGACGACCTGATCTTATGTAAATTAATTATATTCTTGGCCTATACTCGAAGCATCGGCCTATGTAACCTCATTACCTATTCAATATGTGCTATATATACCTCTTTAGGGAAGAAGAATAAAGGATATGATTATTACCACAATTTTTGCTTCTCTCTAAAATCACTAGAATCCCTAACACATTAAATTCTCTCCAAACAATTGATACCGTCTATGGGAACTTAAATCTTTGTAGTCTATAGTTAGCATTTGAGACCTTATCTTATTTCCAAGAGAATCAAATCTTTTTCTAGGGACAATTACCCTAAACAAAATGAGCAGTTCCATTGCATACTGAATAGGCTAATAGTCTCACTCGTCCAACTTAAAGATTTGACCTCAATGATCAGACGCATTGCTCATAACCAATTAGGTCATTATATGATCATGAATGGAGTAGTGCGCAACCCTTAGTCAATAAAGGTGTTCCAATTCCATCCCATCATGACATAATTGGATCGACCAGGATAATTCAACACCCCGCTAATTCATTAAACTATAGTTGTGAAAATACTTCCATAGAAAAGGATGCTATGATAAAGAGTCTCCAACAAAACATAATTGAGTTGCAACAGGCATTCATCAAATCTCAAAGAGAGAACAAAAAACTCAGGTCTATATTGGAACAAGAGGAATATTCAGAGGCTGAGAGCTCATTCCATACTCCTAGCCCTCCAATTTTGGACAATCATCTTCCACGAAGGGAACATGTATCACGTACTTCCTACCCACAATGACGTGAATGAGTGGTAGAACTGCATCCATATACATCCAATCCTAACTTTATGCCAGGACATTCATATGTGAATCCAACGATTCATGAACATTTAACACATCATACACCCCATCCAATTCCAACACAATCAGTTTAGGGAAATGCTACTACTATGAGATTTCAAATCCCATAGTTTAACCCGAATGAGGCCTTAGACAAGAAATTAAAAGACATTGAGGAGCAAATATGGACAAAATGAATGATCAATTTAAAGGGCAAGATAAGTTAAGACCTTGGGATGAAATCAAAACTATGTGCGATCAGTTGTACACCTTACCTTTTTCGGATGCCCTCAAATTAACACAACCATTATCAAAATTCAATGCCTCAAATATCCTGCTTATAAAGAAACAAAGGATCATGTGGCTCATATTCTCCAATTTAAAATGGTTATGGCTTCCATAAGTCTTCTGGAGAACAAAAGAAAAGCAATGTATTGTAAATTATTTGATGTTACCTTCTAAGAAACACCGCAATAATGGTTCATGGAATTGCCTCCTAAGAGTATAAAAAGCTATGATGCATTAGTAAGGGTGTTTGTTACCAACTATGCATTCAACAAACCGATAAGAAAATATTCTCATCATTTGTTATGGATTGTCTAAGAGGATGAAGAGACAATTGATGCTTACATGAGGAGATTCAAGATAGAAAAATGGAAATTTCACAATGTCCTGATTCTATAGCAATTAAGGCCTTCCGTAAAGGCATCAAGAGGGATATTGGTCTTTTCATTCAATTAACGAAAACCATACCTCGATCCTTGGAAATGATCTATAAAGAAACCCAAAAGTTCTTAAACATCGAATGGGAGATGAGATCCATTATAGGAGTGGCCCACACAAGCATAAATAAACCTACCTTAGGTAAAAGAGAAGAGCATCGAAGACCTATCAAGGAAAGGAACCCTAAACCTCCTCATTTTAAACCTATGATCACGTCCAGGGGAAATTCAATTACCCAGGGTCAAGCTTTATCCCCTTTCAGAGGACCACTACTACACGTCTTGTTGACAGAGGCCATGCAACAAATGGAATGTCTTAATAATGTCAATTGGCCCTCGCCTATGAAAGCTCGTCTAAGAAACCCTAGCAAATACTATATGGTCCATAAGGGTATAGGTCATTGGACTAGCGATTACAGGCATTTTAAATGGGAGATTAAACATTTTCTCTCGAAAGGATATTTGAGTGATATTATTGATACGAAAAGGGGTCTACAAGAAGGAAACCAAAGAGGAAAAAACCTCATTCATCAAGGTAGAATGCCCCCAAATCCAACCCATAGAGGTGCAAATAGGATCAATAAAGTCCTATAAGAAGGTGTTCGAATAATCCACACCATACATGATGGACCTACCATAGTGGGTCATTATGGTAATTCAAGAAAAATGTATGCTCAGGAAGCCAAGGACACAGACTGATTGATTTATAACTTAAATCCTAAGGATCTGGTATATCTTATCACCTTTGACGGACTGGAGGTCCTCCCTTCTTATAATGATCCCCTGGTCATTATAGTTAAAATTGCACACTGTGAGGTGTAGAGGATTTTGGTAGACAATGGTAGCTCTTTGGATCTATTATATTTAACGACCTTTTTGGATATGGGGATAGACCCTAAAGAGATTACACAACAAGAAATTCCATTAGTGGGTTTCAACGATAGCATAACCATGTCATTAGGGACCATACGTTTATCAGTTTTAGTGGAAAGAGCCATAATTCTTACGAATTTTATTGTATTAAACAACCCCATTGTCTTACAATGTGATTTTGGAACGACTATGGATCCACAAGATGAAAGCAATACCTTCTATGTATCATTAACTTATTAAGTACCCAATGGTCAATGGGATTAAAGGCATCATGGGAAAATAGGAAAAGGTAAGAGGTTGTTACAATACCGTCCTAAAAAAATGCATTACCCTTACAATCAAAGTAGCAACTAAAGAACAAAAACCAATCGAATGGGGGGAGGATGCCATGGATGGGGGGCCACAGTATGGCGATAAACCCTAGTGATTATGAAATAATTCATATTGAGATATGGAGGATGAAAAGTCTGTGAAGATCAATGCCAAATTGACATCTTTGTCGAAAGTTGCACTTAGTAATTTTCTGTAAGAAAATGTTGATCTATTTGCATGGAAGCCTGAAGACATGTCTGGAATTGATCCTATATAATTTCCCATGAATTGTGTGTTGATCACAATAAAAAATTGGTCCAATAAAGAAAGCAAAGATTTGTAAGGGATAAAAGCGATATCATTAAGAAGAAAATCAATTCTTTAAGGAATGTAGGTTGGGTTCGTGAGGTTGCATACCCAACTTGGCTATTGAATGTGGTTTTGGCAAATAAACCAAGGGGAGAATACAAGATATGCATTAACTTTACAGATCTAAATAGGGTGATGCCAAAAGATTGCTTCCTATTGCCTAATATTGATTAATTGGTCGATGCTACAGCCATATTTGAAATAATGAGTTTCATGGACACTTATTTGAGTTATCACCAGATTCAAATGCACCCTAGAAATGAAGAAAAAATAGTGTTCATCACATAAGAAGGCACCTATTGTTATACAAGAATGCTCTTCGGCTTAAAAAATGCAGAGACTACTTATTAAAGAATGGTTAATAAAATGTTTAAAGACCAAATCGGTAGGAACATGGAAGTGTATGTGGACGATATGATGGTTAAAACCAAGTGCTCTAAAGACCATGTTTCTGATCTTAAGGAGGTTTTTGCTATAATAAGGGATTATAAGATGCGGCTTAACCCAAAAAAGTGTCTTTGGGGTAACCTTAGGAAAATTCATAGGTTATTTGGTATCGTCCAAGGGCATAGAAGCCGATCCTAATAAAATTTCAGCCTTGATAAATATGAGGTCTCCAAATTGTCTTAAGGAGGTATAATAGCTAAATAGTTGTATAGTTGCACTCAGTCGCTTCATCTCTAAATGTACCAAAAAGTGCCTACCATTATTTCAATTGTTGAAGAAAAATAAAGAGTACATATGGGACAACGACTGCGAATGATCTTTCCATTCCATTAAATATTATTTGGGAAAGGCACCTCTTTTGACCAACCCTATTGAAGGAAAGGTGTTGTACATGTACTTGTCTTCCTCAGATAAGGCTGTTAGTTCTGTATTAGTAGTCGACAGAGAAGGAAAACAACACCTTGTATACTATGTAAGCCATTCTCTAATAGGCCAAATAATGGCATATAAACTCAGGCACTACTTTGGAGCATACAAAATAGTGTTCCTCAAGTCACACCCCTTAAAGAATATCCTTGGTAAGCCAGATTAGGCTATTCGTCTTTCTCAAATAGTTATTAAGTTAAGAAAGTTTGAAATACATTATAAGCCATTATCGATAATCATGGGACAAGCTCTTGTTGATTTTATTACCGAATGGACTCAAGAGTATACACCTGGACAAAATAATACAGAACCAACTTCTATAATAGTAGTACCTATCCCTACACTATATTTATAGATAGTATATGTTGAAGGGGAAAGTAACTCGAGAGGAGTGGGAAGTGGAATAGTAATATTCACTCCAATAATAGGCTTAATAGAACAATGTCTTCATATCACTTTCCATACAACTAACAATGTGGCTGAATATAAGGCATTACTCTTGGATTTATATCAATTGATAGCTTTGGGTCTAAAAAGGTGTTGATTCATAATGACTCAAGGCTGGTAGTAAACCAAGTGAATGACAAATTTAAGGCTAAGGAAGAAAAGATGAAGCTTTATATGTAAGAGGTGAAGAAAACAAGAGCTATCTTTGAAACATTTGAAATTAAACAAATACAATAAGGAGGAACCATAAATGATAACTCTTTGGCCACCTTAGCATCGACATTAAGTTTAGACCTAAAGTGAGTGATTCCCATAGCGTGTTTATCAAGCCCCAACATCCAAGGAGATGGAATAAGGGATCAAACACAATTAAACGTTAAATCTAAAAATCACATCTCATGGCTGACTCCATAATTGGAATACATCATCAACGATACCCTATTAGAGGATAAATATCTGGCTCATAAGGTGATGGCAAAAGCAAAAAACTACACCATTGTCCAAGGGGTACTTTATCAAAAAAACTATGGTAGACCATGGCTGAAATGCTTATCGTTAGCGAAAGCTCAGATTGTGGTGAGGGAGTTACATGAGGGACAATATGAAGCTCACTCTAAAGGAAGAACCCTTTCTCAACTAATCATCCAACAAGGTTACTATTGGCCAACCTTTATCAAAAACTATATGGATCACATCAAAAGATGTGAAAAATTTCAAAGGCATGCTAATATCCCACATCAACAGGCCCATGACATGAAATCCATTATTAGTTTGTGGACCTTTCAAAATAAGGATTGGATATTGTTGAACCCTTACCACTTGTCCCAGGCCAAATAAAATTTCTAATTATGACAACTGATTATTTTTCCAAAAGGATAGAGGCTAAACCTTTGGCAATAATTCAAGAGGTGGACGTGCAAATATTTATCTAGAAAAATATTATATGTAGGTATGGTTTACCTAGAGAGTTGTTCATTAAAAATGGTAGGCAATTCAAAAGTTGATAATTAGTATCTTTCTGTGAGGAAATGGGTGTGAAGTTGTCCCACTCCACCCCTTATCGACCACAAGTAAATGGTCAAATAGAGTCATAAAAAAACACTTATCAACATATTGCAAAAAAAATTGGAAGGAGAAAAGGGTAAATGGGTGTATGAATTTCCTGATGTTGTTTGGGCTATGTATCAATGAGGGAAAGTCCTTTTTCCCTTATCTATGGCACCAAAGTAGTTATTCCATCTGAGATACATGAGCCTACTCTCAGATCAAGGATCACGCAAGAGGATAACGAATACCTCCAAAGTGAGGATCTCCTATTCATGAAAGAAAAAGGGGAAGAAGCCTTGATATGCATCGAATCACAAAATAAAGAAATCCAAAAGTTGTATAACAGATTGGTTAAACACAAGAACTTCAATGCGGGGAGTGAGTCTTGCAAAAATCATTGGGAAACAAAGTTGTAACTACCCATGGAAAATTTTCCATAGTATGGGAAGGCCTGTATCAAATATACGATATTACTTTAGGAGGGTTTTAATAGATAGAATGTAATATCGTAAGGGAGGAGCTAAGCTAGAATGGAAAATATCTCAAGAAATACTATGTACAAAACTTTGTGATCGATATATTGAAAAATAATTATGTATTTTGAGGTCATTCTTGTGTTATATTATAGTGTGAAAAATTAATCCAATGATCCCATAACGTTTTGCATTCACCAATGTACATCTCTCCTTTTGGAAGCATATGCAAGAGGTCAGTTTTCACCCTTACATATGGCTTATCTTATGAAAAAATTATCCAATGACCCCAAGTGGAGGAAGAAGTCAACCGACCCCCCTACTTAGGCTGTGAGATACGTTTTATGCCTCATGTTAGGATGAAAGAGTCAACTGACTCTTCTACTTGAGATGTGGGATACGTCATAAGAGAAAGTCTTAAGTTCCACGGTGAACCTTCTCTTTAGGACCGTATTTAAGGGTTGGATTCAATTTCACCCTTAGATGTCATGTCTCATGAAAAATCAACATGGTGACCCCCAAGTATGAAGAAGGAGTCAACTAACCCCCTGCTTGGGTTGCTAGATATGTCATATGCCTCATGTTAGGAGGAAGAAGTCAAATGAACCCCCCACTTAAGATACATGATACATCCTAAGCAAATGAACAAGATACTTAGTTTAATAATATGAACTTATGAAATTAATATTGGTAAATGAGATACATAAATATGTTGCTACATTATTTCACATCGCATTACATTCTTTGAGATACCAAAGTTCTTACAAATGTAACATAAAAACTCCATATAAAGGTCATTATTTGATTACACTCCGTGCTCAAGGATGCAACATAAATATTATAACTCACTGTTATGAAAAAATTACAAAAAATTGTAAATTGCTTACCTCAAGCACACGTCTCGGAATCATATGTCAAATCATCCCTTTCTCTTGCTTACGAGCTGTGTAAACCAAGGAACAATCTGCAAAAACCCCAAAATAATGTGTAAATCATCTTAAGCAAGGGGATTATTAAACATCTCACTTTTAACATATCGTTAATGCCACTACTCTCACCTCGTTCTTGTTTGATATGGTATATACTCTTTTACAGGCTAATATCCTCCTCTAATGGGGACAACTATTTAGCATGACATGACTTTGCTAAATCTTGGCCTATTTAGATGCCTACCTCAACTCGTTTCCCACTCAGGGGTGGGATCCTATTTGACTTATTCTTCCTTTTGGAATAGGTTTCAACCTGGGATGATTCAGGATGTAACCCAATATCTAAAGAGCGGGGTGATGAAGGGAATGCTTGGGATTTTGAGCTTTTCCTCCCCGTATGGATATCAAGAAGGATTTGGTTCACTTCCTCACTAAGGGAGGGTGAGACAGGTTGCTTTTTGGAAACAAGAAATTTCTTTGTTGCTTGTGAAGTGATGTCTAGGGTATAAGAAAAACATGACCCTGTTCAATCAGATCGTCTAGGTCTACTTGGTTATAATTCATTTGACCTCCAAACACACTAACGTCCCTTAAACTAGACTAAAATTACTTTCAGATTGCGAGAAACACAATCAAACAAGTATGATTAATTCTAGAAATGACCTCAAACACTTAGGAAAAATCAAAACTTCAAAGGATACAATCAAACAAAAATGCTATGAAAGCTATTAAATAGAAATCCATACTAAGCATTTAATTGCTAAGTTCCAAATTCCCAAAAAATCTATTACATCTACACTATCTTAAAATTGCATTATATTAAATAAAAATAAATAGGGTGTTTCCTACGGTGTGGCTTCTTCCAACATTCCTTCAGGCTGAGTATCAATCATGGCCTATTTTCCTCAAGGTGAAGGTTATAGGGTGCTAGCCGAAGATGCTTTGGACCCACTACTTTGGAAAGAACACATCAAAGTAAAATAAGGCACTGTCAGGTCCAACTTCTTGGTTTGAGTCTTGAGGCTATTAACAATAAAACTCACACCTTTTCTGTAGGATTTTATGCACCCCACTTTCAATGTTTCCATAAGGTTTGAAAGTGAGCTCATTTGATCTAACAATGCACTCATTTTATTTTACATTGTGCAAGCTTTTTCCTCGGGTTCTTTACATTTTGCTTGGCCTCCTTACCAATCAGTTCGAGGTGATTAGCTTGTTTCTCTTGCTCAAAGTAGTAGGTGTCTACTTTTTTGAGCTTCTCAGATATTTCTAACAGGTAACCTTCCAATTTTAACAATTTGGCATCATTTTTGGAATTTAGGGCATCTTTTTCCTCTAAAGCCCTTTGATTCTTGGAGATCTGTAGGTGACTAGCTTACCTCTCGGGTTTGTAACCACATAGGGAAAACTCGCCCTTCTTGGCTAAACACAAGGTCTACATACATCGAAAAAATTAATGATAGATAACCAAAGGGAAAAAGAAACATCCATGTCTATATGACTCACCTCGATTAAATGATCTGCCATTCGTTCCCTATTGGAGCCATCCTCCACTTTACTAGTTGCTTTGACTTTGGACTTTTCAACATTAGTGCCAAAATAATGATATAGGCCCATCTTCAAGTCAATTTGCCCAAATATGCTCTTATTAAAATATGTAACTAGGGTATCTAATACCACAACATCTCTTAATATGACCTCTTTAAACTCAAAGTCATCTAGATCCATGACCTCTATTAGTTCCCCCAATAGAGTTGATTCCCTAATTGGTGAGGCCGATATAGGTACCAAACATGGATAAGTGGGTACCAGATCTTGGACACCAAAAGTGTCTATTAAATCTCCGAGGTCAATCTACGAGTAGTCCATACCTATAAAAAGTTGAAAACAAAGTCATGAAAATAGTTCAAATTATAAAATAGTTACAAACTCATCTATTCAATTCGTTAACAACAAATAATGTGAATACTCATTGGTGTATTCACTCCATACCCTAGATTTTTTCAAATGAGCTATAGTTAATATTTCTCGATAACTATCACCTAAGGTGTTTTGTAGCTCGATCCTTTTGATATTTTCCTTGCCATCTAGACCTAATTTATTCATCAATTCTCTCGCATGAGATTGAACGGTGCTAAAGTGATGATTCCAAGAATGGGAGACTAATAAATCGATCATGTTACCCTAAACATCCCTAGTAATGTAGAAATACTTATCCTTCTAACTCGGAATGCTATCTAGGAGTTTAAGATGTAACCCATGCCTAACAATGCATGATATATATGCCCTTCCTTTGTCCAAACCGTTCTCTTTCAAGAAATGCATACTTCAAAGTTCATCCTTTGTTAGTTCTACTCTATGTTCGCCAAAAAAAACAAACATACACATAAGATTCCACCATCCATTAGGATTCACTTAGGCAGAACTGATGTCAAAAGTATGGAGGGAGGGTAAGGGCAATCATTCTGGGAAATGAAAACCTATGTCTAATTTTGAAGGGCACCGGATGTATCACCCACCACCCCGATGTGGGATCCCATATTTACACCTGATTTCGTTCAGATTGTCACCTGAAATTATGCTAGGCACCTTTTCTATTTGGTGTTTATCCTTAGTCCTATGGGTAAGTTCATCCTAGCTTTCATGCCTTTTCTTAGGATGGGATACTTTGGCAATAGCAGATATGAGGATCCTAATAATTGGCCCAAGACCTCGTGATGATAAGGAGGATGTGGAACGAGATCCTAATAAGGCAAGGAGAGCAAGAATGCTCTCTTAGCACTTAAAATATTTATTTTTTCATGACCCTTGTAAGTCTTAGAAGGTCGCTTACTTTATGATGAACTTATCTATAAACGACCTTAATATTGTGATCCTTCTCTAGAAGGGTTTATCCTTGAAGGAACACTTTGGGTACAACCTAGAAAGGTCTCTTTAGAAGAGGATTGGAGCCACTTCTTTTCCTTTGTAAGACATGATTAATAAAGAATATAACATAAGAAATTACCAAACTTATATATTATAGGTCAAAGAATAAATGGCCTAGTGATATCAAATGGGTTGTTTTCAACTGATGTCATTAGCCTAACTGATTGAGATCCAAGCCAAGTATGTTTTTCAAATAAACTAATGAAGAAAGATAGTATAAAAATCAAAGTTATCCGAATGAGATCCTCTATAAAGAAAATTTAACTAAGTTATTTGCACAAATACAAATGAGTCTTTTTACTATTTATAAAAGGAAGATGGAAGTTGAAAGGTTCACCTAGTGAAACCCAGGCTGATTCTGAGGACATTCTTTAATGACCCGATCACCTCACGACTAGGGGAGTTCATATCAAGACCTAGTCCACATGAAGAGGTCGCAATCTATTAAAGAGCTAGATGTATCAGACTTCCTATTCATAATGGCCTAAACTATACAAGGATTAGATAACGCAATATTATTTCCTTGACTTCTCAAAATTAGAATAATATGAGAGTTAATGTTTGGTAATATTCAAGTAACAAGTATGCAACTTTAGCGACCTGAGGTACCTCGCCATGGTAAGGGTAGCTCCTATGAGTTAATGTACATAATAATGAAGACTTGATGATCAAGACCTAGTTTGAGTAAAAATGGCCTGATATTGGCGACCTACCTAACGAATTGGATCATCTCTTTACATATAAAACCTCAAGTAGATCTTGTACGGAGACCTCATTAGATAAAATATAGGACGACCTAATCTTATGTAAATTAATTGTATCCTTTTCCTATGCTTGAAGTACCGACCCATGTAACCTCAGTATCTATTCAATATGTGCTATATATATCTCTTTAGGGGAGAAAAATAAAGGATCTGATCATTATCTACATTTTTTGCTTCTCTTTAAAATCACTAAAATCTCTAACACATTAAATTTTCTCCCACTACTAAAAAACTGACATAGGGTTTTGGTCACGGTTTAATAAAAACCGAGGCTATAAGATATGTTTATGGCCTCGGTTTTTATTAATAACCGTGGCCATAAGTTATATTATTTTTTTATGTTTTGTATTTTTTTGTATTTTTTTTTTGTATTTTTTTGTATTTTTTTCTTTTCTTTCTTTCCTTCCTTCCTTTCCTTCTCTCTCTCTCTTTTTCTTTTTTTCCTTCTGATCCCATGCCCACCCTAATTCTCTCTTTATTTTTTCTTTCTTTCTTACTTCTTCCTTCTTCCTTCTCAATCCTTCTTCTCCTAGATCTGAAATTTCATTTTTTCAAATCTGATTCTTCCTCTTCCCCTCTCACGATTCTTCCTCCTCTTCTCGTCTCTTCTTCTTCTTCCTCATCTTCCCAACTCACTGGTTGGTGGTCGATTTTGATGGGTCATTGTTTGTTGGTTCGCTGTCCACTTGGTCGTTGTTCGTTGTTCGTTGTTCATTGGTCGCTGGACGCTGGATGTTAGTCGTTGGACGTTGGATCTTTGGATTCTTGTACGGTGCGCTGTGCGCGGCCGGCGCTAGTCTTGATGTGGTCTTATGGTACTAGTCTTATTGCGTTGGTCTTGGTGTGGTCTGCATTTGTCTTTAGTCTTGCCTTGGTACCGGTGCACCGTGTTGGCACCTTGTCTTTGGTCTGCGTTGGCACTGGTGCTGGTGCGTTGGTGATGAGTAAGTTGTTCCAATTTAGTGGGTATAGAGAAAAGACAAAGGGGGCTTGAATTGTTTCTTTCTGTTTATGAATTTTGTTGTTTTCATAAGGATGATGACCTTGTGTTGAAAAGAGCTTTAGAATACGGTGTAGTTGAAATTTGGATGAATGAGCGTGTCAGGAGAGCTTGTTCAAACATCTGTGTTGATATCTTGTTCGGCTTTCTTGAGGTGTTTTTCTGTTATGACTACTAGTACGATATCATTTAAGGGTATTATTGTATTAGATGCTGATTGTTTTTCTCCGTTGCTTAATTCAATTCCACAATTTAAACTAATCCCAATTTGTAATATTTTCTTTAAAATTGGTTTTAGACTTCTACAAAGAAAGGTGAATATTGACTAATATGGAGGTTTGAAGGGGAGGCTACTCTTGCAGACTTAATACAGAGCAAAGAATTTCCCTATAATGTTGGTATTTTCTCTTATCATACTTTCGTTTTTATTTAATCAAGTTTATGTAGCGAAATCATCAGATCTCTTTATAACATTTACTTCACAATATTGTTAATTTGGTTGCGTCTATTGTTTTAAAATAAAATATTAATAGAAAGTCAAGTGATGGCCACCTTTTACCAGCGTATGCCTTGAGGAAAAGCATTAGCCAATGGGCAACATCATTCAACATGTTACCAAAGTATAAGATTATGAATCCTGCCCTGGTGCTCTATCCTATTAATTGTACTCATGTCTTTTATTTTATAACAAAAGGGTTATGCTTTTCTTCTTGCTAGGTTTCAGCTTCTGTTATATATTCTGCTATTTTAGTCTTCATTTGAGGTTTCCTATGTTAAATACAAGTTAGTGTTATATTGTTGAGTTGTCTTAAGATGAGATGTTTGTTTTTCATTTTTTGTTTTCAACATTTTTGTTTTCAACCTACAGGTTGTAACACTAGTCAAAATGACTTTTGAAATGTGAGTGATAGATTTTTTTCTCTTGCTGTGATCCTCCCCTAGCTTTTATGTTTGTTTTTAGTTTTTTCCTTGATGTGCAATCTCAAATTTTTAAAATAATGTTTCTCATAACAGATATGCAACATGTGTAATACCAATAAGTGCCTTCTTTGCATCAAGTCTTTGGTAAGCATTAAAACACTTGGTTATTGTTATTAAATTGATTTAAATCTCCCTGCTACTGGTGCTGCGCTGTTGGTTCTGCTGGTCTTTGGCTTTCTTTAGTCTTTGCCATTAGTCTTGGTCTTTGCTATTTGGTAATTATTCTTGATAAGCGCTGTGTTAGTCTTCTTTGGTGCGTTGGTGATGGCGTTTGTCTTTCTTTGCGTTGCGGCTAGCTAGTGCATTAACCTTCTTGGTATTGGTAATTAATACTAAGTTTTTTTCCATGTTTGTAATTAATACTAAAAAGTTAGTTTGTAATACTAAGTTTTTTTGTGTATAATAAACTCTCAAATATAATTATACTTTTAATTTTAATATAATATGATTTTTAATATTTGAATTTATAAATTTATTGTAATTTATATTGATTTTTAATATTATAATTATTAATTAATGTACTTTTTTTAATTTATGTATACCCTATGACCTCGGTTATTAGAAAACCGAGGCCATAGGGTGTATCTATGGTCGTATGCATGTTTTGTAGTAGTGTCCAAACACATTGTAATATTATAAAAAGGGAACGGGATAGTATAATTCCTCTTATTTGTGTCATTTTACCCCAAAATATTAATTTTTAACATATAATTACTAAATTGTAACATGTATCAATTGTTTGGGAAAAAAATATTGCATAGGATAATCACCAGTTTCATTTAATTTTGATACAAACTCTTGGGCGACAAACAAATATGTGGACATATATCCGATAAGTATTTATAAATGCGTTGAATATATGTTAAAATATTTCTATTTTATTTTGAAAATGAGATCCTACAGTTATTTATAATATAGATATTTATTTATCTTTACATTTATAAAAATGTATATATTTATGCATGAACTATATATCTTAATTACATTTTATACTCTCTCTTTTTTTCCCTAAATTATTCATATATTTTAATGAAAGTGTTGCGCTGTTGTGCTCTTATTATATAAGTATTAAAAAATTTAGGAAAAAAATTATGTTTGTATTTTTTAATATGTATAAAAGGCCCCAATGTTTTGATCATTCCTCCATTGTTTTTTTAATCTTGTATATTAATAAATATTAAAATATTATTATAATAGATAATAATTTTATAATTTATATTGATAATTTTATAATATATTGACTATACATTATTAACCTTTAATTATTATTTTAAGGGTCATAATTATGTTAAATTGATCATGTTTTTTCACGTTAAGATCATGTTATATCTAATATCAATTAATAAATAGTTAACTAACTTACATTACTTTTAAACAAAACATATTTATAAAAATATTTTTTAAATTCAATCAAGTTTGGTCCATCGTCTTAAGTTTATATGTGTTGTCCTTTTATATTTTTATTTGTTAAATAAAATATTACTCGTATTTAAATTGTGTCACTATCACAAAGTATCATACTTATTGTTAATAAAATAATTATTATTGTATATTTATTATTCATTAAAATAATAAATTAATTAACTATTTATTTTAATATTATTTTTTCACGCTTCTATAAAATTTTAACATTATTGTGTATATACTATGTAAAGACTTATTCTTGAAATAAATTTATTTTATTTTGAGGTTATTTTAATATTTTAAATTGTTTATTTATTTTTAAGCTACACAATAATAAAAATATTTTTACCTTATTTTTATTATTTTTTTGAAAATATAACTAAAATATAATAGATTTATTAAAAAAATCAAATTTATTAGTGAACAAAAAATATTTTTCAATTAAAAAATCATTAAAGTGATTTTGGTTTTACCATAAAATTAAAAAATAATAAAAAATAATAAAAAATCATTAAAGTGTTATTTTATCTTTACAAGTGTCTATCATATGAACTTTTCTAAGAATAGGTTTCTTTTTCTTTTTCCAAGGTTTATCAATTTTAAGAATTTTAATTGATGTTAAGGGTTACCGTAGGAATTCAATCTCAATACCTTATTGTTTTAATATCATATAGAAATATCATATACCAATTCTACAAAAAGTTTAAATTTATGAAAAGTGAGTCTAACAACTACCATTTATTTTCTTTAATAGTAACATGTGCTCTTTTGTCTTAAATCCTTTTTTTATGGAATAAAAACCACGTTTAACAAATGACCAAATAAGAAAACCCTAGCTCTCCTTTAAAATGATAAGTAGAAATAAAATGAGGCTTGTTAACAAAAAATAAAAAATAAATGTATATGAAATTCGCTTCCACTTTAGTTTAAGCTTCATAGATTAAGCTAATGGCTTATATTTCACTCTAAAAGGAGAGCGATTTGATAAAAATAGTGTGCAAATTACATAGACAAGTTATGTTTTAAATTTTCCATATTACAAAAAGAGATCATCAATTTTAAAGTAAATTATATGCTTTTAAATTAATTTTAAATATTGTTAAAGTATTAAAAGCAGCTACTTATCAAGGGTTAGAAGAACTTCACCATCTTTTTACTTATATTTGGAAAGAATGATGATAGTTTAGAGCTTAAGAGGCAAAATAAACAAGCAAAAAATCTTGAATAATACCACATAAAATCACAGAATTGAAGAGTTACATATGTGTCCTATTTATATTAAAACCATTGCCCACTAGCCATGTGATCAGTTAGTTGTGAGCTAATAAACTCACAAACACCTCGCACATGTAAGGTAATCGAATAGCTATGAGAGAATAGTAGAAAAGATGATAGTTACAAAGTTTGTTATAAGATGAACAATCCATAATATTCTAACACTTTCCTATTAACTTAAGGACTACAGAGAACACAAAGTTTAGATCTGAACTCAACAAACCGATAGCTTGACAAGGACTTAGTGAAGATGTATGTAACTTTTTCTTCACTTGGAGTAAATTCGATTTGCATTGAACCATCGATAACCTTCTCTCTTACAAAGTGGTAGTCCATGACATTAGTGAGTTTCCTATATACACATAGAAACCCCTAATAGGCCTATGGTCATTAGGGCATATAGCCCAATTATCATCAGTATAGCTTGCTATGTCAAGAGTTGTACTTTTGTAAAGCATGAGATCATAATCAATTGTGCCATTAAGGTACTTGAGTAGTTGTTTTGCTACTATCTAATAAGTAGTTGCAAGAAAATGAAAGAAATGACAAAGTTTATTAACAAAATTGCTTACCGAGCTCTTTTAAATTGGTAAGTCAGACACTGGAACTAGAATTGGTTAGGTTTGAGAAGAACTAAAAGGGATAAGTAGATCACGAGATATACTATTAAAAATCAAGATATTATCCACTAGTCTAAGAAAAGTAGCTATTGATGTACCAGTGCAAATTGGCACCCAAAATGGTGGATGAGAAACATGTAAAGATGACACAGGACCAATAGAAGGAGTTTAGAAAAGGAAATGTTGACTTACTAAAGACAATATGACGAGATATAAAAACCTTTTGTGCGACAAGTTTTAAACACCAGTAGCCCCTATAATGAGCAGAATAACCAAGAATAATGCAGGGATTAAAGTGAAAATCAAGTTTATTGTTGGAATAGGGTGTAAGATATTGATAACACAAGCATCCATACACTCTAAGATTACTGTAATCAAGCTTCTTGTGATATAGCATTTCAAAAAGACTAACATTGTTTAAGACTTTTATTGGCATGCTATTTATAAGATAGATAACTCTTGAAACCATAATCCTAAAATTTCATTGGAACACTAGCCCTTAGAATAATAGCTAACATAGTCTCAACAACATACCTATTACCTCTCTCAACAACTCCTTTTTGAGAAGGAGTATAAGGTTATGAAATCCTACACTTGTATCCCTCTTGAAACAAATAAGGTTCAAGACTCTTGAACTCACTTCCACCATCACTATGGAGCTACTTAATTTGAACATTAAACCATCCAAGAATTAAGGCATTAAAATGCAAAAAGATTTAAGCAGCTTGTGATTTTTGATTCAAAACATAAATCCATTGGTATCTTGTTCAATCATCAATAACAAGAAGAAAATATTTCATTCCAAGAGTGGATACTACAAGTGAGGGACCCCAAAGATTATGTATTATTTTAAAAGGAATCTTTGATCGACTATGTACATATTTTAGAGGCAAATGATGAGATTTTTCAAGTTGACAAGCATTGCATACATCAATTGCACTTGTTTATTTCAAGGTTTTATTCATAGTACTAGCTACTAATTTTACAATAGTAGAATGATGATGGCTAAACCTCTCATAAAGTAAGGAAGAACTTATCTCAGTATGATAACATGAAGCTAGTTGTGATCCATCTTTTGGTGATTGTGCAGAGCCTTGTGTATTACAGACTTTATAAAGATAATGATCAATAACTCCCGTTAAAAATGTATTCGTGGTTACAAGTCCTTCACAAGAAAATGGTTAGGAAAGAACTCTACATTGATTGCATTTTCTTCACAAAGTTTCCTTAGTGAGATAAAAAATTTCTCAAGTTATGGTGCACATAGTAATTGTTTTAAGCTTAAGGATGGTGAGGTAGTTTTTAAGGAAGTAGATCCATGATGAGTTATAGGTATAGTAGTTCAATTACCTGACATTATTGAAGCTGGACTAGTATAGTCACTAGAAACATACAACTGATCCATTTTGGTAGTCAGATGGTACATAGAACTTGTATCCATATACCAGGAAGTTTTAGGAGATGGAGATTTTTCAAGTGGTGTACAAAATTCCTTCTGTAAGATGGACTGATCTTGAGAAAAGGCATAACATTAACATTATAATCATCTTATGCATTGAATGTTAGTTCATGTTGCACCTAAGTAATGTGTGTTTGATGATTTGAGTTAGATCCATTGCATCATTGATTAGATTTTGTATTTGGAGAAGTGTTGTTATTTTATGATCCACTATTTTTAGATTATGAATATCTAGAGTAACAGTAAGTCGTACTATGTCCAATTTTTGATCATATTTGACATTGCATCTAAGAGTAATTAGGAGTAGTAGATGAAGATTGAGATTCATTCTTGACCTGATTAGAAGATGCAGAAGAGACATGATCAAAGGAAGGAGACTATTGTTAAGAATGAAGAGGTTATTGATGAGCAAATCTAGATGGACCTATTCTTGTGTAGTTTTCTTAAGCAAGCTGAGAATCAGATATATTCATCCTTTGAATTTTTTTTTCATGTGTCTTTATTCGAGTGACTAACTCATCTAAGTCAAGAACTCATTTCTTATTGGTGATATTTGGAACAAAATAGGTATAAGTCACATCTAAATCTTCAAGAACATATAGAGCTTGTTCTCTATAACCCAATGTTTTATCAACAACAAGAAGTAAATGAACAAGATCCTTGCACTTATTAATGTATTGATCCATTGTAAGATATCCTTTTTGTGGAGATTATAGTTGCCATCAC
Organism: Hippophae gyantsensis; assembly: GCA_030763125.1. Taxonomy (NCBI): domain Eukaryota; kingdom Viridiplantae; phylum Streptophyta; class Magnoliopsida; order Rosales; family Elaeagnaceae; genus Hippophae; species Hippophae gyantsensis. Next base: position 42,051,775 of record CM061039.1, read on the forward strand.
AATTCCATAAATCTTGCCCATGATTCATCATTGAAAGCCTTATTGAGAGAACTCTAATAATCTACAGTAGTTTCCTTGTGAATGAGAAATTTTAGATGCCTAGGTAACACGTAAGAGTAGATTGAATTCTTGATAGTTGAATCTTGCTTCTCCCAAGAAAAATACTTAGGACTTGAAGCAAAAACCTTATAATCTTGAGTTAGGCTAGATGAAGAAACTATTGAAATTACTCATTTGAGTAATTGATGAGTGCTTGAAAAATACTTATATTATGTGATTTATTTACACTTTAATGTTAAAAATAGATTTGTATTTGCATACTTGCATTATTATTTTAATAAATTTATGTTTTCGAAATCACGGGTATGTTTTATTATTTTTTAGGTATTTTTGGCTTCAAAATGATTCAAAATAATAAACACTTGAAGAATTGTACCTGAAAGAACTCAATTGTAACTTAGTGAGAATAAATGTGTGTCGAGGATGACATTCTCATATCGTAGTTTAATGTGTACCAAAATCAACACTGGTCGCTATGGTGGAAAATATATGCTATATCACGCAACCTCATGATTAACTATTTTTTTTCCTTTTCTTAACTCTTTTCCTACTATGAAAACCCCTTCCTCCTTCAGTTATAAGCACAATAATAATCAGCTTAGTTCTAATTTTTCAAATAGATTTTTGTAATTTTCTTTAGCAACTAAGGAAGTAGTTTGCAACAAAGTATGGTAAGTAGTTTTGATTCAATAAGGTAGACTTGTTTATAAATTCTTCAGATAATAGATTGCTGATGAAGTTAACTGTAAGAAGACAATTGAGATATCAATTTTAATTATATTTTGTTATTTATAGAATTCATTTTATGTATCATTATAAATATTTTTAATTTACTAATTATTTATTAAATCTAAATATGTCTGGCTGAATATTACTATGAGATATTAATTATGTTGTTATACTTGTAAAATATTAATTTAAGAAAACATTTTTATAAAATAAATTGGTTTTTATTTCTTTATTCAAGATTTATAAAAAGTTTATTATAGAAAAATATATTGATGATATATTTTTCGCAATAAATTTGACGACATATTTTTCTATAATAGATTTAAAATATAAAATTTAGATTTTAGTATCTAGTTATCTAAATCTAATTTAGAATATATTCTATTTCAAATATTTTTATAAGATTTATAATAGAAAATATATTAACAATATATTTTTATTAATACATTTAAAATCTAAAAGGTGATTTAGACAAATCAGTCTAAAATTTAATTTAGATACCTTGAATTAGAGTATAAATTACGTGCTTTGCTTAAAGTAATGATTTAGTTGGTTTTTTTATTTCCTTATAAACAAATCATAATTTAATTTAAATCATTTGGTAATCTCAACCTTGATTTTAATTAACAATGAATTTGATCTTAGGATGTTTTCGTTAAAAAAGAAAAAAAGTTAGCTATATTAATTTATATCTTTAATAATTTAATTAATTTTAAGGAAACATTATTAATTAACTAATATATCGCATAAATTATCCATTAAGTATTAAATATTATATGTATAATATTTGTTGAATCAATTCTATGTCTATCTTTTATGATTTTTTGTCATTAGATTAAAATTTTCAAAATCCAAATAATTATAACAAAACATTTTGGCTCATTTTTTGTTTTTAAGTGATTTTTCAATTATTTAAAACCATAAAAGTCCACCTTAGATCGACATTTGACATATGCTTATTACTTTTTACAAATTTATTTGTGCACCTAAGAGCTATTTATCAAATACAAAATTTGTGCATCAAGTTTTTTGACCTGTTATTGAGGAGGAATAGTGTTTTAAATTTTTATTATCAAAAATCTTTAAAACTTTTGTGTCGTAAATACCCATGATTTGTTTTTATTTATCTATAAAAATTTGTAGGTTATTATTTTTTTATTGCTTTTATTTTATTTTTTGTCTTTAGTTGTTTATTTTATTATTTGCTTTTATTTTTATTTATTTTTTTTTTGTTTTTAGTATCACGTGAGTTACATGGGGCTCTCGAAATATAATTAGGTTGAGGAAAAATATATATGCACATGAGTCCTTGTTTGAATATGTTGGGTTTCATTTTTATTGCAATGAATTTTTAAGTTAAAACCTTAGAAAACGCGTTTCAAATTAAACCCACAAAAATTTTCTTTTTTCTCTTCTATAAATCTTATTTTTCTGCACCCCAAACACAAATAAATTTTGAAGCTACCTTCAAAGATTCTATAAGTTTTAATATCAATATCATCATTGATAATAAAAGTGAGGTAAATGCTAAGTTAGACGTAAGTGCAAGTGTTAATTTAATGATTTATTTATTATACATGCAGCTAGGAGTGGGTGAATTGAAATACACGACCATATCTTTACAATTAGTGGATAAATTTTTAATATATCCAAAAAGCATGGCAAATGATTTAATTGTACAGATAGACAACCTTGTCATACCTATAGATTTTGTTATTGCAAATATGTAAAAAAATTCTAAAATTGTACAAGGAACACAATGTACTTATTGGTATGCCTTTACCAAATAGTTTTTAATGTTCATAATAGGAGTGTATCAATGATAGTCTTGACACAAACACTCTACATTTTTAAGTATATAATGACACATACTTAATGACGAAAGGGATAATAAGTGAATTACATTATAAAAATTGTAATCCCCAAGAAGTGTCATACTAAGACGTTAAACTAGCTCTGGATAAAAGGCAACCCATCATTGTAGGTAGTATTCTTTTCTTTTAATTTATTTGTATTTATGTTTTCTATTATTTTTCATTTAGAACTATTTATTGATATATGATATATAAGAAGTACACAACAATCTGTCTGTGTGATTAAAACATTGAGATGTACCTAGCTTTCTACATCATAACTTGATCATATAAAGAAAATGGGTAATTTTTCTCTACTTTATTTTTATTTTTCATTTTTTATATTAAGGATAATATAGATTTTAGATTGAGGGTAGAGGAAAAGTTATATGAATTTAGACGTTTGTAAAATTTTTAAGCATGTGTTTACATTTGTTAGTTTATTTATTGGTTTAGAGATAGTTAAGTTCAATTTTAATTTGTTTTCAAAATTATCATGTTTTTAGTTGATTTTAAGCAATTGATTTAGTCTTGATTAAGTCTTTTTGTATTGTTGGATTAATTTCTTGAATATATCATTGAGTAATGTGATAATTACTTTTTTAAATCATAATTTATGTTTCATTATAAGATATTAAAGTTGAGATAAACCCAAAATTTGGGTTTAGGAATCAAATAGTGAGACTACCTTATTAAAATATTTTTAGCCTTTATCTATCAATTCTACGTGATAATATTTTTCTACTCTTTTAAAAACCCTTCTTATTATTTTGAATTGCTATATGTTAGAATTTTTACATTTGATAAAGTATCGTATACTTATTTTTATTTTTTAATTGAACGACTTAAATAGAAATTAAAAGTATATACTTTTTTCATTCATGCATGACTTTCAAAAGAGATATATCTAGGGTTCCCTAAAGTCAATACAAAAGAAATCCAAAATTAGCCACTAATCAAAATCCTTCAAATATGCATATGGGTCCATTCTCTAAAAAAGAAAAGAAAAATAAAGAAAAGATTATCACCAAAAATTCCTTAAAAGTTGTGAGAAATGGTATCATAAAAGATAGATAAGAAATAAATCCCCTTGAATTCATTGTGTAATTCATGTTGTACTCTTTATCTTTGTGTTGGCTTCGTGTGTACAAAACACGATGTCTATTATTTTACTTAGTGAATTTGTCTTCCTCTGTGTAAGGTTGGTTATTACAGATTAGTAATTCATATATACACATAGTTAGGTACACTTTATATGTAAGTATTTTTACACACACAACGGGGTTGGTTTTCGTAGTGTTCATGCTAAGTTGAGAGTTGTGGTATTCGACGAGTGAGCTGACGTTGTCACTTATGTTTTTAGTTTTTTTTTTTTGGTGTTGGCATTTATGGATAATACTTGGCAATTTTTGGAATGAAAAAATATGACTTTTTAACTACTCGCCAACACTGTCGCCACGCCCCTTGGCGAGGTGGCAATCAAAGTTTTATAAATACTTCCCCATTTCTCTTATTTATCACCCATTGTTTAAGAGTTGAAACTCTGTCAAAATTTATACTGAGATTTATATCTATTTTAGGAATTATTTGAAGAGCTTACATTTAAGAGTGGGTCGTTTGTAGTTCATTATCAAATCATTATCTTTATGAGTATATGATTTGATTGTGTATCTTTCATATGTGATTTGATATTTATAGTGGATTATGTGTCCAATAAGGTTGATAGTAGTTACACATATAATTACTGATCGATGGTTTCCAATCACACCACATTAGGTGGTGTTGACTGTGGAGGATAGACGAGTTCATATGTTTAACCAAGTAGTTGCAGAATTAGCAAGTAAAGAGTAATAGTAGGAAGTTTGGACAAAGGTCCTGACTAATAGAGGTAATAATGATTTTATTGTCTATCAGAGTTTATAACTTGTTTATTGTTAGTGAATTATTTGCTACTAACTGGTTGTCTTGAGGAAGAAACCACATAGATATGGTATTTATACGAGTTTATCTCATTATATTGCCTATTATGCATGATTAGCTTTTGAGTTAGTATAATTCGATTTTTGTTGTATATATCTTTCAACATATTGAAGCATAAACTCTTATTAGAAAGAATTTATTGTTTACTTATTTTCTGTTTTGATATATATAATATCTGCTATCTTAAGTTATATGCATTATCTGATATTGTTTTATACATACTTCTACTACATGTTCTATATTAGTGTTACTTTAATGCATGTGTGAGTTAGAGTCGAGTTTTTAAGAACTTTGCATCTCTTATCCATCATAATGTACCAGACTGTGGACTCTTTTACATTTCTTTAAGGCATATACTTAATATTTTTATTTGATAATTTTAATTGATGCATGAAAATAGTATTTGGTTTATTTATGAATCCTTTTATTTGATTCCTTTCATGAGATCGAATGTTACGCACTAATTTGAGCATTTTCTTCTTTAAATATATGCGAACCCATTAGCTCATTTCTTTACATAACTTCTATTTGCAAATAACTTTGATTGAGTACTTGAACCCATTGGATGATTATAATATTAAGAGTATGACTTGTAAGGATTAGAGTTAAAGCAAACTCAGATTCCTACCATTGAAATTGGGTAAATCAATATTAATAAGTGTTTAATATGAAATATGAATTTATGATTTATAACTAATTTTTACAATAAACTATGAATCTTTGGAATTTTAATTTAATTATGCTTTGATTTTTAATTATAACCTTAAAAGAGACTAAAGTATGAGAAGTTTTGTTATTTTAATTTTGTTTATTTTTTGTTTTGATTTTACTTTGTTAAATTTTAGTTTTTATTTTATTATTTGTTATTTGTTATTTGTTTGTTTGTTGCTTTGTTATTTCTTTTTAAAAAAATTGTTTGTGGGTATCATCAATAAAAACCCTCACGAGACTTAAACTCATCCATTAGGACAATCTAAGGAATTAAAGGCATGTTGCATATACTAAATACAACCATATTAGTCTACAAAAATGATTTAAAATGGTTTGGTTTTAGTTTTTATTATTAGTTTTTATCACTTTCCTTAGTAGACATTAATAGTTGGGGTTGTGATGAGTGCTTGAAAAGTACTAATAGTATGTGATTTATTTGTACCTTAATGTTAAAAATAGATTTTTATTTGCATAATTCTATCATTATTTTAACAAATCTATTTTTTTGGAATCATAGGTATGCTTTATTTTTTTCAGGTATTTTTTACTTCAAATAATTGTTTAAAATAATAAAGACTTGAAAAATTATACCAGAAAGTACTCAATTGCAAATTAAGAGAATAAAACAATAATATATGTAAACCTTACATATATACCAATCAAATGTAAGTGGCAAAATATAATGAAATTTGTAGACAAATAGATCAATGTGGGCCACGGGGAGAATATATGTGATGTGCTGCGACCTCTTTGGATCATAATTGAACGCAAACCAGAATTGACCTTGGCCGCGTTGTGGTAAACATGTGTCACGACACATGTTTTCGCGATCCATTATTTTCTCATTTTTCAACATTTTTTCAACCATGAAACCCCCTCCTTTAGTTATAAACACACCAATAATCAGCTTAGTTGTTATTGTTCAAATAGCTTTTTGTAGTTTTCTTTAGCAGCTTTGGAAGTAGTTAGCTTCAAAATTTTATATAATAGTTTTGATTCAATAAGATAGATCTGTTTGAAAGTTTTTCAGATAATTGATTGTTATTGAAGTTATCTATAACAATACAATTGAGATATTAATTTTATTTGTGTTATATTATTTACAAAATTAATTTTGTGTATTATTGAGAATGTTATTTTTAATTTAATGATTATTTGTTAAATCTAAGCATGTCTAGGTGAATATTACTATGAGATATTATTTACGTTGTTATGCTTATAAAATATTAACTTAGAAACATATTTTTATAAAATAAATTAATTTTTATTTGTTCATCCAAGATTTATACAAAGTTTATTACAAAAAAATATATTTACGATATATTTTTCATAAAAAATTTAAAATATGAAAATTAGACTTTAGTATCAGATTATCTAAATTTAATTTAGAAATATGTTCTATTTCAAAGATTTGTATAAGATTTATTACAGAAAATATATTGATATAGTAGATTTAAAATCTAAAAGTTAGGTTCAGATATATCAATCTAAAATCTAAATTAGACTATGAATGAGAATCGAAATTATATGCTCAACTTTAAGTAGTGATTTAGATGGTTTGTTATTTCTATACAAATAAATCATAATTTAATTTAAATCAATCGATAATCCCAACGTTAGGATCATAATTGGTTTTTAATGATGAATCTAATCTCAGCCTTAGCCTTAGGATATTTTCATACAAAAAAAAATCATTAAATTAATTTATATCTTTAATAAATTAATTAATTTTAAACAAATATAATTAACTAACTAATATATCACATAAAATTTTCATTGAGTGTTAAATGTTGTTTGCCAAATATTTGTTGAATTAATTCCATGTTTATCTTTTATGATTTTTGTGATTTGATCTTTCAAAACCCAAATAATTTTTATTGGATTTTTAGGTTTTATTTTTATTTTTAAGAGTTTTGTTAAATTATTTAAAACTACATAATTCTTATTTAGATTGACTTTGAAAATCTACTTATTATTTGTTATAAAGTGATTCATATATTTGTGAACTATTTATCAAATATAAAATTTGTACATTAGTAATTTTGGTGAAAGAATCATAGAACTATCAATGATAGATTGCAATCCATAAATTGTAAGCATATGTTTTAGTTATTCCTTTTAGAGTAGTTTTTTGCTTCTTACTAAATATAAATATTTAAATATAATTATTTATTTTGTATTAAAAATTTACACTTTAGTCACTTCAAAATATATTTTGGCTCTGGAGTCTCTGATCACAACTGATATGACACCTAATTATAAAGAGAAAAAAATCCTACTATTTTAATTAATAATTATATTTTATATCAATTATAATTATACTTTATAACATAAAAATATTTATTTATTTATTCTCCTCTATTCATTAACATACCTTTGTTTTTATGATGCAAATGCTCTATCCAATTACAATTATCAGTAAGTATTTAGGGAGAGACGCATCAGGTTTAGCAAGGCACGTGTTCTTCATCAATCAATCAAAAATATAATTTACTTGTAACATTATATAAGATTTTTACAATTCAGATCATATTTAAGATATAGTGTTAATTTATATTTTAAACTCATATTTAAGGGTAAAATATCTTAATCTCAATTTTTTTGTATAAATTTTATTATTATTTTTAGTTAAAATCCAATAAAATTATAAGATATTTTATATTTGAGACATTTATTAAAAAAATTATCAAATTTTTAGCTGTTAATTTATTTTTTGATTTGTAAGTTATTTGTGCAACTTTAGATGAGTTATTATTATTAATGAGTATGTAATCTAACTTTAAAGGGTAGATCCACCATTGTTAGTATTAGTACGCAACATTACTACTATTAAAGCTAGTTTTCTATACTTAAATGAGTTGTGAAATGTGGATCAAATTTATCATTTATTTTCATATTGTTTAATTCCATCTAATTTTTTTATATAAAGCTTTTATCCAATTTTGTCCTTGTATTATTCATATTATATCTAATTAGATCGAAAATCACTTAACTTTTCAAATATCAGTATCATTCCATATAAGTTAATGGTTTTTGAAAAAACAATAATGAGAGTAATTAAAAAGACAAAAATATCTTTTTGTGTCAATTTTCTTCTTCTTCTATGTATTCCAAAATAATCCATATAAGTTAATTGTTTTTGAAAAAAACAATAATGAGAGTAATTAAAAAGACAAAAATATCTTTTTGTGTCAATTTTCTTCTTCTTCTATATATTCCAAAATAAAACTGATAACAAAGAAGATTAAGAGAGAGAAGAATGAATTGAGAAAATGATGTAATTTGTGATTCTTAAGTGATGAGAGATGAAATTTATTTATAACATGAGCTACAATGGGCTGAACTAAAATGCTCTAACAAACTTGATTCCTTTTGTAGCAAAATCACGAGCTCAAGGCATGTTTTGGAGCACATGTAATCATACAATATTATTCTACCATTTTGCCTTAAACTCATGGACTACTCGTGACATAAAGTTTAGTTTTCGGATCACAAAATCATTGGCTTGAAAGTGGCTGAATAAGTATATCTACAATTTGTTTTTGCGTAGGAGTATAAGCAACACACAACTTACCAGTCATAATCTTTTTCAACCATAAAGTGAAAATCAATCTCAACATGTTTTGTTCTTGAGTGGAGCACATAATGCTTGACTAAGTGGCCTTACTCACGTTATCATAATACACTAAAGGCTTTTTATTATACTCAATATTCAACTCAGTGAATAACTTTTGAATCCACACAAGTTCTACAACTATATTAGCTAAAGAATGAAGCACAACATCATTGGAATAGTGGGATAAAACCTTATACTTTCTAGAGTTCTAAGAGATCACTCACTAACCTATGTAGACACAGAAACCATAAGTATAACATCTATTATTGGGGTAAGTTACCCAATTAACATATGTGTAGCCTATGAGATCCAATGCATCATGTTTTTACATCATAAGACCAAGATTAGTGGTACCTTTGAGACACTGTAGTAACCATTTTGTTATAGTCCAATGTATAGTCGTGGGGTAATAAAGAAATTGACATAATTTATTAACTGTAAAGCTAATTTTTGGCCTTCTTAATATGCAGTACTAAAAAGCATCAATCACAATTCTATACAATATTGCATCATAAAGCAAAATGCCATCAGTTTTAGAGATTATTTTTCCAAACATCATTAGGGTAGAGACATGCTTGGACTCGTTCAGATTCACCTTGTTTAGAAGCTCTCTGATATACTTTGTTTGGAATAGATGAAAATCATTATCTGTTCAGGTGATATAAACACCCAAAAAGTAGTGTAACTGACCAAGATATTTCAATGAGAAAGCATGGTGGAGCTTAGAAATGAACTTACTAATCAACTGAATGTTATTCTTAGTTATGAAATATCATCTACATGTATCAAGAAGATGATAGTATCCTATCTTTAGCATAAGTCATCATGGAAGTATCATATAGAGCTATAACAAAGCCTAGCTATTTAAGATCATATAAAGTTTTATTTAGCTTACACATATGTGTAGGAAATTTTTCACTAACAATGCTCTTAGGCTGAGACATATACACATTTTTTTGAATAACACCATTAAGAAATGCTATGTCAACATATAATTGCTGAATAGGCCAGTCATGGGACAAGGCAAGAATGAGCACTAATTTGATGGTGGTAGGCTTAATAACGAGGCTAAATGTTTCTATATAATCAATTCCCTCAATCTATTGATTACCTTTTGCAAAAACCTTGGACTTGTATTTATCAAGAGTTTGATCAGCCAATAATTTAATTCTAAAGACCTATTTATGCCCAGTAATATTTTTCCTTCAAAGGCTTAGAAACAAGCTCCCAAGTGCCATTAGCAATGAGATCATCAAACTCCAATTGCATAGAATGTTTCCATATAGGAATTTGAAGTGATTCTACTACTAAATTAGGTTTAAGTAAAATGATAAATAAGACGTAGGAATTAGGTTTGAAAATCCCATCCTTAGGCCTAGTGACCATGAAGTGAATGTTAGTTTTGTTAGGCAGATGATGAAGACCACAGGGAGGAGGAATAGGAAGATTAAGATGAAGATTAATACCATTAGGATTAAAGACAAATGAAGAAATAGGAGAAACATCAAATTGAGAAGATAAGTTTTGAGAAGAAAGGCAATTAGATGTTGTAATGGGTGAAATAATACTAGGAACAAAAATAGGTAAAGACAAAGGCACAAGTGTAGAAATTGAAGTGGGTGTAGGTACTATAAGAGATACAAATGGGAAAAAATTAGGTAATGAAATATTTGCATAAGAAGAATAGAAGAACTGGAATGAACAAAAGTAGGAAGATTAACAAAAATAGAAGGAGAATAGACTAGTGTAGGTATATGTTGATTTGTATTAGAAGTAGGTAAAGACAATAAAGGAAACTATGACTCATTAAAAGTTACATGAGATGAGAAAAAAATTTCTAAGACACATGTTCAAGACACCAAAATCATTTATAGTAACTAGTATAACCTAGAAAAACAAAAGGTAAAGACCTTGGTTCAAGCTTATTAGACTTATAAGGCCTGAGAAATGGAAAGCACAAGCAACCATATACCCTTAGATAACTGTAACCTGGTTTCTTGTGAAAAAGAAGTTTGTAGGGTCTTTGATTATGAAAAGTGTGACTAGGCATCTTATTGATCTAATGAGTAGCTATTTAAAAACCAAATTCCCAATATTACATTGGAGTCCCATCCTTTAACATTATTACAAGACCTGTTTCAATAACATATCAATTTATTCTCTCAATAACTCCATTTTGAGAAGGAGTGTAAGAACATGACAATCTAGAATTATATCCTCCTTGAAATAAGAATGTTTTAAGGATTTTTTAGTTCAATGCAACCATCATTGTGTAATTGCTTAATATAAGTATTGAATTGTCTCAAAATTAATGCATCAAAATGCAAGAAAATAGCAACTGTATGAGATTTATTTTACAAAATATAAATTCACTAAAAATGTGTGCAATCATCAATAATCAATAAGAAATATTTCATACCATTAACATATTCTATAGGTGATGGACACTAAAGATCCATATGTACAATATCAAAAGGAGTAGAAGACTTGATATAGATTTGATTCAAAGGTAAGCAATATGACTTGCCCATTATACAAGCACTACATAATGAATGAATCTTAGTTCTAAGTTGTAAGGTTTTATTCATAATAGTTGTTACTGAATGAACTACTCAAGTATGTGGATAGCCAAACCTTTTGGGAAGGAGAGATTCACTTATCTCATCTTTCTTACATATAACAGATGAAACAATCTCCTATGTTAGTTGTGAACTTCTCACTTTGTAAAGTCTTTGCTCAATACCCCCGTTAAAATAGTTTTCCCAATCACAACATTCTTAACAAGGACATAATTAGGATGCTAGTCAACAAACATTGTTATCATGGCAAATTTTGCTACATAAATTAAGTTTTTCTCAAGGTAAGGTACACAAAGAGTCTAGTTTAAATGAAGTTTATAAGAGCCACAAGAAAAGAAGTATTTCCAAGGTGTGTAACAGAATTAGTTGTACCATTACCTAATATAAGAAGGAATACTAGTGTAGATGTTTGGTGATATGTAGCACCTATATCCATATACCAATTGTTATAAGAAAAAATGGATGGCATAACAGGTGTGAGGAATGCTTATGGTTGCTCACTATAAAGATCATATGGATGAGCATTTGAAGGAAATGTTATAGTATCAAGAGAATAATGAACTTGTGAAAAACGAGCGTGACAGTCATGAGATGCACTAGGAGGTTTGAAATTATTTTTGTAAGGATTATGAGTGTTGGTTATTTTCGTGAATAAAATATTTATCTATAAACTAATTTGTAGGCTTACTATCAAGTCTATCAAGAAAAACCGAATAAATGCTCGAGTTTCAAATAATCGTACTCCAAGTATATCATTTATAACTACGACACATAGGATTGCATTCATGCATTTAATAGTATATATTCATAAATCTGAAATTATTTTGGTGCTAAAATGTTTATTTAAACTTGTATTAATTTATGAAATTATTAATTAGTTATCTCTTAGAGAGATGTGTTTAAATATTTTTTTAAATATGCCTTAATATTTTTTAAATGTGTATTAAAAAATAATTTTTTTATAATATTAAGGTTTAATGGGCTTTGAAAAATTAAGCCCAAAACATTATTATTATCTATATATATAGACACATTAAGGTTAAATAAAATGTCTGTTCTAAAAAATAAAAAGCTGTCGAAAAAACAAAACTCTTTGAAGTAGTCGAATAGAAGAAAACCAGAAACTGCGTTGAAGGAAAAAAAAACAAGAGCAAGAATTGATGATTAATTAGGAATCATAAAGGTAATATATATGGAAAGGCACGCGTGATAAAGGATAATTATATATATATATATATAAAGAAAATTAGGATGATGTATATATACATCGATTTATATTAATTAATTTAATTTTTTTATTAAATTTTAGATATTTAAATTAAATAATTTTATAAGCGATCATGATTATTTGATTTAATTATAAAATTTTAAAGAAGTTATTTTTAGTGAAATTATGTTTAATCTTTTTGCTCTATGATTTACTATATGTTTTGAATCAACTAGTTAGGATTATTCATTATTAAATTCATTCTAGAACATACACGGATACTTGTGTTTTTGTGCTAACCATTTTGCAGTTGATTTGTAAACGATCTGATTAGTAGGGAGCTTATTGGAACGTTAATCTGAAAACTGCTCAAGCTAACATAAGAAACTATGAAAATAGAGCAAGGGCTTGTAAGTAAGGTATATTGGGGTAGTATTCTAAGGAGGGTCGCATAACACCGAGTTTGTACTTGATCATATGATTTTCATATTGGAAAGTTAGGTGATGCAGTGGTTTTCCTCTTAAGTCATGGTTATGGCCTAGGTTATTTTTACACTTTAGGTTTACACATGATTACATGCTTGGCTGCTTTGTTTAGGTTATTAAATTATAAATTAGTAAAAATTAAAAATAACCTCTTCACCCCCTCTAGGTTAATTACGTCCATATCTTATAAACTTTCAATTAGTATCAGAACCGACACTAGATACACTTAGTGCGATTGATCCTTAGGGACACACACTCCTACTTATGGACCAAATGAAAGAATGTAGGTCATCTGTTAAACCCCCACTCTTTGATGGGTTTAATTACCCTTTCTAGAAGGCTCGCAAGTAAGCCTTTCTCAGACAAGATGAAAATGTCTGGGATGCTATTCTTGATGATTAGAAACCACCTTTGGTAATGAAAAATGGTATCACAATCATAAAGCCAAGAAGAGGCTAGACCACTAAAGAACGCTCCCTTAATGGGGAAAACCAAAAAAGTTTAAGCTTAATATTTGTTGCAGTATCGATGGATGAATTCCGTCGTATCTCCAACTAAGACTGTTAAAGATGCATGAAATGCACTTGCTCTTGCTCATGAAGGAACTTCCCAAGTAAAACAAACAAAATTGAGATTGCTTAAAATGAGTAATAACAAAAATTTTGGTCAATTATATGCTCGCTTTTGTGATATCACTAATGCTTACTTTAACCTTGGTGAGAAAATTTCACAACCAATACAAGTACACAAACTCCTAAGCTCTTTAACAGTAGATTATAAGATGAAAGTTATAGTGATAGAGGAAAGCAAGAATGTGGATGCACTAAACATTTATGAACTTGTCAAGTCAATTCAAACCTATAAGCTTTCTCTTGATCGTCCTAAGAAAATCAAGGATGTGGCATTCAAAAGCTCCAAAACAGACATCTCTGATAGTGATGAGGATATGAATGATGAGTCATTAGTCTCGCTAGCATGAAAATTGAAGAAGTTCCTGAAAAAGAAGGGTCAACAGAATAATCAATCTAATAAGGGACTTCGAGGGACTAAAATTCAAGGGAAATCAAGCCTCCTAACTCTGATGGTACGAAAACTAAGCTCACTAGTCCTCAATGCTATACTTGTGGGGGCATTAGTCATATTTGTATAGATTGTGCAAACAATAAAAATATATTTGGAAAATCATTTAATGCTACACTTAGTGACACAGAAAGTGAGCAGGATAATGCTAGTAAGTCAAAAGATGATGACACTAACTATTGTGCCTTCACTACAACTATCAAATCACACCACAATGACTCTGACTCTAGCTCTGATGAAGAAAATGAGGAAGTAAACTCTTCCTTCTTATTGTCTAAGTTTAATATATCGAGTTATGAGGGTCTATTCATAGATTGTCTAGGTGCTAGGGAAGAGATGGATAAACTACTTGTGGAAGTAACTAAACTTAATGATATCATCAATGTTCACAAAACAAATTCCTCTAGCCTAGAGAAAGATAAAAAGGAGTTGTCTAAAAATATTAATGCCTTGAATCTGAGACTTGTTGAAAACACTAAGGAAAACAAAAAGCTTAGGAAAGAACTTAGTATTTCTAAAGAGAAGATGAGGAACTTAACTATAGGTGTTGAAAAATTGACTGAAATTCTAGACTATGGAAAGCTACATGGAGATAAGAGAGGTCTTGGATACATAGATGAACAATCAACACCTTCAACATCAAAGATCACATTTGTAAGGTCCTTAAACTCTACTCCTACTATTACTACTTATGCATAAAGAAATATTGCACCTATGGTAGAAAAAGTCGTTAAATTTGTGCATGTTTGTCATCATTATGGTAGAAATGTCATTTAAGGAATATGCTTGAACTTAATCATTCTTTCCATGTTTCACATAATAGGACCCATAAGCATCATCCATCAATGCATGCTACATCATATTCAAGGATGAATGGAAATTATGATAATGTGTTCAAAAATTCTACTAGGAAGCATGAAGTCTTAGGTTTAAAGAGGCAAGTAAAATTCAGTACTTTTAATGCTAGGTCTCATTATCATCATCCCACTATGCATATTGCATCTTCATTTGGGATGAATGAGAAAAATACAACTATGTCCAAGAACACGCCTATGAAACCTAAGTTTTTTGAGTCCTAACCCAATGATATAGATAAACCAAAATGCAAGAAAATGTGGGTTAGGAAATGTTGTTTTTTTCTGGTCACTTGACCATCTCTTATTCCTTCATCTTGGTATTTTTGTTAGAGTGCTATTGTTCTCTTAAGAGAACATGAACGTGCAAGTATACACAATCACAAGTAATAAGTGATAAATAGGATATTGTTCCCACAGAGATTTGTTACTAATATTTGTTAAGTACTAAAATTGTTTCAAACTAATTTTATCCAAACAATCGATAGTTAGATAGAGTTTAACTAAACTAATTTTAAATAACAATATATGAAATTAACACTTGAAGAAAACTCTAGTATTGCAATTTCACCAAATTAATCCACTTGAATCATATTATTTTCTCTTAATTTATGTTTTCGTATTTAATTTGTCAACCAAGAAATACTAAATTATCCACATGTCTCTTCCGATAACAAATAGACACATTTTGCTAAAATAATTCACTATATTCCTATGATAATTAAATTTACCAAAGATTTATTAAGCTCAAAGTTCTCAATAGCTATACATACAATAAAGGTATATTCCTATCTCATATAAATATATATTATTCTATCCACAAGCAAAACACGAAAATTCATTTTCCAAGTTCATTAGGGTTCACAAATTAATTGATTAATATTTCAATAACCAAAGGTATTAAACACAAATAGAACAAAAAAATTAAAAACATCTCACAAATCATTCAAAAATAATTAATTCAAGTTTCATCATTTAAGCTACATTACAACCATAGAACAATAATTTAATTCATAGCAAATATTGAAATTACAATACGAAAATATTTATACATTTCAGAGAAATAAAATTAAAAGAAAAAAAGATTAGAAGAAACTCTTTCACGATTCCTCAATGAAAAAATGAAGTTCCTCCCCTTCTCTTATTCTTTGTTGTCTCCCTTCTTTGTATTTTTACCAAACATAACAACAACAAAAACCAAAAAATGGCTTCTGCATGTTTTCTTTATTGTTTAGAGATAGAGGACAAATACCAAAACTTCCAATGGCTTTTTTTTGGTTCTCTAAAATATACAACACAAATATTTTCCAAACACGCGTGCCAAAAAGTGGCAATAACCGTGCAAAAATAAGCTAGCAAGAGAAAATTTTTGGGTTTTTATTTCGCAATATGCACGACACATGGTGACATATGATTCATTGGAAGGATAATAAGACACCCAGTAGCTTTGAAATGGGTGAAACGCGAGGGCACGCGCAACATCAATGGACTGCATCACAGTGGAATTTCGTGCGTTGGGTTGTGTTGAACAATTGGAATCCACTCGTGACTCTCTCGCATGGGACGTGAGAAACACATACGATCTGGACCTTTTCATATTTTGATCTTTCGGTAGGTGATAGGGGGTGTGTCTCATGGAAAATCAATTGCGTAGAAAGGTGGGCCCCAATCTACGCATCGAACTATGAGACAAGTGGACCCACTCTACGTGTCGAACAATGCAAAAGCAATTGAAATCTCATCCACTCTATATTTGCATATCACTCTCCTGATCTTCACCGTTAAATTTTTGATCTGATGATGCTTGAGGTGTTTTGATAAATGCCACATATATGACTCCATTTTTTAATTTAAATTGTTTAATTTTCTCTAAAAATATAATTTCTTACAAAACTAACACTAAATAATAATTTAGGAACTTAAAATTAACTAAAAATCATAAGAACATAGTAATTATAATTAATAAATTTGACAAAATAACTATAAAACATAGAGTTATCAAGTGCTTAAATGAACCTAGGTGAGCAATCTGTATTGTCTTTATTTTATTATTAGTTAAACTTACAAAAAAAAACAAAATCCTTATTTGCCCAACATGGTATTGAACTTATTCAATACTTATAGACATATAACCTTATTTTAATGACTTAACTAATTTTGATATTTATTGTATAAAGTATTTTACAATTTGGCTTACGCACCCACATATTTTTTTATACATGTGATGATCGATGTTGACATGAACTTATTTACACACTCACGAACACACATATATGTTATGCTTGAGGTTTATGAATTTTCTTGAAACATTCTAGGACTTCAACTAATCTTGATTGTAAAATTATGTTGAGTTATATTTTTTGCTTACTAAAATTCTACCATATGGAGGCACCTAGTATTGAAAGGGCTACCTACTATGATGTGTGAAGCTATCGTAGTGATCGAAGAGGGCTACCCCACAACTAGTGTGAAAATCATCATGCTAGGTTTATGGCTCATGCAAAAAAAAAAGATTATGCAATAAGCAACTACTTATAAATTTTGTACCTTGAATGCACAAAAAGAAAGAGCCAATAGAGGTTAAAAAATAAATATCATTTACCTCATATATAGTGAGGACATTGAATGAAAAGGAGTTTGAATCTTTCTCAAGATTCATGAAAGGGCTCTTCATCCATTTGAGAAAAAATTGTTATCTTTGTCCTTAGATTAGTAGTCTTTTGATGGGAATAAAACCTACACATAAAATTTTCATAGACTGCCTCCCAAGTTATTAGAGAACCTGGTTGTTGAGTAATGAACCATAACCAAGCTCTATCCTTAAGGATGTAAATAAAAAATCTCATCCTAAGCTGGTCTTCATCAATTCTCTGCAGTGGAAAGATTTGGACAATAGCATAGAATTCTCTAATGAAATGCGAAGGGTCTTTATAAGCGATACCGTAAAAGTAAGGCAACAAAGAATAATGAATCTCTTTTAATTCATAATTCCTTGCAGCCTCTTGCAATTGTATGCTAGAAATTGCATTGCTAATGATTGGTATTGCATAGTCCTTCATCATTTTCTTCCTATCTCCAGCATCTCCCATGGCTACTTGTAGTTGAAATTGATCCTCATCCTCTTGTGTATCAACATCTAGCTCCAAAATTAAAAAAAAATAGCAGAATTCTCTAAGAAATATTTCTCACTTGACAAAATGTAAGGCTTAAAGAAGATGAAAGATGCAGGAAACCTAAATTATTATTTTTTTATTGAAAATCTAAGT
Organism: Hippophae gyantsensis; assembly: GCA_030763125.1. Taxonomy (NCBI): domain Eukaryota; kingdom Viridiplantae; phylum Streptophyta; class Magnoliopsida; order Rosales; family Elaeagnaceae; genus Hippophae; species Hippophae gyantsensis. Next base: position 42,070,196 of record CM061039.1, read on the forward strand.
TAATTAAGCTTTTTTTGTAATGCTAAATTTAAATAATGGACACAATTATGGAAACAAATGAATTTCTATTATTTCATTTGAATTTTATTACACACATTCTTAAAATAAAAACAAAACAAACTAAAAGAAAGGAAAATACAATAATGTATGACCTTCCACTTAGGACTAAACTTTATCATCTTCTAGTAAGACATTGCTTGGAGATTTCAGAATAACAAACTCAATGTCTCCTCTTCATTGAATTTATTTCATCCAATTTGACCATTAAGTTAATATTTGCTTTGTTTTTACAAATTCTCAGCTAATTGTTCCAAAATATAGCAACGTTCCCAGAAAAGACTAATGGCACAAAGAACTAGTCTCCTAGACAAAACTCTCTTGGATTTTTACACAATTATTTACAACATAAAAGTTTTAAAATTTTTGGTAAATAATTTAAAAGTGTTATTTCTTCCTGGCAACGGCACCAAAAACTTGATGAGAAATGTGACCGGCATTGGGTTAGCAATATTGATCTTGTAAATAATTTGGTGTTATATTTGTAAAACTCTCGCAAGTACACAAATCATTTTATAGAAAATGACAAGTATACTCCCAATGTCTATTTAAGGAAGGAATATATGTGATTTTTAATTTATTATTCAAATTTTTAAAAACAAAATTAAATCCTAAACATCCTGTCATGATATTTTGGTTTTTGTGTTTCCTAATCTAATAACATAAAAAATAAACATAGATATGGATTCAATAAACAATTGTGCAAATTTTTATTATTCATAAGAGTGAAGTATTTATGGATATAATAATTAAGTTAATTATACTTGCTCATATTATTTAGGTTATTAAAGATATAAATTGATATTTATTGACTCTCTCTTTTTTATATAAATACCACCTATGGTAGGGTTAGATATTATTTGTTAATTAAACAAACCAATTAACACCTATGTCTGAGGTTGATAATTAATTTGGTTAATTAAATTAACTCCTTTTTCTAAGAAATTGAAAATGAACCATTTAAATGCCACCTTTGGTAGGTTTATACATTTTAAACTCTTAAGGTTTCCAAATTAAACCTAAGAATTTAATTATCCGAGTACTAACATTCAAGTTTTAAAACTATTGCTGAAAATACGTTGTCAATATATTTTTGAATAATAGTTCTTATAAAACTTTTGAAATAGAGTTTCACTCTAAATATCGGGCGATTATGCCAACAAATAAAAGAGGACTACTCTAAATTAGACCGGATAATTAAATCTTAAAATCTAATTTTCAGATTTAAGTTTGTGATGAAAAACAATATATTTCTATCTAACATCCTTAATATAAAATCTTGAATAAAAACAAAATCAATATATTTCGCAAGCATAACAACGTTATTATTATATCATATTTATATACAACCAGCTATGTTAAATGTAATCATAGACAAATCAATCACCTCGAAATAATCCTTATATAACTTTGATGCTAATTCTGTTGTTGGAACTAGAGAGAGAAACATAGAGAGAAAAAAGTTAATGATTTTTGGGATTTTGAGAGATTTTTGCAATGAAGAATAGGGTCCTTTTAGAGATTAGGAAAAAGGCAAAAAAAAGGTGGAAAATATATATCAAACACCTAAATACATAAAATTATTAAAATAAATAAATGAATAAAAATACATTTTTCTCTTCCAAGCTTGAATAAAAACACAAAACCTACATATCGGAAAACTTTATACATATAAATAATAACACATAATATACAAAAAATAAAAAAATATAAATAATAAATGTAAAATAATTTAGAGAAATAATTACAAGAGTAAATGAAGTGACAAAATGAAAGGAATGAAGAAAAAATGGTATTTTGTAAGTGAGAAAATGAGAATAAAAAATTTGAGTATTATGCTAAAAAAAATAGAGGATTTAGAAGAGAAATTGGATAGGAAGAAAACCCATTAAACGATGTCAAAATTGGTGGTCAAAGGTGGCCAGAAAATGAGAAAGAGTGGAAGAGGGAGTCGTCAGTCGGTTTTTGAGTTTACACAGTAGATACGTTCTATCTAGAAAATGGGGGAGAAATAAGAGAAAAGAAAAAAAAATGTGTCTAGCATCGGTTGACACATATGAACGATCCTACATGAATGATGTATCATTGGTCATACGTGTCAACCGATGCTATCCACGTTTAGCATCGGTTGACACGTAGAATAGACATTACATCCTATGTGTCAACTGATGCTACATTTTTAACTTTTTAAGTTGTTTTTCAACGTATCAACTTAAAATTCATTATAAGTTGGTTTTCCCCAAAAACTGACTTTAAATCTCGACTTAAATACCCCTTTTGTAGTAGTGAATACACGTCTATTTAGAGGACTTCTATGAAATAATTGTACTGTCAATATCTAGTTTACATCACTATATATCTTGTGTAGTATAGTTCGTAGTTATGTGTGTATCTTAAATATCTAAGTAGTCTTGTAATACCTTTTCATTTATCATATCCTAGATTTCTAGTATGTCTACTTAGTTTACTTGTCACATAAGCTATAACAAGTATTGTACAACTCATCAAGTACATAAGACTTCCTATAACTTTAGAATAATTCAGGTGAGACATACTCTCACCTTTATTCTTATATATATGTAGATTTACATCTATTGATGTTCTCACAATTTCAAAATCACCATTGTTAAATTTCTTAAGCATTTTATCAATATAATGACTTTGACTTAGAATGAGACTACTCGATATCTTCAATATCTTAATTACCATAATTACATCAACAAGTCCCATGTCTTCCATGTCAAACCTTGAATTTGACATATTCTTAGTGGATTTTATCATTTGATCATTACTACCAACAATTAGCATGTCATCAACGTAAAGACACAAGATAACATAACCATCTTCTATGTCCTTGACATATACACATTTGTCACATTCGTTGATTTTAAAGCCATTTGTCCTCATGAAATTTTCAAAATTTTCATGCCATTGTTTTGGTACTTGTTTTAAGACATATAACTACTTCACCAATTTTTAGACCTTTCCTTCTTGCCCTGAGTTGAAAAAACTCTCCGGTTAATTCATATAGATTTTTTTCATCTAACTCTCCATTTAAAAAGGTTGTCTTTACATCTATTTGATGTATTTCAAGCTTTCACAAAGCCATGATAGCAATTATCATTGTTATAGATATTATTCTCATCACAAGAGAATAAGTATCAAAGTGATCAAGGCCATGTCATTATTTTATCCCTTAATTATAAGTCTGGTCTTGTACTTTTCAATTGATCCATTTGGTTTAGTTTTCTTATGAAAATCTACTTGAACCCTGATGTTTTACTACTTGGAACTAAATCAACTAGTTCCCAAGGGTGATTTTGCATAATGGACTCAATTTCACTATTAATGGCCTTTTTCATTGAGGACCTTTAGAAGATTTCACTTCATCTTCATAGGTTTGAGGTTCACTTTCTAGCAAACAGGTTAGAAAATCTGGACCATAGGATGTTTCTCTCCTAACCCTCTTACTACGTTTGGGTTCAACCATAACCTTATTCTTATCCCCTTATTCAGGTTCTTGGCCATGAATATCTTCATTCCATTATCATGTTCTTGTGTACTTCTAGGATCTTTGATTCATGCATAAGAAAATGATGAGTACTACTCTTATATACATATTCAATGATGATGCAATCTATCATTTTTGGACCTATCTTCACCCTCTTAGGTATATGTACCATTATTTATCAAGACACCCGTACACTCGTAAATATTTATAAGAATGTACACTTCCTTTAAATAATTCATATAGTGTCTGATAACTGTATTTCATATAGTTATATTCAACTATTTTATTAATTATAATTGCTATGTTCTTTACATTTTTGGTTAATTTTAGTTTAATAAATTAGTATTTACTGTTTTTTATATATTTTAAGAAAATTAAATAATTTGTATCGAAAACGTACTTAATTGCAAATTTATGCCCAAAAATATAATATCAAATAAAAAGTGTTTAATTGTAATTAATAAAAGTTGAAAATATAATTTAAATTAAAAAAGGACTTAATTGTAATTAAAGAAAGTTTAAAAATGTAAATTGAATTAAATTTGTGGGGCAAAATGCAATTAAGAAAATTTACTTTTTGTGCAGGTAAAAGTAGGCCATGCGCACCATCTACAACGCACGAATCCATCCGTTGGATCGGGTGACGAACGGGTAAGATGAGGCGCGTAGGACCAGAGCCGACAAAAGCGAATGGACGCGTGAATTCAGTTGCACGCTGCTCGGTGCGACGAGTGGGGCCCACCTGCCGTGCAGGCCAGTGTGCAGGGTGGGACCCACCTGAATGACTTCATGCAGGCCCTGTCCCCTACCTTTCGCGTGCTTGTTTTCCTATACGGTCGATCCATGTGTGCCCGGTTATTCAACGAACTAGAATCTGCCATGTGTCCCACTCTATCTAGCCGCCAATAATTTGTTGACACGTGGCATGTTACAATGAGCGCGAAAGCGCAGGATCAAGCCCGCGTTGCAGCCGTTGCCCCCACGTTTCGCGCGCCCCAATCCCGTGCGACAATTTCTGCGTGCGCCCATCACCTGCAACCAATGAGTTACTGCCACGTGTCCCACTATTTATTTCAACGAATCATATCGCGACACATGGCAGCGTGGATTGAAAATAAAATCAGAAACGCGCAGCTCTCTCCACTCAGATTTTGAACGCGTTTTCGATACAATTTTGTCCCCTACGCATATTTTTAAATTAATTTCTCCATCATTAGTTGTCCCCCGCGTGTATTAAAAAAATGTATTTTAAAATGTATTTTTTTAGAAATTTGATGTTATAAATAGGGGATAGTATGAAGAGTTAAAGGGTTTAGTTTTGAAAAGTTTTGGAAAGTTTAGTTTTTGAAAGTTTTGGGAAGTTTTGGAGAGTTTATAATTTTTGTGTTGTTCGGTTCTGGACTATGGAACACGCAAAAGCCATTTTTGGCTTCTGTTGTGTTCTATGTGTGCCAAATATTTACGATACGAAATGTTTTAATTTTCCTTTCTTCTTCTTCTAATTTTTTGTATTTGTTGTAATTTTATTTTTAATTAATGAAGTAATTTAATTTTTCTAGGGTTGCATTTGATCTAAATTTATGAAGCTTTGATTTTAATTATTTTTGATAGATTTATAAGACGTTCGATTTGTTCACTCTATTTTGTGCTTAATGCTTTTTGATTATTTATAAATTTTATCAAAACGATCTATGACACATAAATAAACTTGGAAGAGACATTTGTGTGTATATTGCTAGTAGATAGAATGACATGTATGATGAAGGATAGGAATATACCCTAATTGTATGTGTGGTCATTTGAAAACTTAGAACGTAATGAATCTTGGTGAATTTAATTCTCATAGAGATATAGTGAATTAATTTAACGAGGTGTGTTTATACGGAGCTTGGAAGAGATGTATGAATAAAATTAGAAGTTTTCGGTTGACAAATTAAATGTACTAAAAAATATAAATCAAAAGAAAATAATATGATAAGAGTGGATTAATTTGGTGAAAAATTGCAATCCTCGATTTCTTTTATTTTTCTTATTAACTCTTTTCTTTAACTTTTTTTTTAAATCAACGATTGTTTTGAATAAAATCAGAGAGAAATAATTTTAGTACTCGACAAACTGTAGTAACAAATCTCCGTGGGAACGATACTTTACTTATCAAATCTTATTACTTGTGACCGTGTATGCTTGAACGTTTTATGTTCTCCAAAAGAGACAACAGTGTCTCATGCATCTGTTTTTCGAGGCATCTTATTTAAAAGATAGTTAGCTAATAATATAGCTTCCCTTCACAAGTTATATGGTAACCTATAACTTAATAGCATTATATTCATCATTTCTTTCAATGTACGATTCTTAGGCTCAACAACTACAAGTTTATAAGGTGAATAAGGCGCATTGGTTTTATGTATAATTTCGTGTTGTGCATAGAATTCACCAAACAATGCTTCATACTCACTACTATGATCACTAAGCAATACCCTGATTTTCCTATTGAGTTTATTCTCAACATCTGTTTTATAAATAAGAAATTTTTCTATAACTTTATCTTTGCTTTTAAGTAAATAAACATAGCAATATTTCATGCTATCATCCATAAAAGTAATAAAATACTTATTTCCATCCCTTTTTTGAAGAAATTTCAAATCACATAGATCATTAAGGATTAAGTCAAAGGGTTGAGTGTTCCTTTCAACCAAATGGAACGATGACCTGATAATGTTTTTCTTAACACAATTCTTACACTTGTGTTTAGAATCAATTTAAAAAGCATGTATATGATCAAAGTTAATTAATCTATCTAATGTATCATAATTAACTTTATTATTTTTCTTACGCAATATAATTGTAGCATTTAGCTTAAAAATCCCATTACACACATACCCATTGTCCATAAATATTTTTTTTTGGTCAACACGACCTTATCTGACTCAAAGACAATTGTAAATCCATGTTTATTTAGCAATGAATTGAACATGAGGTTTTACGAATCTTAAGCATAAACAATACATTGTTTAGAGTAAGATCCTTCCTAAAAGTTATCTTCAATAGTACTCTTCATTCCTTTCAATGGAAAAAGTAGTAGAGTTTCCTATAAAAAGCTTTTCCCTATCTTTGATAGGTTTTAAAGTATTAAATAGATCCTTGTCTAAGCAAAAATGCTTCGGTATACTAGTATCAATCCACCACTCCTTTGAGTTTGACCCTACCAATTTTACCTCAAAGATGACTACACACAAGTCAATATTAGAGATTTTTTGAGTGATGTCGTCAACCATGTTTGCCTCATGATTCCTATTTCTCTTTGGAAACTTATAGTTTAGGGCTTTATGTTATATCTTCTGACAATTAAGGTAAATCTCTCTAAATCTTGACTTCTTAAAAGTTTCTTCTCAAGGTCCAATTTAGATCATTTACCCAACTTGCCCTTGTTCTTATTATGCCTAGAGCTTTTGACTCACACTCTTCTTCTTGTTCATTATCTTCTCTTTTCTTCAACCTTAATTAATCCTCAAAAAATTCCTTTGGGATAAGGGATACAAGAGTTACATTTCTACCATCATTGACAATAGTATACTTATTTCTAAATCCATCACATGTCACCCTCATTTCATATTGTCATGGCTTACCCAACAACAAATGTACAGCTTGCATAGGTACCACATCACACAATACATCATCTTAATACTTTCCTATGGTGAAAGATGCTAACATTTGACAATCCATTTTCACCTCCCCTTTAGCATTCAACCATTACAACTTATAAGGTGTAGGGTGATTCATTATAGGTAACCCTAATTTCTCAACTAGGGTAGTGCTAGCAAGATTGGCACAACTGCCCCCTAACTAATTATACTATAGACCTTGTTATGCATATGACACCTATTATGAAAAATACTTGTTCTATAAGGATCTAAGTCATTTTCTATAATATGAGCATTTAATGCTCACCTTACCATAAGTAATTCACCATAACAACATACTCTTCAACTTTTATATCACTAGCATCCTCTAGTGATGGCATATCTTCATCTCCACTCTCACCATCTGTCTCCACTTCCTTATTTGATTAGAATACCATGGTTCTTTGACATTAACTGAGGCATATGCAGGTTTTGGTGGCCAAGGATTAAAAGAAATTGGTTTTTGTGGTAGTACCCAGCTACTCTTCTTACTTAATTTCCTTTTCACTTTAATTTTTATATGAACAATGTCTTCTAACTCCACATAATGGTGATGTTCCACAATGTTGGCAATTTCTTGATTTAAACCACTCAAAAACTGAGCCATATTTGCTTCTCTATTCTCTTCCATATTAGCCTTTATCATGACCACTTCCATCTCTTTGTAATATTCATCAACTATTTTATACCCTTAATTGAGCCTATTGATGACTCTATGAAAATAGAGTCATTAGTGCACTTTTTTACTAAATATTTACTTATTTTATTCAATAAATAATATTTTTGGGATCAAAAATATTAAAACATATTTTTTTAGTGAAAAAAGGAGGAAAATATAATTTTTGAAAATTTTTGGGATTTTTATGAATTTTTAACACTAGACCAATCAAAAGCTACTACGTGTCCAACCATGCAAGCAGGGGAACTGACTGGGCAAGCCACGCAGATGCCACCCAACCATGGAGAGCGAATCACATTATGCCGCTTGTGAGGAGGATGAAATGTGTGCCACATGTCAGCACAACCTTCAATTAGATTTTGGCACAAAAATTGTGAATCAAATCTGAAAATTTTCAATACGAAAATAACACAAGATATATCACACAATAGTGAAAGTTTATAAAATATGGACCTAATTAACCTAGAGGGGTGAATAGGTTATTTTTTATTTTTATCAATTTATAACATAATAACCTAAACAAAGCGGTCATGCATGTAATCATGTGTAAGAATAAGGTGCGGAAGTAAAATAATAAAACATGATATTTTTAGGTGGAAACAACCTAGGTCACAATCATGATCTAAGAGAAAAACCACTGGTCCACTGGACCACCTAACTTTCCACTATGAAGATCAAATGTTCAAGTAAAAACTTGGTCTTATGCTACCCTTACTAGGATATTGTCCCAATGTACTTTACTTACGAGCCCATGCTCTGTTTTCACAGTTTCTAATTTTAGTGTGAGCGGTTTCCAGACCAACATTCCAATAAGCACCATGCCAATCAGATCGTTCACAAATCAACTGCAAAAAAAGTTAGCACAAAAACACAAGTACCCATGTGTATTCTAGAACGGATTTAATAATGAATAATCCTAACTAGATGATTTTAAAAAATGTCATTTAAATCAAATCAACTAGAATATTCTAGAGCAAAAATATTATGCATAATTTTAGTAAAACCCTTAACCAAAGAAGGGTTAAGTTCATCAATACTTGCAGTCCTTAGGGATGCTCGATTATTAGATTTTAAGGAGTCACTTATAGGTACGGTAGAAACAAGCCTAGGCTTAGGACCAATATCTTTCCATTGTTTCCCTAATTTTATGGTCTCTTTAAAAGATCATCACATATTAAAATCATTAACATTACAGATTCAATCTCATAATTCTAAAGTCATACCAGGAACAATCCCAATAGCTTTATTTTATAGAGTTCATTACAAAATTATGACATCTGCTTGGGAGACTAGGAATATACATAACTCTGAGAAAGGAGAAATAATTTTACTACAAACAGATCTCTCTAGGTCAAATATTACAATCCTTAGACAAATAAGTTGGGATAATGTTATATTCTCAGATAGATGGCTACTAAAAGGAATTTCCTAGCCAATGTCTAAAAATTATCAATCGGAAGAACCTGAACAACATACAAAACTTATAGACATAATAAAATATAAAAATGGAAATATTGAAATAGGTTTCAATAGATCTACTAGTTTGAGATACTCTTCGAGTACCTCTGAATTCTCATTTGTGGATTTACCACTCAAAACCAATCCTAGGTTATCAACCTTAGATATCCTTAGGAAAACTAAACTCAAAGGAGGAGACTATAGTACACTAGTACCCAGACCAGTCTACACAATTGAGAAAACTTTTGAGATGAGCGATTCATCTCAGTTATCTCCCATATACCCGGCATCACTAACTCAATCAACTATTCCTAGGCAACCAGTTAGGATAAATGAGTTAAACATATTAACAGTGGAACACTAGGTATTAGACATAGAAACCCTACGTCTAGATTTAGATCTTCCACATAATAAAAATATTAAAAAATGGTTCTTTAAAACACTCCAAAAAAAAAAACTAGGGCAAGTTGCTTTAGGAAACATGAAAGGTATGTTAAAGAACATAACAAAAATGTATTATTTTTATATTGGTTAGAGACCTATAGGGAAACCAAAGGTCTAGACTCTCCATATATAAATACATCAAAAATCTCTACTAAGAATAACTCTGAACCAGTTAGTCCAGTAGAAACATTACCATATCACATTGTTAGCCCTACCCAAGTTAGCATAGTTGAATCAACATCAATAGTTAACTCTGAACCGGTTAGCATAGTATCATCAGTTGACTTAGTCAAACCATTACCAATCCTAATATATAGCCCTATACTAGTTATCTTAAGAGATCCAAAACCTGAACCTATAGTTTTCCCTGTAGTTCAACTTTACACTAAACTAGTCAACATTACTGTAGAACCCGTAGTTATAGAACCTATAGCTATAGTTCCTCAATATAAGAAATTTCCATCAATTAGCATCGCAGAGGTCACAGAAGATGACTTTGATATGCTATTAGAATAACCTATTGAACCAGTTCATTCTATCAACATGGTCAACATCAGAAAAAAGTTACCCATATGGGAAACTCCGGATGGTTCGGTTGAAGCTGAACATCCTCTATTAAGACATATCACCTTTCCTTTTCAGGATAGTCAGGTAGAAGTTGTTCCTCTTAAGAACCCTTAGGAAGCTGACCTCAAAAACATAGTTACTCAAAACAACTTTACTAATATCAGCCTAAATACCTTGGGTAAACATCTTACTAGGATAGAGAAAAACTAAAAAAGATTGATCTTCCCTCTTCCTCTTACCAAGCCATAGATAGTAAAGTTAAGAACCCTATCTTCAAACCTTTCCAGGTCTCCAAACTAGCCCAGGAAGAAATAACATCAAAATGTGAAAAAATTCAAAATTGGAATAATACCCTTAGGTCCCAATTAGAAGATCAAAACTCAAAAACATGATTAGTTATACCTGAGTCACCAATGACTTCAAAATCAACATCAAAACCAATACAGGATCTTAGTGTTCTAAGGAAACTAGGGTGTAGTATTTCATCTGAGGATATTTCCCAGGAAACCTTTTCTAAACCAACTCCTCAAGTCCAAAAACTAGCTTGGCAAGAACCGAGCAAAGTTAGGTACCCACATACCACCCAACCAAGTCAAGTTATCCAACCTAAATATAATGCGTCTTCTATCTATGTTTGGAAAATTGATGGAATGATTGATCAAGAGATATTAAATATCTTACAGCAAATTACCAGGGTGTTAAATGCTCATAAAATAGTTGTTGAATTATTAATAGCTGGCTTATTTGGCTAACTAAAAGGATGGTGGGATCATCATCTTTCAAAACAACAATAGTCAGATATCTATAATGCAATATTGACTTATGAGTGTGGCATACCCATACTTGATCAACATGGAGCTCCTATACAGGATGTAGTCTCCACATTACTTTTTACCATATCACACCATTTTATGGGAGATCCATCCCATTTAAAATATAAAAACGTTGATCTTCTTTCCAACATAAAATGTAGGAAGATGAGTGATTTTCAAAATTATAAAACAACATTTCTATCTAGAGTTATATTAAGAGATGACTCTATTCAACCTTTCTAGTAAGAGAAGTTCCTAGCTGGACTTCCCTCCCTTTCGGGTGAGAAAACTAGAAATAAAATCCGCAAAACTTATGGGAATCATATCATCCCATATGATCAACTAACCTACTGTGAATTGATCAATTTTTCTCAAAAATAGGGTCTTTAAATATGTCAGGATTTAAAAATCCAAAAGCAAATGAAATTGGAACTAAAAGTTTCCAAAAGAGAAATTGGATCATTTTGTAAACAATTTGATGGCAATCTCTCTATTGACAAAACTTTCGAGGGAACTTGCAGTAAAAATATTTCAAAACCCTATAAGAAAACTCATAAAACTTATAAGACATTCTCAAAATCCAGAAAACCATTCTTTGAAAAGAGAATGATTTTTTTACAAAAAACCTTCTAAAAGAAATTTTAATAAGGAATTAAAACTTTATGAAAAACCCTTTAAAAAATTTAAAGAGTTTAAATGTTATAAATGTGGCAAGAAAGGCCAAATTGCTAATTATTGCAAAATGTCTAAAAAACTTCATGAATTAAACCTTGAAGAAGACACCTAAACAAAATATCTACTCTAATGGTGGATACATCATCATCTGAGTCTAGACAATGGTCAGACGAAGAATCAAATCCCCAGGATGATGAATTTGCAACTAGAAATCTTGATTCCTCTGATAAAAACATTAATATATTAACTAAGGAAGAAGATGAACAACTTCAAGATAAAATCCTTAAGTTAAACTACCCATCAATAACCAAATTATATCTAGATTACTTAACTACATCTTTGGCTAAATCACAACCATTAAAAAGAAATTCTGAACTTCCATGTACCAGCACAGGCTATTATAACCTCACTGTTGTTTTGGATCGTAAGAATAAAACTATCAAACCAAAAAGTCAAATCCATGACTTAAAAACTCAGATCAAAACTATTAAGCTAGAACTCCACCAACTTAAAGAAAAATAAAAGGAATATGATATTAAGTTAGAAATACTTAATAAAAATGGAGATAAAATATCAAGTTATGTAAGTGATTCTGACGATAAACTTGCATCAAATAATCAAGAGCTTAAAAATATGGAGAAAATTCCGCAAAATATTCTTCAAAATTTAAGAAAAATCACCACCAGGAAGGCCCATTTAGATGAATGGTGATCTTGAACAATTCTACAGAAAAGAGATCAATAATCTCTTATCTAAAAAATTGATTTAAAAATATAGATCGTCGTGGAGTTGTGCGGCCTTCTATGTCAACAAATCTGCCAAGATTGATAGAGGAACTCCTCGATTAGTCATTAACTATAAGCCTTTGAACCAAGCCTTAAAATGGATTAGGTACCCTATTCCAAATAAAAAAGACTTACTCCAAAGATTATACTCATCATCTATTTTTTCAAAATTCGATATGAAGTCAGGTTTCTGGAAAATTCAAATAGAGCCTAAACATAGGTACAAAACTACATTCACTATTCCATTCAGATAGTATGAATGGAATGTCATGCCCTTCGGGCTTAAAAATGTGCCTTCTAAATTTCAAAGGATTATGAATGTCATATTTAATCCTTAGTTAGAATTTTGTATTGTGTACATCGATGATGTACTCATATTTTCCAAAGATGTTAGACAACATATTAGATATCTCAAAACATTCTTTCATATCATCAAGAGAAGTGGATTGGACTTAGCAGCCAAGAAAATGACTCTTTTCCAAACCAATATCAAGTTTCTTGAACATAATGTATCCAATGGAACAATTATTCCAATCAATCGATCTCTTCAGTTTACAACCAAGTTTCCTGATTGGATTATCGACAAAACCCAGCTACAAAGATTTATTGGTAGCTTAAATTATGTTTTAAGTTTCTATCCTAATATTAATAGATTGGAAAAGTCATTACATAAAAGACTCAAGAAAACTCTTGAGCCTTAGACAGAGGGACACATAAAAATTGTGCAGAAAATAAAAGCACAAGTACAAAACATTCTCTATTTACATCTTGTTGATCCAACACTCCCCAAGGTAGTATAAAATGATGCCAGTGAACTTGGCTATGGTGGGATAATAAAACAAGTCCAAGATAATCAAGAATAGATTGATCAGTTTGTCTCTCGCTATTGGAATGATTGTCAAAAGAATTACTCCACTGTCAAAAAGGAAGTGCTATCCATAGTACTTTGTATTTGCAAATTTCAATTAGATTTTTTTAAATCAAATTTTTTTACTAAGGATTGATCGTAAGTCTACAAAAGAGATTTTATTAAAAGATGTTAAAAACATTGCATCAAAACAATTTTTTGCCAGATGGCAAGCATTATTAAGTATTTTTTATTTTGATATAGAATTTATTAGAGGAGAGAATAATTCATTACCAGATTTTCTAACCAAAGAATTTATCCAAAACAGGTTTCCAGATGACTAAAAAGAAAAAAAGATAAGGAAAAGAGGGAATCTCCTCCAAGCCTCACTATTACCGGCCTCTCATCAGCCAGACCTATTATTACCAGGTCTCAGGAAACCCAAAAACAACCACAATCATATTCCCAACAATCCCTGGAAGATACATTACCTAAATTAACTCCGTTAGATAATGAGATATATCAATAATCCAAGATTGGATGAAAAATATGAAAGAATCTCAGGATTCAGACGAAATCTGAGCAACATTTTCTAGCACCCTAGGATTGGGTGCTCCATCACATCTTTTACCTAAGGGAAAAGAAAAATAAGTTATGGCTTCCAAAAAAAAATCATTTTCACAAAAATTATCTGGAACAATTTCTATTTTAGAAAGAAGAGTAACATCTTCAACTTATTTTCCTCCTAAAGGAGTAAGGGAAATTATTCCGAAATCAAAACCAACCTTTGAGTATTTTCAAAAATAGCCAAATCAGGTGGTTACAATTATTGAAAAAGGATTTTTTGATCAAAACCCTTATTTGGTCGTTCAAAAATTATTTGGAAAAGGGATTTTCTATAGGCCAATATCAATTTCAAAAACTCCACAGTACTATCAAAGTATTCTAGAAATCACTGGAAGTGTTGAATTCAAACATTTTCATTATCCAAAATCATCTAAGGTGTAGTTCTCAACTACAAAGCTTCACAAAGTCATATCCCCAATAGATAGGGGCAATGATCTATCAAAATCGTTGACTTTTCCAGTCAGCGCTACTTCTTCCATTCCACATTGTGCTACGTACAATTATTGGGATTATTACCATGCATGGTTCAATGCATTCTTAATTTAGAACAAAGATAATCAACATTCTTGGTTATTTTTATTTGTTAAAAAATCTATTAATCCATCCTGATTTCCATCTTGGTTTTTAGAGTGGTGGAAATTATTCGAAAACCTTAGTTGTATTATGATATCTCCTGTGAAAGAAAGTTATGAATCTTTCTAGAAAAATTATACACCATCAACAGAGGAAACTAGATTTCCTCCTTTGTGCATTTTTTATTCAAAATTTTACCTTCCTTAGGTATGTCAGTGGGTATTAAAACCTGTTGCATCGGAGGTAATTGCTATTACATGCTCATTTCAAATCAAATGGTGGTCGTCATTTACGATCCCTAAAACCTTATTATTACCAGTTGTTGCTAAATGGCTACTCCAAAAGGATCACAGAGAACCCCAGGTGAAAGAAATTCAAGCATCCTCACTCTTATTAGCGCAAAAGGCACATACAAATATGCCTTAATATCTCAAGCAAAAACCCAGGAGGAACTCTTGGAAATAATGAAACAACTATCATCTGGACAAACCTCTCAGGTTCGGAAAGAAAAACCTAATTTGGATGAAACCCAATCACCCAATAGGACAACATCTCCATCAATAGAAGAGGATTTGCTCGACTTAGAAACCTCTACTATAGATATGAACTTCTGGACAGAAAAATGAGGGTCCATTTTATTTATTAAGCCTACGAGTCCATTTCATTTATTGTTGGGCCTGCGAGTCCATGTCCAAACACATTTTATTATTAGGCCTACGAGTCCAACCCATCAAAAGGCCCATACAACGGCCCGTCAGAATCGTCAGAAGACACTACTATTGTTTTCACATATGGCGATAAAAGAGTAAACGGTGCAATAAGACACTATTCATTTCACCAAACAATACCGACAACCTACTGTTTAAATACTTGTCTGGAATGTTCAAGACATTAGTCAACTCTAAACAGTATCAAGTGGAGAACAAGACACTATTCATGGAATAGTAACAACATCTCTACACAGTTCAATCACTCAGTTATTTAAGAAGAACTTAATCAAAAGAGAAGGCATCGCCTCCATTACGCACTCATACTCTCCCAAATTCTCTCTGTCTATTTGATATTATGTTTTATTTATAATATTTTATTTGTTTATTTCTTGTCTTAAGTTTTATTTATTTAAAGCTTTTATTTTTTTGTAAATTAATATGGTTGGGAAAACTGCCGAATTATCAATATAATATGTGAGTTTGTTAAGCATGTGTTCTTTATGTTTATGATTAACTGTATGATACACTTCCCTGTTACCATTGTTTTTTTCTTCATATTACCTGTATGATACACTTCATTATCGCCACCATTTTTTTTCTTCTATTCGACTACGTCAAGGTTTCTTTTTTTTTTCTTCAGTAGCTTGATATTTTTCTACTACCCACCCTTTAATCCTAACCCTATGTGTATATATATATATATATAGATAATAACAATGACCTAGGTTAAATGGATTTTGGGCTTAATTTTTCAAAGCCTATTAAAAACAAAAACTTAATATTATAAAAAATCATTTATTAAGACCCATTATAAAAATATTAAAACACATATAAAATATTTAATTAATAATTCTATAATTGATTAAATTTTAAATAAATATTTTAACATCAAAAATAATTTCAGATTTATGAACATATGTTATTAAATGCGTGATTGTAATCCTATGTGTTGTAGTTATAAAAGACATACTTGAAGTACGACTATCTGAAACTCGAGCATTTGTTCGACTTTTCTTGATAGACTTGATAGCAGGCCTAAAAACAAGTTTACAGGTAAAAAAAATTTCTACGAAAATAACCAACACTCATAGTCCTTACAATTAGCATAGAAATTATGATACAATATTTTAAAGTTATGATACGAAGACCACACAAAAATTCTCTACATATTAACAGTAATCATAAATCAAAATTTTGATATAAAATGGACACAGAAATTGCAGTAACTCATAGAAAATTACAATATGTTTTGTGAAATTTATGATACGAATTTCTCACAAAAAAATTCCATAAATTACTAAAATATAACACCTAGAATCATAAATAGGGGCATAAATTGGAAAAAAAAACTATCAAAAAATTAAATGCAAGAACAAGGATCAAGAACAAAAAATTAAAAGATAAAAATTTGAATTTAGAACAGAGTAATGTGATACCAAATGATGCAATAAGGTTGTACAAATTCCTTGATAAGTCTTGAGAGGAAACAAGAAAAAAGCTCTCAAATTTGATTAAAAATCAAAATACATGAAAATGAACCAAGTTTTTAACAGTTGGGGCTTTGATAGTTTATATAGTTTACAAATTAAAACCCTAAAAGATAATTAAGCATCAACCATTGGATATTCATCATATGGTTGGAAAATTACGTGGGTTGTGGCACCAACTTTTCCATACCGCGACGCTACTAAGTTATATGAATATTTAATCAAAATATCATAAACTAATTAGAATTATTAACCAATCAAAGACAGCTACAAATATTTGACAAATTAATTAAAGAAAGAAGCTTGAAGAAATATGATCTTGTTTTTGCAAAACAATTTGAAAAAGAGAGCTTAAGATGAAAAGATTGATGCTCATATAGTTGAGAGAATAAAAGGCTTTATGTATGTTTATATAGAAAATATTATAGCTTGAATGCTAGGTTAAAGTCCAATTATAAATATGTTCACTAATTAATTCATAGAGTAGTAAATAATATGAACAATATTGTAATTTCTAAGGCCAATTAGATCAAATACGATCAATTCTCTATCAATCCAATCCTCGATTGATCGAACCCAAAACTTTGATCAATCTATCCCAATTTTAAAATTTATCTAGGAGGACTTAGATCGTAGTAGACCGATATTAAATTAATCTAGTCATTATTTGATTGATCTATATCCACGGTCGATCTAGTCATTGCTTGATCGATTGAGAATATGTATAATAAAAGGTTTATATGTGTCTAATATGAAATTTAATGTTTATAAAAATAGAAGTGTAAGTGAAATGTTTATTTGAAGCTCAATAGTTTCTTCAACTTGAATAGTGATCTTGGAAAATGCTAAAAGAAAGTAAATTGTATTCAAATGTTTTATTCATGAATATTGCTAATATTCAAAAATCATAAAAACATGTCTCTCACATTCTATAACCCAAGCATAATCACTTCATCTCACCATTTCTCTTGTATTCTAATTGATATTTTAGTTCATTAAAATGAATATCTAAAGTTATGAGATCAAATTCTATTAAACATGTGTGTAACTTGACTTTTATCCATTTCAAAAAGTTAGTGGAGCTACTTAGTCACCCACTCTTTTATAACAACCATTCATATATATTTAAATTTTTTTCTTTGAGTCTAAGACATGGTAATATTTTTTTCGAAAATTTCCTAGAAAATCAAAAACTAAATCATACCAACATATTTTTTTTATATTGGTTGATCTCTAGGGTATGAACTAAAATTTAGAAAATCAACTTAGTTAAGTCGGTTAAAGATTTTTATTTTATAAGATGAAAATTGAATCAACTTAGTTATATTACAAATGAACTTTAATTATTATATTTATACATATTAATTAATATACTTGTTAATTTTTATAAATTCTAATCTCTAAACATAATTATATGCATGCAAAATAAATATTTTTGTTTTTTTTCTTTTTAAAAGGGTGAGATAAACATGTTTTAATAAATTTTTCTTAGTATGTTTACACAAAGTTTATTTCTTATTTGTTTACAAATTTCAACCACTTTGACAATCTTTATTATCGTTTTTTGCTTCATATGGTTTGGAATATGACACACATTTTATAGTCTTCTTAGGAAACTTTAATTTTTAATAGCATTAAACATTTCTAAATAACAACAGAAGATATATCATGCTAAAAATTCTCTTTAGTTCTATTGTAAAGAAATTTTTGACAAAAAATTATAAATCCAAAACCATTAAAGCAACTATCTTTAAAACCAATATTGTAGGTCATCTTAAAGGTTAATTTTTGAGAGTTTATAGACCTACTAAAGTTTTAATTTTTCAAAAACTATCAAGATAAAATGTAAAAATAAGCCAAGAACTAATCAAACGAATTATGCTCATCCCTTTGAGACCAAGCATAATCCCACCATCTTATCCTAATTTAATTGGTCTATTATTGACAATAACGTTGAAATTAAATTTAACTTAATATGAAGCTTGTACCTAATTTTATGTACTTTTATTTTATATAACGTTGAAATTAAATTTAACTTAATATGAAGTTTGTATCTAATTTTATTTTACTTTTATTTTATATGCATTATTTTTACTAAATCTTTTTATGCTTGTCTATACTAAAATTTGGCAACACCTTACAATTCATATAATTTAGTATTTATTTTTTTAAATTTGATTGATTTAATTCAAAATTACAATTTAACTGCATTATATTTAAATATCTCATGATTGAAATGCTGATGACTAATTAAATTATAATTTTTTTCATAATTTAGAGACTAAATTATGTACTTTTGGAACTAAATGAATTAGAAAGTCAAATCATGTAATATCGTTAAATCAATTTGACAGAAATTAAAATAATGTACTAAATATATCAAATTTAAAATATTTTGTACTGAATTTTATAAAATAAAAAGTTATGAATCAAATTATAATATTTAAAATAAATCATGGAATTAAAACACTATACTACATATGTCAAATTTAGAACATTATGCACTAAATTGTATAAAATAAAATGTTAAAGATCAAATTATAATATTTAAAATAAATTAGGGACTAAATAGATATTTACCTTTTTTTTAAAGATCATGTGAGTTTTTTTCGCAAAAATATTCTTAAATATATATATAATTTTTTAATTATATATATATATATATATATATATATATATATATATATTAGATGGAAAAATCATTTAATATATATGGACTCATTTGATTATTCCATGTTACCATTTAAAAGTAGATTACAAGCGATGTACAATCATCTCAAATATAATTTAGAACAATCCATTTATAATAATTTCATAAAATATAAAAATAACTTGATTATATATTTATGAAAGGTTATTAATATATTAATAAATATAAATTATTTATAAGTCTATTATTGTCCTAAATCTATAAATAGGACTTTTTTATCTCAAAAAGTTAAGCATAAACAAATATTCAAATTCTCCAAATTCTCTATGATCTACGCTCATTTATATAGAAATTAATTGAAGTATTGGAGTGGATACAACACCTCAATGTGTTATTCCTTCTAACTTGTTTACTAGTGATGACTCTACGAAAATAGAGTCATTATCGCATTTTTTTAATTAATATTTACTTATTTTATTTAATAAATAGTATTTTTATTATTAAATTAAAATATAAAATTTTTAGTAAAAAGGGGTGAAAATATAATTTTTAGAATTTTTTGGGATTTTTCAAGAATGTTTATGAATTTTTAACGCAAGACCAATCAGAAGCTACCACGTGACATGCCACAAAAGGAGAGGAGTTGACTGGGCAAGCCACGCGGATACCGCGCAAGTACGGAGATCGAATCACAGCGCGTCGCATGTTATCAATTTGATTGGGGCAATGATCTATCAAAATCATTGACTTTTCCAGTCAGCGCTACTTCTTCCATTCCACATTATACTACGTACAATTATTGGGATTATTACCAGGCATGGTTCAATGCATTCTTAATTTAGAACAAAGATAACTAACATTCTTGGTTATTTTTATTTGTTAAAAAATCTATTAATCCATCCCGATTTCCATCTTGGTTTTTAGAGTGGTGAAAATTATTCGAAAACCTTAGTTGTATTATGATATCTCCTGTGAAAGAAAGTTATGAATCTTTCTAGAAAAATTATAAACCATCAATAGAGGAAACTAGATTTCCTCCTTTGTGCATTTTTTATTCAAAATTTTACCTTCCTTAGGTATGTCAGTGGGTATTAAAACCTGTTGCATCGGAGGTAATTGCTATTACATGCTCATTTCAAATCAAATGGTGGTCGTCATTTACGATCCCTAAAACCTTATTATTACCAGTTGTTGCTAAATGGCTACTCCAAAAGGATCATAGAGAACCCCAGGTGAAAGAAATTCAAGCATCCTCACTCTTATTAGCGCAAAAGGCACATACAAATATGCCTTAATATCTCAAGCAAAAACCCAGGAGGAACTCTTGGAAATAATGAAACAACTATCATCTGGACAAACCTCTCAGGTTCGGAAAGAAGAACCTAATTTGGATGAAACCCAAGCACCTGATAGGACAACATCTCCATCAATAGAAGAGGATTTGCTCGACTTAGAAACCTCTACTATAGATATGAACTTCTGGACCGGAAAATGAGGGTCCATTTTATTTATTAAGCCTACGAGTCCATGTCCAAACACATTTTATTATTGGGCCTACGAGTCCAACCCATCAAAAGGCCCATACAACGGCCCGTCAGAAACGTCAGAAGACACTACTATTGTTTTCACATATGGCGACAAAAGAGTAAATGGTGCAATAATACACTATTCATTTCACCAAAAATATCGACAACCTACTGTTTAAATATTTGTCTAGAATGTTCAGCACAATAGTCAACTCTAAACAGTATCAAGTGGCAAACAAGACACTATTCATGGAATAGTAATAACATCTTTGCACAGTTCAATCACTCAGTTATTTAAGAAGAACTTGATAAGAGTTAAATTATTGCATTTTTGTTATGATTTAAAGCTTGATATTTGTGTGAAAATTGGGTTTTATTTGATTATTTAATCCACAAATGTCATTTCACAGGTATTTCGTGTTTAAAGTGCAATTTCAGGTAAAATCATAATTTCGGAGAAGTTTAGGACAAATTTCAATGACCGGGATTGAGTGCAAATAAAAAGAAAACAAAATTTCAAAATTTGGAATTTCGCCGCCGGCGAAAACCTTACGGAGAAAATGTTGAAAATCATGCAGGGAGCACGGATTTTGGCAAAGCAATCTCGCCGCCGGCCAAGTCCATCTTGCCGCCGGCCAAATCAATCTAGCCGCCGGCCAAGTGAATCTCGCCGCCGGCCACAATAATCTCGCCGCCGGCGAGATTTAGCGGAACCGAAATCGTAAGTTTTCCAGAAATCTCGCCGCGGCGAGAATAACTTCGCCGCCGGCGAGTTTCGTTCGAAAACACATTTTTATGTTGTTTTGTTCCAAAATTTCCCCCTAAACCCTAGATCTATATATACATTATGATGGAGAAAGAGGGGGACGGCAGAGAGGGGAATTCAAAGACATTTTTGGAGGAGAGAAAGAAATTTTGGAGGAACTTGAAGGATCTTCACCATTGATGCTACAAAGTCTTCATCTTCTAGAGTTTTTCATCTCTTCTCCTTAGTTTTTATATTCTACAATTTATTCAGTTTTATTATTGATGGATTCAATTGAAATAATGGTTGTTCTTATTTCCGTTATGAACTAATTCATTTTTGCTAAGGCTATGATGTAGTTAAATCAAGGAAATTTGATTTCTTTAGTTATTGTTATATGAATTCATTGTTTTCAAGTTGAGTATTTACTTCCATGCTTAATGCTTTTAAATTTCTGATCAAGATTTAGATGATTTGTTGCATTATATTGAGACCGAGAGGAGATGTGTAATGAATGCTTCTTGTGATAAATACCTTATGTTGAATGCGAGTTTGACACCTAATGCATGATGTATGTGGTTATTCCAGAAATTCCATAAATCGTAATGTGCTTATTTGTGATTAAATCTTCATAGAAATATAGTTGGTTTTCATAGATAAGTAATTCTAATATAACTTGAGAAAGAGTATTAGATAAGTTTGGGTTTTTCAACCATCACTTTTAGCTTTGATTCTCATATAACATTACTTGAAATCGGATTGAATTGATTTAGCGAAATCAAATGCCTTAGCGTATTTAATCATTAGTGAAAAACATTTAATTTTGTTATTTGCATTTAGTTTTATGTTAATTTTCTTTTAAAACAATTTCAACAATTCAGTTTTCAAATAAAATTAGGGTTAGTCAATTTCGGTACTTAGTAACGTCATTCCTTGTGGGTTCGATATCCGTACTTTTGTACACTTTATTACTTGAACGATTCATACACTTGCAAAAATAAGTATCAAGTTTTTGGCGCCGTTGCCGGGGAATGGTTTGATTTTATTAATATCGATACTACCTAATCTTAGTTTTAATTTCAAGTTAATTTGCTTTATCTTTCTTTCATTTTTAATTTTGTTTATTTTGCTGTTTTATTTTATTTATCAAAAAAAAAGTAAGTAACTTTGTGTTAGTTGATTTTCTGGTTGTAGGATTTTTGTATGAGACGTACAAGAAGCCTTAACCTTCTTCCATTTGATCCGGAGATTGATAGAACATATAGGCATCTAAACAGAGAGAGAAGACGTTCAACTTCAGCTCCTAATAGACAAATAGCCATGGATCTACCATTTGTTGAGGGAGGTGGAAATCGTACAGCTTTGAGGGATTATGTTGCGCCTAATGTTGCTGGAACTATTTCGGGTATAAGGAGGCCAACTATTCAAGCCAATAACTTTGAGATAAAACCATCCTTTATCCAAATGGTTCAATCATATCAGTTTGAGGGAATGTCAAAGGATGATCCAAATGCACATATTGCTTACTTTCTGGAGGTGTGTGATCTTTATAAGATAAATGGTGTGTCCGAAGATGCTATAAGATTGAGGGTTTTTCCTTTTTCACTTCGGGATAAAGCCAAGGAGTGGCTAAACTCATTACCACCGGGATCAATTACGACATGGAATGAATTGGTTCAGAAATTCTTGTCCAAGTTCTTTCCTCCTGCTAAGACAAAGAAATCGAGGAATGAAATCACATCTTTTACACAATATGACCAAGAATCATTGTATGAAGCTTGGGAAAGATTCAAAGAAATGTTGAGGAAATGCCCACATCATGGTATACCAATTTGGCTACAAGTCTCTACATTTTATAATGGGTTGGTTTCAAACTATCGGGCAATGATTGATGCTGCAGCTGGAGGGTCTTTAATGGGAAAAACACCGGAGGATGCTCATGAGTTGTTAGAGATTATGGCAGAAAACAACAATCAGTGGCGTTCAGAGCGGGTAATTGCAAAAAGACCAGCAATAGTGCATGAAATTGATTCAGTGAATGCTTTGTCGGCTCAAGTTGCTGCTCTTTCAAGAAAAATGGATTCTTTGTCATCCAAGTTAGAATCCAAACCAACTGTACAATGTGATTTATGTGGTGGAAATCATGCTAGTATCGAGTGCCAAGTTGGAAATCCATTTGCTTCACCAACTACTGAGCAAGCAAATTATGTTTCAAATTTCCAAAAACCTCAACATAACCCATATTCGAACACCTACAATCCAGGCTGGAGGAATCATCCAAATTTGTCATGGGAAATAACCAAGGGGGATTCAAATCGTCATCATCTTCCTACCAACCCCAAGAGAAGAAACAAATAAATTTGGAATAAATTTTGGGAAAGTTCATTGATGAGACGAGAGAAAATTTCAGAAATCAAGAGGCAATCAACAGGGACATCCAAAACCAACTGGGGCAGCTTTCAAAGCAGATTGTAGAAAGGTCTCAAGGATCACTACCTAGTGACACAATAAATCCCACAGAACATGCAAAGGCTATCACATTGAGAAGTGGTAAAGAACTTGAAAGGCAGAGGAAATCGGAGAAAAAGATGGAAGAATCTAAAGAAAAATCCATCAAGATCCCAAGATATTCAACCTTCCCCATATGCGAAATATGAGCCTCCTATCCCATATCCTCAAAGATTGAATAAGAAAAAGCTTGATAATCAATTTGATAAATTTTTGGATATTTTTAAGAAATTGCATATTAACATTCCTTTTGCAGAGATGTTGGAACAAATGCCGAAGTATGCAAAATTCATGAAGGAAATTCTATCAAAGAAGAGGAAGTTGGGAGATTATGAAACTGTCATGCTAAATGAGGAGTGCAGTGCAGTTCTTCAAAGAAAACTGCCACAGAAATTGAAAGACCCAGGGAGTTTTACTATACCTTGTACTATAGGGAGTTGCAATTTTGATAAAGTCCTATGTGATTTAGGAGCAAGCATTAATTTGATGCCACTTTCTGTTTTCAGGAAACTAGGCCTGGGAGAAGTGAAGGCCACTTTAATCTCTTTACAATTAGCGGATCGATCGGTGAAATATCCTTTAGGGGTAATTGAGGATGTTTTAATTAAAGTCGACAAATTTATTTTCCTTGTACATTTCGTGGTGCTTGACATGGAGGAAGATAGAGAGATACCGTTGATATTGGGGAGACCGTTCCTTGCAACTGGAAGAACATTGATTGATGTTCAGCAAGGAAAGCTCATTCTACGGGTGCAAGATGAACAAGTAACTTTTGATGTTTTTGAAGAAATAAAATTTTCAAGTGATGTACATTCTTGTTTTCAAATTAACACTCTTGACGGGTTAATCTCGGAAACTTTTGAGGAGAGAACTCCATTGCTACCACTAGAAGCTTGCCTTGTGAAATCTGCAACAATTGAGGAGGAAGATAAGGGGATGAGACAATGTTCAATCATCGGCAAAGACTTAATGAATATTTGTGCAGTGATGAAAAATTTAAGGAGTTGGGAACAAATGAAACTCCAACCTTAGTGGTAAAGAATGGAGCCAACAAGATTGAGCTAAATCCAATGCAATCCCATCTAAGAAAAAAAAATCTTACGTTCACTAACGGCAAGGGAAATTTCACCGCTGACGGAAAGGAGATCTCTCTTTCCTTTCTTACATTGAGGACAATGTAAGGTTTTGGTTGGGGGTGCGGTAAACGGTAAATCTTTTCTCCCTTTCATTTTTAGTAGTTTTATTTGTGTGTTTAGTTGTGTTTAATTTTGATTTTCCATTTATTTTTCTGCATTTTGATTTAATTTTTTTTTATTTCTTTATTGTCTTATTTTGATTTTGATTTTTTATTTTAATTTGCAAGTTGATGATAATATGTGATTGTGATAACAAGTAGCTGTTAGAAGACATTAAATTTTGCTTCGGTTTAAAGAGAATTTCAAATGTTGATTTTACCTAGTTGGTGACTCTTTTGGTATGTGGTGTGATTTGGTTGATTAGTCTAAATGCTTAGAGAAGTCTTGTGTGCGAATTTTTCAAGGACATTTTTGTGATCTCAACAAACTCTAAAACTCATTTGAAAACCTCTTGAGGCGAAATAATTTGGAATTGCACTATTTAGGATATGATGTAGGCCATTTTTGGATCGATTGTGCCATTTTAAGCCTACCTTGTTATCCTTATATCACTAGTTACCTCTTTGAGCCTATTTAAATATATTGTTAGCCTTACTTTTCTTTCTTTTTGCCTTCTATAACCTACCTTTTATTGAGCCAAAAAATATATATATATAATTCCTACCTTATTTGTTAAGAGCACTTAATTTTGAACACAAACTTTTCAAGAGCAATTGGAGAAATCTTCCACATATATTGGAAGAAATTGGTTGGGGGTTATGTATTTTCAAGAATGATTGGAGTAAGGATGGAAAAAAAATCTATATTGGAAGAAAGTGGTTGGCTTTTCAAGAGCAATTGAGTAAAAAAAAAAACTTCCATATATATGGAAAGAAAGTGGTTGGCTTTTCAAGAGAAATTGGAGTAAAAAAAAGAAAAAAAAAGAAGAAGAAGAAGAAGAAAGCCTTCACATTCTAGTAAATAAAAGAGTGTTAGTGATGGATGTATTGAGGTGAAAGATTGAGGAAGAACTTTGTTTATCTGTGAAAAAATGGGTTCTGATCAGAAGAAACAATTTGGGTTAAATGGTGTTACTCTTTTACTTAATTGGTTGTATTTAATCTAATAAGTGCCCTTATTTGTATTTTGACACTTCCCGTTCTTTCTTAACCAAATACCTAAGCCTAACATTACAAGCCTCATAAAGTCCTATTGATCCAAAGTGGTGTATTTTTCTTCGTTAGTGGAGAGAGGTTTGAAAAGTAAGCCTATGGAGTTTGAGATTTCACCTTTTTGTTTGTGGATGTTGTGCATAATATTATCTGGGCATTATGGCTATTGGTTTGTGGTTTGATGGATGTTTAAGAGTCAATAACAAAAGTGAAATTGGCATTTGAGATTTCTTAAACCTTAGGTGCATTTAATTATTCTATATGTTGGGTGTTATTTACAATTTTTGAGACATTTGTGCAAGTTATTTGTTATGTGATTTTATTGTTTTAAGTTAGGATAGTTATAGGTAAGATGTTTGTGGGTATCATCACAGGAAGCCCTCACGAGACTACAACTCATCCCACTAGGGCCACATAGGGGTTTAAAGGCTTATTGCATACGCTTAATGTAATGTTGTAAATAGAATAAATTTCCTTTGAATTTTTCTTTTAATGTCTCCTTTGAAATTATTCATAGATCGCTTTTCTTGCTAGAGACTAGCAAGAAGCTGGTTGGGGGTTATTGATAAGAGTCAAATTATTGCATTTTTGTTATGATTTAAAGGTTGATATTTGTGTGAAAATTGCGTTTTATTTGATTATTTAATCCACAAATGTCATTTCACAGGTATTTCATGTTTAAAGTGCAATTTCAGGTAAAATCATAATTTCGGAGAAGTTTGGGACAAATTTCAATGACCGGGATTGAGTGCAAATAAAAAGAAAACAAAATTTCAAAATTTGAAATTTCGCCGCCAGCGAGAATATTCTCGCCGCCGGCGAAAACCTTACGGAGAAAATGTTGAAAATCATGCAGGGAGCACGGATTTTGGCAAAGCAATCTCGCCGCCGGCCAAATAAATATCATCGTCGGCCAAGTCCATCTCGCCTCCGGCCAAATCAATCTCGCCGCCGGCCAAGTGAATCTCGCCACGTCTGATAATCTGCGCCATGGCGAGATTTAGCGAATCAAATATTAAGTTTTCGAGAAATCTGCCATGGCGAAGTTTTCGTTCGAACACATTTTTATGTTGTTTTGTTCCAAAATTGCCCCCTAAACCCTAGATCTATATATACATTATGATGGAGAAAGAGGGGGGACTGAGAGAGGGAATTCAAAGACATTTTTGCAGGAGAGAAAGAAATTTTGGAGGAACTTGAAGGATCTTCACCATTGATGCTACAAAGTCTTCATCTTTTAGAGTTTTTCATCTCTTCTCCTTAGTTTTTATATTCTGCAATTTATTCAGTTTTATTATTGATGGATTCAATTGAAATAATGGTTGTTCTTATTTCCGTTATGAACTAATTCGTTTTTGCTAAGGCTATGATGTAGTTAAATCAAGGAAATCTGATTTCTTTGGTTATTGTTATATGAATTCATTGTTTTCAAGTTGAGTATTTACTTCCATGCTTAATGCTTTTAAATTTCTGATCAAGATTTAGATGATTTGTTGCATTATATTGAGACTGAGAGGAGATGTGTAATGAATGCTTCTTGTGATAAATACCGTATGTTGAATGCGAGTTTGACACCTAATGCATGATGTATGTGGTTATTCCAGAAATTCCATAAATCGTAATGTGCTTATTTGTGATTAAATCTTCATAGAAATATAGTTGGTTTTCATAGATAAGTAATTCTAATATAACTTGAGAAAAAGTATTAGATAAGTTTGGGTTTTTCAACCATCACTTTTAGCTTTGATTCTCATATAACATTACTTGAAATCAGATTGAATTGATTTAGCGAAATCAAATGCCTTAGCGTATTTAATCATTAGTGAACAACATTTAATTTTGTTATTTGCGTTTAGTTTTATGTTAATTTTCTTTTAAAACAATTTCAACAATTCAGTTTTCAAATAAAATTAGGGTTAGTCAATTTCGGTACTTAGTAACGTCATTCCTTGTGGGTTCGATATCCGTACTTTTATACACTTTATTACTTGAACGATTTGTACACTTGCGAAAATAAGCATCAGAACTCAATCAGAAGAGAAGGCATCGTCTCCATTACGCACTCATACTCTCCCAAATTCTCTCTGTCTATCTGATATTATTTTTTCTTTATAATATTTTATTTGTTTAATTATAAGTAAGTTTATTTAAGATTGATTTTGTTTATTTCTTGTTTTAAGTTTTATTTATTTAAAGCTTTTATTTTTTTGTAAATTAATATGGCTGGTAAAACTGCCTAATTATCAATATAATATGTGAGTTTGTTAAGCATGTGTTCTTTATGTTTTTGATTACCTGTATGATACACTTCCCTATCACCATTGTTGTTTTCTTCATATTACCAGTATGATACACTTCCTTATCGCCACCGTTTTTTTTCTTCTATTTGACTACTTCAAGGTTTCTTTTTTTTTCTTAAGCAGCTTGATATTTTTCTACTACCCACCTTTTAATCCTAACCCTACGTGTGTGTATATATATAGATAATAATAATAACCTAGGTTAAATGCATTTTGGGCTTAATTTTTCAAAACCTATTAAAAACAAAAACTTAATATTATAAAAAATCATTTCTTAAGTCACATTATAAAAATATTAAAACATATATAAAATATTTAATTAATAATTCTATAATTGATTAAATTTTAAATAAATATTTTAACACTAAAAATAATTTCAAATTTATAAACATATGTTATTAAATGCGTGATTGTAATCTTATGTGTTGTAGTTATAAAAGACATACTTGAAGTACGACTATCTGAAACTCGAGCATTTGTTCGACTTTTCTTGATAGACTTGATAGAAGGCCTAAAAACAAGTTTACAGGTAAATATTTTGTCCACGAAAATAGCCAACACTCATAGTTCTTACAATTAGCATAGAAATTACGATACAATATTTTAAAGTTATGATACGAAAAACCACACAAAAATTCTCTATAAATTAAGAGTAACCATAAATCAAAATTTTGATATAAAATGGACACAGAAATTGCAATAACTCATAGAAAATTACAATATGTTTTGTGAAATTTATGATACGAATTTCACACAAAACAATTCCATAAATTACTAAAATGTAACACCTAGAATCATAAATAGGGGCATAAATTAAAAAAAAGCTATCAAAAAATTAAATGCAAGAACAAGGATGAAGAACAAAAAATTAAAAGATAAAAATTTGAATTTAGAACATAGTAATGTGATTCCAAATGATGTAATAAGGTTGTACAAATTCCTTGATAAGTCTTGAGAGGAAACAAGAGAAAAGCTCTCAAATTTGATTAAAAATCAAAATACATGAAAATGAACAAGTTTTTAACAGTTGGGGCTTTGATAGTTTATATAGTTTACAAATTAAAACCCTAAAAGATAATTAAGCATCAACCATTGGATATTCATCATATGGTTGGAAAATTACGCGGGTTGTGGCACTAACTTTTCCATAACGCGACGCTACTAAGTGATATGGTAAAGTTCAAGATGAGAGACATCGGGGGCACGGTGCCATTTATCCCATGCCAAAACATGTATGCCTTGCATGAATTCCCAATTTTCTTTCCAAAATACCCAGGTCGTGGCCCCCTTTACTTGTGTCGTAGCGTGCACAATTTAGCTTGTATTTCCACCTGATCCAATGACCCCATGACACGGTGCATATCCATTTATGTCGTGGCTTGCACGTATTTTCTAAAAACTGAGCACTCCTTCACAATGTAATCCTAGACTCATGCGATACTTCCTTGGTAGCATATTCTTGGTCATATCAATCTTATAATCAAGTTTGCGATCGACCAAAAATTTCTTCGCACTAATAATTTTCATTTCATATTTTTGGTCCAATGATTTACGTAAGTCTTTAACCATCTTATCCTTGTTATACTCATTGTATAAGAAGTCATTTAAGCTATTCAAAATATAATTCTAATATAGATAATCAAAATGCTTCCATGTTTCAATAACACTAACAAATTAAAAATATTACTCACTCTCAAGTTGATTGAGAGCTTCTTCGATCAAGAATCTTACCAGATTCAAGGTAGTCAAATAGAATAATATCTTATTCTTTCACCTCTTGAAATTCAATGACTTAAATTTTCCCGAATCCTCTAGCATAGCGTGGTTCAAAAGAACCAAAATCAATAAAATTAGGATAATCCAATGAACCATAGTAGGCCTTACCACTTGGTTCATATTAGAACCATATATAATAGGCTTATCAATATTTATAATTAGGTTTTTTTCTCAAAATAAAAGAATGATAATTTCCTATAATTTTTCTTACAATTAAGAAAAAGTTCTTAAAACCATCAAATAATATTTAAGTTTATGTAAGAAAATTATATCTTAAACATAATATACTTTAAACAACCCACGATAATAAAATTATATTATCAACAAAATTTTTTAAAACATATAGACAGAGAGTAAAAGATACAAATGAAAAGGTTAAAAAGATCTAAATAAAACCCGAGCAGTAACTTAAACAAAAAACACCACAACAACAACAACAACAATAATAATGAAAACTAAATAAACAGCAGAACTAGAAAAAAATATAATAACAGAAATCAGTCGAGAAACTAAGATCAACACACGTTACGGTATAAAGGTAAACGGTGTAAAACAGAATGTAAAAATATTCTAATTAGTTTTAGGAGAAACTATTGACCCAGTAAAAGGATAAGAACTTGATTGAAGAAAGAAATATCAAAAAGAACCGTTCGTGTAAATATAAAGAAAAGGAACACTTGGAACATCGGTAAAGATGATGTAGAAGAAAACGGTAAAAGCAGTGAGCAACAGTTTAAAATTTCCCTCACCATAATTGATGATTAAATCACCAAAACATTTTTGTAATATTAATTAACATAAACCGTGACAGTTTCTCCCAACCGTGACAGTTTCTCCCAACCAACGATTTCAAATTTCTCTCTTTATCTCTCTCTCTCTCTTTATTTTTTACAAAACCAACATTCTTCTCTAACGTTTGCAAGAAAACAAACTCCTTTAAATTGAGAAGATAGTTTGTTGAAAAGCACACTAGCTAGGCTAGTCTTTCCAACACCACACATGCCCCTAATGCCACCTATATGAACCACATCATTTTTCCATTCAACACGTAATAATAATTCAATTTCCTCAATCTGTTTTTCAATTCCATCAAGACCCTTATACAATTAACTTCAAATTCAACTCATTTGGTGAAGTTTCGTCCATATATACTCCACATTTTTATTTATTAACTCGGCCTCCGTGCTAATCAAAATAAATAAAATAACTATATCAGTATGTAAGAGAGAATCAAAATTCTATAAATTTTTTTTTTGATAATTCTAGAACAAATAATTGTGATAAATTGGATTTCTTAGTCAAATAATTTATTGTTATTCATGCTTATGACTTAAAATAAAAAGAATTAATCTTATCTTCAAACTACTAAATAAATTGTTCCTCAGTAAAAATAAAAACATACAAAAATAAAAAAATAATTTAATTATAATTAAAATTTAGTAAAATTCAAATCTCAACCCTTACTTTAACCCGATGTTTGGTTCGAACGTGGTATGTTTGGTAACCCCGAAGCTCAAGACGACCTATATCATCACTTTCGATTGTTTGCAGATCGATTTATTATTTATGCAACTCATAAGAGGAAAAAGGGAACGATCTAACACCTTATGGAAAGGTGTGTGCTTGATGTGAGTAATCTCATATGATGTTATGGAGATGTACTTACTAACGCATACTTTCTAACCTCTGATTTTATTAGGCCTTGTCCTTTGCCATGGATTAAAAACGTGAAGAAAAGACTTATCAGGAAACCTTCGAGTTTGTTGATCAACAATTGTGTGGCTTAAAGGCTCGCTCTGAAGCCATTAAACGAGAGTTGAAGAACATGCATACTGAATTGACCCATGCACTTAATCAAAGGGATAAATATAAGGAAGAGAGGGATGAACTACGTAAACTAGCTTAATACTGGAAGTAGAGGGCACTGGGGAAGAATTCGCACAAGGCTCTTGTTATCGAAAGTACTAGATCACACCCCTTTTTACAAATAAAAGCCAAACTTGATTTGTGATCCTTTTTGTTGATTTATAATCTCTTCTTTTGCTAGATGTAACTCAAATAATAAAACAGTATGCTAATAAACTATTTCCCTTAGTTTATATTTTTAAAAGAAAGGCCCCATTGGTGGACTCAATTCACTTTATTCGTATAGGCATCACGCCTCTTATACCATATTCGAAGTAGAGGGGTCCATTTGGTCAGTTCACTCCATAATTGAGGGTTTTTGAATTAATTGTTTGCGATATAGAAGACATGTACGGGTAAAATTGAATCCTAACCCGACATGTGCTTCTTAAAAAGAGAGTTCACTTTGGTGAACTCAAGCCTCTATCTTAAGACGGGTGATATGCCTCTTATCTTGCATCCCAAGTAGGGGGTCCATTTGGCAACCTCATTCTGTACTTGGGGGTTATCACATTAATTTTTCATGAGACATAAGAAATGCAAGGGTGAAATTAAATCCTACCTCTATATGTGCTTCCCAAAGAGGGGGATCACTTTGGTGAACTCAAGACCTTTTCTTTGGACTAGTGACACGTATTTTATCCCGTAAACCAAGAAGAAGGTGTCCATTTGACCATCTCACTCGGTACTTAAGGGTTATCGTATTAATTTTTTGCGAGATAGGAGACATGTAAGGGTGAAATTGAATTCTACCCCTACATGCACTTCCCAAAGAGGAGGTTCATTTTGCTGAACTCAAGACCCTTTCTTATGATAGGGGACACACCTCTTATTCTGCATCCCAAGTAGGGGGTCCATTTGGCCACCTCATTTCGTACTTGGGGTAATCGAGTTAATTTTTCACTAGACAAGAGACATGCAAGGGTGAAATTGAATCCTAACTCTAGATACGCTTCCTAAAGAGGGGGTTCACTTTAGTGAATTCAATACCCTTTCTTAGGATAGATGATATGCCTCTTATCTTGCCTCCCAGTGGGGGGTCCATTTAGCCACCTCGCTCCATACTTGGGGGTTATCGCATTAACTTTTCGCAAGACAAAAGGCATGCAAGGGTGAAATTGAATCCTACCCCTACATATGCTTCCCAAAGAGGGGTTCATTTTGGTGAACTCAAGACCTTTTCTTAGGATAGGTGATGCACCACTTCTCCTGTAGTTAAGGGTTAATTCCCAATGCTTTCTATAGGACTCAATCCATATACTAAAGTTCTTGTGCCTAATGGATTGGTTATATGGCCTTTGGACTGTCCTTTTTGTGACTCGATCCGTATCACAATGTTTTCTCTTTTATCCTCAACTAACAAGAGGTCGTCGTTATCCCCTTGCATTATTCCTGACCAATTGGTGGGTTCCTATAACTCTAAAGGAATTACCGCTTCTATGCCATATATAAGAGAAAATAGGGTTTCATTCGTTGTTGTCCTTGAGGTCATTCTTGTTGCCTAAAGAACGTCGGGTAGCTCATCAACCTACTTGCCTTGTGCTCCTTCTAAGCATTTTCGCAATATGTTGATAAGGGTTTTCTTTGATGACTCTACATAACCATTGGCTTATGGCTTATAAAGAATGGAATGTGATAGCTTAACCTCATATTTACAAAAAGAAACCAAGCACTAACTTGTGAACTGATGGAAATTATTCATGATTGACT
The DNA here is from genome assembly GCA_030763125.1 of Hippophae gyantsensis. Classification (NCBI taxonomy): domain Eukaryota; kingdom Viridiplantae; phylum Streptophyta; class Magnoliopsida; order Rosales; family Elaeagnaceae; genus Hippophae; species Hippophae gyantsensis. Next base: position 42,104,515 of record CM061039.1, read on the forward strand.
CCTAAGGTAAACCATACCTACATATTTTGTTCCACCACTATGCCAAAATCACGCATTAAAGTCAATTATTAAATCAATTTAAAGTTGGTTAGGTAATCGACTTTAAATTATGTATTTATTTTTTTTACACATTTTACTAATTTTTTACTATACTCAGAACTTGTATTCGATCACATAATAGCAAAAAAACCAAAATCTGTTTAACAAAGTTTAAACAATACAATTTAATTAAAAAATTAAATATTAATTAATTACTTGAGAATTAAATTTATTACAAAAAATAATTTATATAGAATATATATATATAACTTAAATTACAAATAAAATGATGTTGTATCTTTTGTCATAGATTTTATTATATTCCCACTTTATTTCAAGGAGAGGAAGCTTGGTTTGTTTAGAATCACCAACATAGTGACCAAGAAACTAAACAATAGAGATGATCATTGAAATTTGAGCAAAAAATAGTTGGTCCATATAACAATTCATTTCCCTAAATACATGCACAAGTAAACATCCACCAAGCAAGAAGCCCAAACTTCAGAGACACAAGAATAAAAAAAACTAAAGCATTATAAAAATTACCATGGTGTTTTCCTATGTTACTCAAGATCTTCAGATTCTTCTCCTGATTCTTCTTGTGATGTTATAATTTGAACCATGTGTTCTGCCCATTCTTCTCATAAATCATCAATAATTTTCATATCATAGCCCCACTTGTTCCAACCAAAGACTACATGTAATTAAATTCAAAATAAGAATATAATATCATGAATTCACAAAAAATAACTTATACATGTTAAAATATTAGTAAAAGAGATTACCATATTGACATTGGAGTGATATAATAAATCTTGTTAAAATTTTGCGTATCCATTAAAAGCAATAAGTATATGGACAAAACACACAGACATACTAACACATGCGGTGGTATACCTTCAATCACCCAAAATAATATACATGTTTAAACTACAATAGTATGTCAATTTTTCATTTATGATCAATCATTGAAGGATCAAAGGAAAGAGTATCACCTACGATGGTAAAATGCAATTGAGTTCTTACTTTCACAATATAAAATTTTCTATCAAAAGAAAACTTTTTTTTGTTATTCCCCTTTTTTGTACATAAGGAAATTGTTATTTACTTATTAATTTTTTTATAACCACTTTTGGCTCTTTCTTTTTGTGCAACAGTACTTTGTATTTTACTTATTCCTTTATTATTTTTTTGTTAAGGAAATATGCACGAGCCAGAAACTTAGTATGATGACTTTCACACTAGTTGTGAAGTGGTCCTCTCCGCTTATTGTGGTAGTTTCACATATCACAGTATTTAATAGTAAAATTTTAGAAAGTGAAAAAAAAAGCTCAAACATAGTTTTGTAGTCAATCTTAGCTCAAGTCCTAGAATCTTACAAAATAAATCATAAAATCAGGCACGATATACATATGTGTTCGGTGTGTATGTGAGTAGTTCTTGTCAACATCAATCACCAGATAAAAAAAGCATGTAAATGCATAAGTCAAAATACTCAATTAAGTAATATAAAGTCAATAAAAAGAAGCAAAGTAGTATGAAAATAATATGTAAAGTTCAAGTGAATGTTAAAGCAGGTCTACTCTTCTTTTCTTTTTAAACTAAAAAAACATTAATAAAAATAAAAATGAAACAACTAAACAAACTAAAGATATTCACCTAGTGTTAAATAAGTACTCAATCAAATGTACTTAGGTGAACATTAAGGGACGGTCAACCAAAAAAAAGATAATCTTTTCTTACCTAAAACATATTTGAATTTTAGTTTTTCTATACCTTTAGGTTGGAAACTAACTACTTTAGTTGTCATAGGTATTTTCTTGCACTTATTTTAGATTTCACATTCATCCTAAATAAAGATGCAACATGCATGGTAGGATAATGATAATTACTTCTAGAATTAAAAATTTTGAAATTCACTTGCCTTTTTATACCTACAAACTTCATGTTTTTTTGTAGAGTTTTGGGACATAGTATGCATAGATGGATGATAATAATGAATCATATAGCAAGAAGCATGGAAGGAATTATTAAATTTAGGAATATTTATAAAAAAAACCTAAATTTAGTCTTATATGATCTTTCCTACCACAACAATGACAAACAGGCACAAACTTAACAGTTTTTTCTATTATATGAACAATAGTTCTTTATGCATAATTAATAACAGTAAGAGTGAGTTTGAATCCCTTATAGTGATGGTCTTTGATGTTGGAGTTAAATTTGTAGCATTTGAAGAAGGGTTGGAAGATTTTACAAACTCAGTTGTATTTGAAGATGATGGCATAAAGTACAAATCTACAAAACTTAGTCCTTTCTTGTCTCCAAAAGGTTTTCTAAAGTCAAGGAATTTGTTTAGCTTTTTCCTCTTATAATCAGTCTCTTCACAGCTTCCTTTGATTCTCCCAACTCCTGCACAAATTCTTATTTTCCTATTTGTGATTTATAAGACTTGAATTCAAAACATTAGCAAGTTCAGATAGTTTAATTTTCTCTTTTTCTATAATTAAGGAAGTTATTTCAAAGGATTCAAGTTTTCCATTTAGTTTAGTTACTCCTACAAATAACTTATCCTTTTGTCTCTTACTACCAATTAAGTCTATAAATAATTCATCAAGATTTTTTGCATTAAATTTATTGAGTAAGAATTTAGAATCACTTTCCTCATAGTCTGAATCAATGTTAGACTTACTGGAGTGTCTACCAGTAATTGTAGTAAATACCAAGTAGTTGGTGCCATGATTTTTCAAGTCATTAGGATTATCGTTGTCACTTTTTGAGTCGGTAAGGGTAGCATTGAAAGTCCTTCTAGTTCTCCTCTTTTTGTTAGCACACTCAACTACAATATGACCAATCCTATTATATTCAAAACATTTAGATCCAGTGGGTTTAGTTTTATTACCTTAAGAACTCATAGGTTTTAGTTCTCTTAGATTCTAATCCCTTGAATGCTTTGATTGAAAGTTACTTTGTGAACTTTCCTTATTAAAGAGCTTCTTGAGTCTTTTGACTAAAAGTTTCAATTCTTCATCATCCTCAACATTGTCATTCTCACTATCATCAATCATGGAAGTTTTGAAAGCAACACCTTTGTTCTTTGTACGTGTTCGAAATATCATCTCAAAGATTTGAAGTGAACCAACGAGCTCCTCAATTTTGATGGTGTCCATATCCTTGCTTTCATCAATGGCAGTGAACTTTACTTGGAAATGATTTGATAATGAGCAATGAATATTTCAAACTATCCTAAAATCATCAATTTTGTCTCCATGATTTGAATAGGTGTTAGTAATATATCATTTTTTAACATAGAATTCAAAAAAGGTCTCATCCTTTTTCATCCGAAGGTTTTCAAATTGAGTAGCAAGAATACAAAGTTTGGTTCTTTTAACTTGGGTGGTACCCTTATCAATAACCTCTAAAATATCCCAAGCATGCTTGGTAGTATAAACACTACAAATATGATGAAACTCCTCAACAAAAACATCACTAAAGATAGCATTAATACCTTTTTTATTCAAATTACTACCAATTTTATCTTTAGTGGTCCATTTATTCCTAGGTTTAAGAGTGACAACATTATATTTGGTAATCGTAGGAGGTTCCTAACCATAAATAATAGAGTTCCAGGAACTCTCATGTATAGAACATAGAAAGGATCTCACATGAACAATCCAATATGGATAGTTAGAGCTATTAAAGAATGGAGCATGGGTTGTATATGAACCCTCTCTCAAATGATCCATTACTTGTTCCTAGACAGCACTAAGTGTACCTAGTGACTTGTTCTAATACAAATTGAAAGTTTTTAGTTACGAATCTAATTAGTTAAAAGGGGTGAATAGATAATTAACTGAAATATTTCAAATAAAAATTTCATAGATGACCAAACATGCAATCATATGTATATAAAATAATGCGAAGATAAGTTGACACACATGATTTTTAGGTGAAAATAACCTATGCTACAACAATGACCCAAAAAGAAAACCACTAATCTACTAGACCACCTAACTACCCATTATAAAAATAATTACCAATTACAAGGCCAGGACTTACCCAAGTAATCTACTTACAAGCCACTATTTTCCTTCACAGTCTTTACAAGAAAGGTGTTTATATCCAAACTAACATTTTGATAACTTTAGTCACACAAACAATCGAACCCATTTAACTAGTACCTGTAAAGTTAGACACTACTTACTAGAAGATTCAAGAATATATCAATTAATATTAAATAATCTTGCAATATAGAACAAGTAGATTGAGCACAAGTTCAATAAATATAGCTTCTTTAAAAGTAAATAATCAAACCAAATACTTATGATATTATACACACAATTATTTGATCTAATGATCCCGTAACAAAATAAAGAAGAAGTTATATGAATATTTAATCAAAATATCATAAATTAATTAGAATTATTAACTAATCAAAGACAGCTACAAATATTTGACAAATTAATTAAAGAAAGAAGCTTGAAGAAATATGATCTTGTTTTTGCAAAACAATTTGAAAAAGAGAGCTTCAGATGAAAAGATTGATACTCATATGGTTGAGAGAATAAAAGGCTTTATGTATGTTTATATAGAAAATATTATAACTTTAATGCTAGGTTAAAGTCCAATTATAAATATGTTCACTAAATAATTCATAGAGTAGTAAATAATATGAACAATAATGTAATTTCCAAGGCCAATTAGATCAAATACGATCAATTCTCTATCAATCCAATCCTCGATTGATCGAACCCAAAACTTTGATCAATCTATCCCAATTTTAAAATTTATCTAAGAGGACTTAGATCGTATTAGATCGATATTAAATTAATCTAGTCATTATTTGATTGATCTATATCCACGATCGATCTAGTCATTGCTTGATCGATTGAGCATATGTATAATAAAAGGTTTATATGTGTCTAATATGAAATTTAACATTTATAAAAATAGAAGTGTAAGTGAAATGTTTATTTGAAGCTCAATATTTTATTCAACTTGAATAGTGATCTTGGAAAAAGCTAAAAGAAAGTAAATTGCATTTAAATGTTTTATTCATAAATATTGCTAATATTCAAAAATCATAAAAACATGTCTCTCACGGTCTATAACCCAAGCATAATCACTTCATCTCACCATTTCTCTTGTATTCTAATTGATATTTTAGTTCATTAAAATGAATATCTAAAGTTATGAGATCAAATTCTACTAAACATGTGTGGAACTTGACTTTTATCCATTTCAAAAAGTTAGTGGAGCTACTTAGTCACCCACTCTTTTATAAAAACCATTCATATATATTTAAATTTTTTCTTTGAGTCTAGGACATGGTAATATTTTTTTTCGAAAATTTCCTACAAATCAAAAACTAAATCATACCTACATATTTTTTTTTATATTGGTTGATCTCTAGGGTATGAACTAAAATTTAGAAAATCAACTTAGTTAAGTCGGTTAAAGATTTTTATTTTATAAGATGAAAATTGAATCAACTTAGTTATATTACAAATGAACTTTAATTATTATATTTATACATATTAATTAATATATTTGTTAATGTTTATAAATTCTAATCTCTAAACATAATTATATGCATGCAAAATAAATATTTTTGTTTTTTTTCTTTTTAAGAGGGTGAAATAAACATGTTTTAACAAATTTTTCTTAGTATGTTTGCATGAAGTTTATTTCTTATTTGTTTACAAATTTTTGACAATCTTTATTATCGTTCTTTGCTTCATATGGTTTGGAATATGACACACATTTTATAGTCTTCTTAGGAAACTTTAATTTTTAATAGCATTAAACATTTTTAAATAACAACAGAAGATATATCATGCTAAAAATTCTCTTTAGTTCTCTTGTAAAGAAATGTTTGACAAAAAATTATAAATCCAAAACCATTAAAGCAACTATCTTTAAAACCAATATTGTAGGTCTATCTTGAAGGTTAATTTTTGAGAGTTTATAGACCTATTAAGGTTTTAATTTTTCAAAAACTATCAAGATAAAATGTAAAAATAAGCCAAGAACTAATCAAACGAATTATGCTCATCCCTATGAGACCAAGCATAATCCCACCATCTTATCCTAATTTAATTGGTCTATTATTGACAATAACGTTGAAATTAAATTTAACTTAATATGAAGCTTGTACCTAATTTTATGTACTTTTATTTTATATAACGTTGAAATTAAATTTAACTTAATATAAAGCTTGTATCTAATTTTATTTTACTTTTATTTTATATGCATTATTTTTACTAAATATTTTTATGCTTGTCTATACTAAAATTTGGCAACACCTTACGATTCATATAATTTAGTATTTAATTTTTTAAATTTGATTGATTTAATTCAAAATTACAATTTAACTGCATTATATTTAAATATCTCATGATTGAAATGTTGATGACTAATTAAATTATAATTTTTTTCATAATTTAGAAACTAAATTATGTACTTTTGGAACTAAATGAATTAGAAAGTCAAGTCATGTAATATCGTTAAACAATTTGACAGAAATTAAAATAATGCACCAAATATATCAAATTTAAAATATTTTGTACTAAATTTTATAAAATAAAAAGTTAGGAATAAAATTATAATATTTAAAATAAATCATGGAATTAAAACACTTACTAAATATGTCAAATTTAGAACATTATGCACTAAATTGTATAAAATAAAAGATTAAAGATCAAATTATAATATTTAAAATAAATTAGGAACTAAATAGATATTTACCCATTTTTTTAAAAGATCATGTGAGTTTTTTTCACAAAAATATTCTTAAATATTAATATAATTTTTTAATAATATATATATATATATATATTAGATGGAAAAATCATTTAATATATATTGACTCATTTGATTGTTCATGTTAGTAGATTACAAGCAGTGTACAATCATCTCAAATATAATTTAGAACAATCCATTTATAAAAATTTCACAAAATATAAAAATAACTTGATTATATATTTACGAAAGGTTATTAATATATTAAATATTTTACATTAATTATTTAATATTTAAATTATTATATTAATTTAAATATTAATTAATAAATATAAATTATTTATAAATCTATGATCGTCCTAAATCTATAAATAGGCCTTCTTTATCTAAAAAAGTTACGCATAAACAAACATTCAAACTCTCTGAATCCTCTATGATCTACGCTCATTTATATAGAAATTAATTGAAGTATTGGAGTGGATACAACACCCCAATGTGTTATTCCTTCTAACTTGTTTGCTAGTGATGACTCTACGAAAATAGAGTCATTATCGCATTTTTTTAATTAATATTTACTTATTTTATTTAATAAATAGTATTTTTATTACTAAAAAAAATAAAATATAAAATTTTTAGTACAAAGGGGTGAAAATATAATTTTTAGAATTTTTTGGGATTTTTCAAGAATATTTAAGAATTTTTAACGCAAGACAAATTAGAAGCTACCACGTGACATGCCACGAAAGCAGAGGAGTTGACTGGGCAAGCCACGCGGATACCGTGCAAGAACGGAGAGCGAATTACATCGCGCCGCATGTGAGGAGGACAAAACATGTGCCACATGTCAGCACGGCGTTTAATTCGATTTTAGAAATCGGTCAATGCGTCTTGACACATGTCACCACCCCATTGCTCCGTGTGTTCCGCCTGTGCGCTACGCCATCTGTTCCCGCAAATTACGTTGCACCACGTGTTGATAACTCGGCGAGCGTTAACTCTGACCGGTCTCCCCTACCACATGTCACTCCGTGATTCGCCCAATGAATTTCTGATGACACGTGTCGCATTGTGATTGGCTGAAATTGTCAAGTTTGCTTGTTTTGATCGTAGCTCTTGATCTAAAGCTGATCAGAAGGTCTAGATTGTACCTGAGCTTTATTTAAGCCCATAATCACTCCATAAACCCTAATTAACCTCCATTAGCATAATTTTGGTCAATTTTTAGAGCTAAAAAGAGAGAAAAATTAAAGAAACGATATAATTTTGGTGGAGATTCAAGTGAAAATTAATTCTACAATTAAAGAGATTGATTGTATTTCTTTTTCCACTCTTTTCTTTATTAATTTTATGTCTTTATTTATGAAAAATATGAGTTTTATGAACACAATTATGTGTAATTAATTTATTAATCTAGGGATCTTATGAACCCAATTTTCATTTATGTGATGATCTAATATTTTTTCTCAATTATAATATTAATTTAATTATATTATTTAATCTAATTTTTATGATATTAATTGTTTGGCCAACAATTTATCTATAGAGGCAATTAAATAGATTTGAGAAAATAATTTAATTATTTGTCTTGATTAAATAACATGCATAATTTCTAGGCAGAGATGTATGATTCTTATGTATGGGATCCATAATTGATGAACTTAATGAGTAGTATGCAATTTAATTGACATGAGAGTGTGATTAAATTAATTACTATATGATGTGTAGTTTACTTGAGAGAGGAATACATGTTAGGTTAGGTTCAATTGATCATATAATTAATTGATATTATATTGGGGGGATTTTAGTGATTCGCATGTTTAGAAAATTAGGGGATTAAGTATTCTTAGATATTTTCTCATATATCTTTTTAGTCACAAAATCTGATTTAATTAATTATTGTTATTTACTTTTAGTTATTTTAATTTTGCTTTCTTAGGATATAAAAACACCAAAAAAATTGATTTTTATTATTTTTAGTTTTAAAAATTAGTTTCTAAAAAAATAATCTTTATGGGAATGATCTTTACTTATCATTATATTACTTGTTAAGATACGTATACTTGCGTATTCATTGCAAACACAATTTGTGTGGCGATAAGCTAGTAACTTATAGTATTGATGCGACAAGAATATGATGAACACAAAAATTGATTTCAACATCTAACATCGAGAATGATACCATTTCCAAGAGGAAAGATTATAATATCATTAGAAATTCTAAACATTTCCCTCAACATGTTCGTCTTGGCATCTGTGGTAACTGCTACTAGAGAATCGACTTCATGACCAAGGTTGGACTCAAAATTAGAAATTGGGTTGCCTTCATCTATAATAGAACCAAAAGACCTAGCATGAAAATTGGGTCCATGGCGGGGAGAAAATCAGACAAGTACTCGAGATCAGCAATGGCACTGCCGGTTGAATCCAACTCTCGATGTGTTTGGCTAGTTGTTTGCTTATGCAGTTGACTATTCAGCTAGCTTCCCAATTGACTTTTCAGTTAGGCATGTTCATGATTAGCCGATTGGGCTTACAGTCAACTAGTCAACCCATCAGCCTTTTGACGAATGCTCCAACTGGCTGGTCAGCTTGGCTTCTCCCTGTATCTGGATGGGTCCCTCTTATCCTGTCCTCCCTACGATGAATTGTACTTAACTAGGTCCCAACCTCTATACTTAGAATTGTCTATACTCCTGTCATCCACTCCTGGCCTTCCTAGTGTTTCATCATCATGCCTAAGATCTTATGTGTGTTTCCTACTACCATGCCCATGGTTTTTAAGGCCAAATCTATCAAATCCACTAGAGTGAAAATTGTGTGCAATGAATACACAATTATATGTATCATAATAAGTTATATAATGATAAGAAAAAATCATTCACATAGATATTATATTATTAAAAACTAAATTTCCAAACAAACAAATAAAAATAATCTTTTTTTGTGTTTTTTTTTGTTTTATGAAAGAAAAATTAAAAGAATTAAAAATAATTAATAATGATGAATTAAATCAGTTTAGTAACTAAGAAGACATACGAGAAAATATCTAAAAATACTTAATCCTTCAATTTTCTAAACATATGAATTACTAAAATCCTTGAATATAATTACTAATTAATTACATGATCAATTGAATCTAACCTAATATGTATTCCACTTTCAAGTAAACTATACACTATATAGTAATTAACCTAATCACACTCTCATGTCAAATAAATTGCATACTACTCATTAAGTTCATCAATTATGAATTACATATATAAGAATCATACATCTCTGCCTATAAACTATGCACGTTATTTAATCAAGACAAACAATTAAATAATTTTCTCGAATCTATTTAATTACATCTATAGATCAATTGTTAGCCAAACAATTTATAGCATAAAAATCAAATTAAATAATATAATTAAATTAAAATCATAATTAGGGTAAAATATTAGATCATCGCATGGTGAAAATTGGATTAATAAGACCCCTAGATTTATAAATTAACTAGACATAATTTTGTTCATAAAGCTCATATTTTTCGTAAAAAAAGACATAAAAATTGATATAAAAAAGAGTATAAGAAGAAATACAATCAATCTCTTGAATTTTAGTACTAATCTTCTCTTGAATCTCCACCAAAATTGTGTCTTCTTATAAATTTTTCTATAAATTTCTCTCTTTTTAGCTCAAAAAGCTGATAAAAACTATGTTAATTATAGCTCGTTAGGGTTTATAGGGTGATTAAGGGTTAAATATAGCTTAGGTGAATTCTGGATCGTCATATCAGTTTCAAATAAAGGGTTGAGATCAAAATAAGCAAAATTAACAAAGTCAGCCAATAATAGTGTGACATATGGCAGATAGAATTCACTAGGTGAATCAGAGGGAAGATTGGTTTGGTCAATGCATGTTGAGTCACTACCACACAATGCAATGTGATTTGCGGTTACAAATAGTATGATGCATGGGTGGAATGGATGGACGAATCAAGTAAAGACGTAGGGTAGGTGTGTTGACCAAGCACAAATCTCAAATTACACACGTGATGATCTACGATTAGGGATTTTACACAGGCGTGCCATCCGCATGGCTTGCTGAGTAAACTCCTTTGCTTGTATGGTGTCCATATGGTAGCTTCTGATTGGTCACGCGTTAAAAATTTATAAAAGCTCCAAAAAATCCCAAATAATTTCAAAAATTATATTTTTCACCCTTTTTCACTAAAAAGATTATATTTTAATATTTTTAACCACAAAACACTATTTATTGAATAAACAAGAAAATATTAAGGCAAAAAGCGCACTAATGACTCCACTTTCATAGAGTCATCAACTGTCAGTTGAATCCAACTCATGATGTGTTTGGCTGGTCATTTGCTTCTCCAATCGACTAGTTGGCTAGCTTCTCGGTTGACTTCTTAGTAAGGCATGTTCATGACTTACCGATTAGGCTTGTAGTCGGTTAGTCAGCCTATAAGCCTTTTGATAGATGCTCAAACTAGCTAGTTAGTGTGGCTTTTCTTGGTGTCTGGATGGGTCCCTCTTATCCTGTCCTCCCTACGACGATCTGTCCTTAACTAGGTCCCAACCTCCATACTTAGAATTGTCTATACTTTAGTCATCCACTCCTGGCCTTCTTAGAGTTTCATTATCATACCTAAGGTCTTATGTGTGTTTCCTACTACCATGCTCTGGGCTCCTAAGGCCAGATCTATCAAATCCACTATAATGAAACATGGTATCTCTAGATCCTAAAAAAAATGAAAAGAAGAATGCTAGTATTCTTAATTTTTTGGTCTTTATGAAAATATTTGGTCTATCTAAAGAAAAAATAAAAAATATAGGATCTTGATCTACTTCCTATGGCTAAATTATTGTAGAATTTTAATTTCAAAGACCTCCGATCCAAAGCTCTAACTTTTTTACTATGAAGATTGAGAAGGGTGAAGTTGAGAGTGATCAGGTTTATATATAGCTTATTAGGCTCAATGTCAACCTCTCATTTAGCGAGTAGTCCAATGGTCTAGTTAGGAAAGAGGTGTGATAGAATCAGACCAATAATTTATTAGATTTGGGAAGTCAAATTTGCCAATTGAATTTACTTTTTCTCCCAAACTTTGACTAGTCATAACCTCCTAATCGAGACTTTGATTAAGACATAAAATTAGGTGTTGGAAAGCTTACGACCCTACTATTACATAGTAAAAAGAAAATTAGGATAACTACACGGCATGGTCAGGATATCACAAGATTAGATACCATTACACCATCATACATAGGTGATTAGCTAAACCACCTACCAAATATGACCTAGGAGATTTAGGGGGATTGTGTTGGATGACAAAGTCACCTAGTACGTGTGGCCTATTTGATTAAGCCATGTCACCCTTCAAAAGTCAAGTGGGTGTAGTTAGCCCACAATCAACTTAGATTTAACTCAAAACAAGTCATTTATGGTAAGTTTCTTGAATTTATATCAAAATATATACTAATGACTCAAATTCATATTTATGGAAGGTCATTAATATATTAAATAATTTATATTAATAATTTAATAGTTAAATTATTTTATTAATTTAAATATTAATTAATAAGTATAAGTTATTTACAAGACTATCATTGGCAAAAATCTATAAATAGGTCATTTTTACTCAAAAAGGTATGCATAAGAAAACACTCAAACTCTCCAAATCCTCTTTGATTTTAGGTCATTCATACAAAAATTGACTTAAGTACCAGAGTGGATTCGACACTTCACAGTGTTGTTCATTCTGACATGTTTGCTAGTGACTTGAAGGATTAACGTGGCAAGAATGTGATGAATGTATATGTATATATAATAGAGATATAAAAAAGACATTAAACGAATGTGCTAGTGTAATGAGTGTACTAATGTAGACAGTTCAAACTATCAGTACAAATCCATCAATATGTAGAGTATTATTAGACTATAAGATCACTAAAAATGTTAAAGTATGGTTTAGCAATCTACTAAATAGTATACATCTTAGGATGTAAGGAGATTCAGTAACAAGAAGACAGTATTTACATAAAGTAGTAAATGAAATATATAAAGAGTTTATAAGAGAAGATAAAGTAAACCAATATACTAAAACAAGTAAACTATAAATAAATAAGGCTAAACAACATTTAACAAATATGGAAATATGCAATATGTGCTACATAAATTCTTTTATATATGAATATGAAATGTATTATCACATTATACCTAAAATATAATAACAATTAATAGGTAAATATTTTATCAAAAACTATCATGAACTCTATATAAAACTCTTGAAGAAAGTTGGAGAAATATGAATACTGTAACAGTACCAAATACTTTAGGAGGAAGAATAAAACTAAAATCTTAAATAATTTTACAATGTCAAAGAAGAAATAAATAAAATTTTAAAATATGTTATGATAGTAATAATTTTCGGATGCTAGGAAAGTATAGATGTAGTATAAAGCCTTACAAATAAAAATATAAATAATATAAAAGGTTCAAGAAACATAAATTCAGAAAACAAGATTTTTGTAAATATAAGAAAAGATATAGACAATAACCTTATAAGAAAATATATTTTAGAAGAAGAAAAGTATTTTCCATAGAGCAAGAAAACTTGTATATGTTGGATATGTAATGAGGAAGGTTATTATGTAAAATGAATATCCTAATAGGCTAACCCATAAAAGAGAATATAAGAAAAACTTAAAAATATTAGAACAAGCCTATAAGATGGAATTAGAACTCATAGAAGAATCAGACACTCATGAAACATAATCAATATACTTAATAAGTGAAACTGAAGAAGCAAAAATAGATTCGGAGGAAACATTTGAGGATGTAAAACCTATACAACATAACTTACATAAAAATAGGATGCAAATTCAAAGGATACAATATATACCATTTACATTAGATATTGGAGCCAGTATTTGTGTAGTAAGCAAATATGTATTTTCACAAAAAAAATGTTGGATTGCAACTTTAAGCGACTTGATAGTAAGAATAATAAATAATACAATAATTAACCTTATCAATATTAAAAAAGATATTGACATTATAATAGGAGGAAAAAAGTTTCATATCCCTACTATATATTAACAGGAAGCAAGAGTTGATTTTTTGATAAGAAATAACTTCATAAACATACATCAACCCTTTATACAATATATATATATACATAAGCTAAGTATAACAACATTAGAAGGAAAGATAATATATATTTCAAAGGCTAGAAATGCCAAGGAAGTGTCATAAAAAAAGTTCATTGAATAACATAAAAAGTGAAAAACATGGTGAGATGTATCAAAAACAGAAACCATATTTAGAAAATATAACAAAATTATAAGATGAATATGATTTAGAATTTAATAACTAGAAAAATCCATTATTAAAAGAAATACAAGAAGATAAAAGATTACTAGAAATAAGAAAATTACTTAAGACAATGAGCTTACTGAGTGCTCAAAATCACTTAATATATCGCGATTTTATTCATGTTAGATGATTAAATAGATTTATGTTTGCTTAATTTTAATATCATTTTAAACAATCCTATTTTTTTTGTAATTACAGATATGTTTTGTTGTTTTTTATGTACATTAGCTTCGAAAATATTTAATTGATCAAACACTTGAATAATATATCTAAAGGCTTCCATTACAACTTTGAAAGCTCAAAAGATAACATATGTAAAGTATTACATATTTTCCAATCCATGAAAAAAGATGTAGAAAGAAAATAAGGGATCCATTTGTTTAGAACAATATGGACCGTAACATGGAAGTTTTATGTGTTGTAGTGCGAGGTAAAAATATTGAGAAGTATGCATCTCATAGTTGATGTGGGAGAGGCATGAAAATGTTGCATGCCACAGCTTGAGTGTAGTGGATCGAGCTCTAAAAGTGTATAGGGTGTGTATACTATAACGTGAAAGAATTGTATGCCACAGTGCTAGTCATATCCATATTTTTCTCCTTTCCTACACCTATAAATTGGACCCTACTTCTCTTGTAAATGATATCCCATAGGTTCATTCTTAATTATTTCTTAGTCTCTTAAGCTTTCTTAGCATTCTTTTAGTAGTTTCAAGTTCTTCTCTCATTTGAGAGTTGAACAATTTTAGTTTATGTGATAACTTTAGTTTCAATTCAAGAAACATTATTGGAAGTTTTGTTTGGAGGTTTTCAAGAATAGGAAAGATACTGAGATTTTGTTGAGGTATATTTAAATATGTGTATCTAGCTATAAATAATATGAGATATTAGTAATGTTCTTAAACTTGTGAAATATGAAAGAGTTATTTACTTGTTTTCTGTTTGACATATAATATCTGCTATTAAAGTTTATATCTTTTAATATTATACTATTTCTGCTTCTGTTGTATAAATTGTTTAAGTGTTATAATGTTTTGTTCATTGTTAGTTAGGGTTTAGTTCTTTAGGAGTCTATACCTCTTTACCTTGATCATATACCGAGTCATCGACTTTTTCAATTGTATCAAAATTAGTACACCTTTTTAGGCTTACTCGCTTCAGGGTTGATTTTGTTAACTCGTGTGTTCACACACACACACACTTCTCTCTAACGAAGTAAGGAGAATGAGGTAATATAGGTAGACCTCTACTTTTCAATGGGCTGAATGATGCCTATTGGAAATCACAAATGAGGGCCTTTTATGGTCCTAAGGAGATCGAGTGTGGTTCCTTATTGAGAATGGGTGGATGTATCCAACCAAAACCTTACTTCATAACACTGTGATTCCTAAATCCATGAGTGATTGGACTAAAAATGAGAGTAAGAAATTTGAATGGAATAGAAAGGGACTATATGCAATCATCAAGGTTGTTTCGCCATATGAATTTTGAAGAATTCAGAGTTATACTTCTTCAAAACAAGCATGGGACATTTTGGAGACCACTTATAAAGGCAATTCAGTTATAAAAATATCTAGAATTCTAAAGTTGAATAGAGATTTTGCACTCTATATCATGCATGAGGATGAAACTTTTGACAAATTTTGTGCATGTTTTTCAAACATTATCAAGTGTTCCTACAACTTGGGTACACTTATAAATTGAGAAAATCATCGCTAGCCTATCCTATCATTTTCATGCCAAAGTTATCATGCTTAAGTCTAGGTACAAACTTGGTGAACTTACTCTTAATAAGTTAGTTGTTGACCTGTAAGTCTTCAAACTACATCATCTATTGCCAAGATGAGAGAAATCTTCTTCCTATAAGGGAAAAAGCATGACTCTCAAGACACCTAATGATAATGGTTTGAGAAAAAGGTGTTTTCCACAATTTTTGGTAATGATGAATTTGATCTTGATAAGGATGAAATGGCTCTACTTGACCAAATATGTAATAAATATTTTGTAAATGTGAAACCCTCTTCTGGGGGTATTGGAAAAGGTACCCTAAAGGCTCAAAATCTATAAAAGTTATTGATGACTAAGATAATGAATTTGAACCTAGTAAAGAGCACTTAATCAGAATCAAATGCTTCGAATGTAGGAAGTCTGATCATAGTGCAGTAAGTTGTTTTCAAAAACAAAATCACACTAATGAGAGTGCAATGGAGGTTGAGAATATTATTTCGAACATTATCGAGTAGTAATGATAAGGATGACATTAATTTTCTAGCTTTTGTTACTTTGGGTAGTACCTGTTATCCGACGACGACTACCTCGGATGTTCAAAAGGTTAAATTTGAAGTTGATGATGATGATGAGTGATGCTTATTTTCGCAAGTGTACGGATCGTTCAAGTAATCAAGTGTACAAAAGTACGGATATCGAACCCACAAGGAATGGCGTTTACTAAGTACCGAAATTGACTAACCCTAATTTTATTTGAAAACTGAATTGTTGAAATTGTTTTAAAAGCAAATTAACATAAAACTAAACGTAAATAACAAAATTTAATGTTGTTCACAAATGATTAAAAATGCTAAGGCATTTGATTTCGCTAAATCAATTCAATCCGATTTCAAGTCATGTTATATGAAAATCAAAGCTAAAAGTGATGGTTGAAAAACCCAAACTTATCTAATACTCTTTCTCAAGTTATATTAGAATTACTTATCTATGAAAACCAACTATATTTCTATGAAGATTTAATCACAAATAAGCACATTACGATTTATGGAATTTCTAGAATAACCACATACATCATGCATTAGGTGTCAAACTCGCATTCAACATACGGTATTTATCACAAGAAGCATTCATTACACATCTCCTCTCGGTCTCAATATAATGCAACAAATCATCTAAATCTTGATCAGAAATTTAAAAGCATTAAGCATGGAAATAAATACTCGAGTTGAAAACAATGAATTCATATAACCATAACAAAAGAAATCAGATTTCCTTGATTTAACTACATCATAGCCTTAGCAAAAACGAATTAGTTAATAACGGAAATAAGAACAACCATTATTTCAATTGAATCCATGAATAACAAATATGAATAAAATGCAGAATATGAAGGCTAAGGAGAAGAGATGAAAAACTCTAGAAGATGAAGACTTGGTAGCATCAATGGTAAAGATCCTTCAAGTTTCTCCAAAATTTCTTTCTCTCCTCCAAAACTGTCTTTGAATTCCCCTTTCTGCCGTCCCCTCCTTCTCCATCATAATGTATATATAGATCTAGGGTTTTGGAGGGCAATTTTGGAACAAAACAGCATAAAAAAAAGTGTTTTCGAACGAAACTCGCCGGCAGCGAAGTTATTCTCGCCGCGGCGAGATTTCTGGAAAACTTACGATTTCGGTTCCGCTAAATCTCGCCGGCGGCGGGATTATTGTGGCCGGCGGCGAGATGCACTTGGCCGTGACGATATGTATTTGGCCGGCGGCGATATGTACTTGGCCGTGGCGAGATTGCTTTGCCAAAATCTGTGCTCCTGCATGATTTTCAACATTTTCTCGATGGGTTTTTAACCGTGGCGGAATATTCTCGCCGGCGGCGAACTTCCAAATTTTTAAATTTTGTTTTCTTTTTATTTGCACTCAATCCCGGTCATTGAAATTTGTCCCAAACTTCTCCATAATTATGATTTTACCTGCAATTGCACTTTAAACATGAAATACCTAGGAAATGACATTTGTGGATTAAATAATAAAATAAAACGCAATTTTCACACAAATATCAACCTTTAAATCATATAAAAAATGCAATAATTTGACTCCTATCAATGAGCAAGATGAATTACTTGACTTCCATAATGCACTCTTGTTAGAGCACATTAAATCAAAAAAAACTAAGAAAAAGGCTTTTCATAGCTTGGATGAAAAGGAGTATGAGATAAGTGCTCTAAAGAAAACTTATGAGGAAAGGAAGTCCTCAATTGATGATCTCACTAACAGGTGTGAGGTCATTCAAAAGAGACATCTAGATTTGCAAGAAAAGTTTTACCCAAATCTTGAGAAGATGAGGATACTTGAGGAACAATTGAAGTATTCCACCTTTGATAAAGCTACTCCATTGTATGTCAATCATGATCCTTCCAATGATCAAAAAGATGATATTAAATAGTTGAAGAATCATATAATTTTCCTTGAAAGTGCCAAGGAGTATCTAACTTATGCTCTCACAAAGAAAGAAGTTTCAATTAAACATATGAATGAGAAGAACATAAGAGCATTATGACTTTTTGTCATCAACTTCATTGTATGGGCCATTTTGGTGGCAAAAAGATAGCATGTAAGATATTATAGTCTAGATTATTTTGGCCCACTCTTTTTAAAGATGCTCATATGTTTTGTGCACAATGTGATAGATGTCAAAGAACAGGCAACATAAGCAAAAGAGATGAATTACCTTTGACATCTAATTTAGTTGTTGAACTCTTTAATGTGTAGGGGATTGACTTTATGGGTCCTTTTCCCTCATCCAATGGTTTTCAATATATTTTGGTTGCTGTGCATTATGTATCCAAGTGGATAGAAGCTATCCCCACTAAAACCAATGATGCTAACGTTGTTGTAAAATTCTTGAAGGATTCAATATTTAGCAGGTTCAGAATGCCTAGAGTTATAATAAGTGATAAAGGTAGCCATTTTTGTAACAAAATCTTTGATGAAGTACTGAAAAAGTACAACATCACACATAGAGTAGCTACTCTATATCATCCTCAAACTTCTAATTTAGTGGAAGTAAGTAATAGGAAAATCAAGGGAACTTTGGAACGTACCATGAGTCCTCCAAGAAAGGATTGGGAAATCAAGTTGAATGATGCCTTATAGGCATACTGCATAGCTTAAAAACCACCCATTAGGATGAGCCCTTACCGATTAATCATTGGGAAAGTGTGCCACCTTCCCATTGAACTCGAACACAAGGTTTATTAGAAAATTAAAGAGCTGAACATGGATTTAGATAAAGCGGGAGAAAAATGGTTACTTCAGCTTAATGTGTTGGAAGAGATTAGGGAGGAGGCCTATGAAAATGAAAAATTATACAAAGAGCGTACTAAACGCTATCATGACAAAAGGCTAGTTCCTAAGTCCTTTCTTCCTGGAATAAAAGTTCTTTTATTTAACTCTTGTTTGAGATTGTTTCTAGGAAAATTGAGATCAAGATGGGATGGACCTTACACAATTGTCTAATTTTTTTTACATGGAGCGATAGAGTTATTGAATCCAAAGACACAAATGACTTTCAAATTCAATGGGCATTGTGTAAAGCCTTATTTAGAAGGAGAAAACAACATCGTTGATGTTGATTCCATACTAATAAATTGATCCTTAGCACCATGATGATGCGTCTTACTAATACATTAAACTAAGCGTTGGATGGGAGGCGACCCATCATTCTAGGTAATTTTTTTATTTGTTTTATTTTATTTATTTTGTTTATTTTAGTTCAATTTCATGTGAATAATTTTAGAATTATTAAAACTAAAAATATTTGTTGAGATGTTAGAAGTTCACAACGATCTGTCTGTGTGAACATTAATGATAAACATAATCGATACATCTGCATTTTTCCATCACTACTTGCATATCCTCATGAAATAGGTAACTTTTCTTCTCTTTTCTCTTAATCTTTAATTTATAATTATTACATTGAGGAAAATGTAAGTTCTAAGTTGGGGGTGGTGAAAAGTTACCATGCTTAATTTCAAATTTTTTAACAATTTTAGAATTTTTTATGTTCACATTTTCATTTCTATTGTGTTTGATTTTATTTTCTTTGTGTGGTTTAGTAAGTTTTAGAATTTTAGGATTAGTTTAAAAAAATATTTACAAAAATTTATCATTTCTTTAAATCAAATTTAAGTAAATAGTTAAGTCTTTTTGCATTGTTAGATTAATTTTTGAAAACATATCATGGAGTATATGATAATTAGTTAGTTTTTTCATGACTAGTATTTCTTGATAAGGTGTGAAAATTATATTAAACCCAAAATTGGTGTTTAGGAATCAAATAGTGGAGACTATCCTTGTGAGATATAATTTGAGCCTAATTTTTTTTTATTCTGAGTGAAATATATTTTTTCTACTCCAAACATATTTCTTATTTCTTCAAATTATTTGATAATCTCTATAGGACTTAGTATTGAATATCTAGATTTTTACATCCTAATGAAGTCTTATATATTTATTTTTCATTTGCTTAGATTAAATGATTTAAGTAGAAATTAATAGTGTATGTCTTTCTTCATTCATGCATGACTTCTATTAAAAAAGAGATATATCTAGGATTAGCTATACAAATACAAAATGAAAAACAAAATATTAACCACTCACCTTACCATATAAAAAAATGTGCAATCTGTACATGGGTCCACTCTAAAAAAATGCATTCTCTTATAAAAAAGAAGAAGAAGAAGAATATAAGAGAAAGAAAAAAAATAATAGAAAGAAAGAGAGAAAAGAAAAATGAATAGTATAATCTATATACTACGACAAAAAAAAGCCTAAACAGTTGTGAGAAATGGTTTAATACAAAAGAAAATATAAGGAGTAATTCCCTAAGAAGTCATTGCACATTCTAACATTTTCTAAAAGGAATATTACTTGATATTTTTATTTGATGAATTTGATTGATGCGTGAAAGTAATGTATAATATTTTATAAATCATTACATTTGATTCCTTTCATGAGATCAACATTAAAATAACATTTTGACCCTTTCTTCTTAATATATATGCGAATATATTAGTTCATTTCTATACATCAACTATTTTGCATATAAACTAGTATGAGTGTTTGAACCCATAGGATTCAGTGTTTTTGAGAGTATTGATTTGTGAGGAATAGATTCGAAACGAATTCGAATTTCTAACATTGAAAAATGGGTAAAATTAAATTGATACATTTTTTATATAAAATATGAAAATGATTTTCAACTAATTATTATAATAAAACATGAATGTTTAGGAAGTTGAAATAATCTATGCTTAAGATTTCAATTATGAAGTTTAAAAGAGATTATAAGCATGATATATTTTTGTACTTCACTTCTTTATTTTATGTTAGTCTTTTTATTTTATTTTAAATTTTAGTTAGCTTCTTATTTTATTTGTTTTCATTTTTTTTGTTAATGTTTGTGGGTATCATTTTTGAAAACCCTCACGAGACTTAAACTCGTCCACTAGGGAAACCTAAGGGTTTAAAGGCTTGTTGCATATGCTAAATGCAATCGTGTCAATCTACGAAAGTGATTTAGGATAGTTTAATTTTTAGTTTTTATTTTAGTTTTTATCGCTTCTCTTGCTAAAGGACTAGCAAGAAGCTAGTTGGAGGTTCTGATGAGTGCTTAAAAAGCACTAAAATTACCATGATTTAATGTACTTTAATTGATTAAATAGATTTATATTTCTATGAGTTTATCATATTTTTATATAAATTTATTTTTTTGAAATCATGGGTATTTTTTATTGTTTTTTAGGTATTTTAGTTCAAAAATAACTTAAAGACTTGAAGAAAAAAATACTGGAGGTAATATGTCACAAATATATTAAGAAAATAAATGAGAAAAAGTTAAAAAAATAGAAAAATTGGACAAAATGGGTCAAAAATGTCAAAAATACCAAAATTGCACGCATGGTCGCCCAATCACGTTGAGAAACGCACGCAACGAACCACACAATGATGATCATCCACCTATGCATCTGCCCCATCCACACGAACCAGCACACGCCTACACCGTGCAACATACGCGTTTGCACACTCCTCGCCATGTCCCACACGCGCCCGAGTATGCCAACCACCCGTCTGCCAAGATTTTTGCACCCCATACACGTACCAACTATCCAAACGTGTCCAAATTCAAATTTTGAAATATTTTCCCCCTTTTTTGGCCTTTTACTCATCTATAAAAGGAACCTCTTCCCCCATTCCAAAACACAAATTTTCTGAGCACTTTCTCTCTCTAGAAAGTATTCATTTTTTTTTAGTTTTTAAGTTCTTCTCTTTTTAAGAAGAATTAGTTATGTTTTTATAAATTTTTATTTTTTGATTTAATAAACAGATATACGAATCCGTTTGAAGGTTTTCCCACAATAGAATTAACATCGAACTGTTGTAAGGATTTTATTAAGGTATAATTAAAATGGATTCTTTACATTTATCTTTTTATATTTTATTCTTATAAGTTATATTTAATTTGTCTATGATTAAATTAACATGACTGGCTATTTGTAAATATGATATAATTATAATGTTGTTATGTTTGCGAAATATTAAATAGGTAAAACATTTACATAAAATAAATTGATTTTATTTTTATTCAAGATTTTATATTAAGGATGTTAGAGAGAAATACATTATTTTTCATTACAAACTTAAATCTGAAAATTAGATTTTAAGGTTTAATTATTCGGTCCAATTTAGAGTAGTGATCTTTTATTTGTTGGTACAATCACCTGGTAGTTTGAGTGAAACTCTATTTCAAAAGTTTTTTTATAAGAACTATTATTCGAAAATGTATTGACGACATATTTTCAGTATTGGTTTTAAAAATTGAAAGTTAGTACTTGAAAAATTAAATTCTTAGGTTTAATTTGGACACCTTGAATAAAGTCTAATTATTTGACTCTGCCTAAAGTTGTGATTAGATGGTTTGCAATTTTCTTAGAAGTAAAGCTCAAATTTAATATTTAATTAACTAATAGACCCCGCCTAAGAATATTAGTTAGTGAATATTAAACAAAAGAATTTGGGCTCCGACTAAAGACACTTTCATACCAAATGATTTGTGCACTTGTCTGAGTTTTAGAAATAATAAAACCATAAAGGTTTTTTTGCAAGATCGGTATTTGTAATGTCGGTCTTGTGGCTCATCATCAACTTTCTTGCTTCTTTCTTTGTTGGCACTCATGTTGTTTGAGTTGTGCCCCTATCTAAGCATATCTTGTGTTTCTGTGTTAAAACTTTTGCTTTTCTCACATACTTAAAAAGTTTTGGTAGCATCCCTTGTTTCTTCCTTCTCTTAGGGATGTTACCTTATGTTGTTCACTAGTTAGTCACTTTCTTCCTTTCTACTGACTAGTGATGATGTGAGTATTGTTATCTCTTCTTTTAGGCTTTGACTCATTCTAAGTCCATTTTTTTCATCTCACTTTTTTGTCTTTGTTTTGCGTTTTGTGAGACTGATGTCTTTTCTCTTTCGTAAATGTTTACATGTAAAATGAATTCTAGAGTGATCATGTTGTTATATGTTTGGCATGCATTTAACTTGAGTTAAACTATGGATATTTGACATGTGTATTCTTTGAGAGCATGTATAACTAAAATTTTCTTACTCATTTTATCATAAATACATCTATGCTCTTCACTTGCCATATCTTTGTGAATTTGTATGGTTATATTGAGAAGTTTGTGTGAATTTGTTGCTTTAATGATTTGTATTTCTTTAACAAGCTCTAAAATCCATATTTAGTGTCTCTCGAGACAAAATTCTATGTTCTTCTTGGTTAGAAAGAGGATTTAGGCCTTCCTTGAATCATTTGTTCCCTTCTTGCCACTATTACTCTTATATCCTTAGTGTCTCTTTTTTAAGACTTTATATAATCCCTTCATTTCTCTACTCCCAAATATTGAATTAGCCCAAATATTTATTCCCACTTACCTTTTGCACCCTTTCTTGAGCTTGTTTGTTCAAGTTTGTCATTTTTCCCTCTTTGTTTCTAGAAAAGAGAAAATGGAATGAAAAAGGAAAAATGTTGAAATTGGATTGATGAATTTATAACAAAAAAATGGGAAAGATGGAGAAAGGAAAAATAAAAATAAGTCTTGAGATTTGTTTGTGGAAACAAAATGAAGGAGAAAAGAAAAGAAAAAATGAAAAGAAGATGAGTATGTTGAGGTAGTGTTGTATTAACATCTAAATTCTGTGTATTTTTCTCTCAACTTCATTAGTTGAATTTAGAGAAGTAAAGAGAAAAAACCCATATTTGAGGGAATAAGTGTCTTGGATATAGACTTATCTATTTGGTTGGATCAAAATAGGTATGTTCAAGCCTAAATGTCTTCATTCCCTTACCTTTATCTTAGCCTGTCATTGCAATCTTTGAAAGACTTATTGATTTCTTCTTGGCTGGCACTTACATTAGTGGAGAGAGAGACTAATTATGAACATGTAAAGCTTTGTTCAACTTGAGTCTATATTTCAATTCACTTGATTCACATAAGCATACCATGATGGCATATAGAGTAAATAAATTTTGTTTATCACACACAATGCATGTCATTAAAATTTAGTCATACCCTTACTTGAATGCATCATGGATTAATGGACATGTGGATATTTATGTTGAATGTACTATTTATTCTTCATAGACCCTCTAATTTGTTGAACATACTTTGTTTGCGTCCCTCATTTTGTGTTTTTGTTGTCTACTGTATGTAAATGCTTCTGTATTAGTGGTGTTTGCGAGTAGAATGCATAACATGTTTATTGTATCGCATGCATATTTTTAGTGGGAAAGTTGTATATTTGTTTACTTTCTGTTATTTGTCCTATTTATGAATTTTCGTTATGATATAAATTCATATGGTGCTTTCATCTCTTTGATGGAATACAGTGTGAACCATGTATAAATAGGACTATTAGTATAACATGTTCTATGCATTGTATACAATCTCTAGTTTCATATGTTCATAGGATATGTGTTTGTTTCGTGTGTACATGTTACAAGTGTAGAATAAAGCTTTCAAGCTTCAAATGTGTTGCATGCAATAGTGTTGGATGAGTTGATAAAGGAAAATGGATGGAGCTCACAAGATGGATGCACTTGGTATAGGTGTGTCTTTTGGGTTTTGGTGCGTGTCACTATGTGGTTCATGGGAACAAACAACTTTATGACATCTTCATGAACTTCTCATGCCTGATAAGTTTATGTATCTAGTTATGCAGTGTTTTGACATGGATAGCCAAGAGGGGACAATATAAGTCCCATTGTATTTGTGTTTGTTTGTTGGCTTCTTGTGCACAAAACACGGTGTCTATTATTTTAATTAATTTTTTTTATCTTCCTTTGTGTAAGATTGGTTACTATGGATTAGTAATTCACACATAGATAGTTAGGTACACTTAGTATACAATTAGGTTTACACATACCATGGGGTTGGGTTTCATAGTATGCATGCTAGGTAGAGTACATTTTTACTTATGGTTTTTAGCATGTTTTGTGTGGCCGCATATGGATAGTACTCAACACATTTGGAAATAGAAAAAATACAACTTTTTATCACCTAGCCATCAAGCTCATCACCAACCTTTACGAGGTGGTTTGGAGATGGCTGGTAAGGTAGAAAAATCGAGCCCTAGAAATACCTCACTCATTTCTCTCTTCTTTATCTCTTGTTCATGAGGTGAAATTCTGCCAAAATACACACTAAGATCTATATCTAATTTTGAAAATTTTTTGGTGAGCTCATATTCGAGAGTGGATCATTTTTGTGAGTTTAGTAATAAAATTGTAATCTATATAAGTACGTGGTTTGGCTGTGTGTCTCTTGTACACGATTTGATAATAGTGATGGACTATATGTTCCATACGGTTGTGAGTTGATACACTTATTGTTAGTAATCATTGGTTTTCAATCACGACACATTGGGTAGTGTTGGCTATGAAGGATAGTTGGGTTCGAGTGTTGAACCAAAAAGTTGTGGAAGCAACAAGTGAAGAGCAATAATAGGTGGCTTGAATGGAGTTCTAAACTAAACTACCATAGAATGGAAAAGAATACTTAGATGTAAAAAAAATGAAAAAGTTTTTTATATCTATAATATCCTCAACATTTATTGTTAGAATAAACAATAAATTTTTTGGATATTTCTTGATAACTAATATTATAATAGATTACAAATAAGGAAGATTAATTAGATGGCAGCAGATGCTTAACCAATATAAATTTGATGTTAAATATCTACCAGGAAAAAGAATAGCTTGGCTGATGTTTTAACCAAAGAATTAGTTCTACTAATAATTTTTTCAATTGCATAAATGATGGATAATCTTGACATAGAAATCAAGATAAAAGCAAAGCAAATAAAAGTTTTAAAAGATCAACTAGAGATTTTATATCTCAAAAGGTCACTCTTATGTGAAAAACAAGAAGATTCCAGTACTTTAACAAAAAAAAGAGATTAAAATCTCAAAGGAAGAGGATAAAACCACAAAATTAATTAAAAAGAAAAGGATAACTCCCTAAAAGCTTTATGGTCAGATATATCATATGAAAAAGAGCTAAAGAAAAGAGTCAAGAAGAAAAAGGAAAAGTATTATGTTGTCAAGAACGAGCCAACCTCAGGAATATATAAGATATGTCCAAAACCAAATAGAGCAATTGCTGGATTCTCCAGTGTAATACATAAAGCATTTACTAATAGGATTGAAGCAAAAGGAAGTTTTTCTAATTAAAAAATCCCTAAGCTTCTCAGATCTAGGGATGTAGAAGCCAACTTATAAGGCAACTATGCACAAACACTACAAAACCAAACAAGTGAAAAAGGAAATATGATGATACTACAAAAACTACCAAGACTAATAATCTTCAGGGAAACAAATGATACATTTCTTATCCCCAAAGAAGAAAAGGAAAGACAAAGAAATATAAATTTAGACTAATGGCTAAATCTTTATAATTTAGCAAGAAAATAAAAAAAGATCAACTTGAAACCATGAAACTTTTTACAACAAAAAAAGTTCATACATCATGAAGAAAACCAATTACATGCAGCATATTCAACATTATTGAGGGAACATATCCAAAGCTTGTTTATCAATTATTTTATTATAGATTGATTACAAAATATTTACCCAAGTAACAATTTAATGGAGTTAAATTATTTTCTTGAACATTTTAAAAAAATCCATTATAATTTTTAGGAAAAGAGAAAAAGCAAATAATTGTTTAGTATTTTTAAGATTTTCCAGTAAGATATTGGATTAACATGGAGGAAAGCCTATCAGTCCTTATCATTTTATTAAAATAAGAATGATATCCTCAGCAAGAACAGTAGATTAACCCAGTGTTCTACCAAAAGAAGAGTTTGATGAAGAAGCTATTAACCACGAAAGAGTAGTAATGTTAAGTCAAATATATCATAAAATCAGAAAAATAGGAACATTCTATGAAATCAGGGTAAATTACTCCACATGCAAGGTCATAATGATCTTACATAGTAACTTAAATATAATTCAAGAAGTTATTGAAAAAATTGTAAATTATGAAACATTATTCAACTCATTGAATTAGATGTAGCTGAAGGAACCAAACATGAATTTTTCCACCTAGCAAACAAGCAAATTGAGAACCAAAAATGTCTTTATTGTATAAAGGACAAATAGGGATCCACATTTTTAGTATCTGGAGGAATGAAGAGATAAGATAAAATGTAATCCTTATTCGTTCACGTGTTTTTGTTTTATTAAATAAGTGTCAACCAAAATTTTCAAAGGAAACAAGGGATGAGATAAAATTTAATCTTTATCTATTCATGTGTCTTTGTTTTAGAAAAGGAAGGAAGAGATAAAGATAAGATGTAATCATTATCTTTCCGTATGTCTTTAGTATGGGTATGTAAAATAATTACTCTTGTATATATACAAGAGCTCTTGTATAAGGAAGAAGGGCATAACAAGTTCTAACCGTATAACCCAAACAACTATGTCTTCTTAGATAATGTCTAAGCAAACTTCTATGGAGTAAAGTTGCAGGAAACTAGGGTTGTAATAATCCTACTTTCTTAATGAATAAAATTTCTCTTTTTACAAAATATCAATATAATTCTTATATCTTAAACAGAAGTACAAATTTTATCCTTGGTTGCAGTTAATTTCCAGTCCACAAAGTGACGCATCTAGCAAAATAATTAATTATGATATTTGAAGTAGGGAAAGATTGAGGTGGACACATATTCATTAAAAATCAAAAAATTAATCAATATTTATTTGTTAAAAATATGTTAAATCAAAAACTTAATCGTAACAAAATTTTTTTTAATATCGAAACCATAGAAAAAATTCATTAT
This sequence comes from Hippophae gyantsensis, assembly GCA_030763125.1. Lineage (NCBI taxonomy): Eukaryota > Viridiplantae > Streptophyta > Magnoliopsida > Rosales > Elaeagnaceae > Hippophae > Hippophae gyantsensis. The sequence continues at coordinate 42,132,789 of CM061039.1, forward strand.
TGGAAAGTTAACGCCGTTAATTTTCAAAGGGTATTAATGATATTAACTTAAAAGTTGAGGATTTTAGAATTCTTTTTATAAAAATCAAGAACATAGGTTAAAATATGAAAGTTTATAAAATATGGATCTCATTAACCTAGGGGGGGTGAATAGATTATTTTTAATTTTTATCAATTTATAATTTGATAACCTAAACAAAACAGTCAGACATGCAATCGTGTGTAAGAGTAAAACTATGGCCTAAGAGGAAAATCATCAGTCCACTGGACCATCTAACTTTCCACTATGAAAATCAAATGTTCAAGAACAAACTCGGTGTTATGCTACCCTCCCTAGGATACCGCCATAATGTACTTTACTTACGAGCCCTACTCTATTTTCACAGTTTTTAATATTAGCATGAGCGGTTTCCAGACCAACGTTCTAATAAGTTTCCCTCCAATCAGATCGTTCACAAATCAACTGCAAAAAGATTAGTACAAAAAAACACAAGTGCCTGTATGTGTTCTAGAACGGATTTAATAATGAATAATACTAATTAGATGATTTAAAACAAATTTCATTTAAACCAAATCAACTAGAATATTCTAGAGCAAAAAAATTACGCATAATTTTAATAAAAATAATTTCTTTAAAATTTAATAATTACATCAAATAATTATGATTATTCATAAAATTATTTAATCTAAATACCTAAAAATCTAATCAGAATAATTAAATTAATTAATATAAATAAAATATATATATATATTAATTACCTTTTCTCACTTTCTAGGTAACTTCCGATATATATATATATATATATATATATATATATATATATATATTAATTACTTTCATCACTTCTTGCTTACCTTTCAATATATATATTAATTACCTTCGTCACTTCCTGCGTACCTTTTCTCACTTCCTATATGATTCACTTCCCTGTCGCCACCATTTTTTTCCTTCTATTCGGCTACTTCAAGGTTTCTTTTTTTTTTTTCCAGCAGCTTGTAATGTTTCAGCACACAACCTTTAACCCTAACCTTATGTGTATTTATATAGATAATAACAATGACCTAGGCTTAAATGCATTTTAGGTTTAATTTTTCAAAATCTATTAAAAAAAACCTTAATATTATAAAAAAAATCATTTCTTAAGACACATTATAAAAATATTTAATTAATAATTTCATAAATTAATTAAAGTTTAAATAAATATTTTAGCAAAAAATATAATTTCACATTTATGAAAATGTGTTATTAAATGCATGAATGCAACCCTATGTATCATAGTTATAAAAGACATACCTGAAGTACGAATATCTTGAACTTGAGCATTTATTCAACTTTTCTTCATAGACTTGATAATAGGCCTAAAAACAAGTTTATAGGTAAATATTTTGTCCACGAAAATAGCCAACACTCAGAGTTCTTACAAACTCCCCCTTTGGCATATTCGCGTGTCAAAACCTCTTACTCACTACATGACACTTATAAAAATAAGATATAAATACAATGATATCCCAGACTCCATAGTAGAACTATCTTCTAGTCCAGTGAATTCATCTTCATTGTAACTTGACAAGCTTGTAAGTAACTGAAATGATATTGACAAAGCATAGGACAACTTGGCATGAAAGCCTTATTGTATATTAATTCAATTTACATAGAAATAAGCGAAGTGTAAAGAATAGTCATATAGTATGCATTCATATCAATCAAGCTTAATTAAATATGTTCTCCCCCTATATGCATAACAAAATAAAAACATGAAAGTAAAACACATTTTTCTCTCCCCTTTTTTGACATACGAAGAGTACAAAGCATTAGAACACCTTCTAAAGATATATCAATGTAAAATTAGAGTAATGCAAAAGTGCAATGTGCTATAAACTCCCCCTAAGTTCTATGACTTTCTAACTTAGAAACCAATTAAAAATGTAATAAATGAAAAGAGGATGTAAATGAAAAAAATCTGAGTTTTTTTTAATTTGTATAAATAGCCATATATGGTATTAAACTCATGTAATCACAAACAAGCACATAACCAATTGAGAACTCACTAATTTTTAACTCAATTTTTGATTATTTATTATATAAATAAATAAGTAGAGTAGAAGAGTCACGTAAGCACATATAATGACATATTGACATTTACTTGAAGTAGTATATATGTTTAAACTCCACAAATATGTCAATTAATTCAACCTATCAAGAAAGACTAAAAAGAAAAAATATCACTTATCATGTAAAACCATAATCGAGTCTTCAATCTTAGAAAATAAAATATATCTACGAAAGGAGGACTTACTTTATATATATATGAGGTAAATGATATGTATCTCTATTGGCTCTTTATTTTTGTGCATTCAATGTACAAGATTTATAAGTAGTCATTTTTTGCGTAATCTTTCCTTTTTTTTTTTGCACAAGCCATAAACCTAGCATGATGATTTTCACACTAGTTGTGAGGTAGCTATCTCCGCTCACTGTAGTAGTTTCACACATCACAGTAGGTAGCCCTCTCAATACTAGGTGCCTCCATACATTAAAATTTTAGTAAGCAAAAGTAGAACTCAACACAATTTTACAATCAAGATTAGTTGAAGTCCTAGAGTCTTTCAAGAAAATTCATAAACTTCAAGCATAACATATATGTGTGTTTGTGAGTGTGTGAAGAAGTTTATGTCAACATCGATCATCACATGTATAAGAATATGTGTGTGCATAAGTAAAAATTGTATAATAATTTATACAATAAATATCAAAATGAGTTGAGTTACTAAAAATGAGATTATGTGTATGTAAGTATTAAATAAGTCGAATACCGTGTTGGCCAGACAAGGATGCTATTTTTTGTATTTTTATTTTTGGTAATAAAATTTGAAATTTAATTTGAGGGAGAAATTACCAAGGCACTTTTGAGATACTCAAATCTTTGAGTGTCTATGGCTTTAGTGAATATATTAGCTAGTTGTCTGTCAGTGGGTACAAACTCAAGTGTTACTATTTTCTCTTCAACTAATTCTCGAATAAAGTGATACCTAATGTAAATGTACTTAGTTCTAGAATGTTGAATTGGGTTCTTAGAAATACATATAGCACTAGAGTTATCACAATATAAGGGCATCATACCTTGTGGTTAACCGTAGTCCTTGAGCATGTTTTTCATCCAAAGAATTTGTGTGCAAGAGCTTCCTGTAGTAATGTATTCTGCTCCAGCTGTAGAGAGTGAGATAGAGTTATGATTTTTATTGTGCTAAGATACTAAGTTGTTTCCAACGTAGAAACAACCATATGTTATACTCTTCCTATCATCCTGGTTTCCTGCCCAATCGGCATCTGTAAAACCACTTACTTCACAAGTAGTGTCAGTAGTAAAATATAAACCATAATTACTTGTTCCTGAGATATACCTAATGATTCTCTTTACATTCTCTAAGTGTGATTACTTAGGGTCAGCTTGATAACGAGCACACACACCAACACTAAAACATATGTCAGACCTACTTATAGTGAGGTAAAGTAAACTACCTATCATATTCCTATAAAGGGTTTAATCAACACTTTTACCTTGAGTGTCCTTTGTAATTTTTGTGTTGGTACCTAAAGAAGTCCGTAATGGCTTGCTAATTTCAAGACCAAACCTTTTAACAAGGTTATAAGCGTACTTGGTTTGAGAAATAAATATATTATCATGAGATTGCTTGATTTGCAAACCAAGGAAGAAGGTCATTTCACCTACCATGGACATTTCAAACTCATTTGTCATAACATGCACAAAAGCATCCACTAGTGTACTAGATGTGGATCCAAAAACTATGTCATCCACATTTGAGCAATAAAGATATCATCACTACTCCTTTTAATGAATAAAGTCTTATCAATTCCCCCTCGAATAAATCTCTTGTTCAAAAAATAGTTGGTAAGTCTCTCATACCATGCTCGTGGAGCTTGTTTCAAACCATAAAGAGATTTTTTGAGTTTGTAAACATGATTTGGAAATTTCGGATCAACAAATCCTTTTGGTTGTTCAACGTATACCTCCTCATTCAGAAATCCATTCAAAAAGGCAGACTTAACATCCATTTGATATAATTTGAACTTCATGTGACAGGAAATGGCAAGTAAAATCCTAATTGACTCTAGTCTAGCTACAGGTGCAAATGTTTCATCAAAGTCAACTCCTTCTACTTACATGTAGCCTTGAGCTACCAACCTAGCCTTATTTCTACAATAATGTCATGCTCATCAGATTTATTTTTGAACACCCATTTTGTTCCAATAACATTTTTGTTTTTAGGCTTAGGTACTAATGCCCACACATGATTTCTTTCAAATTGAGCTAACTCATCATGTATGGCATTTATCCAAAATTCATCCCTAAGGGCTTTATTTACATTTTTTGGTTCAAATTGAGAAATATAGCATAAATGGGTTACCTCACTTATTTGTCTTCTTCTTGTTAGCATGCTTGCATTAGGATCTCCAATTATATTCTTAATAAGATGATTTTTTGAAGTTCGAGTTGGATTTATCATTGATGAGGTTGATGCTTCTTCCTTCTTTTATTCTCTTTCCTTTAAATCCTCTTCTTTTATTCTAGTTGTGTCACTGGTCATTGCTAATTGAGGTGTTGTGAAATTTTCTTCATTTCTAACGTCTTCACTTATAATCTACTTACCTCCATCATCTATAACGACATTTATGGATTCCATAACTACATTAGTTCTATAGTTGAAGACTCTATAGGCTCTACTATTTAGGGAATAACCAAGAAATATACCTTCATCACTTCTTGAATCAAACTTACCCAACTGTTCTCGATCTCTAAGTATATATCATTTACTTCAAAAAATATGAATGAATTTTAGATTGGGTTTTTTACCTCTCCATATCTCATAGGGAGTTTGGTTTGTACCTGGGCAAAGATAGATACGATTTATAATGTGACATGCAGTGTTTATAGCTTCAGTCCAAAAAATTTTGGAGACTCCCTTGACATGCAACATTACTCTTGCCATCTCTTAAAGTATCCTATTTTTCCTTTCGACTACTCCATTTTGTTGAGGTGTGATAGGAGCAAAGAATTCATGAAAGATACCACGTTCTTTGCAAAAGTCAGCATACTTGGTATTTTCAAACTCTTTTCCATGGGCTTTTCTTAGTCTCTTGATGGTTACTATTTTGTCACTTGCTTCAACCTGCACCCTTGTGCAATATGAGATGAAGAACTCAAAAGCATCTGACTTGTCTCTAAGAAAGTCTACCCACGTGTAGCAAGAAAAGTCATCTATTACGACTATGACATATTTCTTACCTATAATACTTTATGTTCTCATAGGACCCATAAGGTCAATATATATCAATTCCAATACTTTGTTTGTATTTATACTCTTGATCTTCTTATGAGCAATCCTAGTTTGTTTACTGATGGGCAGAACCGACATCATCGATCCTGCCAATACTTTGGTTTTATATTTATAACACTCTCGCAAGTGCACGAATCATTTCGTAGAAAATGATAAGTATACTCCCAAGGTCGATCTAAGGAATAAATATATGTGGTTTTTAATTTATTATTCAAACTTTTAAAAACAAAATTAAATCATAAACATCCTGTCACGATATTTAGGTTTTTGTGTTTTGTTAACCTAATAACATAAAAATAAACATAGATACAGATTCAATAAACATTTATGCAAATTTTATCTTTTATAATAGTGGAGTATTTATGGATATAATAACTAAGTTAATTATGCTTGCTCATATTATTTAGGTTATTAAAGATATAAATTAATATTTATTGATTCTCTATTTTTTATATGAATACTACATTTGGTGGGGTTAGATATTCTTTGTTAACTAAACAAATCAATTAATACCTATGGGTAGGGTTGATAACTAATTTGGTTAATTAAATTAATTCTTGTTCCTAAGAGATTGAAAATGAACCATTTAAATGCCACCTTTGGTAGGGTTAGACAGTTTAAACTTTATTCAAGGTGTCCAAATTAACCTAAGAATTTAGTTATCTGAGTACTAACTTTTAAGTTTTAAAACTACTACTGAAAACATGTTGTCAATACATTTTTAGATAATAATTCTTATAAAAACTTTTGAAATAGAGCTCCACTCTAACTACCAGGCGATTGTACCAACAAATAAAAGAACACTACTCTAAATCAGACCGGATAACTAAACCTTAAAATCTAATTTTCAGATTTAAGTTTGTAATGAAAAATAATATATTTCTCTCTAATATTCTTAATATAAAATCTTGAATAAAAACAAAATCAATTCATTTTAGAAATTTTTTCTTATTTAATATTTCGCAAGCATAACAACGTTATTACTATATCATGTTTACAAACAACCAGCAAAGTTAAATTTAATCATAGACAAATTAAATATAACATGTAAGAATAAAGCATAAAAAATAACTGTAAGAAAATAAAATCCTTACAGTACTTTGATGCTAACTTTATTGCTGGAAAACCTCCAAACGGAATTTGCACTTCCATTTATTGAATCAAAAAGCAAATAAATTACAAAAACATAATTAGTTCTTCTCAAAAAGAGAAGAACTCTAAAATAAGAAAAACTAACTAAGAAAAAACTAAAAACTAAGAAATGGAGAGAAAGAAAGAGAGAAGAAGATGTGTTTTTAGGTATGATTTGAAGTAAAGAGAATGAGGGTATTTATAGGTGAGGAGAGGAAGAAAAAGTGGGTGAAAAAATGATTAAAAATGGAGAAAACGCGGAGTAGTGAATGATGATGTCATACTGCTGACATCATGGTGATGTGGGTCGAGGTCGCATGCGAGGATGGGGCAGATGGGCTCAGCGGCGCGCACGGACTAGGCGCAGATGAGCAGCGGTGCGCGCGGGACCGGGCGCTGTTGGGTGCGGCTGGGTCTTTAAGTTGACTTTTCCTCATTTATTTTATGAATATATTTGTGATGTATTGCCTCCAATATTCCTCTTTAAGTCTTTAAGTTACGTTTTTAAGCGAAAATACCTGAAAAATAATAAAAATACCCGTGATTCTGAAATAGACAGATTTATATAAATATATGATAAAATCATATAAATATATATATTTTTAATCAATTAATGTACATAAAATCATGATAATTTTAGTGCTTTTTGAGCACTCATCCATTAACATTGTAGCAAATATTGAGCTTAGACCTTTTTGGTTTACCCCACTAAGGGTGCGTTCTTCAATGGTCCAGTATCTTTTTGGCTTTATGATTGTTACACCATCTTTCGTTACCAAAGGTGGTTCCCAACCATCAAGAATAGCATCCCAGACTTTTTCATCTTGTTTGAGAAAGGCTTGCATACGAGCCTTTCAGTAAGGGTAATTAAACCCATCAAAGAGTATGGATCTAACAGATGACCCACCTTCTTTCATTTGGTCCATAAGTAAGTGTGTGTATCCCTAAGGATCAATCTCACTAAGTGTGTCTAGTGTCAGCTCTGATACCAATTGAAAGTTTATAAAATATGGACTTGATAAACCTAGAGGGGGTGAATAGGTTATTTTTAATTTTTATTAATTTATAATTTGATAACCTAAACAAAACGGTCAGGCATGCAATCGTGTGTAAGAGTAAAGTGTGGAAATAAAATAATACACGATATTTTTAGGTGGAAATAACCTAGGCTACAACCATAGCCTAAGAGGAAAACCACCGGTCCATCGGACCACCTAACTTTCCACTATGAAAATAAAATATTCAAGTACAAACTCGATCTTATGCTACCCTCCCTAGGATATCGCCCCAATGTACTTTACTTACAAATCCTTGCTCTATTTTCACAGTTTCCAATATTAGCGTGAACGGTTTCTAGACCAACGTTCTAATAAGCTCCCCGCCAATCAGATCGTTCACAAATCAACTGCAGAAAGATTAGCACAAAAAAACATGTGTGTGTTCTCTAGAACGAATTTAATAATGAATAATCCTAACTAGATGATTTAAAACAAATATCATTTAAAACAAATCAACTAGAATATTTTAGAGGAAAAACATTACGCATAATTTTAATAAAAATAATTTCTTTAAAATTTAATAATTAAATCAAATAATTATGATCGTTCATAAAATTATTTAATCTAAATATCTAAAAATCTAATAAAAAAGAATTAAATTAATTAATATAAATTAAAAATGTATATATATTAATTAACTTTTCTCACTTCCTGCGTACCTTTCAATATATATATTGATTACCTTCATCACTTCCTGCATACCTTTCCTGCATACCTTTCGATAATATATTAATTACCTTCATCACTTCCTGCGTACCTTTTCTCACTTCCTATTCCTATATGATTCACTTTCCTATCGCCATCGTTTTTTTCTTCTATTCGGCTACTTCAAGGTTTTTTTTCCAGAAGCTTGTAATTTTTCAACACAGAACCTTTACCCCTAACTATATGTGTATATATATATAGATAATAATAATGACCTAGGGTTAAATGCATTTTCATTAAAAACAAAAACCTAATATTATAAAAAAATCATTTCTTAAGATACATTATAAAAATATTTAATTAATAATTTTATAAATTAATTAAAGTTTAAATAAATATTTTAGCACAAAATATAATTTTATATTTATAAAAATGTGTTATTAAATGTATGAATATAATCTTATGTGTCGTAGTTATAAAAAATGTACATAAAATACAAATATCTTAAACTTAAGTATTTATTCGACTTTTATTCGTAGATTTAATAATAGGCTTAAAAATAAATTTACAGGTAAATATTTTGTCTATAAATATAGAACACTCATAATCCTTACAAAATATACTAAAAGTTAAAAAAGATGGGTGATAGCTCTAGCATAATAAAATAAGTAAACATCGTAAAAGTTAATATAATGCTTAATAAACTTCATAAGAGAATAGATTATACAAGTTCCATGTGACTTTGTATTATTATTAAACGTAATAGTCTGAAAATAACATTTAAATACCTTCAATAAATTATCTATTACTATCGGTTCACCATCTCACTTGTTTCACCTTTAACGTTAAATATACATTTTTTCTAAAACAAACTCTACTATAGTTATTTCTTTTACTATTAAATTCATAATTAATTAAACAATAATTAAATTAGTGAGATTAGATACTCGCATACTCATTAGTGCTAACTCCTATCATTTAATTCCATTTAATCAAGAATTTAATTTAAGACTAGTCAACATCGCCTACTTAATTCTAAAAAACTTCTTTTTGTCAAATATAACAATCTTGTTTATATACATATGAAAGAGGAATAATATTTCCCAGCGTTTCCGGTATTTTTAAAATCGTCGGACCGATTGACTGAAGGCTTTAAACGCGTTGGACAATCAGACTGATTGACTCAAGACTTTAAACGAAGTCGCCTCCACCCTTTTCGAATTTGTTTTTTTGAAGTTTTTTTATATGCGTGAAAATTTAATAAGATATTATAATTCCATTAATTATAAAAAAATATATTAAAAGTTTACAAATGAAAAAAAAATCAAAAATTGAGTAAGTCAATACATATGTGTAAATTTTTTGAGTTGTTATATATTTTTTAAATTAATTATTATTCATAAAATATAAATTTGGATAAGTTTGAATACATATCAATTAATTTAAAAACACATAGTAATTTAAAAAAATACGTACATTTATAATCTTCGCATAAATTGTGTGTGCAATGAATACGTAAATATACGTATTGTAACAAGTAATATAATTATAAGAAAAGATCGTTTCTACGGATATCATTTTATTATAAACTAATTTTTAAAACTAAAAAATATAAAAATTAATTTTTTGTGTTTTTATATTTTAAGAAAACAAAATTAAAGTAACTATAAGTAAATAACAATAATTAATTAAATCAAGTTTGTTAACTAAGAAGATATATGAGAAAATATGTAAGAATATTTAATCCCTCAAATTTCTAAACATGTGAATAACTAAAATCCCCCTAATATAATCAGTTAATTACATGATCAACTGAATCTAACTTAACATGTATTTATCTTTCAAGTAAACTATACAACATATAGTAATTAATCTAATCACACTCTCATGCCAATTAAATTAAATACTACTCATTAAGTTCATCAATTATGGATCACATACATAAGAATAATACATCTCTGTCTAGAAACTATGCATGTTATTTAATCAAGACAAAGAATTAAATAATTTTTTCAAATCTATTTAATTGTCTCTATAGATAAATTGTTGGCCAAACAATTAATAACATAAAAATTAGATTAAATAATATAATTAAATTATAATTATAATTGGGGTAAAATATTATATTATCATATGGTGAAAATTGGGTTCATAAGATCTCTAGATTAATAAATTAATTACACATAATTTTGTCCATAAAACTCATATTTTTCATAAAAAAAGACATAAAAATTGATAATGAAAAAATTTGAAAAAGAAATACAATCAATCTCTTGAATTATAGTACTAATTTTCTCTTGAATCTTCACCAAAATTATATCTCCTTTTGAATTTTTCTATTTTTCTTCCTTTTTAGCTCCAAAAACTGATCAAAATTATACTAATTGCATCTCCTTAGGGTTTATGGGGTGATTAGGGGCTTAAATATAGTTTAGGTGCAATCTAGACCATCAGATTAACTTCAGATCAAAGGTTGAGATCAAAAAAAGCAAAATTAATAATGCCAGCCTATCACAACATGACATGTGGCATAAGGAATTCATTGGGAGAATTAGAGTGTGACGCATGGTAAGGGAGATCGGTCCAAATAAACGCATACTAAGTCAATGCTATGTGATACAACGTGATTCATGGTAACGGATGGTATGACGCATGGGTGGTATGGCTGAACTAGTTGATTGGTGACACATGGCATAAAGGTTTGACTGCATTTCAAACTCGGATTGAACCCTGTGTTGACACGTGCCACACAGAATTTTTCTCCTCACATGCGGCGATCTACAATTTATTGTCCCTACTTGCATGGCATCCGTGTGGCTTACCCAGTCAGCTCCTCTGCTTATGTGGCAAGCCACGTGGTAGCTTTTGATTGGTCATGCATTAAAAATTCATAAAAACCCATAAAAATTCTAAAAAATCCCAAAAATTCAAGAAATTATATTATCACCCATTTTCACTAAAAAGTTATATTTTAATATTTTTAGCTCCAAAAATAATATTTATTAAATAAAAAAAGTAAATACTAAGTAAAAAAGTGCACTAATGACTCTACTTATATAGAGTCATCAATTTGCGTTCATGTGTTCTATTTTTAACCTATTTTTCATTTTTGCATTCACATGCCTTTTTATTGTGTGATTATGAGGGAAAAAAAGGTTTGGTACTTTAGTGTTATTCTTATTAAACAAAAGGTACACAATTGGACCCATATTATCAAACTATGAAAATTTAAATTTACGATCTAATTAACCTAGATGAGATAAATAGGTAATGTTTTGAATTATGAATAATTAAAAATTCATAAGCGATCATCTATGCAATTAAGTATAATTAATATAAAGCAGGAATAAATAAGAACTTGACACACAATATTTTAGATGGAAATAACTTAGACTACAACAATGACCTAAGAGAAAAACCATCAATTCACCAGACCACTTGATTATCCATTGTGAAAACTTATTCGGTTACAAAGCCATGTCTTAAACTACCCTTTAAGACAAAGCGCCCAAAGTAATGTACTTATGATCACTTTTTTTCACAGTCTCTATAAGATAGGTGTATGGATCCGGACCAACGTTCCAATCTCTCGAGTCACATAAGCAATTGAACTCGTTCAACAAGAACCTAAAAAGTTAGCATAAATAGTACAAGTACAAAGTGTGTTCTAGAGCAGATTTAATAATAAAAAACCTTAGCTAGAAGATCCAAGAATAAATTAGTTAAATTAAATCATCTAGAAAACCCTAGAATGAAAGTTCAAATCACTGTATCATAAAAAAAATAGGCTTATTAATCAATCAAACATAACCACACAATGTTTGATAGATTAAGCCTAATAAAATATGATTAATTTTTTGTAAATCGTTTTGAGAGAAAAAGCACAAAACAATTGCTTCCTTATACAGTCCCTAAAATCAAGGAACTTTATGAATTGATCTTTAAAAAAATAGAATCTGTTGAAATTACTCATAATATAAGGAACAGAAGAGAGATAGATTTTTCATCTTTAAAAATTAAAAAAGTTACTAAAGCAGACTGCCATATTAATCTCTTTACAAGAGATAGGTTCAAAGATCGTAGGATGCAAGTAATTATGATTACTTTTATTACATTCACGCCTAGGATCATATATTCAGTTTAAAACTAAAGATTACTATGCCTTCCATGATTTCCATAACTAGTTTAGAAACTAGTTTTCATTTTTTGGACCAATGTGGGATATCTTAAAAATTTCTTTAAGACGTTTGAGTAGTTAAAGGAACTTAATCATAATCATGTAGCAAACACAGATCATGCACTAATGTTCTTCGTATCTTTATATAAAATTCCATGTATAATAAAATGGGATTATACAATAACATATATCATTTCCATGCCTCACATGGTGATCCTTTGCTTGTTGGTGAGATAAAACTCCTCTGGACACTTCTCAAGACTTTCAGATTATTGAACAATTTCAATCTTTAAAAACTATTCCTACTAAAGATAGTAAAGGAAAAATTGAATTGGATTCACTTGTTCAACAAAAAAAGATCATGGGGAAGAATGAGGATTACATTTCTAAAAAATTAGATAAATTATTTGCCTCAGTTTCTAGCAACTCTAGTGATGTAAAAATTCACCTAGAACCCTCAGAGAGTGATATCCAAGAAGAAAACTAAAAGTTAAAACAAGATAACCTCCACCACTTAAAAGTAGTCAAGGACTTATTTTAGACTGATCGACTCCACTTGCCTTAAAGGAATCTTATCAATGACACGTCTCCATCATATGGGCCAGACTTCACATGCCTATATAATCTTTACCTTAGAAAAGCTACATTATTAAAGATGTAAATTATTTTAATTTTATCTTTTAATGAGTTTGCTCAGCATATATAAAGGCCAAACTGCTTAAGTAGAAAGCATCGAAAAATTTATCTAGTTTTTTCTTCTTCTTGTAATACAAGTGTGTTCCTTTGTAATTTACTTGAGAACCTTAATAAAATGATCCTTTTGTTCTTCAATTATTTATATGTCAATATTTCCTAGTAGATCTTAGGCCAATTTGGTATCAGAGCCAACTAGGAAAAGATTAAGTAATAAAAGTAATAGAGAGAAGATTATATTAGTTCCATAAGGAATAAAAGACTTTGAGATGTTCAGAGACTTTGAATAGCAGTCACTACTAAGAAAGTATACTTCAAGTATTTAAGTATATTTTCTTACTAAAGAATCTTAATAAAATTATCCTTTTGTTCTTCAATTCTTTCTATAGCATGAGATTGAAAATATACAAGTATTTAAAGAATCCAAGGAAACGGATAATATGGAAATAAATAAACTGGTTAAACCAATCTCTATTTTTCAATCTAAAGCCTATTAACTTAGGAAATATTTTATTGATTTGCAATACGATGAGAAAATTCCAATGAAAGCTAAGTATAAAGTAAATGCTATCCATGAATGGAGCATAGATGGCTTATCAGAATATAAAATTATTCAAGATATTAATAATATACCTATATTTGCATCAGCAACAAAAGTACATCATACTCTTTATAAAATTGTAGCTCTAGCCTTAATTGCAGGCTTTGTTGGCCAGTTACAAGGCTGGTAGGACAACTATTTAAGCTTAGAAGAAAGAAATGCAATTGTAAACACCATTAAAATAGAAACAAATAATAATAGTGATATCTTGCAACAAGAAGATGCAGTTAACACATTAGTTTATACCATATTATTACATTTTGTAGGAAGTACACGAATAAAATTGGATCGTAACCATGAGCAACAAATAAATATAAGATTTCCAACACTATCCCATTTTAAATGGTATAAAGATGTCTTTCTTGCTAAAGTCTTAACAAGATAAGACTGTAATGGAGATTTCTAGAAAGATAAGTTTATTTTTGAACATACTACATTATTTGTGGATAATATTCATGCTTTCCTACGTTCAAAACATGGTGGTATAATACCATATGATCATTATACATATGGAGAAATAGAAGATGAATTAGTTGTAGAAGGTTTGGTGAGGTGTAATGATTTAAAGCTAAAATGCCAAATGGATAAAGAAAGACTTCAAGACAAAAGAGGTCTCAGAGATTTTTGTGAATAGTTTGACTATAATAATATTTTAAAAGTTTCCTCCCACAAGAGAATGAAACCAAACAAAAGGACATGGCCCAAACGATCATAATTCAAAAAATGGCCTATGTTGCAAACAAAATGGATTAAAAGGCCTATGTATAAAGCTAAAAATGTAGCCCTACTTAAAAATAAGCCAAAACCCCACTTCCTTCAAGTGTGGTGAAAGGGGTCATTACACCAATAATTTTAGAACCTAGTAAAAGATAAATGAGCTAGAAATAGATGAAAAACATAAAAAGAAATTATCTCAACTTATTTTAACAAACGAATTTGAAAAAGAATATCAAGACTACTTATATGAATCCTCATCCACTTCCTCTAAAACAGATATAGAATATGCGAATTAAATAATTACGAATACGATTAAAATGAATGGTTTGGATTTAAACATCCAAACCAATGAAGAAGATCTTATAGATAAAATTACAAATCTAGAAGAAAAGAAACAAGCCTTATCCAGGTATATATAGGTAACCAAAGACGGACCCTCTACAACTTCGTATAAAGGAAGGAAGGATTTAAAACAAAACCGTTGAAACCATGAACATCAATATTCACTCAATGAAGTCCTCAAAAGGATAAAAATAAATATATCAATAAAAAGGGAACCTACAATCAATGATTTAAAGAAAGAGATCAATCAAATAAAAAAAGATTTCAAAGATCTAAAAACTAGAGTTCAGATATTAGAACTCCAACAAAGAATTCAAACTCTTGCCTTCTTTGAAAACAAGATAGACAACAAAGTGACTTTGAAAATATTCTTGAAGAAATTCCTCTACCTCAAAAGCAAGATTTTGACAAAGAAATAACCTTACAATCTAATCAAACTAAATAGATTCCTGAAATGCAATTTATCAATAACTTAGACAAAGTAATCAACCATAAATGGTACTCAAAAGTTACTATTGTGATCAATGAGGAATACTTCTTTATAGTAGAAGCACTTATTGACTCAGGTGCAGATTTAAGTTGCATCAGTGAAAATATAGTACCTACTATGTATTTTCAAAAACTACGCATGTATTAAATATTGCTAATGGAAGGAGGATGCCAATAAAGTACAAATTATCAAATAAGATAGTTTGTTATAATGGTATCTATCTAGAAACCACTATCTTACTCAGCAAAGAATTATCTAGGATGTTTATCTTAGGAATTCCTTTTAAGTATGTTATTTGTTCAAAGTAACGAAAGAAGGAATAACCTCTAATCATAAAGGTCATGTTATAAATTTTAAATTTTCTAAAGAACCTCAATGGCATGAGATTAAGAATCTCAAAACCAAAGTAAATGAGAAAGAAAATTTCCTCTATTCCTTAAAGGAAGAAGTTGGGCATAAAACTACAAGAGATAAAATCATGTCAAGAAACATGCAACAAAGAATCAAATCTCTTAAAGAGAAGATTGAAAAAGAAAAATGTTTAGAGTTACCCAATGCTTTCTAGAAAAGAAAGAAGCATATGGTATAATTACCTTATGAACCATACTTTAAAGAGTCACACATATCTACCAAGGCTAGACCCATTCAAATGATTGAACGTCACCTAGAGATTTGGAAAAAGGAAAATGAAGATCTCTTAAAAAAGAAGCTAATAAGAAAATGCAACTCTCCTTGGTCTTGCCTTGCATTTTATATAGAAAACACAGTAGAATTGGAACGAGGTGTTCCTAGATTGGTCATAAACTATAAACCCTTAAATAAAATTTTAACATGGATTAGGTATACCATTCTTAACAAAAAAAGACTTATTAAATCATCTTTATCAAGCAATAGTCATCTCTAAATTTGATCTAAAAAGCAGTTACTAGCAAATCTAGATTGTAGAAAAGGATAGACACAAAATTGCTTTCGTTGTTCCTTTCAAGCATTATGAATGGAATGTCATGCCCTTTGGGCTTAAAAATACCCCCTTGAAATTTCAAAAATTATGAATGAGGTATTTAATCCTTACACTTGATTTTCAATAGTGTATATTGATGATGTATTGATTTTTTTCTAAATTAATAGATCAACATAGGAAGCATTTGAATATGTTCTTTACAATTGTTAAAGAAGCAGCCCTTGTCATTTATGCTAAAAAGATAAAACTATTTCAAACAGAGATAAAGATTTTAGGCCATAATATTGGTTAAGGATTTATCACCCCTAATAGATAGGTTAATAGTATTTGCTAAAAAATTTCCAGATGAGATAAAAGATAAAAGACAGCTATAGATATTTTTGGGCAGCCTTAATTATTTCGCAGATTTTTATAAAAATCTCCAACATGATGTTAAGCCTCTGTATGAAATATTAAAAAAGAACCCTTCATAATGGAGTCCAACTTGCACTATAACTATCAAGAAAATCAAGCTAAAAGCTAAAGAACTCCCATACTTATCCTTACCTCATCTTGATTCATTAAATATTATGGAAATTGATGCCTCTAATAGAGGATACAGAAGAATATTGAAGCAAAAAATTTCCATAAAAGAAACATTAGTTTGGTTCACTTTTGGAACATGGAAACCAGCCCAACATAAAAAAGGAAATTTTGACAATAGTTCTTTGTATCTCAAAAATTCCAAGACGATCTGCTCAACCAAAATTCTTACTAAGAATGGATTGTAGATCTACTAAATACATTCTTGAAAAGGATCTCAAAAAACTAGCCTTTAAACAAATATTTGATAAGTGACAAGCTATTATCTTAGTAATCGATTTAGATATCAAATTGATAAAAGGAGAAACAAATTCCTTACCAGATTTTATAATTGAAGAATATCTCTAGGGCTAAGAAAAGGGCCAAAGCCAAAGGAAACTATAAGAGGAGTGCATCACACTCTACATTAAGTAGCAATGTCTAGAGATCTCCTACCAAACTCCATAAAAGAGATGGGTTTAAAGAAATCTCAACCAAACACATTTTCTCAATAGAAAATGAAGACACTAACAAGACACCTGATTAGGTGGCCTCAATATACCTTATTAATAATTTACCTCCTTATACAATCCATAAAACTAGGGAATTTTTGAATTGATCTTAAAAGAAATAGAATCCATTCAAATTACTCATAATATGAGGAGCAAAAGTGAAATAGCCTTTTTAACTTTAAAAATTAAAAAAGTTGTTACTAAAGGAGACTTGCATATTAATCTCATTACAAGAGATAGGTTCAAAGAACGTAGAATGCAACCAACTAACTATGATTAAAGAAGAACATTGCAGAATAGAGTCCAACTTACACTATAGTTTTCAGGAAAATAAAGCTAAAAGCTCTCATACTTATCCTTACCACATCTTGATGCAATAAAGATTATGGAAACCAATGAATCTAACAAAGGATACGGAGGGAAAAATAATCTATAAAATAAACATTAGTTTGCTTCACTTCTGAAACATGGAAACCAACCCAACATTAAAAAGGAAATTTTGGCAATAGTTCCTTGCATCTCTAAATTCCAAGACAATCTGGTCAACAAAAAATTCTTACTAAGAATTGATTGTAGATTTGCTAAATATGTTCTTGAAAATAATGTCAAAAACCTAGCCTCTAAAATAATATTTTCTAGTTGGTAAGCTATTCTCTCGGTATTTGATTTTGATATCAAATTCATAAAAGAATAAATAAACTCCTTACCTGATTTTATGATCAGAGAATATTTCCAGGGCTATGAAGTGGGCCAAAGCCAAAGGAAACTACAAGAGGAGTGTATTGCACTCTCCATCAAGTAGTAGTGTATAAAGATCTCCTTCTTAACTCCCTAAAATGGATAGGTTTAAAGAAATCTCAACCAAACACATTTTCTTAATAGAAAAAGAAGAAGTTAATAAGACACCTAATGAGATATCCTTAATATACCTTACTAATAATTTACCTCATTATACAGTCCCTAAAACCAAGAAATTTTATGAATTGATCTTAAAAAAACAGAATATGTTGAAATTACTCATATTATGAGGAGCAAAAGAGAAATAGCCTTTTCAACTTTAAAAAGTAAAAAAGTTGTTACTAAAGTAGACACACATGTTAATCTCTTAAAAAGAGATAGGTTCAAAGACTGTATGATGCAACCAACTACCTACGATTACTTTGATTACTTCCATGCCTGGGGCCAAGCCTTCTTTTATCAAAATTCAAAAAGGCTTATACATGGTATATTCAGTTTAAAACTAAAGATTACTATGCAAGTCATGATTTCCCTAAGTGGTTCAAAAATTGGTTTTTATTTTTTGGACCAATATGGGATATCTTCGCTGAAAATGTCTTAATGGAATTTGAACAATTCGAGAAAATTAATCGTAATCATGTAGCAGACACAGATTATGCATTAATGTTTTTCATATCTTTATATAAAATTCCATGAATAATAAAATAGGATTATAAATAACATATTATGAATCATTTTAATGCCTCACACGGTGGCCCTTTGCTCATTGGTGGGATAAAACTCCTCTCAACACCTCTCAGGACTTTCAGATTATTAAACTATTTGAATCTTTAAAAACTATTCCTACTAAAGACAATAAAAGAAAAACTAAATTGGATTCACTTGTTCAACAATTAAATATCAGGGAGAAGAACGAGGATTTCATTTCTAAAATATTAGAAAAATTATTTGCCTCAGTTTCTAGCAGTTCCAGTGATGAAAAACTAGATATAGAACCCTTAGAGAGTCATATTGAGAAAGATAACTAAAAGTTAAAACAAGATAACCTCCACTACTTAAAAGTAGACAAGATCCATTTGACTGCTTAACTTCACTTGCCTTAAAGGGATCTTATCAAGGACACCTCTTCAATATATAGGCCAAACTTCACATGCTTATAACATATTTACATCAACAAAGCCACTTCATTAATAATGTAAATTATTTTAATTTTGTCTTGTGATGAGTTGGCTCTACCTATATAAAGGCTAGACTACTCAAGTAGAAATCATCAAAAAATTTATCTAGTTTTCTCTCTAGTTTTTTCTTCTTCGTGTAATACAAATGTGTTCCTTTGTAATTTATTTATGAATCTTAATAAAATTCTCCTTCTATTCTTCATTTATTTCTATATCCATATATCCTGATAGATCCTAAAAAAGGAAGAAAATCCATACTTCCTAGTAGATCCTAACTAAAGATCCTATGTATAAAGCTAAAAAAGTAACTCCACCTAAAAATAAGCCAAACAAAACCCCACTTGCTAGAAGTGTATTAAAAGGGGTCATTGTAGCAATAATTGTATAACCCTAGCAAAAGATAAATGAGTTGGAAATTGATGAAAAGCTTACAAAGTAATTATCTCAGGTTCTTCTAATAGATGAATATAAAGAAGAAGATCAAGACTACTTATATAAATCCTTATCCACTTCCTCTAAAACAGAGGTAGAAGATTATGAATTAAATAATTGTGAATGTGATTATGATAAAGCCATTATTAAAATGAATGGTTTGGATTTAAACATCCTAACTAAGGAAGAAAATCTTATTTTAGATCTTGTAGATCAAATTACAAATCTAGAAAGAAAAGAAAGAAGCATTATCCAAGTATATAGAGGTAGCCAAAGAAGGACCCTCTACAACTTTGTATAAAGGAAGGAAGGATTTAAAACAAAACCTTCGAAATAATGAACAACAATATTCATTCAATGAAATACTCAAAAGGATAAAAGATACTTCAATAAAAAGGGAACATATAATCAATGATCTAAAGGAAGAGATCAATCAGACAAAAAAGGATTTCAAAGATCTAAAAACTAGAGTTCAGATATTAGAACTCCAAAAAATGATTCGAACTCTCACCTTCTTTGAAAACAAGATAGACAACAAAGAAGAAGACTTTGAAAATCTTCTAGAAGAAATTCCTCTACTTCAAAAGAAAGATGTTGACAAAGAAATAACCTTACAAGGTAATCAAACTGAACAGATTCCTAAAATGCAATTTATTAATATCCTAAACAAATTAATTAACCATAAATGGTACTCAAAAGTTAATATTGTGATCAATAAGGAATACTTCTTTACAGTAGAAGCCATTATTGACTCAGGTACATATTTATGACAGTTTGTAATAATAGTGCCTACCTGGAAACCACTTTATTACTTAGCAAAGAGTTATCTAGAATGGTTATTGATGAGTGCTTTATGAAAGAAGTCTTTATGTTGTATCTTCTCATCTATATACTCATATTTAGGTGGATTCCTCTCTCTTTATTGGACAATAGAAACTTTAGGTGGAAATCCTCTTTATGAACCAGAGTCAATTTTGTCTTCTCTCTCTTTCTTCCTATACATCCTCAAATCCATTTCATCAACAGTTTGTTCTATGGCATTAAAAAAAGGTGTGAAATCTAACTCTTCTTGAGACATGATTACAACTTATAAGATAAAATACCCCCAAATTTTTCTTTTTTTGAAATAGCACAGATTACTTTGGAACCACAATCAAAAACAATTTTGAAAGGGAAAATTAAAGAAAGGATTTCAACAATAAGAAAATGAAAGGAATTGGATAGAATTTTGAGTCAATTTCAAGCACAATCTTTATCCAAATAAGATTCCTAAAATTTTATGATTTATCTCCTTAAAAATAGAATATTTAATAAGATAGAGTTTTTAAGAAAGTGAACTCCTAAAATTTTGGGATTACTCTCCTTAAAAATAGGAATTTGAATAAGATAGAGTTTGTAAAAAATAAAACACTTAAAATTTAGGGATTATCTCCTTAAAAATAAGAATTTTTAATAAGATGAAATTGAGACTCAAAAAGACATCATAATCCAAAAAGAATTATAATTTGAGCCAAATTCTTATTGAACGTAGTTCAAGAATCATAATACACTAAAATTCTCACTCTTGCTTTTTTATTAGATCTTTTTTTATTTCTTTATCCTTTTTTCTCTCTTTTTTTTACTCTAGACCCTAAACTATCAAGAACAAGGAAGAATGATGGAAACAAGAAGAAACATATTTAAGAAATCAATGACTAATAAGAAACAAGATAACGAAATGAAAAAAAAGGATAGGATTAGTTCTTTTTTAATTTTTCTTTTACTCTGGTGGAAACAAAGTCAAAAATCTGAGAAATAATGCAAGGAAAGTTTTAAACTACGATACAAGAAAACAAGAAAAACTTAGAAATAAAGAAAACAAAAACTTAAAGAAAATAAAGGATAGAAATCTGATCTAGAAATATGCTATGATACAAAATGATGCAAACCCCAAAAAGACTAGCCTTGAAAACCTATAAGGAACAAAGAAATGTGAACCTAAATGACCTTAGCCTTGAAAACCCAACAACAAATTAAATATAATCGCCCCAAGAGACTAGAATATAGATTGTGGGATAAGAAATGCTACAAGGTTTCCCAAGTCTTGATAAGCTAATGAACCCCATAATATTTCCTAAGCCTTGATAAGTTCTTAAAATGTTTAATTAAGAATCAAAAGTAAAAGTTTCATAACTTTATTCATAATATCTTATCTCCATTCTCGTTATATAGGTTAAAAATAAAAATAAAAATAAACTAGTTAATAAGATAATTATAAAATCTTAAGTGATATTTGAAAATAAAATAATTCCTAGTTAATTAAATTCTAAAAGAATAGTTATTTTCTAGTCTACAAAGCATTAAATCCCAAAGAAAAATATCACCCAAGTGGTATTCATCTTTTTGCACATAATCAGCCAAATTTTCTGGCTTTTTATTGGTAGCCATTTTGGCATAGTAAAACTATGATTTGGAAACTTTGTATCTCTATAATGATTATAGCCTATTCTTTATTCTTTGTCAAAACATTTTTGTAAGGATTATGAGTGTTGGCTATTTTCATGAACAAAATGTTTACATGTAAACTTGTTTTTAAGTTTGCTATCAAGTCTATCAAGCAAAGTCAAAGAAACATAAAATTTTAGATAATCTTACTTCATGTATATCTTTTATAACTATGACACATAAGATTACACTCATGCATTTAATAGCACATGTTTATAGATTTGAGATTTTCCTGATGTGAAAATACTTATTTAAACTTGAGTCAATTTATAAAATTACCAATTAGCCATTACTTAAATGTTTTTCAATATTTTTAGGATGTGTCCTGAAAATAACATTTTATATTATTAAGGTTTTTTATGAGCTTTCAAAAATTTAACCCAATTAGGTTATCATTATCACCTATATATATACATACATAGTATAAAGGTTAAGGTGATTTTGAGAAAATGGCAAAAGCATTCGAAATAAAAAAAAGAACTAAGGTGGCGTTTGGTTCACAGAATGGAATCGGAATCGAAATTAGAATGAGAATGGAATGGAATGGAAAGGAAACAATGTTGTTTGGTTTGACCATTGGAATCAAAGAAAGAATCGGTATTACAGTGTTTGGTTTGCCACTGGAATGGAATGGAAAAAACTATAAATTACCTTAATACCCTTATATTCAGTAAAGTTTAAATAATATCATTTAATTATTATTTTTTCGTCAAACAAAATACATTATTGAAATCATTATTTTTCTAAATAATTATTACTTAAAAAGAAAATATATTATTAAAATTATTATTTTTCTAAATAGGGTTTAGGGTTTTGAGGTTTGGGATTTGGGATTTAGGATTTAGGATATAGGGATTTGGGATTTAGGGTTTAGGGTTTAAGTTTGTATTTGTGGGTTAAGGTTTAGGGTTAAAATTATTATTTTTCTAAATAGGGTTTAGGGTTTTAGGATTTGGGATTTTGGATTTAGGGTTTAGGGCTTAGGGTTTAGGGATTTAGGGTTTAGGGTTTTAGCATTTAGGGTTTAGGGTTTTGAGATTTAGGGTTTTGGGTTTTAGGATTTAGGGTTTTGGGTTTTAAGATTTAGGATTTTAGGATTTAGGGTTTAAGGTTTAGGGTTTGGGGATTTAGGGTTTAGGGTTTAAGGTTTTGGGATTTGGGATTTGAATTTAGGGTTATATTTAGGGTGGGGATAAAATTGGAAAACAAATTGAGATGGGAATGGAATCATGAAGGAATCATGATTCCTGAAGGGGGGAGAAGGAATTATGATTCCTTCTCTTTTGGGAATCAATTCCATTCTTGACTCATTTTTCAGCCCAACCAAACACACAAATGGAAGGAATCAATTCTAATTCTTTTCCATTCCCTCCAACCAAACACATCATAAGAGAAGCGGCGACAATGAAGGAGATTGTGGCTAATATATATTCATATATTTTAGAATGTGGGCTAAGATATGATATATAAGAATTAGAGATGAGAACTTAATTGCTGAGATAGAGAGAAGAGAATAAAGGTATAAAAGGGATAGGACTTACGAAAGGTAGCCGATAAAGGAAATAGAAAGAAGGTGTGAGAGGTAATAAATTAATAGTATCATAATTTTATATTTTAGTAATATTTGATTTTCTAAACTCTCATATCTATTATAATTGTTTAATATTTTATTTTCACATAGCTTCTTCTTTGTTATGATCTAGCATATTTAAAGTCAATAATTGTGTGTGAGATCATGATTATTTGATTGAATTATGAAAATTCAAATAAACTATTTTTATGGAACTTGTGATTAATCTCCTTGCTCTAGTATTTGCTAGTTGATTTTATTTAAGTGATATGTGTTTTGAATCATCTAGTTAGGATTATTCATTATTAAATCCATTCTAAAACATACATGGGAACTTGTATTTTTGTGCTAACCCTTTTGCAATTTATTTGAGAACGTATCTGATTGGTGGGAAGCTTATTGGAACATTGGTCTGGATACTACCCACGCTAATATTAGAAATTGTGAAAATAGGATAGGGGCTTATAAGTAAGTTACATTGGGACAGTATCCTATGGAGGATAGCATAAGATCGAGTTTGTAATTGAACATTGATTTTCATAGTGAAAAGTTATGTAGTTTAGTGGATCGGTGGTTTTCCTCTTAGGTCATAATTATAGCCTAGGTTTTTTCCACATTAAAATATCCTATGTTATTATTTTATTTCCGCACTTTATTCTTACACATGATTACATGCCTAGCTATTTTGTTTAGGTTATTAAATTATAAATTAATAAAAATTAAAAATAACCTATTCACTCCCTCTAGGTTAATTAGGTTCGTATTTTATAAACTTTCAATTGGTATCAGGGCTAACACTAGATACACTTAGTGTTGGTCCTAAGGATTTTTATTATGGATCATTTTATTGAGGGTTATAGCTCAAATGATGAGGAATTTGAATATTCTTTTCTCTCTAAATATAATGTTAAAAGTATTACAGAATTATTTTCTAAATGTCTTAGAGCCATAAAAGAGAATAATAGTTTAAATATAAAAATAGAAAAATTAAATGAACAACTTTAGGTGCATGAAACCTTTTCTAATAAATTAAAAGAATAGAATAATATTTTGTAAGAACAAAATAATTCTTTGAGTTTGTGTCTTATAAGTTTGAAAAAAGAAAATAATAAGCTTGATACAAATAATAAAAACAATTGCAAAGCTTAAAGAATCATATGAAGTAGTGGAGAGACATAGCATTGGAGCTCAACACTTTAGATAAAATCTTGAGCATTGGTAAGTCATATGATGATACACGTGACTTTGGTTAAGGATGAGAGTTTTACACCTTCAAAATCAAAGACCACATTTGTAAGGCCCTTAAACTCTACTCCTACTGTTACCAGTTATGCTTAAAAAACTATTGTACATATGGTAGAAAAAGTTGTTAAGTTTGTGCATATCTATCATTATTATGGTAGGAAAGATCATATAAGACCAAAATGTATATTTTTGATGAATGCTCTTAAACTTAATGATTCTTTCCATGCTTCACATGGTAAGAACCATAGGCATCATCCATCTATGCATGCTACATCATATTCAAGGATGAATGGAAATTATAATAACATGTTCAAAAATTATACTAGGAAGCATAAAATCTTAGGTTCAAAGAGGCAAGTAAAATTCAGTATTTTTAATACTAGGACTCATTATCATCATCATACTATGCATACGACATCTTCATTTGGGATGAATGAGAAAAGTATAGCTAAGTTCAAGAATATGCCTATGCTACCTAAGTTAGTTGAGTCTCGATCCAATGATATAGGGAAACTAAAATGTAAGAAAATTTGGGTTATGAAAGATATCTTTTTCTTGGTCACATGACTTCTTTTATTTTTTCATCTAGGTATTTTTATTATAGTACTTAAATAACCCTAGGTGAGCAATCTCTATTGTCTTTATTTTATTTATTAGTTAAACTTAAAAAATAAAGAAAGAGAGAGAATTAGAATCTTTATCTGGCCAACAACGTATTGGACTTATTCAACACTTACAAACATATAACCTTATTTTTAGTGAGTTAATTCATTTTGATGTTTATTGTATAAATTATTCTACAATTTTGACTTATGCATACACATATTCTTGTACATGTTATGATCAATATTGACATGAACTTATTCACACACTCAAGAACACACATATATGCTATGCTTGAACCTTATCAATTATCTTAAAAGACTTTAACTAATCTTAATTGTAAAATTGTGTTGAGTTATATTTCTTCCTTTTTAAAATTTTACCTTATGGAGGCAGCTAGTATTGAGAGGGCTACTTACTGTGATGTGTGAAGCTACCATAGTGAGCGAAGAGGGCTACCCTACAACTAGTAAAATCATACTAGGTTTATGGCTCATGCAAAAAAGAAGAAGGAAAGATTGTGCAAAGAGCGACTACATATAAAACTTGTTCTTGGAATGTACAAAAAGAAAAGGCCAATAAAGGTTAAAGAAAAAAATAAAAATAAAATCGTTTGCCTCATTTATAAAATAAAGATAAAAAATTTAAGTCCTTTTTTGATAGATATATTTTATTTTGTGAGATTGAAGATTCGATTATAATATTATATGATAGGTAATATTTTTTTTCTTTTGAGTCTTTCTTGATTGATCATAAATGAATTAACCAACATATTTGTGGAGTTTCAACATATATATTGCTTTTAAGTAAATGGTAACATGTTATTACATGTGCAAAGTGTGTGTGTGTGTGTGTGCGCCTCTTATACTCTACTTGCTTATTTATGCAATAGATAAGTTCTCGATTGGTTTTGTACTTGTTTGTGATTCAATAAATTTAATACCTTATATGACTATTTATGAAAATAACAAAAAAAGTCATTTTTTTACTCATTTACATCTTCTTCTTATTTATTAACTTTTTAATTGGTTTTTAAGTTAGGTAGTCATAGAATGTAGGGGGGTTTAAACCACATTCCACTTTTGCATTAATCTACTTTCATATCACTCTTTTATCTTTAGGGGAGTTTTAGTTCCATTGCTTTGTTCAATTCTTTGTCCTTCTCGTATGTCAAAGAAAGGGAGATTGTGTTTCACTTTCATGTTTTATTTTGTTATGCATATAGGGGGAGAATATATTTAGAGTAATAGTACTTTCCATAATTTTATCTTATGTTAAGCTTGATTGATATGAATGTATGCACTACATGATTATTCTTTAAACTTTTCTTATTTCTATGTAAAATGAACTAATGTACAATGAGGCTTTCAAGCCCAGTTGTCGTATGTTTTGTCTATATCATTTCAGTTACTTAGAAGCTTCTAAGTTACAACGAAGATGGATTCACCGGACCATAGAATAGTTCCACTATAGAGTATAGGGAAATAATTTATTTTCATGAGTTTCATACAGTGAGTGAGAAGTTTTGCTACACGAAAATGTCAAGGTGAGAGTTTGTAAGGATTATGAGTGTTGGCTATTTTCTTAAACAAAATATTTGCATGTAAACTTTTTTTAAGCTCCTTATCAAGTCTATCAAGTAAAGTCGAAGAAATTTCAGAATTTCGGATAGTTGTACTTTAGGTATATATTTTAAAACTATGACAGATAAAATTGTATTCATGCATTTAATAGCACATGTTCATAAATGTAAGATTTTTTCTAATACCATAATATTTATTTAAATTTAAATCAATTTATGAAATTATCAATTAGTCATTTATTAAATGTGTTTAAATATTTTTAGGATGTATCCTAAAAATAACCTTTTTAAATTATTAAAGATTTTTAATTAACTTTGAATAATTAAGTCCAAAATAATTTAACCCTTAGTTTATCATTATCACCTCTATATATATATATATAGTATAAGGGTTAAGGTTATTTAGAGCTGAAAAATGCAAAAGCAGTTAAAATACAAAAAAGAAAAAAAAACTAAGAGATGTAGCGACAGAGAAGAAGGTTGTAGTTAATATATATATATAACAGAGAGAAGACTTATGAAAGGCAGCTGACAGAGGAAATAGAAAGAAGGCTTGAGGTAATCAACTAATATTATCATAGTTTTTTTATTTTAGTAATATTTGATTTTCTAAACTCTCATATTTATTATTCTATTTTTTAATATTTTATCTTCGTATAGCTTTTTCTTTATTATGACCTAGCATATTTAGATTAAATAATTGTGTATGAAATCATGATTATTTGATTTAGTTATGAAAATTCAAAGAAACTATTTTTATGGAACTTTTGGTTAATCTGCTTATTATAGGATTTGCTAGTTGATTTGATTTAAATGATATATATTTTCATCTAGTTAAGATTATTCATTATTAAATCAACTCTAGAACACGTATGGGCACTTGTGTTTTTGTGCTAACCCTTTTGAAGTTGATTTGAGAATGTATTTGATTGGCAGATAACTTATTGGAACATTGGTCTGGATTCACTCACACTAATATTAGAAACTATGAAAATAGAGCAGGGGTTTGTCAGTAAGGTACATTGGGGTAGTATCCTAAGGAGGGTAGCATAAGATCAATTTTGTACTTGAACATTTGGTTTTTATAATGAAAAATTAGGTAGGCGAGTAGATAGATGGTCTTCCACTTAGGTCATAGTTGTAACTTAGGTTGTTTTCACTTAAAAATATCATGTATTATTCTTTTAATTTTGCATTTTATTCTTACACATGATTACATACCTAGTTGTTTTGTTTAGGTTATTAAATTATAAATTAATTAAAATTGAAAATAACCTATTTTCCTCTCTCTAGGTTAATTAGGTCCGTATTTTATAAACTTTCAATTTTAATTCACCTCATTTCAATATCGAATGACAAAGATATATTGAAAATATTGATAGTTGCTCATAAAATGTTTTTCAAGTAGGATTTATTTTTTAGCTTTTACTCAATGGCCCAAAGTTGGCCCAATACTTGTAGCATAAGTCTAAACAACTTGTAAATGATCAAATTAAGTGACTCTTTGAATAAGAAGCCTAATTGGAATGTGAGCCTTTGGTAATGCTTCTTAATTGTTATCACTTTGTTATTAGCTTAAACATGAATTTTCCTTGCATGATTGGATGATATTTATCATTAGTGTTTTCTTGTGCATTTTTGGTATAAGGATTAAAAAAAATTAATTCAATCCCAAGTGTATCCGACCTACTTTAAAGTAATCCTAAGTTTCTCATATTACGTATGTACCAATGATGTCCTTACAATGTTGAAAGAATTTACCTGTGAAATCAACCAACCCAATCCAGGATTAATCATGGGATCCATGTCAAAAACCATGGCATGCAAGCCATTAGAGATTGTGCTCTTTGTAGATTGTCGTTTTCCATAAAGGTGACCATGGAAAGCACAACTGACTTGATAAAGGTCAAATCTATAATTTTACCCATTAGAACTGAGAAGAGCTGCTCATAGTATTACAATATATGACTAGCTATCATTTTAGGATTTTGTTTAATCTCTCCATTTATTTTCAAATGAGTTAGAGGTTTTGAGCCTTTAAACGTTGAAGAAGTGGTGGAAAAAAGTAGAGTTTCTATCACCACTTTTCATCCATTTTAATCTGATATTTTCTGTAAGTCTTGTACTTTGTGTCTATGTGTTAGCTTCCTATGTGTAAAACCTATAGTCAGTTTATTTTACTTAGTGTTTTTGTCTTCCTTTGTGTAAGGTTGGTTACTAAGGATCAGTAATGCACATGCACACATAGTTAAAACACTATGATGGAAATCATGTGTGCACACATCACATGATTGGTTTTTTAGTATGCATACTTAGTGATGAATGGTAGATTTTGGCGCAATTTGAGTGGGGGTATTTATGAAAAATACTTGATAATTTTTGGATAAAAATTGAACTTTTTGACACCTTGACTAGGTCCTCCACAAGGGCCTCACGGAGCCCCTCGATGGACCTTGTGAGTTGGTCAATGAGGACCATTGGTAAGGTGGTATGTCCGTTGGTATTTCTTATATAAATCCCTTTTTTTTGTCTTCTCATCCATTCTTTATGTGCTAAAAGTTTGCCAAAATTTGCACTAAAATTTACATTTTTCTCATAAATTACTTTGTGAGTGTTTACGTATTTATACTATAGTGTCATAGGTAAAAGAGAGTGCTTGAGTGATGAGCTCTTATCTATTTTAATTTCTGTGTGAGACATAAAATTGTGAGATTGGATTGTATTGTTGTGGTGAGATTTCAATTGTTAGTTGTGTACGGTACGTGGATTGACTGTATATCCCATGTAGATAATTTGTGGTGCAAAGTGTTTCCTATAGTAGTGATTGGTTGTTTGTGATTGAAGGTAGTCCTTAGGGTTGATTTTTCTTTTCTCTTCACATTATTGTTATAAGATTTTTTGATCACACCACATTGGGTGGTATTGGCTTTGGAGGAAAGTCGAGTTCGTGTGCCGAATTAGGTTCTTGCAGAGGTAGCAATAAGTAGTTTAGAAAAGGTCCCGACTAACAGAGGTATTGGTGGTTTTATTTCAATCAGAATTGTTTCATTGCTTATTGAGTTGTTTGCTACCAAGTGATTACCATAAGCAACTCAAGGATGTTACCACATGATAGATTTTCTATATAGGTTTACCTCATTACATCGTTTTTTGTGCATGCTACTTTGATCTATTGGTACAATTTGAGTTTAAATCGTGTATGTTACAATATATTAGTGTTTAAACTCTAATTAAAATATCTTAATTGTCTTTAATTGCTTAAACTATGATTAAAACACTTTAATTATCTTTACTTGCTTCTACTTCTAAATAATATATCTGTTGATTAAATATTTTTGACTACCTAAGTATATTATTTACTGTTGCTATTATGTTTTGTTATTTTTTTTATCATTTTGTTTGTTGTAAATTAGGGATAAGTCCTTAAAGAGTTTGTATCGTATTACCCTATTTGTGTATTGGGTCATGGATTCTTTCATTTTCTCTTAAAAAATATCTTTAAATTACATTGAAAACATT
Source organism: Hippophae gyantsensis (assembly GCA_030763125.1). NCBI lineage: Eukaryota > Viridiplantae > Streptophyta > Magnoliopsida > Rosales > Elaeagnaceae > Hippophae > Hippophae gyantsensis. Next base: position 42,163,385 of record CM061039.1, read on the forward strand.
ATTTGACTAAAAAATTCTAATATAAATTTTTTAAAGATGTGACTAATTGTGATAGCTAAAACATACAATTCTTGATATATCATTATATGTACTACTATATCTAACAAATACGTAAGCAAAAATATAGGAAAAGATGAGTGCTTTTTTCATAATAGGTTTTCATTTTATCAATTATTCTTAGCATATAAAAGGACACAAGTTAGTTTAATTTTTATTTTTCTAAGTTATACAAATTTACAATTAGTTTTAAATATGAATAGACATTTTATCCACATATATCATATAATTATTATAAAGAAGTGAATTTGTACTTTCATATATAAATTACCTTCATAACCCTATAAATGACATTTCATATTTTGACTGATGAAGTCTACCCTAAGTATTAATGTATCTTGTCATATAACATAATCCAATTTATTATATTCAATGTAAAAATAATTGATTATATATATTAATTATATTTTAGTGGATGAATTAAAATAGAAAACAAAAATATTCATATAATTGATTATATATGAATAAATTTCAAATCTATAAAATCTCACTTAGTAAAAATTTAGAAAAGAAAAATCAAAAGACTCATTATCATTATAATAATTATCTATTATTATGGAACTAAAAACGAAAATCAAAAATCTTATAAATATATGTTAAATTTTAATTTATTTTCTAAATTATATTTAGTGTAAAAATAATTATATATATATTAATAATTATCTTTTCACTAAAGAATAAAAGTGAAAACCAAAAATATTCCTAAAATACTCGATTTTTATATGAAATATTTGATCATATGTGAAACAATTAATGAAATAGTCAATTAAAAAATTAGAAGACTTATAAATAGTATGATAATTTATTATTATATTATTAAAAAAGAAAATCAAATTTAAGTTAAATATGTACAAAATTAGCATACTTAAAAATTTCTACTGTTAGTATCAATGTATTTTCTCATATAACATAATTCAATTATAATTTAATTTTAGATAATTTATTTTTTAATTATATTTATTGTAAAAATAACTAATTATATGTATTAACTCATGATTATTATAATAATTATCTATTATTATAAAATTTAAATAAAAATAATTTTTTTAATAAATATGAGTTAAATTTATATTTATTTTTTAAATTATACTTAGTATAAAAATAATTGATTATATGTATTAATAACTATCTTTTACTAGAAGAATAAAAGAAAAAAATCAAAAGATTTTCAAAGTGTTTGATTCTTTTTAGGAAATATTTAATTATTTGTGAAACATTTAATTAAATTGACAATTAAAATGAAAATAATAAAACTCATCAACATCATAATAATTGTTTATTATTATAGAATTAAAAGAAATAATTAAAATTATCTTAAATATATGCTAAATTAGTATACGAAAAAGGATCTACCATAACTATTAGTGTATCTTTCCATATAACATAATATAATTATAATTTAATTTGAGTTAATTTATTTTTTAAATTATATTTATAGTAAAAGATAATTGATTACATATATTGATTGACATGAATTGTATGTAATGAGTAAGTAAGTATACGTATCGCAAAGAAATAATATAACGATAAGAAAATATTGTTCCCACAGAGATTATTTTCTTATCAACTAATTTTAAAATTAAAAAAAATAAAGACTAATTTTTATGTATTTTAAGAAAATAAAATTAAAATAACTAAAAATAAATAGTAGTAATTAATTAACTCAAAATTGGCAACTAAGAAGATATATGAGAAAATATATAAGAACACTTAATCTCCCAATTTTCTAATTAAATGAATTATTAAAATAATCAATATAACTACCAATCAATTACATGATCAATTAAATCTAACATAACATGTATTTCTCTCTCAAATAAACTATACATCGTATAGTAATTAACATAATCAATGTTAATTACAATGTTTACTACTGATTAAGTTCATCAATTATGAATCACATACATAGAAATCACATATCTCTACCTAGAAACTATGAATGTTATTTAATCAAGGCAAATAATTAAATAATTCTATCAAATTTATTTAATTATCTCTATAGATTAATTGTTTCGAAATAATTAATAGCAAAAAATCAAATTAAATAATATAATTAAATTGAAATTATAATTTGGGTAAAATTATTATATCATCACATGTAGAAAATTGGGCTCATAAGACTCCTAGATTAAAAATTAACTAGACATAAGTTTACTCATAAATCTCATATTTTTCAATAAGAAAGACATGAAAATTAATAAAAAAAACAATAAAAAGAAGAATAAATACAATCAATATTTTTAATTGTATTACCAATTTCCTCCTAAAGTTCACCAAATCGTATCTCCTTTTTAACTTTTTCTATATTTTACTTTCTTTTGGTACCAAAAATTGATAATTGTTTTGATAATTTTGACTCCTTTGGGTTTTTGAAGCAATTAAAGGGTTCAATTAGGCTCAAATAGAATCTAAAACGTCAGATTAGCTCAGATCAAAGCTAAGATAAAAAAAGAAAAATTAAATAGTGTTGTCTAATGAGATCATGACACGTGGCATGGAAGAAACATTGGACGAATCAACAGGTGACGTGTGTTGGGGTGGATTGGTTGTGGTCAATGCGTAGTAAATCAGTGACACATGGTGTGTTATTATTCATTGATCTGGATTGTGTGGCTCCCTAGTGGAATGAACGGATGAATCCTATGATGATGCGTGGCACCCTCATTGACTGCGTTGTAAAACTCAGAATGAATGCATATTGACAAATGGCAACGCCTACATCGCCTAATACACGTAGCATCACTATTAGCTCCCTTTTTCTTGCTTGGCATCCACGTGGTGATGACTGGTCAACTGTACACATGGTGCTCTCTGATTGGTTCCCTTTGCTTACGTGGCATCCACATGTTCTTTTTTTATTGGTCTTGCATTTAAAATTCATAAAATTCCAAAAAATTCTAAAAAATTGTTGAAAAAATATATTTTCATATTTTTTTACTAGAAAGTTCATATTTTAATATTTTTACTCCCAAAATTACTATTTATTGAATAAAATGAATAAATATTAAGCAAAAAAGTGCAATGATGATTCTACTTTCATAGAGTTATCATGTATTAATTATCTTTTAATTCGAGAATTAAAATAAAAAAAACCAACGACTCTAAAAATAATTGATTCTATGTGAATAAATTTATAGCTTATAATTTTTTTATTAAAATTTAAAAACAAAAAATTAAAGATTGATGATAGTTATAATAATTGCCTATTATTATGCAATTAAAATAGAAAACTAAAAGTCTCCTGAATATATAATAAATCTTAATCTATTTTTAAAATTATATTTAGTTTAAATATAATTGTGTATTAATATTTATCTTAATGAAGAATAAAGAATGAATCCAAAGATTCCTAAAATATTTTATTTTTTTATGAAATAATTGATTATACGTGAAAGAGTTAGTAAAATTGACAATTAAAAAGAAAACGATAAGACTCAAAAAATTATAATAATTATCGATCATTATAGAATTAAAAGAGAAAATTAAGTTTATACTAAATATGTGACAAATTAGTATGCTTAAAAAATCTATTGTAAGTATTATTGTATTTCCTTATGTTCATAATCAACTATAATTTACATTCAAAATTATATTAGTATTAAAAATAATTGATTATTATATCACTTATCTTTAAGTGTGAGAATTAAAAGGGAAAACCAAAAAACTTATACACTAATTGCTTCTATGTGAATAAGTTTAAAGTTAATAAATTTTCTTTTATTGAAAATTTAAAAAAGAAAAATCAAATCACTCATGATCATTGCAAAATTTGTCTATTATTATGGAATTAAAATAAAAAATCAAAATCTACTAAATATATATTAAATTTTAATTTATTATCGAAATTATATTTAGATTAAAAATAATTATGTATTAATAATTATCTTTCAGTTAATAAATTAAAAAGAAAAACCAAAAGACTTCTAAAATATTTAATTATATGTGAAAGAGTTAATAAAATTAACAATTATAAAGAAATTCAAAGGATCATGAACAATATAATAATTATCTATTACTACAGAATTAAAAGATAAAATCAAAATTCTCTTAAATTTGTACTAAATTAATATACTTAAAAAAATTACAATTCATAAAATGTGATTAAAAAATTATTAAAAGTGACATTATTTTTACTTGATTTTATAAGTTTAATGCATTCAAAATTTTAAAGATTTTAATATTTTTCACATATTCTTTTTCTAATTTTAAATGTGTAATGCTTTGAGGTATTCATGAGTACTTAAAAAGCACTAAAATTTCATGATTTATTTGCACTTAGATGTTATAAATAGATTTAAATATGCATGAATTTAACATTATTTAAAGCAAATCTTTGTGTTCAAAATCACAGATATATTTTGTTATTTTTTAGGTATTTTTGACTTCCATTTGATTAAATCTATAATACTTAAAAGAATAATAACTGAATCACTCATTTGAAATTTAGAAGATTAAAAAAATATTAAATGTAAGGCTTATATGTGATCCAACTAATTGGAAAGGAGAAAAACAAGCAAGGTGGGCTGTGACATGTAACAAAGTGGGCCACAATGTACTCCATTCTATTTAACATCAATTTTAAGTAGTTTGAGCTAAGTTACGGTAAAGAAATGTTATGCTGTGGTGCGATCCTTTTTGTTTGAAATCAAGCAAACCATTACATATTACGAGCCACGGTATGGATAAATGTGGGCCATAACATACAATGATATTTCCTTCATGATCCACTTTTCTTGCCAAGTCCAACTATTAATTCGTTCATTTCTCTTTAGGTTTTATCACATACATCAATTACTACTTATAGAAATCAGATAGAGATAAAATTCGTAGGTTCTATAATTTTTCTACAAAAATTTTTTTAGTTTTGTAATAGTTGTGATTCAATAAACAATAAAGGTAGATCTTTTTGGAACTTTTCCAAATCACATTTCATTACAAAAGTTATGTATACTAAATAATACATTGAGGTATATATTTTAGTTATATTCAATTATTTATAGATTCAATTTTTATGTAACTTTCTGAATGATGTTTTTATTTTACTAATTATTCATTAAATTTGAGCATGTGTGGCTGATTATTACTATTAGATGTTAGTTATCTTTTCATGTTTGTAAAAGATTAATTTAGAGAAATATTTTTCTAAAATAAATTGAGTTTATTTCTTCATTCAAGATTTCTACAAAGTTTATTTTTGTAGTAGATTTAAAATTCCTAAGTTAGGTTTTAGGATCTGATTTTGATACCTTGAATAAAAGTCTAAATTATGTGCTCCACCTAAAGTAGTGATTTAGATGGTTTGTTTTTTTTTCATAAAAGAAAAACATAATTTTATTTAATCAGATGATGATCCTTACCAAAAGGATATTAATTGGTTTTATTAATAAATAATCCAATCTCCAACTAAGTATATTTTCATACAAAAAAAAAAGAAGAATCATTAACCTTAATTTATATATTGAATAACCTAATTAATTTTAAGCAAGCTTGGTTAACAAACTAATAAATTTCACAAATTCTCCATTGAGAGTTAATTATTTACTTACCTAAATGTTTTTGAATGAAATCTATTTTTATCCTTTAATTTTATGTTATTAGTTTAGATTATTCAAAACCCACGTATCTTGACAAAATGTTTAGGTTTAAATTTTGTAGTTATTTTTAAGAGATTTGTTGAATTATTTAAAACCACGTAGTTCTTTTTTAGACTAATTTTAGAAGTATACTTATCACTTTTTACAAAGTGAGTCGTGCACTTGCAAACTATTTAATAAATACAAAATTTGAGCATCAAGTTTTTATACTATTAACAGGGAGGAATAATGTTTTAAATATTTGTTATTAAATTTTTTTTAAAACTTTTGTTTTGTAAATATTCATGAGTTGTTTAATTTAAAAAAAATCATCAATGTTTTTAAAAAAAATTGAAAAATCAAAAATCCAAAAAAATAATAATCTAAAAATAAAAATAAAAGTATATCCTAATTTATTTTTATTTTTATTATAATTATATTTTTATTTTGTTGACTTTAGTTATTAATTTATTTATTTGTTAACTTAATTTCATTTTAGTATTTTTGTATACTATTTTTATTTTATTATTTTAACTTAATTTAATTAATTAATTAATTTAATTACTAACTATATTCTTTTATTTTCTTTTGTTAATTATTTTGTTTAGTTTTTTTGTGTACTAATATTTCTTTTTTGTATAATGTATTTTATTAATTTTTGTATAGTAGTTTACTTATTTTATTATTAATTATTTATTTTTCTTTTTATTTGTTAGTTTTTAGGTACCTGGTTTATTTAGTTGTTATTTTTCTTTTCTTTTTGTTCATACTTCTCATGGTATTTATTTAAGTGTTATGTTCTATACTATCTTGATTTTTTTTAGTATACAAAAAGTAAGAGATCTTTGAGAAATAAACTCATATTTTTATTGTTAACATCTACAGAATGAAAACATTTTTCAAGAAAAGTTGGACATTGATACACCCATGAGGAGGCAGTACAATCTCAAAGTGTTAGTGGATGGGTGATAATGGAAAGATGCAGAAAATGATGAAGAAGTATGCAAGGCTAGTTATTGGAAATGCTATTCCTTTCATACAACTAGAAGAGGTTGTAAGGAATTATTCCATGTTGCCTTCATTTCACAATATCCCTAATGAAGACCCTTTAAATTTTATTAGAATTTTTTTGCTATTGTGCAAACATTTCCATTGTAGAGAATTGATTAAGACCATATTAGGATGACATGTTTTCCTTACACACTCAAGGTTAAAGCTAAGTCTTGGTTCATGACTCTACATTTAAGTTCGTTAGCTACTTGGGAAACAATTTACAACAAATTTATAGTTAGGTTATTTCCCATCAAAAGATTGTTGACTTGAGGGCAACGATAACAAAATTCTTCGAATTGGATGGAAATCCCTTCCATGAAGTATGGGATAGATTCAAACTTCTTTTGACTTCGTGCCTACACCATAGCTTTCCATTGCAGCTAAAAACTAGTTATTTTATGATAGATTGACACAACAGTGTCAATACACAATTGATATTGCTGCAAAAGGAGTTATGAGAGAAAAGACAACATAGAAACCTTATGAGCTATATGAGTTTTTGGTTACTAATTCCCAACAAAAGAGTGCTAGAGGAAGAAGAGTAAGGGTCAATTAAGTTGGCTCCGGGAATAAAATGGTCTTGCAACTTGAAATATTAACTAAGCAAGTGCTAACCCTCACAACCTAGAAAATGCCAAATCAAGAAGAATGTAGAGTTTATAGTAAATTTGGGCATAGTGTCAATGTTTGTTCTATTGTAGGTGATTCTAGTACATGTATCTTGGAGGAAGTTAATCTTATGCAAGAGTATCATTCCAACACATACAATCACCTCAACCTTTCATGAAAACCAAAGAATAACCCAATATATACCCAAAACCAAATACAAGGGCCCTATGTAAACCAAATTATTCAAGTTAGTAGGATACTCAAATCTTAAATAATCATAGGTTAGATTCCTTAGATGCTTAAGTAAAAATGGTTACAACTCAAGTTGTGCACCTAGTAAAGCATATGCAGAAATAGGAAAAAGGAAAGCAACCAAATTAAGTAGAACAAGAAAATGATGTTACAATGCCCCGAAGCGGTAAGGTAGTTAACAATATTTACCTAAAATTTATAATAATTTACAATCTAGTACAAGTAATAAAGAAGGTGAAAATTGTTGGACAATGTATTTAATTTAGAGAGAGAAAGTAGAGAGACATAATAAATATGCAGTAAATAAGGATGAGGCTTAGTATTGTATTGTATGTATTTATAGGGTAACATACACGTGAAAATCATTTAGAATTTTCATATAGACTTACAAGGATCAAATCTAAAATATGCATCCAATTAGCATAAATATGGTTCTCACCCTAACAGTACATATATGATAATTTTGTGTTTTAGAGTTTTTTTAATTTATTAATTATAATTCCTATGTTCTTAAGTTTTTTAGTTAATTTTAAGTTGTTAAATTATTATTTATTGTTAGTTTTGTAAGAAATTATATTTTTAGAGAAAATTAAACAATTTAAATTAAAAAAGGACTTAATTGTAAATAAAAAAAGTTGAAATTTTAATTTGAATTAAAAAGAGGACTTCAATGCAATTAACAAAAAATTGAATTTAAAATTGTTTTCTACGCAGAGAGGGAATCCCACACGCGGGGTGGAGTAATGCGCATCACTTACCATCAGATCATAAATTCAACGGTACAGATTAGGAGAGTGAGATACAAATGCTACGTGATAGAGTGGACGATATTTTCAACTACTTTTGCATCATTTTGTGCATAGAGTGGGGTCCACCTATCTACGCATTTGATTTTCCCTGAGACGAGTTCTCTGTTACCCATCATCAAATTAAATAATGAACGGTTCTGATTGTGCGTGTTGGCCATGCTCCACCCAAGAGAGTCACGAGTGGAGTCCAGTTGTTCTGCACAGCCCAACGCGTAGAATTCACCTGTGATGCAATCCACATATTCTATGTACGCCCTCGCGTCTTGTCCAATCTGAAGCCACCGCATGTCCGATTATCCTTTCAGTGAATCATAGGTTGCCACGTGTTGCGCGTAGTGTATAATAAAAATTCAGAAACATTTCTCTTGCCAATTTATTTTGCACAGTTTTTTTACTCCTTTTGGCACACGTGTTTGAGAAATATTTTGAGTGTATTTTTGAAGAGAAGGGAGGATATATTTGTGTTTGTTCTCTATCTCTAAAAAATAGAGAACACACAGAAGCCATTTTTTTGGTTTTTGTTGTTGTTATGTTAGGTAGAAATACAGAGAATAGAGACAACAAAGAAGAAGAAAAAGGGAGGAATTCCATTTTTTCATTGAGGAATTGTGAAAGAGTTTCTTCTAATCTTTTTTTCTTTAAATTTTATTTCTCTGAAATGTCTAAATATTTTTGTATTGTAATTTCAATATTTGCTATGAACTAAATTATTTGTTCTAGGGTTGCAATGTAGCTTAAATGATGAAACTTGAATTAATTATTTTTGAATGATTTGTGAGATGTTTTTAATTTGTTTCTTCTATTTGTGCTTAATGCTTTTGATTATTGGAAGATTAATCAATTGATCTATGAACCCTAATGAACTTGGAAAAGGAATTTTTGTGTTTTGGTCGTGGATAGAATAACACATATTTATATGGGATAGGAATATACGTTTATTATATGTGTAGCTATTGAGAAATTTGAGCTTAATGAATATTTGGTAAATTTAATTCTCATAGGAATATAGTGAATTATTTTAGCGAGATGTGTCTATTTGTTATCGGAAGAGACACGTGGATAAATTAGTAGTTCTTGGTTGACAAATTAAATGCGAAAACATAAATCAAGAGAAAATAATATGATTCAAGTGGATTAATTTGCTGAAATTGCAATCCTAGAGTTTTCTTCAAGTGTTAATTTCATATATTGTTATTTAAAATTAGTTTACTTAAACTCTATCCAACTATCGATTTTTTGGATAAAATTAGGTTGAAACAATTTTAGTACTTAACAAATATTAGTAACAATTCTCCATGGGCACGATATCTTATTTATCACTTATTACTTGTGACCATGTATACTTGCATGTTCATGTTCTCTTAAGAGACCAACAATATACTAATATGCTAATTGAAAAATACACATAGGACACATCTAAACATCAAGTCCTCACTCTTTTGATTCAGACATAAGATGGGGATGGAAGAGTATCCAACTTGTCCATTTCGTAGTTTTAGCTACTATGCATCACTTTCATACCCTAATGCTTGCATGTCTATTAGATCTTTGAATCTAAAACATCAAGTAAGAGATGAAAAGTATAAATAAGGGCCAACAATCCCATTGATGACATTTCCTTTTTCTTTCTATTAGATCATTTATGCATAAATTTCATTGTTTCTTCTCCCTAATTTTTTATGATGTTACCACCACTATTTTTATCTTCTACATGGATCTTATTTTTTCTAGCCCAATGGTAAGAATTTATTATCTACTTAAAATGACTTATGATAGTTTGAGTTTCTTCTTTTTAGATCAGATATGATAGATTCATTTTATTTCAGGTCAATTTACATATTACCTGACATCATTACTTATTATAATCAGGTACTTTCTTAACGAACTTGTCTCCATTTTTTTCAACTTTTTTTTATAGGTTAATCCCAAATTTTAGGATTCTTAAGTAGACATGGCATGTAAGCAACATAGGAACATCCCCAAAGTAGATATTTTCAAACATTGTGAGAACGGGGATGAGTCTTTAGGTTTTGAAGGATTTGGATTTCCATAAGCTTCGAGCTTGACTCTCGAGATGAGCTCATCGAACAACTTGAGAAAATTCCCAGATGTGACTATAGCCATACTTTTTCTAAGCAAAGCCTGTTGGTTGACTAACATTTCAATTTGTATACCTATTTTGACCAATATTATGGTTCCTCGAGTTTGGTGTAAGAAAATTCGATTTAGTAAAGGTAAAGGAAAGCCAAATTATAGGTCTAAGGGCTGGAGGTCCTTGCAAATTTAAATCAAAAGATGGGGCTAAGATAAGGGCTGCTTATGAAATTTTAGAGAATGTGTAAATCGAAATTCCCAGTTTGATAGCTCTTGACAGCAACATTCCACTAGTAGGTTGGACTGTTTTTCACGAGAAGCCACTTTTCTTGGGTCTACATTTCCCTCTTCCAGACTTTAATAGGGATTTCTTGAGGCAGACCTAGATAAGTCTTGGTTAGCTACTTCCTAACGTATGAAGGTATTTACTATGTATTACCTTGCTTGGAAAAGAGATCGGTGTGGCGATCAAGCTATCTGACTTCAATGAGGCATTCAATCTCAAACAAAATCCTTTAGATCCATGGCATATACACTTGTCATCTAAACAGGGCTAGGGGTGTGAATTTCATACTTCCAAACAACGATAGGAATTGGAAGTAGTTCCTTTTTTATGTTTCGATAGTTAGGAGTCTCAAGACGAAGGTAATCTGATATCTTCAGTCTAGGGCAACGTAAAATCTATTTTAAAAAGTTTGTGCTTTCATGTGTCCTCTTTAAGCAATGAGGCAAAGCACAGACTATCCAAGATACAAAATTTTTGGCCTAAACCATTCCCTTAGGACGAAATTTTGTTGGAGGCCAGATTAGCTACTTCTAGGATAATACCGATTAAGGTGGTTCATGAGCCACACTCTGTGCCAAAGAATAAAAGTTCAAAGCACAAGTTGAGTCCTCCTGAGTTGGGCTCTAATTTTGAGTTGATACCAGAAGCTCATGAATTTTTTAGGAATTCTATTTTCTTTTCAAGTTGTTGCTCGACTTATTATGATTTACTTATATTATGCATACATAGACCTTAGATCAATAGCTTTGGAAAGCCTACTATAATTTCACAACCACCTAGGCAACTCCTAAAGATATCTCCAAAACCAGATGGAAGAAATTTGTACCTGAGAACATGGGTGCAAAAGGGATGAGTTCCTAATATTCATCAATGTTCCCTATCTATGTTGGGTTGATCCCCATTTTGAGCTATACTCTGGTTTCTTCCACTACTCTTTCCACAACCTCTACGACTAAGGGAAAGTTCATGAATTTTATGGAATTTCCTAGCTTCAATAAGCCAATAATGGGTAACCCAGCTACTTAAGACGAGTTGATCAACTTGATACCGACAGGGTCGGGTAAACTCATGTTGGTCGACATGTGTAAGGAGTTCAATGCTTTTACACTGGCCAACCAAAAAGATCTGGATGTGAGTTTGCTCATGTAATTTTATTTTTGAATTTTTATCGTCAATTGGTCAAACAAGACCTTTTTCATTTATTTTCAAACCATTTTTTTAAAGTACAATTGATTTCCCTCATCCGTTATTACAAGCTATGGAAAATAGAGTGGATGAAAGTGGAGCTAAAAAAAGGAGAAGATGGATCACTTGGTCGCTCTCTCCAAAGTTATGACTCTACATGCTCAAAATGTTGAGCTAGCATGCCAACAAGAAGATGCCCTGAAGGCCAAGGATGAGTTTGATAGATCACTTCATGTACTTTATGAGGAATTCAAAAGGCTGAAAGTGGCTGAGAAGAAGGCCTATTAAGAGGTAGATGTGATAAAGGTGCAATCAATGGAGGTACTCTAAATAAATTTTAACAAGGCCATGGAGTCTTTCAAAGTGAAGGTTGCGGCTAAAGGGAGGGTTGGTGACTACTATGAGATTTTTGACTTTCATCCATCCTAACCTGAATCTCTTGAGATAGTGGTATAGGGCAATGATCAAGAGCCTGAAGGTGGTGATAAGGAGGAGATCAACTTGTTGTACTTCTAGCCTGGAAACAACCAGTAGTTCCATAGACTAGCATTGCTTCTTAATTTGTTCATGTAAATTTGTTTGTCTTTTTGTTTGGATGTTTTTTTTATGTAAGGAACAATTAGTGAATCTTTTTTGGCAATCTAATGAATATATTTTCTCATTATTCCATACATGTTGAAATTGAAATTTTTCTTTATATGCAAATGACAAAGTTTTCCCAATGTTGAGAAAATGCAAGGACATGTGAAACCTATTATTGGCTATAAAATTGTATGTATATTTCATTTAGAAAATGGGTTTGGAAACACTATCTCTTCTTTTATTCATAGTTTTCATGATTTTTTGCTCAATGATTATGGCAATAGATAGTTCATCATGTATTTAAGCTTGTTTTCTTAAAAGAGATAGCTCGAATCTTGAGAGAAAAGCAAAAAAAGTTAAGGATTGAGGTTGATGAGCATAAGGCATCCTTCAAACTCCTTAAGGATGAGGTTAGTGTTCTATATGCTTGACTTAAATAAAAGGAGCTCCTTCCTAATAAGACAATTAATACATTAACCAAACATGTCAAAGAGGAGACTCAATTGGCCAATACTTATCTGAGACGTTGGGAGGCCATGTTTTTGGTGGTGATGAGAATCACTCAGGGTCTCTAAAGACAACTCAAAAATCCCAACTTTTAGCTTTATGAGATTCAACAATGATTAACCCCATTTCTTAATGAGATTTTTCTACTTGTTCATCCTAAAGTGTTTAATAGGAATAGTCATTGGGAAGCCAAGTGTTTGAGGGGCCCTCATCGACTGCTATTTTTTTTAACTCTTAGTAAATGTAACTATGAGCTCATACTTTAATAAAATGAAATTTGTATTTTTGCTAGTATATGCTTGCCTAAAACTTGTATGTTTACCCATCTTAACATTTTCTCTCATTTCTAGACAATGTAATATATAAGCCCATTTATGGTGCTTTCTCGTTTTTAGTTTCTGGTTGTTTTTGTCTTTCTTGAGCCAGTATTTATGTTGGTTTTAAATGGTTTTTCTACTAGCTTTCCTAGACTCCCAAAATTTTTCTCGATTGATCTACCAAGTTCCTTACCTAGGTGATCAAACTCTTTAATCATGATATCCTCTTCGGCTTGAAGTTGGTACGATGTCAGCTTCCTAAGACTCCTAGGGTTTTATATGAGTGATCTACCTAGTTCCAGGCTTTTACCTGATTGATCTTCCTGGTTTCTTACATAGGTGATCGAATTCTCTTAATTGTATGCAATATGAAACAATTTTTTGTTATCAAAAGGTGGATCATTAAAGGTCAAATTGTATTACATAATTTATTTTTTGTCTTGTCGAGTACAATATTTACCTCAAAAGTGATATTTTTTTAGATGGAAAACATTCTAGCTAATTTCTTCAATGTGTGTGTTCATATTTGTTAGAATGTAAGCTCTATATTTTATAACTTAGGTGATTTGATATGGTCCTTCCCAGTTGGCTCCTACTTTCGCGACTAGTCACTCTTTTTTGTTTAGGAACATCTATTGTAGGAACTATTGCCCAATCGAAAAGGCTTTGAATTGGATAGAATTTTCAAAGTAACCTCCCACTTTTTTGGTCTTCCACCTAAATTCTCAACTTGTCACAGAGCTCTTCTGGTAACACCAAATCTAGAGATTTTTCAAAGTTATTCTCGAACTCTTCAATTATGGTGCACTAAGTGAGTGTGATTATTTTTGTCGGGATAACAACTTCCTTCCTATAGACAAGAAAGAATGGGGGTCTCATTTGTTGCGCCCCTCGTACTAGTTATAATGGCCCAATGTACTTGAGGTAGTTCTTTGACCCACTTTCCTTTTGTAGATTCGAGCTTCTTTTGAGTAAATAGAAAACTAATTTGTTTGACGATTCTTCTTGTGAGTTGGCTTGTAGGTAATATGGCAGAGAATGATAGAGCTTTACTCCATACTTTACAATAAATTCCTTTACTTTGCTACCAGCGAATTATTTTCTGTTGTTATTCACTATCTCTCTAGGAAGGCTAAAACAACACCCAATGTTCTTCAAAAAAAAACTAACAACCTCTTCCTCTCAAATTCAACTCAATGCTTTGGCCTCAATCCACTTGGTGAAATAGTTAGTTGCTACAAGCAAGAATTTCTTCTAGACAATTATGAATGGCATGGAGTCGACTATGTCTAACCCCTATTTGTAAAATGGCAAAGGGCTAACCACTCCAGTCATAAGTGTAGAGGGGGCATGTTTGAGCAGGTTTAAGCTTTGACATTTTTTACATAGTTGAGATTATTTTGCATTCTTTGCTAACATGGAAGGCTAGTAGTATTCTTGACACATGATTCTTTGTGATAATTTTCTACCACTATGGTGAGACTCATACTCACCCTCGTGAGTCTCATTGATGAGATTCGGGCTTGCTTCAACGGTGACACAAAGGAGTCTATAATGGTGTTTTTATGTATAGTTTTCTCTCTAACAAGAAATATCTTTTTGATTTTCCGACCATGGAGTGTGACTTCTTTTTGTCTTTGGGGAGAATCTCATCGGTATGATACCTAACAAGAGAGTTGAATTATGAGTTTGCTTGGTCCTCTACTTGGTTTATAACTCTCTTAACCACAGACGGGCAAGCTCTAAATAGGACTATAATTATGATCAACCATTGGTTCTTTATGTCATGTATGGAAGCAAGGGTTACCAATACGTCGTCATGATAGTCGTTGTTATGGGAAATTTGGTGAATCTTGACACTTCTTCAAAATGAACATTCATGTCTCGACATTTTTACGTATGTTCTTGTCTTTTCATCCTTTGCCTAAAAAATATTGGTGTATTAGTTGACCGCTAACCTTGATTCACTGAACAAATCAAGGTTATACATGCCCAAATTTGTAGCAATCATTACCCTAAAAGGGTTTACATATTCATTATGACAACACCAATTTTGGACCCCTTGAAATCACTAGATCCATTTACCAATGCTTTTCACATTTCCTCTTTATCCATTGTAATGGCACAATTGACGGACTCCAGGATGTGCTCCTATTTAGTGCATTCTCGAACAAAATATGCCACAACTTATGCCTTAACTGTCATTTGTGGTTGAATTTTTCTATCATACTTTCCTAGCTCAATGGATATTTGGGAAAGCCTTCTAGAAAATTTTGACCTGCTGAGAACATTCTTCAACGGGTATGTGGTAAAGACAATGATAGTGTAAGAACTAAAATAGTGTCTCAACTTGCGAGCTGCAACCATGAGTGCACACACCAACTTGTCAATCATCGGCTACCTTCCTTAGGCATCCATGAGAACTCGGTTGATGTAGTATATAGAGTGCTAGATCTTCTCCCTTTCTATCGATAACACAACACTGTCAGTTCGAGGAGTGATAGTGAGGTAAATATGCATCAACTCATCCACTAGCGAACTTAGAAGGATGGGAGGTAAACTAAGTTAGGATTTTATGTTATGAAAAGCATGTTCAAACTCTATATTCCAGAAGTACGAGGAATTCTTCCTTAAAAGTTTGAAAAGGGGGGTCATTTATCACTACACCTTGATATGAATCGATTTATTGTAGTGATTCATCCATTAATTTGTTGGATGCTCTTTAGGTTAGAGTGGGATTTCATATTTACTAGTACTTTGATCTTATCGATGTTCACATTGATTCACCAAGCAGAAATGAGATATCTTAAGAAGTTACATGATTTTACACTAAACACACAATTCCATAGATTCAACCTCATTTTATAATTCCTTGTCACTCCAAATACCTAGTAGAGATCGAAAACATGGCTCAAAGATTGCTTGGTTTTTATCATCATGTCATCTACATATGCTTCCAGATTTCTTCCAAGGAGACCCTCAAACATTTTATTCACCAATCATTGGTAGTTTTTCCCTGCATTTTTTAGGCCAAATGGCATCCTTTTATAGCAAAAGTTTCCACACTCTGTTATGAAGGACATATTTTCCTTATCCTTGAGACCCACATGTATTTGGTGATAACCTTAATAGGGGTTTAGGAAACTCATGATATTGTATCCAGCAATTGTGCCTATGAACTAGTCAATTCTTGTATGGGGATAATAATCTTTTGGGCATGCATTGTTCATGTTTTTAAAAGCAATACACATCCAAAGAGCACCTTATGACTTTACAACTAGGACCACATTTGACAACCAGGTCGGGTAATCCTCCTCTCTTATAAATCTAGTTTCTTGTAATGAATTTACTTATGTCCGGATGATTTCATTTTTCTCCCTTGAGAATTTCCTTTTCCTCTGTTGCATTGGCTTATTGGTAAAGTCGATGTTCAGCCTATGTGATATTAGCTCAGGGTCAATTCCTAGCATATCCTCAAGCTTCCAAGTGAAGATATCCATATTGCTTTGGAGGAATTCGATAAGTGCCCTTTTACTCACATCTTTAAGGTTTGAATTCAACTTGAGTGCCTAATTTTCTCCTTCTAAAAATTTGATTAACTCAACCTCTTATACACAAATCATCCCCACGAACGAAGGTCTACATCATCCTCAATCGCGTTGAGTAGCTTGTGATTACTATTTTGTGTTAACTTGTTTCATGGCCGTATTGTAGCAACTACGTGCCTTTTCATCATCTCCTCAAATTTCCATGACACCATCCTTGGTAGGATATTTTATTACCTAATGATAAGTAGATAAACAACCTTCATTTTCTGTATCCATGGTCTCCCTAAAATCAAATTATAATGAGCAGGTGCATCAACCACAATAAAGTTTACTATAACGATAATTTCTTTACCCATCATGGGAAACTTGATGGTTCCTAAGGCGTAGGTTGTACTACTGTTGAACCCTACCAAGGGCATTTCATTTTTGCCATGTCCTCCTCACTCACTCCCAAAGTGTGGAGCATGGACAAGAATAAAAGGTTGATTAAAATTCTTGTATAGACCAATATATGACAAACATCACATGGTCTAAGTCTAAAGGTCATGACCAGGGAGTCCTCATGATGGCAATTCACTTTGTCTTCTTTGCTAAACATTATTAGGATAGCAATGTATTTTCTACCTAGGTTGCACATGCCCATGTTGATCTCACTTTGAGCCTCCCTGGCATATCTTTTTCGAGCATTATTGGACTCCCCATTCAAACTAGGTCCTCCATGGATGAAGTGTATTATATGGACATTCTCATCTAATAGCACAATTTGCCTCCCATTTGGAGTGACACCCGTTCTGGGTGCTTCTTTTATTGGCCCTACATCGTGTCTTTCATTTCCCCCACTTACTAACTTACAAAGGTAACAATTTAATAGAAATTATTTGATTTCCTTTTTCAAGTGCCTATAATCTCTATTCTCATGCCCGATTTCTTTTTGAAATGCACACCATTTGATACTTTCTCTATTTGGTGCCTTCATGTAGGGATGCCACTTAATATTTTGTTCTTCTTTAATCTTTAAAACCACTTTAGATAAGCTAACTCTCAGGAAGGCCTCTGAATGGTGAAAGTGATCCTCTCCATGGTCCATGATTCCTATCCCATGGGTTTCCTCATCTGGAGTTTTATCTTGCAAATCTCTTATTAGTCTAGTACTTCATTCGCCTAGGCCTTTCAAGACTCAACTCTCTTTTTTCCTTTTCTCTCACCATTATTGGTGTCCCTTTCTAGGTTAACAGACTTCTACACTTTATCATAGGCTTCTTGCATGGTTTGAGGTACCATCTTGGTGAGTTCAATAAAGAGATCCAAACTTCTTAGCACGCGTCTTTTAAATGCCTGAACAACGATGGATTCTGAACAATCAAACATTTCTATTTTCTCTTTGCAAAATCTTTTCATAAACGCCTTGACAAATTAATCTGTATTATGGGGCATGGAAAATAGGTAGTGAGGCTCTTTCTCTAGTGGCTTGTTGTTGGCATAATAGGTAACAAATAGTCTAATCAACTTCATAAAGGAATTGATGCTACCGGGCTTAGATTTTTGAACCACTTGCTAGCCAAATCATAATGGTTTTAATATGGAGCACATGAGCAATAGGTCTTTCGTTCCTTTGTAGCCCCAACATTTAGGGGATATGAATTTTGTAGAGGATTTACCTAGTTCTATCTCTTTGAAAAAGGGGGAACTAACTAGATGCTTACACATAGTGTCAAGGTTAGTTTAGGCCTTTCCTATATTATGTATCTTTATTTGCTCCTCCAAGGCCAACACTTTTCTTTACCATAACAACTTTTCTTCTCGTGCCAAGTTAGGCTACTCCAAGGAATGTGCACCATTTGGACTTCTTGAGCAGGAAGTTTTCTATAATCTGATCAATCATGAGTTGTGTTTGCTTGGTCATGCAACTCTTTATTCATCTCATGCTCAATTAATATTTTTTTAGTTTCATCATTTTCGTCTTTCACCATTCAGATGTTCTCGCAAGCAAGCCTAAGCTCGGGACATACAAGGAGTTTGTGGTTCATTTCTTTGACATGTCTTCTTAGTCCATGATTTTTCCTCATTTTTCTTTGTAACTCCTCCATAGATCTCCTAATGTTTAGAAATTGAGATAGCAATTCTTGATTCGAATTTAACGGCTTGAGAGAAATGTTGTTGGCATTTTCAACAGCTCTCTTTCTGTTAGAGCAAAAGGGTTTTTAGCATCAGTCTCGATCTGAGGACCGATAAGCCTATACCTTTAAAAGGCCCTTCTTTTGACCATAACTTCAGCATTTTGCTCGATAGGTGAGCTCAATCCAAACTTTTGATAAGTCTAGGGGTAAGAGGCGTTATATTTTATTTGTTGTGTCTTGAAATTTGAGCCTCATGTTGGGTGCCAAAATATTGGAGGACATATCTAGTTTAGAGAGAGAAAGTAGAGAGACATAATAAATGTGCAATAAATTAGGATGAGGCTTAGTTTTGCATTGAACATATTTATAAGGGTACATACACGTGATAATCATTTAGAAGGTCCTTATGGACTTCAAGGATCAACCCTAAAATACACATCAAGTAAGCATAAATTAATAAATGCATTCGATTTTCATCCTCATAGTATATATACTAATATGGTCTTTGGAATAATATCAAAACTAACCCTAAAGTTTATATTATCTTTAAAAATACCCCTAAGGTTTGAATAATTTCAAAAATACCCTCTAATGTTCTTAACGTTTTATCACTGCCTAAGTCCAGGGGAAAATGGTAATCTTCCCTTAATGTCTATCACTCCTATGTAATACTCATTTCTTAGAACCTTTTCACACCTAACCTTATCTTCCTCACGCAACCTCATCTTCCTTATCTCCCAACCTCAGCAGATGAATTGTTACAGTCACCTCGTCTCCAAACCTCACCGGATGCATCATTCCATTCACCCACTCCCTCACCGAATGCATCGTTCCAATCATCCATTTATTCACTAGAATCATCATTCTAGTCACCAACTCTCTCACCCTTATGCCTCTATCTTACGAACCACCCTCGCTCGAATCCATCATTTCACCATATCCCTTACGCGACCCCTCCTCACGGGATAATACAATGCTTCACCAAAGCCCTAACGCAACCCATCATTCAAGAACCCATTGTTCCAGAGTAAAAGGTATAAGTTGACTCATTTCTTAGTATTATAAACATATTTTGGATTTTATCTATATTTTTTCGTTTGGTTTTTAATCTGGTTTTTAAGCACTCTTGTATAATTGTTTTTTACAAACTTATACTTGTTCACAATATCTGTATGTATTCTGTATTTATTATGCATGTTTTACAAACCTTTGATCATTAAATATTTTTCATGTATTGATTCTGTATTTATTTTTCATGTATTCTTTTTACAATATCTATATGCATTATGTATTTATTCTATATTTGGTATTGATTTTTGTGTATATTATGCATGTATGTACTTGTTTTTTGTGTTATTTATATTTATTTATTGGGATTCATATTTGTTGGTATTTGTTGCTCAAAAATATTGTGTTTTTCAATTTTTTTCATTGAATTGTTTATAATTCAATCTTGAAGTATATATCATTTTAGTATTACTTTCTTTAAAATATTTTCTACTATTGTGTGTTTTGTATGAGTATAATATTGTGTGCTTTGTTTTTGTTATATAGAGGGATAAAAATGAGTGAATGAGCCAGTGTGTATGTTCATCTATTTGGTGAAGTTAGATGGTCTGGTCATATACCTATTGATGAATATAGTCTTATTTGTTGTTTTTATGATGCTAAGAGAGTTATTATGAAAGAGGGGTTGATGCTTAAAAAAGAAGACTTTAGGATTGAAGCAAAGAAAGTTGGTAGTGAGGAACGAAGTGTATTAAAAATGGATAAAAAATTACAAGAATTGATGTAGGATTATAGGGATAATAAAAAGAAAAGGCTAAACTTTTTTGTGGAATTAAATCCTTTGGAAATGGTTTTCTCACCCCTCATGTTATTTTATCAGCCTTTTAAGGAACCACCGATTATTTTACCAAACCAATCACAAAAGAAACCACCTTTTGAACCAATAAATGAACTAGCTTTTGATGATTACTGTCCTACTTTAAATGATTTGAATGAGTTTTCCCTAAGGCCAAATGATAACCAAATGAGTTGAAGATGAAAATTATGATGGAGATGAGAAATTTGTTTGGAGTGGTGATGAGGAGGATCTTGATTGAAATGATGATATTATAAATGATGAAGAAGATAATGAGTGTGATAATAATGAAGGAAATGATGGTGAAATTTATGATACTGATGATAGTCTTTAGGACTTGGGGATGCAAATGACCATCATATCAGTGATACTGACTCAAAAGATTGTCAAGCAAAAATTTCTTGGAAAGTCAGCAGACACTATGAAGGTAGGGAATTTAAAAGAAAAGGTGATGGTAGCATTTAATTCGATGTAGGGTATACCTTTAAGGATGTTAAAGAATTTGAAGCTATCTTACATGAGTACATTATTCAAGTTAGATTTCAATGTAAGAAGGTTAAAGTTGACACAACTCGAGCAATTGCAAAGTGTAAAGAACTTGATTATGGTTGGAGGATACACACTTCTATTGGAACTGATAAGAAAACCTTTATCGTTAGGACACTTGAGGCAGCAGACTATAAAGGGAGCCATTGTTGTCAAAAAGTTGAAAAATAAAGATCTACAACATCATCTTAGTTAGCTTCTCAATTGAAGGACTTAGTCATGGGAAACCCTAATGTTAGTATTCTTGTATTGGCTAAGTAGTGTAAAATAAGATGTGGTATATCTATACCTGACTTAACATTTTATAGGGCAAGAAAAATTGTTTGTAATGGAGAATTAGATGACCATATTAGTAGTTTTGCAAAAATAAGGAAATATTGTCATACGATTATAAGAAACAACCCAGGATCAATGGCAGTTGTAGATACTCATATTCCAATATCAAATTCCATCCCTTGTTTTAGGAGATGTTTCATTATCTTATATACTCCAAAACAATGGTATTTAAGTGGATTCAGGCATTTACTTGGTGTGGATGGAAGTTTTTAAAAGGCCTATATAAAGGTTTCTTTATGGTTGTTATTGGATTGTATGCTAATGGAAGTTTTTTTCCAATTGCCATTGCTTGGGTTGAATCTAAAAATGGTGAAACTTGGATGTGGTTTATGGCTTTATTGGACAAACATATTAGGGAGTTTGAAAATAGAAGGATGTGCTTCATGTTTGATAGACAAAAAGGTCTCATTGCAGCAATCAATAAGTTTTTCCCAACTTCAGTTGTGAGATTTTGTGCTAGGAAATTTATGCCAACTTGAAATGTAAGCATCCAAGAATGAAAATGAGATCATTGTTCTGGGTGACATCTAAAGCAGCTAGAACAGCTGAATTAAATGAGATTATGAGTAAAATTAAGAATGAGGAGCCTAAAGCATATGAATATTTTAGTAAAATTCAAGCTTCACATTGGAGTATACATGCTTTTGATGATGATGTAAAGATTGAGCATGTGACCAATAACATGACTAAAAGTTTTAACAATTGGTTGAAAAGAGTGAGGTCTAGACCTATTTTGGAGTTATTTGAAGAGATTAGAAGAAAAATTATGCGGCTAACAGTGAAGAGGAAAGAAGAGACTTTGAAGTGGACTATTGCTTTTCCACCAAATGTAACGAAATACATTATTCAAAGACAAGAGGAAGGAATAGTTTTAAAGGTATTGTATGATGAAGATGGAATATTTGAAGTATTGGATGGTTACAACATGTTAGTTAATTTAAATATGGGAACATGTAGCTGTTATGGGTGGAAATTGAGTGGTGTACCCTATCAATATGTTCTTGCCTATATTATGGTAAAAATGTATAAGAGTGACGACTATGTACATCCATATTTCTCAAAGACTTCATATTTGAAGACATATTTCTCTTTGATTCATCTCGTTCCATATGAAGAAGAGCGGTTTATGATGCTTGGTGAGCAGCAAATACTTCCACCAATTTATGAACCAAATAAAGGTACACTACCAACTAAGAGACATAAAGCAACTACGAAACTAGAGAAACATAAGAGGTCGCAAGGATTTAAATGTGGGTATTGCAATCAAATTGGTCATAATCAAAGGACATGTAAGGAGAAGTTAAAGAATCTAACTAATGAAACTCATGTGAAATTGTAACTATTCATTTATTAAATATATTTGGTTGATTATATTTAACTTTAAATTGTATTTAGGAAATAACTTCAAAGAAGGTGGTCAAGAAAAGGCAAAAAAAAAAAAGAACTAATCAAACTCAAGTAATGTATTGTATAACATATTCATTATGCATTACTTCTTATACAATGAATTAACTTATTGTTCATAAATAAAGTGATAGACAGTAGTGGTGCAACCAACAAGAAGCAAAAGATGGGAGAATCAACAAGTCAAAGTAGGCCTTCTAAAATTGGACTTTTATTTGATTGCTTCATTACAGATGACCACGTATGTTTATGTTTTTTTCTATAATTTTCAGTTTAAAATATGTACGTAAATAGGATAATGAATATGATATGAAAGGAAATATTTTGTAACTCAATGTTAATGTATGTTGAGGGATATGACACGAATTTTGTAGTTTTTTCTATATTTAAACTCATTTAGGGTGTTCCCTCCCTTTAGATTGTAATATGGATTGTGAATGTGGATGTGAAATGTTATTGAGTAGGTTAGTATGGAATGTGAATGTGGATGTGTAATATGTAAATGTGGATGTGAATATGGAATATGGATGTCAACTGTTATTGAGCAAGTTAATATGATATGTGAATGTGGACATGTAATATGTATTAAATAATGTACTTTGGATTTAAAAACATGGGTATTTTTTATGAATATTTATAGCTTATTATTAAGTAGGATTATTTTTTATGAGTATTTATAGCAGGTTATTAAGTAAGGGTATTTTTGATAAACATTTGTAGCATGTTATGGAGTATGGGTATTTTGTTGAACATAAACTAGTAGGTTATTGCAATAGGGGTACTTTTGATGAACAG
Source organism: Hippophae gyantsensis (assembly GCA_030763125.1). NCBI lineage: Eukaryota > Viridiplantae > Streptophyta > Magnoliopsida > Rosales > Elaeagnaceae > Hippophae > Hippophae gyantsensis. The sequence goes on from CM061039.1 coordinate 42,187,319, forward strand.
TTTCAAATAATATTACTATTGGTTCAACGGTAACATTCAAAAAGCTATAAGGCAGGGGTAAAATAAACATTATGCAACAGTGCTATTGATTTTTAACAGTTTTTCTTACTTCTGTTAAATACTAAGGGTGTTTTTGAAGATATCTCAAACCTCAAGAATATTATAGCTTTTTTGTAAACTATATAGGTATTTTTTGAAGATATTGTAAACCTTAGGGATATTTTTTATTTTTTCCCATGGTCTTTTCCTGGACAAATATATTAGGACACGTCCAAACAAAAATAAAGTCTCTTAAGAAGGTGGAGAGACAAGTGCCAATAAAGATAAGAATTTTGATGAAAGAATTGGGGAGTAAACTAACATTCCTAAAATATAAAAGAAATCAGAACCACACCAGCCATCATTACCATTCCCACACTAACTAAAAGAATCAAAGCAAGATAAGTAATTCTCTTATCATTTTACTATGCTTTCTAAGGTTAATATAAATTTACCTTTATTAGATGTGATAAAAAATATTTCCTTTTATGCTAAGTTTTTCAAGGAATTGAACACTAAGAAAAAGTGGTATGAACCTAATGAGAGAGTTGTGGTATCAAAGGTTGCAAGTGCTATGTTTCAACATCAAATACCCCTAAAGTTGAAAGACCTAAGAAGTTTTATTAATAACATCATTATTAGGGATTGGAAGGTAGCTAAAGAAATGCTTGATTTAGATGCTAGTATTAATTTGATACCATATTCTATTTTCTTGCAGTTAGGTTTGGGAGGCTTAAAACCTACAACCATGTCCCTTTAAGTTATGGATAGATCTAATAAATATCTGAAGGGAATGGTTGAGGATTTGTTTGTATAGGTAGACAAATTAATAATACATGTGTGATTTTGTGGTTCTAAAAACCTAGCCTTGAAAAACAAATATACAATACTTCTTGGTAGACCATTAATAGCAACTACCAACATGGGAATTTGACAATGACAATCTTGGAAGAGACTATTCATTTTAAAGTTTTAAACACTTCACTTATTCCTTTTATCTCTAACATTGATGAATTTTTTAATATTGATTTTATGGATAGACTTATTCATAAACCTTTTATGCAAGATAGATTGGAAGACAAACTGGAAGTTGCTCTTACAGATGAAAAGGTAGAAGAGGACTTAGATGATGAGATTGAGTGGTACCATGAACTATTAAATAGTGTTGAACCAATAGTTGAACTAGTACACCCTTAGATCTACCAAGTATCCCATATAAGGAAGAAGCTACTCCAACTAAGTTAGAACTAAAAGATTTTTCTAAGCACCTAAAATATGAGTTTTTGGAGAAGGGAAAACATATCTAGTTATTATTTCATCCACTTTGACCAAAATCCAAGAAAATAACTTTTTAACATGCTTAAGAAATTCTAGAAAGTAATAGGTTAGAGTATCTAGGATATTAGAGGCATTGGTCCACCAATGTTTTTGTATAACATAAATCTAGAGAAGGATGGCAAACCCATGAGGGATGCTCAAATGAGTGTAGATCCAATCATGCAAGAGGAGGTTAAAAAGGAAATTCTAAAATTCTTAGAAGTAGGAATCATTTATCTAATTGCTGATAGTTGGTGGGTTAGTCTGATTCATGTGGTATTGATAAATCTATGAAAATAGAGTCATTAGCGCACTTTTTTACTTAATATTCACCTCTTTTATTTAAAAAATAGTATTTTTATGGCTAAAAAAATTAAAATATAAACTTTTTAGTGAAAAAGGGTGAAAATCTAATTATTGGAAATTTTTGAGATTTTTCTAGAATTTTTATGGATTTTTTATGAATTTTTAACGCAGGACCAATCAGAAGCTACCACGTGGCATGCCATGAAAGCATAGGAGCTGACTAGGCAAGCCATGTAGACGCCACATAATCACAAAGAGAAATTCAAGTTGTGTCGCGTGTGAGGTGGATGAAACACGTGCCACGTGTCAACACGGTGTTCAATCCGCGTTCGCCATTCCATCAGTTCCCATGAATCACGTCGCGCCATGTGTTGCTGACTCGACAAGCATTGACTCTGACCGGCCCCCTGCCACATGTCGCTCCTTGATTTGCCCAATGAATTTTTGATGCCACGTGTCGTGCTGTGATTGGCTAAAACTGTCAATTTTGCTTGTTTTGATCGTAACCCTTGATTTGAAGCTGATTGGACGGTCCAGAGCACACTTGGGCTGTATTTAAGCCCCTAATTAGCCTTCATTAGCATAATTTTGGTCAGTTTTTAGAGCTAAAAAGAGAGAAAAATACAAAAATTTGAAGAAATGACACAATTTTGGTGGAGATTGGAGAGGAAATTAATTCTACAATTCAAAAGAGTGATTGTATTCTTTTTCTACTCTTTTCTTTATTAATTTTATGTCTTTCTTTATCAAAAATATGAGCTTTATGAACACAATTATGTGTAATTAATTTATTAATCTAGGGATCTTATGAACCCAATTTTCAACATGTGATGATCTAATATTTTTTCCCAATTATAATATTAATTTAATTACATTATTTAATCTGATTTTTATGCTATTAATTGTTTTGCCAACAATTTATCTATAGAGACAATTAAATAGATTTGAGAAAATTATTTAATTGTTTGTCTTGATTAAATAACATGCATAGTTTCTAGGTAGAGATGTATGATTCTTATGTATGTGATCCATAATTGATGAACTTAATGAGTAGTATGCAATTTAATTGGCATGAGAGTGTGGTTAAATTAATTACTATATGGTGTGTAGTTTACTTGAGAGAGGAATACATGCTAGGTTAGATTCAATTGATTATGTAATTAATTGATATTATATTGGAAGGATTTTAGTGATTCGCATGTTTAGTTTCTCATATATCCTTTTAGTCACAAAATCTAATTTAATTAATTATTGCTATTTACTTTTAGTTATTTTAATTTTTCTTTCTTAAGATATAAAAACACCAAAAAAATTGATTTTTATTATTTTTAGTTTTAAAAATTAGTTTCTAAAAAATAATCTCCGTGGGAACGATCTTTACTTATCATTATATTACTTGTTACGATACGTATACTTGCATATTCATTGCACACACAATTTGTATGGCGATCAGGGACCAAAGAAATTAGGAATAATAGTGGTAAAAATTATAAAAATTAATTAATTCCCACTAGGGAAATCACATGATGGAAAATGTGTATAGATTTTGGAAAACTAAATTTGTACTCTAAAAAGGATCGCTTTTCTCTTTCATTCATTAATCAAATGTTATAATGATCATTTACATCTAGATGATCTTTTAGGTTATTGTCAAGTACCTATTGCACTAGAGGATCAGGAGAAGACCATATTTATATGTCCTTTTGGAACATTCACTTTCAAGAGGATGCTTTCTGGGTTATGTAATGCCCCCACTATGTTTTAGAGATGTATAATGTCAATCTTCTCAAACATGGTGGAAAAATCTATTGAGGCATTTGTGGATGATTTTTCTACTTTAAGAACCTCATTTGATGATTGCTTACATAAATTGACTTTAATTTTAAAATGTTGCATTGAATGTAACTTGACACTTAGGTGATACAAAAGTAATTTTGTGGTATAACAGGGGATTATGATCAAACAAGTAATTTTTAACAAAGGAATTGAGGTTGATAAGACTAAAATTAAGTTGATTGCTAAATTATCACCTCTTACATCTATTAAGGGGATTAGGAGCTTCTTAGGACTCTATAGGCAATTTATTGAAGATTATCTAAAATAATTCATCCTTTATGTATATCAAAATATGTCTATTTTTATTTTAATGATGATTGTCCTATCACCTTTAACACTTTGATGCATAAATTAACGTTTCCTCTACTATTATGGCACCTAATTGGTCTCTTCCATTAGATATAATGTGTGATGCTTTTGATTATGATATAAGAGATGTTTTGGGTCTAAGAGTGGATAAACATTTACCTGTCATGTATTATGATAACAAATAGTCAATATCACCCAAATTAATTATTCCACTATTGAAAAAGAATTCTTGATTGTCGTGCTTTATTTCTCTAGACAAATTTAGATCTTACATAAAAGGTTATAAAGTAATTATGCATTTTGATCATGATGCTTTAAAATATCTATTAAGTAAACCTAATGCTAAGCCAAGACTAATCATATTGGTTTTACTCTTGGAAGAATTTGACCAAGAGATCAAAGATAAGGAAGGCAAGGAAAATTTAGTAGGATCATCAATCTAGGTTAGTTTATGAATTCAATTCTCTTGAAAGTGAGAGTAAATAAGATATTATTGAAACTTTCCCTGATAAACAATTATTTTTAGTAGGTCCAAACCATGGTATGTTGACATAGTAAATTCTCTTACTATTGGTATTTTGAGGCCTAACATTTCTTTTCAAGAAGAGAAAATATTTTTACAATCTTGTAGGCAATACTTCTGGGATGACCCTAATCTATTCAAGATTAGTGAAGATCAAGTCATTTGGAGGTGTGTGCGTAAAGAGGAACATAAGAGAATTTTAGCCTTTTCTCATGAACTTCATTGTGGGGAGTAGGAAAATGGCTCTTAAGGTATTATAGTTTATATTTTACTAGCTAACTAAATTTAAGGATGCTCATATGTTTTGCTTGGATTGTGATAGATGTCAAAGGCAAGTAATATAGGAAAATATGATGAAAAACCTTTGACATCTAATTTAGTTGTTGAACTATTTGATATATGAGGGATTTACTTTATGGGTCCATTTCCCCATCTTTTGGTAATTAATATATTATGGTCACTATTGATTATGTGTCCAAGTGGGTAGAAGCTATTCACACTAAAATAAATGGTGATAACATTGTTGTGAATTTTTTAAAGGATTCAATATTTAGCAAGTTTGGGATGCCTAAAGCAATAATTAGTGATGGAGGGAGCCATTTTCGAAATAAATTTTTGATGGGATAATGAAGAAGTATACCATCACACTTAGAGTGGCCACTCCATACCATCTACAAACTTTTGGTAAAGTGAAAGTAAATAATAGAAAAATCAAAGGGGTTCTGGAATGTATATACACTCTTTCAAGTTAGGATTAGGAAATCAAGTTAAATGATGCTTTATGGGTGTACTACACAACTTATAAAATGCCCATTAGGATGAACCCTTACCGTTATTCTTTGGGAAAGCATGCCACTTACCCACTGAACTCGAACATAAGGCTTATTGAGCAATTAAAGTGCTAAATATGGATTTAGATAAAGTAAGAGTGAAGTAGTTACCCCAACTTAGTGAGCTTGAAGAGATTAGGAATAAATCCTATAGAAATGAAAATATATACAAAGAGAACACTAAGTGTTATCACGATAAAAGGCTAGTTTATAAGTCTTTTCTTTCTGGAATGAAAGTTCTTTTATTCAACTCTTGTTTGAGATTTTTGTTAGGAAAATTGCAATCAAGGTGGGATGGACCATACATAATTACCTAATTATTTCCAAATGGAGTGGTATAGTTATTGAATCCTAAGACACAAAGAACATTCAAGGTCAACGGGCATTATGTGAAGCCCTATTTAGAAAAAGGACATAACGCATCATATATTGAGTCCATACAGGTGACAAGCCTAAGCACCATATGGAAACTATGTCTTGCTAAGACATTAAAATGATGCTTGATGGAAGGCAATCCATGGTTTTTAGGTAATATTATTTTTCTTTATTTTAATGTAGTTATTTTTAGTTGTAATTTTGTTTTATGTTGTTTGACATTTTATGTAATTTGTTTTATTTTGATTGATAATATTTTCTGTTTTGTAAAACCTATTTATTTCATTTAAAATTGTTAAAATTTATAACTATTTGTTGAGATGTGATGTATAAGATGTACACAACAATCTGTCTGTGTGATTACATTGTTTGAGATAATGGATGCACTTGATTTACCACATCAGAACTTGATCACATTGGCTAAAACAAATGGGTAACTTTTCTTTTCTTTATCTTAACCTTTAATTTATATTTAATACATTCAGGAAAATATAGATTCTAGGTTGGAGTGGAGGAAAACTTACATAAATTTAAGCATTTTAAAATTTTTCATTAAACATGTGTTTACATTTTTTTTTCTTTTATTTAGTTTATTTGTGGGTTTAGGGATAGTAATTAGGTTCATTTTTGTTTAATTATTTTTGCAAAATTATCATATTTTAATTGGTTTTCTGTGAATGATTAAGTCTTTTATACTATTGGATTACTGTATTGAGCATGTAATGAAATATTGTGATAATTAGTTTTTTTATCATAATTTGTGTTTCATGATTGAATATTGAAATTGAGATAAACCCATAATTGGTATTTATGAATTAAATAGTGGAGATTACTTCAAGAGAATATTTTTGAGCCTATGTCATTTTATTCTGAGTGATAATATTTTTATATTCCTTTAAGCACTCTTCTTATTATTTTAAATTTTTAAACGATCTCTATAGATTTTGCATTGCATGTTAAGATTTTTAATATCTAATGAAGTGTCGTATACTTATTTTTATTAATTAAATTGAATGACTTAAGTAGAAATTGAAAGTGTATGCCTATTTGATTCATGCATGACTTTAATAAAAATAAATATTTGGGATTCCTTAAAGCCATTACAAAAAAGTAAAAAATTAGCCACTTACCATATACACATCTATACATAGGTTCACTCTCTAAAAAGGAAGAACAAAAGAATATATATATATATATATATATACTTCAAAGTTGTGAGAGTGGTTATTACAAAAGAAAGATAGGAAATAAATCCCCTGAAGTTATTGCATTTGCACTCATCTTTAAGACATATACTTGATATTTTTAATTAATGATTTTAATTGGAGCACAAGAATAGTATGTAATTTATTTATAAATCATAACAATTGATTCATTTCATGAGATCAATGTTTTTGTACTTTTAAGTGTTTCTTCTTTAAACATATGCAAACCCATTAGTTCATTTCTTTGCATAACTTCTACTCGCATATATCTTTGATTGAATGCTTGAACCTATAGTATCAGCGTGATATTGAGAGTATGACTTGTGAAGATTATAGTCAAAGCAAATTCGGATTCCTAACACTGAAATGGGTGATCAAAGTTAATACATTTTTGTTATGGAATGTGAATTTGTGATTTGTAACTAATTTTTAAATGAATCTTTGGGATATTAATCTAGCTTATTCTTTAGATTTTGATTACGAACTAAAAAGAAACTAAAAAATGAGAAGTTTTGTTATTTAACTTTTTTACTTTTTTGTTTTTTGTTTTTAATTTTAGTTTTTATTTTGTTAATGGTTATTTGTTTTTTTTATTTTTGTTATTTCTTTTAATTTTTTCATTTAGTAGGATGTTATTGGTATCATAACTGAAAATTTCTTTTTTGGATACGGACCTTATTTGCTAGAAAGGATAAATAGATAATTAGCAATATTATAACAAATTAAAATTTTCATAGATGGTCAGGTATGCAATCAAGCGTAAATAAAATAATGTAGAAATATAAAGATTGTATTTAGAGTATATTTTGAAGCACTAAGTCAAAAGAAACTACTATTTTATCCATGAAATTGGTTAAAAAAAGTTTTAAACAAAAAAGGACAATATAGTAAAAACCCAATTCAATTCAAGTTAGAAATGAGATTTAAAATTAAAGTCTTGGCTGCTTGATCGATCTAACATATGCTCGATTGATTGAATACTTAGTTTGATTAGTCCATTTAATTCTAGATCGATCCAATCAATGCAAAAATTAATTCGGGAATTTTAAAATTGAGTAGATTGCTACACAACTCAATTGATCTAGACATATCTCGATCGATTGAGTAGCCTAATCTCAAAATATTCCTATATGTCTAATGTCTAATATAAATTCTAACGTGCATAAGAATAAAGACATACCTAGAACTAAAATTATATTTCTATGTTTTGTTTATGAATATTGCCAATACTCACATGAACCTTACAATCTCCTCCTTTGGCATATTCGTGTGGAAAAACCTCTCTCTCACTACATAATTCTCACAAGAAAAATAAAATTTTAAATAATGGTACTATCCTATGATCTAGTGAAACCATATTTGCTTGAATCTTGAAAGCTTATGTTTACACTAAAAGTCAAAAACATAAATACCTAAACAATTTATCCTAAAAGACTCATTGTTTATTAATTTAGTATATATAACAATATAAAAAGTGAAGAATAATAATGAGTGTGAGTAATCATCTGATAGAATTTAAAAACATAATTCTCCTTATGTGTAATATTTCAATAAAAAAATTGCAAAGTTGATTCTCCCTCTAAATTTAATATTCTAATTTTTTCCGTTTTTGGCATACGAATAAACCAAAAAAAAATGTTGCATTTTCAATTAAAATAAATGTGAAATCTCATAGCAAATTCAAGAAAATAAGCAATATACAAATGAAACACAAACTATTAGATGCAACAAATGTAGTATATTGATTAATATAATTTGAATACAACCCAAGCATGTATCAATTACACTTTTGAATATGAAAAAAAGTATGTTGACTTCCAAATACAATAATAAAACCAGGACAAAATAATAAAATTAAACAAAATTAAATCATTGTCCTGAAAGAGGAAACCCATAATGTGAATGAATGTCTTTAATCATGGAAAACTTTGATTCTTGACATTCATTCATATTATTCATTTATTCTTTCAATGTTCCCATTCTCATCCACATCTCATTTTCAAATAAATCCTGATGAGATGGTTCAGAAGCATGTATATTTTCCATTTCATCGTCTCCAAAGATATCATCTATAGCTCTTTCGTCACTTGTTCCAATATCGACAGATCACTATCTCTTTGATGTCTGAGCAGATAATCTTGAGGTGGTTGACTTTTCAATGTCACTCATCAAGTGAACTATATTATAATCCCTCGTTTATTATACACCCACAACTAGAATCATTTAGGAGATGAGACAATTATAGGAAAGCCTGATCCTCGGTTAACAATCTGAGATTGGTTTATAATCTCATCCTAAATAGTTGAACCTACATTTAATGAAATATAATATCTTTACATGTAGGTTTCCAAATTTAGAGTAGTGCTTAGAGGGTAACAGGTTTGCATGTAACCTTTTATTCAACCCTCGATAGAAGGGAGTGAACTCACTCAGGATAAACAATTGTTAGCATTAAGACAAACATTAGGTGAACTAGAAAATTCAGTTAACAAATCTTCATTAGAAATGCCATACTGTTATAACATAAACCCAGGACCTTCAGTGTTTGAAATGGACAAAAAAGTGTTGATTCTCTAAGCTAAGATGTCAATAGTTTTGTTTTGAACGAAAACAGTATAGCTCATAGATCCTAAGTGATGGATTTTGGGGTCAATATTTGAATACAGTTCATGAATAAGGAATGGGCAACATAATTTGGCTGGTGTGAACACGAATTTCCAACCAGGAACCCTAATGGCTCCCGTAATTCTTATTTCATAAAATTTTATCCAAGTTATCCCAAGTTCAAGTAAAATAAGATATTTAGAGAAAGAAGTGTGATACCTTAATTTTGATTCATCATCCTACCATTGAAAGGAATGTGGGACTAGAGCATGGGGAAGAAGTTAACGACATCTTGTAGCCATTGCAGAAACCATGTACAAAACACAAAATGAAAAAAATACCCCTAAACTACAAATTACCCAAACTACTAAAACTTTTCCAAAAAAATTGCAGAATCAAGATCAAGGAACAGTTATTGAGAAGAGGTTGTATGTTTGTTTGGTGTAAAAATGAGGGAAAATAGGGATAATGGAGTTGTGATTATTTCTGGAAAATATATACTTTTTGTAGACATTGATCTTGCGAAGTGAATAGAAATCAATTCTAAGTGATATTCATGCCTCAATCAATCTAGTTCATACTTGATCGATCAACATTCTTAATTTCTAAAATTTGTAGAAACTCTCCCCAAGTCTTATATTTACACAAAATTTTCAAATAAACACTCAAATAAAGATAAATAGACAAAAAATTATTCTAACATGAAAATCACTCAAATAATCAATTTTGAAAAAAAAATCATTTTTAAACAAAATTGGATTATTCACAGCATGCATAAGTATTCTGATAAAGTACACATATATTTCTCAACACATATGGTGATATATTGACAATCACTCAAGGTAAAATAAATTATGAACTACAATAGTATGTCAATTTGTTCATTTATGATTATTTATGAAAACATTTAAAGTAAAGAGCATCACCAATCATGCAAAAATTTCAGTTGAATTCATACTTGCACATAATAAAATTTTCTTACTAAGAGAGAACTTTATTAACTAATACTTATTTCTTTGAATTCCTTCTCATTATTTATGATCATTATTTATACGAGGCATTGGTTATTTATTTATTTATTTGCATAACATTTGTGGCTCTTTCTTTTTGTGCATTTAATTAATTATTTTTTGTATATAACTATTTCCCTTAAATATTATTTTTCTTTTGCAAAGGAAATATGCATGAGCTAATATCCTTAGTATGATGACTTTCACACTATTTGTGAGGTAGCCCTCTCCGCTCATTGTGGTAGCTTTCGCACATCACAATAAGTAGCCCTCTTAAAACTAGGTGTCTCTTTATAAAACAATTTATTTAGTAAAATACAAAGTTCAACCATAATTTTTATAATCAAGGTTATCTCAAGCCTTAAATTCTCACATAATTGATTATAAACTTCAAGCATGACATACTTACGTGTTACGTGAGTGAGTTCTTGTTAAACATTGATCACCAGATATATAAATGTACAGAATAAGATACTCAATTGTACAATAAATAATTAATCAAAGTAAATCAGATTATTAAAAATATTTATTTTCTTGATAAAAAATAATATTTCAGTTTATTCGAATGTTTGGATAATTCTACCCCCCTTATTGTTTTTGAATTTTTGATTCTTTTAAAATAACTAATTTAAATAAACTAAAAAAAATCAAGAATTAAACTACTAAGTTCAAAATTGAAAATAACTAAACTAATCAAATTAACATGATCACCTAGGATCAAACAAGTAAACAATAAAAATTCCTAGGTGGAGGAGAGATACAGTCAGTGATCGGAAAAAATGCAATCTTTTTTAACATAAAATTTCTTGAATTTTGGTTTCATAATATCTTTAGGTTTGGATTTAATTGATTTAATTATTTTTGAATTGGTCTTGGGTTTATCCTTATTTTTGCCTTTATTATTTTTCTTTTTCAGTTGAGATTTATCATACATATCTGGATGATGAAAATTAATTCCAAAATATCTGGCATGAAATGCATTGTTAAAATTATGATATTTCATAAGAAATCTATAATTTGGTATAATATGTCATTTCTTACCACATTTATGACAAAAAGGCATAAATTTAACATATTTTTCAATCACATGTGCAACTGTCCTTTTAGCATAATGAGTAATAGTAGAGGTAGGATTAGAAGATTGTACAAGTTCAACTATTGATATTGAAGGTGTAGCATGTGAGGAAGACATGTTTGAAGGCTTTATAAATTTAATTGATTTTAAAGAAGATAGCATAGTGTACTCATTTACATCTCCTAGCCCTCTCTTATCTCTAGCTAACTTTTCATAATTAAGAACTTTGTTTAACTTTTCAGCTTCAATTGATAGCCTTTTTGCAACTTTCTTGGATTTTTCAAGTTCCTATATCAGATTTTGTTTCCCCTATTCTAAAACTATAAGACTTGAATTCAAAACATTAAAAACATTCCGGCAGATCAAGATTATATTTTCTAGTATTGATGAATTTATTTCATAAGATTTTAGTTTTTCATTTACTTACTTCTACAAGCAACATATTTTTATCTCTTTTGCATATTATAAACTCTCTGAACACTTCATTAATACTAGTGACATTAAAATATTTAAGTAAGAATTCAAAGTCACTTTCTTCATTGTATAAATTAATATTAGACTTACTAGATTATCCACCAGTTTTTGCATCAAATGTAAGAAAATTGATGTGACTATTTTCTAAAAAAACTAGATAATTGTTATCACTTTCAGAGTCAATAAGTATAGTGTTAAAAGCTCTTCTAGTGTTTTCCTTCTTATTTTCACAATCAGCTACAAAGTGACCAAAACTCATACATTCAAAGCATTGAGATCTAGTGGGTTTATGTTCCTTACCATCAGAAATAACATATTTGACTTCTCTCAGATTTTGATCTTTTTGACGACTTGGTTGTCCTTTATTTTGAGGATTATTTTTGTTGAAGATTATATTCAATATTTTGGTCAAGAGTGCTAGTTCTACTTCTATGTTGTCACCTTTTTCAATCATAACAGTTTTGTAGGGAACACCTTTGTTCTTTGTAGGAGAAAAAAACTCATCAAAGGTTTAAAGTGAGTCAACAAGTTAATTTATTTTGATAGTGTCCACATTCTTACTTTCATCAATGGTTGTGACTTTTCCTAGAAATGATCTATTAGCGAGTAAAGAATCTTTCTAAATATCCTAAAATCGTAAATTTTCTCTCCAAGATTGGCAGAAGTGTTAGTATTATCACATAATTTAGCATAGAATTCAGAAAAAGTATCATCTTCTTTCTTCCTAATATTCTCAAATTGAGTACTAAGCATTTGAAGTTTTGTTTGTTTAACTTTTGAGGTACCCTCATGAAAAACCTTCAAAATATCCCAAGCATGTTTAGCATTTTCAACATGAGAAATACAACGAAACTCATCAGCAAACACATAATAAAAATAGCATTAATACGCTTTTGATTGTAGTTAGTACCAGTTTTATCTTCAATGATCTAGTCTTTCCTAGGTTTAAGAGGAACATGACTATCTTTGGTAACCATAAGTGATTTCTAACCATGAAATCCAGAGTTTCAAACACTTTCATCTATAGACTATAGAAAGGCTTTCATATGAGCCTTCCAATATGGGTAATTAGACCCATCAAAGTAAGGAGCACGGGTTGTAGATGAACCCTCTCTCAAATGATACATAATAAGGTTCTAGGCACACTAAGTATATCTAGTAACCATCGCTAAAACCAATTGAAAGTTTCTTTTCTAGTTACAAACCTAATTAGCTAGAGGAAAATGAATAGATAATTAACAGAATTATGACAAATTAAAATTTTCATAGATGATCAGGTATGCAATTATGTGTAAATAAAATAATACGAAAATATAAAGATTGAGACACAAGATTTTTAGGTAAAAAAACCTAGGTCAAACCAATGACCTAAGAGAAAAATCATCGATCCACGGAACCATTTAACTATCCACTATGAAAAATAAGGTCCAATTACAAGGCTAGGTCTTATACTACCTACCAAGATAAAGCCTCTAATTAATCTACTCACAAGCCTCTACTTTCATCATAGTCTCTACAAGAAAGGTTTTCAGATCCAGACCAATATTCTAACAACTTGAGTCACACAAGAAATCGAACTTGTTCTACTAGTATTTGAAAAGTTAGCACAATAACACAAATACAAATGTGTGTCTTAAAGTTGATTCAATAATTAATAACCCTAACTAGATGATTTAATAAATATATCAGATAAATTAAAATCAATTAGAAACCATAGAACAATCAGTTTAAAGCACAATATCACAAATATTATAAACTTGTTAATCCATCAAACATAACCACAAATGTTTGATAAATTAACTCAATGAAAAAGCCTACTTGAATATTTTTTTGTAAAATAAGAGAGAGAACAAGATGTGTGCTTAAATTTGTATATATAGTATATTTGAAGCACTAGATCAAAGTAAAATTATTATGTTGTCCATAAAATCGGTTAAAAGAGTTTTAAAGAAAAAAGCCAATATAATAAAAATCCAATTCAATTTGAGTTAGAAATAGGTTTTAAAATTATAGCCTTGACTGCTTGATCGATCTCACATATGCTACATCAATTGAGTACTTAATTTGATCGATCCAATCAATGAAAAAACTAATTTGGGACTTTAAATTGAGTATATCAATTCTTGATCAATCTACATAGCTCAATCGATCTAGACATGTCTTGATTGACCGCGTAGCCTAATCTCAAAATGCTCCTTCATGTCTAATATAAAAATCTAACGTGCATAAGAACATAGATATACATGAATTATGATCATTGAAACTTGATAGTTTTTTCAGCTTGAAAATATTCTTGAAGGACACACCTAAAAATTAAAATCACATTTGTATATTTTTTTTACAAATATTTCCAACACTTATATAAACTTGACAATCATTGAAAGCCATTATGAAACATAAACTCATCAACTAAGGCAACTTAGAGGTTTAAAGGTTTATTGCATATGCTAAATGCAACCATGTTAATTTACGAAAATAATTTAGGATAGTTTAATGTAGTTCATTTATTTTTGTTTTTAGTAGTTAAATTTAGTTTTTTTAGCTTTTTAATTTATCGTTTTCTTTGCTAGGGGCTAATAGGAAGCTTGTTGGGAATTGTGATAAGTGCTTAAAAAGTACTAATATTTTGTGATTTATTTGCACTTAAATATTATAAAAAGATTTGAATATGCATGATTTTATCATTATTTAACATAAATCGATGTGTTCTAAATCATGAGTATTTTCTGTTACTTTTCGAGTATTTTTTGTTTCAATTTGAATAAATTAATAACACTTGAAGAATCATACCTAAATCATTCATTTACAACTTAGAATATTAAAAGAACAATGCATACAAGGCTTACATATGATCCAACCAATTGTAAGGGGGTGAAAACAAGAAGTGGAAATAAGCAATGCTGGCTACAACATGAAACATTGTGGGCTGTGATGTACTTCACTCTATTTAACATCAATTTCAAGTAATTTGAGGTGAATCATGGTGGAGAAATAGTTTTGATTCAATAAACATTAGAGAGAGATCTTTTTAGGGTTTTCTTGATCACAGATTGTTACAAAAGTTTTGTATACTAAAGAATACATTGAGGTATATATTTTAATTATATTTGATTATTTACATATTCAATTTTTTTGTAACTTTCTCAATGATTTTTTTAATTTACTTATTATTCATTAAATCTAAGCATTTTTGACCGATTATTACTATAAGATATTAGTTATGTTTTCTTGTTTGTAAAAGATTAATTTAGGGAAGTATTTTTATAAAATAAATTGAGTTTATTTCTTGATTCATGATTTCTACAAAGTTTATTACAAATTAATATATTGACGACATATTTTTCATAAAAGATTTAAAATATGAAAGTTAAGTTTTCAGATCTAATTTTAAGGTCTTGAGTAAAAGTCTAAATTATATGCTCTGCCTAAATCAGTGATTTAGATGGTTTATTATTTCCTTAGAAATAAAACATAATTTAATTTAATCAGTTGATGATCTCTACCTAAGGATATTCGTTGGTTTTATTAACAGACATTATGATCCCACCCTTAGATATTTTCATACAAGTATAAAAAAATCAATAACCTTAATTTATATCTTTAACAACCTAATTAATTTTAAGCAATCATCATTAACAAGCTAATAAATCCCATAAATTCTTCATTGAATATTAATTATTTATCTGCCTATAATTGTTTGAATCAATTCTATTTCTATCCTTAAATTTGTTTTTTGTTAGTCTAGATTTTTCAAAACCCACATATCGTGACATAATATTTTGGTTTAGTTTTCATGTTTGTTTTTAAGAGCTTTATTGAATTATTTAAAATCATGTAGTCCTTCTTTAGATTGACTTTGGAAGTATACTTATCGCTTTATACAAAGTGATTCGTGCACTTACGAGCTATTTTATATACACAAAATTTGTGCATCATGTATTAATACATATATTTATAGACAAACAAAATGATATCAAAGTAATTCTCTCTTTTATGTTTTATTTTGATGTGCATTGTGCTGTTATGCATCTAATTGTATAGTTGTTTTGATAAGTTTAAAATTTAAATATTTTAAGTGATAAATAAAGCTTCATTTAATTAATGAATTTTAAAATTATAAAAATCATTGAATGTCATTATTATTGTTTGTGGTTTTATATGTCTTAGTATGAAATTAAGCGACGTAGATATTTTTATTTTACCTTGTTTTTAACTCACCATTTTGATTTATATATTGAATTGTTTTGCTTTATATATTTTTGTCTCTTTGAGTTAAAAATATCACAAAACTAGATAAGTAAGGTCTCATAAATGAAAGACAATAAAAAACTAAATGATTATCTATTAAATTCTATGTATTTGTAAGTTAAATTTTTATAAGTCATTTAAATTAATTGTACTATATTTTGATTAATTGTAATATTTTAAATTTAATTGTTTCATGTACAACGTACATTGTATTGGCTAGTATAACCAAAATTGTAGCATTGCAAAAATTTGCTAACTATTTCATAATAAACTTACATTTTATTCACATGTTTGCTTATTATTTATAGCACATAAAAGTGGTAGGAAAAGATCTTAATTCCAATTTTTCTTAATTGTACAACTTTACAATTAGTTGTAAATATGAATAGACATTTTATCCATAACATATTAAGCATGAATGGGTTATTCCAAATGAGAAAAATGTAATCACTTCTAAAAAAGTACATTAGTCTTATAATTATTGGGTTAGGCACAAGAGGTCTCATAATTTTTTTAAAATAAGTATTTTAGTTCATAATTTATGAGTTAGGTACTACTAGTCTTATTAATATGAGAATAAGTATTTTTAATCCTATAATTTATTAAAATGAACACTTCTAGTCCATCAAAAATATAAAAGATAATGACATATAGTGTCTAATTTTTATAAATAATGAGATTATAGGTGCCTAACTCAAAAATTATAGGACTAAAGTTCCTATTTTGAAAAATTAAGGGATCTTTGTGGCCTAACCCAATAATTATGGGATAAAATCTATAATCCTAATTTTTTATCTCATTTTTTACACAATCGTATCATTTAAAGAATATTTTTCTCTCTTGTTCTTTATAAATCTCAATCACTGAAATATAATAATATAAAAAAATTAGATAATAAATTAGGATATTGATACTATCCCTACTAAATAATATATAAAAGGTTCCATGACACCACTTTTTTTAATACAAGTGTTAGTTTTGGAAGTTTTGTCGTCAAATTGATAACCCAAGACTAGCTAAAATTAATGAATACCACAATTGCTGCCAGCTAATAGGGTGAGCACCGTAATGGAGTCCCCGAGATGGATGACATGAGTGAGAGCCCAAACCTTAGCGGCTTTAGAGACTTCTCTCTTGGCTTTAACAGCAATGAAAACGTTCTCCGAAATCATTACATATAATGTAACTGCATTATTTAAGTTTTTTAATTTGAGAAAATGGTATACAATAAGACTAAAAAACAACTAATCATAAGAAAATGTATTTATTTTAGTGTTATATGTGTATTTATTGGTGTACAAGAAAATAAGTAGAGAATAACCAAAGTATTATTCATGGACATTATGATTCAACCATTTATGAGAAATTTATTCATTATATGGAAATTTTATGCTTAAAAATAATGTATATTAGATAAACGCAAATATTATATGCTTATAAATGAATTGACTATACTATATTTATTTATTAAATGAGTATGATTAATTTATTGGTGTAAAAAAAATATTATAGGAGAATAACCAAAATGATAAGTGAATTAGTTTGACCATTTATTCATTAAATAGGTAAGTATGAACTATGTGAGTTTTCATATTTAATGTGATTAGAACGATTATACAAGGATAATAATATAAAGTTACATCCTAAAATTACTATAGATAAATATATATATATTTATTATATATAGAGATATTTTAATATTTACTTGATATAAAAAATAACAAAAAAAAGGTAAAAAAGAGAGGAAAATAATGAGAAGTAATGTTTATGATGATTTGTTACACTTAAAATCAAGGGTTAGAATTGTAAAAATATATATGTGATTAATATAAATACAATACATCATAAAATTATCAAATGTAATTATATATAAAATTATGATATATTAGTATCGAAGCATTTTGGTAGTTAGTAGCGGACAAAACACAATAATAATTAAATAATAAAAAGAGTTTTTGAAGCTGGGGGTTGGCAAAATGGAAAAAAAAAACAAAAAAGAGAAAACATGGGAAAGAAAATGTTAGAGAATAACCATCACTATTCATTCCTCGTAGGGGTGTCCAACGGTCTGGTCCAGTCCGATTTTGGTCAAAAAACTTTAACCAGATCGGACCGTTTATATTACAAGGATCGGACCAGACCGTTTGAAACGGTTTTAAGTAATAAAAACCGGATCGGACCTTTTGATTTTTAAAACCGTTCGATCCGGTCCGATTTTACGGTTTGGTCCGATCTAGACCGGTTTATGGACGGGGTTCGTCATTGACACTTTTTATATATACAGGAATAAAATATTGCCACAGGTGTTTTTTTTATATGACAATATTGCCACCTTCCACCCCTACATTAAAATTTCTTTAATAATTACGATTGTATCTTCAACTTGCCTTTTTTAGCTTTTAAATATAGCATTTAATTCTCTTTATTATTATTTTCTTTTATAATCAAATATTGGGAAAAAATGTATTGATACTTCTTAGATTAATTTTTTTTTATAAATATCTTTAACATTTAAAAAAAATTCTAATAACACTCTAATGAGATATATAATCAAATATAACCCACATAAATAAAGATTTGTCTCTCACAAACATTTTAGAATTTTTAAATTACTAAAATACGTTTTAAAAATAATAATAAAGTAAAAAATTATTTAAGTATTTACTATATTTGTTATAGTTTAAAAAATATAAACTAAGAAATACATAAAAATATGAGGTTTATCTAAATCAAAAAATAGTCACAAAAATTAATCTAATATCCTAAATTTATTTCCATCCCTTTTTCTCTCACATTAATTTAAAAATATTTCTATTATTTTTTACCTTGTACCAAATTTTTTATCATTGTTGGTATTTACTAATGAAAAATTATTTAACTAGTTAGTTAAATTGAGAAAAAATATTTTTAAATTTTTGACAATGTCTTATAAAAATTTAAAAATTTACTTAACATAATTAAGAAAAGTACTCACCTCATTCAAGAAATATAATAATAAAAAGTTTTATTTAATTTGTGTTACTATATGATGTTTGTTTTACCTTGTTTATCTGCTAGTCTTATGATTGTTAGGTTTATTGCATCATTATGTGTATCTCTCTCCCTTATATAGGTGTATTTTCTTTGACTTTTGTGTCAAAAATGGAAAAGTTTGTCTTTACAATAAGTTTTTTTTTTGCATTGGGTTGATAAGTGTAGTTTACGATGCATCTTAATAACCTGATAAGCATACACATTAGGAGAGTGTAACAAGTATTCAGGGGATTTTTTCTTTCTGTGTTGCATGTTTTCTTGTCTGTAGCTTATCAGAGTTTACTTATGCAGGGATGACTTGATAATGTTTGGTTAAACTACATATATTTATGCATGATGCTTTTCATAGGTATGTATTATTTTGTGTGTGTAAATTACAAGTACTTACATACTTTGTAGCATAATAGGAGCTTGTTAGAGTTCAAACATGTGGCATCAAGTGAACCATCAAGACAGATGTGTTGATACATCAAGATGAATGGATCAAAACAAGATTGATGCACTAGTTGTATATGTATTAAGGGTGTCAACGTTGTTTTGTTTGAGTTCGTTCACGGGAAGGAACTCTTTCGGTACATCTTGCATGATTACATCATGTTTAGATTCCATGTTTGTTTGAATTTATGTAGTGTTTTTCTACGAAAAGGCAAAAAGGGAGATTGTAAGTTCCATTTTTTTGCTATTAACATTATTGTGTGTAAAACATATAGTCTGTATTTTACCTAGTGCATTTGTTATCCTCTATATGCGATTGATTATTTACAATTTAGTATTTCATATACTAAAATAAATTATACTTTGTATGTTTGTATGATATACACATCACTTTGGGGATTTAAGAATGTAATTAACATGTTTAGATTATGTGTTTGAATCATTGTTGTTTAAGTGTTTTTCAAAACTAAAAATTGAACTTTTATTATCATTTCTTGGGTAGTTGAGCAAGCCAGAGTGCATCATGAAGCTTGTCAAGTGGGGCTCGATAAGGTCAGCATGGTTTTATCGAGGTCGGGCTAGCAAGGATTCTTGATAGTTATTATCTGTACCGAATCTATTTTTAATTGTGTGATAATTAGGAAAAATAGGGAAAAACTCTTGCTTGAAAACTCGAATATTTATGAAATTGATTCTTTTTAGTTATGTATTAGTGATACTTTGAATGGTTCCATATTAGTGCTAAGTTTAGTAATTTTATGAAAATTACTTTTTTAGGTGCTATTTAATTAAAATGAATTAAATACCAAGACGTAGTTTTTATCTGAGTTTCATGTACTAATATTTGTCATATCTTAAGTTGTTTCACCTATATGAGTTGTTGGTGATTATATTATGTTACGTGATAATGGAGCTCTAGTGAAAAGCTAGATTTTTCATTTCTTCACTAGTTAGAAGTGAGGAATCAAGCCTATAGGAAAAAGATAACAAGACCAATTTCACCCTAAGACATGCTATCTTTTTTATCAAGTCTAGCCATATATAGATGTAAAAGCACTTAAATTTTTCTATTTTGGCACCTCTTTTAAGGTGAAAACTGCTCGATGTTGAAAAAACACGTTTGCATTTAGTATAAGACCTCTTAACTATTGAATAGTGGAATAGTGGAGCTCCAGTGGAGAGCTAGATATACTTGGATAAAATTTGTTGTGCAGACAATAATGGAAGCAGCATAAGCATAGTTATGAAAGGTGTTTCGACTTGTAGAGGTGTTTGTGTTTGTATCAATTTGTATATGATTGGTTTACATTTTATGAATAGCTTATTACTGATAGTTTCTTTTGTAACCCATGGATGTTATCACATACGAGTTAGTTCCTATGTGGATTTAACACGTATATTGATGAGTTATGCACGATCGTATGTGTTAGTACAATTAGAGTGATTATCAAATATGTTCACACATATGAGGCATTGATTATGATTGGAAAATATTTCTTTCTTTAATGCTTTCTTGCCAAATTATTTGTGATCTTTATTTAGCTGTTATCGTTTTTATTATCTATAAGATTATTATTCCTTTTATTTTTTATGCGAGCGTGAGTGTTGAGTCCTTGAGATGTCTGTATTACTATCTCTTGGTTGTATACAGAGTGTGGAGTTTCAGAATAAGCAAAATTACTCTTAATTATAAGAAATTAATAGAATTTGAATATTTAATGCAAAACAACTTACTTGGACCCTTAGTATTAAGTTATTTTTCACTTTTATAAATTGTTTTAGTTACTAGAAACCTTTTGGGTAAGTACAATTATTGTTAATCATTAGAAACTGATATAATAGAAATGTTGATTAAAAAACAAGTTACTTGAACCCTCACAATAATTTATTTTAACATTTTTAAGTACGAACAAATTTGGGTATGGTATCTTATTAGTACCCATATTAATCTTTTGATGCTCATTGTTCTCCAAGTTCTTGAGTGGTACTTTAAAAGTACCCAAATCATCTAAAATATACCCATTTGGTCAAAAAAGAAATATGTGCACAAAAATTTGAAAGGTATTTTAGTCATTTAAAATTATTATTATTATTATTATTATTATTACCCTTCTTTTCTTCTCTTTTTCTTTCTCAATCTTAATAAAATAATCCTTATGTTCTTCAATTCTTTCTATGTCCATATAGGATTGAAGCATAAGGAAGCTTCTCATACCCAGTGATGTAGTAGCCAACCTAGAAGGCAAATATGCATAAGTACTAAAAAATCGAACAATTGCAAATGGAAAGATGACAATGCTAGAAAAAAAATACTAATACCATTAATATTTAGGAAAATAGATGATACATTTATCATCTCCAAAGAAGAAAAGGAACCAATAGCTAAATCTTTATAATTTAGCAAGAAAATCAAGTAAATATCAACTTAAAACCATGAAACTTTTTATAATAGAAAATTTTCATATATCAGGAAAAAACCCATCATATACAGCATATTCAATATTATTAAGGAAACATATCCAAAACTTGTTTACCAATTATTTTATTATAGATTGATTAAAAATATTTACCCAAGTAACAATTTAATAAAATTAAATTATTTTCATGAAAATTAAAAAAAAACCATTAATTTTTTTAGGAAAAGAACAAAAGCAAATGATTGTCCAGTCTTTTTAAGATTTTTCAGCTCTATATTGGATTATCATAAAAGAAAGCATATCAATCCCTATCATTTTATTAAAATAAGAATGACATTCTCAGTAAGAATAGTAGACCAACCTAGGGTAAATTACCTATGAATCAGAGTAAATTACTCCACAAACAAGGTCATAATGATCTCACACAGTAAATTAAATATAATTCAATAAGATATTGAAAAAATTATCAATTATAAAACGCTATTCAACTCAATGAATTGGATGTAACTGAACGAACCAAACATTAATTTTTCCAACTAACAAAAAAAAAACTTTAAACCACTAGGGTTTTTATTGTATAAAAGATAGAGAAGGATCCATATCTCCACTATCTAGAAGAAGGGAGAGATAAGATAAAATGTAATCATTATCTGTCCACGTGCTTTTGTTTTATTAAATAAGTGTCGGTAAAAAACTTTAAAAAAAAGAAGGATAAGATAAAATATAATTGTTATCTTTCTACGTGTATTTAGGATATGTATGTAAAATAATGGTTTTTATATATATAAAAAGCTCTTATATAAGGAAGACGGGCATAGAAAGTTCTGACCATATAACCGAAACATATATGTCTTCTTAGATAATGTCTAGACAAACTCTTATGAAGTAAATTAATAAGAAACTAGGGTCGTAATAATCTTTCTTCCATAATGAATAAAAGTTCAATTTTTATCGAACCCCAATATATTTCTTATAATATAAACATAAGTACAGATCCCATCCTTTGTTGATTGTAGTTCTTATTTCATAAAGTGAGGCTTCTAACAAGATAACTAAATATCATATTCAAAGTAATGAAAGACTGAGATGGATTAAAAAAATATAAAAATTAATCAATATTTATTTATTAAATCAAAAAATTAATCATATCAAAGCTATAGAAAAAAAACTCATCATTGAATGCTGTTAATTTTCAAAAAATATCAATGATATTAACTTAGAAGTCAAGAAAATTGAAATTCTTTTTATAAAAATCACGAACATACGTGAAAATATATACTAAAAGTTAAATACATAGATTTTTTCCGCATAAAAAAATAAATAAACATTATAAAAAGTTAATATAATGCTTAATAGAGAATAAACTATACAAGTTCCTTATGACTTTGTATTATTATTAAAAATAATAGTATGAAAAATGATATTTATATTTACCTTTTATAAATTATCTATTACTTTCTGTTCACCATCTCACTTATTTCACCTTTAACATTAAATATACATTTTTTTAAAATAAAATCTACTATTTCAATTTCAATAAATGAAAAAATAATAACATTTTCGTAATAATTTCAATTATTATTATAATAAAGATATATAAAATATTTAATTAAATTAGTGAGTATGCGATTATCATAATTAATTAAATTAGTGAGATTAGATAATCGCATACTCATTAGTGCTAACTCATATCATTTAATTCCATTTAATCAATAATTTAATTTAAGACCAGCCAACATCGCTACTCAATTCTAAAAAACTTCTTTTTGTCAAATATAACAATCTTGTTTATATACATATGAAAGAGGAATAATATTTCCCAGCGTTTCCGGTATTTTTAAAATCGTCGGACCGATTGACCGAAGACTTTAAACGCGTTGGACAATCAGACTGATTGACTCAAGACTTTAAACGAAGTCGCTTCCTCCCTTTTTTAATTTTTTAATTTTTTTTTTTTGTAAGGGTGAAAATTTACTTAGGATATTATAATTCCATTAATTATAAAAAAATATAAAAAGTTTAAAAATGAAAAAAAATATCAAAAATTGAGTAAATCGATATATATGTGTATATTTTTTGAGTTGCTATATATTTCTTAAATGAATTATTATTTATAAAATATAAACTTGGATAAATTTAAATACATATTAATTTATTTAGAAACACATAACAACTTTAAAAAATATGCACATATACGTTCACGTATTATATTTCTAACATTTTTGATTTTTGGACTTCTAGTATATTTAACTTATAGTACCGTATCAATTAATGAATTTTTATATACTTTTGTCATAGTTAGTGTTCTTCTATTAGAAACACATAATAACTTAAAAAAATATGTAATGTGTATTCACGTGTTCAATTTATAATATTTTTTTCATTTTTGAACTTCTAGTATGTTTTTTCATAGTTAGGAGACTTATAGTGCTCCATCTAAAAGTTAATAAACGTTTGTATATTTTTATTATAGTTAGTATCCTTTTGCTACCCCTTTTTCTTTTTAAAATATCGGAGTTTCAAGAAGTAGATAATTTAATAAAATATATAAATTCATAATTTCACATCCACCTCAATCATTTCTCATTCCTATTTTTATTTATACGCTATGTGTTGTTATATGATTATGTGAAATTTAAATGCTTCTAAATTTGTTTTGCATAATGATACAAGTCCAAGCTTGCACTTTTATTATGAAATATCAATACATACATGAGCATTAATATATTAAATATAACATATATTGTATGCAAATGAAACAAGAGACATGAAAAGTGAGAATGATGTTGTTATAAATATATGAAATAAAAAGTTTAAAGTTTATATGTTCCTATGTCTTAAAAGTTGAGTAGACAAGGAATATGAGGGATCAATGAACCTACAAATATTAAATGAATGAATGATTGATCATATGTAAGTAGGTTTCCAATATGTTTAGTTTGCCACAAGAGACGATAAACTCTTTCTTGGATCACCGATGTGTGTGTGCTGATTTCAATTAGCTCACACTCAAGTCATGTTTTAAGTACAATATATCAAGGATCGGATAGTTAAAATAGGTTTCGAAAATCATGGTTTGTAGGTTACTGATAGCATAAGTATCACATAAGGATCCTATTTTAAAAATAAATAAAAATTAAAATAAATAATAGAACAAATTAATAAATGATCTGGGAAAAGAGAACTAAGTGTAAAATAAAATTAAAAAAAGAAAGATAAATAAATGCATGTCTTCCAAGTTCTTTCAATTGGTCACATGTTGCATGTATATTTACTTACTGAGCATTATCTCGTTTGTGTTTAACATTTTTTAAGATGATGAATAGTAACATTGGATAACATAAAGAAGGCATCACGTGGTTGGGTTTTAAAGTGGTCCTTATTCAAGATCATTTTAAAGTCTATCATATTTTTTAATAAGTGTTTATTTAGTTCACTTTATTAGAACGTAGACAATATTTTCTGTTTTAGTTAATGCCTTTTTATTATGTCATTATGAGAAAAACAAAAGGATTTGATACATTGGTGGTACTTTTATTAAACAAAAGATACACAATTGGATTCATATTATCAAACTTTGAAAATTCAAAGTTACAATCTAATTAACCTAGAGGGATGAATAGGTAATTTTTTAAATTATGATTAATTAAAAATTCACAAGCGATCATATATGCAATTATGTGTAATTAAAAGCATGAGTAAATAAGAATTTGATACATGATATTTCAGGTGAAAACAACCAAGACCATAAAAATAACCTAAGAGAAAAATCATCAGTCCACTAGACCACTTAACTATCTACTGTGAAAACTTATTTGATTACAAAACCAAATCTTAAACTATCCTTCAAGATAAAGCCCCAAAAATAATCTACTTACAATCCTTCACTTTTTTCACGGTCTCTACAAGATAGGTGTATGGATCCTGACCAATATTCCAATCTCTTGAGTAACACAAGCAATCAAACTCGTTGAATAAACACCTAAAAGCTAACACAAATAGCACAAGTGCAAAGTATGTCCTAGAGAAGATTTAATAATGAAAAACCCTAGCTAGGAAATTCAAGAATAAATCAACTAAATTAAATCATCTAGCAAATCCTAGAACAAAAGTTGAAATCACATTATCATAAAACAAATAGGCTAATTAATCAATCAAACATAACCACACAATGTTTGATAGATTAATTCAAGAATGAGCCTAACAAAATATGATTCAGTTTTTGTAAATCATTTTGAGAAAGAAATCACAAAACAATTAGAAGAATAGAATAAATGTGGTTATTTGAAACAAGGACCATTAGATTGTTTATATAAGGGAGATGAAACCCTAATGCTAGGTTAAAGAGAAATTACCACTATGTCCATAAAACAATCCATAGAGTAATAATTAATAAGGACAATATGATAAAAGCACACTTCAACTCAAGTACACAAATAGGTTTTAAGTTGAAATCCTAACTGCTTGGTCGATCCAGTCCAAGCTCAATCGATCAAACCAACAAGATCAATCCATCAAAACTATATTTTACCAATCCAATAATGATTAAAAAATAACCTTAGACCATATAGATCGAACACGATCAATCCTCAATCGATCCATCATCTCGATCGATCGAACTCAACTTCAATCAATCTATCCCAATTTAAAAATCAACTCGAGAGGACATAGATCGTACACGATTGATAATCGATCAATGTAACTCTTTGATCGATTGATCATCCAGTATATATACCAAATCTCCTAAGTGTATAATATGTTTTCTATGGTGTTTAAGAGAAAGTATATACTTGAAACATATTAACTTGAAGCTCAAAAGTTTCTTTGGCTTGAATAGCAGAAATTAAAACACACCTAAAATCTAGTTTACATTTAAACACTTTGTTCACAAATTTTTCCAACACTTATAAACCTTGAAATATCCCCCTTTGGCATATTCGTGTGACAAAACTTCTCTCTCGCTAAATGATACTCATAAGAAAAATAAAAATTACACAGTGGTATTATCCTATAATTCGGTGAAACTATCTTTACTTGAATCTTGATAGCTTATATGTTTACTGAAAAAACAAAATAACAGATAGGCTTATAATTTGTCTTGAAGGATTTATTGTTCATTAGTTCATTGTACATGGTAGTAGTAAAGCGATGAAACAAACATAAGAAGTGAGTAATATTAGATAGAACATTTAAATAATAAAATTACTCCCCTTATGTGACATATCAAGGTGAACACTTAATCAACTTATATGCAACATCTCTCCCATTATTAATAACTCTTTCCCTTTTTGTCATAAGAAAAGATAATTTAACTATGAGACATAGATTCAATATAAACATAAATGCAATGTGTTTACTAAAAAGTAAATTACACATTCAGATAAATATTAAGGATAACCACAAAATAGAGTAAAATGTGGAATATAAGAAATTTTCTAAAAACTCAAACAATACAAAGCAAATAAAACATTAAAAAAGATTATCATTTTTCTTGGAGGATGATTGCTTTGAGATTTGTACTGTGAATGCATGTCACATATCACTGGAAATAAGGCCTCTTGATGCTCATCAATAGCAACTACTCTTTGGTATAAGCCTTCCATTTGAGTGAATAGTGCTTCCATTCTCGTTCTTACTTCATCCTCAAAAATATTTTGACAAGAAGTTTCACAAGCAATGATATTTTCCATATCATCATTACCAAGAATATTAGTAGTTGCCCCACTATTGGTTCCAACATCATCAGTTTTTTGTCTCTTAGAGGTTTGGGTAGAGGTGTCAAAATTGTTTCCCGTTTAATATCACTCATACAATATGTAGTTTCAAAATCTTTTATGGATGGTACATCAACAACAAAGATCATTTGGGTTATGAGACAACCAAATGGTATCCCAATCCTAAGGTTTGTAACCTCATCTTAGTTTGCAATTTCATCCTAAATAATAGTTCATACATTGAAAGCAATTCCTTTTCGTATACAATACAGGATCTTAGCATGTAAGAAACCTATCTCTAATAAATTCTTAGAAGGATAGACCATCTTATTTAAAATTTGATAGAATAGAGTGAATTCACCGGGGATATAAAGTAGTTTTGGGTTAAGGTTGGCATTTGGAAATCCACTTAATTTGGTTAATAGTTTTTCATTCGAATGTTAAACTAATCTAAGATAAAACCAGCATCCCCAGTATTGGTAATTTATAAAAAAATATTGATCTCTTGGGCCGAGATGTCAACAGTTTTATTTTGATTAAAAATTATATCACTCATAGACCCAACATGTCAAATTTTAGAATCAATAATGACATAAAAATCCCAAACCAAAGTTGAAAAGCAGATTTTTGAAGGTGTAAAAAGTGATTTTCAACCAAGAGCCTTAATGGCTTGAGTAGTCTTTATTTTATAAATATTATTCTAGGCAATACCACACTCAAGTAAAATTGGTCGTTTAGAGATAGTATTCTTATACCTCATTTGAGAGTCTTTGTTCCACCATTGAAACAAAAAAATAGTTGGTACACCATCTGGGAGTTCATGACGTCTAGCATCCATTGAATAGACAAACAAAAATAAAAAAAATACCAAAATACCCTTAAAATGTCAAAAGCTTGAATCTGACATAAACTTGGCAAAAATTTGAGGTTTGGGAATGAATGTACTGGGTTGAAGTAGATGAAGAGAATTTATGAAGATTGTCAGGCCAAATAAGTGTGTTTGGGTGGTGAGAAAGTAAAGAAAAGTGATAGAAAAATGGGTGTGGATTTCTGCATGAAAATGAAGTTTTAGTAGTGTATGATCCTAGAAAGTAATTAGGAATGATTTCTACGTGATTTAGGAGCAAAAAGATGGATTTTTGGTAATATTTGAGTAAAACTCTGATAGGGTAGACAAAAAGAGGGGTTAAGGTTGAGTAAGAGGCAAAGAAAAATGAAATGGGTATTTAAACTTAACACGTTCGATCAATCAAGGATATTGTCAATCGATTGACATTCAAACTTTGATCGATCAAATTCATCTTGATCAATCAAATTCAATAGTTTTTGGAATTACTCCCCCTAAGTTCTATGACTAGACAATTAATTAAAAATAAACAAAGAAAACAAGAAATATTAAAAATAATTTATTTTGTATTTTTTTTATTTATTGTTTTTTATACTTTTTAATAAGGATTGTAGACTTATTTAAACATGGGCAACACTAAAAACAAGAATTAAAAAATCATTTTCAATCAAAATTGAATTATCCATTATATGCATCGGTATAATGACACACATACACACTTAATACATAAAATAACATATTGACAATCACTCGAAATAAGATACATGATTGAACTACAATAGCACGTTAATTTATACATCTATGATTAGTCAAAGAAGAATTTAAAGGAAATAGTATCATCTATCATAGAAAAACTACAATTGGATTTTTAATTTCACAAAATAAAAAAATATCTCCAAGAGAGGACTTAATATTTTTATTTCCCCCTTTTTTATACATAGGGATTGATTATTTATTTATTTATTTATTTATATTCGTTTTGTATAACCAACTTTTGACTCTTTCTTTTTGTATATGCAAATCTTTTGCTTTTTCTTTTCTTTTTTCTTTTATATATTTCAAGGAAACATGCATGAGCTAGAAACCTAGTATGATGATTTTTACACTAGTTGTGAAGTATCGCTCTATACTCAATATGGTACCTGCCCACATCATAGTATGTAACCCTCTTAAAACTATATGTCTCTTTACAATAAAATGTTAGAAAGTAAAAAACATAGCTCAAACATAATTTTGCAGTCAAAAGCTCAAACCTTAAAACCTTACAAAGGAAATCATAAACTTCAAGCATGATATACATATTAGTAAGTGTGTAAGTAAGCTTTTATCAACATTGATCACCATATATGAAAAAGTATGTAAATGCACAAGTTGAAATACTCATTTATATAATGAAAGATCAATCAAAATAAGTCAAGTTGCAAATAAAAGTAATATTTAAAGTTCAGTTCAATGCTAAAACAATTATACTCCCCTTATTTTTTTTAAATAAACTAAAGAAACAACAATAAAAATAAAAATAAATAAATAAACAAAACCTACTAAAGATACTCACCTAGAGTTAACTAAGTACTCAAAAAAATATACTTAGGTGAACAATAAAGAATAATCAAGTGACCTTAGTTGTCATTGACATATTCTTGGACTTACTTTTAGATTTCACATTCATCCTAAATGAAGATACAACATAAATAATAGGATGATAATAATTAGTCTTAGAATTAAATGTATTGAATTTCACTTGCCTCTTTGAACCAAAAACTTCATGCTTTTTAGTAGAGTTATTAGAGATACTATTCAAAGGCGGATGATAATGAAGAGTCTTATAACTAAAAGCATGAAAAGAATTATCAATATGAGAAGCAGTCAACAAAAATCTACACTTAGGCCTAATATGACCTTTCCTATCACTATAACGACAGACAAACTCAAAATTAATAGTTTTTTTCTATTATAGATGCAATGGTTCATTATGCATAATTAGTAATAGTAAGAGTAAAGTTAAAAGATCTTACAAATATGGTTTTTGATATTGAAGGTATAGAGCTCTCATTCTTATAACCAATGTCATGTGTATGACATGAAGAAGAAGGGCTAGAGAATGTTACAAATTTAGTTGCTTTTGAAGATGATGGCATAGAGTTCTTATCTATATAACCTAGTCCTCTTTTGTCTCCAAAAGGTTTTCCATAGTCAAAAAATTTGTTTAGACTTTCAACCCCAATGGTTAACCTTTTTTACAACTTTCTTAACTCTCCAAGTTCCTACATAAGATTCTTATTTTCTTGTTTACGATCTGCAAAACTTGAATTCAAATCATCAATAAGTTCATACAATTTAATTTTTTAATTTTCTATAATTGAAGAATTTATTTCATAGGATCTAAGTTTATCATTTAATTTAGTTACTTCTACTAGTAACCTATCCTTTTCTTTCTTACAGCTCGTTAAATCTATAAATAGTTCATCAAGACTATTAGTATCAAATTTATTAAGTAGAAATTTAGAATCACTTTCCTCATCATTTGAACCAATGTAAAACTTGTTGTAATGTCTACCGACAGTTACAATAAATTCTAAATATTTGGTGCTACTTTTGTTTTTATTCATTTGGATTATCTTTGTCACTTTCTAAATCACTAAGTGTAACAATGAAAGCACTTCCAGTTCTTTTCTTTTCGTTAGTACACTCAGCTATAAAATTACCAATTTCATTGCATTCAAAACAATGAGGTCTAGTGGATTTAGTTTTCTTATCTTTTGAACTCAAAGGTTTGAGTTCTTTTTATTTATAATCTTTGAAATGGCTTGGTTGTTAGTTACTCTATGAGTTGTTATAGTTGAAGATTTTCTTAAGTCTTTTGGCTATAAGTACCAACTCTTCTTCAATTTTATCATTGTCATTGTCACCATCATCAGTCATGGTAGTTTTGAAGTGACACCTTTATTCTTTTTAGGAGTTTGAAAGCTCATCTCAAAGGTTTGAAGTGAGCCAACGATTTCCTCTACTTTGATGTTGTCAACATCCTTGGTTTCCTTAATTGCAGTGACCTTTTCATGTAAGCAACCTATTAATAAGAAAATAATCTTCCAAACCAATTTGAATTTCTCAATTTTCTCTCCAAAATTTAAAGAAATGTTAGCAATATCACACATTTTAACATAGAATTCATAAAAGGTTTCAATTTCTTTCATCCTAAGATTTTCAAACCTAGTGTCTAGCATGCAAAGTTTGGTTCTTTTAACTTAGATGGAGCCCTCATGGAAAACCTCTAAAGTATCCTAAGCACGCTTAGCAATATTAACATAAAAAATACAAGAGAACTCATCAATAGATAAAAGACTAAAGATGGAATTAATTCCTTTTTTATTCCAATTACTATCGATTTTATCTTCAATGGTCCATTTGTTCCTAGGTTTAAGTGTGATAATATTATCTTTAGTAACCGTAGGTAGTTTCCAACCATGAATAACAGAATTCCACACATTCTCATCTATAGTGTAGAAAGGCTCCCATATGAGCTTTATTGTATGGGTAGTTAAACCCATTAAAGAAGGAAGCATAAGTTGTAGAAGAACCATCTCTCAAATGATCTGTAACATTATCTTAAGCAAACACTAAGTATATCTAGTGATCCACTCTGATACCAATTGAAAGTTTAAAGTTATAGATCTAATTAACCTATAGGAGGTAAATATGTAAATATTCAAATTATTACTAATTAAAAATTCATAAGCGGTTATACATGCAATTATGTGTAATTAATATAAAACAAAAATAAATAAGAACTTAACACATGATATTTTAGATGGAAATAACCTAGGTCATAATAATGATCTAAGAGAAAAACCACTATTAAAATTAGTTCACTTAAAAAGCTAGATCTTAAAATTCCCTTCAAGATAAAGCTCCCAAAGTAATCTACTTATAATCCTTCACTTTTTTCACAATTTGCATAAGACGTCTGCATGGATCTAGACCAACGTTCCGATCTCTCGAGTTACACAAGCAATCAAACTTGTTCAACAAGAACCTGAAAAGTTAGTACAAATAGCATAAGTGTAAAATGTAAAGCATAATCAATAATGAAAAATTTTAGCCAAAAGGTTTAAGAATAAATCAGTTAAATTAAATCATCTAGCAAAACTTAGAATGAAAATTGAAATCACAGTATCATAAAACAAATAGACTTATTAATAAATCAAACATAACCACATAATGTTTGATAGATTAATTCAAGAGTGAGCCTAACAAAATATGATTCAATTTATGTAAAACATTTTGAGAGAGAAAGCACAATAAATATAGTTATTTAAAACAAGGAGCATTAGGTTGTTTATATAGAGAAGCTCTAATGCTAAGTTAAAGAGCAATTATCATTTTTTCCATAAAATAATCCATAGAGTAATAATTAATATATACAATAGGGTAAAAGCACACTTTGGCTCGAGTACACAAATAAGTTTTAAGTTGAAACCCTAGCCACTCTATTGATCCAATCCAAGCTCAATCCATTGAACCAACAAGGTCGATCGATTAAAACCCTTTTTGATCAATCCAGTAATGATTAAAAAACAACCCAAGACCAAGAAGATCAAACCCAATCAATCCATCCTCTAGATCGATTGAACTCATCTTCGATATATCTACCTTAATTTGAAAATCAACCTGAGAGGAAATAAATATTACACGATCGATCCTCGATTGATTTAACCCTTCAATCAATCGACCTACCACTTTGATCGATCAGCCAGTACATATGCCAAATTTCTTATTGAAGATCGAAAGTTTCTCAACTTGAATAGCGGACATGAAAACATGCCTGAAAACTAGTTTACATTTAAATGTTTTGTTCACGAATATTACCAAAACTCATAAATCTTACAAACTAGCTAGTTCAATAGTAATCCTCCCATTTAACAAAAGGTACCTCAATGGTCCAATTTTGGAAAGAAAAATAACTAATTTATAAAATGGTCATTTTATCTTTATTAAAATATTTATTATTTTATGCATTCTCTAATATTTTTTTGTTCATTTCATTACGAAAATAATAATGTCCACCTCTATTATCCTATTTGTTCTACTCCTGATATCACCCTCCTCTTTCGCCTGCCAACCACCATTCATTATTTGCAACAAAATCATCCAAAAATGTAATTTTTAATGAAACTAAAATTAAAAACTACCAATTCATTTAAAGCATAACCTATGCTAAGGATTGTGACTACCGTCAACTCATTCCCTTCGTTCTTCTTGACCTCTTTATCTTTTTTTTATCACCTTTTGTTTGATCAAAGTTACTTTCATGTTACGTTTGATTGAATATAAGGTGGTGAGAAGGATGAAGTAATCAATGATATCAAAAGGAATGAACTAGTGGTAGTGGTAGTCAGAGGCATGGATGGATACTACAAATAAATTGGTAGTAACCTAACTACGAATTGAGTTAAAAATACGACTTTGGGTTGTTCTGCAGCAAACAATGAAAGTTTGTTAGCTGACAAATGAATAAAGCAATATCAGGAGTAAGAAGGAGATGAAGACAGAGGTTGATAATAATTGTTAGGATGGTATAAAAAAATTTCGTATTGAAATGGATAAAAAAATATGAGATAATATATAAAATAATAAATATTTTCATAAAAATAAAATTGTCCTATAAATTAGATTTTTTTTTCAAAATTTGACTATTGTTGTACTTTTTGTTTAATGGAAGACTACTGTATATTAGTTTGATAATATGGATCAAAATGTAGATGTATATTAGTTTGATAATATGGATCAAAATGTAGATATTGATTTAATAAGGTTATCAGTAATATACCCAAAATAAAACATATTGTTTATTTTAATGTTCGGGAGATCTATCAACTAATACAATCTTTCAAATAAATGCTACCTTTTCTTGAATTAAAAAAATTAAAAATTTTTAATGATATTTCGTAGTCCACCCTTAGGATAGACTTTGCAGCGTTACATTTGATGTTCATTCTTGTCAAATTTCTGCATTTGGTCTATATACTTCTTCTTGTTATTATTGAAAAAGAAAATCTTTTTAATGTTTTTTCGACTCATGTTAGAAAAGAAAAAAAGTATGATACATGTGGCAGTGAAGTTTCCTGAATTTTTATAGAAAAAATATGTAGTTTTTTCTCTTTTATTGCTATTGAAGAAAGTTGGTGTCAGCGAGTTACATATAAGAAGGAAATTGTTTGAATTTTTATAGAAAAATATTTAGGTGATTTCCTATATTGTACAGGGGTTATGCTGGTTATTTCTTTTGCCTTTTATAGTAGGTGATTTTGGGTATGAAGAAAACCCAATGAATTGCGCTCCATTTGCATCATTCTACGTGGTACTTGGCAAGAATTGAAAGTCTTGTGAAGGCTGCAAGTTAAAATAAGAAGTGAATAAGATAAAGTTCAATTTTTGAAATATGCAGCGTTAGAACATAAAAAAACATCTTTATGAAAATTGCAATTTGAACCTAATTAAGTGGCAAAGGCTGTAGAAATTTAACTGAATATGAATCTGAAAGCTGATTATACCTTAATGTAAGGAACATTAAGCTTTTGGTTATTGTAATACATTTCCTGCTAGGTGTTTTGATAATCGATATATCCTATCCTCTATATCCAATGATCTAGTTGGGTATGTGACCTGTCAGGAAAAATGACAATCCTATGGACAACAACGTGTAACACAACTTGTTAGGAACGATGTGCTACATGACGTATCAGGAACGAGGTACTATGCAACCTTTCGTAGGTGTGCTACGTGACCTATCAAGAAACACTTGACATACGACCCATTGATGGCAGCCTAATTTGCGACCTATCATTTGATCATTTTCTTTTGGATCTAACCCATGTAGTAAGTGACAATCAATCAAAGATATTTATGAAACCATACAAGTGTCATATTAACTTGTCACAATTTACCTATCTTTTCGTCGTCTGTTCTGGTCGCTCTAATCCTGTTGGGACACATGCAGGTTGAGATATCTATATATCTTCCATTGTACCCATTATTTGAAGTATTCGATCATTCATACTTGAAACCCTATTATACGGATTACTCTCTGAACAAGAGGTAATCATTTTTATTATGCAATTGTCAAAGACTCAATACGATCTAAGCAAATTAGTCAAATTACTAATGTAGATTTCTTTATGTTTATATAAACTCTTTTAGAACATCAATAATTATAAATTTTTAGATACATATTCGGATGTTAGACACACTAATTTTTTCTAAGTTTTATATAAATTTAAACTAAATTAGAGTGTTATTACTTCACGAAGCGAAAAAAATAAAAAGTCCAAAAAACATAGCTTTTAATTTATTATCCCTTGGAGGAAAAAGGATGTGCAAAAAAAGAGAAATTAAAGATTATTCAAGTTTATAAGCAGTATTATTGCTAAACTACTGACCAATATGAGATTGAAGGAAACTTAACGCTTATAAAACTAAACACAAATAGCAAATAGTTACTAGAATGTATGAAGAAGTATTTTCTACTAGGGTGGTTTGCCTAAATGACTGTAAAGAAAGTGTTGAAAAAAAAAATGAAATTTATAAAAAATGATTGTTGGATAAGATGAAGTTAATAAAAAATTGTAAAGCCTTATCTCACATTGCTTTTTTACATTATTTTAAAGAGGTATAAATAGTGAAGAGTTGGCTATTGGGATTGGGCCCCAAGGGGCACCCACTTTTGTAGAAGGGGAGAGGACCTAGGCAAATGTGATACCACACACACGCGCGCGTGCCATCGCCGTCCGACCGGCCGTGCCGAGTTCGAGTGTGTGAGGTGGTATTTTATTTTTTGGGAAAAATATTCTTTTTAAGGAAAACTTTTCCACTTACAAAAATGTTATATATATATATATATATATATATATTCCCAGAAAAACGACGTATTCAATCTGCCATGTCTACTCAAATGCTAACTGTTGATCTAAACAAACCATTCCGTTTTGAAGGATTACACTTTAAAAGATGGAGAAAAAAATGTTGTTTTTCTTAACCATGAAAAAAATCGTTTCTGCTCTTACTACTGAAAAACCAATACAGTCCACTCCTCCTACTGAAGCTGAAACTAAAGACTTAGACGCTTGGATTGAAAATGATTTTCTATGCAAAAACTATATTTTTAACGGTTTAGCTGATGACTTGTATGATTATTATAACTGTGATAAGTCTGCTAAGGAAATTTGGGAAGCACTTCAAAAGAAATACGACACTGAGGAAGCTGGTACTAAGAAGTATGCTATCAGTAGATACATGAAGTTTCAAATGATTGATGGCAAATCAATGGAAGCTCAATAACACGAACTGCAGAAGATAGCACACGAAATAACTTCTGAAGGTATGACTTTAGATGAACAATTTCAAGTAGCTGTTATAATAGATAAATTACCCCCTGCTTGGAAAGATTTTAAGAATACACTTAGGCATAAAACTAAGGAATTTTCTTTAGAAAGTCTTATAACCCGTTTAAGAATAGAAGAAGAAGCTCGAAAGCAAGACCAAAGAGATGAAGTACTCGTAGTCTCAAATAATAGTACCAATAAGAAACCCTCATCTACAATTCTGAAACCTAAAAGTAGAAATATGAAAACTCATAATCGTAGTAATAATCAAAACCGCAACAACCAAAATAGAAATAGAAACTATCCTCCTTAGAATAGACCTCAACCCCCCTTAAGGAATAACACATTCATGTGTTATAGTTGTAATAGACCTGGCCACTTGGCTAGGAACTGTCGGAACAGGAATCGTCCTGCCCCACAAGCGAACCTTACCGAAGATCAACTTATTGCTATGATATCTGAAGTCAATTTTGTTGGTGGATCCGAGGGGTGGTGGGTAGACACTGGTGCTTCTCGCCATGTTTGCTATGATCGAGACATGTTTAAATCCTATTCTGATTCTGAGGATAAGAAAGTACTGCTGGGTGACTCCACTCCACTAAAGTTGCTGGTACTGGTGAGGTGGTTTTGAAGTTTACCTCTGGAAAGACTGTCATCTTGAAGGATGTCCTGCATACTCCAGAGATGAGAAAGAACTTAGTTTCAGGCTATCTTCTTAACAAAGCTGGGTTTACTCAAACTATTGGGGCTGATTTATATACTATAACTAAAAATAATATATTTGTTGGGAAAGGGTATGCCACTGATGGCATGTTTAAATTAAATGTTGAAATTAATAAAACCTCTTCTTCTGTTTACATGTTGAGTTCTTTTAATATTTGGCATGCTAGACTTTGTCATGTTAATAAACACATAATCAAGAACATGAGTAGCTTAGAACTAATTCCTAAACTATCTTTAAATGATTTTGAAAAATGTGATTTTTGTAGTCAAGCTAAAATAACCAAAACTTCACATAAATCAGTAGTTAGAGAATCTGAACCTTTAGAATTAATTCATTCTGATATATGTGAACTTGATGGAAATTTAACAAGAAATGGAAAATGCTATTTTATAAATTTTATAGATGACTGTTCAGATTACACTTATGTATATCTAATGAAGAATAAAAGTGAAGCATTTGATATGTTTAAAATATTTATGATTGAGATTGAAAATCAACTTAACAGAAAAATAAAAAGGTTTCGAAGTGATAGAGGCACCGAATATGATTCCAATATCTTCAATGATTTTTACAAAACTCATGGAATCATTCATGAAAAAATTGCACCTTATTCTCCTGAAATGAATGGCAAAGCTGAAAGAAAAAAATAGAACCTTTACTGAATCAGTTGTTGCAATTTTATTAAACTCTGGTGCTGCTTCCCATTGGTGGGGAGAAATTTTATTAATTGTTTGCTATATGCTAAATAGAGTGCCTAAATCTACAAATAAAATTTCACCATATGAAATTTTGAAAAATAAGAAACCTAATTTAACTTATTTTAAAACTTGGGGTTGTTTAGCCCATGTTAGAATCCCTGATCCTAAAAGAAATAAACTTGCTAGTAGAGCATATGAATATGTATTCATAGGATACGATGTGAATAGTAAAGCTTATAAATTCTATGACTTAAAAGATCAGGTAGTTATAGAATCAAATGATGCTGACTTCTATGAACATAGGTTTCCCTTTAAATTTAAAAATAGTGGGGGCTCCTCTTCTAGTAGTTTACCTATAACTAGAACTAATGAACAAACTGAAGAATTAAACACTGAAATTAGAAGAAGTAAACGAGCTCGAACCCTTAAGGATTTTGGGTCTGATTTTTATGCTTATATCTTAGAGGAAGATCCCCAAAATCTTAAAGAAGCATTATCTTCTTTAGATGCCAACTTATGGGAAGAAGCCATAAATGATGAAATGGACTCACTTGAGTATAATAAGACTTGGCATTTAGTTGACTTACCTCCTGGTTGCAAAACCATTGGATGTAAATGGATACTAAAAAAGAATTTAAAACCCGATGGTACTATTGAAAAATACAAAGCTCGTCTTGTAGTTAAAGGATATAGGTAAAGGGAAAATGTAGATTTCTTTGATACCTTTTCACCAATTACACGAATAACTTCCATACGTGTACTTTTCTCTCTCACTACCATCCATGATTTAGTAGTACATAAAATGGATGTTAAAACTGCTTTCTTAAATGGTGATTTAGAAGAAGAAATTTATATGGATCAACCTGAAGGTTTTGTTATCCTAGGTCAAGAAAATAAAGTTTGTAAATTAGATGATCTCTTTATGGTCTAAAACAAGCACCTAAGCAATGGCATGAAAAATTTGATAATCTAGTTATCTCACATGGGTTCAAAATAAATGAAAGTGACAAATGCATTTATTATAAATTAGAAGATAATATTTGCACTATTATATGTTTATATGTGGATGACATGCTTATTTTTGGATCAAATATTTATGTTGTGAATAATGTGAAAACGTTGTTAAGAGCTAATTTTGATATGAAAGATCTTGGAGAAGCGAGTGTAATCCTTGGTATAAAAATAACTAGGTCTGAAAAGGGAATTTCTTTAGATCAATCTCACTACATTAAGAAGATCTTAAAGAAATATATTTACTTTAACTGTAAACCTACATGTACTCCTTATGATCCTAGTGTAAAGTTGTTCAAGAACACCGGAGACAGTGTTAGACAAACTGAGTATGCGAGCATCATTGGTAGCTTACGTTACGCTACTGATTGCACTAGACCAGACATAGCTTATGTTGTGGGACTACTATGTAGGTTTACCAGTAGACCTAGTGTAGAGCATTGGAATGCTATTTAAAGGGTTATGAGATACCTTAAGAGAACTATGAATCTTGGATTACATTATAAAAAGTTTCCTGCTGTTCTAGAAGGATACAACGATGTAGATTGGAACACTTTATCAGAAGACTCCAAAGCAACTAGTGGCTATATTTTTAACATAGCTGGTGGAGTTGTTTCCTGTAAGTCTAAGAAACAAACAATATTGGCTCAATCTACAATGGAGTCTGAAATGATAGCACTAGCCACTGCTAGTGAAGAAGCAAGCTGGCTAAGAAGTTTGTTAGCTGAGATCCCTTTATGGGAAAGACCGATACCAGCTGTCTTGATCCACAGCGATAGTACCGCGGCTATTGCAAAGATTCAGAACCATTACTACAACGACAAGAGACGACAGATACATCATAAGCATAGTACTGTTAGAGAATTTATCTCAACGGGAGCTGTAAGAGTGGATCATGTACGTTCTGATAAAAATTTGGCAGATCCTTTGACGAAAGGATTACCAAGAGAGAAGGTTTTCAAAACCTCAAAAGGAATGGAATTAATGCCCTTAGAATGAAGAGTCACTTATGATGGTAACCCAACTTATAGACTGGAGATCCCAAGAAATAAGTTCAAAGGGTAATAACAAGTCATGAAGTGATATGAGATGTATCATACTATTTTTCAAATCCCATTTTATATTGTTAGAAGCATGAAGTCCTGAAGCGATAGAAAAAGGATGAGTTAATTGTTAAACTCTTAATGAGTTCTATACTCTATGTGGAGTGGAGTACATAGCTACAGGAGTACTCTTGATAGACTCATCTATGTGAATGTGGAAGTATGGCCGCTTTCTATGGAAATTTTTAGGGAAAAATTTACTAGAGCATTCACTATACTGGGATACACGTGCATGGTCGTAAAGCATGGGCTCTTTGAACTACACCTTAGAAAGGTTGTGTGTGTGATGATTGTTAGAGATAGAGTTCAAAACTATGAGTTACTCTAGTATATTCTAAAGGATCAACACTATGTAAAGGTTCAAGTCGATAGATACCTTTTCGCTTATGCACAATCTTATAATTTTAATTGATCGGTTGCTCGATGAAAATTATTTTTATATAAAATTCAAGTGGGGGATTGTTGGAAAAAAATGAAATTTATAAAAAATGATTGTTGGAAAAGATGAAGTTAATAAAAAATTGTAAAACCTTGTCCCACATTGCTTTTTTACATTATTTTAAAGAGGTATAAATAGTGAAGAGTTGGCTATTGAGATTGGGACCCAAGGGGCACCCACTTTTGTGGAAGGGGAGAGGACCTAGGCAAATGTAATACCACACAAGCGTGTGTCTGCCACCGCCGTCGCCGTCCGACCGACCGGTCGTGCGGTGCCGAGCCGAGTCCGAGTGCGTGTGTGTGAGGTGAGGTGGTATTTTATTTTTTGGGAAAAATATTCTTTTTAAGGAAAAATTTTCTACTTACAAAAATGTTTGTTATATATATATATATATATTTTTCCCAAAAAAACGACCGTTATTTTCTTTTATCAAGAATATGACCGTTAAATGGCCGTTTGTCTTCTTTATTCAGAAAAAAGAGTCGTTGCTCGTATTTACTCACAAAAATATCTGTTACTCTTTATTACTCAGAATGGTCGTTACGCTCTTAATTCCCAGACATTACCGTTTTATTCATAATTGCCACACGGTTTCTAAAACCTATAAAAAGAGAGCTTCAGCTCTCATTTTCAACACAACAATCTGCAATCTCATCTCCCTACGAAAAACAATTCTCTCTACAATTTCTAAGTTCTTTTTTTAGTTTTCCGAGCAACAAATTTTCAGGTGTAGCATTCCAGTCTTCATCAGTGCAGTGAAGTTCTGAGACAAAGATTAAGATTCTAGACTGTTTTATCCTAGGGACGACGAGGTTGTGTTTGCTTGCACAAATTGGGTAGAGCCCCAAAACATCTTAAAGAGAGCGACCTAGTCCGCGACTCAACCCAAGCAGTTACTTTCAAGTTATCAGTAATATTGTTCCTACACTGTTATTATAAACTTGCATCAACAGAAAGTTTATTATACCCAATCTTATAATTTGGAGATTCCCATGAGTTAATGTTTCAAAACTATAATATTCTACTTGTATGATCTTTTCAGCAATATGATCTTTGTATTTGTGCTTTTCAGCAATATTATCTCTGTATTTGTGTTACTAAGTTTTGTTCATTACATACTACTATAATAATATATTTGAGTTACCTGCAAGCTGATTAGGTCTTTATTTAATTTATATACAGCTAGAGTTTGTCCCTTCACATGGAAGAAATCCAACAAGG
Source organism: Hippophae gyantsensis (assembly GCA_030763125.1). Taxonomy (NCBI): domain Eukaryota; kingdom Viridiplantae; phylum Streptophyta; class Magnoliopsida; order Rosales; family Elaeagnaceae; genus Hippophae; species Hippophae gyantsensis. The sequence goes on from CM061039.1 coordinate 42,229,490, forward strand.
CAAACAAAATTTCATTTTCAACTCACAAAACAAGTACAAAAAGATTTGGTGGGAAGCAGTTAGAATGAAATTCTGTTTTAGAGGTTTTTTAAAATCAGTTTTCTGTTATGAAGTTTGTTAGAAACTTTCCTCCTTTTCTATTTTGTTTAGTTGCTCTTCTGTGTATATAAGAGGACTCTCCTCTTTGTAAATATTCACTGAATACACAGATCATTTTCTTGCTCTCTTTGATTTCTTGTTTTCTCAACATCTCAGAAATCTATCTTGGTATCAGAGCATTCTGGTTCCTCTCTCAAACTTTTCTGGGCGTCTTCTTCTTCTTCATGGAAAAGACAAGCAATCGCAATGCTAACAATGGGGCTGGATCGGATTCCTCTGCACTCAGTGGTAGTGCTCACCCGACTAACAATGAAGATCCTATGAGATCTATCATCAACCCCCTCAGCCAGTTGATCACAATAAAACTTGAAGAAGACAACTTCCTCATATGGAAATTTCAGGTAGAAAACATGATTTTGGGCTATGGTCTTGAAGATTTCATCCATGGAACCTGCAATGTTCCACCTAGAATATGTGATGGAGAATCAAATCCTGCCTTCATCTGCCATCAAAGACAGGACAGATTACTTATTTCTTGGCTTCTTGCCTCGGTCAACACCAGCTATCTTCCTCAGCTGATTGGTTGTTCTTCCTCTCAATAGATTTGGACCACCATAGAACAACTCTTTAGTTCTCAATCCACTGCCAAGGTGATGTTTTACAAAAAGCAGATCCAACTTCCCAAGAAAGACAATCTTTCTATGAGAGAGTATATCTTGAAGATGAAATCCTACTTTGACATGCTTGGAGCTGCTAATCATAGTATGACAGACATTGATCAGATTCTTGCCCTCCTCAATGGCCTAGGGGATGAGTACGAGTCCATAGTTGCCATCATATGCTCAAGAGAGATCCCTTATACCCTCCAACATGTCAATACGCTTCTTTTGTCTCATGAAGGTCGTATATTACAAAAACACTCCGCTGCTAATGATCTTTCTGTGAATCTTGCTAACAACAGGAAAAGCTACAATGGTACTTCACAGAACAACCATAAAGGAGGAAGAGGATACAATGGATATTGTGGCAGAGGAAGAGGGGGAAGATCCAATAATGGCAGACCTCAATGCCAACTCTGTGGCAAGATTGGACACACAGTCATTAAATGTTACTATCGTTTTGATCATAATTTTCAAGGAAGTGAAGGCAGTAACTCCTCAAGTTCTTCCAATCAGAACTACAATTCCACTCAGAACCATGCCAATCTTGCTCACACACAAGAAGAAACTCTTTTTTATCAAGCCCCTGCTGAAGCCTTAATTGCTACTGCTCGAAACACTATCACTGACAAGAATTGGATCCTGATTCTGGGGCCACTAATCATGTGACCAATGACATCCAAAACCTATCATGTGGGACTGACTACAATGGAACTCATAAAATTCATATGGGAAATGGTAAAGGTCTCTCAATCGAACACATTGGAAAAACTACTATCTCTTCCCCTTTTTACTCTCATTCCTTATCTCTAAATAATATTCTTCATGTACCCTCAATTACTAAAAATCTTCTTAGTGTTTCTAAGTTCTGTCTTGACAATAGAGTTTTCTTTGAATTTCATCCCTTTTTCTGTCTTGTCAAAGATCAGGTTACTAAGAAACTTCTACTCGAGGGGACTTTGCATAAAGGACTGTACCGGCTTGATCTCTTACTACCTACCAAGACTCCTAGTCCGAACTGTCAACCCTTCTTCCAATCTCTCATATCAGAAACCATTCCTTACAAAGAAAAATTTTCATTTCTTGACCTTTGGCATAGAAGGCTTGGTCATCCTTCTTCTCAAATTGTTAACAAAATTCTAAATCATTGTAATATCAATTTTTCAGTGAATAAAATGCAACATTATTTCTGTATAGCTTGTCAAATAGGCAAAAGCCATAAACTTCATTTTCCTACTTCTCAAACTACCTATTCTGCACCTTTGCAGCTTGTGGAAGCTGATATATGGGGGCCCTCTCCCATTCTTTCTACCACTAGCCACAAATTTTACATTACCTTTGTAGATGTATTTTCAAGATTCATATGGATTTATTTCCTCAAACGCAAATCTGAAGCTTTAGATTGCTTTATTCATTTCAAAACACAAGTAGAAAATCAGTTGAACACAAAACTCAAGATTTTTCAAAGTGATTGGGGTGGTGAGTTTCGATCCTTTTCAAACTTTCTTGATAAATATGGCATCATTCACAGAGTTTCCTACCCTCACACCTCTCAACAAAATGGTATTGTTGAGAGGAAGCATAGACGTGTTGTTGAACTTGGGCTTACCTTCCTTGCTCAATCCTCTGTCCCTAAAACTTACTGGCCAGAGGCCCTCTCCACTGCTGTTTTTCTTATCAACAGATTGTCGTCTACAGTTCTGCAGCAAAAGTCTCCTCTCCAGGTTCTCTTTCAGGTAAAACCTGACTATAAATCCCTTTGTGTCTTTGGCTTTCAATGCTTTCCTCATCTAAGACCCTACAATTCCCATAAGTTTGATTTTAGGTCCATTCCCTGCACCTTTCTAAGCTATAGCAGTAAATATAAAGGTTACAAATGTTTAGATAACAATGGAAAAATATATGTTTCAAGACATGTCATCTTCAATGAACATATCTTTCCTTTCCAAAACAATACTTCTCAAACTTCCGAGTCATCCTCTCCTATCATATTTCCTCCACCTATAGTTGCAAGTCATTCACTTCCAACTCCACAGAATTCTCACTTTTCTGGTCATATATTAGATAATACACCTGAAACAGGTCTTACACCTGTTAATCAGGCCTTGTCCCCTCTTTCTATCTCACAAAATAACCTTTCAAACAACTCAAATCAGCCTATTTCTCATTCAAATCCAGACTCAGCCAATGAAGTCTCTGAAACTATCCTTCACAATGTTGCTCCTGAGATTACTACCATTAATCACTCTATGGTTACACGGTCCAAAAATGGCATCTATAAGAAGAAAGTTTTTTCTGCTAATCTTTTAGATCCTACTTGTATTTCAGTACAGGATGCCCTTCTTCATGACAGATGGAAAGAAGCCATGCTTGAAGAGTACAATGCACTTCAAAGGAATCAGACATGGTCTTTAGTTAAGCTGCCTCCTGACAAGAAAACCATTGGTTGCAGATGGGTGTTTAAGGTCAAAGAAAACCCAGATGGCTCCATTTCCAAGTACAAGGCAAGACTTGTTGCCAAAGGTTTCAATCAAAGACCTGGTTTTGACTTTGATGAGACATTTTCACCTGTTGTTAAGCCAACCACTATTAGAGTTGTCCTCACTGTGGCCCTTTCTCGTGGCTGGTAATTGAGATAATTAGATGTTAATAATGTTTTTCTTAATGGAGATTTAAAGGAAGAGGTCTATATGGCACAACCCCCTGGTTTTGAAACCAAAGAAGCTTCTCACATGGTTTGCAAACTCAGTAAATCCCTTTATGGTCTAAAGCAAGCTCCCAGAGCCTGGTTTGAAAAACTCAGGGGCACCCTTTTTCACATGGGGTTCTCCTCCTCTAAAGTAGACAATTCTTTATTTCTTAAGTTCTCTACCACCTCAACCATTTTTCTTCTTGTCTATATTGATGACATAATAGTGGTTGGAAGTCAGAAACTCGAACTAGATAACTTCATATCAGTTCTCAATAAACTCTTCTCACTTAAAGATCTTGGAAAATTGAATTACTTCCTTGGCATTGAAGTCCGGTCCACAGATAAAGGTCTCCATTTGTCTCAAAATAAATACATTTGTGATCTCCTCAAAAGGTCAAAAATGGATCAAGCCAATCCTCTACCTACTCTTATGGTAAGCAGTCTAAAACTCACTGCTACAGGTGGTGATCCAATTCCTAATGTTACTGAATATAAGAGCATTGTTGGAGCTCTTCAGTACATCACCATCACCCGACCTGAGATTGCCTATTGTGTAAACTGTGTGTGCCAGTTCATGCAGAAACCTCTTGATCATCATTGGAAAGCAGTAAAGAGGATCCTCAGGTACCTAAAAGGGACTGCTGATGAAGGAATCACCTTGAGGAAAACAAACAATCTGTCTCTAATAGGGTACTGTGATGCTGATTGGGGAAATGATTTGGATAATAGAAGATCCACTACTAGCTACTGTATCTTCCTTGAAGATAGTTTAATTTCCTGGTCTTCAAAGAAAAAGAATGTAGTTTCCAGGTCCACTACTGAAGTTGAGTACCGCAGCCTAGCCAATGCTACTTCAGAAGTTGTTTGGCTTCAGTCTCTTCTTAGCGAACTCAGAATTGTTGTGAAGATTGCTCCTGTTCTTTGGTGTGACAACACTAGCACCATCTTCTTATCAGCCAATCCTATACTGCATTCGAGAACCAAACATGTGGAGCTAGATCTTTATTTTGTCAGGGAGAAAGTTATCTCAAAGCAACTTCTTGTTCAAAGATGTTCCTTCACATCAAATTGCAGACATTCTAACCAAACCCTTGTCATCACATTTTTTCAATAGACTCAAGCTGAAAATGAGTATTTGTTCACCTCTTCAACAGGCAGGGGGAGGAAAAGAAGAGTGCTTGGTTTGAGGAAGAAAGTTAGAATGAAATTTTGTTTTAGAGGTTTTTTAAAATCAGTTTTCTGTTATGAAGTTTGTTAGAAACTTCCCTCCTTTTCTGTTTTGTTTAGTTGCTCTTCTATGTATATAAGAGGACTCTCCTCTTTGTAAATATTCATTGAATACACAAATCATTTTCTTGCTCTCTTTGATTTCTTGTTTTTCCAACATCTCATAAATCTATCTAGTCGGGAAGCGGTATGTTAAACTTCGACCGTCAACCAAGGTCTTGAAAACTATAGAGAAGAATGGAGTGATGCAATTGCCAAGAAGGCTGGAATCTATCTTCGCAGGGAATGATTCATATGTCGATTGTTATACGTTCTTGATTCTGTTGACAAACCAAGGCTAATAAGTGCAATTTGTGCATTTTTTTCTCCTTATCGTTTTTAATTTTTGCAGTTTGTTTCTTATAAATACCATTCACTGCAATCATTTTAGTTTCATGATACAGCCTCAAAGTTGTGCATGTTGCAGTGTGTAGCTGTTATTTGGGGTTTCATGATATTTGCTCTTCATTATCATCAATACACGTTGTCAATGCTCAACCTTGAAGATAAGGAATAATGTTGAAAGAATTCAAATAGCCTGTGACACTTTTTTGTATCAAAGTCATTTTTCTAATATTTTAAATATCAAAGCGTTTTTCTTAAATAAGTGAGGCTTAAAACTTTAGTGATTCGAGAAGTAAACCTCAAATTTTAATTTTAAAAAACCTTAAATTATTAATAAAAATAATTATTAATTTAATAAGAAATTAAGGATAAAAATAACAATAAAACACATAAATTAACTCAAATATTAATTTCAAAAACAATAAAACATGTAAATTGAATCACATGGGTTACAATTAGAGTTATGAGATCAACAAAACAATAGTGGAGAAAGAACCAAAAACAATAATATTTAAACAATATGTACATAGATATAGTTGTAGACATAATTGAAATGAAGAAAAAATACTAATAAAAATAATCAAATAGAGGAGAAAATATTACTTAAAATATTACAATTTTATGAAAAATGTATTAATACAACTCTAATAGTGTTTGTTCATAATATTAATATTTCTCTTTTCTTTTTCTTTTTTACCTATGATTTTCTACCTTTTTTACTTCCTAATGAAATTGGTTAAATCCATTAAATCAACCAAAAGAAAAGGAACCATCACCTGGAGGTTTAAAAACTTTAAACTTTAAGCTAGGACAGTCTTAACTTACCATACGAAACTATAACATTAACTTTTTTTAAGCATTGCATCGAGACAAGCTTCAGGATAAGTCTAAAAATAACCCTTTACAACAATTACAGATAAAATGGCACCCTTTTTCAACCACTTTTTATCACTTTTCAACATCTGTATGCAGCATATTGAACTTTGAAAGTGCTTTCTAAATATTGCTATAGCTTTCGTTATGTGGGAATCTAGTGTAATGTTTTGAGTAGAGCAAGCATTAAGTCACTTTCAATCCCCTTTTCTGATCACAAAATTGTAAAGAGTAGACAAGAAGAAATCTATTTTCACTGAAGGAAAACTCATGCATAGCCTAGCCCTTAAGGTTTCTTTAAATAGCAGTATGGCACCTTAGGTTTTAAAAATAACAAATAAATCTTTTTTGTCATTAGTTTGACACTTCTGTTCCTTTTTCAAATTAAAAAGACATCTAAATGTCTAAAACGTATCAAATTTAACAAGTACAGACATTTAGATGCTTTTTAATAAAACAATGCAAAAAAAATAATTTGTTAAGCGTAACCATTCAAGGGATATGTTTTGTTATTTTTTAAACAAAAGGGGCCAATTTGTTTTTGGCCCAACTGAAGGGAGCTATTTATAAATCATCCTTTAAACTAATTATGTTACACCTTAGAAATGTGCAAATAAGAAATGGCCATCTCATCTGAAAGGTTCTATGGGAGCAGAGTCTTCAAGAAGAGCAGCAGCTTCAAAACATTCAGCAGCTTCAAGAGCTGATGCGCCAACATAGGCTTTATATAGCAACCCAAGATTGTACCAGGCTGAAGGGTTGGTTTTATCTATGCGCAGAGCATCCATGAGAAAGCTTCTCACAACCGGCAATGATTGACCACCAAGATGTTTGAGGACACATGCAGTAGATATCAAACTTGGTACATGGTTGGGTTCAATATCTAATGCTTGTCTGAATGCTTTCAGAGCTTCTTGGTGGTTACCCTTAGCTTCTTGGATTAACCCTATCAAAATTTACAAATTTTAGGACCTTAACAAAGAGGTTAAAATTGAACTTCAACAATTAGGATACGAGATACAATGCTTATGACAGCAAAAAAGTACATTTAAGGATCAAACATTTTTTTAACCAAAAGTACTTTTAGGGTTCTGAAAGCACATTTGGTTCTTCTAGACTGAAACACAAAATGTGCTTCATTTTAAAGGTATTTTCTTCTAAAATAACTTTTGATTTAAAATCACTTTTTATATTATTACGTGTAAAACATACATTGACAAAAAAATATGTTTTTCAATCAAATAGGACTTTTTAAAATACTTTAAAGTACTTTAAGGCTACAAAATCATATTATGTGTCTTGGTCAAGCACAATATGCTCTTCTTTTCGGAAAGCACTTTCTTCTAGAATAAATTTTTTATTGGAATTTCTTTTAATTGAAATACGAGTAAACATACACTTAAAGTAATTATGATTTATAAAACTTAAAAACTCAACTTTGGGTAGCATGGCAATATGAGGAATGTAGAACAAATACAGCAATTAATTTGTGATGACATTGTCAAACAATTTTTAACTTTATTCAAGCTTCAAGAAATTGTGGTTGGTATGGTAAATAAGACTCCCTATCTCAGTTCAAGTCACAAGTATTGATTGATAAAAATAATATTCTATTATCTTTTACTTTAGTCTATAAATTTATGTAACGATGGCTGCATCAGCAAAAAAAGATGACTTCCAAACAAATATCTGGTTCCTTGGGCATAATGTTACTAATGGAACCATTATTACTATTGAAAGATCCATGCAGTTTACTATCAAGTTTTCAGACAGGATCTTAGACAGGATCTTACTAACAATAGTACTTTGCATTTCAAAATTTCAATCCAATTTATTAAAACAAAAGTTTACTTAGGATTTATTGTAAATCTAAAAAAAAAATTGCAAAAAGATGTTCAAAATATTCCTCCAAACAAAGTTTTACAAGGTGTCAAACTATATTAAGTGTTTTTGATATTGAATTTATCAGAGGAGAAACCAATTCATTACGAAATTTCCTAATTAGAGAATTCTTTAAAAAGGATAAATTCAATATCAAAAACACTTAATGTAGCTTACCACCGTGCAAAACTTTTCTTAAAGGCAATATTTTGAATATCTTTTTACAAAAAAAAATTTCAAGATTTACAATAAATCCCATGTAAAAACTTTTACTAGCCCTTCTTCTTGACAGTGGAAAGACAAATCGAATAATTAGTTCTCTATTGAGAATTCCTCCATAGCCAATTTCGTTGGCATCTATTTCTACAATTTTGGTAAAAGTAAGGTCCACAAAATGTAAACAAAGAATGTTTTGGATTTGCGCTTTGATGTTTTGCACGATTTTTGTATGTCCGTCCGTACATGGCTCAGGAATTTTGTTGAGCTTATTATGAAGTGGTTTTGCTAATCGGTTAATAACATAATTTAGATTTCCGAGAAACCTCTTAAGTTGTGTTTTGTCTAAGATCCTGTTAGGAAACTTGGTAGTAAACTACAAGGATCTTTCAATAGGAATAATAGTTCCATTAGTAACATTATGCCCAATGAACCTGATATTTGTTTGGATGAAAGTCATTTTTTTTGGCTAATAATGTCAGACCATTTCGCTTGATTTGATAGAAAAGGTTTTGAGGTGTCGAATATGTTGATCGATAGATTTTGAACAGATAAGTACATCGCCAATGTACACAATACAGAATTCTGAATAGGGATTAAAAATATCATTCATAATTCGCTGGAATTCAAAAGGTGCATTTTTTAGCTCAAAGGACATGACGTTCCATTCATACTGTCTAAAATGAACAATAAATGCCGTTTTGTATCGATGATGAGGTTCGATCTGTATTTACCAAAAAGCCGACTTCATATCGAATTTTGAGAATATTGATGATGAATGGAGTTTTTAAAAAAGGTATTTTTATTTGGGATAAGATACCTAATTCATTTCAAGGTCTTGTTAAGAGGTTTGTAATTGATTACTAATCAAGGTGTACGTACCTCTTTATATTTCAGTTGGTTTATTGACATAAAAGGCCGCACAACTCCATGGCGATCAAAATTTTGAATTTAATATTTTGGATGAGATCTTGGATCTTCTTTCTACAGAATTGTTCTAGGTCAGCATTCATTTAAATTGACCTAGCTTTTGTAGGAATGTCTCTTTCGTGGAAAGTAAATTCATATGGAAAATCTACCATATGTTTTTTTAAAGGCCCTGGGCAAGTCAAAATTGATAATTGTCATGGCAATTAATGCAAGTTATATATCAATGTTTTAACACTGAGCACACTTAATTAACATAATTCAATTTTTACTATTTATCATAGAGAATGTATGAGTATAGCTCACAACGTTAAGATTGTATATATATGTATGTATTTACAAAATATGTGTAAAACAATCGTAGCAAACATAAATAAATAAATGTGTTAAAGAGGAACGTACCTGTGCAGTACCATCTTGAGGCAGAGTGAGGATTGATAGCAAGGGACTTGGAAAGACACATCTCAGCATCCCGCCAACGTGACAAGCTTGTGTATATATTAGCTAAATCATGCCATGTTTCCATTTCCAAGCTTCTGTCAATGGCTCTTCTATTCTGAAAATATTTGAAACAAACTTAATATGATCCTACTGATGAAGATTGTGAAGCCATTACTAGTGCATCAACTTCATCAAGCCATGAGCTGCAACCAAGGCCATCTAAGTCTAGCCAGTCACAATGCAAGCAAGCAAATTGCAATGCCTCAACTGAGTTACAAGCCAATAGCAACCAATGCTTACTTCCAGTTTAGCTTAAGTGCAATGGTGAATGTGTAATTCTGTGAAGCCTTTAAGTGTAGCACATGGATTCTTACGTTTCTGTTTCTTCTGCACATGAGTGGTTAGTTTTTGTATGGCATATTGATTGATTAGTTTGTTATACAAGTCATTTGATGACAGCCGTTATTAGACTGATTTTTCTGTAAAGTCTATATATATAGACTATTCTGTTAATCATTTTCTATATTCAAGAAATGAAAAGCATTCATGAAAATCTCTTTCTTCTTGTTCTTCTCTCACAAGTCTCTCTAAGCTAGTTGATGGTTTTACAAGGCTTTACCATTCTTGTAGCTCTTTCCTGTATCAATTTTGTTTGCCTAACATCATCTGGTTTCTTACTTTACCTACTATTTTGCAGTAGTAGTCTTTTATGGATGTTAAATGGATGCCTACTTTAAACTCCAACATCATGCTTAATTTAATCTCAGAGCATTCATTATATGAATATCATAAAGCAATTGTCGCAAAAAAATAGTTGACTTAGAATATGGTAAAACATTTCTGTTGTTAAATGCTGAAAACTCATTAAGCATGCAATGCAATCATACTAAGCTAATGAAAGTTTCCAAAGGTAGAAATTAACGGCATGTCCCTTGCCCACTATAAAGCTTAGCTGGGGTTTGTTTCCTTTTGCTTCTATTAAAAGTAATTTCAATAATGAATGGGCTTTCTAAGCCCTGAAAGCAATTCTAGCAAGAGTTTTTCTTTAATGTCAGAAGTGTTTTTACATGGACTTAAAAAACCATAAACAAGCACATACCCTTAATGCAGTAATCTGTTATTCAAACCTGAGATTTTGTTTTAGTTAGTTAAACAACAGGAATCTCATTCTAATCTAATGGAAGAATGGGCAAAGGTAAGTATAACAGAAGATGCATTTTTAAGGAATAAACATACCTTTAGAAGTCTCCTATCAGCACCTAAACTTTTATTCCGAACTTGAAGAACAGCAAGTATATGAGTGTATGTTTCTATGGCATTTTTTAACTGTCCCTGAGCCATTTGAAGTTTTGCTTTAGTTCTCGATAGTTCTCCTTGATCCCATTTACCAGTTTGATCTATAGCAGCACTAATTACAGTCTCAGCTTCAACAAAACGTTTTAGAGCTGACAATATTCGTGCCAAAAGAGTATAAGTTCTTACATTAGACCCAGCCTCAAGTTTCAATAACTGTTTTGCATAATAAAGTGCCATATCCAACTTCCTTTGCTCAGCATATTCAACGCAAAGATGAAACAAGATATATGGATCTCTCTCATTCATTGTTCTTTCAGCATTTTCCAGCACCTCAAGTGCTTCAGACTGCTTCATAATCCTCTCAGAATCAGAAGTAGATATTTTCGATTTAGCTGAAAGTAAAACACCAAGTAAGCATTTTATATTGCTCGTCACCTGGCTGCACTTTCCATCCATCATCGAAATTGCATTGCAGACATAATGAATTCCTTTGCCAATGTCAGTCATAGTTTCGCCACAAATCTTAGACGCCAATAATGATTCCAATAAGCAGTCTTTGTTCTCTCTATTGTTCAGTATGTTCTTTAGAAGCTTTAGAGCAACCATGTTCTTACCTTCCCCGCTGTAACAAAGAGCCAGAGTGCAAAAGTTCTCTCTTCTTTCCATAGTTCCGGGAAACAACTCTTCAACTTGACAGGCTAGGGCTCCTAGTTCCCCTGAAACAGATAAGGCATAAGAGAGATGATCAATGATTGATGGATCCCATACGATCTGTCCTGAACTAAATTTTCTTAGTATAATCATAAGAAGCAGAATAGCCTCTTCTAAATTATTTCTTGGTATAAAAGAGCCTTCCAATTGTGACCGAAGATTGGGAGGGCTTGCATCATAACCACTGTACAGGAGAAAAACTGCAAATTCTTTTTGTATCTTCGCAGCAACCTCGGTATTGAGATTCCAAAGATAGAGAAGGGCTCTTCGGTATGACAAAATAGCTTCATGGGGAGACCCAGCAAGTATCCATAATTCGGGAAGCAATTCTACTGCTTTGGCTAGTGTTTCCCGTAATTTACAATCTGAACCAAAGTTTTCAGGCAACCCTTCTGGTAAAGCAGATTCGACAGTATCTGAAATAACTTTGCATGATTGAGCTGCTTCTGCAAAAGGTTAAGGAACATTGGTCATACAAGACGTTCCAAAAGGTATAGCTAACAACTTCATTTTCCATTGTAGCATGTCTGTTTACAAGAACGAGAGCCTTTAAAAAAATTCAAAAGATTGCTTCTTTTTTAAAATAAAACAAGACATAGTAAAAGATACTCAAAACAAGACATAGCTAACCAATATGCTACATACGAACATACGAATATAAAAAACTCAAGAAAAAACCAAAGATTTGTAGAGAAAACGGGTGATTCCTAGGTAAACACTTCAGATAAAACCAAAGACAATATATAAAGTAGTCGTATAATATTGCAAGGTAAAGAGACATAAAATACCTGCATACCGCCCAAGATGTTGCAATGACTTTGCTTTGAGAAAAATAGCTTCGAGAAGCAAGCTAACAGCATGCGTCGACATAAGTGGGGCAGCATCGCTTAGTGAATGGCGTCTGTTCTGTTCAGATCTTCTTGAAATGGATACTTTCATCTTTGAAGTCACACTGGCAATATCTATTCCTTCAAATACATGAAGAGCACCTTCTCTGTTGCCTTTTTGATACTCAAGCCTTCCTAATAAAGCTCTGGCTTCCTACAAATTCAAAAGATGCACAGCTCGTTTGCATCATAAGGAAACAGTGAAGATAATAAATCAATGGGACATAAATAGAAAGTCAGTACTTAAACATCATGAACCCTTGAATTGAACAATAATTTAGGTCCAGGTACAAAAGCATTGGCCAGATCTCAGCTCCTTTGGAATCATGTTTGATTTTGTTGACATCCCTTGATATCTTCATCACCCATGATAAAAGATGAAAGTTGAAACTATCTTGTTAAAAAAGAATCCTCAATATGGCACTTGGAGACCATTTAATGTTTGAATATTCGCTTTAAAATTAAGGGTATATTTGCGTGTGGTCATATTAAAAGTTGTCTCAATTAAAAGTGATTCTCAAAAGAAAGTGCTTTCAAGAAGAATCACATTATGATTGCTTACCATAAGGAATCATAAAATGTGTTTTCTAAGTCCTAAAAACACTAATGGAAATTTTCATCCATTTGATTTCAAAGCACATTTTTGCCATTAGAAACTCTTTTACCTAAGCATAAGCAAAGAAGCCCACAGTATTCACAAGCCATTCCATTTCATGCCAAAAGAAAATACTGTGCTGTACGATGTATATTCTTATATATAGAAAGATAGAAAGCGATCTGCCCATAAAATGACTTAACCGAGCATTATTATATGATAAGCGTTCGGACATATTATAAGGTTTATTCATAGAAAAAACATTAAATGGAGAAAAAGAAAAACACAGATGAAGTGATAAAAATGAACCTCATAGTTGAGATAACCACTTTCACGCAGAGAAGACTCGGCTTCTTCAATGTTGCTATTATTAACTTTGGTATCCACCTCTGCTGTACGAGATGAATACCCACTTGCAGTAGCTGAATAATCTCGAGTGGCCAAAGAGTCTGATGAATGAACCAAATCATCATCTCCCTTTATTTTCTCCCCGAAACGAATACACTTCATCATCTTCCAAAACCCTCCTCAAATCCCAAATGCTCCTTTATTAGTTCCCCAATTCTTTGTTTTCATACCAAATCATTACAGTTAAAATTATCCTGTTTTAATTTCAAGGAGAAGATTAAAGAAGAAGAAGAAAATCAGAACTGAACATATAATAAATAGACAGTAAATTCAATAAACTTGAAATGTAAAAATAACTGAACTTCATGTGGTTAAAATAGATTAAATCATTACTACAAAGTGCCAAGAAGGTCTTAGTTCAATGTTCTTGTAGTTTTCGCCAATTATACGAACCCAGATGATTGGTAAAGAAAAAGACAAGAAAAGTTTGCTTAAGAGACACAGAATTTAAAGGTAAACCCACATGAATTCAAAACATTTCAGAGCATAAAACAGGGGAAAAAAACAAAACTTGGGATTGGGAACATAAAAGCTGAAGAACAAAGAAATAGCAAAAGAAATAACCTTTTGATTTTCAAAAGGAATTGACTGAGCCCACAAGACATCATTTTCTTGTGCTGTGCATATATCTCTCTACCAATTCACCCCAAGATAAAAAGGGTATTCGATTTTATCTTGCTAAGCAAGAATCCAAGGCTTCAATGTCATTCTCCTTTTTGGTCCCTTTTTGATTGCTGGGAAAGTTTCCTCCGTTTTCTTACTAGCCAGTCTTTCAAGTTCTTAAACAGTTGCTTAAACGTAGGAGCTCTTGCATTCAAAGTTTGCGAAGTGTGAACAGAAGGAAGTTTTTCAGCTTTTGCAATAGTACTTCTACTTGCATCGAAATGGAAGGAAAATGATATTTGTCACTAATGATTTTGCCACATTTAAGTAGGAGATATTAATCGGATAAATGTTATTATATTACTTTAATTATTATTTATTTAAATAATATTACTTAATATTATTTAAAATGAAATACATTATTTATATATTGACACAATTTAATTAATTAAATGGATAGTATAAGTAATATTATTTAAAATGAAATACATTATTTATATATTGACACAATTTAATTAATTAAATGGATAGTATAATTTTTTATTAATAAAATTTAATTTTAATATATTTTTTTAATATAAAAGATATATTTTTAGGTAATTTAACTGTATAGGTAAGAATGGTTACTGTGACCCCATCCATTTCAAAATCAGTATTATTAAGTCAAAATTTGCAATCAGTGTTACAACGCAACGTATCTTACATCTTATTAAATATTTGTGTGAAATTTATACAAAACTCATTAAATTAAAAACAACACATTATTATTAAATTGAGAATATATAAATTAATTTTTTTATCTAATAAAAATAATACATATTTTATTTTTATTATTATGAATTTTAAAAATATTAAATTTGTTATTTTTTAATAAATTTTAATAAAATAAACTTTAATAGAAAGAATAGTTATAAAAAATCTAAAATTAAAAATATATATATAATTTAGAGGTGTTAAAAATTTATCCTTAAACTAATCTAATAATCTAATTAATTTAAACTAATTTAAACTATATTAGTCATATTTTATCCTTTTTATTGAACTAATCTAATAATCTAATTAATTTGAACTAATTTAATCTATATTAGTCATATTTTTATCTTTTTATTGATTTATATTGATCCTAAAAATTTAAAAACCAATAAATAAAGGTTAAATTAATTCTTGATATTAAAATTTTCATTAATCTCTTATTTTCACCTATTAATCATACTATTTTATAATTTTTTTTTGTATTAAAATTTTATATATTAATAAAAGATAAAAAAATACAATATTTTATTTGATTTGGTGGATAACTCCTTTGATTGGATTTTCAGATAACATCTAAATATATGGTAAATCATATAATTTTTTATTTAATAATATGTATTTTTATGTAATTTATGTTTAAATTTATGTAGTTAAAGTATAGAATTATAATAAATGGTCTTTAATTCTTTATTATTTAAAAAAAATTAAAATTATTTTTTCATAAATTTAAACATATTTGATACGGTAGTTAATTAATTTTTTTAAATTAAATTTTTTGTGAAAAAAAATAAAATTATTCATGTAAGTTAACTAACAATGATTAAATATATTATATTAATTATATATTAATATTAATTAATAAATTATTATATCAATTAATTAATATTAATTAATTAATGTGGTAAAAATTAAAAAAAAAACTTAATGCATTTGTATAAAATAAACTAAAATGTGAATGATTCTTAAGCTACTTAGCCTATTTAAAACATATACTTTATGTGGTGTTTGGTTCACAGAATGGAATCGAAATCGAAATAGGAATGGAATGCAACGCAATGGAAAAAATGTTGTTTAGCTTAACCATTGAAATCAAAGAAGAAATCAGTATTACAGTGTTTAGTTTGACACTAGAATGGAATGAAAAAACTGTAAATTATTTTAATACTTCTATATTCAATAAAGTTTAAATAATATCATTTAATTATTATTTTTTCATCAAACAAAATACATTATTAAAATAATTATTTTTCTAAATAATTATTACTTAAAAAGAAAATATATTATTAAAATTATTATTTTTCTAAATAGGGTTTAGGGTTTTAAGGTTTGGGATTTGAGATTTGTGG
Source organism: Hippophae gyantsensis (assembly GCA_030763125.1). Lineage (NCBI taxonomy): Eukaryota > Viridiplantae > Streptophyta > Magnoliopsida > Rosales > Elaeagnaceae > Hippophae > Hippophae gyantsensis. The sequence continues at coordinate 42,245,488 of CM061039.1, forward strand.
TTTAGGGTTTAGGGTTTAGGGTTAAAATTATTTTTTTAAATATGGTTTAAGGTTTTTGAATTTTGGATTTAGGGTTTAGGGTTTAGGGTCTAGGGTTTAAGGTTTAGGGGTTTGGGGTTTAGGGTTTAAGGTTTAAGGTTTAGGGATTTGGGGTTTGGGGTTTGGGGTTTATGGTTTTAAGTTTTAAGATTTGGGGTTTAGGGTTTTGAGATTTGGGATTTTAGGGTTTAAGGTTTTGTGTTTTAGGGTTTGGGATTTTAGGTTTTGGGTTTTAGGTTTTAGGTTTTGGGATTTAAGTTTTAAGATTTAAGATTTAGGGTTTTGGGATTTGGGGTTTAGGATTTAGGGGTTAGAGTTTTGGGATTTGGGGTTTTGGGTTTTGTGATTTAGGTTTTGGGATTTGGGATTTATGGTTTAAGATTTTGGATTTTAGGACTTTGGGTTATATTTGAGGTGGGGATAAAATTGAAAAAAAAATTGAGATTAAAATAAAATCATGATCATTAAAAAGAGAAGGATTTATGATTCTTATTAAAAACAATCTATTCAAATTTTAATTGATAACCCCTGATTGGAGATTAATTAGAAACATGTATTGTACGGATTTTCAAACCGTAATCATATGTCGACTCTAAAACTTGCAAACTTGTTAACTAATATCTTAACTTTTTTTTTCTTTAATAGTAAGAAACTGTTTTAACATAATTAACTTTAGATCCATAGTAGTAACATTTTTATTTTATTTTATTTTGATTACTTTCATCTAACAAAGTGATAGGATATTCATTCTGTTAAGTTATATTTTCTATTATAATTCATTTATATTATATTTTCATTATTTTATTTATATTATATTTTTATTATTTCACTTATATTACACTTTCATTAGTTTACTTATATTATAATTTTACTATTTTACTTGTAATATACTTACTATTTCACTTATATTATACTTATTATAACCCTAAAAATAGAATTCTCCATTATATTTTAAAACACACCAATATAAATATTAAATCATTATTTATTCTTATCTCTCTATACTCTTCACATGGTATCAAAGTCTCTCATATACCTCTAGAATTTTTATCAAAATTTTGCCTCTATTCATCACAGTAAACCACTATCACCTATATTAATCCAATCAAAACCAAAATACCATCATTAGACTCGTGTCATCCAAAAATTTCCATAACCACCAAAATCAACCCCAAATAACGTCTCACACACCCTCAAGCGCTACCAAAAGAATCTATTCCTAAAACCCATGCCCCAACCACTCTCAGACCCAACCTAGTTCATCCTAACCTGGTTCACCCTCACCCAGTTCATCCCCGACTAATTCACCCCCGACCTTGTTCACCCCCACCCAGTTCACCCGATTTTGTGCTCATCTCTTCACAGATCCGATTCAGCATCATCCTGGTTGGTTCTCCACCGGTTCCAAGATTGTTTTTAACTTTTCTTTTCATTTTTAAGGATATTTTTGACCTATATACACTCCTTTATACTGTTTCTTTATATTTGCTTTATATTTCCTCCATTATTTCGTTAAAATGGACCGAAATGATGTCCTAAAACCAATCTCTACCACCCTTGATAATACTAACTACCTAGCCTAGGCACAAGCAATGAAAAGTTTCTTGAAAGGACGTAAGCTATGGCGTTTCATAACTGGTGCTATCTTTATACCTATACTAGAAACCAATATCAAACTTACTTCATTAGATGGTACTATTCTCTCAAATGCCATATTATACAAACAATTAGTTGGCAGTCATGTTTATCTCACAGTCACTCGTCCTGACATTGCCTATGTTATTCATCTGGTTAATCAATTCATGTTTGCTCCACGGTCTACCCATTATACTGCGGCTCTTCGCATTCTTCGCTACATCAAAGGCACTATGTTTCACGGTCTTCGTTTCTCCAACAAGTCTAATCTTCTTCTTTCCGCCTACTCTAATGCTGATTGGGCAGGTGACCCAACTGATCGTCGCTCCACCACTGGATATTGTTTCTTTCTTGGAAACTCTCTCATATCTTGGCGAAGCAAGAAACAATCTCTCACTTCTCGATCCAACACTGAAGCTGAATATCGCACACTTGTTGACACTACTCAAGAAATTCTTTAGCTCCGTTGGCTACTTGTTGATATGGGTGTTCTCCAATCAACTACAACTATCCTATATTGTGACAATCAGAGTGCTATTCAAATTGCTCACAATAATGTATTTCATGAACGAACAAAACATATCGAGATTGATTATCATTTTGTTCGTCAACATATTCTTCAAGACACTGTTTATCTCAAATCAATATCCTCCACAGATCAAACAAACGACATCTTCACCAAATCTCATCTACTAGGCAGATTTCAAGAATTAGTTTCCAAACTCAAGTTGATTGTTTCTCTTCCTACTTGAGTTTGAGGAAGGATGTTAAGTTATATTATCTATTGTAATTTACTTATACTAATCTTATACTTCACTTGTATTATTTCATTTATATTACACTTGTACTACACTTATATTACTTTCATTATTTCACTTGTATTACACTTACTATTCTATTTGTACTACACTTATTATAATCTTATAAATAGGATTTTCTACGTATATTATAAAACACATTAATATAAACATTAAATCATTTTTTCTTCTTATCTTTCTATATTTTTCATGGTCTCAACGATGAGTTAATCATTATCATCATTTGTAGCAAGGATGTTCAAACTTTCCCCAGCAGCCGCGGTAAGACGGGGGGCGGGGGGGCAAGGCACCAAGAGAATTTTACCCCCTACCTGTGCGAGCCTCAAACCGTAGTGGAGGAGAGAACATTGTTCCTTAACATATTAGATGCAACTTTTCGATCTAAAAAAAATTAAATTAATCACATTTAGATTTATATAGTTGTGGTTAAATATTGAAAGAAAATAAGGTTTGTATTTGAATCTCTAAAGAGTTGAAAATGAATATGAGAAAGAGATAGATATAGCTATACATAGGATTTTCAATGATGCGGGAAACAGTACATGTTTTCGTCTACCATTTGTAATTTATTCTATCATCTATACTTAAAAATTTTGTGAAAATATATATAAGATTTTTTGTAAAATAAAACACAAATGATAAAAAAAAATTAATGTAATATTTTAAATATTATTTTTATTTTTATTATAAAAAATTATAATAAAAATAAATAAATAATAAATATTTTATAATAAAAAATAAAATTTTGAGTAAACGAAATTTTAGGTAATAAATATATATATTAAAGGGAAAAAAAATAAAATATATGTAAAAATAATGATATAATTTTGTTAAAAAATATATATTATAAAATAATTATAAGATTTTAAATTTTTAGAATTTAAATAATTAGTGTGAAATTTTTTATAAAAGAAAATTAATTACTATTTTAGTAGAATAAAAATATAAATAATAGATAAAATATTATATATATAATATATTACTTATAATTAATTTGAGTTTAAGTATAACTAAAATTATAAACAATTAAAAAATTTAATTTTTTTATATATTTATTAAAATATAGTATATAATCTTGAAGAACATAATAAAAATGTAATTTATATCTATATTTTATGTCATGTTATAAAATAAATATCTTTGTTTTTTATTTTATTATCTCTTCCTTTATTTTCAATTGAATAATGTTCGTGAAAATTTATAAGTACAAAAATTTACAACTTTAGCTATGAGTCGAGAGATTTGGGAAGTAAGAGAGTAAGAAATTATAATCTTGGACGGAAAATATCGGGATAAATTTAGAATATTAAAAGAATTGTGGGTGAGATGTCTAATTTAAATTAAAAATAATAAAAGTGATGATCAAAGGAGGATGTATATGATGTTTAGAAGGGGGCGTACCACTCTTCATTTCAGTAAAAATATAATTTGATGTTTAAAATTTTATAATTTTTTTAAAAAATAGTTCGTATTTAACATATAGTATTTTTTTAGATTAAATTTTAAGTTTATATTATAAATATAAATTTTTTAAGTTTAAATTTTATATATAAATTTAATTATTATTTTTAATTAAAATATAATAAAATTATAACAAAATTTATATTTTGATATATGTTTGTTTAAAAAAATTTAGTATCATATTTTTAATTTATATTTTAATATAAAAATATTTATATAATTTTTAAGTTACTAATTGCTAATTAATGTCCCTTTCGAAATTGATTTAGAAAGTTAGATCCATTGGCAATGATATCATATTATTTTCATATACGCGTTTGGTTCACGAAATAAAAATGAAATTAGAATAAAAATGAGAATAAAAATGAAAATGAAATAATATTATTTAGTTTAATTACTAGAATAAAAGAAATTAATATTACGTTATTTGGTTTACAATTGGAATGAAACGAAAAATATTATATATTATTTTAAAATTTTATATTTAATAAACGAAAAATATTATATATTACCTTAATATTCTATATTTAATAAAATTTAAATAATATCATTTAATTATTATTTTTTCGTCAGAAAAATACATTATTGAAATCATATTTTTTTTAAAATAATTATTACTAAAAAATAAAATACATTATTAAAATTATTATTTTTCTAAATAAGGTTTAGATTTTTGGGATTTAGGGTATAAGTTATAAGGTATAGGATTTAGGATTTAGGATATAGGTTCGGGGTTTTGGGTTGAAATTATTATTTTTCTAAATAGGGTTTAGGATTTAAAGTTTTAGGTTTTCAGATTTAGGGTATAGGGTATAATGATTAGGGTTTAAAATTATATTTGTAGGTTAAGGTTTATGGTTAAAATTATTATTTTTTAAATAGGATTTAAGGTTTAGGGTATAAAGCATATGGTATAAGGTATATGACTTAAGGTTTTAGTATTTAAGATTATATTTGTATGTTAATATTCAGGATTAAAATTATTATTTTTTAAATAGAGTTTAGAGTTTTAAGATTTGAGATTTAGTATTTAGGGTTTAAGGTTTAAGGTTTTAGGATTTCGGATTTAGTGTTTAAGGTTTAAAATTACATTTGAGATTGAACAGGATAAAATTAGAAGAAAAAAATTAAGATGTGAATGAAATCATGATTTTTTAAAGAAAAAAGAATTATAATTCTTATTATTTTAATAATCGAATTTATTACATTCTTATTTTTATACTCATTCAAAAATAAAATTAAAATAAATAAATTATGATTCTCTTTCATTTCAATCCACTAAATACGACAGCATGTATTTAAATTTATTGAAATTTTGAATTACGATTATTTAAATAATATAATAACATGATTATTTAAAAAAAATCTTCTTACATTATTTAAAGTTTTAGATTATATTAGTTGATTTAATGACTTTTCTTCTTAATTATAATAAGTAAACTTGAGCATCATAAATGTTTAAACTATTTCTTTGCAATAAATTATTTTTTTGGTCAACTACTGCCAGCTTTTTTTTCATTGACAGCTTCAAACTTATCATCAATCAACATCATGGTTAAATAAGATTAACCCTCCAAATTGCAGTCTATCTTTCTCTCTCCCTCATAATGAATGCAAGAACCTTTGCATGTTTAATGCGTGGAGACGTGAAATATGATAATGATTGTTATGCTTTTTTTTTGTTTTTTGGGGGTCACGCATATGTTCTTATTATATAGAATTCAACTTGTCTTCTCTTTCTTTGTTTTCCCTAATAACTGGCTTCTCTAGGTAAGAAATTGAAAACTAAAAATGGGACCCAATAACTTTGAGAAAGTATTTCTATTAACTAAACTTAGAGGTGAAATATATTTTTACGTGACAAATGTGATTAGATTAAAGCTTCTTTCTGTTTTTTTGGATCAAAGATAAAAATTATATAAAATAAGGTGTTTATAATTTATGATAATTCAATAATATTAAATATTATTTAATTAAATAAATTTAAATAATTATAATTTAATTTAAATTATATATAACTCATAAAATTATAAATTTTATAAAAAAAAATTATCAAATTAATTTTAATATTTTTATTATTAGAATAGTAAATAGCTAAAGGATTGTTCATTATTCTAAAATATACAACTCTTCGATCACATTTCTTACTTCTCTTATCAAGTATTTATTATAAAAATATTATACATTTATCTTGTATCATTACTAATATGTTAATTAAGATTAATAGTAATTTAGAAAGAAAATTTAAATATATAAAAAAATAATAAAAGAATAAAAAGGGGACATTTTTATGAATGATTTATCTAATAATTTGGATTATTAATTTTGAATTAATGAATAATTAATCGTTATATATTTATATATTTTTAAAATAATTATACTAATTTTGTAACTCATCGACTTAATTGGAGCACAAGAATGAATAATTTCTCTATCATGACTATATATTTTCAAATTGGAATAATTTTTCGTGGGTGATGAAGTATTATCAAATCTAGATTGTTGTTGATAAATTTTAAGAGAAATTATTAATTATTCTTTAAATAAGTGATGGCATGATTATTTAGATTAATGAAATATAATAATAGTGTAATTATTCTTTAAAAATATGAGTATCTGTATTTAATAAAGAAAATTGTTATAAAATGACGAAGGTAAAAATAAGAGTTAAGAATTAATTTAAATTGTATAAATAAATAATAATAATAAAAAATTAAAGTAAATAATATATAATAAATTAATTTATTACATATAAAAATTTAAATGATTCAATATTTTCTTATAAAAATCCTATTAGACCAAGCTAATAATAATCAAGAATAAAAACAACAATATCAAAAAGAAATTACTATAAACCAAACCCACAGATACACACCCAAAATATCTATAAACCAAATGGGAAGAATAATAATAAAATCTTGAAAAATATCAAAAGTTACCGCCTAATATAACAAAATATTAGCCACTTCATATATATATGATTGCTAATGATGACTCTTCACCGATCTGAGAGAACTTCTACACACAAGAGGTATATGTCAAACTCTACACACAAGAGCAACGTAGAGGATGGGATATGGATGCTGACCAAATAATGATTCTATATATACAATTCATATCGGTGGCTTGGCTTCAATTGCTCTTTCTATACCAATGTGTCTAACCTTATATATAGGGATGAAAAAAAAAACCCCGGATTGACGGTTCGGTTTTTAATTGATAAATTTTGAGGACAGGAACAATTTCGGGTAAAAATCGAATATGAAATAACGATTACGATTCGGTTATGGTTATACTAAAAACCGTACCCGTTCGTACCGAAATTAATTATATTTAATTAATTAAATTATATATTAAATTATAAATAAAAAATTAATTATATATATTTAATAAATTAAATTATATATATTTTGATTTTTTTTGGTTTTTTTCATAACCGTCCCGAATCGTTACCCGCGGGTAAAAAACCATTTTCAAACCGTAACGATTTTCGGACTATTTCGATTATAAGTTTTATAATTCAGTATTATATCAAAAACCATCTCCATCCGTCCCGTGCCCATTCCTAAGTTATATATCATACGCCAATAATCTTAAATATTCAATTACTACATTTAATATATATATATAGAAAGAAAACAACAAATTTTATAACCATAATATTTAAGAATATAAATTTAAAATGTTCCATCATATAATAACGATATTATTATAATAATAATTTTTTTATTAAAATAAAAATATATAAAATATTTATTTTACTTTTAATATTAATTAAATCTTATTATTATTATTATTAATCAATTATTTTTATAATAATAATAATTTAAATTATATTTATTATATTAAAATATTTTAAAACTAATTAAATAACAAAAATATATAAATAATTAGTTGAAAGACTAATATAAAAATAATGAATAACAAGTAAAGTTTTAGGACATATAAGGAGAAATTGTTCATTGTTCTTACGATATATAATGACGTGGTACTCTAAACTAATGAAATTAAAGATTAGTATAGTTTTTTTTTAAATGAATACTCAATAAGAGGTGGATGGATAAAATACCTCCTTATATGGGTACTTAGGAATTGGCATGAGACATGTGAAGACAATAATACTAATAACTATAATAATCTCACGTCAATTACGAATACATTTAAATAATAATTATCGATTATAAACGAATACCAGTTTCTTCACGGTTTAATCATATTTTTTATTTTTAACATTTATTAAAAAAATAAAAATATTAAATGTTAACATAATTCTTACTCTATTATATCATTTAAAATATTAACATTAATTTTTATTTTTTTATTATTTAGTATATGTTTATAAGTAAAATAAAAAATTATAAAAGTAAGAATAAATAAAATTCAATCTAATTATTTTTAGTATTATGTGTTTTATTATTAAAAATGTATTTTTTATATAATTATATTTATATAAAAATAATATTAATATATATTCAATTTCGAGTAACCACAATTTTAGTATTAAAGTATTCATTTTTATCCCACGTTTTATTCATTATAATTATTTTTAGAAAAAAAATTTGTAAAATTTTTATAAATAATTATACTTTTAATTATTTGTATTTAAAATGGGCATCTCTAATTACACAGTAAGTCGATACCTAGAGAAGCAAACTAATCCTATGGAATAATATCATCTTCGATAACATTCAACCAAATTTTCAAGAATTCACAAAAATATTATATAGACAACATAAAGAAAATGAGGTTAATTAGGAATGAATAAGAAAAATATGCTATTGAAGAACCTCAAAGCATCAGCAGAATACTAAAAAAAAGACCGATACCTCCGTATGGTTAGATTATGTTTAATTTTGATGCAACAATACAAATAACAGTTGTTTCTTAGCAATTATACCAAGAGATAGTTTTTATAATTGGTTATGAATTTGATGCAAATGATTAAACATCACATATCTAAAACAAAGAGAAGTTAAAGCTCTGACATTGAAAATAGGTCTATTATATATCATTAGTTAAACTCTCTAGACTTATAATAGAGAGTGCTTACTTGAATGTGATTCAATATATCAATAATTCTAATAATTAATCATAGCTTACTTCTAATTTAGATGGAGTTTTTTCTTTGTCATCAACCTTTATGGATTTTTCAAGTATATGGATACTAAGGAAAGGAAATCACAGAGTTTATGAAATTGTTCAATGATCTCTAAATAATCATAAATAATGATCCTCTTAAATTACTGATATTTCAGTTCATATTTGTAATATGATTAATGAAGGGTTTATAAATAAACTTAATATTAATGTTACTATAATTTTACCTCAAAAAAATAAAAACCCCACTTTCTAGCTAGGGCCTAGTGCTTAGATGAGCGCCACCTACGTAACATGGTGAAATAATGGATGTACTTACTTTGGGTCTAGTCCAAAAACTGCGTTATGCAATGGACTTTAAATTAGCTAAATATTAGATTAACTCCATGGGTTAATATGATCGATGATCAGCCCAAATGTAAGAGTTTAGATTGGGTTTCTACTTACATAGTCCATGCCTCGATACGCAATTAAGACAATGAGATACAAATTTTTTTTTGAAACTAGTACTCAACTTGCAAATAGGAAAAAAAAACAATAATAAGCAATAGAGAGAAAACATGGACAAATTAAACAATTTAATAAACATATTAATGTAACACGGATATATCAAACCAAGGGGATAAATTATAACAATGACAGTATATAGACATAAAAAATGATTTTTAATCATAATATCCTCGTATGTTAGAACATATTTAAATAAAATTTTGATACTATTAACTAAACAATAGATTATACAAATATAACAATATAATAAAATAAACTCGTATAAAAATCATATTTATATGATAACGTCTTCGAATTATTTATGATAACTATTCGATATCAAACAATTCACTAATGAATAAAATAACTTATAATTCAATAAAAATATAAACACAAATATTTCTATCAACTGAATTATCCAGGTTTAAAGATCATATCATTAATTTAATATACAGTGAGAAAAGATGAAAAATTTTAAACGAACTTAAACTTTTAAAGTTAAAGTTAATAATTCTAGAAGGATTTTAAGCTATGAAAATCATTTAAAATTTAAGAACCTAATTTTCATTTATTACATAATTAATAAATTTGTAGATAGTGGTGAGAATAGTTTCATAATCACATATCTCTTATAATTCTTGTATAACTCATTTTTATTACTTCATGTTATTTTCTTCACAAATAATCAAAACCTTATTTTATAAATTTAATTAACTTACTAACGATTTAGTAATAAGAAGTAAATATTTTTAAAAATACCCACGGATACAACAACTATTGTTCTTAAATTATCTATCATTTATGCATGATCGTGTATACGTGGTGTTCTCCATCATGTCATTTGGTTATTGTCAATTTTTCACATAGTTACAAACAAGATAAAGGTAAAAAGAAATGCTTGATATTTTAATGATATTTTTATTAAATAAAAGTTATATATTTGAATACGATAATATCTCTTATCACTATAATAAATATTGTCAACTTCTATTATCATCTTCTTCCTATCTTTAATATTGTTTTATTTATTTATTAGTTAACTAATTTTCACTATTTACTACGAAACAATTTAAAATTGTATTTTTTTTATCAAATTTATAATTAGGTTATTATCAACTTATTCCTAATATCCATTTCTATCTTAATTTAAATGCCACTGCCACATATAGAGGATGCTGAAGTGAACGTGATTAATAGAATGATTAGTGTTATTTTCTTAATAGAATGAACAAGTAAATATAAGAAAAGATAAAATAATAAATATTTTTTAGAAGGCAAAATTATTTATTTATGAATTAAGTTTTTTAAAATAAAAAACTGATCCATTTCTATATATAAAATACTTTCCACATTATTTATATAATCCTATATTAAATATTTTACATAAATTTTTTAATATCAACAAAGATTAAAATTTATAATTTACAATTTAAGAGCCTTCTTTTATTTTATTATTTGACAGAGAAAAGAATAAAATTATGTACATTATTTCTCCTGTCTCCATCTTTTTCTTTTTTTTACCCCTTTGTTTCTTATCACTATTTGTCCTTTTGACGTTCATTTTAAAGATCCACAAAATCATAATAGTTTTTAACAATTATCCACATTTTTTTTAATTAATAAAAAAACTTTAGATAATATTAAAAGAGTTAAATGGGGTATATGCATGAAGTATACATTTGCACTCAATCCCAAAATCTTACAAATACTTTTTTTATTCAAATATAATTATTAACTTTATATAATAATTATATTTAAATGTTATTATTAAATAAATTTATAATTAATAAATTATTATTATTATTACAATAATAATTTAAATTACATACTAAAATAAATAATAATGATATATATATTAAAACATATTAATTAAAATATTAATATTATATTGAATGTTAAATTATAAATATGAGATGTTATTTATTAATTAAGATTAATTATATTGTAATATATGAATTGATGTATGTATGTTAAAAAAATATTTTCTTAAAATAAAGAATAAATTAATTTTGTTAATGGCATGATAATATCTTTAATCATATAATTAACTATATTTTAATATTAATATTATTAAATAAAATTATTAATAAAAATAATTATGATAATTTAAGTTATAAAATAAAAATAACTTAAATATATAAATAAATAAAAGACGAAAGTGTTTGCCGTTAAAAATACATCTAGTTTTCACATGTCAATTAATAAAAGAAAGGTTTTACTACATAACAATTTTTATCATTATCTCATCTCCAATCATTTTCCATTTTTCCCATCTCCCATCCATATGATTTCTGCTTGATTCATCCCTTCGTCTTTTATGTTTTCATCTTTCGTTTTCCTATTATTCATCTGATCTAAGGAGAAATACCAGAGTTTTTTGAGATTGCATTTAGTTTTATTAGTTTATCACGACCCTAACTCATCATTCCTTTTGTACACATGCATCATAGGTACTATTTTCAAATCTCTATGGATTAGCTTTGATCTACAGTCCTAGTACTATGCTCCTGAATCTTAAAATTTATCCGAGAGGCACTGATCTCTTTGGACTCGCCTTCTAACCATAGTGTTGATCTTTTATACTTCATTTGTTCCATCTTAATTTTTGTTCGCCTTTCTCACCGTAACCACGAATTTGCTCTCGTTTTACCTTATTTCTGTTCTATTGTTTCTTCAACTTTGCTCAAGTTTTCCTTAGCTCCTTGTTTCTTTGTTTCTGTGTTTCCTACAATCTAGGTTTGTGATGGAAATTCTAGATTGAATTCTTGAAATTGAAAGCTTGTTTCACCAAGAAAAGAAGTCTATTCAATTCTATCCACCAGTCTCTTTTTTTTAATAACATTATTTTTCGGCCTTAGTTGTGGACTCTTCGTTGAATTGTCGAGATAAATACACTTTCATCCGATTGTTTGCAGAGTATAAGATGCTAACTTATGTTGGAGTAATTAGGGGTGAACAAAATATCCGATCAATCTGATCAAATCTAAAAAAATTAAATGGTTTCGATCCGAAGTTGGATCGAATTCAGATTGAATTTTATTAATCTATTCAAATTCAGATTAAAAATATTTAAATTCGTAAAATTTAATCCGATCCGATATATTTAATATATTATTTAAATATATATATATTTATATAATAATTAATAATATATTATAATATTATAATTAAATATTTAAATCGAAGCTAATATACTCAGCGCACATCCTCTTAACAAACCTTAAATTAAAATTTTCTTCAACGGCATCTCTCTCTCTCTGTCTCTCATACTCGATTGTCGTTTCAGTAACTGGTTTCAGCTGGTTTCAGTATCTCATTGCAATCGATGTTCGACTGTCGTTGTTTGCTATTCGGTGTTCGCCTATCGCCTGTCGTTGTTCGTTGTTCTTCATCGTCCTGTCGTTGTTTGTTGTTCTTCATCATCTTTCATAAAATGTTAGATTTGTTTGATTTTTTTTCCTATTTTTGAATTTTGATTTCAAATATAATATTCAAATGATCTGTTTTGGTTGTTATTGATAGTTATTACTTTTGTTTTACATGGATGTATGAAGCAAGAAACTCTCCAAAACATATTGTGTGATGTATTGTTTTCTTATAGTAAATTTCAAGAGCTATGAGATGAAACTATAAGTCTGAGTATGAGTAGAAATGTGATGGTATTGTAGAACAAAAATAGGGTGACATTATAGGAAAATTTTGAACGGTCATAACTTTGTGCTAGGAGGTCCATTTGGACGAATTTGTTTTTTATTCCATGTAACTTTTCTAGATCTAGGTACGCCAAACTGCCAAAGGTGGTTTGGCACAATTATTTTCCCAAAAAATGCTATTTTTTATACTTTAATTGAGTTACAAACATTTTTACCCTACTTTTAAAATATTGAGGTCTATTAATATTGAACAATGAAGCACCAAAATATGGATATTTTATGTTCACTTCAAAGACATGTTATCAAGCAATATTTGACCAAAAATAATTAGATAAAAATGCAATATATTTAATCCTCTATTTTTGGTTAATTAAAAGAACTTGATGCTTATGAGATAAATCTTTCATGGTTTGGTGGAACAAATGTCATCATTGAAAGGTTTTTTCCTTCTTAGACAAGGTTCAACACTTGGCATTAACAACTTTGTTTTATTTTTCACGCATATCATTGCAGTAGTATTTAAATAAAAATTTGTAATACATAATAGTTACTTACATAATTATAAAACCAATATCATAAAACATTGTTTTATTTTTTCACGCAACTTTGTTTTATAAATAATGCATGTTAATTGAACATTTCATTCGTATTATTAAATTTTTAGTTATATTATATATAAATGTTAAATACATATTTTAAATCACATGAAAGCAAACATGTCCAACATCACCCCACGTCTATGTACACATTTTCACAATTATTTATTACAAATGTCTAATATTTTTTCTATAACTATACAGATGACTTTAGATAAAGATAAGGATACACATTATGTGATTAAGGAAGTAACTAAAGATGAAAGTGCAAACACAACCAACTTAAGAAGAAGATTCTGTAAGTACTCTAATTCCTGACCTCTGCATTGCTTCTAAAGAAGAAGGTAAAAAAATTTCCTCTCGATCTAGTAGTGAAGCATGAACTCATTTTACCATATAAGGGGTAGGGTAATGGATTGGGATAATGCTAGACATTTTGTCCAATTTTTAAAAGTTTTTTATGAAGCAATATTAATGTTTTATGGATTTTTTTATGTGACTTCTAATTTCTTCTTGGATCGAATTTATTTTATTCATGATCAACTTGATATGTGGAGTAAATGTGAGGATTACATTATGATGAAGATGGCTAGTGAGATGAAGGTAAAGTTTGAAAAATATTGGGGAAGAGTAGCTAAAATGAATATGATGTTATTTGTGTCTGTTTTACTTTATCCTAGGCCTAAAGAGTGTTCTTTACATCTTAGTTTGCTAGAACTGTGTAATGGGGATGAGATTGAGGCATCAATGAATTCAAAAAGGGTGAAAAAACTTTGGAAGATATGTATGAAAAGTATCATAAAGCTTATTTTCCATCAAGCATAGAAGAATCTTCTCAACCTTTAGAAATGGGTATAGAAGGTTTTGGTTTAGAAGCAGATGCATTCCAACTTTATACTTCTCGTAAGAGAAAGCATTTAAAAGAAGTTCATACTATGGAAAAAAATCTGAGGTGGAAAAATACTTACAAGAAGCATTGGTTGATATGGATGATGATCAAATATCTTTTAAGTTAGTGGAATGTTCATTCTTCAATATTTAAGATTTTATCTTTGATAGCTTGAGATGTATTGGTGATATTAGTATCTACTTTAGCATCTGAATCTGCATTTTCTATTGGTGACTTAAACCTTAAATGATTATCAAAAAAAGTTTTTGTTATTATTAATGTTTAGAGAATGAAGTTAATTTATGTAATTGATATTCAATTTTTTGGAGTTAAATTATTACTAGGTATATTTGGAGTTAAATTATGTAATTGATATCAAATTTTTTCTTTTATATGTTGAAATTATATCGAATTCAAATTCGGATTGCATTTTTTTTTATTAAAATTGATTTTTGCTCCATTTGAGAAGTAAAATGAACGAAGGTATGTAACAAAATAATTTTTGAACAAAATAGTTTTAGCATAATCTGTTTGCCACTAAAATTGTTTACACAAATTTTTTGAACAGTTTAACATAGTTTATACCTACGTGTATTTACAAAACCTGTATGAAATAGATTGTCAGTTCTACATATGTTAAACATATAACACCATCTTTTTTATAATTACATTTACGATTATAATAGGATAAATCAATTAATGAACAATATATATTTAAATTTTTTATATAATAACATAAGAAATTTTAAGTAAAATTATATAAAATAACATTTGTAAAACTTACTATAGCAATCATATCACATAATAACACTAAACAATGTTCAATTTGTTAAAATTAAAACATTAAATATGTCTAAATAATTAAAAATTAATTTAAACAACATCAAACTTAATAATATTTAATGTAAAGTTTTGAACTTTTTTTTGTAATAAAGATACATTAGGTTAACATAATAAATCTTATTTACGTAGCTAGGGTGTTATAAATATTATAACAAGTTTGGTGTAACGAGCTTGTTTACGCAGATAGGGTGTTATAACAACAAAGATGCGGTAAAAGATTAAAAGAAAAAGACGAAGAAAGACATTGTTTGAGTTAGTGACAATTTAAGAACGATAGTAGACAAATAAACAACTTTGGTTTTCATTTCTTTAATGACAAATTTACCATTATGTCCTCTTAAATATACCATTTAACATTTTTGTTTGATGACATAGGAAAAAGAGAGAGAGAGAGAGGGAATAATAATAATAACAAAGATGCAGTAAAAGATTAAAAGAAAAAGACGAAGAAATATATTATTTGAGTTGGAGACAATTTAAGAACGATAGTATACAAATAAACAACTTTGGTTTTCATTTCTTTAATGACAAATTTACCATTATGTCCTCTTAAATTTACCATTTAACACTTTTGTTTGATGACATTAGGAAAAAAAGACTACTACTCATGCATAAAGTAAATTATTAATGATATATCTTTGTATAATTTTAATACTAATTTGTACATTTATAAAAAGTTATGGTATGAGTGAGCAGTGGATTAAAATATCTATTTTTGGTTAATTCGAATCCGATCTGAACTGAAAGAATTTGAAGATTTTCAATCCGAATTCGATCCGATGATATTATCAATCTGAATTCAAACAAATCAAATTTTTTGGACATAATAAGATTAGATTAATATTAAAATTTAATTATGATATACATAATATTTAAATATAATATATTATAAAATAAAATATACATTTATTTATAATTTAATAGTAATTCGATTTGGATATAACGGATTCTATAATCTATTAATTCGAATTCGATTTGATTATGAAAAGATTGTATAATTTTTAATCTAAATCTTATCTGACTATAAAATTTATCAATCCAATCTGATCTGAATTTTACAAATAGGATCAATTTTATAATTTAAGTAGATTCATCAGATTATTTACTCACTTCTAAGTTATGATATCTGATAAGATTTTTATACTTTATAAAAATGAGGCTATTGAAAGATAATTTGACTTTATGTTATAATATTTTACTATTTAAAATATAATAAAACAATATTATAAGAGAATATATGTCATTTAAAGAAGTTTACTCCATCTCTACCTAGTTACTTCTTATTCCCTCTTATTTTTTCCTTTCATCCAATTCATTGTATTGGATTAATTTTAATCTTTTTCTAGTTTGTCTCTCTTCTCTAAATATTAAATTAATAAAAAAATCAAGTTAATTTTATTATTTGATTACATTTAATACTAGTAATAATACAAATATATAATTTTAACAATAACATTTATTATCAAAATATTTAAAACTTGTATTATAATTTTTAGAGTTAAAGTTCAAGAAGAAAAAATTTAGAACCAATAACATTCATAACTATATTTGAGCCAAAAATATCAACCAGACACATGATAAATTACAATGTTAGTGAATAAAAAAAATAGATTATTTGAAAGAAAAATAAGTTATATAAAAAAAATTGGTAATAAGATAATGAGATTATATATATTGATTTTCATAAATAGTTTTTTTTTATAAATTAAATCAACATATGTTCTGAGTAGAGGTGTAAAAATAATTAAATAAAAGATTCAATATAGTAGCTATTTATACCTAATAACAAAAAAGGACAAAAATAGTATGTTGAATAAAAAAATAATAAAAATAATATGTTTAATAATTAATTGTACAATTTTTAAAAAATAAAAACACACATATATATATTAGAAAGATTAAAATAATCTTAAATCTTAAATCTAATCTAATCGATTTAGAATTAAAATTTATGATTTAGAGTTTAAGATTTAGAATTTAGTACTTAAGACTTAATATTTAAGATTTAAGGTATAATTTAACGATTAATAAAAAAATATTATTGGTAAAATAATTTTTTTTAAAAATATGCATTTTAATTAATGACTCCATTTTTTTTGTCCATAATATTTTAATCGTAAATAACATTTATATTAATTCTAAACTCGATCTAAATTGAACCTCCTATTTCTTTCCATTACCATATAACTTGTCTCTAGTGGATATATGTCCAAAACATAACATAACCCATCCCAACACGTCCACTTATTTGGAAAATGGATATCATTAGAGTGATTCAAATTAAGAGATAGCCTAACTTCTGATTTTGTTTTTTTATTTAATAGCTTAGATTTTTTTTTCAAATCATAACATATTTTTTTAACAATAACTTTGAGCTAATCTTTTTCGTTGAACATAATATATGCATATTTTTTATAATCACTAATAATTTTAATCTTTGAGCCCTAAATAACATATATTTTTAATAATATATAAACATTTTGTTAATAACCTGAATTTTACACTTTTATGATAGATTAAAAAGCACAATTAATTCTTAAATTTTAATTAAATTTATGTATATGTTTTCAAATATTTAAAAAATACGACTTGTCCTAAATTTTTAAAATTTATATATAGGTTATTAAATTTTTAAATCCTACAATTTAATTCTCAAATTTTAAAATTTGACACATAGGTCATAACTTGAATACTAATATACATATTTATTATTAAAAAATTTAGGATCTATATGTGAAGTTTTAAAAATTTAAAAACTATATTGTATGATTTAAAAATTTAAAGATTTATATGTAAAATTTTACAAATATGTAGGTCAAATTATTCGTTATAAAAGTCAAGAAACTTACGTATGAATTTAGTTAAATTTGTGAACTAATTATACACTTTAACCTTTACCATAAACACTCCATCCAAAAGTGTATCTCTGATAATCCTGAAAAGATAAACAAAAGTTGACAATATGAGCTGAAATGTTAAACTGCACTAACCAAAAAATCACTAATTCTGGGGGGAGGAAACATTACTTTTGCATTATGCTTGTGAAAATTGCACTACCCAATACATTGAAGTTAAATAAATTACTAATATATCATAATTAACATTATGCCAAATGAGAAGTTGCATTTGAATATTCTTCTCCATCTGAATCCTCAAACAACTCTAAATCTTCTTCAATTTCATCAAGTTCACCAAGTAACAAAAGTTTGCAAGTATCCCTTTTTTTGCCCTTAATTTTGCATCAAGCCAATCTTTCATGCAAACAAAAGAGCCAAGACTATTGCTCTTAAGTGTACTTCTCTTATGATCCAAAGTTCTACCACTAGTGTTGAATGTAGATTCTGATAGCATGGTAGACATCAGAGGAGTTAGAACATCGCGTGCCAGACTAGAAAGTAGGGAAAAATGGTTCTCACGTGCTTTTCACCAATTTAAGATATCAAAATTTTCATATTCTTCTGAAAGTCCTCCTGTTTCCTAATCGCGTAATAAGTATTTGTTTAATTCATAAAAACTGTTTATCCCTTCACTAGACCTTTGTTTTCCAAATTTTGCAAATCTTATATGAACAGAAAGTGAAGATGAGGTAGAGGTACTTGTTGATCTTCATTTTGCAAACTTATTAGAATAAACACTATACGTCTTCTGTAAGAGTTTCATAATCTTACTATGAAACCAAGGAGGTACCATGTTAAAATAAAAATTCCAAATAGCAAGTCCAAATTCCACCGTCTCTTGTTTGACTCTTGAGTCCATACAAGCGGTTAAAATAAAAATACGAGGAATGGGCTCTCAATATTTCTTAAATATCTCTTCCATCAAAGAGTATACATCAACAAACACATCAATATTTCTATATTTTTCCAAAACTTTAGACATAGAGAATAAATGGGACAAAACCAAATGACTTGTAGGAAAATAAAATACTTCCAAAAAATCAATGAAACTAAAAGCTTGTCGTCAATCATTACTACAATCCGAGTTTACTAGTAACATTGGAGGTCCAATTTGCACCTCTACCAACACATGTATGTACATTGGTTTACTTTTTCCTTTTATACTAGCTACTCAAGTTCACATTTTAGGGACAAGTCTATATATAGAGTAAATTTTAGGCAACTCATACGCCATAATAAATTTTGAACAATCTCGACCCCTTGATGATTTCCCTAAAATTTAAAGAGTAATAATTATCAACGTCTATCAAGACTATATAGACGATTCGCTTAAAGGAGCAAAACATCTACAAAACTCTCAAGAGTAAAATTACCGCAAAACTCTCATACATCACAAAAATACAATTGGAGAACCAAAGGCCTTAATAATAATACAAGATAAGATTAGAAAAGAGAAAGTAATTTATTTTATTTAGAGTTCTTTTTTTTTTGTATTACTAGAGTTCCAAATATAAACTTTATAAACTATATTAGAGACTTTTTAATCATAAATAACTAGGCCATATGTTTGTATAAGATATCCTATAAAATAATCAACTTAGTAATATTAAAGAAGTTCTCTTCTTTCTATCTTTCTTTCTCTTATTCCTAATTTTTAGAAATATCTCTTTTTTCTTCCATTTGAAAGTTGAAGTTCTATTATTTGATGCATATTTTTGCAAGTGTACGAATCGTTCAAATAATAAAGTGTACAAAAGTACAGATATCGAACCCACAAGAAATGGCGTTATTAAGTACCGAAATTGACTAAACCTAATTTTATTTGAAACCCAATTGTTGAAATTGTTTAAGAAGCAAATTAACTTAAAAATAAACGCAAATAACACAATTGAATGTTGTTCACAAATGATTAAAAATGCTAAGGCATTTGATTTTGCTAAATCAATTCAATCCGATTTCAAGTCATGTTATATGAGAATCAAAACTAAAAGTGATGGTTGAAAAACCCAAATTTTACTAATACTCTTTCTCGAGTTATATTAGAATTACTTATCTATGAAAACCAACTATATTTCTATGAAGATTTAATCACAAACAAGCACATTACGATTTATGGAATTTCTAGAATAACCACATACATCATGCATTAGGTCTCACACTCGCATTCAACATACGGTATTTATCACAAGAAGCATTCATTACACATCTCCTCTTGGTCTCAATATAATGCAACAAATCATCTAAATCTTGGCCAGAAATTTAAAAGCATTAAGCATGAAAATAAATACTCAACTTAAAAACAATGAACTCATATAACAATAACAAAAGAAATCAGATTTTCTTGATTCAACTATATCATAGCCTTAGAAAAAATGAATTAGTTCATAATGGAAATAAGAACAAACATTATTTCAATTGAATCCATGAATAACAAATCGGAATAAAATGCAAAAAATGAAAGCTAAGGAGAAGAGATGAAAAACTCTTGAAGATGAACACTTGGTAGCAATAATGGTGATAATCCTTCAAGCTTTTCCAAACTTTCTCTCCAAAATTGCCTTCTCTCCTCCAAAAATGTCTCAGACCTCCTCGTCTCTGTCGTCCCCTCTTTCTCTATCTTATGGTATATATAGATCTAGGGTTTTGGGGGCAATTTTGGAACAAAACAACATAAAAAATGTGTTTTCGAACGAAACTCGCCGGCGGCGAGATTAATTTGGCCAGCGGCGAAATAATCTTGCTGGCGGGGAGATTTGCATCTGCCAAAATCCGTGCTCTTTGTAAGATTTTCGTCGGTGGTGAGAATCGTCTCGCCGGTGGTGGGATTTCTAAATTTTGAAACTTTGTTTTTTTTTCACTCAATCCCGATCATTGAAATTTGTCCCAAACTTCTCGAAAATCATGATTTTACCTAAAATTGCACTTTAAATACGAAATACCCATGAAATGACATTTGTGGATTAAATAATCAAATAAACACAATTTTCACACAAATATCAACATTTAAATCATAACAAAAATGCAATAATTTGACTCTTATCAACAACCCCAACCAGCTTCTTGCTAGTCTCTAGCAAGAAAAACGATCTATGAATAAATTCAAAGGAGACATTAAAAGAAAAATTCAAAGAAAATTTATGCTATTTACAAATTACATTAAGCGTATGCAATAAGCTTTTAAACCCCTAGGCGGCTCTAATAGGACGAGTTGTAGTCTCATGAGGGCTTCCAGTGATGATACCCACAAACATCTTACTTATAACTATCCTACCTCAAAACAATAAAATCACACAACAATTAATTTGCACAAATGTCTCAAAAATTGTAAATAACACACAACACATAGAATAATTAAATGTCACCTAAGTTTTAAGAAATCTCAAATGCCAATTTCACTTTTGTTATTGACTCTTAAACATCCATCAAACCACAAACCAATAGCCATAATGCCTGGATAATATTATGCACAACATCCAAAAACAAAAAGGTGAAATCTCAAACTCTATAGGCTCACTTTTCAAACCTCTCTCCACTAATGAAGGAAAATACACCACTTCGGATCAATAGGACTTTATGAGGCTTGTAATGTTAGGCTTAGGTATTTGGTTAAGAAAGAACAAGAAGTGTCAAAATACAAATAAGAGAACTTATTAGATTAAACACAACCAATTAAGTAAAAGAGTAATACCATTAAACCCAAATTGTTTCTTCCGATCATATCCTATTTTTCCAAAGATAAACAAAATTCTTTCTCAATCTTTCACCTCAGTACATCCATCACTAACACTCTTTTATTTACTAGAATGTTAAGGCTTTTTTATTTTTTTTATTTTATTCCATCCTTACTCCAATTGCTTTTGAAAAGTTTGTGTTCAAAATTAAGTGCTCTTAACAAATAAGGTAGGAATTATATATATATATATATATATATATATATATATATATATATATTGGCTAAATAAAAGGTAGGTTATAGAAGGCAAAAAGAAAGAAAAATAAGGCTAATAATATATTTAAATAGGCTCAAAGAGGTAACTAGTGATATAAGGATAACAAGGTAGGCTTAAAATGGCACAATCGATCCAAAAATGGCCTACATCATATCTTAAACAGTGCAATTCCAAATTATTTCGCCTCAAGAGGTTTTCAAATGAGTTCTAGAGTTTGTTGAGATCACAAAAATGTCCATGAAAAATTCGCACATAAGACTTTTCTAAGCATTTAGACTAATCAACCAAATCATACCACATACCAAAAGAGTCGCCAACTAGGTAAAATCAACATTTGAAATTATCTTTAAACCGAAGCAAAATTTAATGTCTTCTAAAAGCTACTTGTTATCACAATCGCACTATTATCATCAACGTGCAAATTAAAACAAGTAAAATGCAAATGAGAAAAAATAAAAATAAGACAATAAAGAAATAAAATCAAAATGCAGAAAAATAAATGAAAAATCAAAATTAAACACAAATAAACACACAAACAAAACTACTAAAAATGAAGCGAAGAAAAGATTTACTGTTTACCGCACCCCCAACCAAAACGTTACATTGTCCTCAATGTAAGAAAGAAAAACTGCAAATGGCTATCGACATCACAAAGAGAAAAAGAGCTGGCCGCGGAGAAAATCCCATTTAAATCGATTCTTGCTGGCGGCGAAAATAATCTCGCTGCGGCGAGATCTCCTTTCTACCGGCGGCGAAACTGAACAAATATTCATCAAGTGCTGCCAGTAATTCGGAACATTGTCTCACTCCCTTATCTTCCTCCTCAATTGTTGCAAATTTCACAAGGTAAGATTCTAGTGGTAGCAATGGAGTTCTCTCCTCAAAAGTTTCCGAGATTAACCTATCAAGAGTGTTAATTTGAAAACAGGAATGTACCTCACTTGGAAATTTCATTGCTTCAAAAACATCAAAAGTCACTTGTTCATCTTGCACCCATAGAATGAGCTTTCCTTGCTGAACATCAATCAATGTTCTTCCAGTTGCAAGGAAAAGTCTCCCCAATATCAATGGTACCTCTCTATCTTCCTCTATGTCAAGCACCACAAAATCTGCAGGGAAAATAAATTTGTCAACTTTAATTAAAACATCCTCAATTACCCCTCGAGGATATTTCACCGATCGATCCGCTAATTGTAGAGAGATTGAAGTGGGCTTCACTTCTCCCAGGCCTAGTTTCCTAAAAATAGAAAGTGACATCAAATTAATGCTTGCTCCTAAATCACATAGGACTTTATCAAAATTACAACTTCGTATAGTACAAGGTATAATAAAACTCCCTAGGTCTTTTAATTTCTTTGGCAGTTTTCTTTGAAGAACTGCACTGCACTCCTCATTTAGCATGACAGTTTCATGATCTCCCAATTTCCTCTTCTTTGATAGAATTTCCTTCATGAATTTTGCATACTTGGGCATTTGTTCCAACATCTCTGCAAAAGGAATGTTAATATGCAATTTCTTAAAAATTTCCAGAAATTTATCAAATTGATTATCAAGCTTTTTCCTATTCAATCTTTGAGGATATGGGATATGAGACTCATATTTCACATTTGGGGAAGGTTGAACATCTTGGGATGTTGATGGCTTTTCTTTAGATTCTTCCATCTTTTTCTCTGATTTCCTTTGCCATTCAAGTTCTTTACCGCTTCTCAATGTGATAGCCTTTGCATGCTTTTTGGGATTTATTGTGTCACTAGGAAATGATCCTTGAGACCTTTCTGCAATCTTCTTTGAAAGCTACCCCAATTGGTTTTGGATGTCCCTGTTGATTGCCTCTTGATTTCTGGAATTTGTTCTTGACTCCTCAATGAACTTTCCCAAAATTCCTTCCAAATCTATTTGTTTCTTCTCTTGGGGTTGGTAGGAAGATGATGATGGTTTGAATCCCCCTTGGTTATTTCCCCATGACAAATTTGGATGATTTCTCCAACCTGGATTATAGGTGTTCGAATATGGGTTATGTTGAGGTTTTTGGAAATTTGAAACATAATTTGCTTGCTCAGCATTTGGTAAAGCAAATGGATTTCCAACTTGGCACTCGATACCAGCATGATTTCCACCACATAAATCACATTGTGTAGTTGGTTTCGATTCAAATTTGGATGACAAAGAATCCATCTTTCTTGAATGAACAACAACTTGAGCCGACAAAGCATTCACTGAATCAATTTCATGCACTATTGTTGGTATTTTTGCAATTACCCGCTCTGAATGCCACTGATTGTTGTTTTTTGCCATAATCTCTAACAACTCATAAGCATCCTCTGGTGTTTTTCCCATTAAAGACCCTCCAGCTGCAGCATCAATCATTTCCCGATAGTTTGAAACCAACCCATTATAAAATGTAGAGACTTGCAACCAAATCGGTATACCATGATGTGGGCACTTCCTCAACATTTCTTTGAATCTTTCCCAAGCTTCATACAATGATTCTTGAGTAAATGCTTGTGTAAAAGATGTGATTTCATTCCTCAATTTTGCTGTCTTAGTAGGAGGAAAGAACTTGGACAAGAATTTCTGAACCAATTCATTCCATGTTGTAATTGATCCTGGTGGTAATGAGTTTAGCCACTCCTTGGCTTTATCTCAAAGTGAAAAGGAAAAACCCTCATTCTTACAGCATCTTCAAACACACCATTTATCTTGTAAAGATCACACACCTCCAGAAAGTAAGCAATATATGCATTTGGATCATCCTTTGACATTCCCCCAAACTGATTTGATTGAACCATTTGGATAAAGGATGGTTTTATCTCAAAGTTATTGGCTTGAACAATTGGCCTCCTTATACCTGAAGTAGTTCCAGTAACATTAGGCGCAGCATAATCCCTCAAATTTCTACTATTTCCACCTCCCTAAACAAATGGTGGATCTATGGCTGATTGTCTATTAGGAGCTGAGGTTGAACGCCTTCTCTCTCGGTTTAGATGCCTATATGTTCTATCAATCTTCAGATCAAATGGAAGAAGGTTAAGGCTTCTTGTACGTCTCATACAAAAATCCTACAACAAAAAAATCAACTAGCACAAAAACAACACAAAGTTACCAAAAAAAAATTTATGATAAAAAAAATAAAAGAGCAAAATAAACAAACTAAAAAATTGCAAGAAATGACTAAAATAAATAATGCAAATGAGCAGCAACAACTCTAAATGAACAAACAATTACCATAACTCAACAAGCTCAAAACCTGTGCTCTCTGTAAGATTTTCGCCGTGCTCTTTGTAAGATTTTCACCGACGGTGAGAATCTTCTCACCGGCGGCGGGATTTCCAAATTTTGAAACTTTGTTTTTTTTTTCACTCAATCCCGATCATTGAAATTTGTCCCAAACTTCTCCAAAATCATGATTTTACCTGAAATTGCACTTTAAACACGAAATATCCGTGAAATGACATTTGTGGATTAAATAATCAAATAAACACAATTTTCACACAAATATCAACATTTAAATCATAACAAAAATGTAATATTTTGACTCTTATCATTATTCATGAGATATAGGAATATCTTTAGGCTAATCTTACTCTAGAGTTGCTAGAGTGCTCATTTAAAGATAGATGACATAGCTAGGCTTATCCTATTCTAGATTTGCTAGAGTGTTTGCCTAGATACTAGTTTTTTTGTGTTTGTTTTATAATACAAATATGATGGCTTCTTACTAGAGAGTAAGCCTAATTAGTATAAACTTTGCTCATATTTTTCTTATTTTTAAAGTGCTTCTATATTATTGGTGCATTTGTGCTTTTGTCTTGCATCAAGTGGTATTAGATCCATAAACCTATTGGGCCATATGAGCTTGCATTCTTACGAGGACGTTAAACTTCCTAAGTGGGGATGTATGATGTAGTGTGCTTGCACATGTCCAACATTTCTTAGAAAGTTAAGTGGTGATATTGGCTCACGTTTAATACTAGATAAATTAAATCTTGGTTTTTGTTTCCCTTGTGATGGACCTAGAAGAGAGGATGTGCCAAGTATCCGCTTTAAATCATGTCTTGGGGAAATATTTTTTGAAATAAAAAAAACTTGGGGAAACTTTACTGGTTTTGAAACTCTTTTTTCAAATATTGAAAATTATTCTTATTCTAAGTCATTTATACTTTAAGTGTGTTTTGACATTAGTGATTCGAGATTGTGTTTGCAAAAATGTTTTTAGGAGTTGGTTAAATAAAATTAGATTATCGCTCATAATATGGATTGCAGGTTAGATATGTGTGCTTGGATAAGCTATACCTAAGGGGTGAGTACTCTCTAAATGGCATGATGTATTTTGGGGTTCTCTCTCTAGAAGCAAAGCTGTGAGGCTCTACTGAACTGTTAAGTCATGACCATGGGCCCACTAAACTTATAATTATAGACTAAAGTAGATAATCTTATGTCACATAGAATGGGTGTCGTTCTGTTGTAAGTGAACCCATTAATCGTTCTATATCAGAGCAAGATACATATGGATCCAATGGAGCATAATAAAGGTATTTCTTGAAAAGAATTTGAAGAATTTTGTCAAAATGCTAATTAAGCTTTTAATAAACTGTTTGCATCATTAGCGTTATTAAATAAAAATAAGAATCAAGCTCTTATTTAAAAATATTATGGAAAAAATCAAAATAAGATCTTGCTCAAGTGGAAAAGATGATCCAACACACCCTTAAATATTCGCCGTTAAAAAATGAAAACACCCCTAAAGCCTTAAAAGTGGAAGAAAAATCTTTTGAAAACAAGGTTCATGAAATAGTTTTGATCAAAAACAAAAATAATCATATTATTAAGGCCAACAAACCTATGTTAGAGATTACATAACTTCATAAGGCATAATTTGAAGAGGAAATCTCTTTACATGGTGAGTTAGTCCTAGATTTCAAAATTATTTTGATAAAAGAATATTTAAATATCATGACACTTGTAGGTGTTCTTTAAGGTAAAGAATTAAGTATTTTTTACTACTTTCAAATGCAATCAATTATTGGACATCATAACAAATTATTCACCAACACAACAAGAGTTGTCAAATATTCTTCACGAGACCGTGTCATATTTCTTTTATCCAAAATTTATTGAAAATATAAGTTTTAAGGGTGAACATGTAGACAATATTTGGCTAATATTATTCAAGGAAGTGGAACAACAAGAAAAATCAATTTCGAGGATCCATGAAAGCTACAAGTATTATCATCCTCATTTGAAGAAAACTTGAGGACGAATTTTAAATAAGTGGAGGGGAATAATATGGGATAAGATTAGAAAAGAGAAAGTAGTTTATTTTATTTAGAGTTCTTTTTTGTTGTATTACTAGAGTTTTAGTGCAAACTTTATGAACTATTCTAGACATTTTTCAACTATAAATAACTAGACTATATGCTTGTATAAGACATCTTAGAAAATAATCAACTTAGTAATATTAAAGAAGCTATTTTTTTTTCTTCTCATATTCCTAATTTTTAGGAATAACTCTTTTTTCTTCCTTTTGGAAGTTGAAGTCCTCTTATTCTTAAGATAAAACAATATATTTAGGCTAATCATACTTTAGAGTTGCTAGAGTGCTCGTCTAAAGATAGATAACATTGCTAGGTTTGTCTTATTCTAACTTTTTTAGAGTGCTTGCCTAGATAATAGTTTCCTTGTGTTTGTTTCATAACACAAATACAAGAGTCTCTTCACAGAGATTGAGTATAGCTAGTCTAAACTTTCTCATATTTTTCTTATTTTCTAAGTGCTTTCTTATTATTGATGTATTTATGCTTCCGTCTAGTATCAAATAAGAATAAAAGTGCTTATTGTCTTCATCAATTGTGTAATATATAATATTGGTGCAATTTAATCACCTTACTATTATATTTGTTGATATTTTAATAATTTAAAGTTAATTTTGGTTAATTTTAACCACTTTATTTTTCACCTTTTTCAACTAGTTGAGATATTTTCTTCTTCAAATATCTACCAGCTTCCTAATAGTAAGGTTTACTTCAATCCAGCTTAGGTTTTTCCTCAAAAACAATGATTCAAAAAACAATTTGACAAGAAGTGACTAAGAGTTCAAAAACAATAGTAAAGTGATTATTAAAATGCATCAATTTTAAGAAAGATGATTAATGTACACAATTTGTAAAAATAAAGTTATCAATGGATTAAATCTATTTAATGCTAAATATTCCTCAACAGGGAAAGTTCATTAGGTAGTTCTTTAGAACTCAAGTCCTTAAACTCATTCAATAGATTATTTAAAACTTCAGAGATAGTAGACTTAATAATATGTGCCTCTTTCATCAACAATACCCAAAACATAGATTGACTCCTCACTTCCTTAATCACCTTAGACCTACCAATGTTTAGCATCAAAGGAACACTAGGAATCTTATTAGCTTACACTTTACTCTTCTCTTGTTGTGGAACTAGTACTCTACTCTTTCCTTGCCTCACAAAGGAATAGATTTTGTCTTGTCCCTTGAAAGTGGTGTCTTAGTTATATTTCCAAGGCCTCCCTAGAAGAACATGGCAAGCATCCATATCTAGAACATCACTTTTCACCAATTCTTGGTAAAACATTCCAACGGATAAGGAAACTTGGCATGTTTCAGTTACTTTAGACTCCAATCCCTTCTTAATCTAACCAACCTTATAAGGTTTTGGATGTTTAGTTGTTAATAAAACCATGGCCTTGACTAAAGTCTTGGAAACTACATTTTTTAGAACTTTTAATATCGAAAATCACCTCATACACCTTCGTTTGGATTGTGCATTTGGTTCTGAAAATCATATGCCTCTGAGTTGTCTTATTTTCTCTTGGAATCAAGAGAAGCCTCTGTATTATTCTAGTGAACCTTTCACCATTATTGGCTTTAATGAATTCCACCTATTCTAGAACTTCATTTCCATCATCTTTAAATTGTTTAATCCTCTCTACCATGTTCACTATTTATCTAAGAGGTCAATCACTAGACCTATGTCTAGGTTGGTTACACTTAAACACTTTATTATATTAGGTCTTGGTGATTGT
Source organism: Hippophae gyantsensis (assembly GCA_030763125.1). NCBI lineage: Eukaryota > Viridiplantae > Streptophyta > Magnoliopsida > Rosales > Elaeagnaceae > Hippophae > Hippophae gyantsensis. The sequence goes on from CM061039.1 coordinate 42,274,909, forward strand.
TTGGGGTTTTAACTATTGATTGGTGTTGGTAATTATTTGGGATTTTGGTTTGATAAAATAGGGGTTTCTAGTTTGTTTAGGGCTAGGTGGTCCTTTATGGGTTCTATAGTGTAGGTTAGATGTTGGTTGAGGAGATAAATTGGTGTTTTTATCTAAATAGGTGTATGAGTAACTCCTTCGAGTAAATAGACTTTTATTGACCTTAATAATTTGACTCTCATACTTTGTGGCCAGTTAATGTCCACCTTGCTCCTTAAGGGTTTATGAAGGCTAATATGAACCTTACAACTTCTTGAGATTCAGTTTCATTCAGGTCATTGCTTGCTCTCAGTTCCTAAAATTCATCCATATATTCTACCACATTCCTTGGACCTTGTTAGCAATGATGTTATTGCTTGAACAATGTTTATAGATAATCAACTAGAAGGATTTAATCATGCATTTGATTCATAATCCATCCTTAAGATATTATTGGTTATTCACCATGACGTATCCTGGTAGATTGAATTATGTTCCACTATGAATTGGATCCACCTTTCAATCTATAGACCATCATTTCACTTGCCTATCTTCTATTAGCTCCATGTAAACAAAAAAATCAACAACTCACACCCAGTATAAGAACTCATCGATGTTCATCTCATCCCCATAGGTAGGTATTTCATTCTTAGTACAAAAATCTAAGAATTTTGATTTCTGTTTTGAGAGTGAGGGTAGTTGGTTTTGGTATATTTATAATCAGGATTTTGGGTGTTGGTTGTCTGTTGGTAATTTTACAAAAGGGGTTGATAGATTATGGTTAATGGTTCAGGGTGGTCAATAGGCTCTACGTAGTTAGATGAAGTAGGATGGTTGTGAGGAGTTGGAATTTTTCATAGGTAAATTACTAGAAGAAGTGGATGTTGTGGTGGAAGTGTTGTCTCAATTCATAAACAAGTTCATATTGCATTCTGGACATGGATAATTGAAACTCCTGAGCATAGCTTGAAATCGAGTCTTAGATTTCTTGTCTTTCTCTTGAAGATAAGCAAGTAGTAACTTGGTGGAAGGATCTTCATCCACACCATGTTGTACAACCTCAGTCGATTGAGTCATACAAAATTCAGGAAAGTTACCTAAATTCATCCACACCATATTGTCGGGGATTTGTTTTACTATTTTTTTGTTGATATTAATACCAATCAATTTGATTTTAGTTCAAAAAAATTAAAAAAAATTAATTTTTTTTATTTTATGCTCATTGTTACTTGCTTAGATTTATTTTTCAATTTTCGGGTAAATTAAAACTTTATATTTGATGCACAATATTTGAACCTCCCTAAAAGCAGAAAAAAGGGAAGTCAAGCTGATGACTTTAAATCAAGCGCTTCTTGGGAGACAACCCATGTGTTTTAATTTTCTATTTTCTTGTTTTTATTTAGTTTAATATGTATTAGTTTGCATATTTCTTTTTTTTTTGTTATTTTATTTTGGTAGGTGCAAATAGGAGGAATTAAAGCTATTTTTGGATGTCCATCTTACAAACCAAACCAGAAAGTTTCTTTAAACCCATCTCATGTGTTCTTTAACTTTCGCACATTGAGGACAATGTGCATATTAAGTTTGGGGGTGATAGATAGATTGAACTTAATTGAAATATTTTCTGGGTATTGTTGCTTATGAAGCTTTATTTGTTTGGTTGATTGAAGATATTTTGCTTTTAATGGTGATTTATTTTTATTTGTTCGATTTAAATAATGCATAGCTCCTTGAAAAATTTGAATATTGTCTAAGTTTGTGTATAATTTTTGCGTATGTTTCATTTTTACAAGAATATATATTTATGAGCAATAGTCTTGTTGTTTGAGTTGTTATGTTAATTTAGAGAAGGTTTATGTGAGTATGCAATTCGATTGATGTTTTTTTGGTGTCACAGTTCTTAGAATTTGTTTGATTTTCTCTCGAGATGAAATCCTAGATAACACTTAACTAAGAAAATAATTTAGGCCATTTTTGGATCGTTTGATCCTTTCTATCTAACTTCACATGTTTTATCCATAGTATACCCCTTTTGAGCTTCTAAGTTTATATATATATATATTTATCTCCTATCAAAAGCCTAGAAAAAAAATATATGTATAGATATATTGATTTTCCTTATCTCACTAACATGTGACTATTGTTAGTAAATTTTAAAAATATATTGGAAGAAAGAGGATACTGAAAAGAAAAGGAAAAAAAACAGAAAAGAAAAGAAAAGGAAAAAAAAAATAGAAAAGGAAAGAAAAAAAAATGATTATTGCATGTGATGTTAAATCCCAAATTAGGAAGTATTCATTGAGATGTTAGAAGGTATCTTGTTTCAATCCTAAAATGACGTGTTTAGGAAAAATTTAAGCCAAATATTATCTTTTACCCTACCTTTATCTAAACCATACATTACAAGCTTAATGAAGTCCTATTGATTTTTGGTTGTGTTTGTCTACATTAGTTGAGAGAGAAATGAAAAATGAACTTATGAGATTTGTGATTTCATTAAAAATTAATTGCATCCATATTTGCATAAACTCATCCAGATTTCATGAGATTTAATATGAAAAGACGTCACACACATAAGAAAATTCATTGTGAAAATGTAACATACTTTTAAATTTATTTCAATGCTTAGATAAAATTCTTGTATTTCTTTGAGTTATGTTATTTGAAATGACCAAAAAGAAATGTTTTGAAAATCACTATTTTTAATGCATGTATCCTTGTTTTATTTCTTTTCTTTTGCTCGAGGACTAGCAAAATCTTAAATTTGGGTGTGTGATAACTGTATATTATATATATTTGTTTTTTCTATTTTATTAATTATAATTACTATGTTCTTCATATTTTTAGTTAATTTTAATGTATTAAATTATTATTTACTGTTAGTATTTTAAGGAATATATTTTTAAAGAAAATTAAAGAATTTGAAATGAAAAATGACTTAATTGCAATTAATAAAAGCTGAAAATATAATTTGAATTAAAAGTGAGTTTAATTGTAAATATCAAAAGTTTAAAAGTTAATTTGAATTAAATTGGAGGGCCAAAATGCAATTAAATAAATTTTTTTTTTGCACAGGAAAGAAGACCACGCGCACGTATTGTCCACGGGCCACACGCACTATCAGATCAGAAATCAACGGTGATGATTCGGCGATTGAGATGCACGCACCACACAGGTGATTGGACACGTTTCCTAAGTGGCACACTATTCAACGCGTAAAGAGGGGCCTACCTGGCAGGGTAGGTCGGCGCGCAGGGTGGGACCCACGTGTCTGTACCAACAATGTTCTCGTGCAACGAGGTCCATGGAAACTTCGTGCGCCTTACGATTCCACCGAATACAAAGATGCCATGTGTCATTATTATTCCTCCAACAAGTAAGATTTTGACACGTGGCATAAGTTTTGTAAAATAAAAAACATAGAAACGATGCACGTTTTCTAGCCTTTTCTACGTCACCCACGTGTCTACGAAAGCAATATTCTCGTGCAACGTGGTCCACGTGCATCCTTTCCTCACCATGAATTAAAAGCTGCCACGTGGCATGCAGGTTTTGAAATAAAAATGCAGAAATGGTGCACGCCCACGGTTTTTGTTACACGATATTCAACTTTTTCCACGCATTTTTAAAAAATATATTTTCGTTATATTCTGTCTACCACGCGTTTCGAAAAAGAATATTTTTGAAGTAATATTCTGTCTGTTACGCGTGTGTAAAAAATATTTTGTGATGTATTTTTTTAAGAGAGTTAGATCTATAAATAGATTATTATTGTGATAAAATTAGGGGTTGGAGAGTTGAACTGTGGTACACGTAGAAGCCATTTTTGGCTTCTGTTGTGTTTTTACATGGGCCAAAAATTTAGAGAGCAGAGATCATAAAATTCTAATTTTCTTATGTTGTTCTTCATCTAATATTCCTTAAATGCTTTAATATTTGTGTATTGTAATTTTAATTTTTGTTATGAAATAATTTAATTTTTTCTAGGGTTGCGTTGTAGCTTAATTATTTTAGCAAGATGTGTCTATATGGAGTTCGGAAGAGATGTATGGATAAAATTAGGAGTTCTTGGTTGACAAATTAAATTTACAAAAAATATAAATTAAGAGAAAATAATATGATTCGAGTGGATTAATTGGGTGAAACTGCAATCCTAGAATTTTCTTATTTTTTGTTATAAAAATCTTAATTTGTTAAACTCTCATCAATTTTCATTTGTTTGGATAAAATCAGAGTGAAATAATTTTAGTACTTAACAAACTGCAGTAATAAATCTCTGTGGGAACGATATTTTACTTATCAAATTTATTATTTGTGATTGTGTATACTTGCACATTTTTATGTTCTCTTAAAAGAGACAACAAAACTAAGGGAACTCTGATAGAGAAAGAGCCACTATAGCTCAACCTCGAGAGGTTTCCAATCAAAAAGGAAACAATCAACTTACAGTATATCTCAAAAGTGACTCATTTCTTACCCTTGCTCTATTCTTAGTAACAAAATAGTTACACAAAATGTACAGTTTTGTGTGTAAAGCTCATTGAACATAAAACAGGTAGAAACGACAATAAACAAAACCAAACGACATTAGCTAATAAGCAGAATAAATAGAACAAATAGAAGCTTATTAAAGAAAGCAAATAAAGCATAACTGATCTTATGTATATATCTCATTTGAATGTAAATATAGCATAAAAAAGTGTTCTTTCATAAATATTATACTTAAAATTTTTTTTATCAAGAAGTGAGGGGGCACGTGCCCTTCCTCTCACTTGTACAGATTTTCCCTTATTCATAACCAAAAGTTATTATCTAAAATTAATGCAAGACGATTATGATTATTAACATAACTTCTCGTGCCATCCCATTCACTTCATAGGGCATAAAGAAATGGTTTTTCATAAATATGGCATAAAGAAATGCCATTTCATAATATTACACTTATAAATTTTATTTATCAAGAAGTGAGTGGGGGCACGTGCTCCTCCTCTCCTCTCACTTATATAGATTTTCCCCTACTCATAACCAAAAGTTATTACCCAAACTTATCCAAAAGTAATGCAAGATGATTATGATTATTAACATAATTGCTTATGCCATCCCCAACGTAACCTTACATATTACTAATATATGTATACAAATCAATACATAATTGAAAAATAACTAATATTTCATAGCATGGGGGTCTTGGAATCGTTCTAAAATCAGGTGCTACAAACCGATTTAGGAATGAACTAGGCCTATTTATGTTGTTTTAGTAATTCGTCTAGTTCACCGATCGACTCTTGGCCTGTTCATTGGTTCACTAGACTCCTCGCCATGTGTTCTACTTAGGTTTGTTGGGATCCTCCTCGAGTAATCAGCAAGGGCTCACCTGTTGGAATGGAGCCCTGAATATAAAAGAGTTTTGTATTTAAACTATGCTAAAACTAGAATAAGTAACATTTTATTTTTTTACATATACTATTATATTCTTTATATAAATTATTGTAATATCCCTGATTATTCGTGTTTGCTTAAATGCATGAATGCTTGATATGAAACATAGGAAATCAATGATAAAAAATGATTGTCATGACTAGGATAAGTAATGTAATATGCTCGTTAAGATACTTACATTAATCAGGTGATATGCTTGCTAGTTTTGATTGGATTGATTTAAATATTTACTTACATGTTCATGATTAACTTTGGTGTGCTTATTGAGAGAAAATTTGTAGTGAGTTATGCAAGTTGATGAGATCTACCATGTTTTAGGATCTATTTCGTCATTTCTTGAGACAAAATTCTAAATAATATTTAGTAAAAGAAATGATTTCAGTCTTATTTGGATCGATTAAACCTTTCAAGATAACCATTATTAATATTTGTAGTCACCCATTTGAGCCTAACAAAAACCTTTCATATCTTGAAGTTACATTTTGTGCCTAACCAATAAACATTACATTTACCCTTGCACCTTTAGCTTATATGATAGAGAAAAAAATGCAATCATATGTTATGCTATAGAGTAAGGTGAAATGTAATGCACCCTATTAAAAAAAATCACAACATAATTATCCCTCTAAAGAAAAAGAAAATAAAATTGAAAATAAGTTTGGGGGTGTTGTAAAGTTACAAAAAAAAAGTAGAATAAAAGAATATGAAAAGAATGATAAGATAGGATGGACTAAAATATCAAGTAAAAGCTCAATTATAGTTAAAAAGTGCATGATGAATAAAAATAAAGTTAAGGTGTGAAAAGAACCTAAATATTTTCATTTATTGACCCCCACCTAAGCTTTCCATTACAAGTATGTAAAGTCCTTATTGATATTTGGCTAAGCGCATATTTATATTAGTAGTAAGGGAAGTGAAAATAGACTTATGAGACTTATTTTAAGACTGAATTGATTAATATGCTCATATAGGTTGATTTCATGAGCACATTGGATGATATCATGTGCAACCCACACACACGAATCAATTCATCAATATCCATGTATATCCTTGTATTGATGGAACATTAATTGATGAATATGTGAACCTATTTGTCATAGAATTAAAGGGGATAGTTTTTACTAAATATGCATGTATTAATATATATTTATGAATATACTACCTATGTTAGTTTATTTAGTTAAACTTGTCTTTACTTGAGAAAAAGAAAAGATTTAAGTTTGGGGGTGTGGTAACTCTATGAAAGTGGAGTCATCAGTGTACTTTTTTACTTAATATTTACTCATTTTATTCAATAAGTAGTATTTTTAGGATTAAAAATATTAAAATATAAACTTTCGAGTGAAAAGGGATGAAAATATAATTTTTGAAAATTTTATGGAATTGTTTTGGATTTTTTATGAGTTTTTAATGCAAGACCAATAAGAAGACGCCACATGGATACCACGCAAGACAAAGGTGCTGAACAGGTAAGCCATGTGGATGCCACATAAGTAGAGTGAGTGAATCACATAACGATGCATGTACCATGTGATGTAACACCATACCATGTGTCAACACAATGTTCATTCAAGGTTTCACAACGCGGTCAATGGATGTGCCACGTGTCATTACCTTATTCATCCATTCTTCCTATCGGGGTGCCATGTAAGCTGTATCTGTGAATTATATCATGCCATATGGCACTGACTCAACTGTATTGACTAGACCAATTTGCTTATGCCACACATCGCGCTCTGGTTTGCCTAGTAAATCTTTATGCCACATGTCATATTTTTATTGGGTAGTTTTGTTAATTTTTCCTATTTTCATCTAAACCCTTGATCTAACACTGATATGATGATCCAGATTCTACCTAAGCCTAATTTAACCTTTGCCCCACAAACCCTAATAAGCCAAAATTAACATATATTTTTATCAATTTTTGAAGCCAAGAAGAGAGAAAAATGTAGAAAAATTGAAAATAAGATACAATTTTTCTTGTGATTCAAAGGGAAATTGGTCTTACAACTCAAGAAATTGATTGTATTTCTTCTTCTTCTCTTTTCTTTATCAGTTTTTATGTCTTTTTTTAATGAAAAATATGAACTTTAAAAACGAAATTATGTCTACCTAATTTATTAATCTTGGGGTCTTATAAACCTAATTTTTAACATGTAATGATCTAATATTTTACCCCAAATTATGGTTTCAATTTAATTATATTATTTAATTTGATTTTTATGTTATTAATTGCTTAGCCAACAATTGATCTATAGAAGCAATTAAATAGATTTGAGAAAGGAATACATGCTAAGTTAGATTCAATTGATTATACAATTGATTGATAATTATATTAGAGGGATTTTAATGATTCACATATTTAGAAAATTAGGGGACTAAATATTCCTAGATATTTTCTCATATATCTTCTCAACCTCCAAATATGATTTAATTAATTATTGTTATTTATTTTTATTTCTTTTACTTTTGCTTGCTTAAAAACATAAAAATTATTTTTTAATTTTTTATCTTAAAAATTAGTCTCTAATAACATAATCTCCATGGAAACGATTTTTATCATAATTATATTACTTGTTGTAATACGTATACTTATATATTCATTACACACAATTCGTGTTCGATCCAATCCAACCTAAGATTAGGTCATTGGGTTATAGTCAAATCATTCTCAAGTAGTTTAAGAGAATTTGGAATTATATGTTTGTCTATTATGATAGAGATTTTATCCCCCTATAATACATAAAGTCTAAATTTGAAGAAAACAATGATTCTAGAAATCAATGTCTGGGTCAATGTTTACCCTTGATAGATGAGCCATAATGTGAAGAAGTATAAAGTAAAGCTATATATTTGATTTTACAATGGAGGTCGAATATGTTGCCGCTTGTGAAACAACAAAAGAAAACGCATGATTTAGCATGTTCTTGATTTGGGAGTTCTAAATATGGACTAGCCCTCACACTATATGGTGATAACAATGAGACAATGGCTAACTCAAAAGAACCAAGAAGCTACAAATGAGGAAAGCATAATAAGTGCAAGTTGATAAGTGATATTTTATTTACATTTTTATATATTAATGCTTTTATATTTATATATACTTTATTATTATAATAAGATAAAGATATTTATTTTGTATTTTGTGAGAAAAATAATAATTTTCTAGATTTTTTTAATTATTTTTGAGATTTTTAATGATTTTTCCTTGATAGGTTGTTGTAATTAGAAATATACATGGATGCACTTAGAATAAGAAAATCCAAAACATTCCTAGCCTTCGTACTCATGAACAATACATTCCAAAACATGGCATCCTTTTTTTCGTAGAGTTGTGCATCCCTTTTCTCGTGTATAAATCATGTATATCACTCCTAATATTACTCAAAAATGAATAAATGTTTCTCAATATAAATATAAAATAACATCCCATAAAATATAGGTAATGTGAGAATTAAGAAAAAATTATGAGAAAAATTCAAAAAAAAAAATAAAAAATTATAGAATTAAGTTTGAGGCAACAATTGAGAAGAAAAAGATTCAAGAAGCAATTAAAGGAGTTAAAGAGCAAAATTAAAAAAAATCCTAACATTTCTTTTCCTTTCTTTTATTGTTTTCACGAATAATTTTCTCAATTTATTTTTTGCCATGAATAGCTAATTTTATAATTGATCGTAGGAATCTCAAAGTCCTATACATAGTTTATAATATTTAATAAGTGTAAGTTTATAAAATATGGACCTAATTAACCTAGAGGGGGGTGAATAGGTTATTCTTAATTTTTTTTATTAATTTATAACTTGATAACCTAAACAAAGCGGCCAGACATGAAATCGCGTCTAAGAATAAAGTCCGGAAATAAAATAATAACACGTGATATTTTTAGGTGGAAACAACCTAGGCCACAACAATGACCTAAGAGGAAAACCACCGGTCCACCGGACCACCTAACTTTCCACTATAAAAATCAAATGTTCAAGTACAAACTCGGTCTTATGCTACCCTCCCTAGGATACTGCCCCAATGTACTTTACTTACGAGCCCTTACTCTGTTTTCACAGTTTCCAATATTAGCGTGAGCGGTTTCTAGACCAACGTTCCAATAAGCTTCTCGCCAATCAGATCGTTCACAAATGAACTGCAAAAATGTTAGCACAAAAAGAAACACAAGTGCCCGTGTGTGTTCTAGAACGGATTTAATAATGAATAGTCTTAACTAGATGATTTAAAACATATGTTATTTAAATCAAATCAAACTAGCAAATTCTAGAGTAAAACAAATTAAGTACACATTCAATACAAATAACTTCTTTAAAATTTAATACTCAAATCAAATAATCATGATTACACATAAAATTATTTAATATAAATATCTAATATAGAAGAATTAAATTTATTAAGCAATTCAATATATATATTTATATGTTAATTACCTTTGTTGCCATAACGTGTAAGCACTGATGTTATGAAAAGTTAGTTTCCTCTGTTCATATGAAGACTTCTGCAATACCTTTTCATCCACAACATATTTATATTAATTCATATATAATCTTAAGTGTGCTCTTGAATGTTAACTTTTTCTTCTTCTTTTTTCGGCAGTGAATGGCTGGGGAATGTATAACAATTTGCAACAGTTTTTTTTCTTTCTATTCGGCCACACCTTATTCGCTTTCTATTTTTGCCCGCTAACACACTAACCCTAATGTCTCTCTCTCTCTCTCTCTCTATATATATATATATATATATATATATATATAGATAATAATAATACTTAATGATATTAGGGTTAGGGTTAAATGTGTTTTAGTCTTAACTTTTCAAAGCTCATTAAAAACAAAAACTTAATAATATCTTAAGATATATTATAAAAATATTTAATTAATAATTTCATAAATTAATTAAAGTTTGAATAAATATTTTAACATAAAATATAATTTCAGATTTATGAAAATGTGTTATTAAATGCATGAATGCAATCCTATGTGTCGTAGTTATAAAAAAACCTACCTGAAGTACGAATATCTGGAACTTGAATATTTGTTCGACTTTTCTTGATAAACTTGATAGCAGGCCTAAAAACAAACTTACAAGTAAATATTTTGTCCACGAAAATAGCCAACACTCATAATCCTTACAATAAGATCTTCAATATTTTATTCAAATATTCTTTTTGATTATGTATTAATTTTTAGTTTTAATTAATGCATGATTTTTTTTATTATTTAAGTGTACATTTATATAATCAAATTAATTTATCATTAATCAGTTTAGTTGATTAGGTATGTAATCGTTTAATCAATTTAGTTGATTGGGTACATAATCGTTTAATCAATTTAAATAATTGGTAATAAATTGCTTGCAATGAGATTTAATATTCAAGATAATTAAATCAAGCTTGTTTGTTTAACCTTGATCCAATTTGCTTCTTTAAAAATTAATGTTTTTGATAGATTAAATTTAGAGAGTTTATTGTAGGTGATCTATTAAAAAGAGTTAAATTAAGAGCTTGTTTAATTTAACGAATTTGTAAGAAAAGATAGAGATTTTTACTTTTGTAGATTTTATCTAAGTTGGTATAATAAAATAATAGAAGAATATAATATGTTTTTATTGATTTACAATACATGCTAATAGTGGAGAATGATCACACAATCGTTTTTTTAATTTTTATATTTTGTTTTTATCTTTATTATATTTTAAAATCCTTTCTGGAAATAACCTTTACTTCCTAAATACCAAATAACGACATCTTAAGTAATTTAAAATAAAGTTAAATTGATTGTTCATGTGAATATACATCAATTTTTTTCACCGTATCATCAATTGTTTTTAAATTCACTCTTATTTACTTTATATACAAAAAATTTATATAAAAATATAAAATATTTAAAAAAATTAGAAACATTTTATTAGAAAACAAAAAAAAATATTTTCTTTATTTTTATTTTTATTTTAGTTTATTTATATTTATATTTGTGTTTATTTTATTTTTACTTAATTTGTTTATAATCTTTATTTACCTTTTAGAGTCACAATGAATGAAATCACGCTACAATCTGAGATCTAATTCACAATTTCTTGAGCAAGCAATTTAGATAGATCTTCCAAGTATTCAAATAAATCCATCCATATAGAAATAACTATGAATACTCCCAATCAAACTTTTTGGGAGATGGCAACAACGATTGTAGATCAACAACCATTATGCTTTAAATATGATGACAATGGTGATGCTCTTGAATTGAAGTCTAGAAGATTCATCTTTTGCCTACTTTTCGAGGTCTAGTTAGTGAAGATCCAAACAATCATCTAAAGGAATTTCATGTGGTCTATTCTAGCATGAAATCTATTGGGAATGTTGAAGAACAAGTAAAACATAGTGCATTGCCATTCTCTTTAGCAGATAGTGCTAAAGAGTGGTTGTACTACTTACCATATGGGATAATATATAGTTGAAATGAGATGAAGTAGCTCTTCTTGGAGAACTATTTTCTAGCTTTTAGGGCAACTATAATTACAAAAATAATTTGTGGTATTCAATAGTACAACGGGGAGAATTTGTATAAATATTGGGAATGATTCAAGAAAGTATGTGCAAGTTGCCCTTATCATCGAATAATTGAGAGCTTTTAATCCAATATTTCTACGAGGGATTGAGACCTATGGATAGAAATATGATAGATGTAATAAGTGGTGAATCTTTGGTTAATAAGACTCTTTAAATTACAAGGAATTTGATTGATAATATGGCTTCAAATGCTCAACAATTTGGATTCCGTTGCAACCCATCATAAAGGTCAATAAAGTGGAAGGTCCTAGTAATATTGAACAACAACTAAGCACTCTCACTTCAATTGTGCAACAATTAGCAACCAGACAAGTTCAAGCTTGTGGGATTTGCACTAAATTGGACACTTAACAGACATGTGTCCTACTATTCAAGATGTTAATGCTGAACAAGCAAATGTTATGGAAGGATACTAAGGAAAATAGAGACAAAAATATCATCTCTACTTAGACACTTACAATTCTAGTTGGAAAAACTATCCTAACTTTAGCTATTCTAGAGGCAATCAAGCAACTACCTCTAGTAATTCACTTAGTTTTTCTTTTCCAAGAGACCAACAACCTTATCACGCAAGACCACAAAATCCTCCTCAACCTCAAGGTAAATTTTTAGTGGATTTAGTAAATACGATGGTATCTAACATTGCTCAATTCCAATAATATACTATGAAGTTTCAACAAGAATCACTCAGGTTTCAGCAAGAAATAGAATCTACTATCAAGAACCTTGAAAATAGAGCTACTACCATTGGTAAACTAGAAGCATAAGGATCTGGTAAACTTCTCTCTCAACCAATAGTTAATCCTAGAGAAAATCTCAATGCTATATCATTGAGAAGCAGTAAACATCTTCGAAGAAACTCATGAGGAACAAACCAAAGAAAATGAGAGTAAGGATGAGTTAATTCAAGAATAATCAAACAATTTTGACAAAGAGGAAAGCGAGACAACTGATAAGAAAGAAGTAAATGAACATCTAAGGTACAACCTAAAGTTTCAATATCTACTTATGAGCCCCCTATTCCTTTTCCTAGTAGGTTTGTAAAATCCAAGAAGGAGATACACGAGCAAGAAGTCTTGGAAACCTTTCAAAAAGTACAAGATAACATTCCACTATTGGATGCCATTAAGCAAGTGTCACACTATGCTAAATTTCTAAAATAATTGTGCACCAATAAGACGAAGCTCAAGGGTTTGAAGTGGTGAATATGGGAGAGAATATGTTGGCAGTCTTACAAAGGAAACTTTCACAAAAATGCAAGGATCTAGGTAGTTTTACTATACCATGCATTATAGGTAACACTAAACTTTGAAGTGTTATGATAGATCTAGTAGCTTCAATTAATGTTATTCCTTATTCAATGTATGTTACTATAAATATTAGCCCTCTTAAATAAACTTACATAGTTACCCAAGTTGCACTACTACAAAAAGAGGCATTAAAGTCGGTTAAAAATCGACTTTAAATGAAATGACTTAAAATTTAAAGTCGGTTCACCAACTTTAATTTTTTTTTAAAATTTACTCATTTTCTATTATACTCAAATAAAAACCTGTATTCAAGCCGAAAAAAACCAAAATCAGTTTAGCAAATAGTTCAAATAATACAAATATTTGAAAAATAAAATATTAATTAATAGTAGAAAAATTACCATGGTTTTGTTCTATTTTATTCAAGATTATCATATTTTTTTCCTGATGTTATAATACAAACCTACATATATAATACAAAAAATTATACACAAATAATAACACATACTAACAGAAAAAAATATGAATAATAAGTGCGTAAAATTAATAAAAATACTTACAAAAGTAAATGAAGTGACAAAATGAAGGAAAGGAAGAAAAAATGGTGTTTTGTAAGTGAGAAATGGGTATTAAAAAATTGAGTATTTTGCTCAAAAAAATAAGGGATCTAAAATATTAGTTAGAGAAGAAGAAAACCCTCTAACCGGCACTGGAATTGGTAGTCGTAGGTGGCTGAAAAATGAGAAAGAGTAGAGGAGAAGTGGATGAGGTTTTGGGTTTTTGAGAGTTATGCAACACTTGGAATAGTTTCTATTTGGGGAAGAAAGAAGAGAAAAGAATTTATCCACGTGTGTAGCGTCGGTTCCACGTGTCAACTGATTCTATGCTATGTGGATAGCATCAGTTCTAGGTGTTAATCAATGCTATACTACGTGGATAGCGTCGGTTCCAAGTGTCAACCGACGCTATGCTACATGGATAGCGTCGGTTCACTACGTCAACCGACGCTACATCCTACGTGGATATCGTCGGTTCTACACCAAACCGACTTTAAATTCATTATAAGTCGATTTTTAGAAAAAACTGACTTTACATATCGACTTAAATACCCATTTTTGTAGTAGTATTATCGATCAATCTAATGCTTATCCAAAAGAAGTTTTGAAAGATGTTTAAGTACAAGTTAATGAACTTATCTTTCCAATCGATTTTTATGTGCTTAATATGAGAGATGACTCCAATATTAACTCCAAACCCTTACATTTTGGTAGACCATTTATGAGTACTGCTCGAACAAAGATAGATGTGCACTCCAAAACACTAAATATGGAGTTTGAGAAGAGATTATTACAATATCTTTGAAGTAATGAGGTACCCTAGTGATTATAATTCTTATTTTCCTGTTGATATACTTGAATATTTGGTGTAGAAAATGATTGATGTCAAAATTATAGTCATATTAAGAGACAACATGAAAAGGAAGATTCAAGTGATGAAGAAAGGGATATTGAAAAAGTAAAGGAATTGAAAGAGATTATGGCCTCTCTTGACTCTTCTCTATAGATAAACCCAAGGTACAATCTTTTCAATATTTCTCTTCTCATATCTAATGAAAAACTTTTTCCTTCTATTGTACAAGCACCCACCTTGGAGCTCAAAACTTTCTCAAAATATTTCAAGTATGTATACTTAGGAGATAGAGATGCATTTTTCATAATTGTGTCATCTAAGCTTTCAGATATTTAAGAGGAGAACTTAATCTATGTGTCGTGGGAATACAAATCATCAATTGAGTGGAAAATTATTGACACTAAGGGAATTGGTGCCTCTGTGTGCATGCACCGAATATTACTTGAAGATGACCCCAAACCAACAAGAGAACCACAAAGGCAATTGAATTTTCCAATAATAAAAGTGGTTGATAAAGAAGTTATTATGCTATTGAAAGTTGGTGTAATTTTTCCAATATTAGATAGCAAGTGGGTTAGCCCAATCCAAGTTGTTCCAAAGAAGTCAGGAGTTACAGTGGTGAAGAGTGAGAATAATAATTTGATTCCTACTTGACTTCAAACTGAGTGGTGAATTTGTGTTAATTTTTAAAAGCTCAACTCTATAACTAGAAAAGATAATTTTCCTTTACCTTTTATTGATCAAATAGTTTAGCATTTAGCAAGTCATACTAACTATTGTTTTCTTGATGGTTTTTCAAGATATAATCAGATTGTCATTACTATAGAAGACCAATAGAAGACGAAATTCATTTGTCCTTTGGAACCTTCACTTAAAGTCGTATGACATTTAGCCTTTGTAATGGTCCCACCACCTTCTAGAGGAGTATAGTAAGTGCATTTTTTGATTATATATCATTATATAAGTGTTTATGGATGATTTTACTGTATATAGATACATATTTGATAATTGCTTTAGTAACCTTACAATAATTCTAGAGAGATGTGTAGAAACTAACCTTGTACTTAATTGGAAAAAATGCCATTTAATGGTATATCAAGGCATAGTTCTAAGACATGTGATACATCTAAAGGAATAAAGGTTGATAAATCTAAGATAGATCCTATTCGTTCCTTACCACCTCCTACTTATATGAAGGAGGTTCCTTACTTTCTTGGTCATGCAAGATTCTATCGAATATTTATATAGGATTTCTCAAAAATAGAAAGGCCTTTATGCCAGTTACTACAAAAATATGTGGTATTTATTTTCAATGAAGGTTGCCTTAAAGCATTTAATATATTGAAATAACTTTTAGGCACAACATCTACCATTAAGCCACCTAACTGGAGTCCACCATTTGAGCTAATGTGTGAGCAAGTGGCTACGCAATTGGAGCTGTTAGCTAATGCCATATATTATGCATCACAAACTTTAAATGATGCCCAACTCAATTACTCCACAACTAAGAAAGAAATTTTAGCAATGATTTTTGCTTTAGAAAATTTTGATCTTATATAATTGGAACTAAAAAACTATTTTCTTTGGTCATGCAGCTCTTAGGTACTTACTTTGGGAAAAGATGTCAAGCCAAGGCTCATAAGGTGGATTCTTCTTCTATAAGAATTTGAACCTAAAATCAAAGCCAAAAAAGGAAGTGAAAACGTAATAGCAAATCACCTCAATAAATTAATTCAAGAAAAGGAATCACTTCCAATCAGAGAGAACTACTTGGTCACCAAAAAGTGTCCAAAAATACCTATCACAAGCAAGAAAATTCAAACTAAAGAAGGTTGCTAAACAACATGTGTGAGGTGACCCCTACCTTTGGAAACATTACCCAGACCAATTGATAAGAATGTGTGTATCTCACATTGAGTTTACTTCTATTCTAACTTTTTGTCATTCTTATGTATGTAAAGGAAATTTTGGAGCAAAACAAACCGCTTACAAAGTCTTAGAGATTAGATTCTATTGGCCAACACTTTTTAAGGATGTCTTCTCCTTTTGTAAAACATGTGATTGTTGTCAACAAACTAGTAAGTTGAGCCCTAGGAATCAAATTCCATAAACTCTAAATCTTATTGTTGAAATCTTTGTTGTTTGAGGTATTGATTTCATAGGACCTTTCCATCTTCTTACAACTATATATATTTTACTTGTTGTGGATTACGTGTCTAAATGGGTGGAAGCTAAAGCCACTAGAACTAACGAAATCAAAGTTATTATGGATTTTGTGAAGTTTAACATCTTTACTAGGTTTGAAACATCAAGAGCTATCATTAGCATTAGTGGACTACATTTTTGTAATAGGACTTTTTAGGCCTTACTTAAAAAGTAAAATATCAACTATAGAATTGCTACCCTTTATCCCTCATAGACAAGTGAACAAGTTGAAGTGTCCAATAGAGAAATCAAGTTCATTCTTGAAAAGATAATCAAACCCAATAGAAATGATTAGAGTTTGAAACTAGATGATGCATTATGGGCAACAGAATTGTATCTATAACTTCAATTGGGATGTTGACATTTCAATTGATGTATGATAAACCTTGTCATCTACCGATTGATTTAGAGCATCGAGCATCTTGAACAGTAAAACAATTTAATATTAACTTAGATGACACTAGAGGATACCAAAAATTGCAAATTAATGAGTTAGAGAAAATTAGAAATGATGCCTATGAATGCTCAAAAGTTTATAGATAAAACAATGGCGTTTCATAACAATATAATATCAAAGAAAGAATTCACCATTGGAAATACAATCTTTTTATTATTCAGCCTTAAACTATTTTCAGGTAAGTTACGTTCTCGTTTGGTCAGTCCTTTTATTATTACAAAAATTTTCTCATATGGTGTAGTTAAAATACAAAGCCCGAGTAATGGAAAAATATTCAAAGTTAATGGACATAGATTGAAGCCATACTACAAACCTTTTGCACTAATCAATATAGAAGAAGTGACTCTACACAAATGAAACCAAGTGCTTTGTGGAAGACAACCCACCAGATTGTTTCTACTCCTTTTTTACTTATTTTTACATTATATACATGTACTTACATTAAGGACAATACAAGAATTAGGTGTGGGGTAGTGTTAACTCATCACTATCTTTATATTTTTATGCTTTATTAGTTTAGCAATATGCTCTAGGTAGCATAATTTTTTTTTACTTTTAGTATTTATTTGTTGCATTTCTTAGGATTAAAAGAAGGGCTTAGAATCAACCCTATATTCTCTATTTATTTTCTATCAGATGTGATGAAATTAGCTAAATAATGTTATGTCAAAAAGAATAATGAATATTGATAGAGTCTTGACCTTGTTCCTAAGTGAAGGTAATTTTATGATAATTTTGCTCAAAACTTACGTACACATTAATTAAATTGGTGATATAATAATCTATATCCATGAATTTGTGAAAAATGTTGTGAGTTCCTTGGAACTTTGATGTACTTTTACCAAATAAGAATAAGTCACTATAACTTTTCCTTTAAATTTATCAAGAAAAATGCTAAATATATTTTTTGAAAAATGATTAAGCCAATATGATCAACTTCTTTGCTTAAATTTTTCTACCTTTAATGTTATTTTTCTTTTGAGAACAAGTAATTTAGAGAGCCCATTTAAGCCTAAATGAGTGAATTATTTGTACCCATTCCTTACCCTTTGATCCAAACACATTGGATATACCATATAGTTCAAGAATAAGTAGAGTTGTATAATAAGACAATAGATTTTATGAAAATACTATAATAATATTTAAAAGTTTCAATTGTGCTATAATTGATTAAATACCCAACATATAGAAACAACCTTTGTTACAACGTGTTCCCAACAAAAATAAAAAAAATTAGAAAAAAGAGAGAATATATATATATATGAGCAAGCTGAAAGGATTATCAAAAGGGCTTTGTGTTATTTAAAAAAAGTGACATAAATAAAAGAAAACAAGCCAATAATAATATTTGGATCTAAAATAATAAAATTTGACCCTATTTTATTAGCATAATTGGTCTTATGATAGTGTTATTTATATGTCTCTTTCTCTTATTCCTTGGATTCATGAACTTTTGTTTCTCCTTTTTCATTTCACTTAATTTAACCAACAAACATAGCCACACATTATAATTAAATGAAAGATCTTTTGATTTTAAGGAATACTTTTGGTAAGTGGATATATAATTTTAAGAAAAAAACCTATGGTATTCGATTCAACTCTAAAAAGAATAGTGATAATTTGTTGGAATAAAAAATGTTTCAACTTATTCATGTTAGATGGTTTGACTATTATTAATTGATACTAGTAACGTACAATTTGAGTTGATTATTGTATAGTTGTTATAGTAAAGTAATAACTAAAGATAATATCTAACATTTATCAGAATTTGAAACTATAATATTATTAAACCCTTGAGATGAAATATCAAAAAAATTATTTTCTTAATTTTGGGTATTGACTTTGCTTAAGGACCAAGAAAGATTAGGTGTGGAGAGAGTTTAATAAGTGATATTTTATACATATTTTTAAATATTAATTTTTTTTATATTTATATATAATTTATTATTATAATAAGTTAAAAAATATTTATTTTGTATTTAATAAAAATATATTAATTTTTTAATTTTTTTTGATATTTTTATAGATTTTTTATGATTTTATTTGATAGGTTGATGTAATTATAAATATATGTGAATGCCAAAACATTTCTAGCCTTCCCACGTTACATTCATAATTTATTATGATGACGCGTGGCATCCTTATATATCTGACCATAGTGAATCATGAAGCTATGCATCCTTTTTTACTCGTATAAATCATGTATTTCACTCCTAATATTACTAAAAAAGATCAATTTTTCTTAATACAATTACAAAATAATATTTCATAAAATGGAGACAGTATGAGAATTATACGAAAATTAAGAGAAAATATCATATAGAAATTATAGAATTAAACTGGAGGTAACAATTGAGAAAACAATATTTAAGAAGCAATTAAAAGAGTTAAATAGCGAAAATAAAGGCAAAAATCCTAATATTTCTTCCCTTTTTTATTGTTTTCATGAATAATATTTTGAATTTATTGTTTGTCATGAATAGTTAATTTTATAATTGAACGTGAGTGATTTCAAAACCTTAGACATGGTTTACAATATTTAATAAGATTTGCCTTATTTTATTCAAATATTATTTTTGATTATATATTAATTCTCATTTTTAATTATTGTATGAATTTATTTGATTATTTAAGTGTACATTTAAATAATCAAATTAATTCATCATTAATCAATTTAGTTGATTGGGTACGTAATCGCTTAATCAATTTAAATAATTGGTGATAAATTGCTTCCGATGAGATTTAATACTTAAGATAATTAAATCGAAATTGTTTGTTTAACCTTGATCTAATTTGCTTCTTTAAAAATTAATGTTTTTGATAAATTAAATTTAGAGAGCTTATTCTAGGTTTTCTATTAAAATAAGTTGGATTAAAAGCTTGTTTAATTCAATGAATATGTAAGAAGATGTAGAGATTTTTACTTTTATAAATTTCTCTAAGTTAGTATAATCAAATAATAAAAAAATAGGATATACTTGTGTTAATTTATAGTACATGCTATAGTAGAGAATGATTATGTAATCTTTCTTTTATTTGAATATTTATTATAATTTTTTAGATTTTTTTATTCTATTAATTTTATGCATGCACTTTACTTAAGAACTAGCAAATAGTAGACGTGAGAGAGTTTAATAAGTAATATTTTATACATATTTTTATATATTAGCTCTTTTATATTTATATATATTTTATTATTATAATAAGATAAAAATATTTATTTTGTATTTAGTGAGAAAATGTTAATTTTTTAGATTTTTATATATTTTTTATAATTTTTATTTGATAAATTAATGTAATTAGAAATATACGTAGATGAACTTAGAAAAAGAAAACCCAAAACATTGCAATCTTTCGCACATAAACAATATATTCCTTATTCATTATGGTGACATATGGCACCATTGTATATTTGATCAGCGTGAATTGCGAAACTATGCATCCCTTTTTACTAGGGGTGTTCATAAACCGGCCCGGATAGGACCAAATCGTAAAATCGGATTGAACCAAACCAAATTGAATGGTTTTACAAATCAAATGGTTGGGTCCAATTTGTATTTATTAAAACTGTTTTTCAAACGGTCCAGTCCGATTTAAACTGGTGGGACCGAACCGGTTTAATAAATATATTAAAAATTCTACATTATTTCTCATTAAAGGTGTCCAAAACTCGAACCAAACTGGAAACCGAATCGGACCAAACCGGATTGAATGGTTTTTATAAATCAAACGGTCTGGTTTGGTTTGTATTAATTAAAACTATTTCAAATAATCCGATCCGGTCTGATCCGAGTAATATAAATGGTCTGATTCAGTTAAAATGTTTTTCCCAAAACCGGATTGGTGGACACCCCTACTTTTTATACATATAAATCGGGTATATCACTATTAATATTATTCAAAAGAAATCATTTTTTTCATATAAATATAAAATAACATTGTATATATCATCATATATACATGAGGATAGCTTTTTAAGTGATATAATGAAAGTAGCCTATGACGATTCATTAAAGTTTATAAAAAGAATATTTAATTACGTCATTAGTACGACACATATCTATTTAGAATGAAATATCCCTTATCTGGGGCAACTGATGTAAAGACAAATAACTGGGAATATTTTGTATAATAATTGACTGTAAATGATCGAACCAGACCTATTATAAACATTATTAATATCAGTTTACCCACAAATGTCTCTACATATGACAGTTAGTAATCATGTGTAGACGATTTAATCCTAAGCGATTTAGGTAGCCCTTAGTTGTGGCACCTTTATATTTGACATACTTAGACTTGTGGGTTAAGATGCCTTATATCTTGGTATTATGGTGGATTGAAAGGTTATCTCACAAGATGTAGAACTTACTCCCTTAATTTTCATATTTTAGATAACAATTCCTTTATTTAGTGATCTAGAACTTAAATGATGACATTTAATCTATAATATGATTATAGATAGTTGTTCATATGCATCACGAGTACTCAAAGAAAAAATGTAATATATGAGGTAAAACGGACTTAATAACTTCGATCGTATTATAAACTAAATATGATGGATTGATCTATATCTAATGGTTTTATCAATAGATTATTCATATATATATAGTGTTGGATAAATATCAATTATAATATTCAACAAGTCAATTTCAGGTCTAAAATAGAATGACATTGAGATTAAAAAAGATTGATAACTAATTAAGGGGTTAGTTAATATATCAATATTTTATTCAAGTTTGAAATCATAGATTTATCATTCCTAAGTCTACATCATAACATTGATTACGATGTTGCTTCTAAGATAAATATGAATGATTTTTAAAATTAATTATTTAAATGATCAAAATGCATATTTATTTATTTGGATAAATATGAATGTTTTTTATTGCATGTGCTAATCTGAATAGGAACCTATGAGGTATATTGTTATTAGTGTATTAACTACAGATTAATATTTCTTATAAATTGGTTATATATTTGGTGTGTTTAATTAAACATGTTATTGTTTATTCTACTGTACTATTTACTTAATTCAGCATGCTTAGATTCTCGTTGTCTATTTAGGATGGAAGTTCAATTCACCTATATTCAATTGTTTTGATGAGCAAAATTTTAATTTTAACTAAAAAATCTATCAAAATATATAAAAATCAATCCGCAATTCAAATATTTTATAATCAATAAATTTTGTCAATACATCTAAATATTTGAAGACTACTAAAAATTATAAATGAATACCCTACATAATTAAAGAGTCTTTAAAATTTTTAGTTGGATACACCTGTATTTTAAAAAACCACAAAAAATTATTAAAACATTCAATTGAATACACTGTACCATTTAAGTTTTATGAACTTTGCATCCTAGACTAAGTTTAACTTAAAACTTATGGACTTAAACAATTTCTTTTTCGAGAATAAATACGCAATTTTATTTAACTTATCAAGGCAATGTTTTTCTCAAGGACATCTCGAGGTCATACTAGCTCTGTTTCAATCCAAGTGATATAATTTTAATAAATAGTACCATACTCAATTTTATTTAATTTATCATCAATGCAATGTTTTTCACAAGGACATCTCGAGGTCATACTAGCTCGGTTTCAATCAAGTGATATAATTTTGATAAATAGTACCATACTTAGCTATAACTGATGGCAGCAAAATTTCCCTTCTCAGGACAATAATAACAAAAAATATAATTTGCATCATCAAATATTACACCTTCCTCCACAAGAAATCATGTTTTTATTGATCATCAGAATCGCTTGAAGGGAATCGGATTCCAAAGTTACACTTCCAAAACCAATGTCCAAGCGACCCAACAGTTTATTGGTAAGTATTTAAAAAGAAGTAAAATTATTTTGATTTAATGTAATTTAATTAATTAAATAAAATTATATTTTTATGATTGTATCATATTTTTATATAAATTTTTCTTTTCAGAATTATGAGTATTTTTATTATTTTTTAGATATTTTCATTCAAAAAATAACTTAAAGACTCGAAAAAAAAATACTGGAGATAATACATTACAAATATGTTGAGGAAACAAATGAGAAAAGTTAAAAGGAT
Source organism: Hippophae gyantsensis (assembly GCA_030763125.1). NCBI lineage: Eukaryota > Viridiplantae > Streptophyta > Magnoliopsida > Rosales > Elaeagnaceae > Hippophae > Hippophae gyantsensis. The sequence goes on from CM061039.1 coordinate 42,298,333, forward strand.
GGAAAAATTGAACAAAATGAGTTAAAACGGTCAAAAATATCAAAAATTCCAAAATTTTACATTTTTGAGTCTTGCTCAAGCCAGTGCCCATCACGCCAAAATTGATTCCTTTGTCTGTGCCCATTTATTGGTGCCAGGACAAGTCGTGCGCACTTTTGTCCACACACATGCCAACCTGTGCGAAACACATCCAACACTCATTTTTAAGATATTTTTCACTTTTTTAAACTCTTTCTCTCTCTAGAAATTTTTCTTAGCTTTTTTTAATTTTTAGTTTTAAAGTTTTTCTCTTTTTTAAAAGAACTAGCTATGCTTTTATATATTTTTAGTTTTTTGATTCAATAAATGGAAATGTAAATCCGTTTGAAGGTTTTCCAACAACAGAATTAGCATCAAAGTTCTATAACGATGTTTTTGAAGTATAATTTCAAAATGAATTATTTACAGTTATTTTTTATGTTTTATTCTTTTATGTTATTAAATTTAATATGACTTACTGTTTGTAAATATGATATAATAATAACGTTGTTATGCTTGCAAAATATTAAATAGGTAAAAAATTTCTATAAAATAAATTATTTTTGTTTTTATTCAAGATTTTATATTAATGATGTTATAGAAAAATATATTATTTTTTATTATAAACTTAAATCTAAAAATTAGATTTTAAGGTTTAATTATTTGGTCTAATTTGGATTAGTGTTCTTTTATTTGTTGATACAATCGTCTCGTAGTTAGAGTAAAACTCTATTTCAAATTTTTTTATAAGAACTATTTTTTGAAAATGTATTGACAATATATTTTTAGTAATGGTTTTAAAATTTGAAAGTTAATATTTAGATAATTAAATTCTTAGGTTTAATTTAGATATCTTGAATAAAATTTAAAATGTCTAACCCCATCAAATGTGACATTTAAATGGTTTATTTTCAATTTCTTAGAAAAAAGAATTAATTTAATTAATAAAATTAATTATCGACCCCACTCATAGGTGTTAATTAATTTATTTAATTAACAAAGATTATTTAACCCCATAAAAGGTGGTATTCATATAAAGAAGAGAGAATCAATAAATATCAATTTGTATATTTAATAATCTAAATAATATGAGCAAGAATAATTAACTTAATTATTATATTCATAAATACTTTACTGTTATAAATGATAAAAATTTACATAATTGTTTACTGAATCCATATCTTTGTTTATTTTTTTTATGTTATTATATTAGGAAACATAAAAACCAAAATATTGCGACAAGATATTTAGGATTTAATTTCGTTTTTAAGAGTTTGAATAACAAATTAAAAATTACGTATATTTCTTACTTAGATCGAACTTGGGAGTATACTTATCATTTTTTAATAAAATGATTCGTGTACTTACAAGAGTTTTACAAATATAAAACCAAAGTATTTGCAAGATCGGCGCTGATCTTGCTCATCACGTTTTTGGCACTATTGTCGGAGAAAGAATAGTGTTTTTAAATTATTTATCAAAATTTTGAAAACTTTTAAAAAAAATTAAAAAAAATTTTAAAAAAATAAAATAAAATTTACAAAAAAAGACTTTTTAACTTTGAATTTTTATTTTTATTTTTAATTTATTTATTTTTTAAAATTAAAAAAAAATTGAAAATAGAAGAAAATTAATTAATTTTAACTTTCACTTTTCATTTTAATTTTAATGTAAAAAAATTAATGTAAAAAAATTAATTTATTAACTTAATTAATTTTAAATTTTATTTAACTTAATTTATTAATTTAATTAACTTAGATTTTCACTTAAATTAATTTATTAACTTAATTAGCTTAGATTTTCACTTAATTTAATTTATTAACTTAATTAATTTTAATTTTAATAGCATGAAAAGTAAAGATCTGAGGGAATTTTTTATAGGAGACTAGTTTTTAGAAGCTTTTGTACCACTAGTATTTTCTTGGAACATTGCTTTATCTAAGATGATAGTTTTTAAGAAAGCTTTGTCTCACCATTCTTTCTTAGGAGTACTCTTATTTAATATTGATTATGTTATTTAACTTAAAAATTATAATAAAATGAAAAATAAATTTTTTTCTAAAGCTATCTTCAAAATTTCAGAGTTTTTAATCACAATCTATGATAAAATAAGGTAGTTGTTTTGTTAGATCTAGATACAACTATGTTTTAATGTCTTAGTTATTTGACTTGTACCTAGAAGTTCTCTTTTTGAGAAAAATTATATTTTTATAGATTTTTAGTTTTTTGATTTAATAAACGAAAATGCAAATTTGTTTATAGGTTTTTGAGTAACAGAATTAGCATCAAAGTTCTATAATGATTCTTTTGAGGTATAATTTTAAAATGAATTATTTACAATTATTTTTTATGTTATGTTTAATTTGTCTATGATTAAATTTAATATGGCTGATTGTTTGTAAATATGATATAATAATAACGTTGTTATGCTTACGAAATATTTAATATATAAAACATTTCTATAAAATAAATTAATTTTATTTTTATTCAAGATTTTATATTAAGAATGTTAGAAAGAAACATATTATTTTTCATTACAAACTTAAATATGAAAATTAAATTTTAAGGTTTAATTATCCAGTCTGATTTAGAACAGTGTTCTTTTATTTGTTGGTATAATCGCCCAGTTGTTAGAGTAGAGCTCTATTTCAAATTTTTTTTAAGAAATATTATTTGAAAATATATTGATAACATATTTTCAGTACTGGTTTTAAAACTTGAAAGTTAGTATTCAAATAATTAAATCTTAGGTTTAATTTGAACACCTTGAATAAAGCTTAAAATATCTGACCCCAACAAATGTGACATTTAAATGGTTCATTTTTAATCTCTTAGAAGAAAAGAGATTAATTTAATTAACCAAATTAATTATCGACCCCACCCATAGGTGTTAGTTAATTTGTTTAATTAAAAAATAATATTTAACCCTACTAAAATTGGTATTCATATGAAAATGAAAAAATTAATAAATATAAATTTATATTTTTAATAACATAAATAATATGAGTAAGTATAATTAACTTAATTATTATATTTATAAATACTCTATTGTTATGAATGATAAAAATTTACATAATTATTTATTAAATTCATATCTATGTTTATTTTTTATGTTATTAGATTAGAAAATATAGAAATCAAAATATCGTAACAGTATTTTAGGATTTAATTTTGTTTTTAAGAGTTTGAATAATAAATTAAAAACTACATATATTCCTGTCTTAGATCGATCTTGAGAGTATACTTATCATTTTTTATAAAATGATCCCTACACTTGCAAGAGTTTTACAAATATAAAACCAAAGTATTTGTAAGATTAGTGTTGCTACCGATCTTGCTCATCATTTATACCAAATTACCTACAGCTTACTACACATGACGACATTTATGATGATTTTCTAGTTGCAATAGCTCCCATAAATTCACCCAAATGGTTCCAAATAATGCATCCACGTCCAATAAAACCAACCTTTACTGCTATTGCAACATCTACATTGATTTTTACACAATATGCTAGGGGTGGCAACCAGTTTTGGTGAGTCCAATTTGCACGTAATTTTGCAGAAACAATTCCATTTGCTACACAACCTACCAAAGTATTTGTGACGCAGCACACTAGTACCCGTCAAAGACAATAGCGCAGCGACCTCCAAATCCAGTAAAATATTGTTGGAAAACTTAGGTATATTTTCTATATTCTAAGTAATTACTATTAACTTATGATTTAAATTAATAGAACTCAAACTAGCACGACAAAATAATGCTATTGAAAATATAATGCTAAAAGAAACCAAAACAACTATTAAAGGAGAAAAAAATAAAAACACCATAAATTTAACGAGTTTCAGTATAAATTTTACCTATGTCCTCGAATGTCATTGACCACTTCTATTATCTCCAAATGGATAAATTCCAAAATTACAAATAATTTGGCAAAATTTAGATAATCAATTACCCTCACAAAAGAGAGAAAGATTTACAAATTTTGGGTTATTTTAGAAGTGAATGAGATGGATTTATTTATAGCCTAAAATACAACACTCACATTCATTCCTAATCAATGTGAGACTTTTTCAATTTGCTCACTAAGGAGCTATACAACAAATCTCCACCTTAGCGACTTAGTGATTCTTAAATGATTTCTTCAATCTCTAAATCAGTGACGCCATTACCTATTCAAATTTGCAGGATGTTAATCAAGTCCAAACAATGTTTGAACTTGATTTTTGTTACCACCTTGGTCATCATATCTAGGGGATTTTCTATAGTATTGATAATCTAAACTAATACTCCACCTTCTTCAATAATCTCTCACACGTAATGGTAACGAACATAAATGTGCTTTGTACGTGCATGGTAGACTTGGTTCATTGCTAAATGAATAACATTCTGATTGTCACAAAACACTTTAATATGTTTTTGACCAACTCCCAAGTCTTCAAGCAAACCTCATAACCAAATAACTTCCTATATAGCCTTCGTAACTATCATATACTCTATCTTTGTAGTAGACAAAGCAATTGTGTACTACAAGGTAAACTTCCAACTAACTAGTGCTCTAGCAAGAGTAAACACATAACCAGTAGTTGACCGACACTTATATAAATCTTCTGCATAGTATGAATCACAATATTAGACTGCACATTTACCAACAACATTATCTTGCTGAAATACTAAACCAACATCTATAGTATTTAAAATATATGTAAAATCCATTTAATAACCAACCAATATCCTTTACCATGATTATACATGTACCTACTTACAACACCAACCACATTTTCATATGGTACCTTTGCCATATATTTTTTTTACATCATTCTTAGGAGATAATTGAGCACTAAGCTTGAAATGAGGAACAAGTGGAGTCGTTGTACTACCTTCTTCAAATATTGACTCTGAGTCAAAATAAGCTTCCCCTTCTTCCTGTCTTTGCTTATCTCTATGCAAAGAATCTTCTTGGCTTCTCCCAAATCTTTCATCTCAAACTCCTAACTTAATTGAGCCTTCAACTTCTCAATTTCTGCTTGGCTCTTCAATGCAATCAAAATATCATTGATGTGCAATAGGAGATAGATGAAAGACTCATCTTGTAGCTTGAAAAAATACACACAATAATCATATATACTTATAGTATACTTCTATTACAACCTAAACTGATCAAATCATTTGTACCACTACCTCAGAGATTACTTCAATCCATACAACGATTTGTTTATCTTGTAAACCCAATTCTATTTAGCAACAACATTAAACCCTTCTGGATGAGACATATAGATTTCCTTTTCTAAGTCACTGTGTAGAAACGCAATTTCACATCAAGTTGAACTAGTTCCAAATCCAAATGTGCTACCAAGGCCAACAAAACTCTAATGGAGGGATTTTTTACATCTGGAGAAAAATACCTCATTATAATCGATTCCCTACTTTTGAGCGTAGCCCTTAGCCACTTACCTTGCCTTGTAGCGAACACCTTATATGTTAAGAAATCCTTCTTCTTTGCATATACTCATTTGCAGTCAATTACCTTCTTGCCCTTAAGTAGTTGTGTCAACTTTCTTATCTTATTATTCTGAAGGGACATAAGTTCTTCGTCTATGGCTTTCTTCAATCTTTCAGCTTCAAGGCTTTTGATTGCTTCTTTATATATGGAAGAAACATCATTATGCATAACTAAAAGTGCATAGGCTATTGTATTCTTACACTGAGCATGTAAATCTTCCATATCTTTGTATCGAGCAGGCACTATGAGATTTTGTTGTCGTGACCTATCAACTACAGTTTCTTCTTGTTGCTATGGAGGTTCTTGGGTTAAAACCTCCTCTTCATTTGATTCATCTTTTGCCAATGGAGGATCAGCTTATATCTTAACTCTACCAACTAGTCAACGATTCTGCTTTCAAACTCCACCTGCTAGAAAGTGCCATCGATCTTCTCAATTACCTTTCTCAGCAAGGCAAATTCATTAAATGTAACATCTTTGTTGAAGATTATCTTTTTCATTTCAAGGCACCATAGTCGATATCCTTTAAAACCAGAGGGGATCCCCAAAAATATAGCTTTATGGGCTCTTAGATCCAACTTTGATTCTGTTACATGGTAGTATGCAATAGAACCAAACACATGTAAGAAATCGTAATCTTTAGCAGGTTTTCCAGACCATACCTTTATATACATTTTTCCTTCAAGAGCAGATGATGGTAGATAGTTGACAAGATGACATGCATACGTCACAACCTCAACCCAATACTGCTTGCCTAACTCAATATTTGATAACATACATTAAACCTTCTCTAGCAAAGTCTAATTCATATTTTTTGTAACTTCGTTCTGTTATGATGTTTTTTGAATAGTGAAGTGTTGCACTATCCCTTCTTCTTCACAAACTTTTATAAATGGATTATTTGTGTACTTAGTGACATTATCATACCTCAAGCGCTTGATCTTTCTACCAGTTTAAGTCTCGATCATCTTCTTCCACTTGAGAAAAATTCTCAGCACTTCATCCTTCTTTTTCATGAGATACACCCAAAATCTTCTAGAGAAGTCATCAACGAAAATGACATAATAATGTTTGCCACTCATTGATAGAGTTATTGTTAGCCCCCATACATCAATAAGGATGTAATCCAAAATGCCTTTTGTATTATAGAGTGTAGTGTCAAAGCTTAATCTTTTATGCTTCTCCAATACACAATTCCAACTTGTCGATTCTTGTGCCTTTTAACAAGCCTTACTTTACCAAAATCTGTAAAGTTTTTTAACCGATATGTGCCAAATGAATATGCCACAGCTTGGTAGTTTCTAAATATTTTTCTTCCTCCTAAACTACTGTTGATGTTATCCCAATAATCGTACTACCAAGGTAATAGTACAAGTTATTCTTTCGAATACCTTTCATCGCAATAAGTACTCTAGAAGTAACCTTCAATGTCCCATTTTGCATAATTATAGTGAAACTTTTTTATTTTAAGACTCTCATGACAATAAGATTCTTCTTCATATCTGAATTAGAATTACACATTTCTTTAGCTAACATGGCTTTATTGAAATATGAAAAATTACAAAATCTCAAACCTCTGTGCAACCCAATGAATACCTTGGACCACCAAAAACGGGCAACCATATTCTCAAGCTCTGTTGTTAGGTTATTGGGAAGCTTGAATAAACTCATAGGATGAATTAGAATTGCTTGATGAATCGATTTCAAAAGGACCTCTTTACCCGCTTTACACAACACTCTTTTCATACACCCACTCAATCGTTTCATACATCGTTTCCAAATCAACTGGAATGAATTTCGCTTTTCATTCTTTAGCTCCGTTGGAAAGCCCAAGTATTTTTCGTGATAAGGGACTTTTTTAACGCCTAAAACCAAGAGAATTTCCTCCCTAATTGATCGGATAATATTTAGACCAGATGAAATAGTGGGCTTTTCATAGTTCACCTTTTGCCTGTAGTCTCCTCATAAATAGTTAAATTTCTATTTAGATGTAATTTTTATACCCATAACTTAGGAGGTAATTTTATAAAATATCTAAAATATCTATTTCCTTATAATTATGTACAAATTTTTTGAGCTACGATAATAAATAAAAAGATACTCAAATGTTAACTGAGATTTAATTTTTAAAAAGTTTAATTTCAAATATCTTCGTCTTCTTCTCGATCTTTCTCTCCACTCTTCCTGTTGAGAAAATCGGGTATATTTTCCCTATTCTAAGTAGTTACTATTCACTTATGATTTAAATGAATAGAATTCAAACTAACCTGACAAAATAATGTTATTGGAAATATAATGCTAAAATAAACTAAAACAGTTATTGAAACAAAAATATTAAAGTAGAAAAATAATAACACCAAAAATTTAACGAGGTTCGGTATAAATGTTACTTAGGTCCTCGAGTGTCGTTGACCACTTCCACTATCTCCAAATGGATGAACTCCAAAATTACAACTAATTGGGCAAAATTGAGCTAATCAATTATCCTTACAAAAGAGAGGAAGATTTACAAATTTTGGGATGTTTACAAATGGTAAAGGTGGACTTTATTTATAGTCTCAAATCCAACACCCATCTCCATTCCTAACCAATATGGGACTTTTTTAATTTGCTCACTAAGGAGCTATATAACAAATCTCCACCTTAGTGATTTAGTGATTTTAAATGATTTCTTCGATTACTAGATCAACGACGCCAGTATCAATTCAAATTTGCAAGATGTTAATCAAGTCCAGACAATGTTTGAACTTGATTGTTGTTACCACCTTGGTCATCATATCTGTGGGATTCTCTGTCATACTAATCTTATGAACTAGTACTCCACTTTCTTCAATAATATCTAGCACGAAATGATAACGAACGTCAATGTGCTTTGTACGGGCATGGTAGACTTGGTTCTTTGCTAAATGAATAGCACTCTGACTATCACAAAACACCTTAATATGTTTTTGACCAACTCCCAAGTCTTCAAGCAAACCTCGTAACCAAATAGCTTCCTTCACAGCCTCTGTAACTACCATATACTCTGCCTCTATAGTTGACAAAGCAACTATGGACTACAAGGTAGACTTCCAACTGACTGGTGCTCTAGCAAGAGTAAACACATAACCAGTAGTTGTTTGACACTTATCTAAATCTCCTGCATAGTCAGAATCACAATATCCGACTGCACATTGACCAACGGTATTATCCTGCTAAAATACTAAACCAACATCTATAGTATTTATAATATACCGTAGAATCCATTTCACAGCCAACCAATGTCTTTTACCAGGATCATGCATGTACCTACTTACAGCACCAACCGTATGTGAAATGTTAGGCCTTGTACACACCATTGCATACATCAAGCTACCAACCGCATTTGCATATGGTACCTTTGCCATATATTCTCATTCTGCATCATTTTTAGGAGATAATTGAGCACTAAGCTTGAATTGAAGAACTAGCGGAATACTTACAGGTTTTGTCTGTTCATTCATACCAAAATGTTTTAGTACCTTCTTCAAATATTGACTCTAGGTCAAACTAAGCTTCCCCTTCTTCCTGTCTCTGCTTATCTCCATGCCGAGAATCTTCTTGGCTTCTCCCAAATCTTTCATTTTGAACTCCTGACTTAGTTGAGCCTTCAACTTCTCAATTTCTACTTGGCTCTTCGATGCAATCAACATATCATCGATGTACAATAGAAGGTAGATGAAAGACTCATCTTGTAGCTTGCGAAAATATACACAATGATCATGTGTGCTTCTGGTGTACTTCTGCTACAACATAAGCTGATCAAATCATTTGTACCACTGCCTTGGAGATTGCTTCAATCCATACAATGATTTGTTCAGCTTACAAACCAAATTCTCTTTACCAGCAACATTAAACTCTTCTGGCTGAGACATATAGATATTCTCTTCTAAGTCACCGTGTAGAAACGTAGTTTTCACATCAATTTGAACTAGTTCCAAATCGAATTGTGCTACCAAGGCCAAAAAAATTCTAATGGAGGAATGTTTTACAACTGGAGAAAATACCTCATTATAATCGATTCTCTCCTTCTGAGCGTAGCCCTTAGCCACCAACCTTGCCTTGTAGCGAATACCATCTTTGTTAGGAAATCCATCTTTCTTTGCATACACCCATTTGCATCCAATTGCCTTCTTACCCTTAGGTAGTTGTGTCAACTTCCATGTTTTATTCTTCTAAAGGGACAAAAGTTCTTCATCTATGGCTTCCTTCCATCTTTCAATTTCAGGGCTTCTGATTGCTTCTTTACATATGGAAGGAACATCATCATGCACAACTGAAAGTGCACAGGCCACCGTATTCTTAAACTGAGCAAGTAAGTCTTCAAAATCCTTGTAATGAGCAGGTACCTTGACATTTTGTCGTCGTGGCCTATCAACTGCAGTTTCTTCTTGTTGTTGTGAAGGTTCTTGGGTTAAAACCTCTTCATCTGATTCATCATCTATCAATGGAGGATCAACTTTTGTCTTATCTTTACTAACTGGATTAACAATTTTGCTTTCAAACTCCACCTGTTTTAGAGTTTGCTCTACCTGCTCTAAAGTGCCATCAATCTTCTTAGTTACCTTTTGCAACAAGGCAGATTCATCAAAGGTAACATCTCTGCTAAAGATTTATTTTTTGTTTCAAGGCATCATAGTCAATATCCCTTAGAACCAGAAGGGATCCCCAAAAAAATGGCTTTCTTGGCTCTTGGGTCCAACTTTGATTCTGTTACATGGTAGTATGCAATTGAACCAAACACATGTAAGAAATCGTAATCTCTAGTAGGTTTTCCAAACCATACCTCCATAAGCATTTTGCCTTCAAGAGCAGACGATGGTAGACGGTTGACGAGATGACATACATATGTCACAACCTCAGCCCAATACTGCTTGCATAAACCAGTATTTGACAACATACATCAAACCTTCTCTAGCAAAGTTTGGTTCATACGTTCTGTAACTCCGTTTTGTTGTGGTGTTTTTAAAATAGTGAAGTGTCGCACTATCCTTTCTTCTTCATAAACTTTCATAAATGGATCGTTTGTGTACTCAGTGTCATTATCAGACCTCAGACGCTTGATCTTTTTACTAGTCTGAGTCTCAATCATCTTCTTCCATTTGAGAAAAATTCACAGCACTTCATCCTTATTCTTCATGAGATACACCCAAACTCTTCTGGAAAAATTATCAACGAAAGTGACATAATAATGTTTGCCACTTATGGATGGAGTTCCTATTGGCCCCCATACATCAGTGTGGATGTAATCCAAAATACCCTTTGTATTATGGAGAGTAGTGCCAAAGTTTACTCTTTTATGCTTCCCTAATACACAATGCTCACAGAATTCCAACTTGCCGGTTTTCGCACCTTTCAACAGGCCTTACTTTACTAGAATCTGCAAAGCTTTTTCACTAGCATGTCCCAAACGCATATGCCACAACTTGATAGTTTCTAAATCTCTTTCTTCCTCTGAAACTGCTGTTGATGTTGTCCCAATAACCATACTACCAAGGTAGTAGTACAAGTTATTCTTCTAAACACCTTTCATCGCCACAAGTGCTCCAGAAGTAACCTTCAATGCCCCATTTTGTATGGTCATAGTGAAGCCTTTTAATTCTAAGACTCCCACAAAAATGAGATTCTTCTTCATATCTGTAACATAATGAACATCTGTCAAGACCCTGGTTGAACCATCTTGATTCTTCAAATGAATTGTACCGATTCCCAAAACTTTGCATGGATAATCATTACCCATGAAAACAACTCCACCGTCTAGTTCTTCAAAGTTAAAGAACCACTTCTTGTTAGGAGACATATGGAAAGTACATGTTGAATAAAAAATCCAATCACTAGGATGAAATGTTGTTGACGAACCAACCAATGCAAAATCTGAATTTGAATTGCTTTCAGCTACACATGCATCAGATTGCACAACTTTTCCTTTCTTTTGCAGCTTCGAACAATTTTTCTTCCAATGGCCTTTCTCATGATAAAAAGCACATTCAACTTTACTAAGTCTTCCTTTTGATAAAGATCTACCTCTCCTTCCTTTCTGTTATGTTTATGGACTTCTTCTTACAGACAATGCCTCTACTGCTTCATTCCTGCTTTCTCTTTTATCTTTCTTTCTAATTTCATAACTATACAAAGCAGTACAAACTTCCTCAAAAGATACTTTATCCTTACCAATGAGTAAGCTCGTAATAAGATGATCAAACTCATCAGGAAGGGAAGCTAACAACATCAAGGCTAAATCTTCACCTTTAAAAGTTTCATCCATATTTAACAAATCTGCTACTAATCGATTAAAAGTAGTAATGTGATCGTTTATTGTAGTACCTGGAAGGTATTCAAACCGGAACAACTTCTTCTTCAAATAGAGCCAATTCTGTCCACTCTTCTTCATGAACTTATTCTCCAATTCCTTCCATAACTTACTTGCGGATGTCTCCTTCATGAACGTGTACTTTTGTTCTCTTGAGAGACACGAACGGATTGTACCACATGCCAATCGGTTGATATTTTTTCACTCTACTTCATCTGGTTTCTTTTCTTCAATGGTGATGTCTAGACCTTTTGAAATAGAGCATCTTGAACTTCGCCTTGCCACATGCCGAAATGACCGGTTCCATCAAACTTCTCCACCTCGAACCTTGCATTCATCACCATAGTTCTACTTGACGTGGATGACTGACCTTTGTTTGAAAGAAATTTTTCTTCTGCCATTTCTTCAAATTACAACAACTAGCAACTATATTCCAATAGCAAACAAACGGAATACAAACAAATACCTAGGTAGAAAACCTTCGACTCTGATACCAATTGTTGGAAAAATCGGGTATATTTTCCCTATTCTAAGTAGTTACTATTTACTTATGATTTAAATGAATAGAACTCAAACTAACCCGACAAAATAATGCTATTGGAAATATAATGCTAAAATAAACTAAAACAGTTATTGAAACAAAAATATTAAAGCAGAAAAATAATAACACCAAAAATTTAACGAGTTTCGGTATAAATGTTACCTAGGTCTTCGGACGTCGTTGACCACTTTCACTATCTCCAAATGGATGAATTCTAAAATTACAACTAATTGGACAAAATTGAGCTAATCAATTACCCTTACAAAATAGAGGAAGATTTACAAATTTTAAGATATTTACAAATGGTAAAGAAGAGCTTTATTTATAGCCCTAAATCTAACATTTATCTCCATTCCTAACCTATATGAGACTTTTTTTTATTTTTTCACTAAAGAGCTATATAAGAATTCATTTTTCAACCATCATATTCCTACAGAAAATTAACCCTTTTAAAGTTATTCATATATGGAACCCTGATGATTGGGCCATAAGAGGTGGGGTTGAGAAAACAGACTGGGCTAAGGCCTCATTCATCGCATCATACAAGAGTTTTCATATCGACGACTGTGATTCATCAGTGAATACCAGATTTTGTGCAACTCAAGGCAAGAGATGGAGGGACTAAAGTGAATTTCAAGATCTTGATAGTTATCAATGGCGAAAATTGAAATGGGTCCGTGATAGATGGACTACCTACAACTATACCATTGAGAGGAAACGGAACCCGACCCCTCCACCCGAATGCAAGAGAGACAGAAATATATGAATAACTTTAATATTTTAAAATGGAGAAGGGGTTCGGGTTTGAGAAAGAATAGACTACTATGTGCGAAAATGAATGGCAGAAAAGACAAGGGTAATGTAAATTAATGAAGCCAGAGAGATTGAGAAGAAAATGAAGAAAGAATCTGAAATTATTATTATGTTCTTTTATGTGTAATTTTTAAAAAAAATTAACGCAAGCTAATATTTATATATATTCGATATATTTTAAATATAATTATAATGAATTAAATATTTTTTAAAACTATCTTCGTTTTTTTTTTAATATTTGCTTTATTCTTTTTATCATGTCAGTCTGTTTTTATTCTAGAAATATATATTATGTAGATTAAATATACGAAGTGTTTTGTTTTTAAGGAAAAAAATGATCTTATAAAAATAAATGAAATAAATGATGAAAAGTGAATTAAATATGTACGCTGGTTACAGGTATAAATTGATACATATACTTCACACAATTATAAAGTATTAAAATTGAACTTGCTGACATATTTAATAAACAGTTTTCCTTCTAAAATTAGCAGAAATAAACATTCAAACATACTTACAAAGTTAGTTTAAGGCAGCACATACATCGTTTATAAACCTGTGATTTTTTATCAAAAATTATTTAAAAAATTAAATAAATTATTATCTTTAAAATTTATAATAATAAAAATAACATCTTAATAATATAAAATAAATTTAACATAATGATATTCATCATTAAACAAATTTAATTGAATGATATTTAATATTAAACGAATCTAATTTAACGATCTTCAACGTAAAATAGTGATGCAAAAAACCCCTAAATGCTTCTTTATACTGTCGCCCTTTCCTATCTCTAAAAGACCGGAAAGCCTTCTTATGGACTTTTGTCACCCGAGAGGTTCTTGGGCATGTCATCAAGGAACGAGCCCCGAGGAAGTGGGTTGCGGTAAGGCATTTGCGGCTATTCTGATTAATCCTAATCATGCGAAGCCCACGGAGCGCAACATCCAATAGAGGAATTCGGTTTTTTGATAGGATTTGAGTGCTCAGTCATTCAATATTTTTTCAGAAAAGACTTGCTACCCCCTATCCGAATCCCGCGGGCTGAATATTTGTCTCTTATTTCCAAGGACAAGCAGACACAACGGTGGACAGTGCCAAAGAGAAAACACGCAACAAATAATAACAAAACAATAACGATAATAGGCTATATTATACTTGACGTTGGCTCCAAACTGTGAAAGACCGACCGTCATGCGAACTCAGAAGCAGCAGCAGCATTTGTTCCGTTTCTGGCTGGCCGCTTTTGGGCGCAGGCAGCCCTCTACCCCGCCTGTAGACAGACCCCATTGAGCCGCTTCTGCTCGTCGTTGGCGCACCTCTCCTAATTATTGGGATTCAGATAGGGGACAACAAGTCTTTTCTGAAAAAACTCGTAGTTCCCTACATATCGTATAAGCCTACCATATAACAGATCTGCCGACCGTCGGAATCAAATGAAGGTCGAAGGACCATTCGGGAATGGATTCAATGGTTCTAGTTCCGCCTCCAGGGGTTCTGCCAAAAATTGCAGAAGAGCAGGATCCGAAGCGGTGGCTGCCCTGAAGAAAATCGTCGGCCTTCCTATTTACGGCTAACTTCGGGGAAGGGAACTGAGCGGTTGGTGCATTTCATTTGCTCGAGATGAGAAACTATCTGTCCTATTCGATTCCCAAGAGCACATTCTGCCTGAAAACAACGTATTCTCTAAGAGTAAGCATTAAAAAAAAGATTTTTTTGATTATTTCGAGGGATATTCTCCACCGTCCCTTATTCCCTCCTAAACGTTGGGCCCATCTTCCCCAGATGAGTGAACTCTACTTGCCTATGCACGACACTCAGTCCCCGCACTCGAACGTTTTAAGAGATAAAAAGCGAACCTAGGAGCAAAGCCAAAAAAAACAAGGATGACTTCGTTAATCGCACACCCAATGGATTATTTGATCCATATTGAAACAATGCGGCCAGATCTTAACTCACCTTCGGGACATATAATAGTATTTTTTTTATATAATAAAAATATATAAATTAAATATAAAATAATATTATTTTTATAATTATAAATTTTAAGTATTATTTTATTGTTTTCTTTTATTATTTTTCTCCAACTATGTATATTCAAAATTTTCCAATAACTTTCATAAATCTCAGCATAAGAATTAACCATAATAAAGATATAATAATTATTTAAGTTAATATTTATCTAAATTGAGATTATTATCTCTTTAAAATATTATTTAATTATCTTTAAATTTTGTATTTATAATTTAAATTTTTAAATATTATTTAGAATATTATTTAAGATTTTTTATTCTTCTCATTTTGTTATTATTCTGTCATTTATCTATTCTCTGTTATTTATCTATTCTCAATTTATTATCATTGTAATTATATATTTTTTTTAAATATGATTGAAATAAATAATTCAAATTTTGAATAAAGAAAATACAATTTACACTGTTTTTCTTTTTGTTTTATTTTGCAGATTAATTATTTAAGATTATGTCGATTCAAAACCTTGAACAAATACTTATTGGACTCAAATCAACAATAAAAGATTTGGGTTCACGTTTCATTCGATCTACTAAGGATTCAAACGAAACATTAACTCTCGAATTGATTCCACTGTAAATAAACTCAAGGAAATAAAGTTGATGATGGTTTTTAATCTTTAAAAAATATCATATAAAAACAAATAAGAAAAAGAGGATATTTGTTCAGACGTTACAATTCAGACAAAGTCCCAAGAGAAAATTTTCCTACATATAATTAAGTTCTTAAGCTTAAACAATTCATGAAACTTCAATTATTATTATTTATATTGTTTCTTGTCATCACAATATGACCAATCATAATTGTGCATGCTTGTTAATCCAATTCAAAAAGATACATTAAAAATTAAACCTTATTTTTATTAAAAATATTATATCATCATTAATATAATTGAAATAAAGGTTAAATCCATAGAAAATTGATAATAATTTATACTTTTAATTCTATTTTGCTAGAAAGTTAATTAAAATTAACAATGTGAATTTTAAGTTAATTATAAAAAAATATAATATAAAAATAAAGAAAATTGAAAAGCATGATATTTTGAGAAAACAATCGAGACATACATGATCATGATATTATATTCACTACTAACTTACCATTCAATTAATTATATCATAAATTAAAATTAGTTATTAACTTCTAAATTAAATTCATAATTTAAAATATTTATTTAATTTTTAATTTTATTTTTAAAAATATAAATCTATTTAAACTTTTCACATTTTTCTAGCTTGATTAATAATATAATTATTAATTAACATAAATCCTTAATAACCTATAATTACATTTTTTAGATTTAACTCCTTAATTGCACTAAGATCTAATAAAATGTAATAACTAAATTTAGCAAGCATAAATAGATTGATAACCTTTAATTTAATCATTCAATCTTAATTGTAACTGAAAATCACAACTTGATAATTTAATTATAAAACTTAACAATTATATATTAATATTATAATTTAATAATAAATATATATACAATAAATTAGTTTATCGTCCTAATTCATAACATATAAGGTTTGTATATTTAAATATACAATTAAATACATTAAGAATTTAAAAATTGAAATTAAATTATAACATTAAATTAATTAAATCATAGCTTAGAGCTTAAATTTTTTTTCATAATCATAATAAATTATTTAGATAGATATAAAATTTATCAAATCCATATACATAACTAAATAATTCATAATAAAAAGAAAAAAAAACACAAAAATATGATTTTGTTGGTGAATAAGTAAAACCAAATTAACTAATTATATCAATTTTTATCCTTATTCTTGAATCTTCCTTTAAAAATCTTGTAAGATTGCACGAGTTTGAATTTTCTCTTAATTTTCATATAATTTTACTGTTGTATTTGTTTAATAGGGTGTAACTTGGATATTTATATGAAATTATGTTTTTTTAAACTTAGATTAAATTATGACCATTGGAGGAAAAAAATAGACATAAATATGTTACTCCACCTATCAAGGAGAGTAAAAAAACCCTAATAAAACAATAAAAACGCGCTCGAAATACGTCAAAGGTGAACCAAGCACGCGCATTAATAGCAAGTTTGGTTGTTGGAAGAAATGCGAGGTGCCACGTGGTGTGTCGGTTAAACGACATGTGGCATATAAAACTTACGCAAATACTTATTGAAATTTTCTTTCAAAGTTCATCTATCTTATCTCAAAAAATCCATCACAATTCAAGAAAAATCGTTAAAAAAATAATATTTTCTCAAAATTAAAAAATATTTTTTATTATATTATAATAATAAAATAAGTATAAATATAAAGAAATTTATATTTAAATATATATATAATATAACATTTATTATTTAACGTTATTTCTAAATTTTGATTATTAATTTATAACCTCAAATTTATTGATAGTTGATTATTATTAAGTAGATTTCATCTAAATTAAGATTATTATCGCTTAGTTAAAATATTATTTAATTTTGTATTTATAATTAGATTTATTATTTAATTATTTAGATTATAATTTATAATTTTATTAATTAATTTATAGTTATCAAATTTATTATTTTAATTTTATAAATAAAATTTAATATTATATTTAAATTAATATTATTATCCCTTAATTAAAATATTATTTAATTTTGTGTTTATAATTAGATTTATTATTTAACTATTTAGATTATAATTTATAATTTTATTAATTAATTTATAGTTATCTAATTTATTATTTTAATTTTATAAATAAAAATTAATATTATATTTATTTCTCAAATAGTTATTAATGTTACCTCTCCCATTTTATTTGATAATTCCTATTTTTCTATATGTCGTATATCAACTGCCTTAAATTTGTCAAACATATATTTATCATTTTATACATGAAGAAATATAATAATTTAAACAAGTACAAAACTTTTTAGTCAAGATAGAGAAGCTGTAGAAATCGTAGAAAACTTACTTGGGTGGAGCTTTTAGTGCTTTAATTTTATGTACTTCAATGGTTTAATGTGTTAAAGAGTCATTTAAGAATAGAATAAAGGGTGGCGGAATAATTAAAAGTATATAAAATTTTATTAATTATTAAATAGGATATTATATGTTTATAAACTATTAAAAAATATATAAAAAAATTAAAATTAAAAAAATGTTAGATTTGTATCATATGGAAAAAAGGTGCATGATGAACAAAATCTGGGTTAGTAATATCGGTTTTATATTTATAAATTTTCGTAAATATACCAATCATTTTATAGAAAATGACAAGTATATTTTTAAAGTCGATCTAAGAGAGAAATACATGTAGTTTTTACTTTATTATTCAAATTCTTAAAAATGAAATTAAATCCTAAATATTCTGTCACGATATTTTGATTCTTTTTGTGTTTCTTAATCTAATAACATAAAAAATAAACATAGATATAGATTCAATAAATAATTATGTAATTTTTATCATTCACAAGAGTAGAGTATTTATAGATATAATAATTAAGTTAATTATACTTACTCATATTATTTAAGTTATTAAATATATAAATTGATATTTATTGATTCTATTTTTTTTATATAATTATCACCTTTGATTGGGTTAGATATTCATTATTAATTAAACAAATCAATTAACACCTATGAGTAGGACCGTTAATTAATTTGGTTAATTAAATTAATTCATTTTTTTCTAAGAGATTGAAAATGAACCATTCAAATACCACCTTTGATAGGGTTAAACATTTTAAACTTTATTCAATGTGTCCAAATTAAATCTAAGAATTTAATTATCTGATTACTAACTTTCAAGTTTTAAAACCATTATTGAAAATATGTTCTCAATACATTTTTCGAATAATAGTTCTTATAAAAACTTTTAAAATAGAGCTTCACTCTAACTACTAAACGATTGTACCAATAAATAAAAGGGCACTAAGTACTCGTATAATTAAACCTTAAAGTCTAATTTTCATACTTAAGTTTGTAATAAAAAATAATATATTTCTCTCTAACATCATTAACATAAAATCTTGAATAAAAACAAATCAATTTATTTTATAAAAATATTTTACCTATTTAATATTTCGCAACATAACAACGTTATTGTTATATCATATTTACAAACAACCAATCATGTTAAATTTAATCACATACAAATTAAATATAACATATAAGAATTAAACATAAAAATAACTGTAAATAATTCATTTTAAAATTATAACTCAAAATAATCCTTACAAAACTTTGATACTAGTTCCGTTTTTAAAAAATCTCCAAATGGATTTACATTTCCTTTTATTGAATTAAAAATTATAGATTTACAATAGTATAATTACTTCTCTCAAAAAGAGAAGAATTTTAAAACTAAAAAAACTAAGATAGCTTTCTAGAAAGAGAAAAAAAAACACATGTGTGATTTTAGGGATGTTTTTTTATAATGGGGGAATAGTTCTTTTATTAATGAGAAAAGGCTTAAAAAGTAAAAAAAAATGATTTTAGAAGCGTTTTGACAAATTGGTACGCATGTTGGAGTACTGGTGCGCGTAGATGGACGAGATTTAAGGCAAGATTGGCATTGGTGCGCACGAGCATGCACAAGACTTTTCAAATGTGAACAAAGGGGTGTGGATCTCGGCGTGACATGCCCGTGACAGGCAGATTGGACATGCATGTGGTTAGGCAGTTTTGTCTTTTTTGATCGTTTTAATCTATTTTGTCCAATTTTTTCATTTTTTTTACATTTTTTCATAACATATTTATGATGTATTGACTTCGTTATTTTCCTTTGAGTGTTTAAATTATTTTTGAACGAAAATATTTAAAAAATAATAAAAATATATGTGGTTTTGAAAAAATAAATTTATATAAAAATATGATAAATCATACTAATATAAATTTATTTAATTAATTAAAATATATTAAGTTATAATAATTTTAATGTTTTTTAAAATTGATGCATTTTAACGTGAGCAAAATAGTAGTTCTATTATCCAATAATAGTAATTATAGCACAAAATAAAAAATACTTAATTCTCAGCTCTCATTTACTTTTCTCTACATAGAAAGCAAAACTTCTCTTTTCCATTATTATTATTCTCATCACTTCAGTTTTCTCACAACGTCCTCTGCATTCTTTCTCTGACCTTCACAATTCACTTCTTTTCGATAGTTCTTCGAACCAGAGCTTAACATAAAATTGAAAAAAGATAGAAACAAAATTATATTATTAATATTATAAATACACAATAAAAAAGATGGCAATTGATCCTCGATAAAAAAAAACAGAGTTGAGATGAAAGCTAGTCGAAAAACAGGGATGAGATTTAGAGATTTTTGATTTTGGGGTTATTACTATTATTGGGTATTAAAATGACTATTTTGTTCTTATTCGAAATGCAAGTCTCACATGATATAAATTTTTTACTTTTTATAATTAATGAACTTATAATAATTTACTTAATAATTAATAAAATTTTATATATTTTTGATATAATTAGTGCTTTTTCTACTATCCTTTTATCTCATCTTTTGAGAATATATTTGGACATAATCAGCTATTTACTTCCTCTACACTTTTAGCCATGGTACCGAGCATATATAATTTGTAATTCTTGCCTTTATAGTACTAAGTTTGCTCAAAGCATTTCATGAACATAAATTTATAAAAAAATAAATATATATTAAAATAGGATATATAAATTGAAAGAAAAAATATACCATCTTCATTTTGACCGCACCTTATATTAATATAAAATAAGGATCTCTAATTTCCTATTATTTACATTTTACCTCTAATCTCCAATTGGATAATTGCAATAATAAATTTTTCCCGTCAAAATAATTTACAACCCTACCACGCCTGTCTATCGCGTTGTCGGCTCTCCCTATCCCTCCCAAACGGGAAAACACAAATCCTCCAGCAAATCACCAACCAATTATGCCTTTCTTTAATTTTCTTTCCCTAGCTCCCTCTTTTTCCCTCTCGATCTTTTCATTAACTGTTTTATTTAGGCATCTTCTTCAGGCACAAACTTAAGTTCGAGATTGAGTGAGAGGAGGTGCGAGTGGGGTGACCATTACAGCACAAACTCCTCCTCCTCCTCTAATTAAGATAGGGAGGAAGATTCGTCAAGGAGTTACAGGAACCATGAGATTTCAGAGATGAAGATGGTGGCGAGGCACAAGGATCTGATGGAGATTTTGGAGGCCATTAAGGCAGTGACGACTAAGAATTATAGATAGTGTGTTCATTTTCATGGTATGTTCCTTCACATCTCCATTACCCACATACATAGTTGTTTTTTGTTTTTGGCTCTAAGATTTATTTGTGTTATCTTTCTGATTTGAATTTCAGGGCCGAGTTTCAAGACCCCTTCAGAAG
This sequence comes from Hippophae gyantsensis, assembly GCA_030763125.1. Taxonomy (NCBI): domain Eukaryota; kingdom Viridiplantae; phylum Streptophyta; class Magnoliopsida; order Rosales; family Elaeagnaceae; genus Hippophae; species Hippophae gyantsensis. The sequence goes on from CM061039.1 coordinate 42,319,918, forward strand.
TCAATTCAAAGTCCTAAACTTCTGCTTATATTCACAAGTGTCATTTTTGTTCTCTTTTATTTCACACTGGTAAGTTCCAGAAGTACGTGGCATTTTTTGTTTGGTTAAAAATCGTGATCTCTTTGACATATGTCACGATTTATGGTCTCCTTTATCTACATCATTATTTTTAAAATCGTTATTATATTTCTATTATCACTGTTAAAAATAATGGTCATACATTCATTTATACAATGAAGAGGAGACATTTTTTATACAGAAAAAAAATTTAAGTATAATATTTATAAAAATATAAATAAATTATAATTATAAAATAAATATTTTTATTTTTAAGTTTTTAGAATTTAAAATTATATTACAAATTTAATAATTTAAATATATTTATATCCAAATAATATACATATAATATCTTTTTATAATAAAAAATAAGTTATAATTAAAAATAAATAATATTATTTTTACTGAATTAATACTTTCCTTGGTATCCCTAAAATTTAGAGAGAGTAATTATCAAAGTCACTCTAGACTCCATACAGACGGTTTGTTTACAAATAGGGTATATTGTGCCCAAAATAGGGTAGAACAAACTGCAATTAGAGATCTTAGATCAAAAGCAAAAAAAAATTAATAAATAAATAAATATACACTAAATTATGAGATAAAAGCTTACACTGATCATGGCCTCATAGTCATGCTATGACACAGTAATGTTAATAGTTCATGCCTATCATCCTCTTTATATCCCAGTATATTTTGTTCTCAAACTACTCGATCGTTTCTGCATATTTTTTTAAAAAATAAAAGAAATATTAAATCATAAATGCAGCCTCTGTGCTTTGATTGGTTCCTAACTATTCACGGTCGGGACAACAATTATTTTCCTAACTAATAGTGCAGGAAAATACGAAGAAGATTTTATACAATAAGTTAATGTATGTCTCAACTAATGTGTTATATTCTACCTTATTCTATCATTATGTATAAGTTGAGTTAACACCACAACTAGAGTTATAAACCATTGCTCATAAGGACAAGACCCACGAACCTAACACGATCTACATGTAGTTGACACGATTCGTGTTTGGCCTGTTAATTTAGTCGAAATAAGTAATTTTCGTCCTAATCATAAGTGTCTACGATACACATTCTATTTCTCTATTTACCTTCATATTTGTACTAGTCACTGCTACTCAACTAAATTGGCTTTCAAGTTTTAATTTAGAGTTCTAGAATAAGTTTTATAAACTTTGCGTATATCATGTAAACTCTTTTCGTTTTCATTAGAAAAAAAACGCCTTTTTTTTTATTCTAGAGTTATATATTAGTAGATTAAATATTGATTTATATACTAAGTGCTTTGTTTTTGAATGAAAAGCGATGAACATGTTGGTTTTTTTTCTTCAAACTACTTGACAACTAATTGAGTAGTTGGACCTGGTTGGTAGAAGTTGGTCCATAACTTTCATCACTCTATTACCCACGTTTTGTAACCCCTTAAATGTACGTTCATGTGTTCTTTGATGGACAGAGCACTTGAGACGTGTATATATATATATATATTAGTTTGGTCCCTAAACCTGTTCTGAGTGTTAAAAATTGATAAAAAATTCAATTAATCTTAAGTGAATTATTCTCTGTACCATCGTGATATCAGAGAAAAATTTATAAACATTAAACCAAAAACCCATTAGAATTTCCGTGTAAGTGCTTAAATTTTATTAATAGTAAAAAGTATGTTTTCAATCCATTTTTGCTTATATTGTGTTTAAATTTGGGTTTAGATGGTTTCTTGAACGTTTCTGGATCGAATTAACATTTGGTATTAGAATCGTTTTGAAAATATCCCTGTTTTGCTATGTTTCATCGAGGAACTAAAAATTTAGGTTTTTTCATTTGGCTCGTTTTTGATGCGTATGAAAATTATAAATTATTTTAGTATTGATATTTGAATAATCCTATGAATTGAAACTTGAAAAACAGTAAATACAATAAATCCAATTTGCCATGCACATTCTTTGGAATTCTTTAATTAACTTATTTTTATTTTGATGTTTTTGATTTAAAATAATACCGTGCATTACTCGAAAATTAAATTATGAGAATTTTGATAAAAATAAAACTAGATTTTGTTGTCGGAATCAATAGAAATCGTCGGGTCTTCAATCGGGTCAAAACCGGGTCGTGTGACCTGGTTGGAGGTTAAAGACAACTTTTGTAGGGAAAAATGACATGTCGTTTCTAGGTTTTAAAAAAAATGATGTTGTTTGGGAGGCTCAAACCATGATCTCTTGCGTGAAACATAAACGCTTAGATCACTAGGCTACAACGAATCTAATATTGTGTTTTGTATCAGACTTACTTTTATATACATTCAAAATTTAATTTTTAAAAAATATTTTGATTGAGAATCGAACCTAGATTTCGTTGCTGGGTATGAAGTGTACTGTCCACTAGACTAGAACACACTTTGGGTTAGATTTTGTAACAAGCTTATTTTTATATATATATTCAAAATTTAATTTTAATTAAAAATAATAATTTTAAAAATAATTTTAATATGATTAATTATTTAACTTATGTTTGTCGTGTGTAGAATATTTATTATATATGTGACATTTATTTAAATAATTTTTGGACACATTAAAATTTATTTAAATACATTATGCTTAAATTATTTGTTTTGGTATTTGTATATATAAATTTTGTAATTAATTATACATATAAAATTTGGTTAAATAAATTATGCATAATGGAATTAATTGTTAGTGGTTCTTTATAGATTTAATTAGTACTTATATTATTTATTTTTACTTATATAATTTATTGTCATACATACAATTTTAAGATAGATAATATTTACACATTTAGAATTAAGTTAATATTATTTATAGTTTGAAGCAAGCCTAAGGATTTATTTAATGTTTAAGTAATTTATATAGTTTAATTAATTAGAGAGTAGCCATAACATCTTTAATTAATTAAAACTATAATAAGGTTTATTTAAGATCGCATTCAGAAAATAAATATTAATTGTGATTAATCATATGTGATATAATAAATCTTATCCCACATAAATTTTTATTATATTTTTTTATGATTAATTAGGATAGAATATCAAATTATATTTTCTAATTTACCCACAGAGATTAAGAAAAAGAACATAATTTGATAATTTTATCGTAAAGTTAAGATGAATCTAATTGAATTAAAACTTTAGCTCACAGGCAAGTTTTATGTCACTAAATTCATATGTTTTTCATGATTTTACATTGGTAGAACATGTCATATTTTTATGATAGCTTCAAATTTAGTAACATGAGCATGTATATTTCATTTATTGTATCAATTAATTCAACCTGTTAATTACTTTGATATGAAATGTGATGTCACGAACTCAAAGGAGATAACTACAAGGCCTGGAAGGAGAGAGTTCTCTTTCACTTAGGATGGATGGCCATAGATTATGCCATTAGGAAGGAGGATTCCATGTATTAACTGAAACTAACTCTCCAGATGTAGTTGTTCTTTATGGTAAGTGGAAGCGATCTAATCGTCTCTCTGTTGTATTCATAAAGATGAAAATATATGTTGGTATTAGGGGCTCTATCGAGAAGTATAACAAGGTCCAAGACTTACTAAAGACTATGGATGAGCATTTCGTCGTTTCAGACAAAGAAATGGCGAGCATCCTCATCATACAGTTTTCGATACCTTATAACTCACATAACGACAAATGGTCAATCAATGAGTTGTTGACCATGTGTGTTCAGGACGAGGGCAGGCTGCTTATGGAGGAAAAGAAAAATGTGAACTTGACTACCTCTGGGAAGAACAACAAAAGGGATCAAGCCAGGGACAAGGGGTAGGGAAAAATCCCTCCTCAAAAGGACATTAAGAAGGAGATTGTGTCCTTCTTTTGCAAAAAGAAGAGGCACGTTAAGAAACAATACTCCAAGTTCATGAAGTGGCTTGATAAGAAAGGTACTCAACTTTCATTTGCTTGTTATGAATCCAATATGATTGATGTTAATCATAACACATGGTGGATTGATTATGGTTCTACAATCCATGTTACCAATTCATTGCATGACTTGCGAGACCTGTGAAAACGAGTGAAAAATGAGCATAGTGTCTATTCAGGAAATAATATGCTCTCACATGTGGAGGCTATTGGCACGTGCAGTTTCTTTTTAAGTAGTGGTTTCATTTTAAATTTGAAAAATACATTTTATATTTCCAATTTGTCTAGGAATTTAATTTCAATATCCAGACTTGTATCAGATGGTTATTCTTTCAAACTTTTAGACTCTAGTTTTAATTTATTTTATAAATATGATGTTATTGGATATGATACTTTGTCTGATGGTCTTTTTCTTCTTAATGAACAAAATGATAACAACCATACAGCTATGCACGCTCATAAAAATATTGATACTAAACGATGTGTTTTGAACAAAGACTCTTCTATGTTATGGCATCGGAGATTTGGACATATCTCTATTGAGAGAATTAAAATGTTGGTAAATGATGGGGTACTTAGTACTTTAGATGTTAGTGACTTTGAGACTTGTATAGACTGCTTAAGGGCAAGCAGACTAATAAGTCAAAGAAGGGTGCCAAAAGGAGCTCTAAATTACTGGAAATGATACACACAGATATTTATAGTCCAGACATGGATGCATACCGTGATAAGTACTTCGTCTCTTTCATAGATGATTACCCACAATATATGTGTCTCTATTTGCTTAACAGTAAGAATGAAGCACTAAATGCTTTTAAGGTGTTTAAAGTTGAAGTAGAGAAACAATGCGCCAAGAAAATTAAGATCGTGAGATCGGATAGATTTAGGTGGAGAGTACTATGGTACATACACTGAGAGTGGACAAACAAGTGGTCCATTTGTAAGGTTTTTTCAAGAGAATGAGATTGTTGCCCAATATAGTTTGCTAGGCTCTCCAGACCAAAATGAAGTAGTTGAAAGAAGAAACCGAACATTATTGGACATGGTGCGAAACATACTTGCTAGCACCAAACTTCCTGAGTCCTTGTGGACTGAAGCTCTTAAGATGGCTATGTACATATTGAACCAAGTTCCAACCAAGGATGTCCCAAAGACACCTTTTGAGTTATTCAAGGGTTGGAAACCGAGTTTGCGACATGTACGCATTTAGGGTTATCTGTCTGATGTAAGAGTCTATAATCCATAAGAAAATAAGTTGGACCCAAGGACCATAAGTGGGAATTTCGTTGGATATGCCAAAAGTTCTAAGGGATATAGGTTTTACTGTCCATCTCATAGCACTAGGTTTGTGGAATCAAGAAATGCAAAATTTCTTGAGAATGACTTGATTAGTGGGAGTGATCGATCCCAGGGCATTGGTCATAAGAAAGATCATTTAGATGCTCAGTGTACCACTTCAAGTAATGGACTAATTGTTGTTGTTGACAACGCACCTTAAGTACAAATGTGTGTTGAAAAACCAGTCTTGGAAGTACTACAAGTTGTTAAAGTTTAACAAATTCGTAAAGCTGTTGAACAACTAACTGAACAACATGATCCTGCTCCTTAGGAGAATGTTGATGCAGCATTAAGAAGATCTACTAGAGTAAGGAAAGTAGCGATTACTAGTGATTATGTTGTGTATCGACAAGAGTGTGACTACAATGTTGGAGCCGAAAATGATCATGAGACATTTTTATAGGCCATGAGTTTTGAGGTTTTGAACTTATGGTACAATATCATGAAAGAAGAGATGGATTCTATGGCGTCTAACCAAGTCTAGGATCTCCTCAAGTTGCCTAATGGTGTGAAAGCCATTAGATGTAAATGGGTCTTCAAGACAAAGAAAGACTCACTAGGCAATATTGAGAAACATAAGGCAAGACTCACTAGGCAACATTGAGAGACATAAGGCAAGACTCGTTGCCAAATGATTCACTCAAAGGGAAGGAATCGACTACACAAAGACATTCTTTCCTATATCTAAGATATATTCACTTCGTGTGATCATGGCATTGGTTGCCCATTTTGACTTGGATTTGCATCAAATGGATTAAAACAAGCTTCCCATCAATGGTGAGCACTTGGTTTGTAAGTTTAATAAATTCATATATGGATTAAAGCAAGCTTCCTGTCAATGTTATTTGAAATTTCATAATGTCATCATTTCATTTGGTTTTGAAGAGAACATCATAGATCAATGTATATACTAGAAGGTCAGTGGGAGCAAGATTTGTTATTTGGTGCTATATATGGATGATATTTTGCTTGCAACTAATGATAAGGGTTTGCTGTATGAGGTGAAACAATTCCTTTTGAAGAAATTTGATATGAAGGATAAAGGTAAGGCATCTTATATCATTGGCATTAAGATTTATAGGGATAGATCTCGAGGCATTTTGGGTTTGTCTTAAGATACCTATATCAATAAAGTTTTAGAGAGTTTTCGGATGAAGAATTGTTCACCGAGTGTTGCACCCATTATGAAGGGTGATAGATTTAGCCTAAACCAATGTCCTAAAATGAGCTCGAGCGAGAACAAATGAAAACCATTCTGTATGCTTCAGTAGTTGAAAACCTGATGTATGCTCATGTCTGCACTAGACCTGACATTGCATTTGTTGTTGGGATTTTAGGAAGATACCAGAGTAACCCAGGTGTTAACCACTGGAGAGCTGCAAAGAAAGTCATGAGGTACCTTCAAGGGACAAAGGATTACATGCTCATATATAGACAAACCGATGATCTGGAAGTGATTGGCTACTCCAATGCGGACTTCATTGGCCGTGTTGGTTCATAGAAATCAACATCTGGCTACATTTTCATGTTTTCCGATGGAGTCGTGTCTTGGAGGAATGTGAAGTAGACCTTGATTGCTACTTCCACTATGGAGGCCGAGTTCGTGTCATGTTTTGAAGCTACATGACATGGTGTATGGTTGAAGAGTTTCATTTTCAGGCTTAGATTAGTTGACTCTATTTCTAGGCCATTAAGATTGTACTGTGACAACTCAGCTACTGTGTTTATGACCAAGAACAACAAAAGTGATAGTCGTAGTATGCACATCAACATCAAATACTTGGCCATAAGAAAACGTGTTAAGGAAAAAAAGTGGTCATTGAGCACGTTAACACTGAGTTAATGATTGCTAATCTTTTGACTAAAGGCATGCCACTAAAGAATTTAAAGGATCATGTAGTGAGAATGAGACTTGGTTCCATAATGTAACTATTCATTGTACGTACATTTGTTAATACTAACGAAACTCTTATTCAGTTAATGTTTTCTCATTAATTTTATGCGCATATTTTGTTTATTCATATATTTTGAGAAAACATACTTAAGTTATAGACCTCAAATAAACATCAGGTTTATTCATTAAGTTGTATGGGCTTGAGATGCATAATGTATCGTAATACATGAAAGATAATACTCGTTATTAGAGGACCTATCATCATGATTCATGTGTTATATTTCTCATAAAGTTGAATGATGGAATATATGGACCAAGTGGGAGAATGTTGGTTTTTTCTCTTCAAACTACTCGGCAACCAACTGAGCAGTTAAGCAATTGGCAGAAGTTGGTCCATAACTTTCATCACTCCATCACCCACGTTTTGTAGCCCTTTAAGTGCACATTCACTTGCTCTTTGATGGACAGAGCACTTGAGACGTGCACATATATTTCAATTTAGTCCCTAAACTTGTTTTGAGTGTTTAAAATTGAGAAAAAATTCAATAATCTTCAATGAATTGTTCTCTGTACCATCGTGGAATGAGAACAAGAACAAGAAAAAAATGGAAACACTTGAGAACGCAAAAACAAGCAAAGAAACGAAAAGAAGGAAAGAAATAAACTAGGACTTGAGAAGAATTGGAGTCCAATGGAATTCAATCTTGACTTGACAAAAAGATACGAAAAGGATTAGAAACAAAAATCGAAAACAAAGGATAGGATCATTTCTCTCTCTCTCTCTCTCTCTTAAACTCTAAACTAGAAACAAAGAAGGAACTGAATTGAAACGAAAATAAAGAAATACCAAGAAACAAAAACAAAGAAAATAAAGGGATATAAATATGAATTCAGAGCATGAGCTCTGATATCAAATAATGTAAACCCGTGAACTCAAACCTTGAAACCCACGTACACTTAGTATATGAGAACTCTAAAAAAAACGGTCAAATATATGTCGACAATATATAGTGAATCAACCCCAAGAAAGCTAAAAAATAATTTTTATTGAAAAAAGAAGAGTCACAAGGTTTCCAAAACCTTGATAAGCTATTGATGAATGTCATAAAATTTTCTAAACCATGATAAATTTTAGTTTGTGTTAGGAACACAACAAGAATTTAAAGCTCTAAACTCTCTTGAGTTTTATTTGATTGTAAGATGATTTACAAATGTTTAGCGTTATAGTTATTTATAAGATAGAAACAAAGCAAACTAATTAATAAAATCCTAAGTGATATATTCAAAATATAAAATAATTCTTATGATAATTAAATCCTAAAACAATAATCATTTTTTTGGAAATAAAAACATAAAAACCTAAAGAAAATTTCACTTAAGTGGTACTTCTCAAGAATGACTACTGCAACAAAATGGATTTTTAGAGGTAAAATATTTTGTAACAAAAAACTAAATTTTGCCGCCATGTCTTTAGAGGTAAAATATTTTACCCACTAGTTCGTTACTATAGTATCCTTGCAAAAAGTGAAATTGATAGCAAATTTGAGTTTGCCACCAACCACTATTAATTAACGGTGAATATTTTTGCCAAAAACATTTATATTTTTACCAATGTTTATACTTATTATTTATTTATGTGTTATTTATTTATCTTCGCCAATAAACGTCCACATAGGAAGTAGAATATTTTGATACTAAAAAAGTAAAATTTTACCAATAAACACCTACATAAGAGGCTAAGTATTTTGTTACTAATAATAAAGGTTTGTTATTAAATGTTTATATAGGAGGCAAAATATTGTGTTGTTAAATGATAAAAATTTGGTACTAAATGTCTTTATAAGAGACAAATGTTTTGTTAACAAAACAGTAAATATTTGCCACTAAATTTCACTAGTTATAATTATTTTTATTAATATAATATAAAATTTAAAATTAAATATAACATAAGATCCATGATATTATTCTTATAGTTCTCATATCATTAATACGAAATATATCTATAATGTATGTATAAATATAAAAAATATAGTTAATAACATAGGTCCAATGCACATAATAACTTGAAAATGTTAGAAAACAAACAATAGTTTGAATCTTAAAATATCTAAAAAAAATAAACCATAAGAATGATAAAATGTAAAAAATACTATAATTAACATACTTATAAAGGTGGTATAACATATTACATCACTTGATGCATTTGGAGCTGCAATTGAACAATTAACTTCTTCTGAGTTTGTATTTCCTCATTTTGGTTCAACTATGCTCATCCTAGCTCCATGTTTGCTCATTTTAGGTTCGAATTTAATCTTGTTGAATATGCAATAATTGTTGTGTTTCCTTCAAAAATACACAAATTGTGACGGAATGAATTTGTGATTTAGATCTAGAGATAATCAAAGGATGTGGACCATCACACACACAAGTATAACGTTGACTAAAAGCTTTCATCATAACTTGATCATTCAACACTTTTACTATTAATTTAGAATAAGTACAACTAATTTATTGGGTTGCAATTTGTTCAACTGTCAAAGTCAATACAACTGACAATGCTATTGTGCTATTTTTAGATGTTTATCCATTTTAAGAACATTTCTTTAAGAACAAAATTGAATTACATACTCGTTTTCTGATAAAGAATAAGAAAGAAGATCAATATAACAAGTTTAAAATTGCCTTCTCAAGAGAATCTAACACATTTTCTACAATTCTTAACATCTTATTCTGCATTTAATAACAAATAATAGAATTTTTATAACACATAGGACTCAAAAACAATAAGAATCACAAAATCCATTAACTTAGAAGAGTACCTAACGTTTTTAACCAAAACACGGATAGAAGTTATTCTTTCATATCCATACGAATATGGATCGTCTTCTTTAGTCATCATATGTAGTCCTGAAAACTAGTTCACCAAACTATCTTCTTTTCAAGCCAATTGTACCAAAATAATTACTATTATCATTTAGGATAACTTGATTTACACACCCTGCAAATTTTACCGTTATCTTAGGACTTTTTTTCTACTCAAAAAGTTCATTATAAAGAATAAAAATACAAGTCTAGCACAAATACAAAAAATAGTTTAAGACTTCATTTCAATATGATATCATAAAGATTAGGACAAAAAAAAATTAATAAGAAAAGACCTTACCCAACATCGATATTGTGAGTAGCTTCCAACTTTTCCATTGGACAAAGCCCATCTTTGCTACCCTTCAACAAACAATATCTCAGGTTTGAAGCCACAAAAGCATATTATAATTTGAAGATTATGCAATAAGAACATTACATTTAAAATAAAGACAAAAGGAAGAAGAGGGCAGGTGATGTAGGAGATAAGAGAGAAAGGCAAGAATTGGGAAAGAAAGAGTAAAGAGATAAGGGGTTTTGGAAGATAATTAGAAAAGAATCAATCTCTTAACTCATATCATTCATAAAAAATTACAGCATAAGTTACCATTACAATAGAAGTAAAGCTACTTATAGCAATCATAACATTCCTAATGAGTCTATTATACTCAGGCCATACAACACTCAAATTAAGATAATGACAAAAGAAAATGACAACTTATTTATTCCTAAATGGGATTTTATTACTACATCAGGAGGAATATTATTAAAAAAAAAAACTAAATAACAATCTTTCAAAGCCTCAAAATCCCTTCCACAATAAATTTAACAGAAACTAAACAAACATCCATATTAACATTGCAATTCGAATTTTAACATAACATGATACTACCATATATGAGTTTATTAAACGACAAATGAACTCCAAAACCCGACTTTCCAATTATCAAATTTCAATATTCCAAAAAGAAACAATACTATAGAAGCATAAAATAGTGATAGGTATAATATTAAAAAAAAAAAAAATACAAACCTAAGCCTTCAGAGGAAACAGAAGAACCTCTAAACAAGTCCACAAACACTTGTAAATACAAATTCAAACTACTCTGAAATCATTTGGAGACCCTACATTAGCTACCTTGCATATTTGTTATTCATAATGAGGATTTTGATATGTTCAAGTAGAATAATCAGCGGAAAACTGAGGTAAAGCCTACATCATGTCTGTTATGCTGAAATATGCATGTTTTGATGAACCATTGGTTGGTGCATATAACATGATAGTGTTTCCTTTTATAGAACTTACACGATAAACAATCTAATTTTTTTAAGGTTTAATCAATTGACTCTTACACTTTCTATATAAACCTAATATAGAATCATGGTACTCTTGACAAAAGAATGCAACGCGACATATCACTTGTCATTGAGAGTAATCAAATTGCTTGAGTATAGGGACTAGTACACATCCTTTAGAAAGACAGAGGCTTTCTATAATCATATGTTCAACAATTTTTCTTAATTTTCGTTTTCTAGATCATCAACTGCCTTTTATCCTCACTTTGGATATACAATCCAGAAGGAAAAGAAGCAGAAAGAGGGAAAAAGCTACAAGCATAAGTTCATACAGTATATGGAAATAATGAACAAAAATAATTGCGTTAAATCCAATAAAAAAGAAAAGGCAGCTCACCTATCTTTGATGAATTGAAATGAATGACAAGAAAATATACCAAATCAATAAGTGATATCAAGCTTCAGTTGATAAAGGCAGCTGCAATGCATAGAGAGCGATAATTAAAACTATAAACTAAATCAATGAAATGGAGCACAAACACTTGAACGATAAGGTAGCTAAATCAACTAGATATTGCATAATTAATGGCAAAATAAAAAATTATAAGTGAATTCATTAAAAGACATGCCAAAAGTAACAAAGGCAGTACAGAGCCACCAAGAAAATTCCCCATGCGAAATGCTTATTAATAGCAAGGTCACTTGAATTGAACCACCTTTACTTCGATTTCTACAAATTCTTCAACGGGTTTCTGATTAATATAAAATTCACGGAAACCCATTCCCAAAAAAAAAAAAAATTTCCTTATGATCATACAAAATAATATGGCAAATATAAGGGACATTCTTTAGCAGGTAAGGTGGAAGATTTTATAATCCCTAAAATGAAAATAGAGAGATCTGAAAATGAACCTTGAGCGCTAGAGTATGCAAGCCTGATGAAGAGATGAAAGGTAGGGAGAGGGGTATCGTTGGTGGCTACTGGCGTCGCATCTGGTGGAGTAACTGGCCAGACAATGGACTCGCGTGTGTTGGGACTTCGCCGGACTGGACGGCTGCGCAATAGTTTGTGTAAAGTATATGTTAGGATAAATGTGGGAGAAAAAAGAAGAGACTTGATTATTTAAGTGTGTAAAGTAATATTTTTAACCATCTCTAAAGATTCTAGTAAACACTTTAAGGATGCTTAATAAATGTCCTACAAATGAATTTTTTTTAAACATCTTTAGAAAAAAATTTAAAATTTTCACCTATAATTGTCCATAAATCAACCTTTTAGGACCGCAGAGTTTTTTTAATATTTAAAACTGTTTCAAAATTTATTTATTATTGTAATGTTTATTTAAGAAAAATCAATTATGTGTGATTAGTTTTCAAAAATTTTAAGCAAATTTTGTATGAATTTTAAATCTTAATGTAATTATTATTAAATAAAATTATAATTAATAAATTATTATTGTTATAATAACACTTTTAATTGTTATAATATTACCATCCTATTTATTTTATTATTTTAATATGACATGTAATATTAGTCGTGAAATTTCAAACTCGTCTATAATATAAATTCATTGATAATGAAATATTTTGCTGCGAAAAAGAGAATTTTAAAATTAAGAATTATTACCACTTTTTCATCTATTTTATATAATTTTAAAATTAAGAATTACTATCACTTTTCCATCTATTTTATATAATTTCTATGATCTTTTAAATCACAAATATTACTTTCATTACTATTTATGCATATTTGTGGCAAAAATTTTACGATTATTAACGGACTTTATCACAAAAAATGAAGATTTTGTCAAACATATTAACCCATTTTGGCCTAATAAAATTCCGAATTGAAAATAGTTGTATCTCTATAAAGATTGTATTCTATTTCTTAAGATTTTTAAAACATTTTGATTTATTTTAATCGGATATCAATGATAAAGATACGGTGAAAATACTTACAATTGCTTATTGAATTTTTTTCAGATTTTATTTATTATTTTTTGCTCAATGGCATACAACTGGTCCAATATGCTTGTCTCATTGTCCAAAGGACAATCGGCACATTAAGTGGCTCATTAATTAATAGGTTTAATTGGAACATACTATGGATCATTTGGTGATATTCCTTATCCTCATCATCAGTGGAAGTCAAGATTATATATTTTTTATAATCCTTAGGAAGCTTATTTTATTGCTAAGTTATTTTTTAAAAAATAATTCAATAATCTCATTTATTAATTTAATTAACTCAGTTATTAATAAATAGTAATAAAAATTATCATCAATTTTTCGTAGGTTGTAAAACTTTATTTTTAAATTTATTTATTATTTATACATAATCATATATATTGACGTATTTTAAATCGTATCACTGATCAAATCTAAACAATGTTTAAGTTTGTTAAGAAGATTACGCTTGATTAATACAATTAATAAAATAAAATTTATGAGGTCATTATTTTTTTAACAATAATATTACTATAAGATATAATATCAACAACAAAATAATATTTGATATTAAAATATTTTATCTTCTTAATATACATCCTATAAGTTAAATGTATCAAACTGGTTATTATAAAATACAACAAAAATAATATGTCGTAAATTCATATTACAAACCAAATATCCAAATAGATCTAGTATATGTGGGCTGATTGGTTACAAACCATTCACAATTGGGACAATAATTAATTTCCTAATTACTGGTGCAGGCAAACACGCACAAAAAAATGTCTTATACATGTTTCAACTTATGTGTCATATTTTAATTGATTCTTTGTTTGAATTTATTTTTAATATATCATTAATGGATCCCACGATATAATTATTTTACCAATCGTATCATAACATATAAGTTGAGTTAACAAGCATTGCTCACACGGACAAGACCCACAACCTAACACGATCTATAAGTAGTTAACGACTTGTTTTGATCGGTTTAGTCGAAATAAGTAATTTTTATCCTAAAAAATACATATGTTGAAACGAGTATGTAAAAAATAGTGTAAAAATAATATTACTGATATATTGAAATATATTGCTTCGGTTGAGTTACAGATTAAGTCGTTCTCTTTAAGACGTTTTATGGTTCTGTCTAAATTTGTACAAGCAAACACAACTTTTTCATCCCAGGATAAAACAGTCTAAAATATTTGTTTTTTATCTCGAAACTTTACTGTATTGATGAAGTTCAGAATGCTACACCTCTAAAGTTTATGTTGCTCGGAAAACTCAAAAAACAATTTAGTATATTCTTTTTTTTTTAAGAATTATTGCTTCTATGATCAGTAAGAGAATTGGTGTGTATAAACTGAGAGCTGAGACCCTCTATTTATAGTTTAAGAAAAGTGTGATAATTATGATAAATAACGGTTATGTCTGGGTGGAAAGAGTAACGGTCATTTCTAAGTAAAAAAATAACGGTTATTTTTGAGTTAAAAAGTAACGGCCAATTCTGAGTAGAAAAGTAACGGTCATTTTCTAAGTGAAAAAGTAACAGCCATTTTTCTAAGTGAAAAATAACGGTCATTTTCTGAGTAAAAAAGTAACGATCATTTTTTGAGTGGAAAAATAATTTTAATAAAAAACAATTTCAAAAAATAAAATATCACCTCACCTCACATACAGACACAAACTCGAACTTGGACTCAGCTCAGCACGCAACGTGTGTGGAATTACATTTGCTTAGGTCATCTCCCATTCTACAAAAGTGAGTACCTCTTGGGGCTTAAACCCAATAGCCAATCATTTTCTATTTATATATCTCCTAAGTGATGTAAAATAACAATGTGGAACAAGACACAAATTTGCATATTTTTCTTTTATTAAAATTCACATTTCCAACAATCTTCCACTTGAATTTTATATAAAAATAGTTTTCATCGAGCAACTGATCAATTAATAAGATTGTGCATAAGCAAAATGTATCTATCAACTTGAACCTTTGTATAGTGTTTGTTTGGATATCTGGATCGGCCCGAAGCCCGACCCTTGTAAATTACCCAAGTCAAGTCATCAGCCCAAGATGGAAAATGAAACACCACAGACATCCTACCCATGGGACATCCCAAGCTCAATGGAAGCTCGATATTAATGGTAGCTCAATCTTAATAGAAGCTTGATCTCAACGGTAGCTCGAGCTCAAGGACAATACTAGCAAAGCTCGACCTAGATCTCTAACATATTTTAGGTCAATTATGCCCCCTGACATGTAAATATGTGTACACCTTGTATAAATGACACTTGTACTCATAAATGTTCTATATAAAGATGGACCCCTCATAAAGATCCATATATTCAACCAATTGTATTAACTTCTCTCTAATCTCTCTCTATAAAACATTAAATCTCAATATTTTGGTGCCCACCATGGGGCCCAGATTCTGAGGTCAATCACAAGTTTCTAACCCCATATCCTTTTGAGATTCACCTCTTAGAGAGAAATTAGAAAGATCAATTGCGTACTATTTAGAATTTGAAAACATCATGGTAAGAACCCCGTCTGAAAGACAGTCGAATTCAATCGATCATGAAATAATGTCTACTCAAAGAAACACACCATTGAATACTAATGAGACCAAGGTAGAGGATAATGCCCTCTACTAGGAGTTATCTCGCTAACTCCTCGAGCTAAGAAAAGAGCTCGACAAAACCAGAAGAGAAAATAGGTCTATACGCTCCCAAATAGAGGGAAGGATCTCAAAAAATCCCATCACCAAACCAACCAATGGAGAGACAACTGGGCGCGGTCAGTCCAAGCCCCAACAAACTGAGCATGAAGTCAAAAGAAATCCCTTTTCCAGCTTGGCACGTCCTGATGAGGAACAATGGCTCCAAGAAAGAAAAAATTGGGAAACACAACTAGAAGTGCTAGATGAGAACAATGAAAGGCAAGAGAAGGCCTTGAAGGTGGCAAGTGAGAAGCAGGAGAAAGGGAAGACCCCTTATAAGGTATACAGAGATTGTGAACAACTATATGTCTCCCATTTTTCTAACTTAATTGAAAATGACGAACCTCTACCAAAGTTCAATGCTCCTAAATGCCTTTAATATTTTGGGACAAAAGATCCAATGACATATGTTCAATACTTCAAAATAGCCGTGACACCCATGAGTCTCACCTAGGCAAAAAGAGACGCAATGATGTGTAAGCTGTTCACCACCACCCTTTGTGAAGGTGCATAGAAATGGTTCAACAACTTACCTCCCAAATCCATATCCTCTTTCCCACAATTTGCCAAGCTATTCATTACAAACTATGCCTGTAACAAACCCTTAAGGTAAAAATCTCACCACCTTTTCTCAATTATACAAAGGGAAGGGGAATCCATAGAAGAGTACATGAAGCGATTCAGAGAAGAAAAATTGGAAATCTTTGATTGCCCTAGCTCTATTGCTATAGAAGCCTTTAGGCAAGGCTTGCTAAAGAGCTCCAACCTATTCATGGAGTTAACTAAAATGGTGCCACACACCTTGGAGGAGGCTTATGAGGAGGACATAAAGTTTGTTAACTTAGAGAAGGAGCTTGGCCTAGTCAAGAACTTTCGAACGGAGTGAGATAGAGTCCTAGATAAAGAAAAAAGGAGGATTAGTCCAGATCGAACACATCAAAGTAACAAAAATAAACGCTTTGTTTCATGTAACAGACAGGTTGGACACTGGCTGGTAAATAGTGGAATTTGGGGAAGATCATTATCTCCTTTTGGGGGGCCTTCTTTGAGGGTTGGTCTAACTCAAATTGTAAAAAGAATGGAGAGGGAGCCAAGTGGCCACCCAAGATGCATACTCTCTAGAGAGATGTGTTTAAATGGTACACATTCCATAAAGATGTGGGCCATGAAACAAGAGATTGTAGAAACTTGAAAAGAGAGTTGGAAGAGTTATTGGCTAGGGTATATTTGAAGGACCTCGTCACACATAATGAAGATAGGAGAGGTCACCAAGGCGATCCAAGAATGTTTTAACCAACAAACTCATCAAGCAGTGATAGAGAGCCTCATGGTGAGCCCAACATTAAAGCGAGACCCCTTACAAAAATCATCTTTATAAAGAGGTATGAAACCTCGTCCCATCACAAGGACTCTCTAGTGATAACCCTGAGGATCGAGTCTTGGGACATCCATCGAATAATGATTGATACTAGGAGTTCAATAGACCTCCTTTTCTAACCACCATTAGGGATTTCAGAGTAAAAGACCTTGACATTGTCAATTAGAGCTTCCTCTCATAGGATTCAACAACAACACCACCTATGCAAAGGGAATGGTAATCCTACATGTCATGACAAAATGGATAATAATAATAATGACCAATTTTGTGATCATTGATGCCCTTACACATTATAATGCCAACCTGGAAAGGCCTTGGATACATAAGATGAAGGCAATCTCATCCACCTTCCACCAGGTAATCAAATTCCTTATAGTTGAAGGACTTGAAAAGGTAAGGAGAGATCAGGAGAATGCCAGAAGTTGTTATAATGACATTATGAAAGGGAATGCCCCCAAATAGCAATCATTGATGGGTCTCCCTCAAAAGAGACCAAGTAATAAAAGCGTGATGAAGTCAGTCTATCTAAATAAGGTGAAAGCCCTCCTGGAAGATGCTGAGGGAAAGAGCCACCCTATGAAAATAGGTGAGGATTTGACGGTAGAGCTCGAGGGGCAACTCTCATTATTTCATAGAGCTAATGCAGATATCTTTACATGGGCCCCAATAAACATTTCGGGAATTGATTCAAGCATTATAATGAATTGACTAAATGTCAACCCAGAAGCTAGACCCATCCAACAACAAAAAATAAAATTCCCTAGAGAGAAAAATGAGGCAATCAAACATCATGTAGCTACCTGATGAGTGCTTAAAAAGCACTAAAATGAAAAAAAGTCAACAAATATGGAAAAATTGGACAAAATGGGTCAAAAAGAAGGAAATAGCACACGCAGCCACCCAACCGCGTTGGCCAACGCACGCAGCATGCCCAGCAATGCACGCGCCGCTCCAGCATCTGCCCTAGCCGTGCCTACTCTATTCCACGCGCGCCTACGCCCATCTGCGCGAGCTACCACGCCCACACCAGTATGACATCATCAGTATGATGTCATCATTCACTACTCTGCGTTTTCTCCATTTTTAATCATTTTTTCACCCACTTTTTCTTCCCCTCCTCACCTATAAATACCCTCATTCTCTTCACTTCAAAACACTCCTAAAAACACATCTTATTCTCTCTTTCTTTCTCTCAAGTTCTTAGTTTTTAGTTTTTCTTAGTTTTTAGCTTTTCTTAGTTAGTTTTTCTTAGGTTTAGAGTTCTTCTCTTTTTGAGAAGAACTAATTATGTTTTTGTAATTTATTTTCTTTTTGATTTAATAAATAGGAGTGCAAAATACGTTTGGAAGTTTTCCAGCAACAGGAATAGCATCAAAGTACTGTAAGGATTTTATTTTATTTACAGTTATTTTTTATGCTTTATTCTTACATGTTATATTTAATTTGTCTGTGATTAAATTTAACTTTGCTGGCTGATGAGTGCTCAAAAAGCACTAATATTACCATGATTTTATGCACATTAATTGATTAAAAAAATATATATTTATATGATTATATCATATATTTATATAAATTTGTCTTTTTTGGAATCACAGGTATTTTTATTATTTTTCAGGTATTTTCGCATAAAAACGTAACTTAAAGACTCAAAAAAGAATACTGGAGGCAATATATCACAAATATATTAATAAATAAATGAGGAAAGGTCAATAAATATGGAAAAATGGGACAAAAAGGTCAAAAAGGTTAAAAATGTCAAAAAGGAGGAAATCGCGCACGTAGTCGCTCAGCCGAAAGCCACCGCCGCCACGTCACAGACTTTCCATTTCCACTCGCCGCATGCGCTTATCGCCGATCAGCGCGGCCGCTCCCCCACGTCATGCCGACATCATCAAATGACATCATCATCCACCACTCCGCATTTCCACCATTTTTTCACCCACTTTTTCTCTCCATCCTCACCTATAAATACCCCCTTCTCTTCACTTCTAAACACACCTCAAAACATATCTTCTCTTCTCTTTCTTTCTCTTATTTCTTAGTTTTTAAGCTTTTCTTAGTTTTTAGTTTTTCTTAGTTAGTTTCTCTTAGTTTTAGAGTTCTTCTCTTTTTGAGAAGAACTAGTTATGTTTTTGTAATTTATTTGCTTTTTGATTCAATAAATGAGAGTGCAAATTCCGTTTGGAGGTTTTCCTTATAGTACTTCGATGCTATTCCTGTTGCTGGAAAACCTCTAAACAGAATTTGCACTCCCATTTATTGAATCAAAAAGCAAATAAATTACAAAAACATAACTAGTTCTTCTCAAAAAGAGAAGAACTCTAAAACTAAGAAAAACTAAAAACTAAGAAAGAAACTAAGAAAAGCTTAAAAACTAAGAAATTAGAGAAAAAAAGAGAAGAGAAGATGTGTTTTGAGGTGTGTTTAGAAGTGAAGAGAAGGGGGGTATTTATAGGTGAGGATGGAGAGAAAAATTGGGTGAAAAAATGGTGGAAACGCGGAGTGGTGGATGTAGTACGCACGGACAGGAGCAAGGCACGCGCGGGTGGCGGCTGCTCGACTGGGCTGGGCGACTGAGTGCACGATTTCCTCCTTTTTGACATTTTTGACCCATTTTGTCCAATTTTTCCATATTTGTTGACCTTTCCTCATTTATTTATTAATATATTTGTGATGTATTGCCTCCAGTATTTTTTTTAGTCTTTAAGTTACGTTTTTAAGCGAAAATACCTGAAAAACAATAAAAATACCCGTGATTCCGAAAAAGACAAATTTATATAAATATATGATATAATCATATAAATATATATATTTTTAATCAATTAATGTGCATAAAATCATGGTAATATTAGTACTTTTTGAGCACTTATGACAACCCCCAACCAGCTTCTTGCTAGTCCCTTAGCAAGAGAAGCGATAAAAACTAAAAACTAAACTATCCTAAATCACTTCTGTGCATTGACACAGTTGCATTTAGCCTATGCAACAAGCATTTAAACCCCTAAGTTGCCCTAGTGGACGAGTTTGAGTCTCGTGAGGGTTTTCAGTAATGATACCCACAAACATTGAACTTAAATGTAAAAATTAAAAGAAATAAAAAAACAACTTAAAAACTAAAATTACAACAAAATCAAAAATTAAATTTTTAAGAATAAAAGAAAACAACATATCACAAAAATATCTCATACTTTTTAATCTCCTTTAAGATCATAATTAAAATCTCAAGCATAAGTTATTTTAATCTTCTTAAACAATCATGATTTATTATAATAATTAGTCGAAAATCATTTTCATATTTCATATCAAAAATGTATCAATTTAATTTCACTCAATTTCAGTGTCATGAATCCGAATTCGCTTCAACTCTATTCCTCACAAGTCAATACTCTCAAAACACTGAATCCTATGGGTTCAAATACTCATATTAATTTATATGCGAAAGAGTTGATGTATAGAAATGAACTAATATGTTCGCATATGAATAAAGAATAAAGACTCAAAGTGTTATTTTGATGTTGTTTTCATGGAAGGAATCAAATGTATAAATTATAAAGATATCATATATAAAAATTATTTTCATGCATAAATCAAACTCATTAAGAAAAAAATTTCAAGATATATGCCTTTTACAAATGAAGAAAGTGCAATGACTTTTTAGGGAATTACTTCCTATAGCTTTCTTTTGTAATTAGCCTTTACTCACAACTTTGTAGGCAATGTGGGTCATAGTATGTAGATTATACTATATATTCTTTATCTCTCTATATTTTTCTGAAGATATTTTTTAATATATATCATTTTTTAGAGAGTCAACCCATGTACAGATTGTACATTTTTTTTAGGATTTTGGTGAGTGGTTAATTTTGTGGCTTTTTTGTTTGATTTGGTTTAGGTAACCCCAGATATATCTCTTTTTTTGTAACAGTCATGCACGAATGAGATAAAAGCATATACTATCAATTTCTACTCAAATCATTTAATCTAAGTAAAAATAATAATAAAAAATATACGACACTCTATTAAGATGAGAAAAAAAATTCATACATTCAATGTTAATGCCTATAGAGATCATCTAAGAATTTGAAGAAATAAGAAATGTGTTTGGAGTAGAAAAAATATATATTTCACTCTGAATAAGGGAAATTAGGCTCAAATTATATCTCACAAAGGTAGTCTCCATTAAAACAAATTCATCAACACCGATTTTGGGTTTAATATAATTTCTACATCTTATCAAGAAATACTAGTTATGACAAAAATTAACTAATTATCAAAAATAATTACAAAATATTTCATGATATGTTTTCAAAAATTAATCTAACGGTACAAAAGACTTAACTATTTACTTAAATTTGATTTAAAGAAATGATAAGTTTTTGTGAGAATTTTTTTTTAAAATTCCAAAAATTACTAAATCACACAAATAAAATAAAACCAAATACAATAAAAATGAAAATGTGAACATAAAGAAGAAAAAATTATTATTTTTTATTTATTTTTAATTGTTAAAATTATTTTTTTAAAAATTAAGCATGGTAACTTTCCACCACCCCCAACTTAGAACTTACATTGTCCTCAATGTAACAACTGTAAATTAAAGATAAAGAGAAAAGAGAGGAAATATTACCCATTTCTTGAGAATGTTGCAAGTAGTGATGGAGAAATGAAGGTGCATCCATCATGTTAATTAAAGTGCACACAGATAGATTGCTGTAAACTTCTAACATCTCAACAAATATTTTTAATTTTAACAATTTTAAAATTATTCACATGTAATTAAACTAAAATAAACAATAGAAATTAAATAAATAAAATTACCTAAAATGATGGGTTGCCTCCCATCCAGCGCTTAGTTTAACATCTTAGCAAGACGTAACTTGGGGATTTCATTTTAAGTAAACTTAATGTCCCCTCATCAATGAGTCAATCAAACCTACAAGTAAGACAAGATTGTCTACCTATACTTTTTCAGTCATGTCTTATGGATTTTCAAATTTTTCTATACTTAACACTAGGGACATGCTTGTGAGTTTTAGATAATCCACGTCTAGGTACAAATCAAATAATTAAAGGCATCAAAACACAATTGTACCTATATCAAACAAAACAACTAACTCCTTAGATTGTAATTAAAACTTTAAAATTTTGGAGATAATTTCAGATTTTTTTTTGTTTTTTTAAGTATAATATCTAAGTTAAAATAACATAATCAGTATTAACCAAGAGTGCTCCCAGGAAAGAATGGTGGGACAAAGGCTCCTTAAAAACCATCCTCCTAGACAGAGCAACATTCCCAGGAAAGACTAGTGGCACAAAGGCTTCGAGGAACTAGTCTCTTAGATAGAACTCCCTTAGATCTTTACTTTTCATGCTATTTAAGTTAAGTAAATATTTAAGTTAATAAAAATGTAGGTTATTTAAGTTAATGCAAATCTAAGTTAATTAAAAAAAATTAATTAAGTTAAGTTAATGAAAATCTACGTTAATTAAGTTAATGAAAATTTAAGTTAATTAAGTTAGTAAAAATCTAAGCTAATTAAGTTAAATAAAAATGAAATTAGTAAAAACCTAAGTTAATTTAAACAAAAATTAAATAAAAAATTAAAGGTAAAAAAAAATAATAAAAAATAAAAGGAAAAAAAATAAAAGGAAAAAAAAGTTTAAAAAAAAAATTGAAAAACGTAAAAGAAAATAAATAAAATAAAAATTGAAAACAAATTTTTTTGTATTTATTTAAAAAAAAAATTAATTAAAATTAAAACTTAAAATTAAAACTTAAAAATAAAAATTAAATTTTAAAAAATAAAAATAAAAATTTTAATTTTAATTTTTAATTTTTTTATTTCTTTCTTTATTTATTAAAATAAATTTTTTTATTTTTTATTTTTAATTTTCATATATTTATTTATTTATTAATTTTTTAATTTTTTTAATTTTTTTAATTTTTTTATTTTTTTAATTTATAAAAGTTTTTTTATTTATTATAAAATTTGAAATTTGAAATTTAGTCTTTTTATTTATTTATTATTAATGAACGTTAAGTTTATTAGTACTATTATTATTATTTTTGTTTTTTTTTAAATGAGAAAAAAAAATTATTTCAATTTTTATTAAATATTTTTTTTGTTTTTTTTTGTTACTTCAAATTTTAAATTTTAAATTTATTTATTTATTTTTAATATTCTCAAATAGAATTTTTTTGTTTTACTATTTATGAAAGGTAAGTTTTTTTTACTAATAAAAATCACAATTATTTAAAACACAAAAAGTTTTTAAAATTTTGATAAATAATTTAAAAATGTTATTCCTTCCCCGACAACGGTGCCAAAAACTTGATAGGGCAGAACCGACATCGTCGATCCTGCCATTCATTTTGTTTTATTTATTTATAAAACTCTCGCAAATGCACAAATCATTTCATAGAAAATGATAAGTATACTCACAAGGTCGATCTAAGGAAGAAATATATGTGGTTTTTAATTTATTATTCAAACTTTTAAAAACAAAATTAAATCCTAAACATCCTATCACGATATTTTGGGGTTTTGTGTTTTTAATCTAATAACATAAATTCAATAAATATTTATGCAAATTTTATCATTTATAATAGTAGAGTATTTATGGATATAATAACTAAGTGATTATGCTTGCTCATATTATTTAAGTTATTAAAAATATGAATTGATATTTATTGATTCCCTCTTTTTTATATGAATACCACCTTTGGTGGGGTTAGATATTCTTTGTTAACTAAACAAATCAATTAACACCTATGGGTGGGGTTGATAACTAATTTGGTTAGTTAAATTAATTCTTTTTTCTAAGAGATTGAAAATGAACCATTTAAATGCCACCTTTGGTGGGGTTAGACAGTTTAAACATTATTCAAGGTGTTAAATTAAACCTAAGAATTTAGTTATCCGATTACTAACTTTCAAGTTTTAAAACCACTACTGAAAACATGTTGTCAATACATTTTCAGATAATAATTCTTATAAAAACATTTGAAATAGAGTTCCACTCTAACTACCGGGCGATTATACCAACAAATAAAAGAGCACTACTCTAAATCAGACTGGATAACTAAACCTTAAAATCTAATTTTCAGATTTAAGTTTGTAATGAAAAATAATATATTTCTCTCTAACATTCTTAATATAAAATCTTGAATAAAAACAAAATTAATTCATTTTAGAGATTTTTACCTATTTAATATTTCACAAGCATAACAACGTTATTATTATATCATGTTTACAAACAGGCAGCAAAGTTAAATTTAATCACAGACAAATTAAATATAACATGTAAGAATAAAGCATAAAAAAATAACTGTAAAGAAAATAAAATCCTTATAGTACTTCGATGCTATTCCCGTTGTTGGAAAACCTCCAAACGAAATTTGCACTCCCATTTATTAAATAAAAAAGCAAATAAATTACAAAAACATAACTAGTTCTTCTCAAAAAGAGAAGAACTCTAAAACTAAGAGAAACTAACTAAGAAAAACTAAAAACTAAGAAAGAAACTAAGAAAAGCTTAAAAACTAAGAAATAAGAGAAAGAAAGAGAAGAGAAGATGTGTTTAGAAGTGAAGAGAAGAGGGATACTTATAGGTGAGGATGGAGAGAAAAAGTGGGTGAAAAAATGTTAAAAAGGAGGAAATTGCGCACGCAATCGCCCAGTCGAGCAGAGCAGCCGCCGCCCGCGCCCAGTCTCGCATGCACCTTGCTCCTGTCCGTGCGCGCAGCTACTGCTTCCGCACACGCCGCTGCCATCTGCGACATCATCAAATGACATCATCATCCACCACTCCACGTTTTCACCATTTTTTAACATTTTTTCACCCATTTTTTCTCTCCATCCTCACCTATAAATACCCCTCTTCTCTTCACTTCTAAACACACCTCAAAACACATCTTCTCTTCTCTTTCTTTCTCTTATTTCTTAGTTTTTAAGCTTTTCTTAGTTTCTTTCTTAATTTTTAGTTTTTCTTAGTTTTAGAGTTCTTCTCTTTTTGAGAAGAACTAGTTATGTTTTTGTAATTTATTTGCTTTTTGATTCAATAAATGGGAGTGCAAATTTCGTTTGGAGGTTTTCCAGCAACGAGAATAGCATTGAAGTAATGTAAGGATTTTATTTTCTTTACAGTTATTTTTTTATGCTTTATTCTTACATGTTATATTTAATTTGTCTGTGATTAAATTTAACTTTGTTGGCTGTTTGTAAACATGATATAATAATAACGTTGTTATGCTTGCGAAATATTAAATAGGTAAAAATCTCTAAAATGAATTAATTTTATTTTTATTCAAGATTTTATATTAAGAATGTTAGAGAGAAATATATTATTTTTCATTACAAACTTAAATCTGAAAATTAGATTTTAATGTTTAGTTATCCAATCTGATTTAGAGTAGTGCTCTTTTATTTGTTGGTATAATCGCCCGGTAGTTAGAGTGGAACTCTATTTCAAAAGTTTTTATAAGAATTATTATCTGAAAATGTATTGACAACATGTTTTCAGTAGTGGTTTTAAAACTTGAAAGTTAGTACTCGGATAACTAAATTCTTAGGTTTAATTTGACACCTTGAATAATGTTTAAACTGTCTAACCCTACCAAATGTGGCATTTAAATGGTTCATTTTCAATCTCTTAGAAAAAGGAATTAATTTAACTAACCCAATTAGTTATCAACCCCACCCATAGGTGTTAATTGATTTGTTTAGTTAACAAAGAATATCTAACCCCACCAAAGGTGGTATTCATATAAAAAAGAGAGAATCAATAAATATTAATTCATATCTTTAATAACCTAAATAATATGAGCAAGCATAATCACTTAGTTATTATATCCATAAATACTCCACTATTATAAATGATAAAATTTGCATAAATATTTATTGAATCTATGTTTATTTTTACGTTATTAGATTAAAAACACAAAACCCCAAAATATCGTGATAGGATGTTTAGGATTTAATTTAGTTTTTAAAAGTTTGAATAATAAATTAAAACCCACATATATTCCTTCCTTAGATCGACCTTGGGAGTATACTTATCATTTTATACGAAATGATTCGTGCACTTGTGAGAGTTTTATAAATATAAAACCAAAGTATCGATAGAATCGACATCTACCCTCGAAGAGGTTAGGGTCATTAGAGGGGTCAAGTATCCTTCATGGCTCTCAAATGTGGTACTATTAAAGAATGCATGTGGAGCATCTTGTATGTATGTAGCCTTCCCTAATCTAAACGAGGTCTGCCCCAAAAACTACTTCCCCCTCACAAGCATTGATCAGTTAGTGGATGTCTTTTTTGGGTTTGGGTTGATGAGTTTCCTAGATGAATACTCTGAGTATCACTAAATCAGAATGCACCCTGAGGACAAGGATAAAACTTCTTTCATAACGGAAGAAGGAACATTCTACTACACGAGAATGCCATTTGAGTTGAAAAATGCATGTGTAACATATCAATGCCTCGTCAACAAAATGTTCAAAAAATAGCTGGGTAAAAATCAGGAAGCATACGTTGATGAAATGGTGGTAAAGTCAGCTCAAC
Organism: Hippophae gyantsensis; assembly: GCA_030763125.1. NCBI lineage: Eukaryota > Viridiplantae > Streptophyta > Magnoliopsida > Rosales > Elaeagnaceae > Hippophae > Hippophae gyantsensis. Next base: position 42,346,883 of record CM061039.1, read on the forward strand.
CCTTGAACCATATCAAAGACCTCCAGGAGATATTCAAAGTAATACGAAGGTATGGTATGAAACTTAACCCCAAAAAATGCATCTTTTGTGTGGTTGTAGGAAAATTCCTGGGGTATCTTGTGTCAGCAAGAGGAATTGAGGCCAATCTAGACATTATACAAGCACTGGTAAACATGAAACCACCCAATAGTCTCAAGGGAATACAACAACTCAATGGAAGAATAGGAGCCTTGAGCAGGTTCATTTCTAAATGCACAAATAAGTGTATGCTCTTCTTTATGATGCTAAGAAAGAACAATACCGTCTTTTGGAACGAGGATTGCAACACATCCTTTAAAGAAAATCAAGAAGTACCTTAGTAATCCCCTCATCCTGGTTAGCCCCTACCAGGAGTCATTCTTTATCTATATTTGGCCGTCACACCCCAAACATGTAGTGTCGTTCTAATAACTGAGAGAAACAAAATCCAGCACCTTATCTACTATGTTAGCTAAATTCTAACAGAGGCCCAAAGCAGATATCCCACCAAGATAAACTTTCCTTTGCTCTTAAGATTACCACACGAAAGCTCATGCATTACTTTGGCCCACACACAATTGTAGTACTCACCTCTCACCTCCTTAAAAATGTCTTGACAAAACCAAAGGTCGTAGGGAGATTGGCCCAGATAGCCATGGAGTTGGGAGAATATGATATCAAATACATGGCTAGAATAGCCATCAAAGGGTAGGCTGTGGCCTAATTTGTGGCCGAATTCACTAATAATCCCTAGGTCATTAACAAAACAGAGACGATGGAAGTATGTATAGTAAACCAGAAGGAGGCTCCCATCTGGTAAGTATTTGTTAATGGGGCACACAACTTTAAAGGCATAGGACTAGGGGTGGTTATAGTGGATAAATAAGACAATTGCTTTGAATATACAATCAGTCTTAATTTTCAAGTAACCAATAACGTCACGGAATATGAAGCTTCCATATTTGGAGTCATGGTCTCCAAAAAGCTAGGGGCAGATAGAATCACCTTACATAGTGATTCTAGGCTTGTGATCAATCAATTTTTGGGAACATTCGAGGAAAGAGACAGAAATATAAAGAAGTACTTGGAGAGATTAAAATGAGAATGCTTAAAATTCTCTAGGTTCAAGATCGTGCAAATAGTACGAAATGAGAACACGCTGACGCTTTTGCAACATTGACATTAATAAGGGAGACCAAGTGTGACCGGGTGGTATCAGTAATAGTGTTGGTAGATGCATTTTTAAAAGAGGCCGAAAGAAGGATTGGATGCATGGACACTCCCTCTATCACGTGGTTCAGCCCACTTTGTAATTTCTTGGAAAATGGGGACCTACATGAAGATCACACAATTGCAAAGGAAATTAAAGCCAACGTAGGTTGGTATAAGATCGAGACAGAAAAACTATACCGAAAAACCCTACTCGGGTTTGGCCTCTTATGTATAGCTACAAAGGGTGCCAAAAGAATGATGTATGAAGCACACAAGGGAGACTATGGTTCGTACTCTGGGAGTAGAAGATTATCCTAACAAATCATGAGACATGGTTATTATTAGCCCACCATACTATCAGACTGCAACAAAATATGCTTAGAATTGCAACAAATGCCAAATGTTTGCCCCTCTAACCCACACACCCCCAAATACCATGGTGGGGGTGGTGAGTCCTTGGTCTTTCTACAAGTGGGGACTGGACATAGTAGGGCCCTTGCCCATAGAAACGAGCCAGAAAAATTTTCTGCTTGTTTCCACTAATTATTTTTCAAAATGGATCAAAGTAGAGCCCTTAGGAAGAATACGAGAGGAAGAGGTAATTCGATTTATATAGAAATTCATAATTTGTGGCTTCAGCCTCCCTAGGGAACTCATTACAAATAACAGAAGGTAATTCACTAGTTCAAAAATCAAAGCATTCATTCTTAAGTACAATATTAAGATGATCCATTCAACACCATACTATCCCTATGTGAATGGACAAGCAGAGTCTTCCAATAAAGTAATCATCAACCTATTAAAGAAAAAGTTAGAAAGCACCAAAGGATTATAAGTGGAGGAGCTACCTGGCACGTTATAGGCTATCAGGACAAGCCCCCACGGGAGCATTAATGAGACCCCTTTTTCCTTAGTCTAAGGAACCGAGGTCACAATTCCTACCCCCATATAACCTCTAGCAAAGGAAAAAAATGAGGTAAGGAGAGAAACTGAATTGAACTTAGCAGAGGAAGAAAGGGATTAAGCTCTAAGAAATATGACCAAACAAAAATGAAAAATATTAGAATACTACAACAAAACCGTGCGTTTCAAAACATTTTTCAAGGGTGATAGGTTCTCAAAAGGGTCTTCCCCAACAAAAAGGAATTGATGGCTGGTAAAATGGGTAGTAATTGGGAAGGACCTTATCAAATAATTGAAATAACACCATGAGGGGTATACATATTGAAAAACATCGAAGGCATTGATGAAGGCACAAATTGGAATGCCAGACACTTGAAAAGATACTACTTCTAAAACATATGTGTTAACCTACCTCTTTTTTTGTAAAAGGGACGCACATGCATCTATGAAATAAAAAAAGCTCTCTCCTATAAATTGGATCCAAGGGCCAATCACCTAGAATGAAAAATCAGGTAGAGCGTCTTGGTAATTGAAGAAGTTGAGTTGTTCACCTCGATCAAGAACCAGGTTAGCACCCTGATGTTAAAGAAGATGAGCACCTCGATCAGGAACCAGGTCAAACTCTCTCCCATAAATTGGAGCCAAGGGCTAATCACCTAGATTGATAAATTAGGTAGAGTACCCTAGCATTTGAAGAGTTCGAGTTGTCCACCTCGATCAGGAACCAAGTCGACTCTCTGACATAAAAGAGAAGAGAACCTCAGTCAAGAACCGAGTCAAACTTTCTCTTATAAATCGAAGCCAAGGGTCGATCTCTTAGATTAACAAATCAGGAAGAGTGCCCTAGCATTTGAAGAAGTTGAGTTATCCACCTCCGTCAAGAACGAGGTCACACTTTGACGTAAAAAAATACCAAGTAGTCTTTATACATAAATACTTGCCGCTCAGAATATTCGTTATTTTAAAAATTAATTACTGCTCTTTTCATAGTTACTAATACAAGACTCAACTAGCATAGTGTTGCGTGTTTTTCAACACACGAACTCGTGCAAGCATACACGGTCACAAGTAATAAAGATTTGTAAGTAAAGATCGATCCCACGAGGATTTGTTACCATAGTTTGTCGAGTACTAAAATTGTATCTCTCTGATTTTATCCAAAATAATCGTTGGTTAACAAAAAAGTAAAATAAGAAAATAAAAGAAATCTAGGATTGCAATTTTTCACCAAACTAATCCACTCAAATCATATTATTTTCTTTTGATTTATATTTTTTAGTACATTTAATTTGTCAACCGAAAACTTCTTTTTTTATTATTCATACATCTCTTTCGAGCTCCGTATAAACACACCTCCTTAAATTAATTTACTATATCTCTATGAAAATTAAATTTACCGAGATTCATTACGTTCTAAGTTTTCAAATGGCCACACATACAATTAAGGTATATCTCTATCCTTCATCATACATGTCATTCTATTTACAAGCAATACACACACAAATGCCTTTCTCAAGTTTATTCATGTAATACTTGATCGTTTTGATAAGATTCAGTAAATAATCAAAAAGCATTAAGCACAAAATAGAACGAACAAACCGAACGTCTTATAAATCTATCAAAAATAATTAAAATCAAGCTTCATAAATTTAGATTAAATGCAACCCTAGAAAAATTAAATTACTTCATAGAATTAAAATAAAAATTATAACAACTACAGAAAAATAAGAAGAAGCAGAAATAAAATTAAAACATCTCATATGAAAATATTTGGCACACGCAAAACACAACAAAAGCCAAAAATGGCTTCTGCGTGTTTTGCCGTCCAACACACAAACACAATAAAAATTACAAATTGAAAAAAACTAAAACACTCTAAAAACTTTCGAAATTAAAACTAAAACTCTACTCCAAAAACTACTCCAACCAAACTTTTTACAACTAAAAACTATCTCCTATTTATAGCAAAAAATAATACATCTAAAATATTACATTTTTTTATTTTATTTTTTTATAAAAAGCAGTAATAATTTGTATCGAAAAAACAAAAATTACGCGTATCGATTTTATTAATTAAATCACGCGTGAGCCGGGCGCCGATTCTCGCATTTTTTAAATTCTTTATGCATGCCACGTGTCGGGCGTTTGATTCGCCGCAAGAAAATGGTGGGACACGTGGGCAAGATACAACAGGATGGTAGCGGACGGGCTCACGGAGAGAATTGCCGCCGGATTGCGGCGCGAGAACGCGGGAGACTCACGAGACGTGCCCGGGATTCGCGCTAATTATGCTTCACGCGAAACATGCCACGTGTCCTAACATGATTGGCTAGTATATTAAGTGGGATACGTGCGCGGTCCCGGTTGGTGGAATAACAGGCTCACGTGGAGATCGGCCTGCACGATCGAGGCGCGCGCGTAGCGGGGACAATGGCCGGACGCGTCGGACACGTGGGTCCCACTTCGCACGCCGGCCGCGCGGCGAGGTGGGCCCCACTCGGCGTCACGAGCCGCGTGAAAATTTGAGACCCGCACCCAGCTCTCTCGGCCTGGGTGATAAGCACGCGCGAATCTCGGCGTTTCTTATCGGATCGGACGGTCCACGATGCGCGCTGGCCTAGATTGACGTAGATTCTTCTCACTCGCAGAAAAATTAAACTTTATTAATTCCATTTTTACCCACAAATATATTTCAAATTACATTTTCAACTTTCTTTAATTACAGTTAAGCCATTTGCTAATTTTAAATTAAATTTTTAAACTTTTAATAATTAAAATGGAGCCCAAATTTAATTTAAATTATATTTTTGATATTTAAAAATTGTAATTAAGACCTATATTATTTGAAATTATATTTGTGGACATAAATGTGGCATTAAGTACATTTTCGATACAAATTATTTATTTTTATTAAAATATATAAAAAACAGTAAATACTAATTTATTAATCGAAAATTAACTAAAAACATCAAGAACATAGCAATTATAATTAATAAAATAGGTGAAAATAACTATATAAAATACAGTTATCACATAGAAATTTAAAAACTCTTTAAATGCTTGGACACGCAACTAGTGTATGGATCATCAATTTCTTCAACCAAGGGCAAAATCTAGGCTTGAATCTCGATAACCTTCTGACGTACATAAGTCACTAGCTCAGGGTGTGTCATCATCATTTGAAGCAACCTCCGCTCCAGATCTTTAGTAACCTTCATAACCTTAAGAAAAAATATTTCAGATCGCTTCATATAGAAGCTTGCCCAATATGATTCCCTATCAATAAGACTGACCATGCTAGCCAAGGTCCTCTTTTCTCGAGATTGAGTTTGGATTAATTTCTCCCTACAAGCAGCTAGCTCACACTTTGTTTCTTTGGCATTACATTCAAGTTTAACAACCTTGTCTTTAAGCACCCTAACCTCGTCCTCAAGCCTACCATTTACAACATGAAAGGCTCGAACTAAGCATCTATTAGTTTGATCAGATTCCATAAAACATGAGCAAAAATGTTGGAGGAATTGACAAAAATTCTCAAACATATGAATCAAACAAGTGTTCTCAAAACCTTTATAGGGGATGAAGGCTGATACATATAAACAAAAAGAAATAATAATAATAATAACAATGGGTAGGTAAACATCATAAATACACAATAAAGAGGAAAATTGATTTAATTTAATAAATAAATTCGATTTTTTACTCTTATCATTTTACATGAAGTGATAGCTCGCGACCATACAAACAAAATTGACATCGAGCTTAAACAAAAAAAACTAAAAAACTATAAAAAAATCAAAGATTATCTACCCCTTCCTCCGAAATCTCAGGGCCGTCCTCACCATCAGAGGAGCCCAATCCTTCTCTCTCCTCCTCAACAGAATGAGCTTGCGTATAGAGCAGTGTGACATGGATATCAAAAATGCAATAATAGTACTCGCTCAAACCCTTTTGCTTGGCCTCTGTCTTGAAGGTTTCCATCGCCATCTTATATGCCTTTTCAATACTAGACTCAAGCTTTTGAGCCATAACATCTGCATCGGCCTTTGCTTGATAGGACACCTCCTCGGTAGAGGCCTCAATTTGTTTTTACATTTCCCTAGCCCTCTCTTCAACTCACTCCAAAGCCTTCTCGAGCTCAACAACACATTGAGCATACACATTAAGCTCAGACATGGTCCTCTTCAACTTCTCCTCCTTATCAATCACCTCCTACTCCCACTTACTGATTTGGCCAATAGCATAGTGTACTTTGAATGTGTAGACGCATGACCCTATTTTTCTTAAACCAACTCAACTTTTAAAAAGCCCACGCTATAAACCTTGTCAAAATCATAGAACAACATCAATTAGATAATCTTATTCTTAATTAAATGGGCACACGGGTTACACAAGTGGATACATATACGAATTAAAATTGAACTTAGTAGCATATTTAAGAAACTAGTTTGATTATAATTAACTCAAGTTGGTCGATTTTTGATCAATTTTAAAAGTGGATTTTAGTTTGGAAGTTTTGAAACTATTCAAACTTACCGTTTAAAGTGAACTTTTTTTTTTCTCAAAATTTTATTTTTCTCTAACATATAATAGAATAAAATCAAATTTTATCTAATTTTTTTTTCTCATAAATCTTAGTATAAGAAATCATTATTCTAAATTTCTCGAATATATATATATTTCGCGTTCATCTCAAATCAATATATATATATATATATATATGCACCATCCATCTCTTGAAAGAATAATAATTTCGGCAACATGTACCAAGCTTTTTAGTCAACATACACGAAGGAACTTATTTGAGTGGATCACGTTTTTACGTATTTGATCAAAACTCTAATATGTTAAGATTGAGAATATTTTTAGCAACGCCGAATGTGTACTAACTCTACAATTTTAGCTATGATACGATTAAATATAAACTCTATTGATTTATAAAATTTTATGAATTATTTTATATACAATTAAATTTTTTTAAAAGATTAGTTTTTAATAAATTTTATTATTTCTAATTTTAAATTTTTTATAAAAAATTATTCATATTCAAAAAAATTATTTCTTCATTTTTTAAATATAATATGCACTAATTCACAAAATTTTATGAATGTCATTAAAAAGTTCTAAAAGTCTAATTTTTAATAAATTTTACGATTTTTTATATAAATTTATGATCATTTTACTAATAATTTTCAGATTTCATAAAATATATCTAACTTATTTTTGAAATATAAATTGTATTACTTTACAAAATATTATGAATCATTTTATATATTATTAAAAAAGTTTAAAAGTCTAGTTTCTGAAAAAATTACTTCTTGTAATTTTGAATTTTCTATAAAAAATATATTCAGTCCAACACATCACAACTCTATTTAAAATGATAAAAAAATAAAAATTAAGAATTATTTATCAAATAAACAATATTTAATTTTCAATTTTTTAAAATTAAAACTAAAAATTTCTAATCAAATAACTTTGATTTTTTCAAAAATATTTTGAAAATGAAAATTTTATTCAAAAACTCAAGAATTAGAATTAGAATTAGAAATTGAAATAGATATCAAACGCGATCTAAATGTTTAAATAATTTAAATAAATATAATAAAAAATTAAATGAGTTTCCCAACTCAATTAATTTAAAAATTAAATAAATTACAACTTATTTAAGATGAATCGAGTTTGAATGAATTGAACTAATCTAATTCATTTAATAGCTCTAGTTAGGAATATATATAATTTATAATTCTCGTTGTTACAATACAAAATTTGCTCAAAGTGAACAATTAATACACATAAAAAAACTTAACATGATGGTCAGTAAAAAATAAAATAATTTTAAAAATGATAAATAGGATAAAATTATAAAAATATCACATAAATATTTCATTTGTTTTTTCATATCGTCGAAATATTTTTCATCTTGTTTATCACCAAAATTTTAAAAATTATCCTTTATATTATTTTGTTAGTCTACATCTAACGGCATTACAAATCAAAATATAAATTATAATTTTAAATATATTATTTAATTATCTAAGTTATTTTAAATTTAACATTGGCGTATTATACCATTAAGTTAAAATTAATGAAATGTTATAATTGATAATTTTTAAGTTAATAGTATAAACGAGATAAAATAGTTCGATAGTGTGAAAAAAATAAATAAAATAGTTCGATAGTGTGAAAAAAATAAATAAAATAGTTCGATAGTGTGAAAAAAATAAATAAAATAATTCGATAATATATATTGTGTTTAGGTATGTTCTAATAAATACTATAAATAAAATTAAAATATATTAGTGACACGGATGTTTCTAATCAATTTAAAAAATTAAAAATCTTAATTCAGATCTTTAAATTTTTTAGAGACGATTGGGCAAACGTCAACTAACTTAAAAATAAAAATAAAAATATGTATGTTTGTCTTTGGCTATTTACGAATAAAGTGCCTATTCATAAAGAATGTGGTAATGCTTGGGCGAGGTTTCTTTTTTGAACAATATTTATGCAAGATCTTCAGTCAGGGATGGAGTTTAGTTCTGTTGAAGGAGATATATAGTGCTAAAACAGGAAATGCATGTCACAGACGAGCTGGTTGGCTAGAGATGGGCATGTCTGGAATGTTGTTGTTGATATATATGCTGGTTTGTCTCTGGTATACCTGGCTCTATTGAATTGAAAGTTGGTTATTTTGTTAATTTGTTTAGTAGTATTTCATGTATTGGTATGTTATGTCCTCATTAGTCTGTGTCTTGTTTTTTTTTTTTTTTTTGTATCTGTTTGTGAGTTTGTATGTGAGTTTTGCTTGTGTGTTTCTTTGAGTTCGTATGTTTGTGTTCTGTGTAGATCTATATATATACTTTGAAGTGTCTCCTTCCGCCTTTTTAGTTGGATATATAACTCCAATTAATTAGGCCTCGTAAACTTTTTCTTTGTATGCCTGCATGCAGCTACTAGCTAGCTTTACGCTAGATCGATACTTGTTAGGTTCGATTCTTGGGAGAGCATTATATATATGCTACTGCTAATGGAGTTGATTTGGTCTACTGGGTTTGTGTTTTGTCATTATTTTTAGTGTACCGTTGTTTAGTTTCTTTTATAAGGTGTATTGTTTTGTTTCCTAGCTTATTAATGAAGCTATATATATATATATCTTCTCTTATAAAAAAAAAAAAAACTAATTAAATATTCTTTTACACGCTTCTTTCTTCAATACACTCTCTAACTTTTTCACTGCATGTGTTAATGAAATTTCCAAAACGTATTTTTTATTTAAAATATTTTTTGATTTTTTTATTTTTAAAATAATACATGTTAATTAATAGAGAAATTGATAATATATATAAAAAAAGTGCTTTCAAAAGTAGGTAGAGACTTAGATACAATTAGATTAAATCATGATTTAATTTTTTTATATTATAATTGATATTATTTAGTTATTTAGATTTAAAAAATATAATAATTTATCTAATATTTTAAATTAAAAAGTTAAATAAAATTATTTTAATTTAAGAAATTAATTAATATAAATAACTAAACCAAAAAAATATCTGTACGACTTTTTTTTCTAAAAAGTTATCGAAGCATTATTCATTAACTTGTCTGTTACGTATCTGGACGATAAATGATTGGTGAACGATACAACCGTTTGATAAAGAAAATTCTCTTTGTACACACTATTTTTCTATACTCATGACATCCCCAGTAAAATGAATAAAGTAAATATAAAAAAATATTTTATTTTTAAATTTAAATTAAATTAAATTCTAAAAAAATTAATAACTATTTGAATAAAAAAAAATATTTCAAAAAATTAAAAAGGGTAGAAAATAAGAAATAAAAGCATTGAAATTAATTTAAAATGTTAATAAATATAATAGTAAAATAATTAAAATTTATTATTTTAAAGTAAAATAAAAGTATTTTAATTATTTTTTAACAAAAATTTAAATAAATATGTAAAAGAAATATGATATTGTGTAATAGCGCAAAAAAAAAAAACAAAAAAAACAAATATGATATCGAGTAAAATTAGACTTAAGATTATTATTATTATTATTTTTAATGAAAGGACTACAGTGGCATCCGTACCGTATGGCTGATCAGAATAAACAAAAGAATCCTGCGATAAAAATTCATGAACACAAAGAAAATGATAAAGGGTATCTCTGTCATTTAATCACTAAATGGCAAACTAGATAATTCTTAAGAACAAGAGGGGCACATATACAACAAAACCACATATAAAATTCAGAATCACGCCGCTAGTCATTCCCCTTCCAGTCTTCCTCCTCCCCTTCTCTAAATAATATCATCATCGTCTCTCTCTCTCTCAAAAAATTTCCAATCTCAAATCCTCCTTCTATTTCTCTCTATCTATATCTATATCTCTCTAGCCCATCAATCGCTTCCTTTCTGTCTCTCAAACCACTTTTCATATGCCTCTGCCAGTCTATCAACTTCCAGCGATGGCCTCTTAACGATCGTCATCTGGATCCGATTTCACCTTCTTACCTCAACCCACCGAACCTTCCTCTTCTTTCCCATCTCTATTCTTGTTTTCTATTTGCTTTTTTTTTATTCTTATTAAAGACAAGCTCGCATTTCTGATATTACGGTTTTATCCCTATCATATCATTTTTATTTGTATTTTGATTATTTCTTTCTTCTTTTACGAAACCGTCTTTTTAAAATTAAAACACTCACCTCTTTTCTCTTATCTTTTCACTGCTCAATGAAACTGATTTGACAGTTTTGTTTGATTCTTTCTTAAACGTTTTGACAATAGTACCCTCGTGTTACAAGTTTTTTCAATTTAGACTTTAGTGCTGACGCGGCAGTAATGAAAGGATTCGAGATGAGTTACCATCCTCGTAGGATTCTGCCACCTGGCAATGGGGTCACAAGGAAGCGGAAGGAGAGGGAAAGAGAGGGCTTATATTCCGTAAAGCCATCAATTCCTTCACAGACTTCAGCTCAAGCTGCCTATTCAAAACCCAATGAGCCGACCATGTCGAACCAGTTACTAGCTGGTTACATGGCGTATGAGTTCTTGACGAAGGGAACCCTATTAGGTCAGAAGTTCGATGCAGCTAGAGCTGAATCAATCCCTATCCACGGGTATTCAGCCGAGCCGAAGAGGAACAAGCCGGAAGTGGGTGAGCCGAGTGGGAAGAAGGAGCAACAGAGTTACGCTGAGGTGGCGAGCATACTGAAAACCAATGGGGCCCACGTTCCCGGAATTTTTAATCCCACGCAACTCGCTGGGTGGATTAAGAGGTGACATGCGAAAATTGTGTGTACGCAAAATGGAATACGTGGCACCATCGAATTGGTTTGTGTTCTTATTTGCGTCAACGTGGTGGAAGTTAAAAGATCGAGATCGCCTTGCTATTTCATGAGGAAGGAATTTTATTCGGTACTCGGTCAGAGACTCAGAGTAAGTTTATGACTAGTCCCTAGAATGAATGTTCCAATTTTTGATGAATTTGTTGTTCGTAACTTTTGGCTCGGAATGTGAAGATCCGTGAAGTTGAACAAACTCTTTTGAATGTTTTCTTTATTAGTTATTGTATAGTTTTATCTATTTATTTCTCTTTTTAACTTTTATCTGCTTCAAGATTATATATATATATATATATATATTCTCTGTTGCATTGATTTTCTGATATATATGAATGAGTTGTGTGACAAGCCAATTTGCATGCCATGCAAAAATTGTGTTTCTGAAAATTGCGATACATCACGCACATTGGATTGTTATTGTGTGTTGTTATGATAATTACTATGTCTTATACTGTTATATACAAGTGTGTGTCCTTCAAATCACTTCACTTTTGGGCTCGCAAGTGTATAATGTAATATCATATATATGTGTCCACAACGACCACAAGTATTATATATATAATGCTCAAATCCTCCAAGGACGTCTGTGGTTGTTAGTTGCCTAGTTGAACTTGGAACGTACGTACGTACGAGAACCTTCTTTCATGCTATCTTTATTTATCATCTCACAATGTGTATGAGGCATCTGCCAACTGCCCATCATAAATAATTGTAAACCAGTCACTAATAGAAACAAAATCAAATAATAGATACGTATTATATAAAAATTATTTATTTTTTAAAAATTGTCATTCTTTTTGAGAACCGATTACTATTAATTTTCAGGGGGAAAAATATTAACTAACCATCTTTTCTTTAATATATTTAATATATTCCAATTTCATACCTAACCATTAAGTTTGCACCATTTAGTTCATAATGTTATTAAATTTTATAAATTAATCTAAAATTTTAATTTCTAACAAATTAATCAACGGAAATGAAGGATAACATAGTACATTGATTATGAAAAAAAGTAGGTAAAATTCCATTAAATTCTTAGGTATTATAATTTCACTAATTATGAAAAAATATACAAAAGTGTAAAAATTCAAAAAAATGTCATAAATGGAACATTTGAATACACATATGTGTATTTGTTTTAGTTACTATATGTTCCTTAAATCAATTGTAACTCAAAAAATATGAATTTGGATAAGTTTGAACACATATTAATTGATTTAATAACATATAATAACTCAAAAAAATATGTATATGTGTATACTTTTGTAATTGTTTATGCTATCATTCATCATAATTATTGGTATTGTACTTGACTAAGAGGTGAATTGATTTTTTAATTCATCTGATCATCGACCTATTTCAAAATACTTAATTTGATCTCTAATTTATGAATAAATATATAATTTGGTCATCAATATTTTAATCATGTGATAAGTATAATATTTTTAAATCAATTGATGCAAATTATACTTTTGTACTAAATTTGTTAAAAATTAAAAATATTAATGACTAATTTTAATATCTTATATAATTTAGGGATCTTCTTGTTATTATTTCTACAGTTTAGTTATATTGTTATAAAAAAATAATCATCTAAGAATAAAGTTAATTATTTTTTTATTTTTTCAATTACATTAGGCAAAGAATATTTTGACTTAGATAAATGCAGTTAAAAAAAATGGGAAAAAAATTAAATAAAAAGGATCATTTATACTAATTGTAAGATAATTTTTTAATAATAATAAAATTAATTTAATAAATAATATGAGTTTTAAGTAATGAAAATCATTGAAGACTAACTTGTATTCAAACAAGAATAAAATATAAACTTCTATTAAAAAAAGAAAAAAAGAATAAACTATAAACTTATGTTTTTCATGTGGTTGAAAATATTGATTATAAAAATAATTTTTGTTTTGGTTTGTTATCTAAGTGGTATTTTTTTAATCAAAAGGTATTTATATAGATATATATTCTTAAAATAGTATAATAGTAGTCATCCTATTTCTTTTAAGGCACAAATAGTTAAACTTCAACTTTTAAATTAGAGATTTCATGTATACTTGGCACATGTGATATAAGTGAAAAATAATTGTGTCCTTTAAAAAATTTGGTACTTCAGAATTTCTCATATTTAACAAAAGATATGCAATTGGAGCCATATTTTCATAACATTATACTAGTAATCATTATATTTAATTTTAGGTAAATCAATGGTCTAAAATTAAGATTTAATTGTAAATTTTAACATATGTCACACAAATGCAAAACAAATTAAGGGTAAACTCGTATTTAAAATAATTAAAAAATAAAAAAGTTCATTAAAATATTATTAACAAAAAAAAAATTTAGTTTAACTAAAACAAACAAAATCATGAAAAATTAAGAGATATTGTTGATGAAAAAAATCCTAAAGGAATCAAGTCATGTTTTTATACTAACTAAACGATCTAAGTAGAATAAAAGACTCAGGTTTCAAAACCAGATACAAAAAACATGCATAAAAAGGGTAAACAACCTAAACCAATAGAAATATTAACTAAATATAGTATCTTATCACAACAACGAATGTAAGTCAGGAGTTCTAAAGACAGACAAATAATTTATATGACATAAAAATATACATAATAAACCATAACAAGCAACAATTATAGAGAGAAAAACAGACAACATTCAAGTACTTAAACTTGAAAAACATACCTTAGTTTTCTTAAAAAGACATCTACAGAAAAGACAATAAAAGTCATACAAAAGATGAACACTAAAGAGCATAAGACAAACTAAAAATAACGCATATTAGGTAATAGGAGAATAATCTTATAAATCATAGGAGATACAATCTATATGATATGACATATGAATAACATGATTGTAAAAAAAAATCTTAATATTTTGACACTATATGATAAAATCATATGACATGATACTCATGCAAAAAATTACATAAAAAATGATACGATGAAGATATAGGTGTTTTAGTGGTGGAAACAACTTTAAAGAATAGTTTACTTTTAATTATTTGTCCATGTGTTTGTTACATTATCAAATTTCTAATCAAAGTTTAATTTTGATTCTCTTTTATATTTAAAATTAAATGTAAGAGTTAGTATATTATTATAAAAATATGGATTCAAATATGTAAATAGAAATATTACTAAAATATAAAACTCTTTGAATGACATAATTATTTTTCACATATCACATGTGATGAAATTTCAATTTAAAAAATGAAATCGAATCATTTATATATACGAAGGACTTATTTTATATTAATTTGAGAATATGAATTGATATAAATATCTTTTAATTAAAAGTGTAAGATACCAAATCATATTTTTCGTCGATATTTTGCATTACTCAATAGTTCAAGAAAGTCAATTAATTGGATTTTTTTTAAAATATTTTCCCATAGTTTTTTTTTTCTTTCTTTTAATCTAAACTATCACATATTTATAACTGTGTCACGAGCTCTAAATATTTAATTACTCAAATAAATTATATGTAATTCAATTATAGCTACTTTTAACATCACCCTTTTTTAATAATCAAATTCTACTGCTTGTGTACCTAGTTTTATCCTTCATTTAAGTAAAGTGATTGATGCAAATAACGATATAATTATTTTAAATTAGATTTATTTTACTTATAACTGTTTAACATTTACCATTTAAATTATTAAATATATTATTTAGTATTTATCTCAACTATCATTTTAGTAATAGGCTAGTAGCAGGTATTGTCGCAAAAACAATAATAGAATTATGAATTGATTATCTTATTTACATTTTCCTCCTATTATTTTGTTGTTTTCTCCCATTATTATTTATCAAATCTATAATGTCTAATTTTTCTAATTATTTCTACAATTTCATCTGTTCCCTAGCTTAATTCTCTAAACTCGTGCGTAACATTTATGAACTTATAGTTATAATCCCTAATTGAATACCAATTAAATTAAATTTGAATCAAATTCAAATAACTCAATAAAATTAGAATTGGTCGAGTACCAATCAAGTTAGGTTAATTATTAATTTAAATGAAATAAAAATAAATAAAATTTAAGTTAAAAAATCAAATAAGTTAACCTAAAACAACTTTCCTTTCTTTTCAATCTTTCTCATCCAACTCCTAAAGAATCAAGAATTATTATGATTATTTCAATTAAATCTAATTATCAAAGGTACATTAATATCTTATGTTAATTGTTGATGTTTATTCTATAAATGTACATTATGTTTGTTATATAGATCAACACCCTAATATTATTCTTCTCAACTCACTCAAAATCTTACAAGATAAAAAATCAAATTAAATAATACTTTTATTATTATAGATTTCTTTTTATTTGTTTTTTTTATTATAAGCTTTTAATCTACACATAGATTTTGTTTTAAATAGGGATATACTCAAAGAGATTATTTTGATATTATGATATATAATTATAGTTTATTTTAAGAAGATGTACATGATGTAAGTAGCTCTATACAAACTTGATAGTATATAATGCTTTTTAATTACACTTTAATGATATTAAATAGATTTCTTGATATATATAAAAAGAGAAAAAAAATCCAAGATCATTTACTTATTGTAAAAATGATATTTAGGTCTTGTATTTATTTTTCATATTAATTTAGCCTTATTATTATGAAAAAATGATCGCACAAAGATAAAGATAATTTTTTTCCAGTTATATTAGATAAAACCATTAACTAAAAAAAATATACAATTAACAATTTAAGGTCAATTTGGGCTAGTTTAGGCCAGTTCTTTCTTGTTTGGTTTGTATTCAAGCTTAGCTTTGCTCGATCAAATTTAATTTAATTTGAGTTTAGGTTGGATCAATTCAAGCTAGCTAATTCGGGCTAACACAAATTGGCCCATCCTGTACTATTTGTCAACCCTACATCTCAGTTTTCAATGTTCGATATTGACACAAGTAAAATTGTTATTGTCGCAATAAATTTTTTTTAATAACAAATTTATTCTAACCATGTTTGATTAGAATTTGATTTTAATTCTTGAGTTTTTGAAATGAACTTTCAATTTCAAATTTTTTTTGAAAAGAATAAAAGTTGCATGACAACTAATTTTTAGTTTTAATTTTGAAAAGTTGAAATTTAAAATTGAATATTGCTTATTTTACAACTAATTTGTACTTTTAAATTTTTTTTAACTTTCTAAGCTCTAAAATCTAATTTCATACTAATTGTTGATAATTTTTCAATCATTTTAAGTAAGATTGAGTATAATTAGTTGTCTTAATAATTTTTAGTGTTCATAAATAAAAATGTATTCAAAAATTAAGTTTTTTGAATTTTAAAATTTGGCTAAATGCAAGCTAAACTTTAAAATTTAGAAATATAAAATTTATCAAACATACATATCAGTTTCCTTAATCAGAGTTGGCCAATTAAATTTAAATTGTAATACCTTAAGGGTCATTTTCTTACCACCAAAATAACCCTTACAGTGAATTTCATGACAAAAGGTCAGAATGCTCTTATGTTCCTCCTCAAGCACACACCTCTAGATGACTCGATCTTGACCAATTCTGAATATATAAGGGTCATCCCAGAAGTATTGTTTGCAAGAATGTAAAAACATTTTCTTTTCCTAAAAAGAAATGTTAGGTCTCAAAAGACTAATAGCAAGATAATTAATTGTGTTGGCATACCATGGGTTTGGACCGGGAAATAATTGTTCATTTGGTAAGTTTTTAACAATATGATTTTTTACTCTCACCTTTAGGAGAAATGAACTTAGAAATTAACATAGACAGATGATTAGCTACTACATTTTCATTACCTTTCTTATCTTTGATCTATATGTCAAATTCTTGCAAGAATAAAACCCGTTTGATTAGTCTTGTCTTAGTATTCCATTTACTTAATAGATATCTCAAAGTAACATGATTAGAATGTATAATTACTTTAGAACCTACTAAATAAGACCTAAATTTATCAAAAATAAAATAAAATAGCCGAGAACTCTTTTTCAATGGTGTAGTAATTAATTTGTACATCATTGAGTGTTTTGCTAGCATAATATATGACATATAAATTCTTATCCATTCACTCACCCAACGCAACTCCTATAACATAAACATAAGCATTGCACATTATTTCAAATGAGAGAGACCAATTAGGTGCCATAATAATTTGGATGGATGTTAATTTATCCTTCAAAGTATTAAAGGCAAAAAAGCAATCATTATTAAAATCAAAATAGATATATTTTGACAGCAAGTTACATAAATGATAACTTATTTCAAAAAATCTTTAATAAATTGCCAATAGAAACCTATATGTCCTAAGAAGCTACTAATATCTTTAATAGATATAGGGGATTGTAGTTTAGCAATTAATTCAATTTCAATTCATTTCTTAGAAATAACATGTCTTAGCACAATATCTTGTTAAACTATAAAATGATTTTTATTTCAACTAAGTGTCAGGTTACATTCAATGTAACGTTCTAAAATTAAAGTCATTTTATGTAAGTAATCATCAAATGAGGTTCCAAAAATTGAAAATTCATCCATAAATACCTCAATAAATTTTTCCACCATGTTTGAGAAGATTGACATCATACATCTCTAAAAAGTGGCGAGGGCATTACATAACCTAAATGACATCATTCTAAAAGCAAATGTTCTAAATAGACATATGAATGTGGTCTTGTTATGATCCTTTAATGCAATAGGTACCTGATAATAACCTAAAAGTCCATCCAAAAAATAGTAAAATTCATGTTCAACTAATCTTTCTTACATATGATTAATGAATGAAAGAGGAAAGTGATCCTTCTTAGCATACAAATTCAATTTTCTAAAATCTATACACATTATCCATCATATGATTGTCCTAGTGGATCCCAGCTCATTTTATCATTCCTAACCACTATTATTCTTGATTTCTTAGGTACCACATGAACCGAACTAACCCACATACTATCATTAATTGGATAAATAACTCCTGCTTCTAAGAGTTTTAGAATTCCCTTTTTAATCACCTCATACATGACTAGGTTAAGTCCTTTTTGGGCCTTTCTTATAAATCCAACATCATCCTATAGATTGATCTTATGCATACCCATAGTTGGACTAATGCCTCTAATATCCCTGATACTCTAACCTATTGCCTTATTGAATTTCTTAAGCACGTTGATAGTCAAAATTTGTAAATTTATAAAGTAGCATTCACTTAGCAACAAGGTCAAGACCCTATCAACATTTGTCCTTATTTTTGCCTTAATATTGTTTAGCTAATTTATCACACATGCTAAAAAATAAATAGAGAATATATATTGTTTTCAAGCTCGTCTATTAATCCTAACTCTCCTAAGAAATGCAATAAATACAAAAAAAATGCTACCTAGAGTGTACTAATTGTTTAAGAGAGTCCCACAAAGAAGGTTACAACTAGTGAGGGTCCAAACCCTTCTGATGTCTATTGAACTCCTATTTATACAAGATAAGGACTATAAGTGGCTACACTACACTAAAAATGTACAAAGATTAGGGTTCCTATGAAGCCTTTGTTATAGTTTGAAGCACAACGGGCTCACAAAGCTAGGGCAAACACATTTTACAAATGGGCTAGTGAGAGTCTGGCATATGGGTTAACATGGTCTTGGGCTAAGGCCAATGAAGTGGCATATAAGATGACATGATCTTGGTCTCTAGCTAATGATGTTGGGTATATGGATTTACATAGTCTTGGGCTTGGGTTGACAAGATCTTAGGCTCGGGCTAATAAATTTAGGTGTATAGGTTGACACAGCCTTGGGCTCAGGTTGATGAAGTTTAGGACATGGTTCTAACTAGTAGGTCATCCACCGAGTAAGGTATCCCCAATTCTAGCATCAAATACTAATAATAAAATATGATCTAATAAAGTAAAAGAAAATAAAGATAAATACATGTTAGCACTCTTTCACACCTAGTGAGTTACCTCCCATAAAGTACTTGGTTTAATGTCTTCAGCCTACTTAGCCAAAAAGTCATCTCCACTATCATTTGGGTAGATTTTGAAGTGAATTATCTCCCTATCAAACTCAAGATTTATCTCTTCTCTATAGATATTTATCTTGGTTTGAGATGTTTTCATAAATGGTCTCCCCAATAATAATGGTGTTGGAATCATCACTCATTTCCACTACATAGAAGTCCATCAGGAAGATTATCTCCTCCACTTGCACTAAGAAATCCTCAATAACACCCTTTGGATAGAAATTAGTTATGTCAACAAGTTGTACAATAATAATAATTTATTTTAAAGGACCTAGATTTAGTGAAGCATAAAATGTTATGAGGCATGAAATTAATAGATGCTTCTAACTCTAGCATAGATTTTTCAAGCCTCGAGTTACCTATCCTTATCGTGATGGTGAAACTATCTAGGTCCTTGCATTTGGGGGACCTTTATTTATAGCATGGCATACATATTTTCCTCCACACTTGTCACTTTATTGCCTTTGAATTTTTTGTTTGGCGGTGCATATTTCCTTAAGAAACTTGACATATTTAGGCACTTTCTTGATAACGTCTAACATTGATATGTTATTATGCACTTTTTAAAAAGTGTCCAAAATTTTCCTCTTGTGTTCTTCTTTCTTTGTATTTCTAAATTTTCTAGAAAAAATATTATAGGTTTATAAGTAGAAAGGTGAGATTTGGATACTATATTGGGTTCCATCTTAAGCACTTGTAGGGTGCTCTTGTCTTCCTTAACCTCTTCCTTTTATTTTGTCCCCTCTTTTGATTTGAAATTTTTTGGTACTTGTTTGGGCTCCTCTACATGCTTTCCACTTTTTAAGGTGATCACATTGGTAGTCTTGTTCAATTTTATTACAATTTGTGAAGAGAGCTTGCTAGATGCCTCTGCTTCCAACCTTCCTATAGTTGTGGCTAGTTAACTTACTTGTGTTCTATGTTTTTGATGACAAAATGGGTTTTCTTTTATAATTTAACACTATTAGTAGCCATGGAAGTTACCAAGTCCTTTATAGGCTTACCTTTAGATTATTGAGGTAATTAGGACCTAGATTGGTATTGTTGTTGTGGCCTAGGGTTAGTGAATCAAGGTGGATTATAGGGAGTAATAGTTTGCTTATTACCTGCATAGGTAAAATTTGGATGATC
Organism: Hippophae gyantsensis; assembly: GCA_030763125.1. Classification (NCBI taxonomy): domain Eukaryota; kingdom Viridiplantae; phylum Streptophyta; class Magnoliopsida; order Rosales; family Elaeagnaceae; genus Hippophae; species Hippophae gyantsensis. The sequence continues at coordinate 42,367,512 of CM061039.1, forward strand.
CCTCCATCCAAGTTATATGTATTACATATAAGGGAACCACTACACCAAAATAGAGCTTTTAAGTCGGTTATGTGAACCAACTTAGAAAGATGAGATGAATATTAATTAATTACTTAAGAATTGAATTTATTACAAATAAGATAATGTCGCCTCTTTTGTCACGGATTTTGTGATATTCTCACTTTATTTCAAGGAGAGGAAGCTTGATTTGCTTAGATTCACCAGCAATGTCTCATTCATAGTAACTAGGGAACTAGGCAAGAAAGATGAGATGAAGTTTGGGTAGAAAACAGGTCCATACAACAATTCATTCCCCTAAATACATGAGTATATAAACATCCATCAAATAAGCCCGAATTTCAAAGACACAAGAATAGAGAAATTAAAGCATTATAAAAATTATCATGGTATTGTCCTATATTCTTCAAGATCATCAGATTCTTCTCCTGATTCTTCTTGTGATGTTATAATTTGAAGCATGTGCTATGCCCATTCTTCTCATAAATCATCAAAGTTTTGCATATCATAGCCCGACTTGTTCCAACCAAAGAACTGCATATATTTAAATTCAAAATAAAAATGTAATATAATGAATTCACAAAAAATCACTTGGAATGTTGATATTTGAGATGATTTCGCTCTCATAAATTTCATGACAAAGTAACCATACATGACTTCATCATTTTTTTATGGAACCTATAAAACAAAGTATACATGGTTTTCCATATTCAGACATTTTTATTATTCAATAGTAAAATTAATTAAATTATTAATAATCGCTTGTACATACCATAACTTTGTCCCATATAAGCTTATGAGATTTTTAAGAGGAATGCCCTTACCCTTGTTCCACAGCTTCCATACCGTATCAAATTTTAAAATAGTTAGTTCGTTATTAAATATTACAAAGAACAATAGAAGAAAAATAGCTAGCTATAATTCTTACATTTCAACAATTGCTTTTGTATATTTACTCAACTATATGGAATTTGAGTCACAGTACCAAACATAATTGCCATATAGATAAAGGATTATCAACATCCAATGATCTTGGCTTTGTTCAAACTTTAGTGGCTAAGTAATTATCAACTTCTGATTTCTGTTAAGTGTTAATGCCCTATCACATAATTGTTTAGCTCTGATGCTAACATCCTTCTCTTGATATTGATTAAAAATGATGAATCATAAACATTACTAAATATGATAAATGATTAGCTTGAAGTCAAAAATAACATACCCTATATAAAAGAAATATATAAAAATAATTAGATAATATAAATATAATTATATGTTCTACATAAATGAAAGTTATTTACTGATTGAGGACTCACCTTGTCCACACTTGAATTATACTTAAATCGATTATTTGAAATTCAAATAGCTGTAATATACACTTGATCGATATATATGTTTTCCTAATGTCTACGCCAATTTTTTTTCTAGGAAATAGTACAGTCCATCCATCATTTATGTTATTCTTGCTCGCAACAATAGTCATCAAAGAGCTAAGATTTTTGCTAAAGTTTGTAACATATTCATAACTATACTTTTTTCCATGGCTTCTTCTTGAATGACTTAGTGCATGATGATTGCCCATTAGATATAGATTTACCACGGGATACTTGCTGTGTATCTCTTAAATGTGTCGCACTTACTAATTTTGGTATAATAGACTAAAGAAGAGGTATTATATACGTTAGTAATAATAAAAGAATTATAATATAATAGAAGTAGTAAAAAAAGTATTATCTTAAGTAAAAAATAGTACCATGTAAAATTTATCACAACTTGACTCGACGGCCAAGCCACATATTGTCCAACTGCTTCTTGGACTGTGGTAGCATTATAAGGCACAGGTAGTGGACAACCATGGAGCAATGATTGATCAATTACTATTTGCCAATAATTTGGCAAATATTGATTATGAATCAGTTGATCATCGCTCAATTTTTGTATCATTCCAATAGCAACATAGTCCGTAGATATGGATGTTTCAACAAATATTTTCATATTATGTAAAAATTTAAGCGTTATATATAATAAATAAATATATGATAAAAAATAAAAATAATAGACTATTTACATAAGCTTTAAATCTTACCACAACTGATTCTTTAAATGGAGGAGGACTCCCATGTGGGGTAGCTATTGGAAGGACATTCTCATCAAAACATTCATAATATGATGGATGGTAAGATTACACAAATTCATTGGAGATATTGAACCACTACCTGATTGCATTTGCATTCTTGGCATAAAGGGGGGACCAATAGGATGACTATATCCCATTAAGGATATAAGTTGGGCACCATGAGATTGCATGGGAGGCATGCCTAGCATGGATGATGGCATAACTAGTATGGATGGTGGCATGCCTAACATGGATGGTTACATGCCTGGCCAATAGGGCATACATTGATTATATTATGGTGCCATGCCTGATATGTGTTGTGATTGATATTCCTTTAAAGTGGAAATCTCACTTAACATTGAGGTCTTAAAAGAGCTTAATTCTTCAATTTTATAGCACTTTTCCTTATTGAGCATCTGAGGCTTTTGTTTTGGAATATTTAAAAACTCCATATAATCATCATATTGGCTTCCTTCCCTAACACGACTGGGATGCTCACATCCAAATGCATGATATATCATATCTCTCCCTGGTTGTTCGATTATTTCACCCTTGGCTATTTGTTCTTGAACCTCTACAAATAATAAAGCAAAAAAACATATCATATATTATTACATCAATATGCAAAAATCATAAGGACTTTGCATCGAGTTAAATTATTAACCAACTTATTGAGTTGTTCTTCTTCTTGTTCAGTCATCGATCTTGACTTCTTCATTTTAGGGGTCTTTGTTTCTATATACAATTCAGATCAGGTAACTAGTTTACCCATTTTAGCTTTCTACATAAATTAAATAAATTTATCAACCATGACATCAACTTAAATGCATTCTGTAATGTTATTCAAGATATATCAATTAGGTATCATTAATAGTTAAATAAAAAATAATTTTATTTTAAATGAAAAGATTGAACCTGTCATCACTTACTCTATGTACGATTGTGCCTTATTATTATTTACCAAAATGATTCGGTGTGCTTTTTCCCATCGAGTGTGATCAATAAAAAATTTCTTACTTCCACCAAGCATAGGGTTACCTACTTGGATCATTTGACATTTTAAGAATAATTTGTGCGTAGGATTCCCAATTTCAATGCAAGCACTAAAGTATTTAGAACAAAACTCAATGGCCTTTTCAGTAATGTAACATTCCATCATGCATCCTTTAGGACAATTTCTATTATTTACATATCCTTTAAAGACTTGTATGTATCTCTCAAAAGGATACATCCATCTTAAGTAAGTAGGACCACACAATTGAACCTGTCCAACTAAATGAATACACAAGTGAATCATTATATCAAAAAAAGGAGGAAAATATTTTTCAAGTAGACACAAATTCTCCACAACATCTTTCTGTAAAGAGTTTAACTTGCTAATTGATATAGATTTCTTGCATATTGTATTGAAGAATGAACAAAGACAAATTATTGATAATCGAACATGTTTTGGAAGAATTGACTTAATATCAACTGGTAATAATTGTTGCATTAAGATATGACAATCATGTGATTTCAATCCATAAAGTTTCTTATCGGTGATAGACACAAAATTCCTTAAGTTGGATGAGTAACCATCAGGAATTTTTACACTCGTCAAACATTTACAAAACACATCCTTCTCTTTTATTGACATTGTATATGATATTGGTGACAAGTATATTTGATTCATATCATTTTCGACCCTTGGTGCCAATTTAGGACATATGCCTATTTTCTTTAAATCCAATCTTGCTTTAATTACATCCTTCATTTTTCCAGGTGTATTAAGTAATGTACCAATCAAGCTCTCACATACATTTTTCTTAATGTGCATGACATCTAAGATGTGACGAATATGTAGGTCTTTCCAATAAGGTAATTCCCAAATTATTGATTTTTTATCGCAACAACCATGATCTACTCATTCAACAACATTTTCCTTTTCACCCCTTTTATTAGTTGACCTCTTTCATTTCCCTCCATCAGTGAGTATTCTTTTTTTCATCTTTCCATATCGTTTGAATGTTATACTATTTAATTGCCTTAATATCTCAACACCTTGCAAAGGTCTCGGTGCAAGATCATGATCTTTTTCACCATCGAACAATTTCTTTTGGTATCTAAACTTATGTCTAAATGGTAAAAATATTCTATGTCTTGTAGAAGACATCGTTCGTCCGTGAACAAGATAAGTTGTAGAAGTGCTATCACTACAAATAGATCATCCCATATAACCTTTTGTTGCATGTCCTGATAAGTTCCCATAGGCTAGAAAATCATTAATTGTCCATAGAAGGACCCCCTTCAAGTTAAAATATTCTTTTTTATATGCATCGTAAAAATTTACACCATCATTTCACAACCTCTTTAAATCATCTATCAGAGGTTGAAAATATACATCAATATCAACTCCGAGTTGTTTCAGTCCAAAGATCAATAATTTTAACATCATAAATTTTCTTTTCATACATAACCAAAGAGGATGGTGGTATGTTACCATAATTTCTGGCAATAGCTATATCTACTACTAAGGGAATTATGTGGATTAATTCCATCAAGAGTAATGGTAAGACGAAGATTGCATGAATCTGATGCAAATTGAGGGGATAAATTATCTACTACTTTCCAATTTGGAGAATCACAAAGATGAAGTAGCATCCCATCATCAGATGGATTATCTAAATGCCAAGTCAACATCTTTGATGTCTCTTTACTTTTGAAAAACCTTTGAAAGCGAGGAATCGAAGGAAAGTACCAAAGAACCTTTGCAGGCATGCCTTTCTTAGGTGTTGTAATTTGTAGTATATTTTCATCTTTATTCTTTACACATCAGACATCATCTAATGTATTATATTCTTTTCTATAAAGAATGCAGTCATTTGGAAAAGCATGAATCTTATGATATTTCATGCCAAATCGACTAAGAGATTTCTTCACTTCATACATTGAAGATGGAAATGCAATACCCTCAGGAAACATATCTATTAGTACATTTAGTAATTCTGTGAATCTCTTGTCAGGAAAACGTTTTTTTGCCTTCACATTGTACAAATGAATCAATCATGATATTTTAGTGTATTTTTTGCACTCTGGAAACAATGGTTTTTCGGCATCTTCTAGAAGTTTTTAAAGGTTTCGGCATTATCCTCATGTAGTTCATCTTCAACAATATGGAGCATATTTTCTATCTGTATATTATGATAAGATGTATATAATCCATTCATATTCTTATTTATCTATTCCCTATGAGTATTATCAATATTTTTTTCATGATAATACCAATATTTATAACTCAAAAGAATACCATTACGGATAAGGTGCCTTGTCAACATCATGAAATTTCTCATTATTATATTTAATACATAGGCATCAAATTATACTACTTTCATTATTACTATTTCTATGAACAAATTCCAAGAAATTTTCAACTTCAAAAATGTAGTTCTACTTAATTCTACACTTTGACATTCAAGATTTGTTCATTTTTTATTAATGACATTAAGCATATTAAATATGTATCCAACCAATATATTTAAGATATTATTATATATTAATTCCCTAATTATTAGAAAATATATATCTATCAAAATAATATATAAAAATAAATACATTAAAACCAAACAATTAATAATAAACTCATAATAAAATTAACAAATATATAATATTAACAATTTATATATATATATATATATATATATAAATTCATGTAATTAATAATAATAAATATTTTATACATATATATAATAACAAATATTAATAAACCCATTATAAATATATATATATATATATATATATATATATATATATTTCATGTACATAAATAATTTTTAAAAATTTTAAGTTTAAAATAAATTAATATATATCAAAAACCAAAATACATAAAATTATTAAAATAAATAAATGAATAAAAATACCTTCTTCTCTTCTAAGCTTGAATAAAAATACACAACCTACATAACACAAAATTTTATACATATAAATAATAACACATAATATACAAAAAATAAAAAAATATGAATAATAAGTGTAAAATAATTCATAAAAATACTTACAAGGGTAAATGAAGTGACAAAATGAAGAAAAAAAAGTGTTTTGTAAGTGAGAAAATGGGTATAAAAAATTTAAGTATTATGCTAAAAAAATAGGGGATCCAAAAGAGAAATTAGAGAGGAAGAAAACCCACTAAACAGTGTCGAAATTGGTGGTCGGAGGTGGCCAAAAAATGAGAAAGAGTAGGAAGAGGTGGTCGGTTTTTGGGTAGTAGTTGGGACATAATGCACAATCTATCTAAAAATGGGGGAGAAAAGAAAGGAAAGGAAAAAAACATGGATAGTGTCGATTGACATGTAGGATTGAAGATACACGTAGGACATAACATCGGTTCTACATATCAATTGATGCTATCCACGTGTAGCTTTGTAGCTTTGGTTGACACGTAGGATCGATGCTACACGTAGGACATAGCGTCGATCCTATGTGTCAATCGATGCTATCCACGTGTAGCATTGGTTAACATGTAGAACCGATGCTACATCCTATGTGTAGAGTCGGTTGACACGTAGGGCTGACGTTATTTTTCTAATTTTTAAAGTAGGTTATCCCTAAAAAACGACTTTAACTTAAATACTCCTTTTTGTAGTAGTGTACCTAGGCTTTTGTTTTAGAAAACCATTAATAATATTGGCATGTTTTTTTTGAAGGATGGGACATATATCAATAGGGTGTTCCACTATAGAGCATATGCCTCACAATTTCACCTATTTTACAACAATGTTTTTACCAAAGCAATTAGATTACTTATTTGTTGTTCCAGTTGAGAGTTACTGCTTACCTTATTTACCTTTCCTCGCGGATTAGTTCAGGTACCAAATTCTTGGGGATTTTCAATAATGGTTGCAATAGAATCCATGCTCCTATGAGTGTTTTATGTACTAGGGTTCCACCATTTGTAGCCTCAATCGTATTTCTTTCCATAGGGAAAAGTCCCTTATAAAATATTTGAGAAAAAGTTGCTCTATGATTTGGTAGTGGGGGCAACTGGTAGGCAACCTTATAATTCTTTCTCATTACTCATATAGGGTTTCCCTGTTGAGTTGTTGATGGCCACAAATTTCTTTTTTAATGAGTGTGGCCTTAGAAGCTGGAAAATACCTACCTAAAAATAACTTCTTTTTTTTATTTCAACTCACATCGTGATAGTATATGAAGAGAGGTAGTAAAGCCACTCTTTTGCAATGTTAGCTAATAAGAATGAGATGGCTCTAAGCTTGATTTGCTTATTTATGATCCCAACTAGTTTTATGTTGGAGTAGACTACATGGAATTCCTTTAATTGCTTGCTTGAGTCTTCTCTATCCAAACCCCTAAAAGTGGGTAGAAAATGTATTAGTCCAAATTTAAGTTCAAAAGTTATCTCTAGGTTCAAATATAGGATGCATAGGAGTTACTACTTCAAGTTAGGTGCAACTAGCTCTTTGAGTGTGATCGACCACTGCCATGTCTTCCTTCTTGGATTTTGAATAATTTGAAATGTTAGATTATGTTGTGTTTTCTTGTAGTGGGTCTATTTTCTAGTCCATTTGATCTCAAGTTGTAAGGGTGTTCTTGTTGCATTCAAATGTTTCATGAGAATCAAGAACTAAAAAGTTTAGTAAAATAAAGAAGAAAAATTAAAAAGTAAAAGTAAAAGAAAGCTAGGAATTATTAGAAAAATATGTGAATTCAATCCCCGATAATGGTGCCAAAACTTTAACACACTCTAAATAGCACATCAAAAGTTAAACCTTACTTTTATTTAAAATATGTTGGTAGTAATATAGCTCAAGTGAGGGATCAAAACCATAGATGATTGATAACATTTTTCTTCTAATTACTAGTTTGTTAGAGGGTTAATTTAAGTTAACAATGAGGGTTTTAGATTGACTGTGAAAAAATATAAAAATAACATAAAATAAAGAAAATAGAAAATACATGATTTTTGAGATAAAATAATGAAAGATATGCAATCATAGGGCTGTCATCACCACTAGCTTACAATTTAATTAAACTTTTCATAAATTAAAATTAATTTCTTAAATCCTTTCTTGAATTTTAACATTAGCTTTATAAATCTAGGTATGATTAAGATTTTCTACATTTTCATACTATGTAATTAATTAAAAGTTTGATTATTAACTGACTAAATCCTAAGCAATCTAGAGGTAAACTTGCTAAATTTAATTCATTCATTGCATTAAGATCTAAAAGTATAATAACTAAGTTAGGAAAGATTAAATCCATTAATAAATTTTAACCTAAGCATTCAATATTACGTGTAACATGAACAACAAGGTGCTAATTCGAATAAGAATATTAGCAATTACAGAAAAATATCTTAAACTAATAATAAACATATCAATGCAATGAATTAATTGATCACTCTAATTTAAACATGCATAGTTTTGAAATTTTAATATAAATTGAATACATTAAGAATCTAAGAATTAAAACTAAAATAATTTATGACATTAAATTAGTTAAATCATAGTCTAAAGCTTGAAAATTACCCACAATCATAATAAATTATTTCCCTAGTCATGAGATTCACAAATTCGATAAACAAACTAAACATTTCATTATAAGTAGAGAAAGAATAGAGAAAATAAACTGATTGAGATAAATTATTAGAGTCAAAGGAATCAAAAATATCAATCTTCAACTTGTTATTTATTCTTCCTAGAAGAATCTTCCAAAGTGGCATAAAGATATATATTTTTCTTAAATTTTCTCTCTTAATTTTTGTGTATTTTGACTACTTTTTTGTGTTTAATGGGGGTGTCATTTAGGCATTTATATGATAAAAATTAAGTTTTTGGGCTCAAATTAAATGTAGATCATTGGATGGGAGAAAATAAACATAGATTTGCTATACCATATGTTATGAAGAGAGAAAAAGATGGTCAAACTATCAAAAGGCATTCAGAATACATTTAGAGGTGAAACACATAGGCACATGAGCTAGTGACGAACATGCATTTGATGTGGTGCAACATGGGTTTGACGGTGAGCTATACACGTGTCGAGTGAGAATGAAGAAGAGCTCGAACATGATTCGCTATTTGACTTAGTGTATTGGACGACACATAGCACTTTGGATGTTGATTGGGATTTTCTTTCTAAGTTCATCCACAATCCTTTTTAAGCTAATTCACCTAATCCAAAAAGTTCAAAAATATCCATAAAAAAACTAGGAAAATTAACAAAAATTCCAAAAACATTATAATTTCCTAATGATTTTAGCATATAATAATAATAATAATAATAATAATAATAATAATAATAATAATAATTAAATATTCATAAATATAAAGGAATTTTAAATATATATGTATAAAATGATACTTATCAATAATTGTGATATAAAGGTCATATTTGAGGGATATGAGAGTTCAAAGGTGCTAGTAATATGATCTGAAGGTCATAAAGTGAATGAGTTTTAGATTCAAGATGCACATTTTACATGAGTCCTAATTGACACTGGTTTATAGACCTATATAAAAGAGTGTAGTATAGGCTCCTTTTGGACAAAATGAGTGCTAGGTTAAAGAGATATGGAAACTTAAGTTGTATCTAGATGATGGCACTAGGAGAACTCTATAAGATGTGAGGTATATACCCTAGCTTAGAAGTAACTAGGTATCACTAGGAGTCCGGTATTCCCTCATATACTTCATTCAAATAGAGAAGGGAATAATGAAGGTCATTAGTGGTTCACTAATTTCTCTTAAGGAAAATAAATTTAATAGACTTTATATTTTGTTAGGTAACATAGGTAAGAATAGAGACATAATTGCCTTTACTCAAGAAGATGACCTAGCTATGGTGTGGCATAATAAGTTAGGACATATGAGTGAAAAGGGTTAAGGGTATTTGTTTAAACAAGATGTTATAGGTAATAAACTTTTAGGTAGTTTAAGGTTTTGTAAACATTGTGTTTTAGGAAAGCAAACTAGATTTAAGTTTAGTAAAGGTAGTTATACCTCTAAGCACAATCTTGAATATATACATTTGAGTTTATGGGGTATAGCTTCAAATTAATCCTTAGGCGGTGCTAGGTATTTCTTATCCTTTATAAATGATCACTTTATAAAAGTGTGGGTGGATTTTCTTAAGTCTAAAAATGAAATATTTGAGACTTTCAAAATTTGGAAAAACCTAATTAAGAAACAATTTGGAAAAGGGATTAAAGTATGGATGAACATACCCATTCTTGAAAAAGTTTGGTGTATGTATGATGTCTTACTTTGGTCTCCCTAAAATCATTTTGGCTGATGCTTTCAAAATATATGCCCATCTAATAAATAGATGACCATCCTCTAAACTAGAATTAAAAATTCCTAAACATGTGTGGTATAAGAAACTAACTAATTATGGGGATTTAATGAGTTTTGGTTGTGTCTTATTGTAACATTAAAAAAGATAAGTTTAATTTCAGGTCCTTGAAATGTGTCCTCTTAGGATGCTCTAATGGAACAAAAGGTTATAGGATTTAGTACCTTAGTCTTAAAAAATTACATTATTAGTAAGGATGTTGTTTTTAATGATATTGAGGTAGAGGTAAGTGTACCTCCTCAATTAAATATAGGTCTATGCCATCCCTCTAGTTGAAGAAGTAGATACTACACATGCAAGAGATGTTGATACTGTTGACAAGTCTTCTATTGAGCTAACATATTTATCAAACTACCAATTGACCATAGACAAGGATAGGAAACACATATCTCCTCCCCTTGAGTATTTTAACTTGAACTTGGTTGCTTATGCATGCTATTGATGTTGACAATACTAAACCTATTAGTCTTATATTGATTCCATGAGTTTTTCAAATTGTGATAAATGGTATGATGCTATATATGTGAAGAAATGAATTCACTTGAAAATAATTACACTTGGATTCTTGTTAAAAACTTGAAAAATGTTAAGTTTGTTAGTTCTAGATGGTTATTTAGAAAGAATAAAGATATTCAAAATCCTAATTGTATAAAATATAAAGCTATATTAGTTGCATAAGGATTTTCTCAAAAGAAAGGTTATGATTATAAGGAAGTGTTCTCTCTTGTTGTTAAATTTACTTCAATAAGAGTATTGTTTTCCATAGTTGTTCATTATGACATGCATTTAGTGCAAATGGATGTCAGGACTATTTTCTTACATGATGAACTAGATGAAAACATTTATATGCAACAATATGAAGGTGTCATTGAAAAAGGAAAAGAAAATCTTGTATACCTTTTAAAAAGATCATTGTATGGTTTCAAATGTCTTGTAGACATTGGCACATAAGATTTGATAGTTTCATGCTTAGTATTGGCTTTAATATATGTGATTTTGGTAATAGAAATGAGGTATAAAAAGTCCTATAATTATTGTAACTTAATTAGTTTAGTCTCATAATTATTGTATTGTGCACCTGAAATCCAACAATTTTCATAATTTGGTCAACTTTTATTATAATTTTGTTAAAATCAAGTGTGAAAGAGCTAATGATACACATGTGACCATCATTTTTAGTGGTAAAAGATGATTTTACCCCTCCTAGCCATTTCCCACACATTTTTTCCCTATCTTCTTCCCATGTTGAAAATGATACCGTTTTTGAACATTTTTAAGGTCTATGAAATTTTTTAATCCTTATTAACACAATAGCTTGCAACTTGATATCAAAGAAAACATTCATTTTCACTTTACAACTGAAAAAGGTATCAATCGATATTTTACCAAGTTGTGCAAATGTGCAATATAATTTAACAAACTGAATGAGTGTAACTGTAGTTTCATCAAATACATCTCCTTGCTTATTGAGAGAGAAAGGGAAAGGAAGAGGAGAAAAGGAAGGGGTGGTTCACCAGGTAGATAGGGCTTTTGATTTGTTTTAATTTTTTTAATTTATAAAATTAAAATTACTAATTTTTTCTCCATGACTAGTTCATTCATTTGACTGAACAACTAGAATTGAATATACTAGCAGCCTCTCAAATAATTGTACTTAATTGGACATATTTGAGTTAGTTATATGACATAATGTTCCTAACCCAATAATTATGGTATCAATGTGCTCATTTTATCAAAATTATAAGACCTCTATGACCTTTCTCTCTTTTGTTAATTGTGTGTATTTCATAGTTCATGATGTTATTGAACCTGTTTATCTTTTACTTTATGTTGATAGCAAGTAAAAGTGAAACATAAATTTCATCTCTTAAAACCAAGTGAAAGACTGAGTTTGAAATGGAGAATTTAGGACATGCTAGTAAGATACTAGGCATGGATATTAGTAGAAATTTCAAATCTGGTACACTTAATATTTTTCAAAGATCTTATTTGGAAATATTTTTAATGATTGATTCAAAACCTATTCAACTTCTTTTAGGAGCATACTTTAACTTATCTTTGAAATATTCTCCTAACACTAGTGATGATATTGAATATATGTCTAGAGTTCCATATTTTATGTTGTTTACTCTATTATGTTGGCCATGGTTTGCACATGATTTTATTTGGCATGTTATATGAGTGTTTTAAGTAGATATTTGATCAATTCTTGTAAACCTCACTAGTTGCAATTTATAAGTGAATTTTGAGATATATTAAAGGCACTCTAGGTGTTGGTTTGGTTTATAGTGAATAACTAACTAGTTCTCAAGTTGTGTAGGGTTACATTGATTTTGATTATACAAGAGAAAAAGATAAAAAAGATCCCTATCTAGATTATATATATATATTGTGTTTGACAATCCTTTGAATTGAAGGTGCAAATAAGCTGTCAAGGAGAGTTTACAACTTAGAAGGATAACTATGAATATGAAGATTGCCACTGGTGATACACTAGGAGTAGTGTACTATGATAGTCAATCAGTCAGTCATCTATCGAAGCACCTTATGTTTCATAGTAAACAAAAACATGATGATGTAAGATTTCATTTTATTTGACATATTGTAACACAAAACTTAGTTTTGATAGATAAAATAACTATTGAAGAAAATCTAGCATACATGTCACCAAAACAATACCCATAACCAAGCTTCGACATTGTATGAACTTGGTTAGAGTCAAACTCACTTAGGGAGTGTTTGTGTTAGAGGGGAAAAATCAAAGCAATCCATTTTGCCTTAGTTGTCAAGCTGGAGAATTTTTAATTTTGTGCCACCTAAGTCAAATAAGTATTGGAGCATGCAAGGATAAATTAGTAATCGAGCATGAGAGGAAAAATATTATCTTCATATTACTACATATATTCCTTGTTGGGCCCAAGGGCTTGTGAATTGATTGGCCTTTATGTTTTCACACATAGACCGGATACAATGCATATTGGCTCACTTATAAATTGAAGGCTTAGCAAAGGGCATTATGGTAATTTGACTTGCTACTATTTAACCCTATCATTCTTGAGTTCTAGGGTTTATATTGCTTATGTTTTCTTCTCTAGTCTAGTATCGTCTCTTCTTTTAAATTTCTCTCGAGTTCTAGGTTTCCACTGGTTAACAATTCGTTCTCTTGAGAGCCAACATGCTTGTTTGAGTCCAAAGTATGTGATGAGTGCTTAAAAAACACTAATATTACGTGATTTATTTATACTTTAATGCTAAAAATAAATTTGTATTTGCGTAATCGTATTATTATTTTAGCAAATGTATATTTTTGGAATCACATGTATATTTTATTATTTTTCAAGTATTTACAGCTTCAAGTTGATTAAAAAGATCAACACATGAATAATCATGCTTAAAAGCACTCAATTGCAACTTAGAAGAATAAAAGAACAAACTTAGAACAAACTTATGTAAGCCTTGCATATGTACCAACCAAGATGTAAAGGGATGAAATACAAATTTTCTTTTAGTTTCACTTATGTTTTTTAAGAGTTATGAATTCTATTTTTTGTTTAGTTTTTTTAACAATTTAGATTAGATTATCACAAATAAGAGGTTGTAATAAGAAGATTTTTTAGATAACATATCACTGTAGAAGTTATATGTAAGAACATATTTGAGGTATTAATCTTAATAATACTCAATTACAACTTTAATTTTATGTACTATTCTAAATGTTATTTTTAACATATTGGTCATTTATTAAATTAAATGTGTCTAGCTGATTGTGATAATGAGATTTTAGTTATGTTGATATGCTTGAGTAAATTATTTAATTAAATATTTTTAACAATTATTAAACATAAATTATTTTCTAGTAAAGAATTTTACAAAGTTTATTATCGAAAAATATGTTGGATATATATTTTTTTATAATAGATTTAAAATATGAATATTGGGTTTTAGAAAAATGAATTTAGATCTAATTTAGAATTATATTCTATTTCAAGGTTTTTATAAGATTTACTATTGAAAAATATATCGACGATATATTTTTCTTATAAATTTAAAACATGAATGTTAGATGTTAGATACATCAATCTAAAAACTAGTTTAGAAAGCTTGAATAGAAATTTAACTTGTTAGATTAGATCAAATGTGATAGGTTAAATGGTTTATCAATTTTTTTAGAAAACAAGCATAATTTAATTAAATTAATTGATAGATTCGATTGAAGATATTAAGTAATTTAATTAATAACGAATAATAGATCCGATCGTAGGCACTATTTATACATATAAGAAAGAATAAATAAATATGAGTTTATATTTTATTAACTTAATTATTTTTACCAAACATAGTCAACTAACTAAATATCTTATTTATTTTTCATTGATTTATTAACCGCATATCTTCCTATAATTTGTGTAAATTAATTTATCTTCTATCATTTATAATTTTTTCCATTTAGATTAATATTTTCAAGTCAAAACAATTGTGACATGATGTTTAGATTTATTTTTTCATTTTTAAGAGATTTATTAAATTATTTAAAAATCATGTTTTTTTAGATCGATTTTAAAATATACTTGTCATTTTTTATAAAGTAATTCGTGCACTTACGAGCTATTTATCAATAAACAAAATTTATGTATCAACTTTTTATGCATCTAGTTTTGGCACTATTACCAGTGAGGAATAACGTTTTAAATTTTTATTATCAAAAATCTTAAAAAAAATTTGTATTATAAATATTTGTGATTTTTTTTATTTAAAGAAAATTAAAATCTTAAAACATTTGAAAAAATTAATATTTTATTTTAAAAAAACATGTAAAATTATCTAAGTTATTAATTGACTTTAGATATTTTAATTTTTTTAAATATTTTAAAATTTAAAAAAAATATTTTATATTTAAATTTATTTCTTTTATTTATTTAATTTTAGTTAATAAAAAATTAAAACAATTTCTCCTCAGTATTTTTGTGTATTAATTTATAATTTTAATTTATTTTATTTTATTTATTTACTGACTCAATAATTTTATTTTCTTTTACTATTTTTATTTTACTTAAATTATATTTTTATTTCTTTGGTTAATTATTTTGTGTTTATTATTTCTATACAAACTTATTTCTAAATAATATATTTTCTTTTCTTTTACTGTGTCCTATGTATAGTTGTTTATTTGTATTTTATTTTGTTTTTGTTTATACTTCTAATAGTACTTATTTTAGTACTAAGTTCTCTACTATTTTAAAATTTATTTATTTATATTATTAATGTATAAAAAGTAAGAGATATTTTTAGAAAGAACTTGTACTTTTTATTGTTAATATCTAAAAAGATGGACTTTGATAATTAGGAGGAGGAGGAACAACCCCAGTCCAAGTAGACCTTGATGATACAAAATATAAACAGAAAATGACGAAGGAGTATGCACTGTTGATAATTGGTAGTACTACTTCTTGCATATAAATGGGAAAGGTTACTAGGAATTATGAATTAAAAAATATTCATTATTCCTAGTTACATTCGTTTCATGGTATCCTTAATGAAGACCCTTTAAATTTTATTAGGGAATTTTATGTTACTGTGCATACAATTCCATTGTAGAGACTTCATAAAGATCAGCTTAGGATAAGGTATTTTCCTTGCATACCCAAGGATAGAGCAAAGTCTTGGTTCATGACTCTACAACCGAGTTCATTAACTGTTTAGGAGTCAGTCTATAACAAATTTATGGGTAGGTTCTATTCCCATCAATATACTACCATTTGAGGGAAAAATAACAACATTTTTCCAAATGGATGGATAGTCCTTCATGAAGCTTGGGACAGATTCAAACTCCTCTTGACTCAATGCCCACACTATAGCTATCCACTGTAGTTATAAGACCCATTCTTTTATGATGGACTGGCATAATAGTGTTAATACAAGTTGATAATACTACATGAAAAGCTGTGGGAGAAAAGATAAGGGAGCAAACTTATGAGCTATATAAGATGTTGGGTACTAATTTTGAACAAAAGAGTGCTAGAAGAATGAGAGCAGAAGTTAATGAAGTTGGATCCGAGAATGAAATAGCCTTGCAACTTGTAGAGTTAACTAAACAAGTGCAACTCCTCATTACCTATCAAATGTCAAATCAAGAGGTATGTAGAGTTTATGGTAGAGATGAGCATAGTGCTAATTATTGTTTGATTGTAGGTGATTCTAATTTGGGTACCTAGGAGGAAGCCAATTTTATGCAAATGTATCATTCCAACACAAGGGTATATATAAAACCAATATTACCCACCAAATCAACTCTATAAGCCAGCTTTAGAAAATAACTTCTGTATCTTTATTCAAGTTAGTAGGGACAACCAGAAAATGAATAATCAGAGGTTGAATTCCTTAAAGCCTTTGGTAAAAAGGGTTGAAACTTAAGTTTGGCTATAGGCAGAGCAAGTGCAAAAGAAAGAAAAAGGAAAGCTACCTAGTTAAGAAAAATAAGCGAAGGTTGTCACAATCCTTCAAAATGGTAAGATAGTTAACAAAAATTTGCTGAGATTTCTAATGATTTATCATATAATACAGGTAATAAAGAAGGTGAAAAAATAATCTCCCAATAAAGTAGAGAGACAAGTATAAATCGTGATAATCCTTCCGAGGAAAGAATTTGAGAGTTACCTAAAATTCCCAAAACACTAAAGATATCAAACTACATTAGCCACCAATACCATTTCTACACTGACTAAAAGTATCAAAGTAAGATAATAAATTTTTTCATCTTTTCACTATGCTTTCTAAGGTTAATATAAATTTACCTTTATTAGAGGTGATCAAGAATATGCCCTCCTATGCTAAGTTCTTTAGGATTTGAACAATAAGAAGATGAGGTATGAGTTAAATAAGAGCGTTGTGATATCAAATATTTCTAGGGCTATGCTTTATCATCAATTACCCCAAAATTTGAAAGACCTAATAAGTTTTATCATTAACATCACTATAAGGAATATGAAGGTAGCTAAAGTAATGCTTGATTTAAGTGTTAGTATTAATTTGATGCCATTTTCTATTTTCTTATAGTTCAGTTTGGGAGACTTAAAACCTATAACCATGTCTCTTCAACTTGCAAATAGATCTATTAAAAATCTAAAGGGAATGATTGAGAATATGTTGGTATAGGTAGACAAACTAATAATGCATGTTGATTTTGTGGTTCTAAATATGCAGATTAACCCAACCTTAGACAAAGAATATACAATACTTCTTGATAGACCATTCATTGCCATTACAAAGACTATTATTGATGTCCAAGATGGAAATTTAACAATGGTAGTCTTGGGAGAGAATATTCATTTTAAAGTTTTTAACTCTTCACCTTTTCCTTCTATCACTACCATTGATTAGTATTTTATTATTAATTTTATGAGGTAGACTTGTTCATAACAATTTTTTGCAGGATAGATTGAATGACAAACTGGAAGTAGATCTTAGTGTTGAAAAGGTAGAAGAGGACTTAGAAGAGGATACTAAGGGGTACCATGATCTATTAGATGGTGTTAAACCAATAGGAAAATCTAGAACACCCTTAGATATACTTAGAATCCCACATGGGAGAAGGCCACTCCATCTAAACCCGAACTAACAATTTTCCTAAGTACCTTAAATATGTGTTTTTAGGAGAAGGGGAAAGATACCCTATTATCATTTCATACACTTTGATTAAATCCCAAGAAAAAGAACTTGTAAAGGTGCTTGAGAAATTCAAGAAGGCATTAGATTGGAGTATCAAGGATATTAGAGGCATTAGTCTAGTTATGTGTATGCATAAGATCATCTTGAAGATGTTGATAAACCCATCAAAGAGGCCCAAGGTGACTAAACCAAATCATAAAGAGGTAGTTAATTTTTTTTTTTGAAACTCCTATAAATAAGAGTCATTTATCCTATTGATGGTTGTAGATGGGTTAGTTCATTTTATGTAGTTCCAAAGAAACCAAAAATAACAGTAGTTCAAAATGATAAAATGAATTAGTGCCCACTAGGATAATCATAGGATTGAGGTTGTGTATATATTTTAGAAAACTGAATGTATACACTAAAAAAGATCACTTTCCTCTTCCATTCATTGATCAGATGTTAGAAAAATTAGTTGGGCATGCATTTTATTGTTTTCTCGATGGAATTTCTGGTTATTATCAAGTAAGTATTATATTAGAGGATCAGGAGAATACCACCTTCACATGTCTTTTTGGGACATTCACTTTTAAAAGGATGCCATTTGGGTTATGCAATGCCTCCATCATGTTTCAGAGATGAATGATGTCATTCTTCTTAAACAAGATAGAAAAATTCATTGAGGAATTTATGGGTGATTTTTCTATTTTTGGAACCTCATTTGATGATTGCTTACATAAGTTGACTTTAGTTTTAGAACACTGCATTGAATGTAACCTGACACTTAGTTGGGAGAAAAGTCATTTTACAGTATAATAGGAGATTGGGTTATGACACGTAATTTCTAACAAAAGAATTGAAGTTGATAAGGCAAAAATTGAATAGATTATTAAACTACTTATTAAAGGGATTAGAAACTTCTTAGCACATGTAGGTTTTTGTAGGCAATTTATTAAAGATTTTTCTAAAATAAGTCATCCTTTATCTAATTTTTTTGTCAAAAGATGTTTATTTTGATTTTAATAATGACTATCTTCTTTCCTATAATACTTTGAAGGATAAATTAACATCAATCCCTATTATTATGGTGCCTAATTTGTCTCTCCTGTTTGAAATAATATGTGATGCTTATGATTATGCTATATGAGCAATGTTGGGATGGAGTATGGATAAGAATTTACATGTCATATATTATGGTAAAAAACACTCAATGACATTAAAATTAATTATTCCACAACTAAAAAAGAATTCTTTGTTTTTGTGTTTTCTTTACACAAATTTAGGTCTTATTTAGTAGGTTCAAAAGTAATTGTGCATCATGATCATGTTGTCTTAAGATATCTATTAAGTATGCCTACTATTGAACCAAGACTAATCAGGTGAGTTTTACTCTTACAAGAATTTGACCTAAATATCAAAGATAAGAAAGGTAGTGAAAATTTAGTAGTTGATCATCTATATAGGTTAATTTCTAAATTCAACTCTCTTGTAGGTAATTAGAGTAAAAAAGATACTATTGAAACCTTTCCTATGAACAATTATTTTGAGTAGATCCAAACCCATGATATGTTAATATAGTAAATTATCTTACTATTGGTGTTTTGAGATCTAACATTTCTTTTCTCAAGAAAAAGAAAAGATTTTTACATTCTTACAAGCAATGCTTCTGGGATGACCCTTATATATCCAAGATTAGTCAAGATCAAGTTATCTGGTGGTGTGTGCTTGAAGAAAAAGAACATAAGAGCATTCTAGCCTTTTGTCATGAGTTTCATTACGGAGGCCATTTTAGTGGTAAAAAAAGGCCCTTAAGGTATTATAGTCTAGATTTTATTGGCCAACTCTTTTTAAAGATGCTCATGTGTCTTATATGCATTGTGATAGGTGTCAAGAATAGGTAATATAGGAAAATGAGATTAAATGCCTTTGACATCTAATTTAGTTTTTGAATTATTTGATGTATAGAGGATTGAATTTATGGGTCATTTTTCTCCTTCTTTTGGTAATGAATAAATTCTGGTTGTTGTTTATTTATGTGTCAAAATGAGTAGAAGTTGATACCCACTAAAACTATTGATGTTAACATTGTTGTGAAATTCTTGAAGGATTCAATATTTAACATGTTTAGGATGCCTAGAGAAATAATAAGTGATGAAGGGAGCCATTTTTAAAATAAACTTTTTGATGGAGTACTTAAGAAGTATAACATCACACATAGGGGTTCTAGAACACATTATGTGCCCTTCAAGGAAAGATAGGGAAATCAAGTTTAATGATGCTTCTATGGGTATACAATATAGCACATAAAACACCCATTGGGATGAGCCCTTACCTGTTACTCTTTGGAAAAGCATGCAACTTACCCATTAAACTCAAACATAAGGCTTATTGGGCAATTAAAAAACTAAATATGGATTTAGATAAAACATGAAAGAAAAGGTTAATCCAACTAAGTGATATTTAAGAAATTGGGGACGAAGCCTATGAAATTGTAAAGTTATACAAATAGCATACTAAATGCTATCATGACCAGAGGCTAGTTCACAAGTCTTTTATTTAACTCAAGTGTGAGTTTATTTCTAGGAAAATTACAATCAAGGTGGTGTGGACTGTTCACAATTACCCAAGTGTTTCCACATGGAGTAGTAGAGTTGATAGATCCTAAGACTTGAAGGATGTTCAAGCTAAATAGACATTATGTGAGCCTTATTTAGATAAAGAACACAACACAACAAAAATTTGACTACATATGGATATGTAATCCTTAGCACCATTATGATGACCATGTCTTGCTAAGACATTAAACTAGTGCTTAATATGAGGCATCTCATATTTTTAGGTAATACTATTTTCTTTATTTTAATTGCTTTTGTTTTTGGATATTATATTTGTTTTATATTATCATTTTATATAATTTGTTTTATTTTTTATGTAAACATTGGTTATTTAATTTGAAATTGTTGAAACTTATAGATGCTTGTTGAGATATGTAAGAAGTATACGCCATTCTGTCTATGTAGATTAAAATATTTGAAATGATGGGTGCATGTCAATAGTTGATCACGTATAAAAAATGGGTAACTTTTCTCTTCTTTATTTTTTTTATCTATAATTTGTATTTATTATATTGAGGATAATATAGATTCTAGGTTGGGTGGAAGAAAAATTACATTACATAAAATTTAGGCAATTTAAATTTTTTTTATTAAAGAAGTGCTTACATTTATATTTATTTTAATTTACTTTATTTTATTTTAGTTATTGGTTTAGGGATAGAAGGTTCATTTTTTATTTTTATTTTTATTTTTGCAAAATTATCATGCTTTTAGTTGATTTAAGCAAGTGATGAAGACCCACAAGATCGGTATCGGGTTAGTAATATCGATCTTGTAGATACTTTGGTTTTATATTTGTAAAACTCTCGCAAGTACACGAATCATTTTATAAAAAATGACAAGTATACTCTTAAGGTCGATCTAAGGAAAGAATATATGTAGTTTTTAATTTATTATTCAAACTTTCAAAAATGAAATTAAATCCTAAACATCTTGTCACGATATATTGATTTTTGTGTTTCCTAATCTAATAATAAAAAAATAAACATAAATATGATTCAATAAACAACTATGTAAATTTTCAACACCCCAACCCAGAACTTACATTTTCCTAAATGTAACAATTGTAAATTAAAGAGAAAAGAGAAGAAAAATTACTTATTTTATGAGAATGTGCAAGTAGTGATGGAGAAATGCAGGTGCATCCATCATGTTTATCATTAAAGTTTATACAAACAGATCACTATGAACTTCTAATATCTCAACAAATATTTTTATTTTTAATAATTATAAAATTATTCACATGCAATTAAATTAAAATAAACAAAAAAATTAATTAAATAAAACAAATAAAAGAAAATTACCTAAAATGATGGGTTGTCTCCCATCCAACACTTAGTTTAACATCTTAGCAAGACGTAACTTGAAGAATTTCATTTTAAGTAAACTCAATGTCCCCATATCATTGAGTTAATCAAACCTACAGATAGGACAAAGTTGTCTACCTATATTTTTTAAGTCATGCCCTATGAAATTTTAAAATTTTATTTACTTAAAACTAGAGACATAATTGTGGGTTTTAGATAACACACTTTTAGGTATAAGTCAAATAACTAAGGCCTAAAAACACATTTGTACCTAGATTTAATAAATCAGCTACCTCCTATTAAAATAAATACTAAACAATAAAAATAAAAATGAAGTAAAAGAAACAAACAAAAGCAAGTAATAAAAGAAAACTAAACAAATAAAGTAAGTAAAATAAAGAAAAGAATAAAAATAAAATAATTATACAGATTTTACAATATATATATATATATGTGTATATATATAATACAAATAACGTTTATACAAATTTTGATATATATAATTACACATACTTAAACTATATATATTTATACTACACTATATCTATCATATAATACAAACACATTTTTTTTCATATAAAAATACATGATTAAATTATACATAATAAATATTTATAATAAACTTTATCCAATATATAATATAAACATATTTTTATACATGTTATATCATACAATATTTACAAATTAGTTCATAGAAATACTATATAATAAATAAAAGGAATAAACTAAAATTAAGACAATCTAAAGAAGTTAATCATTGTTAAGTTAATCTCTAAGTTAAATAACATAATCAATATTAACCAAAAGTGTTAAATTTTAAATTTTAAATTTATGATTTACTGTACATTTAGATTTTTTTTAAAATTTTAAATTTAATTTGTTTTACTATTTATCTAGATATTTTTTAAACTTTTTGATTTATTGTATATTTATATTTTTTCATAAATTTTAAATTTTGAATTTTGAATTTCAAATTTTTGATTTACTATTTATTTAGATTTTAAAAAAATTTAATAGTTAAATTAAATAAATTATATTTAAGATTTATTATAATACAAACTTTTTTATTTACTATTTTTTTAAATTTAAATTTTTAATTTTTGATTTAGAATTTAAATTTAAATTTGCAATTTTCATTTTATTTTTTTTAATGTTTTTAAAGCTAAGAAAAATCACAATTATTTACAACAAAGAAAGTTTTTTAAATTTTGATAAATAATTTAAAAAATTTATTCTTTCCTCGATAACGGTGCCAAAAACTTGATGAAGACACAGAAAACCAGTATCGGGTTAGTAATACCGATCTTGTGGATACTTTGGTTTTATATTTGTAAAATATTTTAAGGGCACGAATAATTTTATAGAAAATGACGAGTATACTCCTAAGGTCGGTCTAAATTAAACATATATGTGGTTTTTAATTTATTATTCAAACTTTCAAAAATAAAATTAAATCCTAAACATCTTGTCACGATATTTTGATTTTTATGTTTCCTAATCTAATAACAAAAAAATAACATAGATATGATTCAATAAATAATTATGTAAATTTTTATCATTCATAAAAGTTGAGAATTTATAGATATAATTATTAAGTTAATTATGCTTGCTCATATTATTTAGGTTATTAAAGATATAAATTGATATTTATTGATTCTCTTTTTTTTATGTCTTTGGTGGGGTTAGATGTTCTTTGTTAATTAAACAAATCAATTAACACCTATGGTAGGATCTATAATTAATTTGGTTAATTAAATTAATTCATTTTTTGTAAGAGATTTAAAATGAACTATTTAAATGCCACCTTTTGTAGGGTTAGACATTTTAAACTTTATTTACGGTGTCCAAATTAAACTTAAGAATTTAATTATCTGAGTACTAATTTTCAAGTTTTAAACCATTACTCAAAATATGTTGTCAATACATTTTATAATAATAACTTTTGAAATAGAGCTTCACTCTAACTACTGAGCGATTGTGCCAACAAATAAAAGAGCATTACTCTAAATAAGATCGGATAATTAAGCCTTAAAATATAATTTTTAGATTTATGTTTATAATAAAAAATAATATATTTCTCTCTAACATTCTTAATATAAAATCTTAAATAAAAACAAAATCAATTTATTTTATAGAGATGTTTTATCTATTTAATATTTCGCAAGCATAACAACGTTATTATTATATCATATTAAAAAATAGCCAGCCATGTTAAATTTAATCACAGATAAATATAAATTAAACATAACATATAAGAATAAAACATAAAAAATAACTGTAAAAAATTTATTTTAAAATTATATCTCAAAAGAATCCTTACAGAACTTTGATTCTAATATTGTTGCTAGAAAACATCCAAATGGATTTTCGTTTCCATTTATTGAATCAAAAAATAGAAATATATAAAAACATAACTAGTTCTTCTCAAAAAGAGAACTTTAAAACTAAAAAAACTCAAAACTAGAGAGAGAAAGCTAGAAAGAGGGAGAGATTTGTGATTTTTGAGATTTTGAGGGATTTGAGGGATTTTTTGCAATGAAGGAGATGATCTTTTTATAGATGAGTAAAAAGCCAAAAAAAAGTGTTAAAATATCTCAAAAATTAATTTTAGACGTGTTTGGATAGGTTAGGGCGCGTGTGGGGCGATATTTGCGGCGGGATGAGTATTGATGAGTGTGGAATTTATGGAAAATGGGCACAGGCATACGCGGGACTTGGCATGATATGCACGCGGCTTGGAATATGGGCACTGGCTCTTGGCGTAAATGCGTGTGACTCGACGTAGCGCGCGCGGGGTAGGTTGGACTCGGCATTTTCGACCCTTCGACCCATTTTGTTCAATTTTTTCATTTTATTTTTGACTTTTTCTCATTTCTTTCTCAACATATTTGTGATATATTTTGTTTAATATTTTTATTTGTGTCTTTAAATTATTTTTGAACAAAAATACTTGAAAAATAATAAAAATACCTATGATTTCGAAAAAGACAAATTTATATAAAAATATGATAAAATCATATAAATATAAATCTATTTAATCAATTAAAGTATATTAAATGATGATAATTTTACTTCTTTTTAAGCACTCATCAACAAGTGATTATATCTTTACACTATTGGATTAATTTCTTGAACATATCATAGAATAATGTAATAATAGTATGTTTTTATCAAAGTTTTTTGGTCCATGATAAAATGTTGAAGTTGAGAATTTGGTGTTTATGAATGAAATGGTGGATACTACCTCATGAGAATATATTGAGCCTATTATTGTTCCATTTTAAGAGATAATATTTGTTCTACTCCTTTAAGCACTTTTCTTATCATTGCAAATTGTTAGAAGATCTCTAAATATTTTGTATTGAATCTTAGGATTTTTAATATATGATAAAATGTCATGTACCTTTTTTATTGTGTAGATTGAATGATTTGACTAAAATTTTAAGTGTATGCCTATTTTATTAATACATGACTTTCAATATATATATATATATATAAATATTGGGTTCCCTAAAGTTCATACAAAAAAGAGCTAAATGAGCCACGATGCTTGCAAAGGTTAACTAGATTTTAGTGCTATTACAGATTTACCTAGAAATTACACCAAAAATCTTTATGTGCCAAAATTAGGGATATAAATTTTATATAAATTATAGAATAGCTCACAAGTGCATGAATCCCTTATAGAAAATGACAACTATACTTCCAAGATCAGTTTAAAGAGAAATCATCTGGTTTTTAAATCATTTAAAAAATTCTTTAAAAATGAAATTAAATAACCTAAACATCCTTTCACCATTGTTTTGGGTTAGGTTTACTAATAACATAAAAATAAAGATAGATTCAATTAACATTTAAGCAATTAAACATTTATTATGCAGTGTAGAATTTATGGGATATATTAGTTAGTTAATCATACTTGTTAAATATTAATTAGGATATTAAATATATGAATTAAGATTATTGATTCTTTCTTATAGGTATGAAAATATCCTAAGGTAGGGAACATTTTTCTTGTTAATTAAACTTTAACTTGTTACATTCGGCCGGGCTAACAATTTAAACCTTAATTAAATTATGCTCCTTTTCTAAGAAATTACTAAACCATTTAACTTATCACCTTCAATTGGGCCGACAATTTAAACTTCATCAAGGTATCTAAGTTGGGTCTATGATTTAAGTATCTAGAACTAACTTTTAGATTTTAAAATTATTATAAAGGATATGTCGTCAAAATTTCTTCAACAATAATTCTTATAAAAATCATTGAAATAAAGCTCATTCTATCTATACAATTGATATAGACCAAAATATTTAAGAGCACAACTCTAAATTAGATTCATATAATTTAAATTCTAAATCTAACTCTCTTATTTATTATAAAAAACTATGCATCAATATATTTTTCATTTACAAACTTTAGTTTAAATCTTGATGATGAAATAAAACTTAATTGATTTAATAAAAATGTTTAATCTACTTTAATATTTCACATACATAATAATATTACTAATATTTCATACTATTTATAGCTAGACATACATAGTTTAATAAATGATTAATGAATTAAACATATAGCATATAAAATAATACTTAGAATATTATGAAAAGAATGTATTTAAATATAGCTCAATAGAATTCTTAGAATTATTTCTTAAAAACCTCCGAACAGAATAGTTATGCTATTTATTAAATTGAAACTAAAAAGTTTTACATGAATTAAATTTATTCAACAACGAGAGAAGAAATTTAAATTACTAAAAGAAAAGATAAGAAATGTAAAAAATCAGCTAGAAAAGAGCCAATGGGATTTTGGCATTCTTTTTTACAAAAAAAAAAAAATAGGGTCTTATTTATAGGATATGAAATGAGGAAAAAGTGGATATTTCAACTTGGCTTGCAAAAATTTTCCACGTCGTAGTATACACAACTTGTTCACAATTTTAGCATGATCCACTCTTTTTATGCCACGACACACAATGCTTTCATATCATAGCCCACATCATATATGTGACATATTTATTCTTTCCTTTGGCCTCAAGCCACGTTTCATAACAATTTTATTCCATGTCACACCTCAAACTGCATCACTTGGAATCTTAATTTTCATGTAATTATTTTTTTAATTTTTAAGCATATATAATGTTTTACAAATATTTTCTTTTAAATTTTTCAAGTGATAGTAAAACAAGTAAATAAAAATTTATATAATTACTAAACATGCATAAAATCACAATATATTACTAGCTTCTTGCTAGTTTCTTAGCAAGAATGAAAAAAAAAACTAAAACTAAAAACTAGAAATTAAACTATGTTAAATCATTTTTGTAGATTGACATGAGTTTCATTTAGCATATGTAACAACCTTTAAACCCTAAGGTTGCCCTAGTGGACAAATTTAAGTCTCCTGAGACTTTTTGGATATGATACCCACAAATATTAAAAGTAAAACAAACATTGAAAATAAAAACAAACAAATAACACATAAACAAATAAAAATTTGAAACAAAATAAAAAGATAAAAGAATAAGAAAAACAAAACTTCTCATACTTTGAAAATTTATTTTAAGTCTATAATTAAACTTTATAGCACAATTCGTTTCAATATTCTAAACATTTATGATTTATTATAAAAATACTTTCATATTTGATTCAAAAATGTATCAATATAAATTCATCCAATCCCAGCATAAATAATTCTAATGCATTTCAATTCTAACTTCACAAGGCATACTCTTAATAATACTAATCCTATTGGTTCAAGTACCCATTCAAATGTATGTGCGAAAGAGTTTATGTATAGAAGAAAATTATTAGTTTGCATATGTTTAAAGAATAAAAGGCTCAAAGTGGTGCATCATTTGATTTCATTAAAGGAATCAAATAAAAGGATTTATAAAGAAATAACATATTATTTTCATACATTAATTAAATTTGTCAAATAAAAATATCAAGTATGGAATCGTAGGTGTATCCATCAATCCAAACATATTAAAATTACACAGATGTGTACTTCTCACATATTCAATAAACAATTATAAAATTAATATTTCTAAATAATGTTCACAAAACAGGAAATAAAGTAACACAACATAAAAATAAAAAAATACATTATCCAAAATAAATATCAACTAAGGTTTAAAAATAAAATAAAACCAAACAAAAATACATAAAAAAATATATTTTTAGATCATTTATAACTCCTCTATGTCATCTAGACCTTGATCTTCAAGTCCTTGTGGCCGTGATCTTTCTGCAGGTATGAAATTGAAGTCATAACGAGGATAATTGGGTTTTGTTAAGTGACTTTTATCTACCTTGAGGATCGTATCCAAAAAGGATGTTTGAAGGATAAATTACTATTAAAAGATATCTATTTTGATTTTAATAATCACTTCCTTATCACTTTTAATTCTTTGAAGGATAAATTACCCCTATTATTTTGGCTCCTATTTGGTCTCTCCCTATTGAAGCTATGTTTGATGTTTCTGATTATGCACTAGGAGCAATTTTGGGACATAAAGTGGATAAGATTTGCATGTTATATATTAAGCAAATAAAACACTTAATGATGCCCAAATTAATTATCCTACCATTGAGAAAGAATCTTTGGTTGTGTTTTCTTTAGTTAAATTTAGGTCTTACTTAGTAGTTTTTAAAGTAATTATGCATTTTGATCATCTTGCTTTAAAATATCTACTAAGTAAACCGAATGCTAAGCCAAGATTAATCAAGTCAGTTTTACTCTTACAAGAAATTGACCAAGAGATCAAAGATAAAAAAAGGAAGGGAAAATTTAGAGCTAATCATCTATCTAGGTTAATTTCTAAATTTAACTTTCTTAAAGGTGAGAGCAAAGAAGAAATTGTTAAAAAAAATTTGAATTAATTATTTTTAGTAGTTTTGAATCCATGGTACGTTGACATAGTAAATTATATTACTATTGGTATTTTGAGACCTAACATTTCATTTAAGAAGGAAAAAATTGTTAAAATTTGGAAAGCAATGCTTTTGGGATAACCCTTATCCATTCAAAATTGGTCAATATCAAATCATCTAGAGGTGTGTGCCTGAAGAGAAACATAAGAGAATTCTAGCATTTTGTCATGAACTTCATTGTATAGGGCATTTGGTGGTATGGAATTAGCCCTTAAGGTATTACAATTTGATTTTTATATGATGAGTCTTTTTAAATATGCTCATATTTTTTGCGAGCATTGTGATAGATATCAATGGACAAGTACTATATGCACATGAGATGAAATTCCTTTGACATCCATTTTGTTATTAAACTATTTATGTGTGGAGGATTGACTTTATGGGTCCCTTTCCCCATCATTTGGATATGAATATATGTTGGTCGTTGTTGATTATGTGTCCAAGTAGGTAAAAGCTATACCCACTAAAACTAATGATTCTAACGTTGTTGTGAAATTCTTGAAGGATTCAGTATTTAATAGGTTCGGGATGCCTAGAGCAACAATAAGTGATGGACGTAGTCATTTTTGCAACAAACTTAATGATAGAGTATTGAAGAAGTATAACATCACACACAGAGTGGTTACTTCATATCATCCACAAAATTTTGGTCAAATAGGCAAATCAAATGAGTTATAGAATGCATAGTGCTCCCTTTAAAGAAGGATTAGGCAATCAAGTTGAATGATGCCTTATGGGCATACTGCACAGCGTACAAAACACCAATTGGGATAAGCCATTATTGGCTAATCTTTAAGAAAGCATGCCACTTATCCATTGAACTCAAACACAAGGCTTATTGGGCAATTAAAGAGCTAAACTTGGATTAAGACAAAGTAGGAGGAAAACGATTGATCCAAATTAGTGATCTTGAAGAGATTATGGATGAAGCCTATGAAAATGCAAAGTTTTACAAAGAGCATACTAAACACTCTTATAAAAATAGGCTAGTTTGTAACTTTTTTCTTCCTGGAATGAAAGTTTTTTTATTTAACTTTCATTTGAGATTATTGCTAGGAAAATTGAAATCAAGGTGGAATGGACCATTCACAATTACCCTAATGTTTTCACATGGAGTAGTAGAATTGATAGATCCTAAGACTTAAGTAATGTTCAAGGTAAATAAGCATTGTTTGAAGCCTTATATAGAAATAGAACATAACATAAAAGAAATTGACTACTATGGATATGTAGTCCTTAGCACCATAATGATTATACCGCTTGTTGAGATGTTAAAATATGCATTGGATGGGAGACAATCTATCATTTTTAGGTAATATTATTTCCTTTTTTAATTTATTTTATTTAGTTTGTTTTAATTTCCTATCATGTGAAAATGGTTTATTTTATTTGGAATTGTTGAACTATATAACTATTGTTAAGATGTGTAAGAAGTAAACAATATTCTATTAATGAGTGCTCAAAAAGTACTAAAATTACCATGATTTTATGCATGCTAATTGATTAAAAATATATATATTTATATGATTTTATCATATATTTATATAAATCTGTCTTTTCGGAATCACGGGTATTTTTATTATTTTTCAGGTATTTTCGCTTAAAAAATAACTTAAAGACTCAAAGAAAAATACCGAAGGTAATACATCGCAAATATATTCATAAATTAAATGAGGAAAGGTCAACAAATATGGAAAAATTAGACAAAATGGGTCAAAAATGTCAAAAAGGAGAAAATTGCGCACGCAGCCGCCCAACCGTGCCAGGCAACGCACTCAGTGCACCTAGCCACGTCGAGCAACGCGCACACCATGCCAGCACAACACCCAGTCCGTGCGCGCCTATGCTCCATTCCATGTGCGCCCATCTCTACTACATTCCGCGCGCGCCGCTGCGCCCATTTGCCCCATCCACGAGGGCCGCCGCGCCCCACATCATCATGACGTCAACAATATGACATCATCATTCACTACTCCACGTTTTCTCCATTTTTAATCATTTTTTCACCCAATTTTCCTTCCTATCCTCACCTATAAATACCCCCATTCTCTTCACTTCAAAACACATCTTCTTCTATATTTCTTTCTCTCCATTTCTTAGTTTTTAGTTTTTCCTTAGTGAGTTTTTCTTAGTTTTAGAGTTCTTCTCTTTTTTAGAAGAACTAATCATGTTTTTGTAATTCTTTTGATTTATGATTCAATAAATGGAAATGCAAATTTCGTTTAGAGGTTTTCCAGCAATAGGAATAACATCAAAGTATTATAAGAAATTTATTTTCTTTACAGTTATTTTTTATGTTTTATTCTTACATATTATATTTAATTTGTCTGTGATTAAATTTAACTTTGCTAGCTATTTGTAAACATGATATAATAATAATGTTGTTATGCTTGCAAAATATTAAATAGGTAAAAATCTCTAAAATGAATTGATTTTGTTTTTATTCAAGATTTTATATTAAGAATGTTAGAGAGAAATATAATATTGTTCATTACAAACTTAAATTTGAAAATTAGATTTTAAGGTTTAGTTATCCGGTCTGATTTAGAGTAGTACTCTTTTATTTGTTGGAACAATTGCCCGATAGTTAGAGTGAAGCTCTATTTCAAAAGTTTTTATAAGAATTATTATCTAAAAATGTATTGACAACATGTTTTCAGTAGTGGTTTTAAAACTTGAAAGTTAGCACTCGAATAACTAAATTCTTAGGTTTAATTTGGATACCTTGAATAAAGTTTAAACTATCTAACCCCACCAAAGGTGGCATTTAAATGGTTCATTTTCAATCTCTTAGAAAAAGGAATTAATTTAATTAACCAAATGAGTTATCAACCCCACCCATAGGTGTTAATTGATTTGTTTAGTTAATAAAGAATATCTAACCCCACCAAAGGTGGTATTCATATAAAAAAAGAGAATCAATAAATATCAATTTATATCTTTAATAACCTAAATAATATGAGCAAACATAATTAACTTAGTTATTATATCCATAAATACTCCACTATTATAAAAGATAAAATTTGCATAAATGTTTATTGAATCTATATCTATGTTTATTTTTATGTTATTGGATTAAAAACACAAAACCTCAAAATATTGTGATAGGATGTTTTGGATTTAATTTCGTTTTTAAAAGTTTTAATAATAAATTAAAAACCACATACATTCCTTCCTTAGATCGACCTTGGGAGTTACTTATCATTTTCTACGAAATGATTCGTGAACTTGCGAGAGTTTTATAAATATAAAACCAAAGCGATGGCAGGATCGACGATGCCGGTTTTTCCCATCATCTATCTTTGTGGATTAATATGTTTGAGATGAGTGGAAAAATAGAGCCCTATAAATACCCCACTCATTTCTCTCTTATTTATCCCTCGTTTAAGAACTAAAACTTTGTGAAAATTCACTCTGAGATTTATATTTGTTATGGAAATTATTTTGGTGAGCATATATTTAAGAGTGGTTCATTTTGTGAGTTTAGAATCAAATCGTTGGTTGTGGGTGTTTATGGTTTGACTGTCTATTTCTTATACATGATTTGATATTAGTGTTGGACTGCATGTCTATTAAGAGTGTGAGTTGTTACACTTCCAATTACTTGATCTGTGGTTTTTATTCACACCATATTGGGTGGTGTTGGCTAAAGAGGATAGCTAGGTTTGAGAGTTGAACCAATTAGTTGTGAAAGCAGTAAGTGAAGAGTAACAGTAGCCAGTTTGGATGGAGGTCCTGATTGATAGAGGTAATAGTAGTTTTACTATCTATTATTATTGGAATTATTTTGTTGTTTAGTGAATTATTTACTATTAACTGGTTACATCTCAAGAATTTTACCATATGGATATGATCTCTATATGGGTTTACCTTATTATATCAAGCATTATGCATGATCTGATTTTGTGTTAGTATAATTCAAGTTTAAGGTGTGTATGTTTTAACATACTAATAGCTTAAACTTCGAATAGAAGGCTTTTTATACTCTTACATGCTTTGTATTATTTTTATTATTAAACATGTGCTTCTATTGTGTGTTTTTCTAAGTGCTTATTTATTTATTTGAGAGAGTTAGTGCAGAGTCCTTAAGAAGTCTATATCTCCTTACTCTAGTATTATACCGAGTCTTGGACTCTTTCATTTGGTATCTGAATTGGTGCACCCTTTTGAGCTTAGCCGCTTTGGTGTTGATCTTTTTAAATTGCTTTTTCACACACAAGATTTTTCTCTAATGGAGTCAAGAGAAGGAGGTAATGTAGGTAAACCTCAACTTTTCAATGAACTTAACTATGCCTATTGAAAATATCAAATGAGGGCCTTTTATGGTCCCAAGGAGACTATATATGGTTCCTTGTTGAAAAGGGCTGGATCTACCTTACCAAAAACCTACTTGAAAATATTGTTATCCTATAACCTATAATCAAATGGACAAGGAATAATTCAATGAATATGAATGGAATAGTAAAGGGTTATATGCTATCATCAGAGATGTGTCACCTAATGAGTATAGAAGGGTTCAGAGTCATACTTCTTCTAAATAGGCTTGGGATATTCTAGAGATAACATATGAAATTACTTCTACAGTGAAGAGATTTAGAATTTTGAAACTAAATAGGGATTTTAAATTGTGCATCATGCAAGAAGATGGGACCTTCGATCAGTTTTATGCACGATTCACCAACATTGTAAACTACTCTCATAACCAAGGTAGACCAATTAGTAAGAAAAAAATTGAAAAGATAATTACCACTATACCTTTTAAGTTTCATACTAAGGTCAGTTAATGTACAAACCAGGTGAACTCATTATAAATGAGCTAGTTGGTGATTTATAAGTCTTCAAACTACATCACTTTTTACTGAGACAAGAGAAGATTGCTTCTGAAAAGGGAAAAAGATTAGCCCTCAAGACTATTAGAGGAAATGAACCAATCAAATATGTGTGTATCTCATATGGGGATAATGATGATTCTGACACTAATAAGGAGGAAATGGCATTCCTTGCACAAATATTTTCAAGATTCTTCATATAGAAGAAATCTTTGTGTGGGATTACTAGGAGAGATACTTCTAGTTCCAAAACTTCTAGCTCCAAAACTTCTAGATCTACTAAAAGTGATGAAGTCTTAGATAATGGTTTTGAGAAACCAAGTAAAGGTCTTTTGAATAGAAGAAGGTTCTTTGAATGTGGTAAGCCAGGGTACATTATTGCTCAATGTTTTCAAAAGAAATGACGATGAGGATGACACTACTTTTATGGCTTTCATTGCCTCTAGTAGTGCCACCGATCCTCTATTACTGAAGCTAATAATTAAGATGATGATGAAGATGTTCTACTTGATTCTTACAATACTATCCTATTAGACCATATCAACTCTGAGAAGGCAAAGAAAAAGGCTTTGGAAAGCCTTGATGAAAAAGAGCTCAAGATATGCATTTTAAAGAAAATGTAGAGGAAAATAAGTCTTCTAATGATTGTCAGCAACTTGGCATCATTAAGAAATGTAAGGTTATTCAAAAGAGATATTCAAATTTACTTAAAGAATTCAAGGAAAATAAGAAAAAGTAAAGAAGCTTGAGGAACAATTGAAGTTTCTTATCTCTGGTAACATCAATAAATGGTTTATCTCCCCAAATCTCTCTCCTAATCAACATGTCTAGGTTAAGGGATTGAAAAATAAAATTATTGTACTAGATAGTACAAAGGAATACATATCATATGCTCTTTCTAAAAAAGAAGCTGAAATTAATCAACTAAATAAGAAAATTAGTATTCTAAACAATTCTACAACTTATCTTGAGTCTTTTCTCAAAGATAAGGAATATTTGATAATTGCCTTGAAGGATAAACTTTAAGTCAGTGAAAAGAACTTTGCCTACTCTACTTTTGGTTTGAACAAAATGATGGCTAGTTCTAAGAAACTTGATGACATCCTCAGTAACACCAAGATGATAAAGAATAAACAAGGTATTCGAAATCATGAAATTTTTTCTACTTCCAAGGGTTGTTCTACTATGTTTGTCAAAGCCTCTAGCCAAAATTCTGAGTCAAATTCTATTCCCACTGACCCAAAAGGTAAGACTGTTGTGTCTTTTTTGCCCCTATTCTTCAACATGATGAAATCCTCACCTAAGTCTAGCTCCTATCATCGCTATAGTGTTGGTCTATTTCTCCTACCTACTATCATTCCTGCTTGTCACCATTGCGGTGAACTTGAGCATTTAAGACCATACTATGAGAAATTGAGCACTCATCCTTGTGTGACTCTCAATATGAGAAATTTTTCTTCCTCTCCTCCATGTACTACTTCTCAGAGTTAGGGACCCAGATTCTCTAACTCCACTACTCATATTTGTTATTTGTGTGGCACTTCTAACCACCTTGCTTGGAAAAGACCTAGATATGGTAAATGTATTTTTTGGAGTGCTCATCCTCATTCACCCAGTTCTCATAAGGATGGCTGTGGGTATTATGGCTCATCTGAGTATATTCAAGTATGATGTATTATGCTTCTAAGATATAGTGTGGAAAGAAATAAATGTATCCCTAATAGTCTACTTGGTCTTGTTTATATGAGTAACTCGACTAGTTTTTTAAGAAATAATTAACAAAGTAAGTCTCAATTATCATATACTCCTTCTGCTCATATGACACAAAGACTATCACTAGAATCAGTTACCCCTTAAAAATACTTTAAACAGAGGAATGTTGGTTGATCACAATTTCTATTTGGGAATCCTTTGGGGTTGAACTATTCTTTTCTTTTGTGCTTTTAGCCCTTTTTGTTTGTGTGTACTTGGGAATCCCTAATAGTCTACTTGGTCTCTACCTTAATTATTTTTAAAAATTGTGTGTATTTATACGGTAAGTATGGTTTTCTCCTTCTCTATTTCTATTTTCTCTCTCTACCTATGACGATCTGGCAAGTTTCTCTATCCATCTTCCCAATGTTTATCCGAACCTGTTATTTTAATCTTTGTTGCTTCATGGTTGAGATGATTTTGACTTAAATGTAAGTATGATTGTTTTGACATGTGAGGTTGTATGACTAAAATATGTGTGGATCTTAAAAAGAAATTTTCCTTCACTTGCATTTGAAGGATGTGTGTTTTAAAAGTTATTCTTTTTTATAAAGATTTATGTATTGTTCATGATTTTGAATATTATGTATTCTTGTTCCTTGAGATTAACATGTTATATTTTGGAAGTGTTCAAGAAGATGCACTTAGTCTTGAACCATAGAACTCTTAAAATAAGAAACATGAAATCCTAAATATGTTCACAATTGTGGTAATTAAGGAGGAACATTAATTACCGTGAAATATTATCATGTCAATTAAAAGTACATTATAGTTCTATAAATGTTGATAAGGGATTATCATTTAATGACATGAGTATATAAAATGTGTATTTTATATATTGAACATGACCTAACTAGATGGAACATTATATGGATTGTGTTTTGTATCATTAATGTTTCTATTGTGTCTTTAGAATCTTAGATATGAGATGTGTAGATTTTTCACATAAGAAGTATATAATGTGATTGTTATTTAAATACTATCTTATGATAAGAATAATATAATAGTTTGTTGTGTACAACCTGTGCGGGAGAAATCTATATGTTAATATTATCATTGTCCCTCAATTTTAAGTTATGATATTATTACGCCCCTTGGTAAAGTGGAATTATATCACATGCAATATAACTGATGTAGTTATAATTATAATTCACTTGAGAGACCAAGAAAACGAATATAATGCAAAGTGACACGATCCTATTTTGCATATTATTCATAATATCATGTGACAAAGATAGATACAAAATTAGTGGATCGAGTAAATAATTACTATGTCATTTGGAAAACTATAATGTAATGATAGAACATCTTATAGTCAATAATATAAAGTTTTATATTATTTCCAAGATGATATAGATCCTCTATACGGTCACACCAACTGAAGAGAAACAATGAGTATTTTACATTTCATAATGATGTATAAGATAAAAATACATGAGATGAAATGCTAAAATAAAATGTCATAATATGACATGCTTAGACAATAAATAAATTTATAAAATTATGCAAATATTATTTAGTATAATTTTTGAATGCATTATAAGAATAATAGAGACATTGTATAATAGAATAATATGAATAATATTATTTATTCATAAATTAATTTATTAAACCAATCACAAGTTGAGATTAAAGAGAACATGAAATGGCTAAACAAGACTAGTGAAATTTGTGTAATTGATTCAAACCTTACACAAAGAGTTGCCCTCACCCTTGCCTATTTAAAGAGGCATAATTAAGGAAAATATCATCCAATTTTCTACCTCTAACCCTAGCTGAAATCTGCATTATTCAGTAGCCACGTTTTTCCTTATCCTAGGCCAAAACATGGAAAGGCTTGCTCAAGGCAAAAAAAAAAAACTTATTATGTGTTGATGTTCTAAAGTAAGGTACAAACATAGACTATATGTATGTTATAAATTTATTATTATCATTTTGTGATTAATCCACCGGTTTGATATTGGATAAGGCTCTGGTTCAAATCATAATAAGTTCTACTTTATATATAAAAGAACTGATGGTTATCAATTAAGACCTGACATATTTTATTTGCATTTGAAATGCATGCATTACTAAAAAAACATACATATGGCCTCAGTTTTTAACCGTGATCGTAGGTTTATTGTCACAGTTATAAGAATCGAGGCCTAAGTGAGAGAGATTATAGACTGGTACCTATGGCCTTAGTTTTATAACCAAGGCTATATGGTATGCATAAATTAAAAAAATATAGAATTATTAATTACAATATTAAAAATCACATAATATTAAAATTAACAATATAATTACATTTAAGAGTTTATTATATACTAAAACATAATATATAAAACCTTACTATTACAAACTGACTTTTCACTATTAATTACAAGCATTTATAAGTGTACTTCAAATCAACATAATCAAGTTCACAACGACTTCAAGATAAGTGTAAAGATAATGCAAATACCAAAGATGTTGTTGTGTTGGGCTTGTGCGCTAGTGTTGGTACTAGTGCACTAGTGCTAGTGTGCCTGGTGCATTGGTATGTTGGTGCTCCTGGTGCGCTGGTGTGTTGGTGTGCTGGGTGCCTAGTGCCCTAGTGTGATGGTGCACTGGTGAGCCTAGTGTGCTAGTGTGATGGTGCACTGGTGAGCCTAGTGCGCTAGTGTGATGGTGCACTGGTGAGCCTAGTGCGCTAGTGTGTTGGTGAACCTGGTACACTACTGCGCCTGATGTTGGTGCGCCTGGTGAAAGAGTTCTGCTATGCCTGGTACTTGGTACTAGTGTGGCTGATGCCTAGTGCTATTGCGCTTGGTTCCTACCATGAAAAAGAAAATAACAAAAAAAACTAGAATATCATGTGTGCATAGATAGCAATCAACCTTTAACAGGCCACTTGCTATTAGCATCAATGAACTTAATTATGCTAACTCAAAATTGAAGTGGCAGATGACTGTGTTTTGCTTCTTGCTTGAAACCCCACATCCATATTTACAGACAACACAAGTAATTTCACAAAATGGATATTTACTAAATCAGCAACATTTCTTCCTAATGGTACCTTCAAGAATCATTTTTCTTTTTCTTTGGTTGAAAGTAATCATTTTTATGGAAAATAAAATGTCTAGTACCACATGTGTGGTCATGTGTAGAAAACAAACTATACTTTGCAAATTAGATAGCAGCCACCACTACCTCATTTCCAAGTCTCAAACCAACCACAAAGGTATAGTAATCTAAAAACCTCAACAGGACCACAAGGTTTCACTTTTTCATCCAAGCCTCCTATAAATTTAACAAGACAGTAGAATATTCATCATAGTTACTGTACAGCTTATCTATCATCTACCTGCAAAGGTTTTAAAATGCAAATATATATATTATGAAGAAGGAACTTGCTTAGAAAAACATGACCAAAAAATGCAGTCAGCAAAGCCAAGACATGGTGAAACCATCATTCACGATGAACTCAAATTAATATAAAGCAACCTTACAAAAAAAAAACCGATGTAAAGCAATCACAAGAGAACAAACTAGTAACAGAAAATTCAGTGTAAATTCGTAATCATTCCTACAACAAATAATACCATACAGTCAGGAAACCTATGTGCAACTATATTCCTTTCCATTTCTAGAAGAATTAAATATTTTTTACCACCTGTTACTAGGACACAAGTACATAAAACTTTGCTCGAACCCTTTGTGTTCATCATACATTATCATTGCAATCTGAGTGAATACAACAAAACAGAATTATCCTTTATAATTATACTGACATAATTTAAAATAAAATGTTAGATATAACCTTATAACTCATCTAAAACATATATTAATTAATACAAAACCAAAGCCACATCAAACAAAAGATATATCAATTATCATTATCACATCATTAGATATCAGATATCACCGAGTACCTTTAGAGAGCCATCTTCATATGTCTTGCCATTATCCCATGTCTAAAGTGTTGCTAGTTCATCATTGTGTTATTCAATCCATGGTGAAATTGGGTTCTAGAATATCATCCATGAAACCAGAACTACTGTTGCGACCTAGATAGAGTTTAAAGGAAGCTGAATTATAAAGGTAGGTTTGCTTCTATATGAATGTATGTGCACCTCGCCAAACAAATTAACAACTAAAGTGTTGTGTTAATTAAAAGAATAGACAATCAATAACTCTGAAACCTTATTTCTACTGTTGGAAGTTTTATCCCAACCCTAAATAAATAATTCTTTTTACCAAACAATAGCAAACATGTTGGTATCCAATCTTGAAAAACCAACAAAATGGGAACAAATATACAATTACGGATTTATACACTCAAACAATTATACAATTACATATTACAAGATAATTGGTAAATAGTATATCAATGAAATTTTTTGAAAATACTATTTTCAGTCCTCTTTGTTTATCGTTACAAAAATTCTAGGGTGAAACAGGCACAATACCAGCACATGCACAGGCACAACACTAGGCCAAGCACCAGGCACTAAGCATTAACACTAGCACCAGCACCAAGCCAAGCACTAGGCAACGCCACATTAGCACCAGTGCACCACCCCTACGAACCAGCACATATGCACCACCCCAGCGCACCAGTACCAGCACCAAGCGACCACACCTTCCACAAACCATACCAAGCGACCTTCCTACAAATTTTCATAACCCATCTAAGAAATATCCAGCATCCAAATTTCTCAATGTAAACAAGCCTTCAGGCATCTAGAAATAACCTCTATGTATCGATCGAGATTTGGTATCGAGAGTCATTTATAATAGAAAAGATGAGTTGATGTTACCAGAAAGATTCAAGTAGTGGCCAAGGAGTTACTATGGCGAGAGTGGAATAGAGGTTGGAACGCGGTGCGAGAGTGAAACTGATGCTAGAACGCGATGCGAGAGTGGAACAAAGGCTGGAACATGGCGACGCAAGAGTGGAACAAAGGCTAGAAGGTGACAGCGCGAAAGTGGAATGCGGTGCGAGGTTGGAACGTAGAAAATAGGGGTTTCGAGTAGAGAATAGAACATATATAATAGCTAGGATTTTGAGAACATATATATGGGAAGAAAAGAAAAAACATTTGCCCAAAATGAAAAGAAAAATTGGAAAAAAGAGGAAATTAAAAGGAAAAAATTGATAAAAAAATTTGGTATTCGATGTAAATTAAAGCGAAAAAATTGATAGGGTATGTCTATAACCTCGGTTTTATAAAACCGAGTCCAAAAATCCTATAAACTTCGAAACTATATATATGTATTGTAGTAGTGATGATATAATTACAATTGAAACTTACTCTTCATCATATTAATGTTGTTAATAAATTATTATTAGTGTACAACTAATATACTTTATCAGATGTATATTAGTTGTAAAAGCACTTTTCCTAAAAAGCAGATTCATATTTTCCTGTATTTATACTTGTATAATCATTCATTGTAATTAAGATTAATAAATACATTTTTAGTATATTTAACTTGGTATCAAAGCAGGAAAAAAAAAAAAATTTATCGGTTTTTGAGCAGCGCCACCGTTAGCGTCAGTGCCATTAATCTGAGCAGCGCCGCCGTCAGTATCAGTGCCATTAATATTCTCACGCCATTCATTGCGCTATCCACCTGCCGTCCCGCTTGTAGCCTGCGTCGTTCGGCTCGCGCCACACTCCCGGCTCGCGCGGCTCGACCTGCGCCGTCCAGCCCGCACAGCAGCTCCAATCCTACGCCATCCAGCTCACGCAGAAGCTCCTACACTACGCCGTCTAGCTTCCGAACAGCTCATGCACAACTTTGTGAGTCCACAGTTCTCTTTTGTGTGTCCGTAGTTCTCTAAAATTTTTCAGCTTCTGTCCCTAAAATTTTTCAGCCTTTAGTTTCTTTTAATCCGGCTTGCCCTACCCATAAGACCAACCCGGCCCTTCAGCCCAACCCGGCCCAATCTGTTTTAGTCCAAGCCCATCAACTAGACAACCCACTTAGTCCAAACCCATCAGCTAGACAACCCACTTAGTCCAACCCGGCCCATCAGTCCAACCTGGCCCAATCTGTCTTAGTCCAAGCCCATCAGCTAGACAACCCACTTAGTCCAACCCGACCAAAAAAAAAAAATCCACTGCACACTATATTGTTATTTCAATGGAAGATTCAAGACAACATCAAGTTTCCAGAATTAATGAAGTTTCAAAATTTGAAGTTTCTGTTAAAAGTTCAGAAATTGGTTCTTTCGGGGGAACTAAACTTAATGGTACAAATTTTTGAACATGGAAAAAAGTTATGTCTGTTTATCTTCGTGGGATGCATAAGATGAGACATGTATCTGGATCAATCAGGGCTCCTAGTCAAGATGATATAGAAGCTTATACTAGGTGGGAAGATGATGATGGCTTTGTAATGTCAATTCTATTTAGAGCCATCACTGATGATATATTACAAATGGTGGAAGAATGTGAAACTGCTGAGTCCATATGGAATACCTTAAGCGATCTTTATACAAATGAGTCTGACTTTATTCAAGTTCATGAACTCATGTGCAAAGCTGCTGGCATGCAGTAGAATGGGCAACCAATATCTCTATTTTTTACCAAGCTGAAAAATATATGGGCTAAAATTGATCAAAAACACCCATGCAAAATTAAAAATCCAGAAGATCTTCTGTGGTACCAGAAGGAAAAGGAGCTGGAACGAGTACATGCCTTTTTAAGAGGCCTTGATACCAAATATAATAGTGCTAAAGGCGAATTGCTTCGAATGTCAGACCCTCCAAGCTTGACTACTGCCTTTACATACATTCGTAAAGACGAATCTCAGCAGGAAAGTCTTCATCAGGCACAAGTTGAGGTATCAAGTCTAGCCATTCAAGCCAAATCAAAGGCACCTTTTCTCCAGCAGCAAAATTCAGTTCCACTACATCAATAGGGACCTCCACCAGGCTTTCCCAATCGCCATCATTCTCACTGCTCTTATTGCAATGAACATGGGCATCTTCGTGAGATTTGTTGGAAATTGTATCCACACTTGAAACCAAAACGACAACAGGGGTATCGTTCTAAATCAAAAGCAACTACAGTGCAAATTGTCCAAGAACCAGACTACTATGGACAGAATCATCCTATGGAATGTGGAGGTATCCCTATAGCTTCAATAGCTGGTCGTGGTAAGATTGGTATGACCTTAAATGTTTCTCACTCTGTTGGGTCTAATACTTGGATTATTGATTTTGGTGCATCTAATCATATGACCTATGATAAATCTGATTTTAATGAGTTATCTCCCCCACCAGTGTCTTATGTTACAAATGCTAATGGTGAGGCCTTTCCTGTCTTAGGAAAGGGGTCAGTTCATATCACTCCATCTTTACAGCTCCATAATGTTTTATATGTACCTGACTTATCTCATCACTTAATATCTGTCCCACAGTTAAATATTGAGTCTAAATGTTCTGTAACCTTTTATCCTATGTATGTGATTTTTCAGGACCTTCTTACCAGGGAAATAATTGGTCGAGGGTATCTGAGGGGCAGGTTGTTCCGTTTAGATCAGAACTACGGAGGGGAGAAACCAGGAGCACGGGCACGCACTGCATTGACTTCTAGTTCCGATAAGCTAAGTGAAATTTGGTTGTGGCATCGCCGCTTATGGCATCCATCTTTTAGTCTTATGAAAAAAACCATGCCCACTTTATTTATTGGTGTTAGTGAGACTGTTTTACATTGTGAGACTTGTGTTTTGGCCAAGAGCCATCGTATTACTTATTCTCCTAGTATTTCTATAAAAAGTACTATTCCTTTTGAATTAATTCATTCTGATGTTTGGGGACCATCTAAAGAGCCCACTATATCGGGTATGAGATATTTTGTTTTGTTTATCGATGATTGTACAAGGTTATCGTGGATCTCTCTTCTTAGAACAAAAGATGAAGTTTTTTCAGTTTTTCAAAATTTTCATAGCCTCGTTCAAACACAATACAATGGCATCATTCAAATCCTCCATTCTGACAATGGAGGGGAAATGTTAATCATGTTTTTCAAGATTTTTTCAAAACATATGGGATTATTCACCAAACTACTTGTCCATAAACACCGGAACAAAATGGAGTGTCTGAAAGAAAAAATCGTCATTTACTTGATATGGCTCGTGCACTCTTATTTAGTGCTTATATGCCAAAAAACCTTTGGGGTGATGCTGTACAAGCTTCCGCCCATCTCATCAATCGTCTCCCGTCTAGTGTCCTTAACGGAAAAATCCCATTCCAAATTCTCGCATCTTACGTCTCCTTATCATCCTTCCATAATCTTCCTACCCGTGTATTTGGTTGTGTTGTTTTTGTGCATGTTCCTAAAAATCAAAGGTCTAAATTAGATGCTCGGGCAATTAAATGTGTGTTTGTTGGTTATGGAAGTTATCAAAAAGGGTACAAGTGCTTCCATCCACCAACCAGAAAGTATTATGTCACTATGGATGTTACCTTCTTTGAGGACACGAGTTATTTTTCCTCACCTGATACTGCTCGTCAGGGGGAGAATACATATTTCGAAGAACTGTATCATGGTGAGGGGGAGGCATTAGAAGAATCACCAGTCATTGCAGAAGCAGATGCTCTAAGTAGTCAAGCACCAAATTCGCTTACAGCAAATGAAGTGGAAGACACAACTGTTCCCTCAGAAATTACTCGTACCCATGATCAACAACTCCCTGGTACTGAAGGTCACTCATCTGAGGTATGTACACCCACTGATACTAATAACATTGAGTCTAATGTTGGACAATATGTGTTACCCAAAAGTTCTACTCGAGGTCAACCAGCCAAAAGGTATGAACCAAATATTCATGCAAAATCAAAATACCTAGTAGCCAATTACATGTCCACTAAAAGATTATCTAAGTCATATGAATCATTTGTAAATCAAATATCTGGTGTATCAGTACCTAACAAAGTGCAAGATGCGTTGGGAGATCCAATATGGAGAAAGGCAATGGCTGAAGAGATGGAGGCGTTACAGAAGAATGATACTTGGCAACTGGTGCCACTACCACAAGGAAAAAAGGCAGTTGGTTGTCGATGGGTGTTTACTGTAAAACATAATGGTGATGGATCTATAAATCGGTATAAAGCTCGTCTTATAGCAAAAGGGTTTACTCAAACGTATGATGTAGACTACGATGAGACCTTTGCTC
Organism: Hippophae gyantsensis; assembly: GCA_030763125.1. Taxonomy (NCBI): domain Eukaryota; kingdom Viridiplantae; phylum Streptophyta; class Magnoliopsida; order Rosales; family Elaeagnaceae; genus Hippophae; species Hippophae gyantsensis. The sequence goes on from CM061039.1 coordinate 42,412,237, forward strand.
CTGTTGCCAAAATGAACACCATTCGGGTTTTGCTCTCACTTGTCGCTAATCTAAATTGGCCACTACGGCAGTTTGATGTCAAGAATGCGTTTCTTCATGAAGAATTAGCCGAGGAAGTGTACATGAGTCTTCCACCTGGGTATGTAGTTGATTCTCCTGGTAATTTTGTATGCAAACTAAGGAAGGCTTTGTATGGTCTCAAGCAATCCCCTCGAGCCTGGTTTGGAAGATTCTCATAGTTCATGCAAAAGATTGGTTACAGACAGAGTAATTCAGACCACACTCTATTTCTCAAACATCAACGAGGGAAGGTAACAACCCTAATAATTTATGTTGATGATATGGTAATCACTGGTGATGATACTATTGAGATGGATAAATTACAAAGACAGCTAGCCTCTGAATTCGAGATGAAGGACTTAGGTGAACTAAAGTACTTCTTAGGAATTGAGGTAGCTAGGGGAAGAGAAGGAATATATCTGTGTCAAAGGAAATACATTATTGATCTGCTAACAGAGACATGTATGTTGGATTGCAAACCTATTGACACTCCTATTGAGCAAAACCATTGTTTAGCAGAGTATCCAGATCAGATACCAACTGATCGAGCTCGCTATCAGAGATTGGTTGGGCGTTTGATTTACTTGGCTCATACTAGACCAGATGTTGCATATGCAGTAAGTGTGGTGAGTCAATTCATGCATAACCCAAGTGAGAACCACATGAATGCTATTTTGAGAATTTTAAGGTATTTAAAATCGGCTCCAGGAAGGGGAGTAATGTTCTCTAAACACAACAATCATCTTGAAGTCTGTGGCTTCACGTATGCGTATCAAGGGAAGTATTACAGATAGAAAGTCAACATCGGGTTATTTCACCTTTGTGGGTGGAAATTTAGTTATATGGAAAAGTAAGAAACAGAAAGTGGTGGCACGATCTAGTGCTGAGGCCGAGTATAGAGGTATGGCTCATGGGGTTTGTGAATTACTATGGATAAGAACTTTGTTATCTGATTTGGGTTTCGAACTCAAAAATACTATGCAATTGTATTGCGATAATCGGGCAGTCATTGATATATCACAAAATCCAGTACAACATGATCGCACTAAGCATGTAGAGGTTGATCGTCACTTTATAAAAGAAAAGCTAGATGCCAAACTGATTAGTTTTCCTTTTGTTCCCACTGAAGAGCAACTTGCAAATATGCTTACCAAAGGAGTTTCTAAGAAAGCATTATATGGTTCATTAAGCAAGTTGGACATGATCGATATCTATGCGCTAACTTGAGGGGGAGTGTTAATAAATTATTATTAGTGTACAACTAATATATTTTATCAGCTGTATATTAATTGTAAAAGCACTTTTCCTAAAAAGCAGATTCCTATTTTCCGATATTTATACTTATATAATCATTTATTGTAATTAAGATTAATAAAATATTTAACTAATGTAAGATCAAATCGCTATTTAATTTCTCTCGATTACCTTAAGGACATTAGTCATTTTACTACCAAATTCAATCAATTTAATCCAAAATCTAAACTTTCATATTTTCAATTAAGTAAATTAACAGTCAAATTTATTGGAAATGCTGTAAAAATATCACTCATGAGAATTATGAAATTGACCATATACCCGCGTACACTTGATGGATATAATTTATGCCTTTCCCCCTTCTATTTCTTTTGAGCAATGGATTATCAGTTCGATCTTAGCTCTACAGACATGGCTTAGTTGAAATCCTTGATGGTTATAACAATTATCTATTTAAAACAATATTGAATACAATTAATAATAAATTTAATATATATATATATATATATATATATATATATAATTTTGATAAAAATTATTAGAATATCCAAGTGAAACCTGAAAGAAATTAAGAAAACAAGAACGTTTAACAGCACCACGTAACTCTGAAAGCTCACCTTTGTTTCATTTTAACTAGTCAAATCAACTAGGTAGGACAGTGCTGAAAGGTTATCTCCAATTTCTCATCCCCTGTTTAAATATTGCAGGGAACAGGATAAAGATTCTCAATTAAAAGTTCATGTTTTTTACAGGGATGGGAGATTATCTATTAATAAATAAATTAAAACCAATTACTATCCAATATTCTAAGTATCTAAAATGTCAAATGTATCTATTTATTACGCAATTAAATCTAATAAATTTAAATTTAGAATACATTTTAATCCTCTAAGTTATATACCTATAGTTCTTGAACTCATAGAAAGATATATTTTAATTCTCTATTTTTTAAAGTATATATCTATAGCAATCTAATTTTTTAAAAGTTTTAATCAATTTTAAATAATAATTTTTTAGATAAATTGAGAATTTTAAAAAATAAATTAAAAATAATAATATCGATAGGAATAATATATTTAAGTTTAAATTGTGATGAATATATCTATAGTATTTTAAACTATTTAGATTAGATTATTAGGATTTTCTCTATCACATTTTGAAATTCAAATTAGATTTATTTTGTTTAGTTATCAACATTGTCCCAAAAATGGGACTAGCTATTAGTTTACTTTTATTCTCAAACTTAGAATATGATTTGAGTATTATTCTCTTCTAATTATTCTTTTTTTTTTCTTACTTGCAATATGATTTGAGTATTATTCTGTTCTATTTATTCTTCTTTTTTTCTTTCAATTTCTATTAGTCAATCCCTAATTTTTAATTCATCCAAATGTAAACCCTTGTCTTATATTTCTCTTTATTATCTCCTTCCGGATCCACATTAGTTTGGTATCAAATCAAACAAATTTTTATTTTATTAAATGAAACTATCTATCCTTATTATTCTTATAAAAAATCAGTTCAAAAAATACAAGTATTGTATTTTAATCCCCAAAAAAAAAATCAATTCATAATGTTAATATCTTTGTTTAATTTTTCAAAAAGGGAGTATGAAGATTTAGAAACTAAAATTTTGAAAAATATGTTTGCTTTTGATTGGTGAGCTTCAAACACATATGGACAGCATAGCTAAAGGCTTAGTTGACATTTGTGACATTCTCCATCGAATAAGTCATTCAAATATCCTGATAAAGGAGAATTTTTCAATTGAAGTTAAGGCCGACATATCTTTCTTTAAAGTTGGTTCCATCATGTCAAGGCCTACAAGTTTTAAAAATGTCATTCTAGCTACCATAAGTTTGGTAGATGGTTGCCTACATATAATCCTATTCTTGAGCTCCATAGGAAGCAATTTACTCCTCGCCATGGATATCATGTATTTGGTATTAAATAGATAATAGACATACAATCTTAAATGTGCAAGTAACCTGTTATAGTACAGTGAGGTAGCAGGACTAATTTAACAATGACCTGGGTTCAAAAGGTTTGCTAATACGTATTACCTTATCACACAATACCTCGTTGCCCAAATGCGAGGTCTTAGACTTCGAGATCTGATGTACTAACTCTATTATGACGACCTGATCATGGTTTTATTAGTTTACGTATCATTTTATTACATATAGATAATACTTTCAGGTTGCTTATACTTACTCTTCTATATGCGTAGGATATAAGACATATGTATATATACCCTTTAAATGAGAAGAATATATGATCTAATTCAATTGTTCAATTTCTTATTTTTTACTAAAAATCACTAGAATTTGACACCTGAAATTCTCTCCAAACATCATGCAATTCTTAAATCATGCTCAAAGATAAAATTATTTGTATCACTATTTTGTTACATTTGCTTGTTAATCCTCACAATATCTAAGAACAACTTACCAACATACTTAAAAGTTTTGTTTATTGATTTACAATTCCAATAGTCAGAGTTGAGTTCGTTAATCCTCACAATATCTAAGAACAACTTACCAACATACTTAAAAGTTTTGTTTATTGATTTACAATTCAAATAGTCAGAGTTGAGTTCTTTCAACCAGGGAGAATTCATAGGATAATGTAAGATGACAATAAGGTTAATTAAAAATTGATTAGATTATCTTATCATTTATTTATATTTCAATTTTGTATTTAATAGTTAGATTATCCATTAAGATATTATTTTGAATTTGATAATTATAATTAAATTTAAATGATTATTTTATTTTCTAGAACTCTTATAAGTGGGATATATATATATATAATATAATTTTATTTTTAATTGGGTATTGAATTGAATATATGTTTCTTTTTAATTATTTAAGTTCTATCATTTTTCTAATTTTTATTTGTCAAATCCCTAATTCTAATTTGTTTATAGTATTCTCCTCTTTCGTTTACTTCTTTCATTTCTCTTTATATCTTCTAAGTCAATTTGCTATCAGAATAATTATATATTTTTTAAATAAAATCATATTTATTTTCCATTTCTTTTTTTTTTCTTAAAAAAATTTTATGCTAAAAAACAAACCAGGAAAAATTTTCATTATTATTTTCCTTTTGGTTTTTGCTTGTTCTGTTGTTTTTTTCAAGAAATAAAAGCTTGATTGATGAAAAAAATATATACATTTTTAAATTGTCCAAATAGATTTGAACAAAACATTTCTAAAAATTCTAGTCATAATATAAGCAAAGATGGGCCAAAAAATCGCAGGTTTGGTTATCTGTGGTCATCCGAACCAACGGTTCGGTTTTTACAAAATAAATTTCGAGGACGGGTATGATTTTGGAGAAAAATCGAATGTAAATCAACGAGTATAATTCGAGTACGGTTATACTACAAATTGTACCCGCCCATACCTGAAATTAATTATAGTTAATTAATATATTTATATATTTAATAAATTAAAATATATATCAATCGCGTTAGGGTTTTTTACTCTTTAGTATCCCTTCCCTATTCCCTAATTTAGCATAATCAAAATCACAATTCGTAGCTCTGCCTTCGCCTTCACTTGCACCACTCGCCTTTGCCTCTTTCAATCTCTAGTCTCTCTACCGATCTTAGCTCTCAATCCCTGGTCTCTCTACCGATCTCAACTCTCAACCATTGGTCTCTCTGCCGATCTCAACACTCTGACTCTGTTTTGTCACTTTCTGTATGGGTATTTGGCTAATTTTTGTTATCCTTTATAACGAAACTGGCTCTTTCTGTTGTGTTTTCTCTGATTCACTATCACTACACAGCATGATAGGTAGAATAAATCTTTAGATAAAAATAATCCATGATAGCAAAACATATCACTACACAACATCATGTTCGGGAGCAGAGCATGATAATGTTGACGATTTATGTATTTCATGATTATCAGAACATGGATGATACATAAGGACTATGTTACTTGCACTCTTAATTTTTGGTGAAGTACCAAGCCATGGCCATGGGTGTTACGGATATGGGTGGGTAATACAAACAAGGAAATGCAGTATTACAGAAGATGACAACATTGAGTTAAAAAAAATTATATTATTGATTAATCAATTTGTTATTTTGATTTATAGCATTGATTTTATATGTTTGATTTTTGCAGGATACTCTCAACGTTGAAGAATAATTGGAAGACAAATTTTTTGCTTTATTGTATTTTTTTTAATTTTATGTAATTAAATTTCAATGAGTTTGTAATATTTTATTTGTATTTGCTCATTTATTTGTGTAGACAAATTTAATTTTGGATTTATTCTATCATGTTAGAATTAAAATTGTTTATTTTTAATTTGTATCATGTTTAATAGAAATTTTTAAAAAAATTAAGTCGGATGGTTTTTTTTAAGTAATCGTCCCGAATCGTTACCCGCAACCAAATCTTCACGATTTTTGGACAATTTCGAGTACAATTATTATAATTCGATTCGAGGACGATTATATCAAAAACTGTTTCCATTCGCACCCGTGATCATCCCTAAAAATGAGAGAAAGACTAATACAAACTATTCTAAAAGTAAAAAAGTCATTCACAATAATCAACCAATAAAACAAATATAGACCTATAACAATATCTTGTAATTGTATCAAGATAACAATTTAAGACTAGTCAAAAACTTTATTTGCAAAAACCCTTTTGTTACAGGCTTTCTAAATTCTCGAAGAGAGCACGACTCATACGAGTAAATTAAGATGACTAAAAAGTCCCAAATTGTAGCAAAAATCAAAGAAAAATAATCTTTATTAAACTGATTAACATTCAGTTTCAAGGGAGAGATCTCAAAAACTTGTAAAGATGAGTGACATTAAAACAACAAAATGACTAATAAATTCCACGGTTGAAGAGCATAAAGGATAACATTCATAAATTAGCATACCTCTTTACAACAAATTGGATCTAACACCAAGGCTATTGTTTAAACACAATTATATATAAGAAACATTTCACTTTACTTGATACCTTGAGTTGTCAAACTTTTGGTGAGAAAATAGGGTGTTTTGACATAAAGGTGGAATTAATATTATCTCCAAAAATACATTATAGATTCTTTCACGAAAAACTTTATAACCTAACTTCAAAGTGTAATTACCATTGTTAGAGAAATGCCACTCTAATATATCATCTCTAAGCCTCAAGGGAGTGCTCAAAACATCATGCCAATCTACAGGCCAAAACATTTCTTTTACGAAGTCCACATTCTATAAGGGAATATTATTGTTAAAAACAAATAACTCCTTAAAAGATGGAGATCTAGATTTAAAAGATGGAGATCTAGATTTAAAAGATGGAGATCTTAGAAGCCAATTAATTATCGCCTCATATCTTAGCAGCCCTTCTTGTACTTATTTCCAATCTCACCCTTTGTTCAATAACTTGTCTAAAATCTAGAATTCCCCTCTACTGATTTCAACCCATATATCTTAGCCTTCCAAAAATCATCATCTTTAATTAAAGTACTTATGTAAAAATAAAGTAGCAAGAAGGGATCAAGTTTGGATTAGTTAGCAGCCTCCCACCTTACTTTGCCAAGAGAGTGAGGCTGTTAGAAACATCTTTAAAGCCAAATCCTCTTTCCTTTTTAATTAGCTTCATCTGTTTTTAACTTATCCAATGAATTTTTGAGCGTTTATCAGTATTACCCCACCAATAGCTAGATATATATAATGGACTTTATGCTGCACCAAATACTACTAGGGAACTTGAAACACTTCATGATATAGATAGGAATAGTTGAGATCATTGGTTAATTTCAAAAGAATTTCTCATCCTCCGGGTGAAATAAATTGATTTCTCCAACTACGTACATACTTTTTTACGAACCTTATATTTTAAAATACAAAAAAGTATAACACAAAAACAGAAGAAAAAAATAGATTTAAAATGGTAAAAATTTCTTTTTATTATTCAATTTAGAAGTTTAAAAAAATTAAAATTAAAATTAAAAAAAATTAATTTTTTTCATTACAAATGTGGATTGTATATGTTTTTGTTTTTAATTTTTTTTTACAATTTTTTCAAAAAATGATTTTTTTATTAATTTTAATTTTTTTTTCCTTCTAGGGTATCATTTTTAATGATTCTAAATTTACCGTAAAAAGACTATTTAAATTTTATTAAAATTTTTAAAGAATTATAAAACCCTAAATATATATTTTAAAAAATAGATTCTTAAAAAAATAGAAGATTAGAGTATACTTTAAGTTGAATTACAAGATCTTAGATGCATATCTTAAAAAATATAAAGGATTAAAGCATACATTTAATTTGATAATCAAAACACTTGTATAGATATAATTAATTTTTTAGGATCAATTATAGATACAACCCTCCAAATTGTTGAAACAGTAAAAAGACCACATACATTTGATAAATAACAAATATAGCCATTTTTGTCACTATTTCATAATTCTTCACTGAAGTATTTGTGATAAAATCAATAAAACTTATGAGAGTTAACGGAGAATATTGTTATAAAAAAATAGTAGAAGGGATGTAAATCCCTATTTTTTAAACATAAAGGGTGTTTTGCAGTTTTGAAAAACCTCAAAGAATTTGTAGTAAATTTCTGTTTTCATTTTGTTAGTTTAATAATTATTATAATAATTGTTTTCTCATTTATTTTAATATTGAATTTTCATAATTAAAGTATCAACTTATTAACGAAGATACTATTTTTTATCAAAATTTGTTTTATTTAACTCTAAAATTTTAAAAAATATATAATATATTTTAAAATAAATTATAAAAAAGGAGGATTGGGAAACATAATGGACAAGAAAGGTAACTACCAACTTCATCTTGTTCACCATAGGGCATTCCCCGCCTGTGTTCCACGAATTTTGGTTTCTACAAAGAAAATTGACATCCCTACTTTTGACCCTAAAAACCAATTTTTCAAGTTTTTCTTTGCTATTTTTCATTTTTTCTTCATTTTTTACTCTTTGTTTCTGATTATGTATATGTAACATGACAAAATAACTTTTTTTACAATTATTATTAAATATTTGTTTTTCTATTAAAATATTTTTGAACATGTGTTGATTACATCATTTCTAACATAAATATTTTTAGTACAATGCAGTGAGTGATTATTTTTAAAATATGTCATTGAAAAAAAATGTTAATTACAATTTTTGTCTCTAAAGTTTTGTGACATTTATTAATCGTTTGAGTTGAAATCTCTTAAGTTTAAATAAGATAGAATAACGCAAGACAAGATAAGTTTTATAATTCCACGTTGCTTGAGAAAGATAAATTGTAATGGTTTCTAGGTATAAGTTTTACTCTAAATGGAATGAAATATTTTTGGGTGAAATCCTACTAGCAAAACTATGATAGCTTAGATCCAAATTGGACAATATCATGTCATGTGTTCAAGTAAGTGTTACATATGGTATCAGAGCATCGCCCAATAAAAAAATGTGACAATGAAGATGTCGGGTCCTTTACGGGAGGTGATTGTGACATTTATCAATTCCTTAAGTTGAAATCCTATGAGCTTGAGAAAGAAAGGGTAAGGTAAGACAAGGTAATCTATATAGTCCTACATTACTTGGGAAAAAATTGTAACTATTCATAAGTATGAGTTCCACTTTTAATAATAAAAGCATTTTAGGTGAAAGCCTAATAGCAAAACTATAAGAGTCTAGGCTCAAAATAAACAATATCATACACTATGTTTGGAGTTGGTGTTACATGTTTGGTCTATGTAAAATTTTTGTCTCTAATGTTTTAAAAGTTATAAATATATACTCAAAGTTAACTAATCATAACAAATTATAACTTTTAATGATTTTTGTTATATGAGCTAATAGACGTATAAAATGTGTGATCTCTTACGTTTGATTAAGTGAAACATTTTTATCCTTAATATTTGATCAAGTTTATCATTTGTATTCCTAACATTTTCTAATTGTAACAATTATGTGTTAAAATGCTTATTTTATTAAATTCACATAACGTTGAGAACACGATTATAATTTTTTAAACATTAAAAGCAATAATGTAACATGTATCTAACTTAGGGATAAAAATGATATTTACTCCGGGGCAATAAAATGTTTAGTGCAACCATTTAAAAAACAATTATCTAATATTTGGTAAAGGAAAATAAGTTTGATTAATTTGAAGCATATTTCAAGAATATTATACATTTAGTATCATAATTGTTTAAAATGAGCATTTCAAGTCCCATAATTGTTAAAAATTAGGTACTTCTTGACCCATTAGGGAGATTAATTTTTACATTAAAATGTCAAATTTTCATAACATGATTAAAAATACTCAATCCATATATTATAAGATTAAAATGCATTTTTGTACCTAATAACAAGAGAATCATGATTGTTTTTTTTCTTCTATTTGTTAGTGTTTGTTTTTAAATAGTAATTGTTTATTTTTATATCTAATGTATGTAGTGAATTTAAAATTATTAATAAAAAATATTTAATTTTTAAATTAATAATATATAATTATATTTTATAAATAAAATAACAGAACAAAAAAAAATTACACAACAAAGTTATTAGGACTTTTTTCTTTTGAAAAAAGAAAAGAAAAGAAAAGTAAACAAGTATCAATCACAGCATAAAAACAAAGGATTGGTCTCGAGTGTTTTTCTCGCCCTTCTCTTTTACAAAATTGGTCGACGAGTTTAGCGAGGAAAAAAGAAGCAAGATAGTCCACGAAACTGTGGTTGTCTAAACATGGACCAATGATTTCGAGGAATAGTTAGAAGAAGTTTCTACCAAACCAAAGGAAAGAGTAATTCCCATTATTTTATTTAACGATAAAGTTAGAAAAAAAAACTGATTCTTCTCTGCAAATCCCAACCATACAAGAAACCTCCCTTCGATTTTGCATCATCATACACTCATAAAAGAGAAGTCATTGGCCATGACTTGTGTGAGTTCACTTCCTCAGTTTTTCAGCCCTGTTTCTCATTCTTCATCATCTTCTTTGTGCATTAGATGTCATAGTCCCTGCAAAATTCTTAGAAACCCGAAATCTGAGAGGCTAAGTCTTCCTTCTCATTTACGACACCGTTTGCCTTTGAATACTGACCATGGTACTAGAAGCTTTACTCTGAGGTCAGCTCTTGGTGATGCTCCCATTGTTGACCCTCCACTCTCACCACCACCTCCGTCATCCTCTGATACTACTGATGGGACGCCCAATTCGGAGCTCATAGCTTCTTTGAAGTTCAAATTATTGGTAACTCGTTTTATTATGGACTACCCATTGAAGGGTTTTTTTTCTTCACTAATTTGAATAAAATATGTTGGGAATCTACCCATTTAAGTAGTTTTGTATAGTTCAATTTATATGGAATGGACCAATGGTCCTCTATGAAATTAATTGAAGTCGATTCTTTAAACTGTTGAATTTTAATGGTGGTATGCTATTGCTGGATTATTAATTCTTTAAGGGACTTTTGAGAATTTTCTCTTTAGTCGGGAATGTGATTTGAATATACATACTGGTTGGTAATTATTGTGTATGTTTTGCTGTATGTGTTATTTCGCTGATTTTGAGGTGATATTGTTTAGTTTGATTAATATGGAATGGCCCTCTTAAAATTGATTGAAATTTTCTTTTAAAGCAGTGATTTTTTAACGATGAGATGTTATTGGCTAAGTTATACTATTCATTTTTCATGAATTACCTATACAATAGGTACTTGAACACTCTAATTTGATGTAAATATATAAAAAAATAATTAGAAAAATTGGCATGTCCAACACATAGATACGTATAAAAAAGTTTATGACTCTTAGAGTTTTAAGAGTCCGTGTAACCTAGGTTATTGTTGGAATCCTACTTCTGTTACGTGCTAGTGGATTTTAGTTTCATTTGGATGCTTTGCCTAAAGTTACTGCATGCTTTAACAATTATAGAAGCTGATTATTAACCCCTCTTATATTCTGTTCTGTGTCAGGATTCCACATCTATATTTTTCAAATCTATCTTTGAGAGTTATTGTGGTGATTTGGAACCTTGTTATATCATATTATAATAGATAGTCCAAACATACAAGTTAGAAAGCAGCTTTCTGAGCTCATTTGGAAGGACTCCAATCCAAGCCCTAGGGGTTCCAGGATAATAGATATCATTAAATACTTGATATTTTCTTACTCTTAGATTTTATGGCAATGGATTGGCTTCTAGATTATAGAACAATTGATTCATCATCATTGTGTATGATGTGACTAGTTTTTTTAGATACAGTAAAAGCTTTGTGACATATAATGGGCTTTTACTATGGCAAATTACTAAAGAACTGGAAGATACGAGAGAGATCATTAAAGTAGCTTGGTTCACATTTGTTTTATCCTTATGTGCATTTTGTTGCAGGCTTTGAAGCTTTTTATATTATATATTATTTTCTCGTACTTTTTTTATGAAAGCTTGTACTCTTTGAAACCTCTGCAAGTCATAGAGGCTTGGTCATGATTTTCATAAAGTTTCTTTATTATATTTCGTAATCCTAATTGTTCTGAAGAGCTTAATAGTTCATGTTCATAATTTCCAGCTCTCTGTATCTTTCTTGATATCTAAAGTGTCTATGAAATATTGAATGCATTTGCATTTAAGTATAAACAGATGCATTTTGGGCATGCATGGCCATATTGCTACTTCTTGATACCTAGCAATATATGTTTTTGAATAAAGTATGTGATGATATGATTCAGAGTGCAGTTTCTGGGCTAAATAGAGGTTTAGCAGCAAATGTAGATGATCTACGAAAGGCAGATGCTGCTGCTAAGGAGCTTGAAGCAGTTGGAGGACCAGTAGATCTCTCAGTTGATCTTGATAAACTGCAGGGTAGATGGAAACTAATATATAGCAGTGCATTTTCGTCTCGCACATTAGGAGGGAGCCGCCCTGGACCTCCCACTGGAAGGCTACTCCCTATTACTCTTGGCCAGGTATGCGATACAAAGTTGGTTCACTATGTTCCTTCACCATACTGATTTTCTTTCATCTGCTCGAGTTTTCTGTGACTGTTCCATTTTTGGCAAACTACCTAAGTACCTAAGGCTCTTGGATCTCGACCAAGTTATAGCTCTAAAATCTGAGTAGAAAAATGAAATGAAGTGGTAGGGTTTTTCTTTTCTTGTAACAAAGCGATTATTCTTACAAAAAAAGGTTTCATTCATCACTAATAAAGAAAAGGAAAAAGAACAATAATGCAGCTTAATTATCAACTACAAATATTCACACATTTTTTTATTTCTTCGTTAGGTCCAAGTAAAACTATGTTTTTCAAAAACTTTGTTAGGCATGAAGCAATTATGTATACAAAACCTTTTGTAATTGTCCAAGTTGGATGTATCTATTTATGTTCAACTTGACGAGATTGTTGGAGAATATTATAATTAAGATATTTTCTTTATTAGTTTAGAACTCATATTTTGGGTCTTACTAGTATTAGGATTTCATAGTCACATTTCCCACTATAAATCAAGGTTTTAAAAGATGGTTTTATGCCTTAATGCGTTTTTATTACATGAGGCGAGGCGTAAGCCTCAAGACGTAATGAGACGTAAGCTTCATTTTAAGAGTCTTTATAGACAATTTTCACCCACGATGCAAGTTATAAGTTTAATTTAATTATTAATAACAATAAATAAACTAATACTAATAAACTAACATTCATAAAATAAAAAATATATATAATAATATAGTCATAATTCAATATTTAAATGGTCATGAAAACAAGTTAAAATGTAATTTTGGGAATATTAGTAGGGAGAAATGCTTATTTATTTGTTGCTTGTTTTGCCTTCTAAAAGCTAGTTCTTAGCCTAATATGAGTTGGTATTGTGTCACTATAGATTTTTGATCCACCCACGAAAAGATAATACCATAAACCGAGAAATATTGAAGTGATAGCCTCAATAACCTCATTGCACAATACCTAATTGCATAAGTCTCAACCAAAAAAGGCATAAGTCTCAAATAAACTATTTGAGGTTAAGTCTTAACTCGTTAGATAGATGAAGCTTACTAAGGTGAGCCTAATAGCTATTTAAAGCCTTGCTATAAATACCAGTGTGCTCTTCTATTACTATCATTGAAGAATTAGAATGGTTCTATTTACTTTTTTCCTTCTCTTAACTTAATTTGGATTGTGTAAAATTATAGCTTCTTTGTTTTCCTATTTTATATTTCTGGGATGTTTTTCAAAAACTTGGTTAGGCATGAAGCAATTATGCATACAAAACCTTTTGATAATCCTTCCAACATCTTATTTCTGGCATTCCTTTTAGATAAATGATTCTGAAACAAGGTGGTAGTACTGTTTTTGAATTGCGTCTTTGCACTTAAAATAAAACAATGAATGTGGTCCAACATCGATAATCTTCATCCATTTTTTGTCTGACATACTTCTTGTAGGATTTCCGAAAAGTTTTAGCTGAGTGAATGTAATTTTTGAGATCAGGTGTTCCAGAGGATTGATGTCATAAGTGGAGATTTTGACAACATAGTGGAGCTTGAATTAGGTTCTCCATGGCCCTTCCCTCCAATTGAAGTGACTGCATCATTAGCCCACAAATTTGAACTCATAGGTTGGTTTTATTCCAAATCCTAGCTAATTTAATTGATAGAGCAACTTCTTCCTGTACGCCTTACAAACTTTCTAATTTTACTGAATACTTATACCAGGATCTGCAAAGATTAAAATAATATTTGAGAAGACTACTGTGAAGGCAACTGGGAACCTTTCACAACTTCCACCATTAGAGATACCTCAAATTCCAGATGCGTTAAGGCCTCCATCTAATACAGGAAGTGGTGAGTTTGAAGTTACCTATTTTGATGCTGGTACTCGCATCACCAGAGGTGATAGAAATGAGCTAAGGGTTTTTGTGATCGCCTAGTTGCACAGCATGTATATACATAGTCTTTGTTTCTATTGTTCGATTCACATTGGTGTCTCATAATTTTTCATGTTTTTTGCTAATGTTGTAAGATTCATTGTCATATAACTCACAACCAAGAGAAACATGTACAGATTGTTATTTTGTGATGCATATAAGAACTTCATTAGCAATCTGTAACCATAATATAACTTCTTGTGTTTCTGCATTTCTTGACGCATGGTGACATTGATATTCTCTACCTTCCTTCTAGTAAAAGGTTATTTCATTATGGCTAAATGATGGAACATTTATATATATCACAAAATATCACAATCATATACGGTTTCTTATTTGATACACTTATATAGATCCAAATGTAATAACATTACGTCACATTATTTGTTTTATTGATAAATAATTTTTTTTGAAATCACCGATAATTGATTAAGGTGTGTTCAAATATTCATCTATTTATTTGATAAAACCCGCGTGACCTTCTATTAATAATCAATGCATCAAAAGATTCTTAAGGTGGATGATTAAGCACTTTTGATTTAACCAATTAAATAATATATTATTGGTCTTTGACTCAGTGTAATGTTCAATTATTGTTAGTAACTTTTATTTCGAAGACAAGCTAATTATTGGTCATACAAGTAGTATACATATGAGGTCTGTTTGCTTGAGTTTTCAGTAAAAGTGGTTTAGGCAGAAGTTGTTTAATATATTAGCACAAGTTTAAGAATCCTTAAAATCACTTCTGATTAATTATTTTATGTTTGGTTCTAAATTGTTATTTACGATCAGAAGCGCTTTCTCGAAAAATATGATCCACAAATTTCTTCCGAAATTAATTTTATTCTAAAAACTGCCAATGACAAAGACTTGTAGTAATGATTCATTGGTTAAATTATATAAAATTCAATAAAATCTTGGATGGAATATTGCAAGTTTATTAACTATTGACGAGAAGTCTAAAATTTTAAAAAAGTAAGAAATGGATCACATGAATACAAATGTAAATATTTTTAAATCAAATTCTATGTGTTTAAATTTATTCAAGTTCATATTTTTTTGAGTTGTATTTGATTTAAGGAACACATAGATCTTAAAAAAAACGCATATATATATTCACGTATTCTATTTCTAACTTTTTTTGTAGTTTTGGATTTCTTGTGCACTTTTTAATAATTAGTGAACTTGTAGTGTTTCACTCAAAAATTAGTAGATTTTTATATACTTTAATCATAATTATTAGACTATTGATATCATTTTTCCTATTTTGACGAGAAGTCTAAAATTTTAAAAAAGTAAGAAATGGATCACATGAATACAAATGTAAATATTTTTAAATCAAATTCTATGTGTTTAAATTTATTCAAGTTCATATTTTTTTGAGTTGTATTTGATTTAAGGAACACATAGATCTTTAAAAAAAACGCATATATATATTCACGTATTCTATTTCTGACTTTTTTTGTAGTTTTGGATTTCTTGTGCATTTTTTAATAATTAGTGAACTTGTAGTGTTTCACTCAAAAATTAGTAGATTTTTATATACTTTAATCATAATTATTAGACTATTGATATTATTTTTCCTATTTTAAATTTCACAATGTAATAATTTAAATCTATTACACACCCATGTAACCAAGTTTCAAAAGATTGTAACTTAACTAGATGTGCCTCTAACAAGTTAAAATGGTTATATTGTGGTGGGTTTACACTTTTTTTCCTTTCATACTTGAACAACATCTTCATTACACGATATAACTTATGTAGATTAATGACTATGAAAATGGAGTCATTAGTGTATTTTTTTATTTAATATTTATTTATTTTATTCAATAAATAGTATTTTTAGGACCAAAAATATTAAAATATAATTTTTTTTAGCGAAAAGGGATGAAAATATAATTTTTAAATTTTTTTTAGATTTTTTATGAAGTTTTAACGCATGACCAATCATGAGCTACCACATGGCCTACCACGTAAGCAGAGGAGCTAACTGGGCAAGCCAAGTGGACGCCATGCAAGTAGGGACAAAGAATCGTAGATCGCCGCATGTGAAAAGGATGAACCGCATATCACGTGTCAACACGACCTTCTATCCGACTTTGGAGCCCGATCAAACAACACTGCCACGTGTTGCCACGTGATTGCTCCCTACATTCCACCCGTGGGCCACGCCATCCGTTATCGCAATGAACCGGTCTCCCCTACTTATGTATGCCACGTGTCGCTTTGTGACTGACTAGCACTATTGATTTTGCTTGTTTGGATCTCAACCCTTAATCTGAAGCTGATCTAACGATCCAAATTATACCTGAGCTATATTTAAGCCCCTAATGAGCCATCATTAGCATAATTTTGATCAATTTTTGGAGCTAAAAAGAGAGAAAAATCCAAAAGAAGATACAATTTTGGTGGAGATTCAAGAGGAGATTAGCACTACAATTCAAGAGATTAATTGTATTTCTTCTTCTACTCTTTTTTTATCAATTTTTATGTCTTTCTTTATAAAAAATATGAGTTTTATGAACATAATTATGCATAGTTAATTTATTAATCTAGGGACCTTATGAACCCAATTTTTACTATGTAATGATCTAATATTTTATCCCAATTATAATTATAACTTAATTATATTATTTAATCTGATTTTTATGCTATTAATTGTTTGGTCAATAATTTATCTATGGAGGTAATTAAATAGATTTGAGAGAATTATTTAATATTTTGTCTTGATTAAATAACATGGATAGTTTATAGACAAAGATGCATGATTCTTATGTATGTGATCCATAATTGATGAACTTAATGAGTAGTATGCAATTTAATTGGCATGAGAGTGTGATTAAATTAATTACTATATGATGTATAGTTTACTTGAGAGATGAATACATGCTAATTTAGATTCAATTGATCATGTAATTAATTGATAATTTTGTTGAGAGGATTTAATTATTTACATGTTTAGAAAATTGAGAGATTAAACATTCCTAAAAAATTTCTCATATCTTCTCAGTTACCATATCTGATTTAATTAATTATTGTTATTTATTTTTAGTTAGTTTAATTTTGCTTCCTTAAAATATAAAAACACAAAAAATTGATTTTTATTTTTTTAGTTTAAAAATTAATTTCTAATAAGAAAAGATCAATAAAATAATATCTGTGGGAACGATCTTTTCTTATTATTATATTACTTATTACGATACGTATACTTGTGTATTCATTACACATACTTCGTGTGTATTGATCAAGTTTTTGGCACCGTTGTTGGGGATTATAAATATTAATAATTAATAATTTTTTTTATTATCTTTTATTTTAGTTATTTTTTTAATTTTTTTTAATTTTAATTTACTTATTTTCTTACCGAGTTATTTCTTTATTTTTTAGTTAATTAATTTATTTGTTTGTTTGGAATTTTAATTTATTTATTTAGTTTTTATTTTGATTTTGATTTATTTTTTATGTAGACATATTTTTTATGTAGTCATCTTTTTTAGTGATTTTAGAAATATAGTTGAGTCTATTGCATGAACAAAGTTTGTAAGGAAAAAATCTTACCTTTATATCTTGAAATTGAACGTACTTTGAGATTAATTAGAAAACAAGTTGTCGCCCAAAAGGAAAAAAATGACTAATCTATTATAAATAAACAATAATGAGTTAAACTTGAACAATCAATGCTTTTGATGGATGATAGAGATAGAGCTATGAATGAATATGCAATACCTACATTGGAAGGGAGGAATCCAAGTATTACAAAAGCAAACATCCAAGCTAATAAGTTTGAGTTAAAGGCAGTGATGTTTCAAATGTTACAAATAGTTGAAAAATTCTATGGATTACTAACAGAGGATCCCCATCTGCATCTCAGATTGTTTATTGAAGTTGGAGATTCATTTAAGTTTAGTGGTGTGAGCGAGGAGGCATTTAGACTTAGATTTTTCCCTTACTCTTTATGAGATAGTGCTCGAGCTTGGCTAAACTATTTGTCGCCTTATTCCATTACAACTTGGAATGGTTTGGCGGAGAAATTCTTGATGAAATACTTCCCACCAACAAAGAATGCCAAGCTTAGGAATGACATTACTTCCTATGAACAATACGAAAGAGAATCTTTATATGAAGCATGAGAAAGATTCAAGGAATTGCTAAGGAAGTGCCCTCATCATGGTACTTCTTCTTGGATTCAAATGGAGACTTTTTACAAGAATTGTTATTGATGCATTTGTTGATGGAGCTTTGCTAGCCAAATCTTATAATAAAGCTTATGATTTACTTGAGAAAATGGATAGCAATAATTATCAATGGTCAATGGACAAAATGACAGCCATAATAAGAGCAGCCATAGTGCATGAGGTAAATTATATCATAGCACTTACAACTCAAGTGTCTTCTTTGGTTAATCTTTTGAAGGCTCAAAACTTGCCAAGGAGTATAAACCATGTCCAAGATTCAAGAGTTTCATGTGTGCTTTATGGAAGAGCTCATTTGTTTGATAATTGTCCAAATAATCCTGAATTAGTATGCTATGTGGGTAATGTGAATCAAAATAATAATCCATACTCAAACACATATAACCCAAGATAGAGACAACATCCAAATTTCTCTTAGACTAATAACAACAGTCAAGGTGGTAATCAATTCAACCATCAATCATTTCCACCACCTAGTTTTCAACAACCATAACAATTACAAGCCCAAGAGAAGAAGCCACATATTGAGGACAATACAAATGCTTTAATGGGGATGATGAAAGACTTCATCCAATCAGTAAATACAAAAATGTCTACTCAAGAAGCTTCAATTTAAAATTTGGATAACCAAATGGGGAAACTCGCTCAGGCTATAAGTCAAAGGCCTTAAGGTAACCTTCCAAGTGACACAATTGTAAGCTTGTGAAGAGAAGATAAGGACCAGTTCAATGCCATAGCCTTGAGGAGTGGTAAAAATTTAGAACAACAATATAAGACAAAAAAGGATGAGGAGAAATAGGAAATTAACAAGGATGATGAAGAACTAGTGGATAAAGAGAGTACTGAAAAGGAAATAATTCAGCAAAGAAAAATAACCTTTACAAACCCATTATTCCTTCACTCGAAGTTTGCAAAAGAAAAAGTTAGATACATAGTTTTCAAAATTTATGGAAGTCTTTAAGAAGCTGTACATAAACATACCATTTGTAGAGGCACTTAAACAAATGTCGTTTTATGCCAAATTCATGAAGGATATACTATCAAAGAAAAGGAGGCTTGGAGATAATGAAACAATAACCTTGATTAAAGGTTGTAGTGCCATTAAGTTTTTAAAGCATCTAAACCCCCTGATATTGATAGTGCTAATGAATGCTTAAGGATAAATGTTACTAAATGTGGGGACAACTTAAAAGAATATGTTGAATCGACCTCACTTACAACTATTACACATGATGCTATGAACAAGGATATAAACTCACCATAAAACAACTCAATGTGTTTTAACTATGAAAGTATGGAATCAAAGATTGATATTGTGGACTGTGTGAACTTTTTAGAGGACCTGCCTCTCGTGTGTGTATCAAAAGCAATTATGAAAATTTTTGAGATAAGATCTAAGCTCAAACCATAAATTGAAAGGCCATCAAGTTTAGATTTCACACTTTTACGATCTCATCCTCAAGCAAGTAGGCAAGTGAAAGAGTCTAATGGAGAGGTTAAAAAGATGTTGGAAATATATAAATTGGATAAGTCACGGTTGCGTACTTACAAGAATGCCACTTAAAAATAAAACAAAAATATGGCATTAGAAGAGAATTGAGCATCGTGTTTGCGAATTAGAACATAAAGTATTATTGAACAAATCAAGACTCAAATTGTTTCCATGCAAACTTAAAAGTAAATGGACACAAATGAATGTGCCTTAAGACATGATATTATTGTCTAGTCAAGGATGTTAAATGTGACATTGGTTAGGTGGTAACCCAATGTTATATTACTTATATTTTCATTGTTTTTGTTATGTAGGTGAATAGATGTGGAGAGCAATGGCGTAACAAGATTGAGCAGTTTCAATGACAGATATGGTGTGCCAAGATTAAGTGAGTTTTCTTTTCTTTTACCTTTTCATATTTATATGTACACATTGGGAACAATGTGTAATTTAAGTTTGGGGGAGGGAACTTCATTATCTACATTAGTATTTACTATACATTTGAAATTTTTTTAGGGAACATTTTTTAGGATGTTTTTAATCATGATTTGGGTAAAAATTGATAAATATATGGAAATTAAATGCATGCATCTTGATGAAATATATGAACTCAATGATAAAAATTGGTTGTCATAACTAGGATAAGGAATGTAACATATTTGTTAAGATACTTACATTAATCATGTGATATGCTTACTAGTTTTGATTGAATTGATTCAAATTTTTATACACATGTTCATGATTGATTTTGGTGTGCTTATTGATAAAACAATTATAGTGAATTATGCAAGTTGATGAGGTCAACCAAGTTTTAGAATCTATTTGATCATCCCTTGAGGTGAAATACGAAATAGTATTTAGCAAGAGAAATGATTTAGATCTTATTTGGATTGATTGAGTCTTTCAAGCTAACCATTGTTAATATTCAAAGTCATCCATTTGATCCTAACAAAGAACCATTTATATCCTTAAGCCACATTTTATGGCTAACCAATAAGCATTACCTTTATCCTTGCACCTTTAGCTTGTATGAAAATAAAAACAAAATGTAATCATGTGTTATGCTATAGAGTAAGGTGAAATGTAATGCACTCTATAAAAAAAGAGAAAAAAGCAAAAGCAAAACTCACAGCACAATTATCCCTCTAAAGAAAAATAAAATAGAATTGAAAATAAGTTTTGGGGTGTTGTGTAATTAAAAAGTGCATGATGAACAAAAAGAAAGGTAAGGTGTGGAAAGAGCCCAAATGTCTTCATTTACTGACCCCCCACCTAAGCCTTACATTACAATCATGTAAAGTCTTTATTGATCTTGAGCTAAGCGCATATTTATATTAGTGGAGAGGGATGTGAAAAATAGACTTATGAGACTTGTTCTAAGATTGAATTGATTAGCATACTCATATAGGTTGATTTCATAAGTACATTGGATGATATCATATGTAGCACACACACACGAATCAATTTTTTAAAAACCTTGCATATCCATGTATTGATGGAACGTTGATTGATCAATACCTCATTATCATGGGATTGTACAACTTTTGAGAGGGATAGTTTTCGTGAAATATGCATTTACTAATAGAAATATATTTATGAATATACTACCCATGTTATTTTATTTAGTTATACTTGACTTTACTTGAGTACAAACAAATAGTTAAGTTTGGGGGTGTTATGACTCTATGAAAGTAGAGTCATTAGTATACTTTTTTACTTAATATTTACTTTTTATTCAATAAATAGTATTTTTGGGGACAAAAATATTAAAATATAAATTTTTTAGTGAAAAGGGGTGAAAATATAATATTTGGAATTTTTTTATAAATTTTTAACTCAAGGTCAATCAGGAGCTACCAGGTGACCTACCACGTAAGCAAAAGGGTTGATTGGGTAAGCCACGCGGACACAATGCAAGCAAAGACAACAAATCATAGATTTCCATGTGTGAAGAAGACGAAGTGCATGCCACATGTAACCATGGTGTTCAATCTGACTTTGAATCATGGTTAAACAACACTTCCATGTGTTTCCAAGCGATTGCTCTCCACGTTCTACCCGTGCACCAAGCTATTTGTTACCATAAATCACGTTGCGCTGCATGGCACTGACTCAACATGTATTGACTCAAACCAGTCTCCCTTGCCATACATCACGTTTTGATTTGCCTAGTGAATTATGTGTTTCACGTGTCGCTTCGTGATTGGATGGTGCTACTGATTTTGATTGTTTTAATCTCAGCCCTTGATCTGAAACTAATTTGACGGTCTAGATTGCACCTATATTTAAGCCCTAATCACCCCATAAACCCTAATAAACCATCATTAGCATAATTTTGAAGCTAAAAAGGAAAAAAATATAGAAAAATTCAAAAGGAGATACAATTTTGGTAGAGATTCAAGAGGAGATTAGTACTACAATTTAAGAGCTTGATTGTACTTCTTCTACTCTTTTTTTATTAATTTTTTATGTCTTTCTTTATGAAATATATGAGTTTTATGAACACAATTATGTATAGTTAATTTATTAACCTAGGGATCTTATGAACCCAATTTTCATCATGTGATGAAATAATATTTTACCCCAATTAAAATTTTATTTTAATTATATTATTTAATCTGATTTTTATGCTATTAATTGTTTGGCCAAAAATTTATCTATGGAGGCAATTAAATAATTCTCTATAGATTTAAGAAAATTATTTAATTATTTGTCTTGATTAAATATAACATGCATAATATTTAGGCAAAAATGAGTAGTATGCAATTTAATTGGCATAAGAGTGATTAAATAATTACAATATAATGTATAGTTTACTTGAGAGAGGAATACATGCTAGGTTAGATTCAATTGATCATGTAATTAATTAATTGATAATTATGTTGAGGAAATTTTAGTGATTCACATGTTTAGAAAAATTGGAGGATTAAGTATTCTTATATATTTTCTCATTTATTTTCTCAGTTATCAAATCTCATTTAATTAATTATTGTTATTTACTTTTATTTATTTTAATTTTACTTCTTTAAAATATAAAAACACAAAAAAGTTTGTTTTTTTTATTCTTTGTAGTTTTAAAAATTAGTTATTAATAAAATAAGATCTATGGGAATGATATTTTTTTATCATTAAATCACTTGTTGCGATATGTATACTTGTATATTCATTACACACATTTTGTGTGTGGCGATCATAGATCATGTAACAAGAGATGCATATGATCCTTATCACCAAGAGGTTCAATATTAGCCAAGTTACTAGCAATCCTTTGAAACTTAAAAAGATTAGATTCTAAGCCTTTTGACATATCAATCTTGAAACCAAACAATTGTTCTTTCAAAATAAATTTTTTGAGATTAAGTCTTTTGAGTATAGATCTCATCCAACCTCTTTCATATATCTTTTGTGGTCACCTTACCTTGCACCACACAAATGACATCATCATGCAAGCACAAATATATGGAGGTAAAAGCTATCATTTCCAATTCCTTTTTTTTTTATAATCGTCGAAACCCCTTCGGAAACTCCAGATCACTATCTAAGGCTTGCACTACTTTTTGTTGAACCAAGATATTCTTTATCTTTTCCTTCCATATGTGGAAGTCACCTGACCCATCACATTTCTCTATATTAACCTCAATCATAATTGATTACCGAAATTTTCTTTAAACAAATTTTCAACAACCTTCACAAAAATCTTACCAAAACTTCATAACAAACCACAAACCACCCAAACCGAAATCTTGAGCTCTGATACCATTATATTGTGAAAAGTCATGTTTTAGCCCACAATAGAGTTACCATGTGAACTAGTGTCTACCCAATCAAATAACGAACAAATAGACAACCAATAGGAAAATAACAATAACAATGCAGTCCATATACTAAATAATCGACAAGGAAATAAAGAGCAAGAAATAATAATGAACACACAAGATTTAACATAGTTTTTCTTCAAAACAATAGAGCTTATATCCATACCCAAGCATCCAAACAATGATTTTTCACTATAAATCATAGAGGATTACAACCTATTCTACACGATAGCAATAGAATCATCTACTATCTTCATCATATAATAACTCTCTCATCAAATCCCGTTTACTCTCAAGAACACACCTAAAGCCTCACACTCCTTCAATGAAGATGCACTTTGATTAATAGACTAATAATGGATTACAAAGAAGACTTATTACCTTAAGAGAGACTCAATACCAAGAGTTTCACAAAAAGAATCAAACTTTCATCACAAAAAATGAATAAAGCACCTTCTTTTCCCTTACCTTTCATTTCCCTATCAAGCCAAGTACACGCCCTATAGGTAATTTACTAAAATGCTTGTTCAATTCCAAGTCTCATTGTTCTAATTTTTATGCCCATTCTCATCATTTCTACGAGAAATTTGATTGGCTCAGTCAATCATTTTCATTGCTCGATCAATCAAATTAGTAAAACTGGGAATTATAATTTGGATAGAATATTCTTGCATAAAGCCTAATCAAAGCTCAATCGATTGCCACATCGTGGGATCAATCCCTCAACCTATGTAGCCTATATCATGATGCCCAAAAACCATCTTGTCTTTCCTCCACACATGTTATACAATGCTACTAGTCTAACCTTTAACGATTGATCACCAACATTAGTTCTCAAACATCACCCATAAATTTGCATCACATATCACAATTCTCCACCTTAATATTAATCCTTGGATAATCCATTGCATGAATCATCCACCATATTTCAACTACCATGAATAATTGCTCACCTCCATCAATAGAAACAACTAGAGTATGGTAACAACATAGGTAAAAATGATAAAATTTTATTACATGTCATATTTTGATTGGTAGCATATACAATTACACAATAGAAATATTAGAAGTGAATTTAGTCCTGATAATCATATATTAAGCTCTATTATCAAAATATAATATGTTACATTTCTAAGAAAAACAATAATTCCTAAAGTCTAAAGAGATCCCAAGTTCAAAATCTTTGGCACCAAGTAATCGAAAATTACCCAATAGATTTTATAGTTTTGTGACTCTTGTTCTCACAAGATAACATGCCCAAATTTTATGAGAAGAATTGAGAATGTTTTCTTCTAAAATATCTATAAAGACAAATGTTAAACACAAATTTGAACTCCCTTTTACACCTAAATCATTCATAACATGATATATGGCAAAATTATCAAGAAAAATGAATAATCAATTTTTCAAAATAATTCTACCACATGTTATTATATAAGTGATTTGGATGCTAAAGTATGTACAAAATTATATATCCTATTATTGTCTGATACAAAAGAACATACCCAAACCAAACACTAAAAAGAAAAATACAAGTACAAAAACTAATGAGAATGACGGATCATTATAAATTTTGAGTGGACCCATTGCAAGATTAAAGACCAAGCAACTCAAGGAAGCATTAAATAGGCTTATTCACTCATTAAATTATGATCAAAGAGCGGCCTAATTGGAGTACCAAGAATAGAGGGAGTTAGTCAATGAAATTAGAAGAATTTTGAAAATTGAAGGCTCACCGTGGTAAAATAGTATGTTGTGACTAGGGTATCTCAAAAATAATTTGACATTTCACGTAGTGGCATGCGTGCCACTACAAAGAATAAAAGTTGTTGCAACTTGACCCTTTCTGATCTCGAAACTTTGCTTATTCATTCAACATCGCCACGACATGATTTTAGGGTCGTAGCGACCCACATAATTTTCGTTGTAATTTTCTGATCATCTTATGACAATCCAACAGTGGGGATTTCATTTTTCCTTTTAGGATTTCTTTCTAAGCTATATATATGTATGCAGTCAGCTAACCTTGCGATGTCCTATCATATTTGTCTTTTGGTGAGTAATATCCATTATGTCAAGTGGAGTGCTATTAATCGTGACTATGGATTATAAGGTATGTGTTCATGAATCGCATAATTTAGTATCATAACCCTAGACTCTAATTTTCACATTCCGATACCTTATTTTTCATTCTTTTATCTTTATGTTCTTGCATTTTAATTTTTTTCTATAGAATTTCAGAATTGAAAATTCTTGATTTATTGTCTTATTTCAGTTATTTTTCTTTAAATTCTTTGTGTTAATTTCATATCGTAATTTTTAGAACTTGTTTCATAATTTTTGTGTTAGTTTTGTATCCAAAACAAATTTCAAAATATATCCTTGTTGTTGTTAATTTCTATAAAATTTATGTGTGATTTTTTGAATCGTAATTTTCAGATTTTGTATGATAATTATGTGCATATTTTTTATATTTCTGTGTTAATTTTTGAATCAAAACTTTTTTAAATTTGTGTCATAATTTTCTATGCTAGTTTCTAAAATTATCAGTTAATTTTCGTATTGAAAATTTCCATATTTGTTTCATAATTTTTTGTGCTAGTTTCTGAAACTATCTATTATATTTTCATATAATAAAAATTTCAAATTCATATAATAAATTCTATGTTATTTTTTCTTGGTTTGTGAGTAGATTTATATTTAAAAAGAAGAATATCAAATATCATAAAAAAAAGGGTTGAAATACCTATAAAAAATAAAAATTCTAGTATTATCAAGCATTTTCAAGAATTTTATTAAAAAATTATATTATATTCTATATTATTATTATTCATTATTTATGTCCTAAAATTTCGTGTAAGTTATTAATATCCTTGTATTTTGTCATTTTATTAAATAACAATAAGGCCCAAGTGTACATAGAGTAAGTAATGATAATGCATATCATAGAATAAAATTATTTATTTAACTATTAATGACACATAATTGATATATCTTTCATAATATCATAGAATTCATTTAAACTTATTGAAGGCTGATCCTTGTTATAAAAAAAGGGACAAAAATAGTTGTATGATGAGCATAAATGAGAGCTTATTAATTGGTTTCGAAACCATGTAACTATTACATATAATAATTCATTAGTGCACCTAATCAATGTTTTGCAACTTTTTTTAAATACATTTCATGTTTTTATATGCATAGATTCGAGCTGAACTCAACAAATTCATTTACAAAATAACAAAAACTCTTGAATGGCTTGCACATGGTCTAAAATTTGATATCAAGTTGTATTTTAGTTTCACCATTAATAGTTCTAGGTTTACAATACAAGCAAGGGAAAAAGTTCGAGTAAACCAAAATAATGGTGTGAAAATGGTTGCACAAACTTGGCAACTTATTAGTTCAAAAAATGGTAATCCTATACTTTTTAATAGAACACATTATGGTATAATTCAAGAAATTTGGAAACTTAATTATGAGGTCTTCCATGAAATAATAGTCTTTTGTGATTGGGTAGAAGACATTATAAATATTAGATATAAAATAGATGATTTTGGATTTATCCTTGTAAACTTATCCAAGATAGGTCACACTAATGATCCTTTCATGTTAGCACTTCATGCAAAATAAGTATTTTACGTGTGTGATCAAATTGACACAAGATGATTTGTTGTGTTAACGCCTCCACAAAAGGAGTTCTCCCATTGTAATGCTTGAAAATATGATAACATACTTGATACGTTATCAAATATTAGTCCTTTCTCAAACAAATTGCCTAATATATGTGATGATCTAGTTAATGACGATGATTCTTCGTTATGGATTCGAAATGATTGTGAAGGAATATATATATACAATTGACAACCTAATTAAACATAATGTATAGTCTATATTATTCTAATAACTCTTGTTTATATGTTTGGAGTTAATTATGAATTGATTTTTATTTCGTCATTGTTTATAGATATTTCATGGATCCTAGGATACCATAGATTATAGATCCAATTGATCCATTGGGGTAATCCAAATGATTGAATTCATATTGAATTCGATGCAACTGGTAATCCATTGCAAAAAAAGGCCAACATTTGAAATTTTTTATCAATAAACTTGTCAAGTCAAGTGTACCAATCAATATACATGATTGGAGTAAAGTTCTAGATTGCAAAAAGTACATGTTATGAAAAACTATTTATGTAAGTCTATTTTGTTTTATAATTAATAACATATTATATCTTTTTTGTATTATATCTCCTCTAAAATATGTTTTTTACAAAATCATTTTAAAGTTCCCAATAATTGGGCTAATAAGTGCTACAAAATTGCAAACAAGGCATGAAAAGAATACAATACTTCTAAATTGGCTAGAAATTATATGTTTCTATACTTTTCAACCCCATAATGAAGAAAGATGTATAAAATCCCTAAAGATCACCCATGGATAAAACCCCAAGTATGAAAAGAGTTCATGGATTATATACATATGAATGAATTTCAAATCATTAGGGAATAACACCAAAATATACAAATGTAAAAATATTCTTCCTAATCATACTGGGAGGTCATCTGAAGTTAGACAAAGAATAATAATACTAAGTTGTTAATTTATAACTATTTTTGTACTTATTTTCCTCTAACTTAAGTTAATAAATTGGTTAATAAATTTATTTAATTTATGTACTTAGGAAGTTGAATTGGGGTAGACCGATTACCCGAGCTAAATTATATATAGAAACAAAGACATTAAAAATGAAGAATTCAAAGCCAATGAATAAACAAAGAGAAGAACAACGTTGGTTAGTAATTTAACTTGATATAAAATCTTTGTTATGATTTTTGCATACTCATGTAATAAAGTATGATATTCTTTATTGCTTTATTATTTGTAGAGAATGTTTAAAGAACAAATAAGTAAGGGATGAAATAATTAAGCAACCAAGAAAAGATGCCATATAATATGAACCAATAATTGGACCCGATAATCTTGGTCGGGTTATGGGAGGAAATCAATATGATGATTACATGAAATTTTTCAATATTCCAAAACAAAGGTCTAATATGGTTAATAAGGATAAGTTGAATAAAGTTGAAGAATAATTGAACTCCTCTAAGGCTACTATGTTAAGTGAGATTGCAAGTATAAAGCAATATTAAAGTTACTAAGTTAGAGCATCCCAATACATGCCAAGCATGCCACCATACTAGGGATGGGAAAAAAACCATAGGTTCAGTTATCCGTGGTTATCCGAACCAACGGTTCTGTTTTTAACCGATAAATTTTAGGGATGGGGACGATTTCGAGTAAAAACTGAACATGAAACAACGGGTACAATTATACTAAAAACCGTACCCGCCCGTACCCAAAATTAATTATATTTAATTAATTAATTTATATAATTAATAAATTAAATTATATTTTTTTGGTTTTTTTTCATAACCGCCCCGAACCTTTACCTGTGGGTAAAAAACTGTCCCCAAATCGTAACGATTTTCGGGCGGTTTCAGATATAGGTTTTATAATTTGGTTTGGGGATGGTTATATCAAAAACCGTCCCCGTCGGTACCCGTGCCTATCCCTACACCATACTATAATCAAGGCATGCTCTATTAGCTAGGAATGTCACCATCCATACTAGGCACACCACCATCCATGACAGGCATGCCACTCATGCAATCTCATGATCAACCTATATCCTTTATGGGATATAGTCATCTTATTGAACCCATACATATGTCAGGAATGTCCATGCAATCATATAGTAGTTCAATGTCTCCAATGCAATTTATGCCTTCTTACCATCATTCACAAGAATATTTTGATGAGAATGTTCTTCCAATAGCTACCCCATATAGGATTCCTCCTCTATTTAATGTATCATTCATGGTACAATTTAAAGCTTATGTAGATGGTATATTAATTTTTATTTTTAGTATATATTATTTTATTTTTTATTATATATTTTTTTTATTGTACATAACGCTTAAATTTTTTATAAAATATGAAATGTTTGTTGAAAGATCCATCATTTAGGACTATGTTACTATTGCAATGGTACAATAATTGAGCAATGATTGAAAGATTCACAATTAATATTTTTCAAATCATTAGCAAATATTAATTGATTAATCATTACTCTATCATTGTCTATTATCAGTGCCCTCTGATGCTACCATAGTCCATGAAGATGTTGGACAATATGTAGCTTGCCCGTCAAATCAAGTTGTGCTAAATTTTGACATGGTACTATTTATTTTGCTTAAGATTAAACTTTTTTACTACTTGTATTTTATTATTATACTTTTATTGTTACTAATATAATAGCTCTTATTTAGTCTATTATACCAAAGATGGTAAGTGCCGCAAACTTAAGAGATGCAAAGGAAGTATCTCGTGGCAAATCTGTATCTAGTAGACAATCATCAACCACCAAGTCACTTAAGAAGAAGCTATTGAAAAAGTATAATTATGAGTATACTATAAACTTTAGTAAAAATCTTGGCTCTTTGATGACGATTGTTGTGAGCAAAAATAGTATGAATGATGGATGAACTGTCACTTCCTAAAAAATATCTAGAGTAGACATTGGATAATCGTATATATCAATCGAGTGCATATTACAATTATTTTAATTTCAAATGATCGACGTAAGTATAATTTAAGTATGAACAAGATGATTCCTCAATTAATAAATAACTTTTATTTATGTAGAGCATATAATTACATTTATATTATTTAATTAATTATATATATATATTTCTTTTATATATGGTATGTTATTATCGATTTGAAGCTAATCACTTGTCACATTTAGTAATGCTTTATGATTCATCATATGTGAATCAATATCAAGAGCATAATGCTAGCATAAAAGTGAAACAATTATGTGTTACAGCATTAACACTTTAGAGAAATCAAAAGTTGATAATCTCTTGGCCACTAAAGTTTGAATAAGGTCAAGATCATTAGATGTTGGCAATCCTTGATCTATATGGTAATCTTGCTTGGTATTGTGATGGCTTCCATAGAATTGAATAAAGACACAAATGTAGTTGTTGAAATGTAAGAGTTATAACTATTTATATAAAAAACTAACTCTTTTAAACTTTGATAGGGAATGGGAATAAGAGTAAGGACATTGTCCTTAAAAAATCACTTAAGCTTATATGAGATAAAGTTATGGCATGTGCACATGAGCATTACTAATGTTATAAAATTTATGAGCAAAATCATCTCAAATACCAGCATGTCAATTAAAGATGTGACAATCTCTTTTACTAATATACTCTTTTAACATATAAGTTATTTTTAATGATTTTATGATGCTAACTATAAAATAAGTTTTGTTCATTTACATTTCTAGAATCATAATACTTGTGAGGTATTATTTGATGTGCTCACTTGTTTCATAATTATACTTTAAATTTTTTAGCCTCAAAAACTTTAGATTTAATATTTTACATAGCATGCAAGCTATGTCGGTTTGTTAAGCCTCCTCATTTGAGGCCATAAGAACATTGAGGTAATGCTACATGTATACTTATTAAATAACTAGTATAACATATATAAGTTATATTTTGTGAATTCATGATATTAAATTGTTATTTTGAATTTAAATACATGTATTTTTTTTGTTGGAATAAAATGGGCTATGATAGGAAATTTTTTGAAGATTTACAAGAAGAATCGATGGAATACATGCTTCAAATTTTAAGGCCGCAAGAATAATCTGATGATATTGAATAGCAAAAGTATCTTACTATTATGTACTTATCTTGTAAAATTGCATATAATAATGGATATATGTAATTTTATATCTAGTATATCATGTACATGTATATTTACTTAAAATATTTAGTAATATTGTAATTAAGTTAAAATTATATATATGTATTGTATGCAAGTTATTTTTTATTATAGATTAGTTCTTAAGTAATTAATTAATATCTAGTTTTTAAATGAATAAAAAGTTTTAAAAGTTCTTTTAAACATATTTTGTTTTTTTTTTTTGTGGTTAAGTGATTCAAAATATGCAAGAAGACTAGTAGAAAATAACCAAAATATGTTTAGTGGTTATACTATTTTAAGTCAATTCTAAGGTATAAACAACTTAAAAATTTAAGTCAATTTATACATAGAATCTTAAGTCGGTTGATATGTAGGATCGATTTTAAATTTAAATCGATTGCATATAGGATCGATTTTAAATTTTAAGTCGATTTTACCGATGAACCGACTTAAAAATCCCTTTTAATTAAGTTAATAATCAACTTAAAAACCCTTTATTCTAGTAACATGAGTTTGAGTTTTGCAATGAGAAATATGAATGAAGATAATAAAGATGATGATGATTACATATTTATTATAATAACAAAGGTTGTATGGTTTATCTAGTATTATGTTTGGTATCTTTTTTTGTTTGTAAGTTGGTTTTTATTGTAACCAGTTTTGTCTAGAGCTCGATCTCTAATTTGTAAGAGAAAGGGTTATGGTAAAGGAACTTGATGTTCATCATGTACCAACAATAGATCAAGTGGCTGAGAAGAGACTACAACCATATTAGTTCTGAGGTGGCATTGGCAAGACTTCGGTATTCTGCTTCAGTGGAAGATCTGGACACTACAGCCTGCTTCTTTGACGACCAGGAAACAACATTTCTACCAAGAAAGATGCAGTAGCGAGTTGTGGATCTTCTATCACACAAGTCATTTCCCAGTCAGCATCACAAAACCCTGTCAAATTCAGAGTTTCTGACCTTCTAAGAAGTATCCCTTCTTCTGAAGTGCCCTTAGTATCTCAAAATCCTTTTCACAGCTTTCTAGTGCAGGTCAAGCGGATTTTGCATAAACTAGCACACCTTATTGACACAGTAAGCTATCTCAGGTCTTGTTATGGTAACATATTACAGTCCACCAACTATACTTCTATAGTCTATAGCATTTGCAACAGGATCACCTTCATTAGAAGTGAGCTTCAAACTACTAACCATTGGAGTTGGTAATGGTCTGGCATTGTCCATTTTTTATCTTCTCAAAAGATCTTCAATATATCTCTTTTGGGACAAGTGTAGGCCTTCACGAGTTGCTTTAACTTTTAATCCCATAAAGTAATTTAAGTCACTAATGTCCTTTAGAGGAAAGGATCTGTTGAGGAGTAGAATGACCTATTCTATTTCTTCTTTACAGCTTCCTGTAACTATTATATCATCTACATAAACTAAGATGAATAAGGTAGAAGATGTAGAGAACCTCATAAAAAAGAGTGATCAGCCTTTGAGAAGCAGAAGCCCATTCCAACAAGAGAGTCTTTTAGTTTATCAAACCAAGTTCTGGGAGCCTACTTCAATCAATACAAAGACTTGTGAAGTCTACAAACAAGATGCTTGGAGTTCTCCTTCTCAAAACCAGCAGGTTGTTCAAGAT
This sequence comes from Hippophae gyantsensis, assembly GCA_030763125.1. Taxonomy (NCBI): domain Eukaryota; kingdom Viridiplantae; phylum Streptophyta; class Magnoliopsida; order Rosales; family Elaeagnaceae; genus Hippophae; species Hippophae gyantsensis. The sequence continues at coordinate 42,445,393 of CM061039.1, forward strand.
AAACTTCCTCCTTAAGTTCACCATTTAGGAAGGCATTATTAACATCAAGCTGCCTTGTAATCCAACCACGAGATAGAGCTAGAGTTAGAATAACTCTAATGGTAGTTGGCTTTATCACTGGGGATAAATTTTCAGTGAAATCAAACCCAGCCTTTGGTAGAAAACCCTTAGCAACCAGTCGAGCCTTGTACCTTGAAACAGTCCCATCTGTGTTCCTTTTTATCTTAAAAATCCACTTGCATCCAATTGGTCTTCTATTCGGTGGCAGTTCACCAAGGGTCCAAGTCTTGTTATTGATCAAGGCATTGTATTCTTCAACCATGGCTTTCTTCCAATTAGTGTAAGTAAAGCTTCAGTAGCTGTATTGGGATCTTGAATAGACAGATCTGTCAACAACACTTTTGGTTTGTGGATCCCATTTCTAGACCGAGTTCTCATTGGATGAATTGGAGGTATTGGATCAGAATTATTGTCTGTATCAGAGGTGGCATTGGGAGTAGAAGAATTATGAGGCTGATGAAGGCTAATAGAAGACACATTTGTGGGATTTTGGAAGAAAGGCAGTTGTTCTATAGACATATGTCTTATTGCTACTGTACCCTCTAATCTATAATCAGAGTGGTTAGATTTTGTGTGTATTATAGATTGATGATCTATAACAATAGGCTTGGGAATATCTAGTAAGGGAAAAGGCATAGAAGTTTGAGAGTTACTAGAATTAACCTGATTATTGCTGGATTTTTCATTAAAAGGGAAGATAAATTCGTTAAAAACAATATGTCTAGAGACATAGATGTTACCTTTTTCATCTAGACACTTATATCCTTTGTGTTTAGAGCTGTAACCAACAAAAGTACAAGGTAATGACCTGAAATCAAACTTATGAGAGTTGTATAGCCTTAAGTGAGGAAAGCATTGACAACCAAAGACTCTTATAAAGGAATAATCAGGTTTAACTTTGAAAAGTACCTCAAGAGGAGACCTCTGCTGAAGAACTGTAGTAGGCATTCTGTTAATGAGATAAACAACACTAGAGAAAGCATTTGGCCAGAATTTCAAAGGTAAAGATGATTGAGCTAGTAAGGTTAAACCGAGTTCTACTATATGTTTATGTTTTCTTTCCACTATTCCATTTTGTTTAGAGGTGTGAGGACAAGAAACACGATGAACAATGCCATGTGTGTTGAAAAATGAGGAGAAGGAACAAAATTCTCCACCCTAGTCAGATTGAAAAATTTTAATGGTTGTGTTGAGTTAGTTTTTAGCTTGAGTTTTAAAGTGAAGAAAGGATTCAAAGGCTTCAGACTTTCTTTTTAATAAGTAAATCCAAGTGTATCTAGAGTAGACATCAACAAAGGTTATGTAAAATTTGAAACCTGTGGTTGAAGGAACAGGAGAAGGGCCCCAAAGATCGGATTCAACAAGCTATAATGGACTGGTATAAGAGGTATGAGAGTTGCGGAAAGGAAGTTTGTGCCTTTTGCCCATTTGACATGAAACACAGAAAAAAGAGGCATTTTATTCATTTGAAAAGGAATATTACAATCACTAAGGACCTTGGTTACAATTTTAGAGGAGGAATGTCCCAACCTTTTATGCAAAATATAAAAAAAAGACTTTCTTTACTACTTGAAACTAAATTTTGTGGGGAAGCTTGACTAATATCTATGGGATTTCTAGTTTCTGTGGGATTTCTGGTTTCAGAGATATGAATATGTGAAATCTGCCCAAGTACCTCTCTAGCTTTGTTGAAGAAGTTGAGCATGTACAGTCCTTTATGCAGTGTTCCTTGAAGAAGAGGAGTTTTGGTGACCTGATCCTTAACAAAACAAGTAGAAGGGTGAAATTCAAAATAAACATTGTTATCTTTTGTGAATTGGGAGACACTAACAAGATTTTTTGTGATTAAAGGAACATGAAGGATATTTTTGAGAGTCAAATATCTTGAGAGAACATTGGAAGAAATGAAAGAGTTACCAATGTGTTTTATATCCAAACCTATGCCATTGCCCATGTGAACTTTCTGACTGCTATGGAAATATGTCCTGTATGTGACATTGTTGTAATCTTTAGTGATGTGATTGGTTGCTCCTGAGTCAGGATACCAGGAATCATCATTCTTTCCTTATGCACAAGTAAGCATGGCTTCTAAGGGAGCATTTTCAAGCGGAAATTTAGGCTGAGTATGAGCAAGATTGGCATTCGACCCTTGGTTGTTCTGGTGTCCAGAAGAATTTGCCCCATTTGTCATTCCACTCCATGGAAATTTTGATCAAACCGATAATAGTATTTGAGGACTGTGTGACCTATTTTTCCACATAGTTAGCACTGAGGTCTACTATTGTTGTAATAGTTTCTACCACCACGACCTCTACCTCTGGTATTTGGGCCTCTTCCACCTTGAGATTGGTTCGAATTGGAGCCTCTCTTAGAATAGTTTGAGTAATTAGCCATAATATCAGAGGAATTTCTTTGTAAGATCCTTCCTTCATGAGAAAGAAGAAGGCTGGTGACATGATGAAGGTTGAAAGGACCTCTCTTGAACTTATTATTGCTATTATGGATTCATATTCATTAGATAAACCATTTAGAACTACAAGAAGCTGGTCTGTGTCAGACATTTTGTGATTAGAAGCACTAAGAATATCAAAGTAGCTCTTCATCTTCATTAGATAAACTCTCAAAGAAAGAGAGACTTTCTTAAGGGTTTGTATTTGATGTTTGTAGAACATCACCTTGGCAGTGGATTGAAAATTTAAGAGTTGTTCAATGGTTGTCCAGATTTCTTGAGAAGAAGAACAGCCTACCAATTGAGGAAGATAGCTAGTGCTAATAGAGGCGAGAATCCATGAAATAAGTAACTTGTCTTGCTTTTGATAATGAATGAACTCCAGGTTGGCATTGCCTTGAATCAATCTGGGAGGAGGAGCAGCATCTGTGCCATAGACATGATCTTCAAGACCATATCCCAAGATTGCATTTTCAATCTAGAACTTCCAGAGTAGATAGTTGTCTTCCTCGAGTTTAATGATGACCAGTTGTGCAAGAGGGCTGGTGACTGGTCTGTATTGTTCTTCGAGGTTGGTCGGGTTAGCAACTCCACCTGTTGTAGAAAGCTCCGATCCATTTCCATTGTTGTGGTTTCGAGTATTGTTCTTGGCCATAGAAGTTGTAGAAGAAAAGAGAAGGAGTGTGAGCTATGAAAGCTCTGATACCAAGTCAGAATCTTGAATAAGCAAGAAAGATGCAGGGAAACTTTTGTATGTATTTCCTGAATGAATTACAATAAGAGTATGCTTCTTATATAAGCAATCAAGAGAAGGTAAAGTCTAACAAACTAACTGATTATAAAACAGAATTGCAACAACATAACAAACTATTTATAACAGAAACCAACTGAATTGTTTATTTTAACCTTCTACTTTAATTGAATTTTGAACTAGATATTTATTGATACTTATTTTCACAAGTGTACGAATCGTTCAAGTAATAAAGTGTACAAAATTACGGATATCGAACCCATAAGGAATGGCGTTTTTTAATTTTATTTGAAAACCGAATTGATGAAATTGTTTAAGAAGCAAATTAACTTAAAACTAAACGCAAATAACAAAATTTAATGTTGTTCACAAATGATTAAAAATGCTAAGGCATTTGATTTCGCTAAATCAATTCAATCCGATTTCAAGTCATGTTATATGAGAATCAAAGCTAAAAGTGATGGTTGAAAAACCCAAATTTACCTAATACTCTCTCTCGAGTTATATTAGAATTACTTATCTATGAAAACCAACTATATTTCTATGAAGATTTAATCACAAACAAGCACATTACGATTTATAGAATTTCTAGAATAACCACATACATCATGCATTAGTTCTCACACTCGCATTCAACATACAGTATTTATCACAAGAAGCATTCATTATACATCTCCTCTCGGTCTCAATATAATGCAACAAATCATCTAAATCTTGGGCAGAAATTTAAAAGCATTAAGCATGGAAATAAATACTCAACTTCAAAACAATGAACTCATATAACAATAACAAAAGAAATAAGATTTTTTTGATTTAACTGCATCATAGCCTTAGCAAAATCGAATTAGTTCATAACGGAAATAAGAACAAACATTATCTTAATTGAATCCACGAATAAAAAATCTGAATAAAATACAGAAAATGAAAGCTAAGGAGAAGAGATGAAAAACTCTTGAAGATGAACACTTGGTAGCAACAATGGTGATAATCCTTCAAGCTTTCCAAACTTTCTCTCCAAAATTGTCTTCTCTCTTCCAAAAATGACTCAGATCTTCTCTCTCTACCATGGTGCCTCTTTCTCCATCATATTGTACATATAGATCTAGGGTTTTGGGGGCAATTTTGGAACAAAACAACATAAAAAAATGTGTTTTCGAACAAAACTCGCCGGCGGCGACATTATTCTTGCCGCGGCGAGATTTCTGGAAAAGTTACGATTTTGGTTCCGCTGATTCTAGCCGGCGGCGAGATTAAGGTGGCCGGCGGCAAGATGCACTTGGCCGGCGACGAGATGAATTTGCCAAAACTCGTGCTCCCTGCATGATTTTCGCCGTATTCTCTGTAAGATTTTCGCCACCGGCTAGCATCTTCTCGTCGGCGGCGGGATTCCAAATTTTGAAATTTTGTTTTATTTTTATTTGCACTCAATCCCGATCATTGATATTTTCCCCAAACTTCTCCAAAATCATGATTTTACCTGAAATTGCACTTTAAACACGAAATACCTGTGAAATGATATTTGTGGATTAAATAATCAAATAAACGCAATTTTCACACAAATATCAACATTTAAATCATAATAAAAATGCAATAATTTGACTCTTATCAACAACCCCCAACCAGCTTCTTGCTAGTCTCTAGCAAGAAAAGAAATCTATGAATAAATTCAAAGGAGACATTAAAAGAAAAATTTAAAGAAAATTTATTCTATTTACAACATTACATTAAGCGTATGTAATAAGCCTTTAAACCCCTAGGTGGCCCTAGTAGGACGAGTTGTAGTCTCGTGAGGGTTTCCAGTGATGATACGCACAAAAATCTTACCTATAACTATCCTAACTCAAAACAAAAAAATCACACAACAATTAATTTGCACAAATGTCTCAAAAATTGTAAATAACACACAACACATAGAATAATTAAATGTCACCTAAGCTTTAAGAAATCTCAAATGCCAATTTCACTTTTATTATTGACTCGTAAACATCCATCAAACCACAAACCAATAGTCATAATACTAGGATAATATTATGCATAACATCCACAAACAAAAAGGTGAAATCTCAAACTCCATAGGCTCACTTTTCAAACCTTTCTCCACTAATGAAGGAAAATACACCACTTCGGATCAATAGGACTTTATGAGGCTTGTAATGTTAGGCTTAGGTATTTGGTTAAGAAAGAACGAGAAGTGTCAAAAGACAAATAAGAGCACTTATTAGATTAAACACAACCAAAAAAAGTACACCGTTTAACCCAAATTGTTTCTTCCGATCATAACCCATTTTTCCAAAGATAAACAAAATTCTTCCTCAATATTTCACCTCAGTACATCCATCACTAACACTCTTTTATTTACTAGAATGTGAAGGCTTTCTTCTTTTTTTTATTCCATCCTTACTCCAATTGCTCTTCAAAAGTTTGTGTTCAAAATTAAGTGCTCTTAACAAATAAGGTAGGTTATAGAAGGAAAAAAGAAAGAAAAGTAAGGCTAACAATATATTTAAATAGGCTCGAAGAGGTAACTAGTGATATAAGGATAACAAGGTAGGCTTAAAATCGCACAATCGATCCAAAAATGGCCTACATCATATCCTAAACAGTGCAATTCCAAGTTACTCAAGAGGTTTTCAAATGAGTTCTAGAGTTTGTTGAGATCACAAAAATGTCCATGAAAAATTCGCACATAAGACTTCTCTAAGCATTTAGACTAATCAACCAAATCATACCACATACCAAAAGAGTCACCAACTAGGTAAAATCAACATTTGAAATTATCTTTAAACCGAAGCAAAATTTAATGTCTTCTAAAAGCTACTTGTTATCACAATCACATTATTATCATCAACGTGCAAATTAAAACAAGTAAAATGCAAATGAGAAAAAAAAAGTAAAATAAAAAGTAAAAAAATAAAAATAAGACAATAAAGAAATAAAAGAAATTAAATCAAAATGCAAAAAAATAAATGGAAAATCAGAATTAAACACAAATATAAACAAAAACAAAACTACTAAAACTGAAGCGAAGAAAAGATTTACCATTTACCGCACCCCCAACCAAAACCTTACATTGTCCTCAATGTAAGAAAGAAAAGCGAGATCTCCTTTCCGCTGGCGGCGAATGTAAATACTTTTTTTTACCTGATGGGTTGCCTCCCATTAAGCGCTTTAAGTTATAGTCATTAGCTAGCTTTCTGTCATTCTTTACTGCGGTTGTTGTAACTCTAGAGAATCTTTCTGCTTATTGAATTCTTCGTCAAAATATGGCTTCAACCGTTGTCCATTCACCTTGAAAGTTCCCTTTGTTTCATGACTAATCTCAACTGATCCATAAGGAAACACCTTGGTTACTAGAAAAGGTCCTGACAAACGAGATTTTAGCTTTCCCGGAAAAAGTCTGAGACGAGAATTATAAAGCAACACTTTCTGTCCCACCTCAAAGTTTCGCCTCAAAATGTGCTTATCATGCCAAACCTTCGTCTTGTCCTTGTATATTCGGGCATTCTCATAAGAATCATTCCTCATTTCATCCATCTCATTCAATTGCAACACCCTCTTTTCACCTACTGCCTTAAGATCAAAATTCAGAATTTTAATTGCCCAATATGCCCGATGTTCCAATTCAACTAGAAGGTGAAAAGCTTTTCCATACACTAATCGGTATGGAGACATGCCGATAGGTGTCTTGAAAGCTGTCCTATAGGCCCAAAGTGCATCATCTAGTTTCCTTGACCAATCCCTGCGTGAGTTATTTATGGTCTTTTCAAGGATCCTCTTCAACTCTCGGTTTGACACTTCAACTTGTCCACTAGTTTGAGGATGGTAAGGTGTTACTATCTGATGTGTTACTCCATATTTCTGCAATAAAGCCTCAAATTGGTTATTGCAAAAATGCTTACCTCCATCACTTATAATTGCTCTATGTGTGCCAAATCTGGAAAATATGTTCTTTTTGAGAAAATTGATCATAACCCTAACATCATTGGTAGGCAAGGAAACTACTTCCACCCATTTAGAGACATAATCTACACCAACAAGAATGTATTTATTAGAATGAGATGAAGGAAAAGGCCCCATAAAATCAATACCCCAAACATCAAATAAATCAATTATCAAAATATTATTTAAGGGCATTTCATGTCTTCGTGAAATATTTCCGCTCCTTTGGAAATCATCACACATTGAAACAAACTTGAAAGCATCTTTAAATAATGAAGGCCAATAGAATCCGGATTGCAAAATTTTTGCTGCAGTTTTTGTTCCACCAAAATGTCCTCCAACTTCCTTCGAATGGCAATGACGAAGAATGCTTTCCATTTCTTCCTCCAGCACACATCTTCTAATATTTTGATCTGCACAATGTTTATACAAGTAAGGTTCATCCCAAAAATAATGTTTCAAATCAGAAAAGAATTTCCTTTTTTGTTGATAAGACATGTCAGGAGGTAAAATTTTCTTGACCAAATAATTTGCATAATCAGCAAACCATAGAGCCGTTTGGATAGCAAGCAATTGCTCATCAGGAAATGTTTCATTAATTTGTTCTTCAACCTCAAGGTAATCTTCCTCCAACCTGGACAAGTGGTCAGCAACCAAATTTTCGGTCCCCTTTTTGTCCCAGATTTCTAAGTCAAATTCTTACAAGAGAAGAATCCATCTTAGTAATCGCGGTTTGGCATCTTTCTTGGCTAGCAAATACTTAAGAGCAGAATGATCAGTATAAACAATGATTTTAGACCCAATTAAATAAGATCTAAACTTATCAAATGCAAACACTATTTCCAAAAGCTCTTTCTCAGTTTTTGCATAATTAAGTTGTGCATCTGTCAATGTTCTGCTTGCATAATAAATCACATGCAGCAACTTATTCTTCCTTTGGCCCAAAACAGCACCTATAGCATAGTCACTAGCATCACACATTACCTCAAATGGAAGACTCCAATCCGGTGCACAAATTATAGGGGCTGACGTGAGCTTCTCCTTCAAAAGGTTAAAAGCTTGCAAACAATCAAGAGAAAAATCAAACTGTGCATTTTTAACTAACAAACTGCAAAGAGGTTTTGTTATTTTTGAAAAATCTTTAATAAATCTTCTATAAAACCCAGCATGTCCCAAGAAACTTCTAACGCCCTTTACAGTTGTTGGAGGTGGTAACTTTTCGATCACTTCCACCTTTGCACGGTCCACTTCTATTCCCTTTGTTGAAATTCGATGGCCAAGAACAATTCCTTCTTGAACCATGAAGTGACATTTCTCCCAATTTAGCACTAAATTTGTGTCTTTACAACGCTGCAAGACTAAAGAGGGATTATGCAAGAAATTATCAAAAGAATGGCCAAAAATAGAAAAAATCATCCATAAAAACCTCAATAAACTTTTCGACCATATCAGAGAAAATCGCTATCATGCATCTTTGGAAAGTTGTAGGTGCATTACATAAACCGAATGGCATCCTTCTGTATACAAAAGTACTATAAGGGCATGTAAATGTTTTCTTCTCTTGATCCTCTGGTGCAATTGCAATTTGATTGTACCGCAAATATCCATCAAGAAAACAATAATAAGCATGTCTAGCCAATCTTTCCAACATCTATCAATAAATGGCAAAGGAAAATGATCTTTTCGGGTGGCGTCGTTCAACTTTCGATAATCAATACACACTCTCCACCCAGTCACTATCCTTGTTGGAATAAGCTCATTGTTTTCATTTTCTACAACTGTGATTCCTCCTTTCTTTGGTACATAATGAATTGGGCTTACCCAAGCACTATCTAAAATCGGATAAATTACCCCGGCATCCAAAAGCTTAATCACCTCAGCCTTGACCACTTCTTGCATTATTGGGTTTAAGTGCCTTTGTGGCTGAATTTTGGGCTTGTAATCCTCATTCATCAAGATTTTATGCATGCAAATAGAGTTGCAAATCCCTTTAATGTCCGCCATTGTCCATCCAATTGCCGTTTTGTGAGTCCGAAGAACTCCTAATAGCTTGTTTTCCTCTTCATCATTCAAGGAAAATAACAGGAAAAGATTCAGAGTCTTTAAGATAGGCATACCTTAGATGGGATGGCAGTGGCTTTAGCTCAATCTTGTTGGCTTCCTTCTTTACCACTGAGGTTGGAGTTTCATTTGTTCTCAACTCCTTGAATGTTCCATCACTGGACAAATATTCATCAAGTGCTACCAGTAATTTGGAACATTGTCTCACTCCCTCATCTTCATCCTCAATTGTTGCAGATTTCACAAGGCAAGCTTCTAGTGGTAGCAATGGAGTTCTCTCCTCAAAAGTTTCCGAGATTAACCTATCAAGAGTGTTAATTTGAAAATAAGAATGTACCTCACTTGGAAATTTCATTGCTTTAAAAAAATCAAAAGTCACTTGTTCATCTTGCACCCGTAGAATGAGCTTTCCTTGCTGAACATCAATCAATGTTCTTCTAGTTGCAAGGAATGGTCTCCCCAATATCAATAGTACCTCTCTATCTTCCTCCATGTCAAGCACCACGAAATCTATAGGGAAAATAAATTTGTCAACTTTAATTAAAACATCCTCAATTATCCCTCGAGGATATTTCACTGATCGATCCGCTAATTGTAGAGAGATTGAAGTGGGCTTCACTTCTCCCAAGCCTAGTTTCCTGAAAACAGAAAGTGACATCAAATTAATGCTTGCTCCTAAATCACATAGGACTTTATCAAAATTGCAACTTCCTATAGTACAAGGTATAGTAAAACTCGTTGGGTCTTTCAATTTCTGTGGCAGTTTTCTTTGAAGAAATGCACTACACTTCTCATTTAGCATGACAGTTTCATAATCTCCCAGCCTTTTCTTCTTTGATAGAATTTCCTCTATGAATTTTGCATACTTGGGATTTGTTCCAACATCTCTGCAAAAGGAATGTTAATATGCAATTTCTTAAAAATTTCTAGAAATTTATCAAATTGATTATCAAGCTTTTTCTTATTCAATCTTTGAGGATATGGGATAGGAGGCTCATATTTCGCATTTGGGGAAGGTTGAACATCTTGGGATGTTGATGGCTTTTCTTTAGACTCTTCCATCTTTTTCTCCGATTTCCTCTGATTCTCAATTTCTCTACCGCTTCTCAATGTGATAGCCTTTGCATGCTCTTTGGGATTTATTGTGTCACTAGGCAACGATCCTTGAGACCTTTCTACAATTTGCTTTGAAAGCTGCCCTAGTTGGTTTTGGATGTCCCTGTTGATTGCCTCTTGATTTCTAAAATTTGTTCTTGACTCCTCAATGAACTTTCCCAAAATTCCTTCCAAAGTTGTTTCCTCCTCAACATTTCTTTGAATCTTTCCCAAGCTTCATACAATGATTCTTGGTCATACTATGTAAAAGATGTGATTTCATTCCTCAATTTTGCTGTCTTAGTAGGAGGAAAGAACTTGGACAAGAATTTCTGAACCAATTCATTCCATATTGTAATTGATCCCGATGGTAATGATTTTAGCCAATCCTTGGATTTATCCCAAAGTGAAAAATGAAAACCCTCAATCTTACAGCATCTTCGGACACACCATTTATCTTGTAAAGATCACACACCTCTAGAAAGTAAGCAATATGTGCATTTGGATCATCCTTTGACATTCCCCCAAACTGATTTGATTGAACCATTTGGATAAAGGATGGTTTTATCTCAAAGTTATTGGCTTGAATAGTTGGCCTCCTTATACCTAAAGTAGTTCCAGCAACATTAGGCGCAGCATAATCCCTCAAAGCTCTATGATTTCCACCTACCTCAACAAATGGTGGATCCATGGCTGATTGTCTATTAGGAGCTGAGGTTGAACGTCTTCTCTATCGATTTAGACGCATAGATGTTCTATCAATCTCTGGATCAAATGGAAGAAGGTTAAGACTTCTTGTACGTCTCATACAAAAATCCTACAACCAGAAAATCAACTAGCACAAAAACAACACAAAGTTACCCTTTTTATGATAAATAAAATAAAAGAGCAAAATAAACAAAATTAAAAATGAAACAATGATAAAGCAAATTAAATTCAAATTAAAACTAAGATTAGGTAGTATCGATATTAATAAAATCAAACCATTCCCCGGCAACGACGCCAAAAAATTGATTCTTATTTTCGCAAGTGTACGAATCGTTCAAGTAATAAAGTGTACAAAAGTATGGATATCGAACCCACAAGGAATGACATTACTAAGTACCGAAATTGACTAATCCTAATTTTATTTGAAAACCGAATTGATGAAATTGTTTAAGAAGCAAATTAACTTAAAACTAAAGGCAAATAACAAAATTTAATGTTGTTCACAAATGATTAAAAACGCTAAGGCATTTGATTTCACTAAATCAATTCAATCCGATTTCAAGTCATGTTATATGAGAATCAAAGCTAAAAGTGATGGTTGAAAAACCCAAATTTACCTAATACTCTCTCTTGAGTTATATTAGAATTACTTATCTATGAAAACCAACTATATTTCTATGAAGATTTAATCACAAACAAGCACATTATGATTTATGGAATTTCTAGAATAACCACATACATTATGCATTAGTTCTCACACTCGCATTCAACATACGGTATTTATCACAAGAAACATTCATTACACATCTCCTCTCGGTCTCAATATAATGCAACAAATCATCTAAATCTTGGCCAAAAATTTAAAAGCATTAAGCATGGAAATAAATACTCAACTTGAAAACAATGAACTCATATAACAATAACAAAAGAAATCAGATTTTTTTGATTTAACCACATCATAGCCTTAGCAAAATCGAATTAGTTCATAACGGAAATAAGAACAAACATTATCTCAATTGAATCCATGAATAAAAAATCTGAATAAAATGCAGAAAATGAAAGCTAAGGAGAAGAGATGAAAAACTCTCGAAGATGAACACTTGGTAGCAACAATGGTGATAATCCTTCAAGCTTTTCCAAAATTTCTCTCCAAAATTGTCTTCTCTCCTCCAAAAATGACTCAGATCTGCTCTCTCTACCGTGGTGCCTCTTTCTCCATCATATTGTATATATAGATCTAGGGTTTTGGGGGCAATTTTGGAACAAAATAACATAAAAAATGTGTTTTCGGACCAAACTCGCCGGCGGCGACATTATTCTTACCGTGGCGAGATTTCTGGAAAAGTTATGATTTTGGTTTCGCTGATTCTAGCCGGTGGTGAGATTATTTTGGCCGGCGGCGAGATGAATTTTCCAAAACCCGTGCTCCCTGTATGATTTTCGCCGTATTCTCTGTAAGATTTTCACCATCGACGAGAAGATTCTCACCGCCGGCGGGATTCCAAATTTTGAAACTTTATTTTTTTTATTTGCACTCAATCCCGATCATTGAAATTTGTCCCAAACTTCTCCAAAATCATGATTTTACCTGAAATTTCACTTTAAACACGAAATACCCGTGAAATGACATCTGTGGATTAAATAATCAAATAAACGCAATTTTCACACAAATATCAACATTTAAATCATAAAAAAAATGCAATAATTTGACTCTTATCATTTATCTAAAAATCTTTCCAATCCATACAACTCATGATTGCTAGCTTATTTTTTCGGCTATAAAAGCTCGGTCTGTGTTCTTCCTCTTGTCAAATGTGACTCTTTTTTTTCTTTTTTAATTCCATAAAACTAGGTACAATTTATAGAGAAAAAAGAAATTATTTTACAAATTTTATGCCTAAAATCATGTTTGACCCTTGAATGGAAAGATTCCTAAATTTAAGATTTTCATAGCTATCTATTTGAGTGATTCACGCCAACACTCCTCCTCAAGTTCGTGTGTAGATATCTCTAACACCTAATGTGTCAAGTAAGTCATTGAAGTTTGTGCTAGAAATTTCCTTAATAAGGATGTCAACTAACTGATCTTCAGATTTAACAAAAGGGAATTGAATGATCTTCTCTTCCAGATTTTGTTTGATGAAATATCGGTCTATCTCCACATACTTTGTGCGGTCATGTTGAATTGGATTTTGAGATATGTTAATGGCAGCTTTGTTATCATAAAATAAGTTCATTTTAGATTCAAAAGGAAGACTAACCTCTGTTAGCAAACCTCTAAGCCAAAGAAGGTCACATAATCCTTTCTTTATGCCTCAGAACTTAGCTTCAGCACTAAACAATGCTACCACCTTCTGCTTTTTACTCCTCTATGTAACTAAGTTTCCTCTCACAAATGTAAAGTAGCCTGAAGTATACTTTCTATCCAAGATATTCCCAGCTTAGTCCGCATTCGTGTACCCTTTAATATTTAGATGAGCATTCTTGGAAAACATTAGTCCTATTCCTAGTGATGACTTTAGATAGCAAAGAATTTGGATTACGGCACCCATATAGTCTTCACTCAGATTATGCATAAATTAGATTACCATACTTACTGCGTAAGTAATGTTTGCCTTTTCCAATTTACAAACAACTTTGTTCCCAACTCATGTACATCCTGACGGAATATCCATGTATACCTCTTCCTTAAGGTTACCATAAAGGAAAGCATTCTTCACGTTGAGTTGATGTAGTGGCCAGTCCAAATTTGCTACAAGAAAAAGTAAGACTCTAACGGTATTCAATTTAGCTACTGGTGAAAAGGTTTCTGAGTAGTCTATGCCATATGTTTAGGTAAAGCCCTTCGCCACGAGTCTCACTTTGTATCGATCAATTGATCCATCAGCCTTGTATTTTATAGAGAATACCCATTTGCATTACACTAATTTTTTTCCTTCTAGTAATGGGACAAGCTTCCAAGTATTATTTTTCTTCAAGGTTTCTAGTTCTTCTTGAATTGCTTGTGCCCACTTTGGATTAGATAACACCTCTTCAACACTACTGGGAATATGGCAAGAGGATAGTGTTTGAGTGAAAGTCTTGAGCGGAATGGATAGGCCTTGAGTAGATACATAATTTACAATTGGATACTTAGACTTCCTTCCTTCTTCATCTAGGTTATATCTATTCGGTTGTTTCCCACGATTGTATCTAAAAGGAAACATGAAACCAATAGAGGAATTCAAAATATTAGCATGTAAAGGTTCAGGAGTACTTAACTAAGGAACATTCTCAAGAGGAGGAAGGTCTTCGGGTACTGAGTGAGAGTACTCTATATTTTCTCTTTCTTTATTTTTGGCTTCTTCATTTATTAATTCGACATATTCAATATCTGGTGGTACCTCATGTAGTTCAACCTTTCTATTTCTAGTTTCATGTTCACACACGAGAGCCATCATCTACCAATTGGTCTCTTTTACTTGAGAAATGTAACGTCCATGGTGATTTAGGTTTGGTTGGTAGTGGGGTCATAGCACTAGAAGCCTATTTTATGTAAATCGTACCCCAAAAATAAGCATCAAACGATGCATAGGTCCAATTTGGTACGTTGATTCTTGTGGAGGTGAACAAAAGCAACATACCTAAAAATTATAGAAGGAAGCATCAATATGGAAGGAAGGGATATATGAATAGAAAGGATTTGTAAAGGGGTTTTAAATTGTAAATATTTTTAGGGCATACGGTTAATGAAGTACACAGTAGTAGCTACAACATCCCTCCAATGGTGACTCGGTACCATTGCTCTAAGAAGTATAGCACGGGACGTTTCCAAAATATGTCGATTCTTCCTCTCAATGACACCATTGTGTTAGGGTGTTTGAGAGCATGAGGTCTTATGGAGAAGGCCATGTTCTTAGAAATAAGCTTGAAATCTGTGGTTGATGAATTCGTCACCATTATCGAAATGAAGTATTTTTATCTCAGAAGAGAATTGAGTCTTAACCATGGCATGAAATGCTTGAAAAATGGAGAAAACTTTATCTTTGGTTTTTAGCTGATAGAGCCATTTCATTCGAGTAAAATCGTTGACAAAGATTACAAAACAACGATGACCAGAGGAAGTAGGTATTGGAGATTATCCCCACACATCAGAGTGTATCAATGCAAATGGAGTATTAGTTTTATTCAAGCTAACTGGATAATAAACTCGTTGGCTTTTAGCCTTGATACATGTATCACATTTAAGGTCTACATTCTGCAAATGGGAAAATAAAGATGGGAATAGATACCGGAGATAGCCAAATGATGGATGCCTCAAGCGCCTCTGTCATAGCCAAATCTTCCGTTCATGGCTACTAGGTTGATGGTGCATTTAATTTGCTTTACCTGGGCTGAAGTCATCAAGGTAGTACAGTCCTCCCCTCTTAGTACCACGCCCAATAATCTCCTTGCTGAGAACAACCTGAACAAGACAAAAAGTAGAGTATATCAACACAACACAATTAAGCTCTTCAATAACTTGACTCACAGATATCAACTTGTTAGAGAGAGATGGAACAAGAAGTGTGTGAGCTAGAGTGAGAGAGGGAGACAAGGGAATGGTTCTAGCCCCTATGACTAGGTAAGTGGTCCCATTAGCATTGGAAATGAAAGTCCTACGTGGCTGAGTTGTGTTGGAGAAATCATTTGGATGAAATTTCATATGATTCGTTGCTCTAGAGTTAATAATCCAAGCACCATCATTCCATGTAGCTGAGTTACAAATTTTTTTACCACAATTACCTTAATCTAAGGTTGAGGTAGAAGATTCAACCACAGGAATAAGAGAGAGTTGAGATTCAGCCATGGCCACCGCTGCTCCTCCTAGGATAGCTTCAGATGCAAAAGCATCTTGTTTCTTTTAGGTTTGTAATTCATGCCACCAGTCTGGGTAGCCATGTAATTTAAAATAGGTTTCTTGAATGTGTTTTGTACTCCCACAATGAATGCACTTATTCCCATCAGAATGACCTTTGGGTCGTGAGGAGGACCCAGACTTTTGTGAATAGTTAGATTTCACGCCTTTGATGGCCATAACAGCACCACTAGCAACTCCTTCTACAACTAATATCATCACAAATTGTCAAAGATCTTCCTTTCAAACGTGAGCATATGCCTGTTCAATTGAAGGGAAAGGCTTAAGCGAAGAACATCACTCCGGATATGATCCAATCGATCATATAGCATGTCAAGAAAAGTGTATACTCACTCCTCTTGTAAAATGGTGTTGTAGCTTTTTATGTCAATTGCATATTTGATTGGATTCCATTGACAAAAATCAATCTCTCACCACAAACCCTGTAGATCGTTATAGTGTTTCTCTATAGATCATCTTGCTTGTTTCATTCGAGATACACTATGGCTAAGTTTGTATACCTGTGAGGTTTCAATTCCATCGAAGTAAGTTGTGGCAGTAGAATCTCACACTTGCTTAGCAGTTGGGTAGTGAATAAAGTTCCCGATCAAGGAATGGTCCATGGAATTGATCAACCAACCTTTCACCATGGAATTCTCAATGTGCCAGTTACCAAATGAGGGGTTAGTTTCTGGTGGTTAGGGGAAATCTCCATTGATGTATCCCAATTTGTCTTTTCCTAAGATGTACATCTCAACAACCTGGGACCATAATCCATAGTTGGAATAATCCAACTTGATTCTATTGGAACCATTGGGTAATCAACGATAGGAGAGGAAGAGGTCTGAACCTTTGACAAAAGCTCCATCATTTTTGACGTTAGATTATCAAGGATGTTTTTGGTGGAGTAATCCATGAAAGCTAAGCAAAATCTTGATCCTAGTTTCATTAAAAAATAGGAACTCAAGAACCTGCTCTGAACTAGTTTCAATCATTTTCCCGAAAGGTTTTCAGCTTTTAACCTTTCTACTGGTATCAATCTCTATTTGCTTTTTTGGTTTTGCATGTCATTAATTTTTTCTTGCTATCTCTTGTACAATTGGTTTTAGTTTTCTTTTATGATATTATCCTTAAACATGCATTTAAGTAAAACTTATGATAATTTTACTTTGCTCTGAACTTGCTTTACATTGCTTTTTTTTAGTTTTAAACATATTTAGCTCCTTCTTACATTACCTCATATACTTATTTATTTTTAATCTTCCTCTAAAATAGCTAGTTTTGTTTATCAAAATTCCTAGTAAATTAAGTGTTATTATTTTATATGATCTTTATTCTAACTTTATCTTATTTTGGCTTAGAATGGATTCCTTTTTGTAAGCTCAAGAGATAAATGTTGAAGAAGGTTTACTGATTTCATCTTACCTAGCCATGGTTTCATAAACCCGAAGACTATCTAGTAACCTTGATGAGTGCAATATCTCAAGCTCATGAGAAAAAGTTGTTCATGCTACTTTTTTAACCCTATTGGAAAAAGTCTTAGCTAATAAAGAGATTAATTCCTTTTCAATTCAATCTACTTTCATTTAGCTGCTAATCTCTCTTTTGGTGTAAAATTTTTTGTTGTTGATAGGACTAATAATGTGTTTGGACTCAAATTTAAACTTAAGGTATATTGTAACAAAATTTAGAGACTTAGAATTTGGCATGTTAAGGATCATCTCTTAATTATTAAAAAATCGTCTATCTCCTACAACTCCACTTCTTGAAATAGATTTCACTTCTATAGAGTTTTGGATTCAGGTTTATGGTTTGGCTTATATTTGCATGTTGAAAGAAAATGCATTTTCTCTAGAAAATTTACTAGAAACTGTAACTGATATAGACTTCTTGGACAATGGAAATCTAATCATAGAAAAAATACTTAAGAATGAGAGTTCAAATTAATGTTAATTCATGTGTCAAAGTTGGCTATTTTCAATCCAAATATGATGGTAGTCTTTCCTGACTTCAGTTTAGGAATGAAAAATTACATGATTTTTGCTTCAAATGTGGTTCTCTTTTACATAAAAAAAAAATGCTTGTTCTGAACACCAATAGCTTTTCTTATCTAATAATGGACTAAAGTTCCTATTTTTGGAACTGGTTGCAAGCTAACTTGAAAAGGGAAGCTCTTGTTCTCTCGTATTTGATAGGCAAAACTCCTTTACGAGCTTTCCCCTTGGATATACCTTCCATCAATTTAGTTTTTCTCAACCCTCCTCAACCATCTCCTCTCAAATAGGATATTGGACATTCTAGAACTTATCCTAACTTTCAACTTTTGACTCGAATTAATTATTCACTCACTTTTTTCTTTGGATGTAGATTTACCTTCTCATATTTTGAACATGAATTCTCCACATGTAGATGGTTTTCTAAGCTTATCCTCTTCATCTTCAGATATGGCTTCTCTACATGTCTTCCTCAGCTCAACGATTACAAGGTCCTTTGAGTTGGTTTAATCACAATGCTTAAACTCTTTTCTTCCTAGTTTACTTCCTCACTCATCTTCCTTTTTACCTACATATAATCCCCACTTCATGATAAACAATGTAACTCCACATAAATCCATGAACACATTAAGCTCTTTTACCCTTACCATACCTTTGTTTCATGTCTCAGATGAACTATCATGCCTTGTAACTCAATTCCCTTAACTCTCAATCCTCTTCAGCCAATACATACCATCTCAACTTCCCTTATTTCAAACCCTAATGTTCTTACCTTAATTCCATCACTTTTCGTAATTACTTCCTATTTGATCATGCAACCCTTCTCAACTACTCCTAAAAATTATCTTCTATTTCAAAAGGTAAAAGTCATATTGACCTAGCTCTCAATAACTATACTACTATTAAACCCAATAGAAAATATCAGCATCGATAAGGGAATAGAAACAAACAAACTTCTAAAGCTAATTCAACTCAACATGTAGCTAAAAAAAGAAAACAATCTCCCTTTGTTTGCTCAAGTAATAAGTGTTGTGATTCATTAAAAATAATATTGGGTTTGTTAGTCAAAATAGGAGGTGCCTAATTTAGAAGAAAATTCATGGAAGGTCGCTTCCCATATTATCAAAGATTGAGGTGCCTAACTTTGTTTGAATGAAGAATGGGAAAATTAGGTAGCCTAATTTTGGTGAATGAAGAAATGTTTGGCATATGAAATGGGAAGCTGAAGGCTATAAATATGGCCTCATTTCTTCATTCTTAATTATCCCAAAAATAGAGAAAATATTTTATGAGAAGTTCTTGAGCGAGAGAATTTTGTGGGAAAATTCTCTTAGGCTTCTAATTGCTTTTGTCTTTTGGATGTGTGAGAAAATTACTGAAAGTGTGGTTGTTACAATTTTCCACATAGTAAATTTTTCTCTGGTTGTCTTTTGACAACGAAAGTGATTTTCTCCAATTTGAAGTTTCCACTATAATTCTTGTGTTGTGTATTTCTATTTCTCTGTTCTTTGATATTCTACTACGTAAGATCTTGGGAGGGTGAATTTATAATTATATCATTTGAAGAAAATTTCCTAACAACTAGTATCAGAGCCAATTTCAAATAAAGAACCAGAAATATCAAGAGTCAAGATTGACATTGAAAAATTTGATGGGAGAATCAATTTTGGCATGTGGGAAGTACAAGTCAAAGATTTGTTGATCCAATACGGGTTACACAAGGTGTTAAAGGGGAAACCAGACCCTGTTACTGGTATTTGTGGAGATGCTTCGACAAGAAGCTTATATACCGACAGTGACGCTAACAATATGTCTATTTTTGAAGACTATGGTAATGCTCTTTGAAAAGAGCATATACATCCTTATGGAATGCCGGTAGTCTCCAAATATTGTCATGAAAGAGGGTTTGTTACTGCTAGCGCGTCCACAAGTTTGCACACGTGCATTGGCTTGATATAGATGCAAGGTGTGGTAGAAAGGATGTTGATTGCAAAGAAACTCTCGGAAAAACCAAGTATGAGAGTTGCACCATAAATTTCATCAAGTTTTTTGACATGAGCCGATGTGAAATTCTTAGAATTGGTGATTAATTCTAAGTGGGTGTACTCTTTATGGTGGAGTATGATAATTATCGGTGCTAAGAATTATGAATGTTGGAGTAGACAGTGTGTAGTGGTAACTATGCTTATTTTTAATCAAGGTGTAGATTGTTATGATTGATTAAAAATAATATTGGGTTTGTTAGTCAAAATAGGAGGTGCCTAATTTAGAAGAAAATTAATGGAAAGTGGCTTCTCATATTATCAAAGATTGAGATGCCTAACCTTGTTTGAATGAAGAATGAGAAAATTAGGTAGCCTAATTTTGGTGGATGAAGAAATGTTTGGCATATGAAATGGGAACTTGAAGACTATAAATATGGTCTCATTTCTTCATTGTTAATCATCCCAAAAATAGAGAAAAGATTTTATGAGAAGTTCTTGAGCGAGAGAATTTTGTGGGAAAATTCTCTTGGGCTTGTAATTGTTTTTTTCTTTTGGATGTGTGAGAAAATTACTGAAAGTATGGTTGTTACAATTTTTCACATATTGAATTTTTCTCTGGTTTTCTTTTGACAATGAAAGTGATTTTCTCCAATTTGGAGTTTCCACTATAATTCTTGTGTTATGTATTTCTATTTCTCTGTTCTTTGATATTCTACTACGTAAGATCTTGGGAGGGTGAATTTGTGATTATACCATTTGAAGAAAATTTCCTAACAATAAGCTCATTTCTGATGAAGCTATCAGTGTTATGAGTACATCTTCTTATGGTATTGTTACTTCTTTAGATGATTTACAAGTATCTCAAATTAGTTTTCTTTGGTTACAATCCAGCCCATTTTGTCACATACAATGTACACAACTATTTAAAGCTCCCAAATGCTAAATGAGGATCATTGCTTAGAATTGTCCTGGATTAGTTAAATCCTCTTTTAAATATTAACTTAAATTAATTAGACTTTATGATCTTGATTGTATTTTTATTTCAAAAACAGAAACTAAAACTAGTAGTTAATTTTGTACTTTTTTCAACAAAGATTACTTTTCTTTGATAGTTTAAGTATTCATGTTGTGGACTGTTTAGGATTTTGACTAACTATAATTGCTTTTGATCAACACCTCATTTGCTTGAAATTATGTAATGTTGTTGCTAATAGAACAATATGGAATGTGTTTTGGTGTTATTCCCTTACATATGAAGTTCTTAAGGATGATTTTAAAATTAATCTTATTGTAGTCATTTCTTCTTCAAATTCTCATTGGATTTGATTGGGAGATTTTAATGAAGTTCAGTCTAAAAATGAAAAAAGAAGAAGGTGGACTACCTATTTCAATTTGGTATAATAGATTAAGATATTTTATAGAATCAATTCAAGCCATTAATCTAGGCTTTTCTAGTTTACCTCTTACTTTGAATAATGTAACTCAAGATTGAAAAGAATTAATTCTCTTATTTTCCATTCAAAGATACTACATATTTATATACAAAGCTAGGGACACTATTTGGGACATTATTAGTGATAGACACCTAATATACAACTCAACTAGTGATAAACACCTAATATGCAACTCAACTAGTGATAGACACCTAATATACAACTCAACTAGTGATAGACACCTAATATACAACTCAACTAGTGATAGACACCTAATACACAACAAATATATCTAACATTCCCCCTCAAGTTAGAGCATAGATATTAATCATACCCAACTTGTTACAAAGATATTCAACCTGAACCTCATTTAAAGCTTTTGTGAAGATATCTCCTAGTTGTTCTCCAGTCTTCACATATCCTGTAGAAATCAAACCTTGTTGAATTTTCTCGCGAACAAAATGACAATCAATTTCAATGTGTTTAGTTCGCTCATGAAACACAAGATTAGAAGCAATATGAAGAGCAACTTGGTTAACACACCACAATTTCATTGGTACTGAAGTTTTAAGACCTACTTCATTCAAGAGCTGATATATCCACATTATCTTAGACATAGATTATGTCATAGCCCTATATTCTGACTCTACACTCGATCGTGACACAACATTCTGCTTCTTGTTTTTCCATGAGACCAAATTTCCTCCAATGAAAATATAATAGCCTGATGTGGATCTTCTATCCACTTTGGAACCTGCCCAATCTGCATCTAAAAAACATTCAATATGAGTGTGTCCATGATTTGCATACAAGATACCACGTCCAGGTGCTCTTTTCAAGTAACACAAAATTTGCTCTAACGCTACCCAATGATGAACTGTTGGGGATGACATAAATTGGATAACAACACAGACCGAATATGCAATATCTGGACGAGTCACTATAAGGTAATTCAGCTTTCCAACCAACCTTCGATATCTCTCAAAATCTTTAAAGAGTTCCCCATCTCTTGTAAGGAGGATGTTCGAAGTCATTGGAGCACTACAAGGCTTTGCTCCCAATTTTCCTATCTCAGTTAATAAGTCCAGGACATATTTTCTCTGAGATAGAAAGATACTTTTTTTACTCCTTATGACTTCAACACCCAAGAAATACTTTAGCATCCCCAAATCCTTCGTGTGAAACTGAGATGTAGGAAAGACTTAAGAGATGAAATTCTTGTAGTATCACTTCCAGTAATAACAATGTCATCTACATACACAACTAAAAGAATGATACTAGCTTCTGATTGTTTGTAGAACACAGAATGGTCAAACTTGTTTTTCATCATACCAAACGTTTCTATAGCTTGACTAAATTTTCCAAACCAAGCACGAGGACTCTGTTTCAAACCATACAAAGATTTGTGGAGACGACAAACTTGCCTATACTCCCACTAAGCAACAAAACTATGAGGTTTCTCCATAAACACCTCCTCTTAAAGATCACCATGAAGAAAAGCATTATTGATATCTAGTTGTTACAAAGGCCAATGGTGAGTAGCTGCTATAGAAATAAACAACCGAACAGAGATCAATTTAGCAACAGGATAGAAAGTGTTAGAATAGTCCACTCCATAGGTTTGAGCATATCCCTTAGCAACAAGACGGGCCTTTAATCGAGCAATTGACCCATCTAGATTAACCTTAACTATGAACACCTATTTGCATCTGATAGCTCGCTTCCCTGAAGGTAAATCAACCAAGTTCCAAGTACCATTGTCATCCAAAGCATTCATTTCCTCTATCATTGCATGATGCCAACCAGGATGAGATATTGATTTGTGAACAATTTTAGGGATAGAAATATAATCAAAAGAGGCAATAAAAGAGCAAGAGGAAGACAACAAGCAGTTATAAGAAACAAAAGAAGAAATGGGATAAGTACATTGACGTTTACCTTTGCGTAATACAATAGGAAGATCATCATTCAGGATTGGATCTAATGACGAAGGAGCAGGTGCATGACATGAGTCAAAAGGTCTATGTCTAGAGTAGACTTAAGCAATAGGTAGCCTGACATGAACTGGATCCAAGATAGGTTCAAATGATGTGATAGAATAGACTAACAAATCATCATCCTCCCTCTAACGTGCAGGAGGAGGAGAAGACGAAAAATAGGGTATGTCTTCCATGAAGGTAACATCAATTGAGACAATATATTTGTTAAGACTAGGACAATAACATCCATAACCTTTCTAAAGATGAAAATAACCAAGGAAGATACACTTCAAAGACTTGGGATCTAATTTAGTAACATGCAGACAAACATCCTGAACAAAACAAGTGCTACCAAATATCCTAGGGTCAACTGGAAATAGTGACTTATTAGGAAACAATATTTTGTAAGGAATCTTAGTATGAAGAACATACGAGGGCATACGATTAATAAGAAAACATGTTGTTGAAACTGCATCGGCCCAAAAAGGTTTAGAAACATTCATTTGAAACAATAAGGCACGTGCAGTTTCAAGAAGATGTTTATTCTTACATTTTGCACTCCATTTTGAGATGGAGTATCAACACATGAAGTTTCATGAAGCATGCCATTTTGAACCATATAAGATTGAAACAAAGCTGATGTATATTATTTGGCATTATCACTTTGCAAAGTACGACTTGAAACATTAAATTGAGTTTTAATCTCAACACAAAATGCATAAAAAATAGAAAACAATTCAGAACGATTCTTCATTAAATATAACCAAGTTACATGAGAATAATCATCCACAAAAGTAACAAAATACTTAAATCCAGGTTTAGACAAAATAGGACAAGGACCCCAAACATCAGAATGAACTAATTCAAAAAGAAACACTAGCACGTTTATTAACTCTTGGATTTGAACTAAGATGATGGTGTTTTGAAAATTGACAAGACTCATAATCTAATGAAGACACCTTACTAAACTGAGGACAAAGTTTTTTAAGTAAAGGAAGAGATGGATGACCTAGTCTATAATGTGCCTCGAAGGGAAAGGTCACACTAGAGCAAGCAACAGATTTTGGTATTGGTATGTCAAGAATATAGAGGCCTCTAGACTCATGTCCTTTACCAATAGTCTTCTTCATCATAAAATCCTGAAATAAGCAATGATTAGGAAAAAAAGGATATGCAACAGTTAAGATTGCGAGTAAACTGACTTATAGAGATCAAATTAAAAGATAAGCTAGGTAAATGTAAGATAGACGACAAAGGAAGCAAAGGAGTGGGAGTAATTGTGCCAGACCCAAGAACATGAGATGGTGACCTATTGGCTAAGGTAATAGTAGAGGTGGAAATGTGTAACTGAAGAGTAGAAAAGAGACTAGAATTACTTGTCATATGATCTATGACACCAGAATCAATAACTCATTTGGAAGATGAGGAAAGAAGACACGCATTTGGTTTACTTGAATCAGTAATAGTAGTGACAGAAGGTGATGAAGACTTTAGTGATTCTTGATACTGTGATAACTTGGTAAATTCATCTACAAAGATAAGAACCGATTTTTCAGAAGTATCATAAGTGGATGCAATATGGGCTAAGTGACCTTTCTGATTCTTGTACTAAATCTTTCTACAGTCACATTTTGTATGTCCTGGTTTGCAACAATAGTAACACACAATACATCCTGGGTCCTATGGTTGAGTTTCAAACCCTTGCAAGCCACCTCCTGTGTTTCCACTCATATAATTTGACCGTCCAGGCTCATAATTATTATTTCGACTGACCAAAGCACCAATTAATTGAGCAGGTGGAGGTGGAGTGCCTTCTATACAAGTACTCGACTAAATACTTCTTGTAAAGATGAGATCTCAGAACCAAAAAGAACCTATGACTTAGTAGTCTCAAAATCAGAGGAAAGAGCGGCAAGAAAACTCATGACCACCATTTGTTCCCGTTGGCTTTGCTGAATCTTCACATCAGGGCTAAAAGGCATCAAACTATTGAGCTCCTCATAAGTCTTTTTAAATTCCATAAAATAATTCATGAGGGACTGATCTTGTTTGTTTGCATGGTAAAATGCTTTGCATACCTCATACATGCGAGAAAGGTTTCCTTTACCAGAATATAAGAAATTCAATTAATCCATCAATTCCTTAACAAATTCATAATGATTGATCAAGATAATTACATCGCTCTCAATAGAATTCCAAATCTATAGAAATAGGCGGGCATCTTCTCTAAGCCATGTCTACTTTGAATCATATTTAGGAGGATCGTTAGTAAAATGAGTATCTTTGTCGATACTTCTCAAATAAATTTGAATGGTCTTGCTCCAAGCCAAATAATTCGAGCCATTGAGCTTATGGTCCGTGATTTTAGACATCATAGGTACCATATCCGTCATAACATTAGATTTCTTTTCAGCCATAACTCCTACAAACTGAATAATCACAAAGTAATGAGTGCGAAACCACCACAAATGATGCAGGGGAATACTGGAGAGCAACACGAGGACTACTAGAAAATACTGCTAGAGGAGATGCGCTGTCACGCGCCGACGCGTGGAAAGATTGCATAAATTCATGGTGGTGCATGGGGCCCATTCACGGCTCGTCTGGTGACCAGACTTCCTCCCTGTGCTGGCAGTGAGAATAAATTTGCACTTTAAAAGGGTGTTCCAAGTTGGAACTCAAAAATGCACTAAACCCTAATTTGTTTTACCCAAAATCAGACCCTAATTTGAACGAAAGAATCCAAATTTTGTAACCCAAATGCTCTGATATCATGTAACTCAAGATTAAAAAGAATTAATTCTCTTATTTTCCATTCAAAGATCCTACATATTTATATACAAAGTTAGGGACACTATTTGGGACACTATTAGTGATACACACCTAATACACAACTAAGACATCTAATACACAACTAAGACACCTAATATACAACTCAACTAGTGATAGACACTTAAATATACAACTCAATTAGTAATAGACACCTAATACACAACTAATATATTTAACAATTAACAAAAAGAAAGGTTGACATAACATCAAACAAAGAATTGAGAGTTTTGGTATATGTTGATTGGTTTTCTCTTATCCCATATGAGATGCTTTGGTCAAGAATCTACAAATCAAAGCTTTTGATCATGCTCTTATTCTCTTAAATCTATATGCACCTACCACTCTTCTTTTTAAATCTTTTTGGTTTATTGTTGCTTGGTATAGAAATGTTTTTCTTCTTCTTATGATAATACAAGTAATTTGGATCATGAATTATCTCAACTATATTATCAGTGTGTTTCTCCTGAAGAAAATAATATGCTCTGCAGTATTCGTGATCATAAAGAAATAAAAGATGTTTTATTTTCTACACATTCCTTTAAAGACCTTGGTCCTTATGGTTTTCTTTATTTTGTGCATAAAAACTATCGGGATATTCTTGGTGGAAGCTTGATAAATGTAGCTTAGAATTTTTCAAGACTGGTTACCACAATCCTGTTTTAAACAAGTCATTTATCACTCTTATTGAAAAATTGAATAATCCTTCTTTGGTTCATCAATTTATACCCATTAGTCTATATAATGTCATCTACAAAGTTATTTCCAAGATTCTCTCTACTCGACTCAGATGAAAACTAAAAAATTTCATTTCTTCTTTTCAGTATGCTTATATTCCTAATGGATAAATTTCTAAAAATGTTATTATTACTTAAGAAACTGTCCATACTATTAAAAGAAAGGAAGAAGGGATGGCTTAATTAGGGTCAAAGTTGATATGCAAAAGGCATATAATAGTAAGGAATGAAACTTCATTATTAAAATAATGAGATATTTGGGATTCTTGGAAAAGTTTTTAATTAAATTTTATCTTGTTTAAGCATTGTTTCTTATTCTCTATTATTAAATGGTGTTCCCTTTACTAATATCATTCCTCAATGAGGTCTTCAATGAGTTGATTCTTTCTCTCTTTATTTGTTTTTTTATTGGATTTGAAACATTATCAAAACTTCTTCTTCATAATGAAAATTCATGTCTTCATGGTATCAAAATTGTCAAAAATGCCTAGCTATTAGACATCTTCTTTATGCTGAAGATTTAATTATTTTTTTGTCATGTTAATCTATCCTAAATAAATGTAATTCAACAGAATCTACAATGTTATTTTTCTTGATCTAGAAAGAAAGAAAACTTATAAAAGTCTTGCATTTTTTATTTTGGTAATGTCTCATTTCCTCTAAGATCCTAAATTTGAAATATTTTGGGAATTCTTGCAGCTTCTAGCGAAGTCAAATATTTATCGCAATTTATTTTTACATAGACAGAAAAGTAGAGAATTTAAAAAAGTTATTGACAACCTTATTTCTAAAATTGATAGTTAAAGATCTTGTCTTATTTCCAAAGCTAACAAAGCTACTTATATTAAATTTGTTTTACTCTCTTTACCAAATTATTCTATAAGTACTTTCAAATTTTCAAGTTTAATTTGTGAATAAGGATATTCTATCTTAAGGAAAATTTGATGGAATTATAGTTCTAATAAAAAGAGTTCCAACTTAAGATATATTAATTTCAAAAATTGGGATCAAATCTGCTTACCTAAGGAAATTAGGGGTTTGAGTTTTCATAAATTTGAAAATATTAATCTCAACCTTCTTTCTAAACTTGATTGGTAGTTCTTAAATAATGATTGCTATTTCAAAAGACTTCTTTGATTATAATATGAGGCCTTTTGACTCTTTTATTTGGAAATGTATTTTCTCTTTGAGATCTCTCCTTAACGTTGGTGCTTGTTGTCAAATAGGTGATGTGACATCCATTGATATTTGAAATAATTCATGAATTCTTTAATCTTATAATTTTCTTTGTCCTTCTCCTTTCATTGATATAAATCATCTCAATTGGTGTCTCATCAAAGTTCATAATCTTTTCAATGTTCACAATAACATCTTGATTTTGGATTCATATAAGAGAATTAGTTGCTTTCACTGTATTTCCAAGAATTTATCTCACTTTGTGGAAGATTTTTTGGAAACAAAAGCTCCATGAAAGATTAAATAAAAATTTTGTTAGAGACTTTTTTTTACTGTCTCTCAACTAGAGATAACATTAACCAACAAATTATTTTATCAAATATATCTTGTTCTCTTTGTAATTCTGATATTGAAACTATAAATCGTATTTTCACTAAATGTTAGTTTACTATCTCTTTTGGTAAAATTGGTACCCCACTAATTTCCTAGCTAATTCAAATATAATTTCTTTAGAGATTCTCATTCAAGAAATCTTTGATAAATATAATTTCTTTAGAGATTCTCCCTTCCTCCTCCTTCCTCTTAGATGAAACTATCTAAAGATACTACCAAAATAAACATTGATGTAGTTATTCACAACCTCAATCATACTTAGGGTTATTCAGCGGATCAAAATTGTTGATTTTATACTCATTCGATCCAATCTTACCATCCGCTCGGATTGAAACATCCTAATCTGCAACCGATCCGATCACCTTTCACATCCCATTAATCTGATCTGTAAACTATTCGGATGGCATCCGATCAATTCGACCAATAAACTTAATTAACTCTATTTTTTATATTTTTAAATAAAAATTTTAAATTTTCACATAAATCATAACATAAAATTATTTGACTTAAAAAAATATTAAAAAATCAAATAAATATATATTAATTATATATATATATATATATTTAATTTAATAAATATATATTAATTAAATATATATATATATAAAAATAATTAATTTTGGTCGGATCGGATGAATCGTAGTGAAATCCGCCATCTGATCTGCACTTAACAGATGGAAAAAATTTCCATCCAATCCGATCATCCGATTGGATCGGATCGGATTGATCGAATGATCGAATTTTTTACACACCATTAATCATACTACTGCAATTGTTATTAGAGATTCTGATGGTCATATTCTTAGTTGCGAGAGCAAATTCTATCAACTAAATTCTGCTAAAATAAATGAAGTTCTTGCATTATTATTCTCTTTTCAGTTGACATTATAATATAATTTCAAAACTACTTATGTGAAGGATGATAATCATTACATGGAAGGTGATAATCGTAATTTTATAAATGTCTTAATGGATGATGCTTTTATCATTTCTTGGGAACCTCAAAATGTCATTCATTAAGTCAAACTTCTTCTAACTTATTTTAGTATGATTTTTGCTTCTTGAGTACTCAGAAATTTAAATAAATTTCATCCTAGGTTAAGTAATTGGTCTTCTTATAACCAAGTTGAGAGTTTCATTCATAATTTTGTTTTAGCCTTATATTTTTTTTACTATTATTTGTAATGAATATTAATATTAATATATTTGTGTTTTTTGAGAAAGAAAGAGAAAAAAACAACCAAACAAAGTTTCTAAAACCTGTAATACAAAACCAATTCATATTCCATAAGAAGAAAGACTATCGCCACCTATTTAAAAACATTCCATAATAGACCTAGAAACAAAATCAGCCAAAACAAAGTCATAACTAATAGCAAAAGAAGCTATTTCAAAAGCAGCTAACCAATATATGCATAGTGCATAAATTCATATAAAATGCAATTCCAAGGAAACAAAAGTTTCAATAGAGTTAATATCTTGAGCAGTTCTCTAACATAAAACAAACCTTTCTTTGTCTTTAAGGATCAATAATCATTTGTTGAACATGTGTTCAAAAATATACAATACATAACCATTGCATATCTCATATGAACTCAGAACCTTGGCATCTTCAATCAATCGTCCACCATATAAAAGACTAAATTCATGTTCCAAAACTCCCCCATTCTTAATATATTTTTTCTTCAGAGCTTCAACTATACAATTTTGTTCTGCTTCCATAGCTAAAGAGTGCCCCATTTTGTCTTGGATGAATATTCTAAAAGTAGATGCCAAACACAATGCACTGAATCTCCTACCATTGTTACCATTATTTTCTATTGGATATTAGTCCTTAATTCAAGAAATAAAACAAGGAGCTTATTTTAAGGAATAAAACAAGAAGCTTAATTCAAAGAATAAAATAAGGATCTTAATTCAAGGAATAAAACAAGGATCTTAATTAAAGGAATAAAACAAGGAATTCTTAATTCAAGGAGTAAAATAAGGAATCTTTAATTGAACGAGCAAATCAAGGAATACTTAATTTAAAGAATAATTGAAGGAGTAAAATTTCCTTATATATAGCTATACAATTGTAATGAAAACATGAAGAAAATAATACAAACTAGAGAGCTCTTTTGTATAGAGTTATTCTTTGTGTAGAATTATTTCTTATTTTTCAACATGGTATCAGAGCAGGAAAATTAATTTGCTTATGCTATATTATTATCTTAGCATCTTCAATCTTCGAAATGGCTGAAGATAAGCCGCTAGGATCAGAAGCTGAAAGTTCATCAGTGCTTTCCTTCATGAATATGCATGAGGTGGATGTCAACCCAAATCAAAGATTAAGCTTAGTCTTATTGAATGAGTTTAATTACTTGCCTTGGTCAAGAGCAATGTCTCTGGCTCTAGGTGGAAGGTCCAAGTTGGGGTTCATAAATGGAAGCATCGAAGTACCCGATGTTTCCTCACCAAATTATGAATCCTGGCTTAGCAAGGATCAACTGGTTATGTCATGGCTCCTAAATTCCATGGAACATAAATTAGCTAAAATATTCAGTTACTCTAAATCCGCATACCAACTATGGGATACGGTCAAGGAAATGTATGATAGTCAAAACAATGTTGCACAAGTTTTTCAATTAAAGAAGGACATCTCATATCTGCAACAAGATGGCAAGCCTTTTGTACAACTCTTAGGAAGCATGAAAAGCATGTGGAATGAGTTGGAAATATATTGTCCTTATATAACCCAAGTCAACCCCAATGGATGGTGAACTCTCCTATGTCTTTTAGTCATCATTGGTAAACATAGAATGGACCTAACAAGCAAAAAATTAGATGTATGTATTGGCTGAAGAGAAACGGCCTAGAAAAAGGCTATATATCATGTGTTATTGGACATGGGCTACACCTAAAACTCCTCAATAGTACCTCGGGGTGGAAGGATAAATAATTTAAATACTATCTTATGATAGGAATAAAATAGTAATTCATTGTATACAACCTATGCTGGAGAAATCTATATGTTAATATTATCATTGTCCCTCTATTTTGAGTTATGATATTACTCGGTTCCTTGATAAAGTGGAATTATATCGCATGCAATATAACTGATGTAGTTATAATTATAATTCACTTTAGAGACCAAGAAAACGAATATAATGCAAAAGTCACACGATCCTATTTTGCATATTATTCATAATATCATGTGACAAGGATAGACACAAAATTAGTGGATCCAATAAATAATTACTGTCATTTGGAAAACTATAATGTAATGATATAACCTCTTATAGTCAATAATATAAAGATTTATATTATTGCCAAGATGATATAGATCCTCTATAAGGTCACACCAACTAAAAGGAAACAATGAGTATTTTACATTTCATAATGATGTATAAGATAAAATACATGAGATGAAATGCTAAAATAAAATGTCATAATATGACATGTTTAGACCATAAATAAATTTGTAAAGTTATGCAAATATTATTTGGTATAATGTTTGAATGCATTATAAGAATAATAGAGACATTGTATAATAGAATAATATGAATAATATTATTTGTTCATAAATTAATTTATTAAACCAATCACAAGTTTAGATTAAAGAAAGCATGAGATTGTTAAACAAGGCTAGTGGCATTTGTGTAATTGATTCAAACCTTACACAAAGAGTTGCCCTAACCCTTGCCTATTTAAGGAGGCATAATTAAGGAAAATGGGATCCATTTTTTTGCCTCTAAACCTAGCCAAAATCTTCCCTATTGTGCAGCCACGTTTTTCCTTCTCTTAGGCCAAAACATGGAAAGGCTTGCTCAAGGCCAAAACCTAGGTGGTTCAACCCTAGGCCAAAAGTCTCTTCTCTCATTTCTTCTTGCTAGGTGGTTGGATCTAAGCCTTGAACTCTACATCCATATATCTAAGTGATGTAGTAGTTTGTTGTTTAGGTTCAAGGTGAACCAAGAGGTGCTCTCGAAAGAGAGGTGGTTTCCAAGAGATCTATAAGGGAAATCGACTTCCCTCTACTTAAAAGATTTGAAAATCTCTTTAGGTAAAGATAATATTCTTCATCCCTAGCAATAAGGTAGATGAGATTTGTTTATTTTATTTAGTGCACATTAGATGTTTGTTGAAATGCTTAAGAGAAAACCTTGCTTCCAATTGTCATACAAATGAGATCCTTTGTGTATTGAGTCAAGTGGTGATAGGAAAATTTTAAATTCTCACCATATAGGCATACACATGAAATCCCAACAGTGGTATCAGAGCTATGGCTTGATTTTGTGACAATCAGACTATTTAATTAGTGCTTGATTAAGTGCTTCAGTGTTTGGTTAACTATCTCTCAAGTTCATGGTTCATAAATCTATCATTTTGGGTCTTTAAGGCATTTGGTCACTTTAATAATTTTTGAATCATGATTTTTGTGGATTTAAAAATTCCTACATTAGTTTATGATGTTTGGATGAAGATTATAATATAAAACATGGATTTTAGGCCATTTTATTAAGGTAAACCAAAAATGGAAAAACGGGTATAGAATTGGAAATTGTTGTGTCCAGTTTTTTGTTTTGTTGAGATTCAAAATAACATAACTTGAGTTTGGATGAATGGAGTTTTGTGAGCCACCTATCATTGGAAATATAATGAGGTCTATTTTCTAAAAAACTCTATTTTTCAATATAAAAATATTAAGGATTTTGTGCGAAAATTAAAATTACAGAAGTACTATGATCATGTCTCCAGTACTGGAACCACCAATTCAAATGTAATTTTCTCACAAACTGCTGAATATTTTCGTGATTTATTTATATATCTAGAAAGGTGTTAAATTATAGTTTTCATAAATATATGGCTTGAATTTTTATTCAGAACGCACACTTTTGGGCATAGAAAACAATGACTAGTACACAGTAGACCAAAACTGGACAGCGAGCCAATTTTTGGCCTCACCACAATAAAAATTAATTTTTGCAAAAGGGATTGTTTTTGTAAAATCTATTGTAAAAGGATCTCATCCAAATATGTTAAAAGTGATAAGTAATGAAGATTAATTTTACCTATGTGAATGCTAATTTTAATTAGGCATAATAACAATTAAAAAATAATTTTATGTTTTCTAAAAGTTTCATATAGTTTCAAAATATTTGAAATAGGGTATATGAATATTAGAAATAGAAATAATTTTTGGGGTTTAAAATGATTTAGATAGATTGAGAACTTGAGAAATATAAGCTTAACTATATAAGATTGAATAGTGCTGCAAGATTGTATATGTGTACTAATTTTCATATGCAAAAGGATTGTGGGTTAGTATAGCTCAAGATTATCAATGCCTTATGTGTTGTAATGAATGATGTGTATGAATATTTGTAATTTGGCCTAAGGTGCCACTGAAAATTAATTAGAATAATTAAATTATAGCAAAGATGTTAGGTTACCATTCATGTATTAATTCATGGCTTGCATACCACATAGGCTTTAGGATTGGGTGATTCTAAATGTAATTTTCATTTTATTTTAGCATAGTTCTGAAGATAGAATAAGAATTGGGTGGGTTCTTGTAGCTTAGAATTGTATCTTTCATGAAAGTGATTAATAGAGCTACAAGAATGCAAGCTGGAGCCATACAACCCACGAAGCTTAAAAATATATGAGATAATTTTAATGGTTAGGATAAGGTACTACTGTATGAATACATGACCTACCAAAATTATCAGAGTCATCATATATTTGCTATGTCCATGAAAAATTTAAGAGTATCTTTCCTTCTCATTTTAACCACTTTAAGCTAGTAACTAGGAATAAGCATGAGTGTGATCTCAATTACTAGAAATTGTGAAACTTGCATGAATTCGTTGTTAAGCCATAAGTGAGTGGGAGTTGTGTGTGGCACATCTTCTTACTCATTATATGGGAATGACTTATTCATACTTGTTGACCAATAAAATGAGTTTTCTTATACAAATCACCAAGATCTAGGCTTGGATTTTGAGAAAGATATTTTTATTAAGAATTTGGATTATTCTTTCTTAAAGAAAACGACAAGAGTCATAAAGTTAAGTTTTACTTAAAGGTTATGATTGGTAAATGATAGCTACCTAAACAAATATTTTAGATGAGTCTATTTATTTGAAAAGGGTAATATGTGACTAACAAAATGGACAAACTTTAATTTTTGTTAGTACAAATTATAAATACATGAACACTGACATATCCATTAATGAATTTTGTAGTTATGTCTATACTTCCTAATTTTTTGTGTTCTATGGTCGAAAAACACCCCCTTGCTAATGATGGGTCAAACTATTCTAATTGGATCCTCAAATTGAACATCATGTTATGCTTAGAGGATCTCTTGCACATTCTAGATGGCAGGTGCCTAGAAGAGAAAGGTAAGCCAACTGATGCAGAAAAGGAGGAACAAAAGAAATGGAAAGATCAGCAACGAGTTATGTAGACATTGATCTTGGCCAGTATTGGCGATTAGTTGTAAAGAAAGTTCATTGATACTCTAGCCAAGGAAATTGTGGCATAATTGGAGAAGATTTTCACTGATAGTGCTCACAAGGAGCGCTATAAGACCACCATCGCACTCACAAGGTGCAAGATGATAGAGAGTGAATATGTCTCAATGCACTTTCTCAAAGTACAGGGTTATCTGGAGAAATTGGAGAAATTGAATTATTCAATACCTGAGGACATTATTGAGGATATCATTCTTGGGTCTCTTCCATATTCCTACAAGGATTTTATCATGCATTATCACATGAGTGAAAAGAAGATGACATTGAATAAGCTCTACAATGCACTCAAGACTACTGCGGTTGACATGGGAAAGACAAAGGAGAAATATGTCTTTACCATCACGCCAAATAGCAAGAAGATTGCCAAGAATAAAGGCAAGATAAAGAGCAAGACAAGTAAGGCACATTCCTCACTCAAGGGCAAGAATGGAGGGGCTCATGCGAGCACCTCCAAGGGAAGAAAGAAAGGAAATGCTACTAAATCTAACATAGAGTGCTTCTATTGCTACGAGAAGGGACATTTCAAAATGAATTGCCCCAAGTATAAGCGTGATTTGGATGAAGGAAAGGTTGAACGCAAGCGCCCTAAAGGTATACTTGTTATTGAACTAAATTTAAATTTAGCCACAACTATCCAAGATTTGGTAATGGGTACCAAATCATGTGCTCACTTAGTCTCTAATGTGCAGGCACTAAGGGATAGAAGACCTCTCTCGAAAGGAGAAGTTTTGTTGAAAGTTAGAAATGGTGCAAGTGTCCCTATTGTCGCTATTAGCACCATTAATTTCACTTATCTAGTGGTTTATGTTTAAGTTTAAAGGATGTTTATCATGTTCCTTCTGTATTTCAAAACATTATTTTTATATCATGCTTGGATGCAAAAGGCTTTTGTTTTGTAATAGATAACTCACGTATGGTTATTAAGAAGGATGGTCTATTTTATGCAAATATTATCATTTCAAATGGATTATATTTGCTTGATTTAGATGAGGATAAACATGTATTGAATATCAATAAAAAGAGACTCAAGATGTATCATACAAATGATACACTCTTGTGGCACTATCGCCTTGGTCACATATATGAGAAATGCATAAAGAAATTGCAGCAAGCAAATCTTCTAGATTCGCTTGATGGTGAAGCAATTGAAACATATTAATCTTATTTAACTGGAAAGATGACCAAATCACCATTCAAGAAGAAAACTGAAAGAGCGAGTGGCTTATTGGAATTGATACATTACAATGTTTGTGGTATAATGAGTACGAGTGCAAGAGATGGTTATAGGTACTTTATTACCTTCATAGACGATTATAGTCGATATGGCTATGTATCTTATGAAGAACAACAATGATTCTTTTGAGAAATTCAAAGAATACAAGAATAAAGTAGAGAACCAACTCGACAAGAGAATTAAGGCTCTACGAATTGATCATGGAGGAGAATACTTAAGCAATGAGTTTAACACATACTTGACAGAGTGTGGCATCATACCACAACTCACTCCACCCGGGACACCACAATGGAATGGTTTTTTCGAGAGAAGAAATCAAACCTTGCTTGATATGGTTCGTTCAATGATGTGTCAAATGAAACTACCTTTATATTTTTTGGGTCATGCACTCCAAACTGCGGCTCACACACTAAATATTGTTCCATAAAAATCCGTTGAGAAAACTTCATATGAGTTGTGGATGGGAAAACCACCCAACATATCTTTTCTCAAAGTTTGGGGTTATGAGGCATACATCAAGCGTATGATGTCAAAAAAACTTGAACCCAAAACGAATAAGTGTTTCTTCATTGGATACCCAAGAGAAACAAAAGGGCATAGCTTTTGGCACAAGTCAACGAATATTATATTCATTAAGAAGGGTGCAATATTCTTATAGAATAAGTTTCTCAAAATAATCAAAAGAAGTGGGAGTAGGGTGACACTTGAGGAAACTCAAGAGGACCTACTAGCAAGTGGTCATGAGATGAATGATGACATTCAAGATGATCGTGAAATACCACACGAAGCTCATTTAATCAATGGGTGTACAAGCAGTCAAACTTCACAAAGAATTGTTGAAGAGACTCAGATTTCTCCACCTAGTACTCGTCTAACTCGAATTGAGCATGAATCTATTCCGCAAGAAATTGTGGAATAAGTTCAGAAAGCTCAAGATGAGTCACAAGAACAAAGGGAGCTTAGAAGGTCAACAAGGGAAAGGAGAAGACCAAAATTTTACATGAGTCTTCATGAGGTCTTGGTAAAGGATACCAATGACTCCTTGACGTACGAAGAAGCAATGGAAAGAAAAGACTCCAAAGCATGGAAGGAAGCCATGGGATCCGAAATACAATCCATGTATGACAACAAAGTATGGAACTTGGTAGATCTTCTTGAAGAATCGAAAGTTATTTGAAACAAATGGGTTTTCAAGAGGAAGATGGACATGAATGGTAACATGACAACCTACAAGGCAAGACTTGTTGCAAAAGGTTTTAGTCAAATCCAAGGTATTGACTATGATGAAACCTTTTCACCAGTTGCTATGTTTAAATATATTCAGATTATGCTAGCTATTGTCGCATTTCATGATTATGAAATATGGCAATTGGATGTCAAAACAACTTTCCTAAATGGGAAGCTAGATAAGGATGCATACATGGTACAACCTCAAGGTTTTGAAGATCCAAAAAATAGCAGCAAAGTATGAAAGCTTCAGAGAGCCATTTATGGCTTGAAGTAAGTGTCAAAGAGTTGGAACAAGCGCTTTGATGAAGAGGTTAAAACACTTTGGATTCATTCAAAGCAAGGAAGAACCTTATGTATACAAGAAGGTCAGTGGGAGCCATATTATGTTCTTAGTCTTATATGTCGATAACGTATTACTGATGGGTAATAAAAAATCTTTGATGGAGCAAACAAAGAACTCATTAAAACCTATCTTTTCAATGAAAGACATGGGAGAGGCTCAATATGTCTTAGAGATTAAGATATATAGAGATAGGTTCTGTTGGCTCATTAGTCTAAGTTAGAATGTGTATATTGACAAAATCTTTGAAAGATTTCATATGGAAAAGTCCAAGAAAGAAAATGTACCAATGAGTGTGTCTGTGTAACTTAGCAAGTCTCAGTGTATCACAACACGCAAAGACATTGAATACATAAAGAATGTTTCATATGCTTCATCCATAAGTTCCATCATGTATGCTTTAACAAGCATGAGACCCAATGTCGTGTATGCTTTGAGCATGACAAGTCGTCATCAAGCTTCACCTGGTCCTGATCATTGGACTGCGGTCAAGAATATTCTTAGGTACCTAAAAAGGACTAAGAACAACTTTTTGTCTATGGTTGTTAGAGAGAGCTCATTGTAAAGGGCTATACCGATGCTAGTTTTATGATAGACCCGGACGACAAAAGATCTCAGTCTAGGTACGTCTTTCTTCTGAATGGTAGAGCTGTGAGTTGGCGTAGTTGGAAGCAATCAACTACGTCTGAATCAACCACCACAGTAGAAGTCGTGGTGGCCACAGAGACAAGCAAAGAGAGAATCTGGATAAAGACGTTCCTTGAGTAACTGGGCGTCATTTCATCCAATAAAGGTCCCTTGGAGCTATTTTGTGATAATAGTGCATCTATTTCACAAAATAAGGAGCCAACATCACATCACAAGACAAAGTACATGAACAGAAAGTACTTTGTAACTCGTGACTTCATCGAAGAAGGAAAATTTTCATTGTTATGGGTTGACACCAACAACAACACAGTTGATCCCTTCACTAAGCCCTTATCGCAAGCCAAAAGTGAAATTCATTTTGAGTCCATGGGTCTACAAGACCATGGGGAATGGCTTGAAGACTAAAAGGGAATTATAGTTTTAGAGTTTATGCATTTGTTATGTATATGACAAACTTTAAAAACAAGTGGGAGACTAAAGGATGTGTGTTTTAAAAGTTATTCTTTTTGATAAAGATTTATGTATTGTTCATGATTTTGAATATTATTTATTCTTGTTCCTTGAGATTAATATGTTATATTTTGAAAGTGTTCAAGAAGATGTACTTGGTCTTGAACCATAGAACTCTTAGAATGAGAAACATGTAATCCTAAATATGTTCACAGTTGTGGTAATTGAGGAACATTAATTACCGTGAAATATTATCATGTCAATTAAAAGTACATTATAGTTTTATAAATGTTGATAAAGGATTATCATTTAATGACATGAGTATATAAAATGTGTATTTTATATATTGAACATGACCTAACTAGATGGAACATTATATGGATTGTGTTTTGTGTCATTAATGTTTCCTTTGTGTCTTTAGAATCTTATATATGAGATGTGTAGGTTTTTCACATGACAAGTATATAATGTGATTACTATTTAAATACTATCTTATGATAGGAATAAAATAGTAGTTTGTTGTGTACAATCTGTGTGGGAGAAATCTATATGTTAATATTATCATTGCTCCTCGATTTTGAGTTATGATATTACTAGGTCCCTTGGTAAAGTAGAATTATATCGCATGCAATATAACTGACGTAGTCATATATAATTATAATTCACTTGAGAGACCAAGAAAATGAATATAATGCAAAAGTGGCACGATCCTATTTTGCATATTATTCATAATATCATGTGACAAGGATAGACACAAAATTAGTGGATCGAGTAAATAATTACTATGTCATTTGGAAAACTATAATGTAATGATAAAATCTTTTATAGTCAATAATATAAAGTTTTATATTATTGCCAAGATGATATAGATCCTCTATACGGTCATACCAACTAAAGAGAAACAATTAGTATTTTACATTTCATAATGATGTATAAGATAAAATACATGAGATGAAATGCTAAAATAAAATGTCATAATATGACATGCTTAGACCATAAATAAATTTGTGAAGTTATGCAAATATTATTTGGTATAATGTTTAAATGCATTATAAGAATAATAGAGACATTTTATAATAGAATAATATGAATAATATTATTTATTCATAAATTAATTTATTAAACCAATCACAAGTTGAGATTAAAGAGAGTATGAGATGGCTAACCAAGGCTAGTGGCACTTATGTAATTGATTCAAACCTTACCCAAAGAGTTTCCCTAACCCCTTGCCTATTTAAGGAGGCATAATTTAGGAAAATGGGATCCAATTTTCTACCTCTAACCCTAGCCAAAATTTTCCCTATTGTGAAGCCACATTTTTCCTTCTCCTAGGCCAAAACTTGGAAAGGCTTACTCAAGGCCAAAACCTAGGTGGTTCAACCCTAGGCCAAAAGTCTCTTCTCTCATCTCTTCTTGCTAGGTGGTTGGATCTAAGCCTTATCTAATATTATCAACCCCTATCTGGTCTTTCTATGGGTGGGGAAGCACCCCAAACCTACCCTTTTGATAGGTAGTGATTAAAGAATGGGGTTCGTTCCTCCCAAAGATTTGTCCCTATTTGAGGGTAACATAAGTCCACTATAGAGCTTTTATCCCAGTAAATCCGAAGATGGTAAAAGTAGCTAGCTGAATAATCTATTCGAATGTTGTATATTTGGTAACTCCAGAGCCTAAGATGACCTATATCATCACTTCGGGGTGCCTACAGATTGGTCCACCATTTATGTAGCTTGTAAGAGGAAAAAACTGGCACCTTATGGCAAGACGTGTGATTGATGTGAGTGACCTTGTATATTGTTTATGGTGATATACTTTATAATGCGTACTTGCTAACGTTTCCCTTTTTTTCTTTTAAGTCATGTCTATTGCCATGAATTTCGAA
Organism: Hippophae gyantsensis; assembly: GCA_030763125.1. Classification (NCBI taxonomy): domain Eukaryota; kingdom Viridiplantae; phylum Streptophyta; class Magnoliopsida; order Rosales; family Elaeagnaceae; genus Hippophae; species Hippophae gyantsensis. The sequence continues at coordinate 42,486,163 of CM061039.1, forward strand.
TGAGAAGTTGAGACTTCTTAGGAAATATTCGAGTTTGTTGACTAAGAAGTGTGTAGCTTATAGGCTCACTATGAAGCCTTGGAATAAGAGTTGAAGAACATGTGTATTGAGTTAACACATGCACTTAATCAATGGGACAAATACAAGGAAGAGATGGATGAACTACGTAAACTAGTTGAGTATTGGAAGTAGAGGGAACTGGGGAAGAATGCTCGTAAAGCTTCTGTTACCTAAAGTACTGGATCACACCCATGCTAACAAATAAAAGCCAAACTTGATTTATGATCCTTTGGCTAATTTGTAATCTCTTCTTTTTCCAGATGTAACTTAAACAATAAGACAATATGCAAATAAATTATTTCCTTTGGTTTGTATTTTTTAAAGGAAAGGCCTTCATTGGTAGACTTAATACACTTTCTTATGATAGGTGACATGCTTCTTATCCTGCATCCAAAGTGGGGTGATCTATTTAGCCGCCTTACTCTATACTTGGAGGTTAATTACCGCGTAAATGTTTTATGAGACAGGATACATGTAAGGATGAAATTGAATCCTACCCCCATATGCACTTTCTTAAGAAAGGGTTTACTTTTGTGAACTTAAGACCCTTTCTTAGAATGGGCGACACACCTATTACCATGTATCCCAAATGGAGGGTCCATTTGGCCACCTTACTCCATACTTGGGGGTTATCACATTAATATTTTGCAAGATAGAAGACATGTTGTGGTAAAATTGAATCCTACCCCCACATGCACTTTCTAAAGAGGGGGTCCACTTTGATGAACTCAAGACCCTTTCTTAGGATGAGTGACATGCTTTTTATCTTGCATCCCAAGTAAGGGGTCCATTTGGCCATCTCACTTTGTACTTAGGGGTTATCGTGTTAATTTTTCAGGAAATAGGAGACATGTAAGGGTGAAATTGAATCATATCCCTATATGCATTTCCCAAAGAAAGGGTTCACTTTGGTTAACTCAAGACCCTTTCTAAGGGTGGGCAACACGTCTCTTATCGTGCATCTTTTGGCAACCTTACTCTATACTTAGGGGTTATCACATTAATTTTTTATGAGACATGATACATGTAAGGGTAAAATTGAATCCTACCCTTACATATACTTCCTAATGAGGGGGTTCACTTTGGTGAACTCAAGACCCTTTCTTAGAATAAGCGACATGCCTCATATCTCGCATCCCAAGTTTGGGGGTCCATTTAACCACCTCACTCTGTTCTTGGGGGTTATTGCATTAATTTTTTGTGAGACAATATAATACACCTGAATGATCCATAAATAGATAGATTTATCATTTTATATCTTAAGTGAAGTTTCATACATAATATTTCTTTAGATGTTCTCCATCCCAATTTAATTCCTTTTTTCTACCTTGGCTTTCTATTCGATACAACCCTCATGGAGTGATCTCATATATTTGGTACGAGCCTTCCTATATTGCATAAAACTTTCCATAGATAGCTTCAACGTTATTCCTCAATGCTTTCCTATATACTTTCAATTTCTTATTCACTCTATTTTCATTTTGAGCATTAAAATATTTTATCTAGTGTATTTCACTTATATTAACGCCTCAAAATGACACATCATTATAGGTGTACATATCTATTATATACCCCATTTTACAACAGTTTCTACATTCTTTTCATATATATATATGATTGAAAAACTTCTAGATGGTCTTACAAAAATCATCCATAATTTATTTTGGTTGAGAAAGCAGATAGGCTTAAATTGGTTCAGGTTGCTTGGAAAGACTGTTGTCACCACCTAAAATAAGAGGTCTTGGTTTGCAGGAACTTGGTCTTTTAAATGAGGCCTTGTTAATAAAATTTGTTTGGAAGATTATCACAGTAAACTCGAGCACGATGCTCTACTTACGTAGTTATTATTTGGACAGAGGAGAAGCTTTATGGAGTTATTATATTTGCTCTTTAGTTTGGCTTGATTCACAAAATCATTACCCGACTCTTCTAAAGGAGTCTAGGTGGTTATCTATGGAGTTACTATGTTTTCTCTTTATTATAGCTCAATTTATGACATCATTACTCGACTTTTTTGAAGGATTCTAGGTGGTTAGTAGGTAGGAATTCCTTAGTATGATTTTAGACCGATAATTAGCTAGGCACTCCTCTATTTGTAAGGCTAAACAACTATTATGTAGATCTACCGTTACAGTTGTTAGTAGGAAACTATTTGTAGGTAGATGTCTACATAGAAGTGGCATCTACTACAATCTTTTAAGGACTCATACCCCTATATTACCTAACAGGTTGACTCAATAGTTGCTAATAAAGGTACATATGCTAGGATTTGGATGTTTTTGATCAAATGAAGAGTCAAAACCAATGAGGCCTATGACTTCCTATGTATAATCGAGGAATAAAAGAGTTAGGGTAGATCTAAGCCCCTTTTATATCGCCCTTATGTTCCATACTATTTTGATGTGCTATTCAAATCAAGGTTCCTAATAATTTTTAGGCAAAAAGAAGAGATCACTTCTTCCCCTCCTGATGTTCCCTATATGGGCCAACTGATAAGACCATTTCTCACATTTTTTAAGTTGTTATTTTGTAGGTACACTCTAGGATTGATTACGCTTCTTTTTTAACAAACAACCTTGTACTAATTCTTTCTTCTTGAATTAAAGACATGCACAATGTCGCTTGACCAAGGGTTATAACTTGACAATCTCTGAAAAGAATGTATAATTTTAGTCATTTGAATGATATGGATAGCCAAGAATGATGTTCACTTCGAGGATAGACATACATCTCTAAGCTATACATTTTTCACAGTTTGGTATTTTATTTGTGAAGCGAGTCTATCATAGCGTGGACTCATGTAAAATACATTAAAGGATCTTGCGATCCTGTAAAGATTGTGAGTATAAGGAATTCCATAATGAGCTTTGCGAATCATGGAGATAATTTGGAAATTGCTTCATTTAGGGTGGATCAAGGTTACACAAATGGTGCAACTTTTGGACCACTTACCATGATAGGTAGTGTAAGTATATTTCAAACATCAAGACCCTTTTTTCAAAGGTTATTTTTGTATTCAACTTGGGGTTGCATATTATTTTGAGGCAGAGCTCATAGCAGCTATTCCAGTATTATATGTTGTCATCTTTGGATGACGAAGACTTTGGCTAGAGTTAGATTTTGCTTATGTTGTGACTCTTTTTGCACTAGATCTTTATCAATGTCGTGTAGATGGTGCTCTATTTAGGCTGACTAAATAGAAAATATTGCTAACATGGATTTCCATTATTCCCATATATATAGGGAGGGTAATTATGAGTATCTGTATAGCAACATAGTAGTAGGATGCCCTATCATTAGCTAACTCTTTTATTTTTTCAGATGCTAACATCATGCATAATTATAGGTTTTGTTGAGGATTGATTTGTATTATCTTTTTTATCAATTTAATAACATTCACAGTTAATTAGTTAGATAGAAAAGAGTGTCACGAGGGTGCCAACTTAATAGGGATATCCTAGTACACCTCTGAGATCTATCAATTATAACCTTTTATTCAAAAAAGTATATAATTCTAAAAAAAATGACATTATAACAAAATTAAATCATTAACTATATATATTACTTATCTAAATTATAATGTTGCAAAAGAAAGTAATTTTTGGATGGAGCAAGATTTGAATATGATGAAAGTTGTTACAGTTATAAGTTTTACTATTTTTGATTATGCTACTTCATTTAAATATTTAAAATAAAGACCATGATTAAAAAAATTATTAAATATGATTAATTTAGTTCCTACATAATCTTAAAATATAAATAATATAGTGATAATTTCATAGTCTTATAGTACATGTATAATATCACAAGCATAAAATCAAGATATTTTTATATGTATATATTTTTTATAACAAAATATGAGTTTAAGTCTTAATATTATTGTTTTGTACATATTTTATTAAAGATAATGTTTTAAAAATATACTTTCTCATTAATATAAATTTGACTTCTATAAAAAAAAATAAGGAAACATGACGAACGATGACAAACTACAAAAAGTGAGAGTTTATGTTCCCCTTTTTATATAGATTAAAAAAATTTACTAAAAAAATAATAAAAATAAAATTCTTAAAACTTGTAATTACAAAAATAATATCCCTTATATTTACTTCATACATTATCTATACTAAATAAAGTTTAGCATATTATTTCATTTGAACATTATATAATTAAACGTTATTCAAATTAAATTGTGATTATTTATAGACGTTTATTAATAAACGTTATCTAATTATCAATATTATTATGATGTTATTTTATTATTATAAGTTTTAAGATATTATTTTTTATAATTTTTTAAATTTATTTAAATATAATTTATTTTGCATATGAGTATGAGAAAAGATATAGACAAATAAATCATTATTAAGTACTAATAAAATGTTGTACATTAATGATATTAATTAAAATAAATAGGTTGATTGTAAAGGTAAACTAGTTTTTCAAAATAGAATAATTATGCTAAATAGTTTTTTATGAAAATTTAGTTTCCTATCTTTGAAAGAGTGGTACAACATATCCAAATAGTTCATTTTTATTTTTTCTATTTTAAAAATTTTTATTCAAAAAATTGCTTAAATAATTATTCTTGTTAATTTTATTTTCCAAATGCAATTGAAAAATAAAATAAAAATAATTTTTTCAAAAAGTAAAAATTAGAAAATTTAATTTGTGATGTCATTTTTACAAATCTAGTAGATTAAGTTATCCCAAAAATTCTTGAAACTAAGTGTTTTAATTATCTCTTAAAATTAATGTTAATGAACGGATATTGATTCCTTCAAATTCTATAATTATATAATTTATACACTTTAATTTTATCACTTTTTAAGTAAATTTTATAAATTTTGTAATTTAAAAATATAATTAATAGTTAAAAAATTTAAAAATTAAGAAACAAAATGATATTTCTGTCCTCCCACTTATTATCTCTCTCCTATTCACTTTTTCTCTCTCTTAAATTTTTATTAATAAAATAATAATGAGAGAAAAAACGAGAGAGATAGAAAGAGGTTGCTCTTTTTTAATATTTTTTATTAAAAAAATATATATAATTCATATTTTGTTTTTAAAAAATCTTAATTTTTTATTTTTTAAAATTTTAACTTAATTTATAATATTTTTAAATTAGAAGATTAATAAAATTCAATTAAAAAATATAAAATTAAAATATATAAATTAAATATTTAGAGGATTATAACGAGCACGCACCACCGTACAAATGGTTCATTATCTGTCTGGACTCTATAACTTGTATATAGAAAGCCCAGTGCTAAAAGACCCAAAACTAAACTCGTAGCCCGTTGTTTGTAACCCAATTCATAAAACATAACCCTAGTTTCGTCTCAATCAAACCCTACGTTTCCTTCACGCTTCTTTTCTTTCAGTCACACACCAGCACAAACTCAATGGTGAGCATTGTTCTCTAATTTTGCGGGTTTCTCCATTTTTGTCCCTCTATTAATGTCGTTTTCTGATATTTTTGCTCTGTTTCGTGCGTTTGGTTTTGGGTTTGTAGCCATTCAAGAGATATGTTGAGATCGGAAGGGTGGCCCTCGTCAACTTCGGCCAAGATTATGGAAAGCTTGTAGTCATTGTTGATGTTATTGACCAGAACCGGGTATGCACTATTTTCTCTTTGTTCAGTATTTATTTGAGAGTTCACATTTTTCCTTCTGGATTATATTTCTTTTTTTGTATCAATATGTGCATTGTCTAATAACGTTTTTGTAACAGGTTATATGATCTCGTTTTTGGCTCAATGTAACTAGCATGGGTTTATTGAAACTCAATTGCCCTAGTAGTTATATTTACTTAAGAAATTGGATTTGCAGATGAAAGTAAATAATGCTTCTTTGAACTATAATGGGACATTTTCTTTTAATTCTAGTTGGTTTTGTCAAGTCTGAAATGTGTTAATTGCTGATGCTTTTGTTGCCAAGTTCTGAAGTTCGTCGTATTTCAACCTCCTAATTAACTATGCATACATATTATCAGTTGTTGCTTTGTTCGTATTTGGTAATCGGAGTATATGCTTAAGTTGTAAATTTGACCAATTTTTATGTTACATTGGTCTGAATTGCTTACCATTTGTTAACATCTCCAAATCATGTGAAGTTGTTGTAAGCGATATGAATTTTGCTTTCTGTATTGGCAGGCTCTTGTTGATGCCCCTAATATGGTGAGGTCTCAAATGAACTTTAAGAGACTTTCCCTTACTGACATTAAGATTGACATAAACAGGGTTCCTAAGAAGAAGGAACTACTTGCTGCTATGGAAGCTGCTGGTAGGATCTCAATGTCTTTCAAAATGTCATCTTATTCTTAGTTGATGTTTCTCCATTCTGATTTAACATATTTCTTCCTTGCAGATGTGAAGAAGAAGTGGGAAAACAGCTCTTGGGGAAGAAAGTTGATTGTTCAGAAGAGGAGAGCATCTCTCACTGATTTTGATAGGTTTAAGCTCATGTTGGCCAAGATCAAGGTTCGTTGAATTTTGAACATTCTGATTTTACTACCTTAATTTACTTGAACTGAACACTTCATACATTTGCTCCATTTCATGAATTTATGCATTGATTTATCCTTCTTTTTCTTTTTCCTTTCATTTTCGGATTTTACATGGAATAATCATATGCTTAATTTATGTTTTGCATCTGCAGAGGGCTGGTCTTGTCAGACAAGAGCTTGCAAAGCTGAAAAAGACCGTGTCTTAGGCACTGTTTGACTAGAGTTGGAATTTGTTGTTGATCTCTGAAATTTAACTTGAGGATCTTACTGTTGTTTTCAAACGAGCTGTCCATTGTTTCTTAATAGTGTTAGTCTATCATATGTTTCTGCCATTTTCTTTTAATCTATTACCTTGTGTTTCTGCTTATTATCTTGCATGTATTCGTAATTTTTCTGCACTCATGGTGACTCTAGTCTTGACTTATTTAGTTACTAAAAGCTATTTTATAGACAGAAGCATTGTTTTTGCCTATGGTAATAAAATAAAAATATTTTGTTTTAAATATCTGGAGCCCATATTGATAATATTTAAGCCAAGAAATATTTATTCCTTCATAAGTAAGTGATGAGAGTGTAAAGTTATTATATTTATCTTGTATTGCATTTTTATTGGATCGGAGTATTTCATGAACAATGATCCATAACTAAAGTATAATTTCTCTATAGAAGTGTGTTTTCTTAAAGCAAGTACCCTTCTAAAAAAAACATCTTTTTTAAAACTACTTTATTAGCTATTTAAAAAATCACCTCTGAAGCGTTTTGCATATATAAACACACTTACAGTAACTCTAAAGAATATGACTGCATTTCTTACTCGTGGTTTGCATGCGTCCAATTCCCAATCCCCATCACCCTCGTGGTAAAAGTTAATTTACAATGTCATAACATTAGAAGGATTTTTGGTTGTACTGTTGTATTTTTTTTCCCGAGCTGTACTGTTGTAGACATGAGATGAAGGTGAGTTGAATACTTTTTTTATATGGTTCTCGTAGTAAGAAGTAAATCATGAGTAGCATTGTGTTCAAGAGTATCTGCTATGGTAGGGACTTGAGGTTCGAATTCTTCAAAGTGCATTTAGTTTTAGGATTGGTTTGTGATTTAAAGGAAATAACTTCGGAGTCTCACCATTTTGGATGTAAGTTAGAATATTATAAATATAATATTTAATTTATTTATTATAAAAAAAAGTAAGATTTGAATAGTTATGTGTTCGAATTAATTTAAGTATTATTTGATATAAAATATATTTTTTCGACGTAAAATTTTAATATAAAAAATATTAAAATAATATAATTTATTTTAAATTAATTTTTTTAAAATATAATATTTTAATTACAAAATTATTAAAATAATGTATTTTGTTTGAAAACATTTTTTAAAATTAAATAGTTAAATAATATCATTTATATTTAAGAGTGTATATGATACAAATAAACGAATTTTAACATTTTTGTATATTTTATAATCATATGAGTAATTTACAAATTACAATTAATACTTTAGAAATGTTTAGATGACTAACTTTCCTTTAAAAAACTATTCAAAAATATCATATTAATTTACTTAAACTTAATAAATCCTAATAAATTCACCTTATTTTTCATTTTGTATATATGTGTATGTATCTACGAAAAGATTTCCATCACTAGCAATGATCATATTAGCAACTTATGTTGTTTGTAGGCGGTGTGTTTGGTGAGAGAAGTCAAGCTATCATTATGGGGTTATAAACGCGAGATACAGGTTAATCGGTTACAAATAACCAAATATGAGAGATTGGTAAAAGACAAGGATGTCTTGATTATTGATAAGGATACAAAAATTTTGAATTTAAAGAACAAAGTGATCGATAAGGTGGAGAAATTAAGAAAAGCAGAAACATTGTTTTAAGAAGGGTGAAGCCGCTAAACACTTTAAAAATCTGGCAAAAGAGGTCGATGAAAAGAACCTCGTGCTTCAAGAGAAAATTTTTGCCATGTCAACTCAAGTCAGTTCGCTACCTATACTAATAGATACACTAAGAGCAGAATGTACTAAGGCCTACCGTAATGGTGCGAGGTTTGTAATAAATAACCTCAAATTGCATGTTGAAAAACTAGGTTTGACTACACCTTACCTGTCATTGATGCGAGCTTTTCAGAGCAACACGCTCAAGACACCTGAGGCTGTTACACCGCAAGGTTCACCTGGTGATACTGTAGCCACCTCGAGTCATCAACGTGATGGGGTAGTAATGGAAGATGCTACTCCGTGATAAAATTTAATATAGTTTTTGAAAGTCAAATGTAAATGAATTTTTGGGACTTGAAATCATTTAATTTTAAATGTTGTATTTATTTACATATATATTTTCCTTTTTTGAAATCTATATATTTATGAAGTTTCTGCGTTAGTGTGGTATATATAATTTAGATGATTTGAGGTCGTGTTAATCTTAAATTTATTTACCAAACGAGTAAATAACTTTTAAGAAGCAATCGTAATCTGTTTAACTTAATGGATTATAGTAGAGTAAATTTGGATGATTTGTTTGAAACAACGGGGTTATTACCATCTGACAAAGTACTTCCCGTAATAGGAGAGCGAGTTATTTCTACTTAAGGTGAGAAGATAAGTTCAACCTTAGTCACGATGCCAATTTCGTCTGATGCGAGAAAATGAGCCCTACTCATAGCGAGGAGGTTAATCAAACTCCTTCGAAAGTCGCGAAGGGAAAAATTAATGAAATACGCCCTACAATTGCTAGGTCGTCTACTCCTTTTATGAGTGAGGCATGTATTGAAAAATCGCCGCTTGATAAAGTGTCCATTTTAAAGGATATTAAGCCTTTACAGAGTATATATCCTCCCCTGAAAGAAAGAGGTGAGACAAGCGAGGTGAAGAATCTTTTCAAAGATGGTATGTTTAATGCACCTCGTGCGCAAGAAGAATTATATCATCATTTTGGAGTGCCCGAAGATCGTCCTTCCATTTACACAGCCCGCAAGAGAGAGGGAGGGTCTATGTGGCATATGATAGCAAGACGTATGTTTGATGTAAGTGATGCAAAATGAATTCATAACAAAGTGGATTGGTATGTATTTATTAATATTTAATTAAGTCAAGTTTTTTAGGTCATAGCTGTGGCGAAAGATGTAGAGAAAGAAGCAAAAATATGTCAAGAAGTATTCTACGAGATCATATGGTTTGAGTAATAATTTTTTTGTAATAATGATTAATAATCTGTGATATCATATGGACTTGATTTGGTAAACGCGTTATCCAAAAGTATTCTCGCGAGCGTATTTCGCATCTCAAGTGGGGGGTTAGGGGACTCCTCTTCCAATCACGAGGCATAGGATGTATCCTGCATTCTGAATGGGGGGTCAGGGGACTCCTCCTCCAATCACGAGGCATAAGATAGGCCGCAAGTCAAGTGGAGGGGGGGAGGGTCAGGGGACTCCACCTCTAATCACGAAGCAATGGGATGTCTTGCATCTCAAGTGAGGAGGTCAAATGACTTGTCCCCACTTGGGACACGAAATAAGACACCCATAACACAATTGCGAGCATATTTCGCATCTCGAGTGGGGGGGTCAAGGGACTCCTCCTCCAATCACGAGGCATAAGATAAGCCGCATGTCGAGTGGGGGGGGTCAGGGGACTCCTCCTCCAATCTCGATTTAACCTTGCTGAAAATTACTAATTAAAAATTCATCTCATATATAAATATTTATTTTGTATAAAGCATTTACATGATATTTCTTAAAAAGTTCTCCGTTCCAGATCAAACCTTTCTTTATGCCATCACATTCTATTAAGTAAGAGCCTGCAGGTGTGATATCATATATTTGATACGGGTCTTCCCATGTGGTAGCAAATTTACCCGCGTTAGTTTCAACTTTGTTACCCAATGTTCTTTGCAAGACCCATTCCCCGATACCAAAGCTCTTGTGCCTGACGAATTTGTTATATGTCTTTTGGAGTGTTCTTTTTTGCGATTCAAGTCTTATTAGAGCTTCTTCTCGTTTTTCTTCAACTAGTAACAAGTCTTCTCGTCGTAAGCAATCATTTTCTTCATGATAAATATTGGATCGAAAGGTAGGTTCTAATATATTAAGGGCTATGACCGCTTCAGTACCATAAATGAGAGAAAAAGGAGTTTCTCATGTTGTAGTTTTGGGAGTAGTTTGTGTTGCCCAGAGGGCACCAGGCAACACATCCACCCATTTTCCTTTAGCTCCCTCCAAACATTTCCGTAGTATATTAATGAAGGTCTTATTAGATGATTCAGCTTGACCATTTGCTTGTGGGCAGTAAGAGGTGGAATGAGATAATTTGATACCTTTCTTGTCGCAAAAAGATATAATTTTTTTGCCGGTGAATTGTCTACTGTTATCAATAACCAGTTCACGAGGCAGGCCATATCTGCATATAATGTTATTCCATATGAATATCTCCACATCCGATTCTTGGATTCGAGCCAAAGGTTCCGCCTCTATCCATTTAGTATGGTAATCAGTTGCGACAATGATAAGCTTTCTTTGGCCTGAAGCGATGTGTAATGGTCCCACGATGTCCAAACCCCATTTCTGAAACGGCCAGGGATTGATAATAGATCTTAAGTCAGTACTCGAACAGTGTGGCACATTGGCATGTCGCTGGCATTTATCGTACCTTTTGACATAAGAGATGCAATCTTTGAGAAGCGTGGGCCAATAGTAACCTTGTCGAATAATCCTCTGAGAAAGTGCTTTTCCACTAGAATGAGCTCCATATTGGCCGTCATGTAAATCACTCAAGACCATCTAAGCCTCAACTGCAGGTAAGCACTTAAGCCACAGACCACCGTGATTCTTCCTATACAAAGCTTCCTGAATGATAATATAGCTACCTGCTTTTTTCATGAGCTTACGAGCTAAATGTTTGTCTTCGAGGAGAGTACCATTGATAAGATATTTTGTATATGACGTCAACCAAGAATCATGAATAGTGTGTATGACATTCGTTCGCGTTTGAAGTTTCAATTCACTTGGGTTAAAACTAGGTCTTGACAAACAAGATATTAGGATAACTCTCTTTAAATCTGAGTTCACTGCCGATGCTAACATGGCTAAGGAATCAGCGTGGGCATTTTCTTCTCGTGGTATCTGTTTGATATGAAAAGTTTCAAACGCAGCCTTTGCTTTTTTTACCTCCAGTGCATAGAGTTTTATTCTCTCCTCCTTGGTCTCAAAATCGTCGTTGACTTGGTTTACTACCAGCCGTGAATCGCTATGAATTAACACATTTTTAGCTCCAAGGGTTATCAATTGCTGCAACGCCAAAAGTAAGGCTTCATATTTCGCGATATTATTAGTTGCTTGGAAGGTGATCCAAAGGCATTGCTCTATCAAGGCTCCCATCAGGGTAAAGATTACTATTCCAACTCCTACTCCATGTGAGTTTCTTGCGCCATCCACGTATACCTTTCATAGTCCTTCTTCAAAAGACATTGTTTCTGTTGCGAGGGTTGGCCCTATCTCCTATATGGAATTACATTCTTGGGTATTCTCGTTCGTCCATTTTGTAATAAAATCTGCTAAGGCTTGTCCTTTGATCGGAACCAAAGGTTTATAATGTATTTCAAATTCACTCAGCTCAATAGCTATTTGAGAAAGACGGCCAGACATATCAGGTTTGCCCAAAATGTTTTTCAAGGAACCAAAATAGTGTCTGAGTTTGCGTGTTGTCATTCTTATAGTAAATGTCGCTTTATCTAAAGAAGGATATTGTCGTTGAGCTCCTGTTAATGAATGACTCACATAATACACAGGGTATTGAGTTCCCCCACGGTCGACCACTAATACCGCACTAGAAGTTTTGTCCGTAAAGGACATGTACATATATAAGTCTTCACCCACCATTGAACTAACTAAAAGAGGTGCTCTTCCCAAGTAATCTTTAATGGATTGGAAAGCTTGTTCGTACTCAATATCCCATACGTACTTCGTGTTCTTTTTAAGCATTCGAAAGAATGGTAGGCACTTTTCGGTGCACTTAGAGATAAAACGACTTAATGTTGCAATACACCCATTCAATTGTTGGACTTCCTGAAGACACCTTGGGGATTTCATGTTGACTAAAGCCAAAATTTTATCTGGATTGGCTTCGATCCCCCTTGACGTGACTAAGTATCCCAGAAACTTCCCTGAGGCTACGCCAAAGATACACTTTTTTGGATTAAGATGCATTTTATAATTCTGAATTATATCAAAGACTTCTTGGAGGTCATTAATGTGGTCTATTGCACATTTAGTTTTAACCACATGTCGTCGACGTATACCTCCATATTTCAGCCTATTTGGTTTTGGAACATTTTATTCATCATTCTCTGATATGTAGCGCCAACATTTTTTAAACCGAAAGGCATCTTTGTGTAACAAAATGTCCCTTTTTTCCGTGATGAACGTTGTTTTCTCTTCGTCCCTAGGATGCATTTGGATTTGGTGGTAACCTGAATAAGCATCCATAAAACTCATTGATTCGAATCCGACCATGGCATCTACTAATTGGTCTATATTTGGCAAAGGGAAACAATCTTTTGGTGTCGCTTTATTCAAATCTGTGAAATCCACACATTTTGTGATCACCTCCTACTTTGTTTACTAACACCACATTTGATAGCCATGTGGGATATCGGACCTCTCGAACCCAACCTACATTTTTTAAGGACTCAATCTTCTTTTTGATGATTTCATTCTTCTCTCTAGCAAATTTATGCTTTCTTTGTTGGACCAGCTTTTTGGTATGATCCAAACACAAATCATGGGAGATGATATCTGAATCTATGCCGGGCATGTCCTCAGGTTTCCAAGAGAACAAATCTTTGTTATTTTTCAAGAAATCAACAAGGGTAATTTTGAATGAAGGAGATAGTGCACAATTGATTTTAACATATTGTTCACTCCTAGTGTCTTCTATAAGAACTATATCATACTCACCGTGAACCTCCATGGTAGTTCGCTCACTTGTATGAACTTTTTTGAATTTATGGAAGTGGCTTGCAATCTTTAGTTGCTATTTTGAAGTTTGGGGTAATGTATTCTTCATGGTAGCATTGTAGCAACTTCGCGCCCTATCTTGTTCCCCTTCAATTTGTCGTATCCCATCGACAATAGGATATTTAATCAACTGATGATACGTTGAAGGTACTGCTTTCATTTTGTGTATCCACGAGAGTCCCAAAATAGCATTATAAGATGTGGGAGTATTTAAAACAACGAAGGTTGTTAAGACTATGGATCCTTCTACTGACACTGGTAAGCATATGGTTCCTACCGACATTGTTACACTGCCATTGAAACCAACAAGAGGCATTTGTTGCGAGGTGATTTCTTTGGGATCTATGTTCATATCAAGCAGAGCGGATAAATATAAGAGATCGGATGAACTGCCATTATCAACCAATATTCTACGCACCTCACAATGAGCTATTCGCATTGTGATTACGAGAGGATCGTCATGAGGATGCAGGCATTCTTTGTCTTCGAAAGTAATAGGATATGAAGGTCCTTCAAGTCTCATGCCATATATTAAACGTCACGTGTCTCAAGCCTCTCTTGCATATCTTTTTCTGGAATTATTAGAGTGACCAGCCATGGTGGGACCACCATGTATGGTGTGTATTATCCGCATATCCCCTAGTGGAATGGGGTGTCCTCTATTTGGCTCATTTCGGATCAGAATTGATTTGTTTGGTGTCTTGACCCTTCGATTTGAATTTTCCATCTGAATTTCTTCTCGTGGATTCTTGGCTTTATCAACTATTTCCCCTAGATATCCTTCTGACAATAGGTGCTCAATTTCCCATTTTAAATGGCGGTAGTGCTAAGTCCAATGTCCCGTGTCTCTATTGAATGCGCAGTATTTATTGGGGTTCTTGAGCGGAGCTTTCATAACTGGTGGCCAATTTACATTATTGAGGCGTTCCATACGACGCACTACTTCCACTAATGTTACACGTAATGGGGGTCCACGAAAGGGAGACAAAGCTCGATTCCAAGTATTGGGATTGTTCTTTAGTCTAAAGGTGGGTTTGAAACGGGAAAAGTTGGTACGCTTGTCGCCCACAGGCCTTCTGTCTTCTTCATTCTTACTAAAAGAGGGCCGCCTCTGGTTTCTATTAACCGATGGTTTGCTTGATTTCATCTCCCTTTCCACATTAACAATTTTTTGAGTTTCCTCATAAACTACATCTAACGAATGTGGTATGGATTTCGTCAATTCTATAAAAAGGCCATTATTATGCTTTATGCCCTTTTGAAAAGCTTTAATGGCTATCAAATCGAGGCATTGACTAATTTCCATCTTTTCTGTTTTAAATCTTCGCATGTAACATTCAATCGATTCATCCTCCTCTTGGATAATCGAGAATAAATTATGTGACTCCTTCTTAACAGGTTTGTTACAAGCGTAATTGGTAATGAATATTCTGACCAAAGCGTCAAAGCTAACAATACTCTTGGGGGGTAATTCCATAAACCATTGTTGGGCCGAATCTTGAAGAGTAGCTACAAATAACTTGCAATGCATGGATTCTCATTTATTTTCAGATAGGCTGACCGCAACCATGACAATTTTGAATTGAAGAACGTGCACAATAGGATCTTTAGTTCCCTTGTACGCGGGACATTTAAGGGCACTAAATTTGGGAGGAGGTACTGGTAACTCAATAAAGTCAGAGAAAGGAGACGTAGATAATTGATTATAAACGTTTTCTATATCACCCCAAGGTTTTGCCTTTTCTTGTCTTGCAAATCTATCATTAACCTTGATCCACATTTTTTCTTCCATCTCTTTTAACCTTTTGTCTAACTCTCCACTTGGATCGTGCAGTGGAATGGACTCAATCGTCGATCTATGAGTTGGAAGATTTGGGTGAAAAGTCCGTCCAATGATGGGAGGATCAGAAATCATGTACGGGTGTTGTTCCCTCACTACACATTGATAAGGATTTGAAGTATGAGTTGTATGCTCTCTTTTGAGAGGTTGACGCACCATCTCAGGGTCGCGAGGTGTAAAAAGGGAACTAGTTGTATCTGAGTAGGTGTTTCGTTCTAATCGAGATCTTAATTCCTTATTATCCTTTTGACATTCAATGAAAGCTTGTTGTAATTCTATAATTTGTTTTTAAAGTCCTCGTATCATCGCATCTCCTTCATAAGGAGGATTATTATGCAAGTTTGACAATTGCTCTTCGCTAGCTGAAGTGGGCCTTATGGCACGGTTTGATAGCGACTTGATGGGTGAAGAGTGGAGCATTTTATTATTAAGGTCACATTCTAAAGCCTCTAAAACGAGGTCGTTTGGTTCTAGAGCCTCTGGGACAAGGTCGTTTGGCTCTAAAGCTTTTGAAACAAGGTCGTCTGGTTGGATAATAAATGGATGATCCATTTGGAGTTGAAAACAACACCGATAAATTCTCTTAAAATAAAGCAGTTCTCAGATGCTGGGTTAAAAAATTTTAGTTTCCCAAATAACGCCAATTGTTTGGAGAGAATTTAGGTATCTGACTTTAGTGATTTTTAGTAAGAAACAAGAAATAACATAACTAAATATATCATGTATTCTCCTCATTTAAGGGATATATATGAGTATCTTTACGTACGTAGCAGGGTGCGTATTAAGCGACCTGGATAGCACAAACTAGTTTACAAAAATCAGATCCTTACAAGCATTTACAAATAAGGGGAGAGTGTTTATATGCAGGTCGTCGTTCATGGAGGACGACCTTGATCACCTCGGGATATCATAGTTTTATCATGTCTTGACATCCAATACCTTATTGTTTGATGACGAGGTACTTTTTTCGACTGGGTTTGTATGCTTTATCAAGTTCGTTGGGCGTAGGCCTTTTGTTGAGCCAGTCTTATGTCCTCGCTTTACCCTAACGAGGTACCTGCACTTGTTAGGTCGTATGTCTATTACATATTTAATACCAAACAACAATAAAAAAAAGAACCTCAAAAATTGGCATTCGTAACTTTGGACGGATCTTGAATACATAGATAGAATATATGTTTTGTTTAGCTTTACTAAAAAATTTTGGACGGCAATTGGATAGTAGTTTTGACAAGTTCCATAACAAGAAAGCCTAGTATAAGAAGTAATTTGCCTGAAAGTCTGAAATGACAACCTTATAATATTAGATAATACTTGATATATAAATTCAGAAAGATCATGAACAAAAGTTAGAAGTCTCAGCTCAAACTCCACATAACCAACAGAACTAGAGGAACCCCTGAAAAAGTTAGATATACCACTCTTGCATAAGCAAAAAACATTTTTAAGATGATGTAAGTTTATGTCACTTGTCAGGTGTTTTTTATGATAACTGTTCGGGAAGGATTCTTCACTAGCTCAGCACCATCATCAATGTCACCTATCAGGTTAGGAATGAAGATCTGCCTAGAGGAACATTCCACAAGGGCATCTCCACGTCCTATCATCAGATCAGTTTCCAAGAGAGCTTTTTCTAATGCTTCCCTGGTCTGCGATAATAAAACAAACAAATGAGAAAATTATAATGAGTCAGATGGCTGAAAACAAAATTACTGTTAACGGATAGCTGCTGGACTTCACAAATCACAGCAATATGTCATACTTGTCACTTCAATAGAAATAACAGATTGACCGTCAACAGAAAGATATACATGTTAACATTACAGAAAAAAAAAATGGCATTGAACCTTTCAAATAAGGATCCTTTTCAGTGATCACTTGCCTCAAAATATAAATAAGCATCTTTAAAATAGCCTCCTTCTTTAGAGGAGAATAGCTGTATATTCTTGATAAGCCCACAATGCGCAAAAGCAGAGAAAAGAAATATGCCCTTAACATTTTTATGCAAGAATCTGACCAATGCTATGTTTTCAGTAGATCCTTCTTGTATTAAGTATTTACTTGTCCTCACTTAAGTTTCCTTGGCCAGTTGAAAGATGGATCTGTGATTTTGATTTCAAATTCATGCAATCTTTGTCTGCAACTTCTAAAACACTCTTGATCCTTGCTTTTCTGACATCTCCAATTGTCCTAAGAGGTGTTCCTGAAAGCGAGTCCTCTTCACTTTTATTTGGTTTGTTACCTACCTTGCCCATGGCATGGCCTTTCTGTAGTAGATTATTTCTTTTGGGATCATAATCTTGTGAACCATTCATGCCCTGAGACTTTTTCATGGAGAAGCTTTTGATAACTTGATCGATATTATTGGAGATCGCAGAGGTCTTTTGAAGAATGTGGTCATCTGATAAACTGCTCTTCACGATGGGCAACTTTTTAGTTGTTTGATCTCTTGTTGAATTAATAATCACGTTTGCCAAGTCTACATCCTTCAAGGAACCATCACATTGTTCCGATATTTCACTAAAACCAAAGCTATCACCTAATTTTTGAGAAGTTTTAGTTTTCTTTTCAGTCCTCTGGTTTCCTTGTCCAATTGAAGGCAATCCATTTGCAGCATCTTTGTGCAATCCTCCAGAAGCTTTGTGCGGCAGTTGACTTGTTGAGTGAGACAAATACTGGGTCTCTGACTTGAGAGCCCCAAGTATATCTAACATTAGTTCTGCAACCTGGTTACTTGTATGCTTGAATTCAGATTGACTCATATCTTCAGAGGAGCTTTTCCTTTCAATATGGGAGGTTGCACTTTCAGGAGAATATTTCTTCTTGCTCTCAGAATCCACAATTGCTTTAGATGATTGAAATACACTTCCATTCTTCAAAAATTCCGAGCTATTGGAGTCAATCTTTGTCTTACCAATATCAGAAGCAACCATATTTTCCAAATTATCAGACAAATTGTCCTCTGTTAATTGTTTTCTTTTAATCTTGTCTTCCATTAAAATTGATAATGTATCTCCGAGTTAGTTTCAATAATGCTACTAGGAAGCTCACTTTCAATTCTATCACAATATTTATGTCCCTTAACAAGCTCAGAATATGTTCTATCAACCACATCAAGAGAAGAGTTTCCCTCTATGATATCTGATTTCGAACTTGTTGAAATATTCTCCTCAAAACTCTGTGAGTTCACTATGGCTTCAGAAGTCATGGTATTGTTATTTTCAGGTTTTTGCAGACCATTATCTGTCATAATATTCTCGGATGGCATCTTATCACCCACAAAAACAGTTCCTTCAGCAGTCACTTTATTATGATATTTCGGACTTAGAAGCATTGCTTGGAGATTAGATAAATTCCTTTTGAAAGCATGCCATGAGATATGCTGATGAAGTGCTAGTTTCTTGATTTCTAAATTCGTCTCCCTCAATACAGAAACAAGTTGATGGTTTTGCAATTTATAGGAACCGAAATAAACAGAAATTTCATCTCTCCAACCCTATCCCTCAAAAAAGAAAATAAATTACAAAAGCACATGAGCAAGGTCCATTTCAAATTTTAAATTATTTTTAGATCCTTCTTGTTAAGGCACAAATATAACATATAAGAGAACAGTTAGTCTATCTCTTAATAGCTTGAACCTTACGAAGAATTGGTTGCTAACTGTTCTCCAACATGGTATCAGAACGTAAGGTCCTGGGTTCGAACCTCAACAACTCCAAAATTTTCACAAATATTAAATAGGTATCTATCTTTCACTTCTAACTTCTTTAAAATCTATCTCCACTTGATGGATTTTCAAAAATTATCTACTATCTACTCAATCGATGTGATTCTATCTAACTCCACTTAATGGATCTTCAAAACTATATACTCAACCCACAAGTAAGAACTCATCATACTCGTCTAATTAACTCACAAGTGAGAACCCATTAATTCAAAAGAAGTGTTTGGAAAAAACAAAAGAAAACAAAAATGTCCATCAAGTAAGGGGGAGTGTTAAGACCCAAATATAACATATAAGATAATAATTAGTCCACTTCTTAACAGCTTGAACTTTTAGGAGAATTGGTTGCTAATTTTTCTCCAACACTTTTCATGTAGGGACTAGAGTTATCATTTTCCAGCATAAAACACTACTTAAATTTCATTTCTGCTAGTATTCCTCTCCTTATTGTGTCTAACGATGACAATTGTCTCATATTTTATACTTCTTTTGCTAAATTTTATTATTATTCCTATAATTTTCTAAACAATTCATATACATTCCCCGTATGAAACTACATACAAACTTTACTTCTACTTTATCTTTTGTTAACAGTTGTTTCATCTGTAACCCACATTGATAACTCATTCTGTGTAATCTGGCTAGCTAGTGGTTAAATCATCTAAACCTTATGAGCACAAAATAAGGCGCAAAACTAAGACCCAAATTCTCAACACCATTCTAATAAGTTCATCACTTAATATTTAAATTTCATTCTGGGTCTTCCAAAAACTAAGAATTTAACAATATAATAATAAAACAAGGAGTGATTAATAGATTTAAGCATTAAGTACGAAATCAGAGCTAAAATGTCTCCGAAAACCTCACTTGTTTAAGTCCGAATCCTCAACTAATGATTTTTGCTCAGTCGCTACGTTGACTTCCATACAATTCTCCCTACCAGATTTCGATGATGAAGAAGAAGATGAAAACGACCTGGTCGATTTGGGGAGGCCTGAGTCCATATTGTTTAGCAAAACCCAGAAATCATTTCTCTTTCTTCAACACATATTATTGAAAAAAAAAAAGGTATTTGTAAAGTGGGTTTTACCTCGTTTGTAGAAATGAAGGAGACGAGAAAGAGCCATTTTTGCCTCAGGCTCTTTCCAAGCACTGTTCTGTTCAGCGTGGGAGGTCGGAGACGAAACTCTCTGATGAAGGGTTATAAGGAGGTTTTGGGCAATTATTATTATTATTATTATTATTATAACTTCTCTTTATCGTTTTCTATATACGGGAGACGTTTCGTTTTGTGATTTTCCATTACACGGAAACAAGTCCTGCACGAGGGAGGTGGTAGCCAATTGAGAAATATGGTGAAATATTAATAATTATAAATATAGTATATATTTATTGTATATTATAAATATAATATAATTATAAAGGTTTATAATTTGGTTTTATTTTTGAGGTAGAAATTACACAGATTTAAAATTATACTACATTTATAATATATAACAAATATACATTATATTTATAATTGTTGATATTTGCCTCTAAATGATATAATTTCCCTTCGTTTACTTATATCCCTACTTATTTTAAATTTTTATATTTTTAAAATATTTAAAATTTATAATCATAAAATAACATATTTTATATTCAAGTTATATATATTTACTAAAAAGAAAAATATAACTCAAAAAATAACACAATAAACGAAATTTGTTCGGAGTGTTAAGAATTAGACTAGTTTAACTAATAACTCTAATAAATTAGATTTAATTCAATATTATTGAGGTATCATTTTTATTACGAATTTTAAATAAATTATTTTATAAAAAAATTTCAATTTTAAAGGATATATCTCTAGTAATTAGTAAATTTTATCCAAACATTAATATGTTTATTAACTCATATTAAAGATCTTGTACCCAAAAATTATATTAGATACTTAAGTTAATTTGTTTAAATTTATAATTTTTATAATTATGTATTTATATTTTCTTTATCTCAAACTAAAAATCATTTAAAAAATTATACAAAAATATAAAAAAAATCATTTTTATAATAAAATATTTTGATGGATAGTGTTTGGACATATATCACTAAAGCCAGCAAACTAACATAAGCCTGCGACCCTGCACAAAAACCAAACCAATGAATCTGTGATCTAGCTTGGAAAATGAATCCATGCGTTCACTACCCATCTTCAAGACAAGATTAAAGACCCCGAGGGATAGCCCAAAAATTGAATTAGTATGAGTACGTAGCCTAACCCGGAGACGAGATCAAAGATCTTGAGAGATAGCCTAAAAATCGAATCAGTGCGAGTCTGTAGCCTAGCCTAAAGACAAGACCGAAGACCCGAAGGGATAGTTCGAACACCAAATCAGTGGAGTTCGTAGCCTAGCTCTGAGATAAGGCTAATGACCCCGAGAGACAACCAAAAGACCATATCAGAGCGTTACTCCCTAATTTATCGTTGAATTCAACAAATACTGTAACTCATTCAACAAATATTACACCGATGTCAAACGTCCATTAATATACACGGTACTTACCAAGCAACTGTAAATCATGTAATTCAATCATGATAGTTGTTGAAATAATAATGAATAATTGTCTATATAAACAATGTATACAAATTAAGGAAAAATATATATAAGAAAACGTTTATTTCTTCTTTTGATTATTTCTTCAAATATTGATTTCTTCATGGTATCAGAGCCAAGTCGTTGTTTTATACAAATTTAAAATTCTTGTTCTCTAAAATAGAGTTTTCTTTCTCCTAAAAATATTTATTCTCACAAAAAAAATCTCATTCAAACACTCGTAGAAATATTAATTACAAACATCATTTTTGAAGCGGTATTTGTCCCACCTAATTTTACCAGATTATTCTAAACACAATTATGAACATTTTGGTAAAAATAGGGTAGAAAAAAAAGGACTACACACACCCACACGTGCCGCCTGAAGGAAAGAAAAAAATTCATGCGCCTCCACACTCCGCCACACGCCATCTGAAGGTTGAAGACGATGACGTGGCATTCGGCTTGGCTCGAGTACGTAGCCGGTCCGCACCTCGGCTCGGCTCGAGTACGTAGCCGATCCACACCTCGGCTCGGCTTATAGACGTAGCCGGCCTGCATCTCGGTTCGGCTCAGGTTTCGTTCCGTTCAATCGGCGGTTCGGTCTGAACCTAGTTTTCTTGGTTTTTCACAGTTTTTCCAATTTTGGCCGGTTCGGTCCATTTTAAAGATCTGAACCTGATTTTTTCCCCGGTTTTGTCTTTTTAAAACCGGTTGGGTCCAGTTTTTAAGATTTTTAAACCAATTTTTTACCCGATTTTGTGTTTTTTATCCGTTTTAGTCCATTTCTTAAAAAAACATCGATTCAATATTCTTTATAAAGGTTCTTGCAGTTTTATTTCCAGTTCTAAAATTATTACACTATTTTCTAGTTAGTTTACCATAAAATCATGACATAGGGCACAATTTCATTACCTGTGGAGTAATCAACTCCAATTATTGTACAATATGTCCATTCTGAAGGTGTTTTTAATGCTAAAATTATTCTTACTAAGACTAATTATGATGTTTGGTCTCAAATAATAGAAATGCATATTGCAGAGAGAGAGAAACTCTCATATATTCATAATAAAAATTTGCAATCAGAAAAAAACATCAGAAAATTATAACAAGTGGTATGTAGAAAATCAAAAAGTAAAGAGATGGCTGCTTATGTCAATGAGTCTAGAAATCATAAAGCGTTATTTACGTATACCTACTGCTTTTGAAATTTGGGGTGCTTTGGTAAAAGCATTCTATGATGGAAGTGACGAATTATAGGTATTTTTCTTAAACCAAAAAGCTTTTACTTCCAGACAAAATGGAAAATCACTTTCACAGTATTATGGAGAGTTGACTGAAATTTTTCAAGAGCTAGACCATCGTGATAAGGTGGTCATGAAAGACCCTCATGATCTAATATCATATCAGGAGTCTGTTGAAAGACTAAGGGTACATATTTTTCTTGCTGGATTAGATGATGAATTTGAGCAGGTTCGTGGAGAAATTTTGCGAAAAGAAACCATCACAGATTTAGAAGGTTGTTATTCCTTGATTCGACAAGAGGTAGTACGTCGAATCTCATTGAAGGAAAAATCTGGAGACGTTGATGCTTCTGCCATGATATCTAAAAATCGTTCTTTTTTCAATCAGCAAGAACGAAGGGTGGTTGATAAATCATCATTTAAATGTATCCATTGTCATCAAAAAGGTCATACAAAAGAACGATTTTTTGAACTTGTGGGATATCCTGACTGGTGGAATCACAACTGTGACTCTCAAAAGAAAAATCCACGATAGATGTCTACTACCACCATTGCTGAAACAACAAAGGATCATGTTGCAAACTCCTCAGCAAATGTACGTTGGTAAGATACTTAAAGCTTTTTCTCCTATTTTTACATGCATAATTGATTCAGGTGCAACTGGTCATATGACATTCGATTCTAGACAAATCTCAAAACCATCTTTACACAAAACTGTTTGCACTGCCAATGGTAACATAACCTCAGTTATTGGGGAAAGATCTTTGTCTCTCACTAGTACTTTGAATTTAGATTCAGTACTAGTTGTTCACTCTTTAGAGTATAACCTTATATCTATTTCTCAAATAACCACTACTTTATCTTATTTTGTTATTTTTTGGCCTGTTTTTGTGTATTCAAGGATATCCAAACAAAGCAAACGATTGGTCGTGGTGTTAGGCAAGGAACCCTGTATTATTTGGACTTAGATTCAACAAATCATGCACTGGTAGCAACTGGATCTAAAAAGGATGAATCAAATATATGGTTATGGCATAGGAGATTGGATTATGCTTCTTTTGGATATTTAAAGAAATTATTTCCAAGTTTATTTTTTAGCTTAGATCTTTCTACTTTAAAGTGTGATGTCTGTGAACTAGCAAAAAGTCATCGTTTCTCATTTCCTGTAACCTTAAATAAAAATCCATTTTCGTTTATGGTTATACATTCTAATGTATGGGGTCCTTCCAAAGTCTCTACTTTGGGAGGATCACGTTGTTTTGTTACATTTATTGATGATTTTAGTAGAATGACTTGGGTCTGTTTAATGAAATCTAAAAATGAGGTAAACGTATTATTTAGAAAATTTTATAAAATGGTTTGTACTCAGTATAAAACACAGTTTCAAGTTCTACGTAGTGACAATAAAGAAGAATATAAAAGTTTTGAGCTTCAAGAATATTTTAAATCAGAAGGGATTAGTCATCAAACTACTTGTGTTGATACACCTAAGCAAAATGGAGTTACAGAAAGAAAAAATCGACACTTGTTGGAAGTTGTCCGTGCCTCATTGATCGAAGCTCATATGTCATTATCTTATTAGGGAGAAGCACTTACTTCTGCTGCATATTTGATCAATCGGGTACCTTCTAGTTCCATTAACTTCCAAACACCACTACAAGCCATAACTGAAGCAATTGTTACACCAAGTGTACCCAATTTACCTCTTCATGTCTTTGGGTGTGTGGCATTTGTACACCTACATAAACAACAACGTAGCAAGTTGGATCCATGAGCAATACGTTGTGTTTTTATGGGATATGTCACACAACAAAAAGGGTATCATTGTTATCATCCTCCTACAAAACAAATGATTACCATCATGGATGTTATTTTTCATGAAGATACAATGTATTTCTCTTCTACACCTGAATTTCAAGGGGAGTACAACCATGCTGAAATTCAAACCCTTACATATAAATTGTTTCCTTATGAAGAAAGACAAATTATATGTGAGGAAAATAAAAATAACTTGAATTCAGATGGTAATAACTCCCAATATAGAAAAGACCCAAGGGAAATGGAATCAAGTCCTCATCAACTTCAAGATCATCAAGCAAGTTCATTACTACCACTAAGTGAGTACAAGTTTCCTTCTCCACAAGTTGCTGATTGAATACTTCCACCACGTCCTAATAGAGGTATTCCTAAAGCCATGTATGAACCTGAGATTTCTAGTAAAGTCAAATATCCCATGAGTAACTATATGTCTAAACATCGTTTGTCAAAATCAAACGTATCATTTGTGAATCAATTATCTGTTGTATCTATTCCTAACAGTGTGTAGGAAGCTTTAGCTGACCAAAAATGGAAAGATGCTATGAATGAAGAACTAAGATCCTTAGAAATAAAATAGAACTTGGGAACTTGTCAATCGTGCACCAACAAAGAAAATTGTTAGATGTCGATGGATTTTTTCAATAAAGTATCAAGTAGATGGTATGATTGAATGCTATAAAGTAAGATTGGTGGCAAAAGGATACACTCAGACATATGGGATCGACTATACAGAAACATTTATGCCTATAGCCAAAATTAACATTGTTCAAGTCTTGGTATCTCTAACTGTAAATTTAGATTGGCCATTATATCAATTTGATGTAAAAAATACCTTTCTACATGGAGATTTAATTGAAGAATTTTACATGGATTTACCACCAGGAATCAAGAAATCCAAAATTCATGGTGAAAAGGTGTGCAAATTAAAAAAATCACTGTATAGATTGAAACAATCCCCAAGAGCATGGTTTGGCAGGTTCACAAAGTCAATGAAGGCATTTGGCTACCAGCAAAGCAATTCAGACCATACTTTATTTTTGAAAAAAGGGTATGGTAATATCACTGCACTTATTGTATATGTTGATGATATGATAGTAACAGGAAATGATCTTGAAGAAAGGAAAGCTCTACAAATTTATTTGTCCAAGGAATTTGAAATGAAAGACCTTAAAATATTTTCTTGGGAATGAGGTTTCTCGATCAAAAGAAGGAATCTTCTTATCTCAAAGAAAGTATGCTTTAGATTTATTAAAAGAAACTGGTATGTCGGCATGTCAACCAGCTAATACACCAGTAGAGGAAGGATTAAAGTTATGTATCAAGGTTGATCAAGTTCCAACAAATAAAGAAAGATACCAAAGGCTTGTTGGAAGGTTGATGTATTTGGCACACACAAGACCAGATCTTGCCTATACTTTAAGTATTGTCAACCAATTTATGCATAATCTTGGAGAACAACATATGAATGCAATTATCTGTATTTTGAGGTATTTAAAGTCTGCTCCTAGAAAAGGAATATTGTTCACTAAAAACTTAGAGTTCCAAAGAATAGAAGTATATACTGATATTGATTGGGCTGGATCAATAAATGATAGACGATCTACATCAGGCTACTTCACTTTTGTAGGGGGAAACCTTGTAACATGGAAAAGTAAGAAACAACATGTTGTTGCCCGTTCAAGCACAGAGGATGAATACAGAGGCATGGAACTTGGGATTTATGAGGCCTTGTGGTTACAATCTCTCTTGAAAGATTTGAAATACCCTACTAAAAAATCAATTAAGTTATTTTGTGATAATAAAGCAACATGTGATATTGCTCATAATCCAGTTCAACACGATCGTACAAAACATGTTGAAGTTGACAGATTCTTTATTAAGGAAAAGTTAGAGGAAAATTCATTGGAATTATCAAAAATTAAGTTAGAAGATCAATTGGCTGACATCCTCACTAAAGCAGTCTCATATCGAGTATTCATAGAAGTTTCAGTCAAGTTGGGCATGAAAGACATCTATGCACCAATTTGAGGGGGAGTGTTGAATTCAAAAAATACTATAACTCATTCAACAAATACTACACCGATACCAAACGCCTACCAATATACACAGTGCCTACCAAGTAGTTGTAAACAATGTAATTCAATCATGGTATAGAAGAAAACGTTTATTTCTTCTTCTGATTACAAATATTGATTTCTTCATTTACATATCTCTCAGCCCGTATAATTAAGCCTATTCTGGTATACCAACACCTATAGTTAATTAAGCCTATTTTGGTATACCTACACCTATAGCAATCAGATTTGGCTAGATGGACTTGATTTGTTGTATAAACAGGTGAGGCCTTGAGTCATTTGGGGACGCTAAGACCCATCATATATTGCAAACCTCTTGTAGGACTTTCTCTCGAAAGGCTAGAAAACTACATAAAATAATTAAATAATATTTTAAACAAAAACTATTTTTCTAAAATACTTATCATAATTTCATCTTAATATATTATATAAGTTTTCGTCAAATATTATATAGACTATTTATTATACAATTTAATGTAGTTCAATTAAATACCAATATCAACATACTTAACATATCTAATTAAATCAATTATAGATCTAAAAAGTTAGTATTTTATAAAAATGTAGTTTTGAAAATTTTATATAAAATAATTCATGAATATCATAATTTTTATTACAAATTATAAAGAAGTATAATAAAATATTACCAATTGGTTTATACTATGCTTCAAATATCTATTATGAAATAGTAATTACAAAGTTATGTATTAATCATAATGATGAAAAAAAATTACCTAATAGGTCAAAAGATGAGAGAAAAAATAACACCAAAACATGAAAAATAAATAATTGTTTTTTATCTTACATAGACTAAAAAAATAGTACTTGATAAAATATAAAGTAACAAATAAGACATAATGAAAATATATTAAATGAAATTTTGTTTAATATTTGTTGTCATTTAGTTTAAGATTTTTATTAGTTTTTTTATATCAAGTTTATGTGTTTTACACGTGTTATTTTATTATTTAATTGATAAAAAAAGATTTAATCTTGAATAAAAAAAGATAAATGATTATAAAATAGAAATGATAAATATTTTAGTTATTAATAGTTTATTATTTAATTTATATTACTTAATTGTTAAAAAATAAAACTTTAGATAATTAACTAAAAAAATGATAAATAACGGTAGATAATTGTCAATAGATTAGTTACTAAAAAATAAAAATTTTAAATAAATGATACAACAGCTCAGGATAATAATAGTCATTACTTTAAAATATATGTACAATTTTATTTAAAAAATTATAAGATGTATTTAATATTTTTATATATAATATAGATTTTATTCAATATTTTTTTTAATTTCTTCTTTTAAATAGTGAATGAGATGGTATGTTTAATTTTTAATTGGTTTAAAAATAATGAGTTTATATATATAGTTTAAAAAATTTTCCAAAATTTAGATTGAATTTCAATCTAATCTAATCGTCAAAAGTTTGTTTTAGAATACGGTGCACCAAATATATCATAAATATTCACTAAGAATAAAATTGTATTAATGGACACAAAAAAAAATATGTGTATTCAAATCTCATCTAATATAATTAAGTTGGATGTGTTTTTTCTAATATATTAAACAAGGAAAAATATTTTATTTAGTATTAAAACTATTATTTTTTATTACAATTTATTACAAAACTATTATTTTGTCAATTCAGTACTAATAGTATTCAATTTTATTTGGGTTATAATATTATCACAATCATTTCGTTATTGGTATAATAAAAGTGTATAAATTGCAAATTAAGGTCTAATATTATTATTATTATATAAAACGATGATTAATGAAATTTTTTACGACATTAACAAATTAAATTGTGATAATATAACCAACTTTTATTTTATATAAACATTAATTAAGGTTAACGATGATATCAATGCAAATATTGTAATTGCATGCTTCACGACAAGCATTTCACCAAGTAATATAGGTGATATAAGTAGCTTAAATGAAGATTGCACTGAGATTGTACTACTTGCTGAGATTTAATGCAGATTGAATGCAAGGCAACTCGACAACTTATCAAGTAAGCTCACTTAGGTAAATGTAGAGGAATAAAGTCTAAAAATCTAGAATGTTGTATAAGTTGTTATGATTTCAATATTAGAGAGAAAGCTTGTTACAAATATAACGATTTTTTTTCAATTGCTTTCCTGTAAAAAAAAATTAGTGTAACTAATGTGTAACAACTTCTATATAAAGCCATAATACATTAAGCAAAGAGTTGTGTATAAATACATTTTCTATTCACAAATGTATTGTACAAGAATCATAATGATATTACAATGAATTTACTCTCATTCTCTCATTCTCCCATCTCTCAATTACTTTCTCTCCTTTTTCGATGATCATCTTCTTCTTGGTTTTAGTTTTTACTCTTCATTCAATTTCTTCTTGACTTCTATTCATTTATGGTATCAAAACTTAAGCTATTTTTTTTAATTTTAATGAAAAGATAGATGATCTCAATCAAGCCATAGATCAATCCTTACCAATAATAGATATTTCAAATCCTATTGATAATTATCTTGTGACTTTTTATAATCAAATCTCTACAATCATTTGAATTACATGATTTGGAAGAAATAAATGTTAAGAATTTTCAGAATTTATGAATTGGATGATTTTAAAACTGGAAAAAGAAAGTGGCTATACAAAGTTCTTGAAGATGGAAGAGATAATTCAGGTTTTAAGATTTGATGTAGACAAGATCCAATGATTCAATCTTGTCTTATTTTTTCCATGATAGTTAAATAATTTTTTGATTTTGCTACATGTTCATAAATTTAGAATGCTCTTAAGAATTCTTTTACAACAAATTCTAGAGCTACAAATTTTCAATTATAAACTCTCTAGTATTCAAAAAGGTTATATGTCAATTATATAGTATATGGCTCCAATCAAAGAAATTACGAGACATCTTACTTTAGCAATTTACCACATTAACGAAGAAGATCAGGTTCATACTATTCATAATGATGTGCATTACAATTATGACATGATATTAGCCACTATGCAAAGAAAGCTAGAACCTATCATACTAAGACAATTTTGAGCTTTTTTGCTTAGTAGAGTACAAAGGTTAGAAAATAATGATAATTTTTTGAACAATTTTTTGTTACCTTCAACTCATATAGTGAATAAGACTGATCAGTCAAGAGGAAGTAATCAATTTCAGTCCTATTTTCCTGAACAATCTTAAATAATGTCTATGATAAACCTTAAGCCAAGGCCTAAATTTTTTCAAAACAATTCTTCTCAGTCAAATGTTTTTGATAATGATAGAGGACAAGGACTTCATAAAGTGTATAATAATAGTAATGAAAGGTATGAATGTCAATTATGTAAAAAAGTAGGACACCTAGTTACACATTGCTAGTATTGATTTGATCATGCTTTTCAACCCTTAACCAATAATCAAAACTCTACATCTAGTTTTGGAGGAAATTATTCTAAGTCTCAATCATAGTCTTAATAATTTTTTGCGACTCCTCATACAATATAAGATTCTCTTAGTATATACATTCAAGACCCACACATCATGTCATAGCAAATCCAAGCTTTCTAGTTGAATAATTAACTACAAAGGCACATAATAGCTTCACATTGACGATGGATTTTGTATAATTATTGCTCACACTAGTAGTTTTCATGTTAGCAGTAATCTTGATGTTGAAAGAGTCTTTCTACTTAAAGATATACTTCATGTGCTTAATATAGCTAAAAATTTGCTTAGTATTTCCAAATTCTCAAAAGATAATGTTGTCTTTAAGTTTCATCGTCTTTTTTTTGTTAAGGAAAAGCAAACAAGAACAATTTTATTAGAAGGCAAACTTAAACAAGGATTATATACATTCAATTTGAAAAGCAAGTTTGATAGCTTGATAGGACATCATTGAGTATACCTATAAACTAGCATCTAGTAGTAATTATAAATTATATATGAATAAAACTAAGGCATATATTGTATTGCTTTCAATTGTTATACATAAGCAACTAGATTTTATGTGTAATGGACTAGATGTTTTGTTTTGACATAAGAAGTTGTGTCATCATTCCTCAAAAGTTGTACAAATAGTGCTTAAGAATTTGTCTTGGGAATTTTCTTATGATGATTTTCCTAGTGTATGTGAAGTTACAAATTAGGTGAAAATTTCTCTTGTTCATTAATCACAAGAATGATTATTTTCCTTTTAAAATTGTGCACACATATTTCTGGGATCCTAGACCTATCACTTCTTTAAATGGATACTATTGGTATGTGTATTTTATGAATGAGTTTACAAGGCATTCTTGTATTTTATTTCTTAAGGATAAATCTGGTGTGAAATATGCTTTTATGCTTTTCAAGAAACAAGATGAATTACAGATAGATTGCTTGATTAAAACACTTTAGTCAGATAGTGGAGGTGAGTTTCAAGCTCTTTTTTCAACATTAAATCAGATTGGCATTCAAAAACAAGTTTCATGTCCTTATACTTTTTTTATATAATGGGATAACTGAGAGAAAACATAAACACATTATTGGAATTGGCCTCACTTTTCTAGCATAAGATAATATGCCCTTGAAGTTTTGGGATGAAGCCTTTTTTACCTTTACTTACATGATTAATTAATTGCTGACTCTTTACTTAGTCATCAATATTTTTTGGAAGTTCTTCTTCACATCAAACCTGAGTATCATTTATTCAAAGCCTTTGGCTATTTATGCTTTTTTCATCTTGTTCCTTATAACTTTCACAAACTAAGTTTCAAGTCCATTGCTTGTATTTTTATAGGCTATGGTGCTTATCATAGGGACTATAAGTGTTTGAGTCCCACTAGTCGAGTGTATGTTTCCATACATGGTACTTTGGACTATGATATTCAATTTAGGTGTTCAACAAAACTACTTGTCAATACTTTTTTCTAATAAAAACTGGGCATCATTCCTTGATGATAGGCATTCTAGCTCTGGTATTTGTGTCTTCTTAAGAGATAATCCTATCATATGATTAGCAAAGAAACAATTGGTTGTTTCTTGATCTAGTATTGAGGTTGCATACAGAAGTGTTGCCTCAATAGCCACAAAAATAATTTGGCTTATCCTTGCTCTCAAAATTGCATGTATCTTTACTTAGTTGTCATATTATCTAGTGTGACAACCAAAATTTTGTTGCCTTATCATTCAATCAAGTTTTACATGCAAGGACTAAGCATATGGAATTGGACCTATACTTTGTTAGAGAGAAAATGTTGAATGACCAATTACTTGTGGAATATTTTTCTAACTCTGAACAAATAGCTAACATCTTTATTAAGTCTCTTTTTGGTTCTTTTTTTTATGATCTTAAGTGCAAACTCAAAGTCACCCAATTCCTTCTGAGTTTGAGGAACAATGTTAAGGTTAATGATGATATCAATGCAAGTATTGCAATTATGTGCTCCACGACAGGCATTGTAGGAAGCAATGGAGGTGATACAAGCAATTCAAACAAAGATTGCACTAAGGTTGTACTACTTGCTGTGATTGAATGCTGATTAAATATAAGGCAAATATATAGCTCATTGAGCAAGCTCACTTAACTAAATGTAGAGGAATAAGGTCTAAAGCTAGAATGTTGTATAGGTTGTTATGATTTCAAAATTGAAGAAATTTTTTGTTATAAATGTAATGATTGTTTTTCAATTATTTTTGTCTAATAAAATCTAATGTAACTAATGTGTAACAACTTCTACATGAAGCCATAGTACACTAAGTAAAAAGCTATTTATAAATATAGTATAAAGAAATTATAATGAAATCACTCTCATTCTCTCTTCTCTCCATTACTCTTTCTTTCTTTGTTAAACATAGTCTTCTTGGTTTTAGTTTCTACTCTTCATTCAATTGCTTCTCTATTTCTATTCTTTCAAATATAAACTAGATTGGAAATTAAATTGATCATTAGTGACCAATGAAAATTTAGGGCATAATTGGATTACCTAACAACCATGTGAGAAGCATATGTAAATTATACACACTAAAAACTTAAAATATATTTTTGGATAAACTAACTAATATATCATCGAATTATCGTGAAATAAACATATCATCTAATTTTATCGAGTGATAAAAATAGTACTCAGTTATAATTAATGATATATATGTACCACTTCGTCATTTTTTGTGTGGTAGATTTGTACAACTAATAAAAAATTTAGTAGTAAATTTGTATAACTAATAAGATCTTTGATAGTAGATTTGTACCAATAGTAAAGAGTTTTGTGATAAATTTGTTACAACAGTAGTAGATTTGTATTACTAATAATACTTAAGTGTTATTTTTATCACTCGATAAAATTAAATTATATATTTAAAATTTTTATAATAATTTAATGATATATTTGTTAATTACCTATAATTTTCATAATAATTTGACCAATATTAAAGAACCTATGTGAATTTGCTAGTGAAAAAAGAACTATCAAGCCTAGCTACAGGATTTTGCTAGTGAGAAAGAGAAAAGTTTGGTTTTTTATGATTTAATTTTTAATGAATTAAAAAAATGGTTTATTATAGTTTACAAATGTTAATTTTTTTTAATTCAATAGAAATAAAATTTACATTAAATATTATAAATAAATCAAATATAAAAAACTACTTTTTTATATCATTTTTAAATTAATAATAAAACATAAATAAATTTCACTTATTCTAATACAAAAGACAATTTAACCCTTCCAATTATAAACCTAGGAGGGCAAAAAAGAGTTTTGGATACATCAAGTCTTTTAAACCTAAGTATATATTTTTCTCAATTAAATGAATTCATTTACATCCCTTAATAGTTATGGTATTCAAGAGTAACTTTTTAAAATGCTAAGGTATTTTATATGGTGTTTTTTTTGCTTTGGCCATTAAATTCTAAGAGCATAATACTAAAATAATGATCTTTAGTCTCGAAAATTTAGTCTCAATCTTTTTAAAAATTGAGATCATAAGGTTTTGATCATTGTCTAATAAAAAACAAGATCATAGTATATACATATAACCTTGATTTTTATCAATAATTGTGATCATAAGTTAAACTAAAAAATTAATTAAATATAAACAAACTTATATAATTATGATTATTAAATAACCGTAATCTAATTAAAATAATAGAGTTCATAGTTTTTTTAAAATCGAAATCAAATAATATATTGTGTGTATTATTCATTTACAAAAGTAAAAAAATTACTTTACACTTTTTTCATTTCTCTATTAATTTAATTTCATTTATTTTTTTCTCTTTTACACTACACCAAATTTATCTATCAATTTTTTAATTTTTTTTTTCTTTTTCCCCTTTTCCTCGCTTGCATTTTTTTTCCTTTTCCCTATTTTCTCGCTCGCGTTTTTCCTCTTTCTCACCATGAAACCCTACGGTGCTTTTGGCCGCTAGGATGGTCATCCTTACCACCCTTCTCTCCGTCATTATCACTATACAAAGCTTGAAGATTGAACGTGGTTCCTTTCTTATTCCCATCCTTATCCTCATCATCCACCATAAGTCTTGATTTTCTCGACCCCTTGTCTATTTTGTTCCTGTTATGCCTAAATTCCATACGTCTACTTCCTCTCCTCTCAATGACTTGTTAACATCGTCCGAGTCAAAGTCCATCCTTCCCTTCTTCATCGATACAATATCTTTTCCCCTATCTCTATGCCTAATGTTATTCACTATCCATCACGGAACTAGCCATTCCTCCACTCACCCACCCAGTCACTGAGTTCAACCTCATCCTCAATTAGACTCTTCACAACTTGAGTCCCTCCCCTTGGACCACCTCGCCTAAATTCGAAACCATTTTACCTGATTCTTTTTCGGAACGTTCGAGTCAAATTGGTACTTGTAAGTTCATGATAAAAAATATCACTGGTTACAAATGTTTATGAATGCGATGTGAATTCTTTTAATAAATATCAATTACAAGATCCTCTATGATAGAAACAAAATGGATATTCACATCTCTATTGCCCATAAAAAATTCAAAATTGTTTCTCTTGGATATCTTTGGAACTAATTGTCTCTTCTATGTTGTATTAATAGTTTGCAATATTCCTACCACTAACCCTAATAGTCTCAACAATTATTAGTGTTGATGTTAATTGCTAGATTTAAGGAGGTCATTATAGTAATCTTCTCATTCTGTGGTGTAATAAACTATTAAGTTACATTTGTTAGAATTTTCCTTTCTGCTAATTGTCTTCCCTAATATAAATCTTTATGTAATTTGTTTGTCTTAGAAGTTCACAATCTTCCTTTAGAGCATAAATTAATAGAAAGACAATGTAACACAATCTTTCTTAAGGGAACTTAATATTATAATTAACTGGTCATGATCTTTTGATTGTGTAACAGAAGCTAGATAACTTTTTCATAAGATGCTAGAGTTAGATGGTCTTTCTTACAATGTAATCATCACAGCATTTTCATGGGCCAGACAATTTAAAGAAGGTCTTGAGTCATTTCAGAAATTATAGTCCACCAAATTTGATCGAAGGAAATTCCTATTTGCTACTATGTTGAGCATAGTAGTTGCAAATTCAAAACTGGAAATGCCCAGGTAGGTCCATTCCTAAGCTGTTGTGACAATAGGGGATTTTGAAATTTTGGTTGACATTAGAGTCTCTGTTGTATGTTTGTTGACATTATTGACTTCTTATTCAGAAGTTATTCTTCATATTTATTGTAAATATTAGAATTAACTAATAAGGTTTTATTATATTTTAGTGTATAAAATCTCAAATGTAATTGCACTCTTAATTTTAACATAATATAACTTTTAATATTATAATTTATATTAAAAATAGGGCTAATTGAGATGTATATGGTCACGGTTTAAATGTAACCGAGACAATAGACATATCATTTGGTCACAGACTTTAAAAGATCGAGGCCATAGACATATCATTTGGCCTCAGTCTTATAAAAGATCGAGACCAAATGTATGTCTATGGCCTCGGTCTTTTAAAGTCCGTGACCAAATGATATGTCTATGGCCTTAGTCTTTTAAAGACAAAGACCAAATGTATGTCTATGGCCACAGTCTTTTAAAGATAGTGACCAAATGATATGTCTATAACTTCAATCTTTTAAAGACCGTGACTAAATGATATGTTTATGACCTCTGTCTTTTATAAGACTATGACCAAATGTATGTCTATGATCTTGATCTTTTAAAGACTGTGACCAAATGATATGTCTATGGTCTCGATCTCTTAGGCCTTAGTTTTTATGACCATGATCATAAACTTACGATCATGATTAAAAATCAAGATCATATATCAATATTGTAGTAGTGGCATGATTACTTTTTTTAAATAGAAAATAAGGGTCCAATAGTCAAGACAAAATTAGTCATTATACATGTTCTAATTTTACTTTAATTAGGCATGGGAATCGTGTTGTGTTATTCATGTCATGCTTTGTACTAATCGTATCAGCTTTTCATGTTATTTGACTCATGAAAAAATTTACTTGATTTTTTTCGTGTTATTTATTAGAAAGAAATAATAAAAATTTTAAAGATATGAAAAAATTATTGATTAATTCTTACTAAATTTTTATTTATATTGTATCTTTTTCATATAATATTATTATATCGAATTATTAATTGCAGCCCCTTACTCTTACATATACGCTAAGCTAATCAATTATTCTCTATAAATGCTATCGACCAAAAAAAACAAAATAGGACTCCTCCTTGTTTATAGAATCCTATGAGATTATTCTCATTTTTTATTGGATTGGATTATTCTCATATTAACATCAAAAACCAAGCAAATATAGCAATTTCTTAACTTCCATTTAAGTGATTAAATATCCCTTGTGTGATTATCTTCTCTCTCCAAATAAAACAAAATTCATCCCTGAATTTCTTACCAGATTTCAGGGATGAACAATATGAATCTCAAAGATCTTCAACACAAGGTCAAGGTAATTTATAATTTATTAGCTTTACCCCTTTCAATTTTTCCATTCTCCATTATGTATTCTTGCATTTTTTATTTCTTAACTGTTCTTGTAAAATCAGAGAAAAAAATTTCCACGTGGTTTTTAAATGTTGTGTTTGCTTTATTATATATCATAAACCTCTCGGTACAACATAGAATCAATAATGGTAGTTTGAATAAAATTAAAAGTGTGATAAGTTACTATTATATTTTTTTGTTTTTATTTCTTATTCATTCTCGTAAAATCAGGATTTTTTTCTAAATGGATTTTAAATTTTGTATTTGCTTTTTGCAACATCATAAACCTGTCAATGCAAATAGAATCAAAATGGGTCAATTAATTTATATGTATAGAAACACTCAAATAATATATACAAGATTATTATTTTTTAATAATGGTAAATTGAATAAAATTAACAGGTAGATTATTTTTAATAATTACTAGCAGTCTAGCATATATATTTTTAATTCTTATGCTATTTTGTTGTCTTTGAAAGTCTTTCAAGCTACCCTCAATCACATTAGATGTGGGAGATAAGATAAAAAGAAAACAAGTTAATACAAAGAAGGCATCATGGATGAATATGCCAATTTCACATGGATCTTATATTGTTGATCAAGAAGGCCAGTTTTTTAGAAGTGCTTCTTCTGACCATGACTCCAACTCTGACTGGATTGTGGTTCAAAGAGAGGAAATTGAAGGCCATGAGCTTTGGTTTTTTGGTGTTTTTGATGCTCATATTGGTGATCATGTAACCAAATACATGCAAACTAACTTTTTTGATAAGAAGCCTAAAGAGGTATATATCTTTTTTTTTATAAAAAAAACTAGGAGTTTGAATCGTTTGATTGTTTCTGTTTTTGAGACTTTGTAAAAGCGTTTTTCAATCAAATAGAAAATATATATATATATATCATTAGTGATTTTAGGAATCAAAAAGAATATCTTTGGTTCTTGAGAGAAGCAAAAAATATGTATTTTTTTTAAATAACTTCACCTGAAAATAGTTTTACGAAAACCACCTTTAATATAAACATAAGCAAACAAATCCAAATACCAATAAGGAACTATTTCACAATTTGTAGTTGACTTAGGAATTTTTATTCTGTTTCAGATGAGTAAGAAAAGCAAAGAATTGATGAAAAAGGCATTTATTGATGGTAAGGCAAAAATCAAAGAGACCCATAAAGTGGAAGAGAAAGGGAGAGATGGTGGAGTTTCTGCCATGGTAATTAATGGAGAGAAGCTAGTCTTAGCAAACATGGGAGACTACAGAGCTATTGTGTGTAGAAATGGTGTAGCTTATCAGATTGGCACCAAACATAGCCAAGCAGCAAAAAGTCATTGGCCTAGTAAACTCATTTCAGGTATAATGCTGTTTAAAAAACAATTATTGGGATTGTGCCATTTCTCTTAATGCTAAGCGATTATTAGTTTGTTTGGTTGTGATTATGATAAAAGTGGTTTTAGAAAAAGAATCATGTTATTGTACCTCTTGTCATGAAGTAAAAATTGTGTTTTCTGAACGTAAAATTACTTGTCAAGATTATTATTTTTTTGTTTTGTTTAAAAGCTTTTATTTGTTATCAGAAGCATTTTTACATAATTATAAAAGCATGAACAAATAGACTCAACATTTTCTTGACCAGTCCAGCCTATCTACGAAGAAAAAACTTCATTTACAATAATTTATTTATACTTTTTAATATTACTTAGTGTATATTAATTTATCTTTTTAAAGGTTCATTGATTTTCTCTAGAGTAAGTTTTCTTGTCATTTTTCAAGGCTCATCAAACTTAGAAATTTTAATTTACATTAAGGATTATCATAGGGTTTTAATTCTAAGATTTTATTGCTCTGATTTTATAAAATAATGTCGGATACAAATTCTTAAATTAACTCAATTTTACAAAAGTTGAATTTAACAACTCATTTAAACTCTATAACTTTTTTTGTTAGATGTAAATTATTATTTCTTTACAAATATTCATTACTTAAATGTTTTTGAAAAGTGTGTTTTTTTTTTGTCTCTAATGAAACATTAGAATTTTAAATAATACCTGGGGTTATCAAAAGTATTCCATCCAAAAAAATTTAATAAGATATAAACGTGGTTTATGAATATTGAAACAGAGAGATTCTTTCGGGCCAAGTCAGAAAATGCAGACAAACACTTTAGAACTTATTGTTAGCATGGAGAGGATTGACTCTGATACTAAATTTGTCATCTTAGCAAGTTCTGGCATATGGGAGGTAGGAAATAAGACATGATATACAAATTCTAATTTAAATGATAATGCATGTTTAATTCAATTCACACCCATGTAACCGTGTTGCATAATTCTGGTAACCTAGTTAGCCAGTCGAGAGTCAATGTGTAACTGAGTTAAAAAAGAAACAATTTTTTCCCAAAAAAAGAAATATCATCTGTTAGAAATACTTAATGAAAATATCAACATGTTAGAAATACTTAATGATTGTATTCTATTCTGTAATCAAATGAATATACATGGTGCCTTTATATAGGAATTACAAGTAAATTAGATATGTCTAAAGTAATTAAATATAGATATCCCTAAAGTAAATAGATATACAATAGTAGATATTAATATATTACTAGATATACATTAACAGCACCCCTCAAATTCAAGGTGGATGTGAGACCAACTTGAGATTGTCAACCAAATTACGAGTGCGTCCTTTGGGAAGTGTCTTATTGAAAATATCTGCAAGTTGATCGTTGGAGGAAACGGGGAAAAGCTTGAGAGCACCATGGATAAGATGAGAGCGAATAAAGTGACAATCAATCTCGATGTGTTTAGTCTGTTCATGGAAGACATCGTTGTGAGCAATATGAATGGCACTCTGATTATCACAATAAAGAGGAGTTGCAGAAGATGTGGACACACCCAAATCCTTAAGGAGCCATCGTAGCCAAAGGAGCTCGGATGTGGTATCAGCAAGAGCACGATATTCTGCTTCAGTACTGGAGCGGGCCACAAAGGTTTGTTTCTTACTTCGCCAAGAAATCAAAGAAGTACCAAGGAGAAAGCAATAACCTGTAGTGGACCTACGATCAGT
Organism: Hippophae gyantsensis; assembly: GCA_030763125.1. Classification (NCBI taxonomy): domain Eukaryota; kingdom Viridiplantae; phylum Streptophyta; class Magnoliopsida; order Rosales; family Elaeagnaceae; genus Hippophae; species Hippophae gyantsensis. The sequence goes on from CM061039.1 coordinate 42,526,080, forward strand.
AGGATCTCCTGCCCAATCAGCATCAGAGAATGCACGAAGTACTAAAGGAGACTGAGCTGAGTAGAAAAGGCCATGGAAGATAGTGCCTTTCAAGTATCGTAGAATACGTAAAACAGTAGCATAATGAGTCGATCGTGGAGCAAACAGATACTGACTCACCTGATGAACAACATAAGAGATGTCTGGACGAGTAACTGTAAGATAAACCAGACTGCCAACCAATCGTCTATAAAGAGAAGGATTAGAGAATGGTTGCCCCTCTAATGGTGTCAGATGCGCATTAAGTTCAACTGGAGTGTCAATAGTCTTGCTGTTAGTGAGTCCAGCTTGAGATATGAGGTCAGATGCATACTTTGCTTGAGTAATGTAAAGACCATCTGTGGAACGAGTGATCTCAAGACCCAAGAAATAGCTTAAATGTCCAAGGTCTTTCATCTCAAACTGCTGACTAAGAAAATCCTTGAGTTCTTGAATGCCATTGAGGTCATCACCGGTTATGATCATATCATCCACATATAGAAGAAGCAAGATGGTGCCTTTATCATTACGACGAAGAAATAAGGCAGAATCATAAGGACTGGCAGTGTAACCCAAGCGAAGGATGGTGGAACTGAATTTGGCAAACCATGCTCGTGGAGCTTGTTTAAGGCCATAAATTGCACGTCGAAGGCGACAAACCTTATTTGTTTCAACAGAAAGACCAGGAGGAGGTTGCATATAGACTTCTTCATGCAGATCCCCATTAAGGAATGCATTTTTAACATCCATCTGAAAAAGGTCCCATTTACTAGCAGCAGCAACAGCTAAGAGGGTACGAACAGAGGAAATACGGGCAACTGGAGCAAAAGTCTCTTCATAATCAATCCCATACTCTTGTGTAAAACCTCTTGCTACAAGACGAGCCTTGTAGCGATCAATAGACCCATCTTGTAGCGATCAATAGACCCATCAGAGCGAGTCTTAATCTTATAGATCCACTTACTACCAACCACAGATTGACCAGGAAGGAGAGTAACAAGATCCCAAGTATGGTTTTTGGTTAATGCATCAATTTCTTCTTTCATTGCAATCTACCAAGAAAGGTTAGTAGATGCCTCACGATAGGTGTGAGGCTCATGGAGTGTAACAAGGGCAGTGTAACAATGATAGTCAAGTAAATGTGTAGGAATGGATCTTACCTGGGTTGAGTGGCGAGGTGGAATGTCTTGTTGAGGATCTTCAGGCGGAGCATGAGCAAGGGACCTATGTTCAAGGTGAGGTAGCTCATTATCAACCTGTTCTTCTACGACCTGTCTAGGAGAATCATAAAAAATATCTGAAGATTGAATAGTGAAGTCCAAAGATGGATTAGAAGTATCTGTAGAAGGAACAAGAGACTCATTTGGAAAAAAATTCCAAAACATTTGAATTAGTTAGGGAAGAACGAAAGTGAGAAAGTTCAACAAATAAGCGGTGTTCCCAAAAGACAACATTACGGGAAACACGGAGACGATGTGAGACAGGATCATAGCATCGATACCCTTTTTGAGTTTCACCATAACCAAGAAAACAACAAAGTCTAGATCGAGGCTTAAGTTTGTTGTGTTCATGAGGCTAAAGAAGAACGAAACAAACAGATCTGAATGAGCGAAGGTAATGATAGTTAGGAGATGATCCAAAAAGGCGCTCATACGGAGTCTGATTATGAATGACAATGCTTAGAATGCGATTAATGGCATAAACAGCATGAAGAGCAGCTTCACCCCAAAATGGGGCAGGAACTTTGGCAGAGAGAAGAAGAGCACGAACAGTGTCAAGAATATGACGAAGTTTTCTTTCGACTCGACCATTTTGTTGAGAGGTTCCTGGACAGGTTAGATGATGTACAGTGTCATAGGAGTGTAACAGAGTTTGAAAAGCATTTTGAGTATATTCGAGAGCATTATCAGATCGAAAAGTTTTGATATGTTTGGAGAATTGTGTTTCAACCATTTTTGCAAAGTTACTATATATTGATAAGATTTCAGAACGAGATTTCATTGGAAAGATCCAACTATAACGAGAATAATCATCAATAAAAACAACAAAATATCGAGATCTACCAATACTAGTAACAGGAGAAGGTCCCCAAACATCAGAATGAATCAACTTAAAAATACTATTAGAGATAGATTTACTATTATTGAAAGGTAAAGCTGGCTGTTTTCCTAACTGACATGAAGTACAATCAAAATTATCTTTGGACACAGAACCCAATAGACCTTTAGAAGCTAACTGTTGTACCCGAGAGGATGGGACATGACCAAGACGAGAATGCCAAAGTGCGAGAGAAGGTAAGGAAGAAACTGCAGCAGTTGCAGCAACAACAGAGGCAGGAGCAACATATGGAAGATGAAGATTGTTTACGGGAAACATACGCCCGACCCTAGGACCGGTCCCAAGCTCTTGCCCCGTCCTCGGATCCTGCACAATACACCCAGAATAGTAAAAAATAAGGCGATATCCTAGTTCAGCTAATTGGCCCACAGAGCATAAATTATAGGATAGGTCAGGTACATGGAAAACCTCAGGAACACAGAGGGTCGAGGTCGAAACAAAACCTAGACTATTCCCATGAATGGTGGAACCATCAACTATATGAATATTAAGGGGATGTGGTGCAGGGTCAAGTTTGGAGAATAAAGATGAGTAAGATGTCATTTGATTGCAACATGCAGAGTCAAAAAGCCAAGTTTGAGACTTACCGGTCAAAACTGAGAGGGTAGTGGAAAGAGATGCATTACCAGCCATTTGAACAGCCTGAGTTATGATCTTCTGTAGTTCGATGGAGGAGAGGTTGATAGTGGATTCAGAAGACTGGGACTCTGCTGAACTAGAAGGCATCAACGAAGTAGGCTCAGTATTAGCAACAGCAGCAGTAGATTTGTTACGACGGTAACTGATCGGGGCAGAACCGATATCGCCGATCCTGCCCGTTACTTTGGTTTTATCTATTTATAAAACTCTCGCAAGTGCACGAATCATTTCGTAGAAAATGATAAGTATACTCCCAAGGTCGATCTAAGGAAGGAATGTATGTGGTTTTTAATTTATTATTCAAACTTTTAAAAACGAAATTAAATCCTAAACATCCTGTCACGATATTTTGGGTTTTGTGTTTTTAATCTAATTACATAAAAATAAACATAGATTCAATAAACATTTATGCAAATTTTATCTGTTAAAACAGTGGAGTATTTATGGATATAATAATTAAGTTAATTATGCTTGCTCATATTATTTAGGTTATTAAAGATATGAATTGATATTTATTGATTCTCTCTTTTTTATATGAATACCACCTTTGGTGGGGTTAGATATTCTTTGTTAACTAAACAAATCAATTAACACCTATGGGTGGGGTTGATAACTAATTTGGTTAATTAAATTAATTCCTTTTTCTAAGAGATTGAAAATGAACCATTTAAATGCCACCTTTGGTGGGATTAGACAATTTAAACTTTATTCAAGGTGTCCAAATTAAACCTAAGAATTTAGTTATCCGAGTACTAACTTTCAAGTTTTAAAACCACTACTGAAAACATGTTGTCAATACATTTTTAGATAATAATTCTTATAAAAACTTTTGAAATAGAGCTTCACTCTAACTACCGGGCGATTGTACCAATAAATAAAAGAGCACTACTCTAAATCAGACCGGATAACTAAACCTTAAAATCTAATTTTCAGATTTAAGTTTGTAATGAAAAATAATATATTTCTCTCTAACATTCTTAATATAAAATCTTGAATAAAAATAAAATCATTTAGAGATTTTTACCTATTTAATATTTCGTAAGCATAACAACGTTATTATTACATCATGTTTATAAACAGCCAGCAGAGTTAAATTTAATCACAGACAAATTAAATATAACATATACGAATAAAGCATAAAAAAATAACTGTAAAGAAAATAAAATCCTTACAGAACTTCGATGCTATTCCCGTTGCTAGAAAACCTCCAAGCGAAATTTGTACTCCCATTTATTGAATCAAAAAGCTAATAAATTACAAAAACATAATTAGTTCTTCCCAAAAAGGGAAGAACTCTAAAACTAAGAGAAATTAATTAAGAAAAGCTAAAAACTAAGAAAAACTAAAAAAACTAAGAAAATAGAGAAAGAAAGAGAGAAGAGAATGTGTTTTGAGGTGTGTTTTGAAGTGAAGAGAAGGGGTGTATTTATAGGTGAGGATGGAGAGAAAAAATGAGTGAAAAAATGTGAAAACGTGGAGTGCAAATGCTGAGGTCATTGATGACGTCAGCATGACGTCATGGGGCGGCTGCACGTGAAAAATGGGGCGAAATGGGCGTCGGCGCGCACGGAGGGCAGCTGGGCGCACAGGGGTGCGCGCGTGAACAGTAATGGCGCGCGCGGGCGTGCGCGAATCTGGGGCAAGGCACGCGCAGCTTGGCGCGGGACTGGAGCTACTGCGCGCGTGGCTGGGCGTGCTGGGCGCTGGGGCGCGGCGGCGCGATTTTCTCCTTTTTGACATTTTTGACCTTTTTGACCCATTTTGTCCAATTTTTTCATATTTATTGACCTTTCCCCATTTATTTATTAATATATTTGTGATGTATTGCTTCCAGTATTCCTCTTTGAGTCTTTAAGTTACGTTTTTAAGCCAAAATACCTGAAAAACAATAAAAATACCCGTGATTCCGAAAAAGACAAATATATATAAATATATGATAAAACATATAAATATATATATATTAATCAATTAATGTGCATAAAATCATGGTTATTTTAGTGCTTTTTGAGCACTCATCAGTAACAAGTCTCAATGGTGTGGCCATGACGCTTGCAATAATTACAGAACCTTTTATTGCTCTGCCTGCGACGATTGTAAAAGCCAGAGTAATCACCTGATTGCTGAGGTTGTTCAATGGCAGGAGCAGGAGGAGCAATAGCCAAAACATTGAGCTTATTTTGGGCTTGAAGGGTTGCAAGTTGAGCTTCTTCTCTAACCAACTCATTTACAAAGAAGATCGAGAGATGGAGGAGGACTACGATTAAGAAGCTGACCTCGGATTGGCTCAAAGTCCTTGTGGAGTGACATCAAGAACTCATAGAGACGAAATTCATCCCTAATAGTAGCATATTGCTGAGCATCTGTTGAGCATGCCCAAATTGGATCACAAAGGTCAATTTGGTCCCAAAGGAAGCAAAGTTGATCAAAGTAGTCATTGATGGATTGCCCTGGTCCCTGTTGCAGTTTATGCAATTCAACTATTAGTTGATATTTCATGGATCCGTGAGTAGTGGAGTACCTTTTGGCCAACATATCCCATGCTGATTTGGTATCGTCAAAGCTACCTAACAGATTGGAGATGGATGGAATGGAAGTATTCTGAATCCATGTGAGGATCATGTGGTTGTGACTATCCCATTCAATCATGCGACGAAGAAAGATAGCATCTTCTTCACTTGCTCCTTTATCAGGAATACTAATTGCACCAGTACAATAATGCCAGAGCATACGACCCTTAAGAAAACTACGCATAGCTTGAGACCATGATAAATAATTCTTAGTCCCCTCCAATATAGTATTAATAGGGCAAGAAACAAAAGTATCCTTTTTATCCATTTGAAAACACAATATGCAAAAACAGACTGCAAAAACGAGATCTACGCGAAAAACTGGGTAGGGTGAACCTGTATTGCAAAATTCCGGTCAACGGTCAACGGGCAGTCCGGTCAATAGGTCAACGGGCAGTACGGTCAACAGTCAACGGGTAGTACGGTCAGAATAGTCAACGGTCAGATCGGTCAACGGTCAGATCGGTTCTGTGACGTCAGATGGTGGTGATGATGACGTCAGCCCTACGCAAAGTACTGATGACGTCACGAGCAGAGCGCGGCGGCTTGGCGCGTCAGATCCACGCGTAGTGGATGTTGGAGGCGCGTACGGAGTCTGATGACTGTGATACTTACACGGTTGTGTAGATCCGGTCGAGCCGATCACAGTGGTATCTGTAGATAGGTCGTCGGGTTAGCGGCGGCGGCGCGTTAACGACGTGCAGATTGGTTGTGCGGCGCGTGAGGGAGCGTGCGGTGTCCGATGGTTGCGATACTTCCACGGTTGTGTAGATCCGGTCGAGCCGATCATAGTGGTATATGCAGAAAAAATTTCGGAACAATATGCACGGCGGCGGCGATGATTGCAGTTGTTTGTATGGTGCGGAACTCCTTAACAACGGCCACTATAATTCCGGAACCTAAGGACAACGGCTGAAAGACGTCGAAGGTTAAACGGTGAATGATTGCAGCGGCTATTGTGACAGCGGAAGCTATAAGGGTTGAATAACACCAAAAAAGAAAACACTGCTAGAAAGAAAAGAATAGTGGCTCTGATACCATGTTAGAAATACTTAATGATTGTATTCTATTTTGTAATCAAATGAATATACATGGTGCCTTTATATAGGAATTACAAGTAAACTAGATATGTCTAAAGTAATTAAATATAGATATCCCTAAAGTAAATAGATATACAATAGCAGATATTAATATATTACTAGATATACATTAACATCATCAATATATAATTTGGCATGGGTTGTAACAGCCGTTTCGAGAATGAGCAGAAGCAAAATGTCTTGCTTGGTCATTAGATTTAATTGAACCAGTAATTTCATAATATGTAGAGACCTAAACATGAAATAGAACTTATTGAGTTATTGTCAATAATAGTCTATTCTCTCCAATTGGGTCCCATTTGCTCACCATTAGTTATAATTAAGCACAAGTTTCTTCATTCAGGGACATTTCTCATGTCAGTATGATAAAAATTCGTGAGTACCTATTCCTCTAGAGAGACGCAAAGAAAAATCCTTAATAATATTAAGAAGAAAAATTTAGAGATTACAAATACATGTGTTTGTTGGGTGCGAGGGGATGTATTAATGACCCTTTTAATACTCCATGATATAGAAGTGTCAAATAAGTTTCATTGAATTAACTTGTTTAAATTCGAACTCATTTCATATGAATTGAGATGGTTACTCAAGTGCAGTTCAATTAATTTTTTTTATTAAACTCATTTAAATAAATTTTAAATATTTAAATTATTATTAAAAAAAAAATTACAAGTTCATTTAATCCATATATTCCCACAAGAAAACCATTAATAATGTTGCTATAAATTTAATTCCATAACACTAATCCCTAAATCATTATCATTATTATTTTTTATGATTTCCAATTATAAATTAATAATATTTTTTTTCTTTCATTATAGTGCATACATTTCCCTCACATGCAACTAAAAACATGTTAAAAAAAACAAGATTTAGCTAAAAATTATCAAATTGACTAGTAAACTACTGATAAGCTCAATAAAGCTACTCATTTAAAGTTCATGAGCTTATTGAGCCAACTTTAAATGACCTAAATTAGATTGAAAAGCTTATTTGACATCTCTATGACATGATTATCGATAAGTCTCGAGTCATCGTATGAGTGTGAATACAAGATAGTTATCTTAAAGAGATGTCTACAAAGGATAGGTGCTTATAAAACTATAACAACTCAATCCTATTCCAAAAGAGAATAACTATTAGGTTAATACTTTCTTCGATATATATTTACATATGCACACAATTATTAGAACATGAAATATCACTTGAATCTCATAACAAAAAATCACAACTACACACAATATTTTTATATATTATTATAACAATATTGTAAATCTCCCTTACCATTCATCTTATAGTTACTGACTTAAGTCTACTGGTGCTAATCTTCGCCAATCTTAATTAGACATCTCTTTAAGAGCAAGCCTAAGTGAATATATATAAATGTATATTACCTATATCGTGCAACGTGAAGACAATTAAGCTCTTATATAGTTCCTCTAATTTTTTTCTTTCTTTTCTATAGTTTTTGACAACAACACATGATCAGTTTCAACTTCTATTCGGCCTGACACACACCTTAACCTTAATGTGTGTATATATATATATATAATAATAATAATAATAATAATAATAATAATAATCTAATAGTATTAGGGTTAAATATATTTTTGGGTTTAATTTTTCAAAGTCCATTAAAAACCTTAATATATATATATTATCACATCTTAAAAATATTAAGACACATAAAAAAAATATTTAAGCACCAAACATAATTTCAAATTTATGAACATATACTATTAAATGTATAAATGTAATCCTATGTGTCGTGGTTATCAAAGATATACCTGAAGTACAATTATCTGAAACTCGAGCATTTGTTTGGCTTTTCTTGATAGACTTGATAGCAGGCCTAAAAACAAATTTACAGATAAATATTTTGTCCACGAAAATATCCAACACTCATAGTCCTTACACTAATAATTTCTTAAACGTGTTTGGCTGATTATTACTATAAGAAATTAGTTTTGTTGCCATGTTTATTTAGGTGAATATTTTTACAAAATATATTAAGATTATTTCTTTATTCAAGATTTTTACAAAATTTATTATTGATTAATATATTGAAGACTTATTTTTATTAATATATTTAAAGTATGAATATAAGTTTCAGAAACATCATTTAGATCTAATTTTGATACATTGAATAAGAGTTTGAATAATGTGCTATGTTTAAAGCAGTGATTTAAATGGTTTGTTATTTTCTTATAAATAAAACATAATTTAATCTATAAGTTGGTGATCCTCATGTAACGATATTAATTGATTTGATTAATAAAGAATCTGATCTCCTATATGAGGATATTTTCATATAAAAAAGAGAAAATCAATAATTTTAATTTATATCTTTAATAACCTAATTAATTATAAGCAAGTATGATTAACTAGCTAATTATTCCCACAACTTCTCCACTGATTGATAATTGCAAATCTTCCTTGAATTGTTTGAATCAAAACTATTTTTATCTTTTATTATTTTTAGTTGTATGTTATTATATTAGAATTTTCAAAACCAAATATTTTGATAGAATGTTTAAGTTTAATTTTTGTATTTATTTTTTAAGAAATTTGATGAATTATTTAAGCCACATATATTTTCTTTAGATCGACCTTGAATGTACTTATTGCTTATTATAAATGATTGTGCACTTGCGAGATTTTTATAAATATAGAAAATTTACCATCAAGTTTATATGTATCACTAGTCAAGAACATGACAACTCAAGACAAGAAGGTACGATTTTCTAGGAGCATGACCGGCTAGCCAAGAGTGTGATTGACCAAGAATGTGGCTGGTCAGGGGTATAACATTACAAAAAGTGGTTAGTTAGAGCATGGTCACCAACAGGAGGTTCGATACATGTATTTCTAACCAAATCGAGCCAAGTTGTGGTCGAGAAATCATCCCTAGTCTTCTTGCACCTCAAGTCTAGGATCCACGCTTTGTTTTATACCAGTACAAGCACAAAATAAAATACAAGAAGAGACAAAAATGTGAAAGGTAACATAAAAGCCAATGCAATATAAAGACATAGTTATTCTTAAAAAGTCTATACCAAAAAGATAAGTATAAAAGTAAAGATCCACTAATTACATACCCTTTAGTGGAGAGATATATGAAATCTAGACTATCATATGATTGAAGAAAGAAAAAGGGCTAAATAAAACTACTGTCTACACTTGGCAGCACCATGAGATACATCACCATCCTCCATCTCATCTTTTATCCTCTCGTAATCATCAAAATCATTAGAACTTATTGAGTTGCTAGAACTACCGAAGTTTTCATCCTCCTATTCAAAGGTTAACACATCATACCGAGAAGTATGTCTCTCTGAAGATGTGAAAATAATCTCATTAAGGACATTATCCAAGAAGATTTTCATGAATTGCCTTCTTGCTGTCTATAAACCATGGGCTTAAGCATCTAGGGTATCTTTGACATACCTATCAAAACCATAGTACTTAGGCACGATCTAGATTCTAGCTAAACCCAACTCTACAATGGCTACCTATAATTTCCCTTACACTAAGTGGAGCTCTCAAATAAGTCATCAGACCTCTCATTCTCTTCGGTTCAGCTGACCTACTTCTCCAACAAAAGAGTGTCTAGATGACTAACTTCTTGAATGGATGCCTCTAGGACCGCCATGACCTTAACATGCATCTTTTTGGCTCCATAAAGTTCCACCCTAGACTCCATGAACTGAGTCTCCAACTTGCAGCGGGTAGCCTCAATTGTGTCTTTAACATTGGCTATCCTACTAAGTGCCTCTTCGACAACTGCTAAACACTTTTCAAATCCAATGCGTGTCGTGATAGCCTGCTCTAGATCCCAAGTAAATTGTCACAATTTACCCACAAAAGCATAAATACCATCATTTATAGGTGATGCTTGCAAAGGTTATCTAGCTCTTAGTGCTATTACCAGTTTACCTAGCAATTACACTAAAGACTTTATGTGCCAAAATTAGGCATACAAATTTTGTATAATTTATAAAATAGCTCATAAGTACACAAATCACTTATAGAAAATAATGAATCGCCATGAATTATGGGAAATGGGTACGTAAGTATACGTATCACAAACATGTAATATAATAATAAGAAAATATTGTTCTAAAAAAGACTATGATTTTAAAAAGTAATTTTAAAACTGAAAAGAAATAAAGATAAATTTTTATGTTTTGAGAAAGCAAAATTAAAGGAATTAAAAATAAATAACAGTAATTAATTAACTCAAAAATTAGTAGCTAAGAAGATATATTAGAAAATATTTAGGAATACTTAATCCCAATTTTTTTAAATATATAAATCACTAAAATCCTCCCAATATAATTAGTAATCATTTACATCATCAATTGAATCTAATCTAACATGTATTCCTCTTTCAAATAAACTACACATCATTTAGTAATTAACCTAATCGTACTCTCATGTCCATTAAATTGTGTACTACTCATTAAGTTCATCAATTATAGATTACATATATAAGAATCATACATCTCTGCCTAAAAACTATACATGTTATTTAATCAATACAAACAATTAAATAATTCTCTCAAATCTATTTAATTGTCTTTATAGATCAATTATTGGTCAAACAATTAGATCAAATAATATAATTGAATTGAAATCATAATTGGGTAAAAATATTAGATCATCACATGTAGAAAATTGGGTTCATAAGACTCGTAGATTAATAAATTAGCTAGACATAATTATATCCATAAAGCTCAAACTTTTCATAAAGAAAGACATGAAAATTGATAAAGGAAGGAGAAGAAGAATAAATACAATCAATTTATTAAATTATAGCACCAATCTCCTTTTGAATCTCCACCAAATCTTATCTCCCTTTGAACTTTTTTTGTTTTTTCTCTCTTCTTAGCATCAAAAATTGATAAGCTTAGGCTCAGTGGAATCTGGACCGTCAGATAAGCTTAAGGTTTAAGACTGAGATGAAAAAAGGAAAATTAAACAACACTGACCAATGGGATCGTGACATATGACAAGATTGAATCATGGGATAAACGAGCACAAGATGGACTAATCATGCTCAATGTGTGCTGAGTCAGCAACCCTTGGCAGCAATTTATTGATTCGAATTGCGTGGTACCTTGGTGGAATGAATGGATGAATCATATGATGACGCATGACACGTTCATTATTTGCATGCTGAAACTTGGATTGAACATCGTGTCGACATATGGTATTTCTTGCATCACCTAGTACACTCGGTATGCTCTGATTGACTCTCATTTTCTTGCTTGGCATCCACGAGTCCTATTCTGATTGATCCTATATTAAAAAATCCATAAAAATTCCAAAAAAAATTAGAAAATTTTTGAAAAATATATTTTCACAACTTTTGACTAGAAAATTTATATTTTAATATTTTTTAACCCCAAAAGTATTACTTATTGAATAAGAGGAAAAAATTTAAGTAGAAAAGTGCATGATAAATCTACTTTCATAGAGTTATCACACCCCTAAACATAACTATTTGCTTGTCCTCAAGTAAAGGTAAATCTAACTGGATAAAATGACATGAGTAGTATATTCATATATATATATATATATATATATTAATATATACATATTTAGTGAGAACTATCATCCTTAAAAATTGTACAATACTATTACATTAAGGTTCACATATTCATCAATCAACATTCCATCAATAAAAAGATATGCAAGGTTTTTGACGAATTGATTCATGTATGTGTATGTTACACATGATATCATTCAATACACTCATGAAATCAACCTATATGAGCATGCTAATCAATTTAATCTTAGAACAAGTCTCATAAGTCTATTTTGCACATCTTTCTCTCCACTAATATATATATATATATATATGCCTTTAGCTTTACATTCTTGTAATGTAAGACTTAATTGGGGGTCGATAAATGAATACATTTAGGCTTTTTTCACACCTTAACTTTCTTTTTATTCATCATGCACTTGTTAACTACAATTAAGCTTTTACTTGATATTTTAGTACACCTTATCTTATCATTTTGTTTTCATATTCTTTTGTGCCACATTTTTTTGTAACTTTACAATACCCTACAGACTTATTTTCAATTTTATTTTATTTTTCTTTAGAAGGATAATTCTGTTGTGAGATTTTTTCTTTGTTTTATAAGGTGCATTACATTTCGTCTTACTCTATAGCAAACCACATGATTGCATTTTTTCTTTTCATACAAGCTAAAGGTGCAAGGGTAAAGAAAATACTTATTGGTTTGGCATGAAATGTGGCTTGAAGATATGAAATATTTCTATTTGGGCTTAAATAGGTGATTAAATATATTAACAATGGTTAGCTTGAAAGACTTAATCGATCCAAGTAAGGCTCTACAAGAAAACGTACATGGAACAATAATTTTTTTATGCATATGGAAATCAATTTAATTAAATTCAATTCAGTAACAAATCAAAATAATGCATCCCATATCTCATATATCAAAAAACTTTGTAATAAAGAATTTATCTTTTTTTCTCCCTTTTTCATTTGAATTTGAAACAGAATCTTTCTTATTTATTCTATTTTTGTATTGTTTTTCTTTTCTAAATTCTTTCCAAATTCTAGGACTAATCGTTGTACTAAATCACAAATTCAAATAGTAAATAGATTCATGGGCTCGAGACTTGTAGTGGAATCATTTCTCTTGCTAAATACTATTTAAAATTTCACCTCAAAGATAATCAAATAGATTCTAAAACATGGTAGATCTCATCAACTCACATAACTCTACACATTTTCTCTCAATAAGAACACCAAAATCCATCATGAATATATGCATGAAAATTTGAATCAATCAATCAAAACTAGTAAGTATATCACATAACTCAAGTAAGTATATTAACAAGCATGTTACCTTTCTTATCCTAGTCATGCCAAAAAAAATTTATCAATGGGTTCATATGTTTCACATCAAGCATATCTACATTTAGTTTCCATATATTTATCAATTTTTATTTAAATCATGATTAAAATCATACTAAACATAAAAATAAAATAAAATTGAAAAAATTGAAAATGCGTACTAAATATTAAAGTAGAGAATGAAGTTCTCTTTTCCAAACATAAATTGCACATTGTCTCCAAGGTGCATATGTAAATATGAAAAAGTAAAAGAAAAGAAAATTTTCTAAGTCTTGACACACCACATATGTCGTTGAAATACTCAAACTTGTTGTGTCATTACTCTCCATATTTATTTGCCTACAGAAGATTTACCTCTCAATAGCATCATATTTAATGTCCTTGACTAGATGTGTATGTCAACTTCTAAGGTATATTCACCAAGGTTATCACATATGTTTCATTTTATAATTGATCTCCTTGATAGTGCATCATTCTATGTCTGTTAACCATTAATCACATTTTATTTTTGTTTCCTAATTCAATGGCTCTATGGTTGGTTATGTTAGTGATGGTGGATGGACTTGACCATCTACTCTTTAGTTTGCACAGAAATAGTTTGAGTCTTGAATTGTATAGTAATACTTTCTGTCTTGATTCATAGACACGGTGTACAATTTTCTTGTCATACCATCCTTTTGTCTTTTCTTTGTAAAGCTTGGCACTCTCATAAGCATTCTACCATATTTTATCCAATTCATTTATTTGTAACATTCTTTTCTCACCAGCTGCATCTATGAACATATTCAACTGTTTTAATGCCCAATATGCTTTGTGTTCCAATTCTAGCGGTTAGTGACATGCCTTTCCATAAACTAGCTTATATGGCCTGATACCAATTGGTGTTTTAAATGTAGTTATGTACCCCATAAAACATTATCCAACTTAGATGATCAATCCTTTATAGAGATGTTCACAAGTTTCTCTAAAATTCTTTTCACTTTTCTATTGGATACCTCCGCTTACCCATTTGTTTAGGGATGATAGGGGATATACAATGTATGCTTAATCCCATACTTAGACTTAAAGGCTTTATTACAAAAGTGACTACCTTCATCACTGATAATGATCATATGAGTTCCTAACCTAGTGAAAAAAAAATTGTTTAGAAATTTCAAGACAACATTGGCATCACATTTAATGCTATATGTGGATTCTACCCACTTTGACACATAATTCATTCCTATAAGTATATATTGATTTCCAAATGATGAAAGAAATGGTCCCATAAAGTCAATGCCCTAAACATCAAACAATCCCACTTAAAGTATATTATTTAGAGGCATCTCATATCTTTTTGAAATATTACCTATCCTTTGGCATCTTTCACACCTCTTTACATAAATGTAAGTATCTTTAAATAGTGTGCACCAAAAATAACCAGATTGAAGTACCTTAACAGTTATTTTTGTGCTCCCAAAATGACCTCGATAGTTTGAGTTGTAGTAATGACAAAGAATATTCCAACTTCCTCGTAAGGGACACACTTTCTCAAAATACCATTACCGCATTCTTTATAGAGGTAAGGGTCATCTCAAAAATATTGTTTAATATTATGGAAGAATTTCTTCTTTTGTTTCCATAGGAGCTATGATGAAGAATTATGGTAGCTAGGAAATTTGCAATGTCTATATGCCATAGGATTTCTATTTGAGCTACTGAAAAGAGTTGTTCATCTAGAAATGATTCCTCAATCACTATATTGTCATCCATTTTTGCTTCCCTTTTTAGTATAGACGGGTGCTCTGCTACTTGATTTCTCGTTCCTTTTTTTTATCATGGATTTTCAAATTCTTGTAGAAAGTAGAGTCAAATTTCTTTGTTTTGGCTCAAATCATCATTACTAATATCTTTTCTTCTCTTTTTTTTTATTCTTTTACAATACTTAACTCCTTTTAATATTTGTTTTCAACTTGTCTTCTTTCTTTTTCTTCTTCTTCTTCTTCTTATACTTTTTTTAATTTTTTATAGGGTCCATATTGTAGAAAGAGTTATTTTGTATATGTTAGACATTTTATAAATTATAGTATAATTGATATTCTTAAATCTTATTCTAGTATTTTCATAATTTATCATCTTTTTATATGACTCAACTTTTTCTTTAACTATAGGATAATACAAATATGTTTGGTTCAAAGGATAAGGAGTGGGTACAAATAATTGGCTTATAGAGGCTCAAATTGATTCACTAAAGAGGTTCTTCATATAAAAATAACAACATTAAAGGTATGACAATTTAGCTAAGAAGGTTGATCCTAATGTCTTAATCATTTTTCAAAAAATATTTGATAAGTATTCACTTTCATAAACATAAGAAAAAGTTATAGCAACCTAATCATACTCATTGGAATTAAAATAATATTCTAAAAAATTAACATAGAACTTCAAAATTCAAATATATAAATCATCAAATCACAAATTAAGCTACTATGTACACATTTTTTGAGCTAGATTATCATAAAGTATGTCTTTATTATGTACGCCTAGGAACAAAAGCCATTTATGAAAATAACTCGCAAAAAGATAAATATACATAGTGTGGAGCTAAATCTAGAGTTTGATGGGGAGATAATTCACTTCAACATATTTTAAGCAATACCCAAAATGGAATGAGTGATAATTGGAGATAATTTTCTTTAACATAGGAGGGAATTTGTTTTAAGGCATCCATGAATGGGATGTTAAATTGTTAATATTATAAATATTGAGAAGTTTGGAGAATTATTTGTCTAGTTTTGGTTCAAAAAGTCTTTGTGAAAAGGAAGGAGTAGTGTATAGACTCTCTCTCTATGAGTGCTTACTTCCTTAGGTTTCATAACTAATTTTTTTCCTTCTTCTTCTTTTTCATTTATCCATTCATTTTTCTCTTCTTTCTCAATTTTTTTTCTCACCTCCCACTACTACCCCACTTCTTGTTATAACAGCCTTATAATGCCCTATCATCTTTCTTAGGATTATCACAATGTTATTAGAAAGAATATCTTAGTTCCTTATTTGTAATGTTTGTGCAAGATATCCCGTTTGTACCTCCAATTTTCTTATACTTGGACTATCGTTGGATTCTTTAGTGAATAAGCTGTCTATCTTATTAGTCATTGTATCCATCGTTGGCACCACATAAGACAACGTACTTTCCAATAATCCATTCAATTTTTCAAATCTCGACTCTTTGATTAGTGGTTGTTTTTATTTTCACTACTTGAACCCGATGGATTGAAAGGTGGTCTATTATTGGGTGTTCCACTTTGGTTGTTATTACCCTAAGAGAAGTTAGGATAGTTCCTCCAACTTAGTTTATATATATTTGAATAAAGGTTCCCTTGGCAATTTTGATTGTTGATATAATTCAAAATATCAAGATTACTTCCATAAGTATCACTAGTATGAGGTTCACCACAACACTCGTAAATAAGAGAAGGGTTTTGCATCTTATTATTCCTCACAAATGAAATGTCAAGTTTTTTTTATAACCCCAATAATAATGCATTTGTTTGTTCTTGTAAAATTATAAAGGCATCCATATCTACCATTCTAACAATCCTTTTTGGGTTTAACTTCTCTACTAGCCATTAACAAATGTTAGAGGCCATCTCATCTAGTAATGCAAAAGCTCCAGTTTCCCCTTTGCCCATTAAAACACTTCTACCTTTTGCATGAAGTATAGTTTTTGTTTGCCTCAATAATCCACCATAAAATGTTTGAATTGGTAACCATAGAGGAATACCATTATGTGGGCATTTTCTTTGCAACTTTTTGAAACGTTCTCATTCCTTGTAAAAAGTTTCTCCATCAAATTATGGAAAGGAATTGATAGCATTCCTAAATTTAGATGTCTATAAAGGTGAGAAATATTTTGCCAATAATTTATGAGCCAAGTCATCCCAAGTGGTGATGGATTATATTTGTAATAAATGTATCCTCTCATTTGGTTTGTTCTTAAGTGATAAATGGAACAAGAAAAAATGTATGTAATCTTCTGATACTTCATTCATCTTAAAGGTATCACATAGCTCAAAGAAGATACCAAAGTGAGGGTTTGTATTCTCGTTGATTAAATTGTACCATTTGGATAATAATAGATTTTAGCTCAAAACTTGGTAGCAATTCCACAAGTATATGGGTCTTACAAGTGATGAAGTTTGATAAAGCATGAGCATCGTCTCAGATATAGTGTTTTTATTTTATAACTAAGCACCAATACGTAGCAATCATAATACTATCTAGGTCAGTAATAAGAGAAAATTATCTAAACTATGACTAATCCTAAAATTAATTCAAAACAACAAATAATAACCAAGTAAACTATGTTGAGAACTTAGGATCTATAAATCCCCAAATCACTCCACATACAATACTAAATATCATTGAAAAATCTCTCTACTTAATTGATTGATTACATGCTCTTATATATCTATGAATCTTTGTTAAGAATTATTTTGGTTATGTACAAATAATCACAATACCATGATATTTCATTCACATATCAATTATGATAGCATGTAATATGTCACACATTCATCAATCATATGTCGTACTATTTTAATTCATATAATAATAATTATATGACTAATTCAAAAGTCTACTTTATCAAGCTAGGGCTTGAATCTCAAATCTTATGATTATTGGTAAAGATAATCAAAAAATTAAGATCATAATTATTATATCAGCTAATAATAGAGAAACATTCAATTAAATAAAATCATTCACATGGTTTTTGGCTAGACTCATCAAAAATATTAAATAAGAACCTAGCCATTATAGTTCTAAAAAGCATTATCCAAATATATGATGCCATAAAAGTTACAATAATGATAAAGAAATGAATTGAATCTAACTTTGATGAAGAATTAAGCCTGTTTTTCAATCTTCATTACTAGCTATCCTCCTTAACTTTGTTCTACTTGATCTCTCTTTGTTCCTCTAAGATCATTTATGAATTGTCCCTTGTTTATGGCCACTTGATGGTGTTTAAATAGGCTAAAATAGATCCTAATAAGTTTAAGAATTGTGTTAGCTGATGTGTCAAATTATGCTACACTTGATCGATCTACTTATGCTCGATCGATTGATACTCTTTTTGATCTAACTATCTTTTTCTATTTCTAAGCATAATGCCATGTTTCCTTTATCAAGTCTTGTCTTGATATGTCGATAGATGGCTCAATCTATCGAGCTTTATTGATCTTGAATTTGTCGCAATTTGCATATTTTTGCTCTTTTTAATGCCTTTTTGCTTACATTAACATAGTTAAACATAAAAAAAAATATTTTTAATAATATTTATCTCAAAATAAGACAACTAGATATCTTGACATGCTAAATAGCTCCACTTTTGAGGCATTATTACATGCAAAAGAGTGAAGTAATTTCGAAGTAATATTCTACCCACAAATACATTTGTCTACACTCTTATTCCTATAGTTGTTCCCTTTTCCCTTTTGAATGGAATTTATAAGAATTAATGTACAAAATCAAAAGTAATCCATAACTTAATTAATCTTAGGTTGTTTCCTAAGCCGACCAAGTGAAAAATACTCAAAATCGAAGATGATAATTTTAGATAAAGAGAGAAATATAGAGAGAGAAAGGGAATTTGAAAATTTAGAAAACAAGAACTCCCAACCATATTTGTAGCCATTCCATTAACATTGCTAGCTCCTTATTGGTGGTGCTTATCGACACCTTTCCATCCAACTCGGCAAGATCTAACTGAACATTCAAATATTCTCACTCACTCCTCATCGCCCCTCGTTAACCATTGCTAAGGTCTCATCACTACCATCATTGGTGATAACTCGACGAGTACTCAATGAGATAATTATATTTTCATTAATTTGATGTAAAAATTGATCCTGAATTGAAAATTTAATATTAAAATTCATAATCAAAGCTAATATACATTATAATTCATAAAATTAATCCTTAAAACAAGTTACAGAGACTTGGGATTTCACAATCTTACCCTTTAAAATAATTTCATCATCAAAATTAAAAATAAGTTATATTTCACATAAATAATAAGGGTAGTTCATTTGCTTTTATAATCAAATATCTAATATAACGTCATCCAAACTCATGATGTTTCCCTTGAGCCTTTACCATTAATATATCTCAGTCTGCAAAATTCTAACTCTTCAATCAATTATTTCCCCAAAATTATCTTTGTATGAAACATCTTCTTGAAGTTATAGTTTCGTCTAGTTAATTATACTGTTGTACTCTTTGAGATTTCTACAAAGCAGATACATGAAAAACATTGTACACTTAAGCTAACTCTGGTGGTAACTTCAATTGAAACACAACATTTTTAATACACTTAATGAGATGAAAAAGGTTAGATGTATCGAGATGCTAATTTTTCTTTAATCCCAAACGATTCACTTCTTTTTGAGGTTGAATTTTGAGAAACACTTATCATCAACTTCAAAATTTGAAGGTCATCATCCATGATCAATATAATTTTTGAATTGACTTTTACTATATATAATTTGAATATTATTTTTTGGCTTTTGAATAAGATTAAATCTCATTGTATCATATTCTTTACTTTCTTCCCAACCCACATGTTTGTAAAGTGTTTCATAAGTTGCCATACTAATACTCATATGATAATTTTTGCTATATTCCAACTCCACGATTGACCTGTGTTCACCCAAATTTCTTTTGAAATCCATAACAGAAGCTTATATCATATTTTCTAATATTTGTATAACCCTTTTCTGATTGTTTGTTTGTTTCAGGATGAAACATTACACTAGATGAGGATTTTGTGCTCAAAGATTTTTGTATGCATTTTCCATAGACATGATGTAAATTTAAAATCTCGATCGAACATAATTGATTTTGGGACTCTTTAAAGTTGAACAAGTTACATATATTTTCCTTACTCAAGGCATTTACCAAATAATGAGACTTTATCGAAAGAAATGAGCAACTAGTCAAATAACAATGATAACTAAAATAAAATTGTATCTTTGAATAATTTGCAATCATCCTTTAAAAAATATTGTCCTACTTCCATTTCAGTACAAATATGTTTGAAGTAATCATACATGTTGTCCTACTATTACTTCAAATCTTTCACCTTGCCACAAATTGAGCAACAACCTTTTCTTTATACCTTTTCACCCATAAACCCGCTTAAATCACGATTCTTTTACATATCTTTATGGCTAATACAATTGCTACAAACTTCTAATTATAATACTATATTGCCAAGGTGCACGATGTATCTTTGATTTGTATGGTTCAACATTTTCACTTCAATGTCTCATCATACTATATTGCTATCCTTTGTGAAGTTGAGAAGCACCATTGTTGTAAATTTATTGACGTGTTCTCCAAGAACCAATTAATTTTCACAAATTTTGAAGTCGTTCACTGTAATTGTCTTCACTCTTTCTAGTTGTACAAAATTTGGAAACTTGTCAACCACTGTCATGCAAACGTAGTTATCTACTTTAGTTATTTGGGTGTTGCATTACAAATCTCGATCTTAAAACATTAGTCTCTATGCAATTATTTGAACTTATCCAAGTCTTTTTTCCAATATGTGTCAATACATGCTATGTAGAATTCTCCATTACTTAGTACCACAAGTTACTTGCGTAGTTGATAATCTTATATTTTATTCTTGTGAAGTTGCCTCACATTCATGTTCTTTGTCATGTACAATCTTGTGGCCTTTCTAAATCCATTGTTATTGGAGGTATCATGATTATGGAGAAATCCTTTACAAAACAATGTTGATAACATCTAACTTATTTATCATCTCTATGATGCCCTCTGATTTTAATTTTCATAATTGTATCTTGAGTCGATTAATGTAACATGTAAAAGGTACTTGATCATCAAAAATTGACTTGACATTCAATTAACGTTTTCTCATTGTTACAAAGTAGTTTTTAAGTGAGCATCATGTTCTCCACACCTTAAGGTAAATCATATCTTATTAATGAACAATGGCAAGCTAAAAAAGAAAGTTAACTTTATTCATAACTCCATAAAGGTAACCCACTTTTATTAAACGAAAAGAATCACACTAGACTCAGAATGCTTGTAATGTGTTAAAAAATTAGTTTTGAATATGTTTGATTCCTTAACCTCTAGTTGATAAGGTTGTAAAGATTGGATCTAGTAAGACCTAGGTCATTCAAACGTTAGTTATGTCTACCAACTAAACTGTTGACTTTGCATAGGAAAAGTTTTCGGAGAAAACAATTATATTCAACATGATGTAGCTCATGGAAATAATAGCAACATAAGGATGAAAATGAGAATTGATAGACGAGTTATTTCTTGAATATCCACTTTACTGATTGAGATTTGAAGAACTTTATTTTTCTAAGGATTTAATGAAGAGCCTAAGGTCTTTGATTGTTATTGATTAACTTGTTTGACTTGAAAAATTGTCGCTATAATTGCACTGTGTATTTCAATCCCTTGATTTATTAGTTGAACACAAACTTTAGCACGCAATTCTTTGGGAAACTTAGTAGTTCTATCCACATCTTCAGCCATCATGTTTTCAATGAATCTTAACCATTATTTAAAGTTTGGACTCATACTGAGCTGCCACTATTGTTCAAATTTACTTCATGTCTTGAACTTCATCACACACACGTCAATTATCGTCGTCGAAATTAGCCAATAGGACTTGGTAAAACACTTCAAGGTTTTGATACGAATTTGACGTGAAAAGTATATTGTTTAAACTTTGAGCAAAGAAGCTTTATTTGTGAGGTATAATACTTCGATTAAAACCTTTAGAAGAATTATAGAAAATATTAATCTTATAGAGGGATATTAGACGATCATTTATAAACTAATACACACAAGTGAGTATTGTGTATGTTATATCCATATGACATAACAACTTCTCAGGACCACTCATATAAAAGACCAAATAATATTATATATTTTAAACAATAAAAAACGAAAATGAATAGAAAAAAATAACTATACACTAATAAAAGCTAGTATATATAAAAAAAATTTAGAATACTCATGCATTAATATACCATTTTAGGTTTAAAATCTAAATAAAAAATATCACAATTATTATTAATTTTATTAAATCATAGTAAAAATATATGAAACAATTAATTGAAAAAGGATCATTTTCTACCAAAGAAGATTGTCTTTTTATAAATATTTAAAGTAGAAGTAAAAAAGACTAAGGTTTTGAGATAAATTTTTCACTTATATCTACAATATTTATGAAAATTATCTTATATATTTAAAAAATAAAAATAAAAAATAATATCAATATTATAAAATTAATATTAATTTAATAAAATAAATATAATTATTCTTTAATTTCTTTATATATAACAACCCTTTAAAATTTTGTAATTCTCCATATTTTTTCCTCTCTTTTTACGTCTCTTTCTCTTTATATATATTTGATTTTTTATCTTTAATTATACCTTTTTTATCAATCTATCGGTATATATAAAAATAAAAAATAAATAATATATTAATTGTTCATTTTTTCTAATATTTTATTATTTTTTACATAAATAAATATTAAAATATTTTATTACTTTTTTTTATTTATACATATAAATAAATGCCAAAATATTTTTAAAATAAATATACTTGTTATAATTATCTATTAATATATATAACCAAATTAATTATTCTTAAAATAAATACATTTTTATTCTACCGCTCTATTATTCTGTTATTTATTTTAAGTACAAATAAATTCCAAAATATAATTAAACTAAACACTTTTTATTTATATACAAAATAAATACTAAAATGTTCAAAAATAAATACACTTTTTATTTATGCACGTAAATAAAGTTAAAATATTTTTAAAATAAATATATTTTTTAATAATTACTTATTATATATATAAAAAGTAAAACAATAAATAAATAATATATTAATTATTTTTGATTTGTTACTTTTTTATGTTATCTATTTTTTGTTCATCATGTTTTCTCTCTCCCTCCCCGTATATATATATATAAACACTTTTTATTTATATACATAAATAAAATTAAAATATTCTTAAAATAAATACATTTTTTAATAATTATCTATTATTATATATAAAAAGTGAAACAATAAATAAATAGTATATTAATTATTCTCTATTTATAATGTTTTTTTATTTTTTTTATATTTTCTAAATTAATTTTTATTCATCATGTTTTTTTATCTCTCTCCATACATACATATATATATTTTTTCTTTCAATTTTTTACCGTTAGATATACTTTTTTTTCCTCTTACCTATCTAATAATATATATAAAAAAAGTGAGAGTAACCAATTAAAAATATATTACTTATCTTTTTATTTTTTTATTTTTTTATACATAAATAAATATTAAAAACTTTTGTTACTTTTTTTACACACAAATAATTATCAAAATATTTTTAAAATAAATATATTTTTATTTACACACAAATAAATATAAAAATATCATTAAAATAAATAGACTTTTTTATAATTATTTATTAGTATGTATAAAAACAAGAATGACTAATGAGCAGTACATTGATTATTCTTTCGTTTTATTATTTTTTTATACACAAATAAATATTAAATTTTTTTAAAAAATAAATTTTATTTATTTCTATAAATTAATTCCAAAATATCTCAAAATAAACATTTTTTATTCATACACAAAATAAATATCAAAATGTCTAAAAAAATTACACTTTTATTTATACACACAAATAAATACTAAAATATTCTTAAAATAAATATAATTTTTATAATTATATGTTATTATATATAAAAGCAAAAATAACCCATGAACTAGCAGTACATTGATTATTCTCATACTTCACAATTTTGTTATTTTTTACACATAAATAAATATCAAAATATTCTTATATTAATTATCAAAATATTTTTAAAATAAATATATTTTTATTTACACACACAAATAAATATAAAAATATCATTAAAATAAATAAACTTTTTTATAATTATTTATTAGTATGTATAAAAGCAAGAATGACTAATGAACAGTACATTGATTATTCTCTCGTTTTATTATTATTTTATATACAAATAAATATTAAAATTTTCTAAAAAATAAATTTTATTTATTTCTATAAATTAATTCCAAAATATCTCAAAATAAACATTTTTTTATTCATACACAAAATAAATATCAAAATGTCTAAAAAAATTACACTTTTATTTATACACACAAATAAATACTAAAATATTCTTAAAATAAATATAATTTTTATAATTATATGTTATTATATATAAAAGCGAAAATAACCAATGAACTAGCAGTACATTGATTATTCTCATACTTCACAATTTTGTTATTTTTTACACATAAATAAATATAAAAATATTCTTATATTAATTACACTTTTTATTTATACACATCAATCAACAATAAAATAAATAATTTTTTTATAATTAAAAATAAAAAGGAGAGTAACCAAATTATTCTTTAATTTTACTGTTTCATTATTTTTACGTGCAAATAAATACTAAAATATAATTAAAACAAATGTTATTTTATAAACAGGTGTTTTCTTAGTTTTATTGTGTAACGTTTGATTATTTTTAATTTTTATCTATTTTTTAATACACAAATAAATATCAACGTGCATTATATCTTCTTTATTTTTTTTTGTTAGTTTTATTATTTATTCTTTACATTTTTTCTTGTACATTGATAAATATCAAAATATCACTGTTTCTATATATTTATTAAATTTAAATAACATAATATTGTTTATATTTTTTAGAAGTAATATTTATATTTTAAATCAAATATGATATAAAAATAAATATATTATCTAATAAATTATAAATAAATTTAAATAATTTTTTAAAATAAATAATTTTATTAATACAGTTATATTGTATTTCAAAACTAGTTGTAATTAAAGTTTAGAATAATTTTTTTAAAATGAGAATCGTGTTTAATTACTCGCACTCTCGCACTCGTACTAGGGTTACCTTGGGAGCTATATTTAATTAATTATTAGCGTAACCCTTCCCCGCCCATCCCTGCCACCACCTTACTCTTCCCAAACGTGAGACTGAAGGCGATGGCGAGCTCAGATGAGCACAAGGTCCCCAAGCTACCCATCACAGGTCGCAGAAACATCCTCATCACCAGTGCCTTACCTTATGTCAACAACGTTCCTCACCTGGGTAACATGATTGGATGTACGTGATTGTCTAATCATTCTTGCACTTCCGAATTCGCCAGAGGATTTCTCTGCAAATGTTTTTTTTTCCTTATTTTGTTTCTTAATTCAACTAACTAATGGGTTTTCGATTTGCGGTCCAGGTGTATTGAGTGCTGATGTCTTTGCTCGGTATTGTCGTCTTCGCGGTTACAATGCTATTTACATATGTGGAACTGATGAGTATGGTACTGCCACTGAGACGAAAGCTATAGAAGAGAAATGTAGCCCCAAAGAGATTTGCGACAAGTGGGTAATTAATTGTTGGAAAATTACAAAAAATAACCACGATTGGACTGTGTTTAACATTGAACAGATTTAAATGATCACAGTTCAATTTGAATGGTGTCTATTTAGAGAGAATTCTTTATGTTAAGAATTTTAGAGAGAAGTAGAGAAAGTTGATATCTGAAATGAATCATGTATTCTCTTCATTAAAGAGGTATATATATAACATCTTCAACATATAGGTAACAAAGTTAGGAACTCAACGACCTGAATACATGATAATTACATATGATCTAATATATAATAAGTAGGTTGACATAGACGTTTACATAGATAGGTTGTTATATTCAGGTCGTTTAAGCCTCCTAAGTTGGTTGCCTAGGTAGCCAGTACGGTGTCAAGATCGAAGTCATCCCGGGATGTAGAGTTCTCAACCATCAGGTCTTGATCTCTATGATTTCGCAATGAAATAACGAGGTGTCATAATTAACTATGCTATGTGTTTTCGAACTCATCAGGTCTTGATCTTCACTAAGTCATCATCTTCATCACCTCGCTATATAGTTATGAGCTACCAACATTGATTAGGCCGTGTACCTATTATATATTTAATACCAAACAGTGTCCATGATTGTCAGTCAATATAAAATGACGTACACTTTTTTTAGTAGTGAAAATAATGAGATGGACACATGTTATATTATTTTTGTCATTACAAGTGTTAAAGGTGTTATTTTTGTTTTTTTTTTGTAATTTTTTTTAGATTACTACTATTTTTCTTTTACGCTTTTGTTTGCTGTTTCTTTTTGTGTAAAAGGGTTCCCAATTGTTGGAAATTTTGTCATTGTTGTTGTGGTAATTTAGGTACCATTCTATTCACAAAGAGGTTTATAAGTGGTTCAATATAAGCTTTGATGAATTTGGTCGGACATCGACTCCTCAGCAGACTGAGGTTTGCCAAGCCATTTTCAAGAGACTGTTGGAAAACAACTATCTTACTGAGAATATAATGCAGCAGGTCTAAATTGTTGTTCCTTTTCCCTTTTAATTTTATGTATGTTCTGTACAGGTTGTAATTTTGTTAATTGCTTCTAGTTTGATGCGATTTATAGTTTTTTAATCTTTTCTTTTCTCCTGAGTTTTTTCCATTTGCCAGCACGTGTTTTTCTTTAAATATTATGCTGGTATTTCTTCCAACTTGTATTAACATTTCTCATGTAATTCAGCTTTACTGTGACTCATGCAAAAGATTCTTGGCGGATAGGCTTGTTGAAGGTGACTGCCCAACATCAGGTTGTGATTATGATTCTGCTCGAGGAGATCAATGTGAGAAGTGTGGAAAACTTTTGAATCCAACTGAACTGAAAAACCCTAGGTGCAAGGTACATTGTGTTATGCACTATGGCAGTGACATGTTGCTTAAATGTTACACAGCTTTAGGCTTAACAATTAACATGATAGATCGGATGTTTGTGTGTTTAGTATAGTTTCTGACTGATATCTATGTCATGGTTTCCACATAGTTTGGAAAGCCTGCATATTTTATTCTTGGAGTGTGTTTCACATTCTTTAATTTTTATCAATCCAAGCTAATAGAACAAATGCTATATGATGGTTATGCATTTTTTATCAGGTTTGTGGCACAACTCCACATGCTCGAGATACAATTCATATGTTTCTTGAACTACCTATGCTGAAGGAAAAATTAGAAAAATACATCACTAAAACATCAGTGGCTGGCTCTTGGAGTCAGAATGCTATACAAGTGACGAATGCATGGCTCAGGGAGGGGCTTAAACAACGTTGTATTACTAGGGATCTGAAATGGGGGGTGCCAGTTCCGCATGATAAATTTAGAGATAAAGTATGTAGCATTTCTTTAGAAACTAGCTCTTTTGTAGATTTTATTTCTTATCAAATTTAATTTTAAACTAAAAAAAATCATGCATGTTGTTTTTCACTCTGGAATGGGCAGGTTTTCTATGTTTGGTTCGATGCACCTATTGGATACGTCTCAATTACTGCATGCTATACACCTGATTGGGAGAAATGGTGGAAGAATGAAAATGTGGAGTTGTATCAGTTTATGGGCAAGGATAACGTGCCATTCCACACGGTAAGGGGTTTTTTAACCTTAAATTTTTTTAGTATTTTTCTCCTAGTACGTTTTGATCAGTATAATGTTGTATACTTCTTGACACATGGGAATAATTTTCTATCCCTTCATCCATTTCAATGTTGGAGGATCTGTGCCACTGGTGTACATGTCTATTTCCTATCATTGTGTCACCTGAAAAATTGACATGAGATTGAACTAACTGTAAGTATATATATGTTCATTCAGGTTATGTTTCCTTCTACACTTCTTGGAACCGGTGAAAATTGGACAATGATGAAGACTATTAGTGTAACTGAATACTTGAACTATGAAGCAGGTCAGTGAAACATTTGGCTTATGTAATTGATCCCATTGTGCGAGTATGTTCTTGACCTTAGAGAAACATGAGCTAGATGAGTCTAATTGAATGACACTTGCAGGAAAGTTTTCTAAGAGCAAAGGTGTAGGTGTATTTGGTAATGATGCAAAAGATACAAACATACCTGTAGAAGTGTGGAGATACTACTTGCTTGCTAATAGGCCTGAGGTAATCTTTATGTTGTTTCATCAACCTTGAATTTGAAATCTACTGGATTTATACATATTCTTCTTTCTTTTCTTTGGTTATTTGTTTACAAATAACATTTCTATTGGCTTTGTCTCTAGGTGTCAGACACATTATTTACCTGGGCTGACTTGCAAGCAAAATTGAATAGTGAATTGCTGAGTAATTTGGGAAACTTTATAAACCGAGTTTTAAGTTTTATTGCTAAACCTTCAGGTCAGTTAGCATTTTGTATCTGAAAGCATTGGGTGTTTGAGTAATTAGACTTACAAACAATTATCCTGATACATTAACTTTCTATTTCAATCTTTCTTTACAGGTCAAGGATATGGCTCTGTTATTCCTCATACGTCGAATGAAGAAGAAGATCCATTGACAG
This sequence comes from Hippophae gyantsensis, assembly GCA_030763125.1. Lineage (NCBI taxonomy): Eukaryota > Viridiplantae > Streptophyta > Magnoliopsida > Rosales > Elaeagnaceae > Hippophae > Hippophae gyantsensis. Next base: position 42,554,910 of record CM061039.1, read on the forward strand.
AGAAATTTGGAGAAAAGGTTGGTAAGCATGTCGAGCAATACGTGCAAGCTATGGAACAGGTAAATTTATGCATTGATTAATATGTTGCAAACTTGCACCTTACTCTGCAGCTCATCCACCTTCACAAGGAAAAAATAAGAAAAATAGTCCCCACCCACCCACACTTCATCTCTCTGTTTTTCAACTTGCATAGATCTTGAATTTATGAATTGTGCAGGTTAAACTAAAGCAAGGACTGAAAACTGCAATGAGTATTTCTGGTGAAGGGAATGCATATCTACAAGTAAGGCTGGAATTTTTAAAATTATTGTTGAAAGGTTCTCTGTTTTTGTATTTCTGTTTGTTATTCATCCTTGGAGACAGCTCTCAATCTTAAGTTGGATTTTAAACTTACAATGTAATACAGGAAAGCCAGTTCTGGAAGCTATATAAGGAGGACCAACCACGCTGCTCTATTGTTATGAGAACTTCAGTGGGGCTAGTACATATTCTTGCATGTTTGTTAGAACCATTTATGCCATCCTTTTCTCTTGAGGTAATAGTCTTATCAGCTAACTTATATGCTGGGCTTATGTTAAGTTTTTAAGTTCTTGATCTTCTGTTTGATATGATTGCATGTACCTTGACATATTTGGCTTTGCTTCTGGTGACATTTAAGGTATTCAAGCAACTTAACTTGCCACCTGAAACACAACTTTCACTTTCTGATGAAAAACGAGATATTGATAGAGCAAAACAACCATGGAAGATTGTACCTTCAGGTCATGAAATTGGGAAACCAGAGCCATTGTTCAAGGAACTGGTATGTTTTAAATATATTGGATACTTATTATTTTGTTGCTTTGAGTGGGTTGGTGGTAAGTAGACTAAGTTACAGCACTTTCTTGCTGAAATTGGTGATATGGTAGTCAAGGTATGGTAAAATGCAGACATAATTTAGATTATGTAGCTGACTGCTAATGCTTTGGCTTAGAAAAATTAGTTTGGAATTGTTGAAATTTCACCTGGGAAAATGAGAAAGTTCTCGGGTAAATACAGTAGGATAAAGGATAGTAGAAGTTCGTTATCTTTGATAAAAGTGCACTTTAGTCCACTAGTTATAGGTGAGGTAGTCTGTTATCTCTTTTAAAAGATCCATATGGAAAATTTAGGTCAAATTTTCGAGGTAAAATTAATATTTTGTAAAAACTTTATTTTCTTTTACCAAAAATAAATATTTAAAAAATAATTTTTTTCAAAAATGAATAATTTATGGTTTAAAACAATTAATAAAAAAATTAAATATTAAAAATATATGATTGAAACTATTTGTTATAAGATGGACTACGGTATAGTTGTGAATAAAAATTAATTTTTTAAATATTTATTTTTTTGTTCTTTGGTTAAAGAAAATAAAGTTTTTACAAAATGCCAGTTTTTTCCTTGAAAATTTGGCCTAAATCTTTCAGATGGATTTCAGTGGCCATTTCAAAAGAGATATAGCTGATTAAAGTGATTTTTGTTAAAGATAGGGAACTTTTATTACCTTTTATACGGTGTTTAAGTCAAACAATGTTTGGACTACAATGTTAGAGAGGAGATGTAGAATTAAGGTGATATTTAATCACCCACTACATGACTAAAATGCATCAACTTGCGTCTTTCTATTGTGGGTCTTTTTTTTTTTTTTTAATATTAAGAAACATTATATTATATTAATACATGTAATAAATATAAAAATACAAAATGGATTAGTAATTTATTTACAAAAGATATCATCAAGCTATACTGAAAACTAGCTAAGCATTAAAATCATTACAAAGTTAACCTCCTAACTAAGATATACAAGCGTTCCAATTATTCCAATTAAAACTTGAGAGAAATTGAGAATTGTCCTTTAGTTCTTAGAAACTGAAGGCCAAGGATATACCTTCTTTATATGTTAAATTCTTATGCTTATCTTCTTAGGACTGAGTTTGGAATACACGGAAACTATTCTTCTTGCTGGTGAATTTGAAACTTGACATAATGATTTTTTTGTTTTTTGGCTAACAATGCATTATGAACTATTTATCTTTTGAAAATTCACCACCCAACCATGATGTGGATGCTGAAGTGCTTATACTATGATTAGTATTTTCTCATTTGGTTAAAAATTATTTTTATGCAGAAAGATGATGGAGTGGAAGCTTTTAGGAAGAAGTTTGCCGGTAGTCAAGCTGATCGAATTGAGAGAGCTGAAGCTCAGAAGATGACTGAGCAACTGAAGAAAACAAAAGTTTCAGGTTAAAGTTAATATTTTTCAGTGCTCTTTTGGATGAGCCAGTTGTTGTCTCCTTAAGCTATGTTTTCCTCCGTAGTGAAATAGTTTTTTTTTTCATTTCATGTTCTTTAATTCTGTTATACAAAAAACTGATTCAATTACAAAAGTCTTTCGGGATTTTTTCTCAGTGCACTATTGACTTATTTCTTGTGTGTGTAGATAGTGAGGATAAAATTTCCGGGGCAATATGGGGTACTCCACACTCTATGGAATATCGTTGGTTGCTTGTTGGCTTCGTATTTGAAATATGTATTATGATTGGGGATTATGCATTTTGGGTCGTATGTTTGTAGAATAAAACTAACGGTATATAAGTCTAATTTATGCTTCTCTGCAAGAGTTGCTTGGTAAACCAACCTGTTTCTGGAACTAAATCAACATTTTGGGTTTACTGTTTACTCTTCATTTGCTGTGGTATTCATACAGATTGGCTGTAGCTTCATTTATGCAATCAGATATCGCTTTTGCTTGTGTCATATATAGCTTGGTGAGGCTAATATGGCTTGACGAGCTTGTGGTTGTCCATGGAGTTCTGATGGGTTACTCACTTGAAAATTGGATGAAGCTTGAGAGCATGGATTATCCATAGAGTTCTACTATGGCTTATATTTTGAGATATCTGTTTTCTGTTGTCATGGACTGTGCCTAGTGGGTTAATTGTCAAGTGCTAGTAGAATTGGCAGCTATTTACTATTTTGTGATGTGAGAAGAACTAAACCTGATGATAGGGCTTTAGAAGTTAGAGCATGTGAAACAGATTTTCAATCTTTATTTAGCTTCAATATGATATTTGGGGTTATCTATAATTAGATTGCTATTTTGCTAGACTTTAATTGTTCCCTCGTTTCTTTTGTTGTTTTTATTTCTTTAAAATATTGGATACTTTTCTCATATAATTCGCTAGTAGTTTTTACTTTAGAAATCTGTTGCTGAATGAAAATAAATAAAATTAAATTTGCTTCTGTTGATAACAGAAAACGGTGGGAAGAAACAGAAGCAGCAAAAAACTGCAACAGCTGAAGCAGAAATTTCCATCTCAAGGCTTGATATCCGTGTTGGTCTAATCACAAAAGTGCAGAAGCATCCCAATGCTGATTCACTATATGTAGAAGAGATTGACGTTGGTGAGGGGCAGCCCAGAACTGTTGTTAGTGGACTGGTCAAGTATATACCTTTAGAGGAATTGCAGGTCTCAATTCTTTGGTCGTGCTGTATCTCCCTACCATTCAATTTCTATTATTTTTTCTCCAGATAACAGTAACCATTGGTAATTTTTCACCTGAACTATTTTTGGCAGAACCGAAAGGTCTGTGTTCTTTGCAACCTAAAACCTTCACCCTTGCGTGGTATCAAATCTCAAGCGATGGTTCTTGCTGCTTCCAACAGTGACCATACTATGGTAGGTAACCCGTGGAAGTTTGCACGATTGCTTGTATCTTGCTAATATGCTATCTTCTATGATTACCTTTAATCACCTGCGTTAATGCTTGTTTTGAAAATATGCTAAACTATCATTGATCCAACAACTTTGACCAGTTTCAAACATGTCTCCGAAATTTTAAAATTATACGATTAAATTCTCAAACATTTAAAACTTCATATATAAATCTCTTAACTTTCAGGTTGAATTGGTCGAGCCACCCAAGTCTGCTGCTGTAGGAGAGAGGGTAATATTTCCCGGGTTCGATGGGAAGCCAGATGATGTTTTAAACCCTAAGAAAGGAGTCTGGGAAACATTGCAAGTAGATTTACACAGCAATGCAGATCTTGTGGCTTGTTACAAAGATACTCCTTTTACCACATCAGATGGTGTTTGCACGGTTTCATCTATTGGTGGTGGATCAATTAGGTAGAGAGCTATCTTGTCATATTATAATTTATGTAGGGAAAAAGGGCCCTTGGTTTTTGAGGAATATATTTTTAATGTTGACCATTTTTCTGCTGAGCATGTTTGAGTGCATTTTTATTTTCTCATAAAATGCTTGGAAAGAAAATAAAAAATTTATGTGTTTGGTAGCTCAGCTCACATGTTTTAAGTTTACTTTCCTCATTCAATACTTTTTCCATGTATCTTTTGAAACTTGATTTTTATTCTTTTTCTTTAACTTTCTGAGTTTTTTTTTTTCTCTTTTGTAGAGAATACTAGTCTTAATTGATTATGGGAAAAAAGTAGTGAAAAATAAAAGAAAAAGAAATTCAAAGTTACTTTGGGAAAAATGCTACATATGATTTTTTATAAAATAAGAAACTTACGATAAGTCGATCCAAAATGGAATTACTGTAACAGCCCGCGAAGGGCTGTTCTACGGTATATTGTAGAACTAGAAGAATCGGCCGACTCAGGTGTGGCTCTGTATCTATATGCTATTCTTGGAATCATGTTTTAACTTTGATATCCCAAATTGACCCTGTTAGCTTAGAAGTACAGTTTAGTCACGTGTATAGTAATTATTGGCAAAAGGTGGGTTTTTAGCCAGGACCCACAATTTTATCTCCTCCATTTCCCTTTGCTTACTATTTTTTTTGTTTTTTTTTTCAACTTACTGTCTAGCTAAAACGTCCATCGGTTCATTTAATTGAAATTGGCCTTAATCATAAACTTAAGGTGATTTATACAAAATTCTAATTTTGAAACTACTTGATATTTAAACAAACCTCTTGTGGTAAGATTATAGCAATTTTAATCCATACAATGATACATTCACATTCCGCAATATAATCAATTGTACATCTATGAAACGGAGCTACACGAATATGTAGATGCGTAAATGACTACATTGTAAATATTTTGAAACTGTTGTAATCTCAAGCCTATCGTGAGTGCATTTTTCTTTTAAATAACATTTACACATTTACACATTTACTTATCTTTGTAATCTCAAGCATATATCGTGTAATTTAAATCCATGCTTTCCCAATAAGCACAAAGAATATATATTATTATATTAAAAGATAATTATAAATATTTTCGTTTAGATGCACATGATGTTGAGTAGTAATCTGAATTTTCTATAGCATATATACAAGTAAAACAAATTCAAGCAAGACCCATGAAACCAAAACCCCTAAAGAAAAAGGGCCAAGTCATAATCCTCACTAGAAGTCATTATCTCTTTAAAAGGATAATTCGAATCTACTTGCTTTTGCTGAAAGTCATTAACTTTTTAAAAAGAACATCAAAAGTCACTTCACTTGGTCTATTTTCTTTTAAAAATAAAGTAACTTTCAATACTCTATTTAAAAACAAAACAATTTAAGTGATATTTTTAAAAAAGTTTGGTGACTAGCACACCACTTAAAAGCAAGTGAACTAAAAGTACTTTTAAAAAGCTCAGTTATTTTCAGTGTACTATTTAAAAACAAGTGAACCCAAGTACTCATTCGCAAAAAAAAAAAAAAAAAAAAATCCGTGAGCTCTTCATCCAAATTTTCTTGCATTCACGTTGGGATGAAATAAATAAATAATTATAAATACTGTACAATGTTTAGAAAAAAAAAACACAATAAAAATTAATAATAAATAGTGTACAATCAATCACTATAGTTGGGAAGTAAAATGATTTTTGCACCTTGATATTAACAAAAGAAATTTGAATCTACAAGTGTACAACAATACAACAAATCAAGACAACAATAAAGAAAAAGAGGAAATGATTGCTGGTCCATCACCTTCACCTTTAGAAGTGCCCATTTGATCATGCTCTTGGCTTCTCACTGGTCTTGATCCGGAATGGTGATAGAAAAGAAAAATGAAGAGAAGCTGTAACGAAGTAAAGATAAAATTGATCTTAGATTTCATGCATTTTAATGATAACCCATAAACAATTTCATCACCAAGTTCATTAGACATGTCAAAAAAGAGTCTCATCTTGGGAAATTAGAAATGTATGAACTAATCCCAATAATAGAAACACAAGAAATCAGACAATGTAACCTTCTAATATTTATCATGACTAAAATCTCTTATTTAAATCTCTTATTTAAACACGCCAACAGCAGAAATAAACTCCTCATATTTTGAATATATTCATAGCAAACTACCTTCATTGCGTGGAGCAGAATTTGTCCCAGAATGGCAACAGCTGATATTATCTGAAGCAGCATTGCATTCACATGCTGCTGAACCATGATTCTTTTTTCCGAACATTAAAAGGCGTTTAAGCCCTTTAGGTGATTTCTTTACCTGGGGCTTTTCCAAAACTTCTGGAATCTTTTCCAGTTTCAGGTCTCTATAACCAGAGAAGTGTGCTCTAACTGCCACTGAACTTGTTGCTGTAGACTCCAAGTTCGTTGGTTGAGCTTTGCCGTATTCTAAATTCCTAGTATGGGGATCTTTAAAGGAAGAAACTCGAGCATGAGAGGCTTGGTATGTTTTTCCCGAAATTGCAATGTTTGAAAACTTTATTGATTCCTTTCCTGAACCACCCACAGAGACCTAACCATTGGAGTTGTTATGTTAATAGAAAAACTCTAAACTGATCCATAATGCATTAAAATCATAAAATTCTATTCAAATTTTTTTTTTTGCAGTATTATGCTGAGTAAAAAATGAAATCAGATGAAGAAGAATACTGACTAGCAATTGACTTATTAATACATCCATGTACGAAGAACAAAATCAAAGTAGATCCTCTGTGTTGGAGGCAAAATATAAACAAACTAAAGAGCTGAACCTTTAAAACATCACACAGTAGTAGCAAATGAAACATACAATTAGATGGAAGCAAGGTATTATCTTACTAAGACTCAGACATGATGACCACATTCAAAATTAATCATGATCCACTAGCTATTACAATTGGAGCACTTAGATCCACCAACTATTTTCATAAACAATTTAGTTTACTAAACTATTTTCGTGAACAATTTAGTCCACTATATTTGAAAAAGTGACGTCACAAGGGACAAATTACACATCTCCCATATCAGACCTTTATATACAGATCACATCTTAATTGTTAAATAAATAGTTATCGTCAAAAGTTGGCATATGTAAGTTAAGTCTGCCACAGTTTCATCTCAATCATTACACATCAAGGATAGATTATATAATAGAAGCTGTTTGAGACCTACCTTTTGAGTATCAATTTTCGCATGCAATGGTTTTCCAGTAGGTTCTCTGCCCACTGCCCTCTTTGTTTGTGAGGAAGCAGATGAATGGTTAGCAGCAAAACGTGATTCCACCTCTGGTTTCTCCCCAATTTTGACGCCACAGTAATCTTCCTTAACTTTTGCATTGTCTTCTGAAACAGTTATAGCAGAAAATGAAGGTTTCTCACATTCAAGAATCACAATAGTCTTGTCAATTACCACATTGTCATCCCTGTCATTATGGTGTAAAATGTTTTCATTTTTCCTCATTGGTTCAGCACCTCTGGAAGTTGCAGAAGGCTTATTCTGGCTACCCTTCTGTGTCATTTCATTTGAAGATTTGCTTTTAACAGCAGGTCCTTTACCTGTTCTAATCTTCAGTTCTGGAAGCTTAGATGTCTTGCTTGTATCGTGGTTCACAATAGCAGAGGCTTTTTTACTCTCTGACCTAGCAGATAGTTTTGATTTTGAAGTTATTTCATTGTTCCTTGACTTGATTGACGAGACATGATGGCTGCTACTCATTTTAGGCTCTGATAGTCTTCTAATTCTTGCCATAGATGCTTTTGTATCAGTTGAAACACCACCAGTGTTCTCTTTCTTTGGCTCAGGCAGTGAAGAAGCTGATCGGGTTAATTTGTTCCTTGTGGAGTAGCTTCCTGTGTTTAATCTACTTGGTTTGGAGGTTTTCTCGGTACTGGAGGATCCCAAAAAAGTTCTAATTCGATATATTTGTAGAGGTGATGATGGTCCTGGCTCCAAGTCACTAAATTTCGATCCTCTGTGCAAGCTCGAAGAGGTCTTAGTTGGAATCTGTTTCCTGGTTTGTTGCGAAGATAATGCTGACCGTGTAGGAATAATACTGTTTCCGGTAGCATTTCTCTTTTGTCTGGCTATCTTCAGAGCTTCTATTCTTTTCATTTCCTCCTCTTGCTAAAGATCCGCAACAAGTTGCAAAACAACATATGATAGAATAAATTTCATTTTAATGGGAATAACTAAAGGGAAAAATGTGGTAGACAACATCATATGCTGACATTTTGATAGAGGAAATAGAAAAATCAAAGGTCAGACATACAAGTACCTTCTCTTTCTTCATTTTTTGCAGATCAGCTTTTAAAGTTTTCACCTTTTCTGCACGTGCCCGTGCTTCATCCAAAGGACTCAACTTTGAAGGTTTTCCTCTCCTTATTGGCCCCACAAGCTTCATCTTATCAGAAGAAACTCGAATCATCTTCATTTTCTGGTCCTTCTCCAATTTCTTGACCCCTTTCTTGTTATCAGTCACCACCTCCTTATTCTTCTTGTTCAGTAAAACATCAACTTCGGTCTGAACTTGCATTTCATAATCGAAAGCAGGGTCATAGCCACTTGCTCCATTTTCTGACCCACGATGAAGCATTAAACTCAACCCATCAGGCTCATAGTTGACTTGTTTACCAGCCCTAGTAGAGATGTTTTCTAGCCTCTTTGTGGCAGCAGGGACTTCAGAATCCATGTCCATAGCATTTCGGTTGTCAATTGGAATTTGATCTAATCCAGATGATCTTAATGAAATTATGTAGGAATCACTGTCCATATTATGTGATGACCTCCGGTTTGTGCCGTTAGCTGTACGATCAAATCCATTCATAGAAAGCGAATCTGATGGAGAACTCATAAATCCTGACTGGTTTACTGGTCTATGCATAAAATCATCATTACTGCACCCTCTATAGCCCACTCTTCTGCCATCTACTTCCGTAGACTGTAAATTCATATGACTGCCCCCAGTACTAAACTGACTCTCCCTTTCAGAAATGAAATATTCATCATTTGAATTCTTTGGCATATGAGTGTCAATTCCACTCATTTTATGCATATTTACAACAGCCCCGTTTTGCACTTTAAATGCACCTTGATCACCAAAAACAATAGGATCATTACCAACTGTATTGTGCCGCCTTCTCATTGGAGCCTTCTTTTCCACCGCAAACATTCCATGGTCAACAGCATGCTTGTCATCATCTGCATTTTTAAGTAACAAGTTTTGAAATGCTTGCCAATGTCCACCATCTGCTGCTTCCTTATCTTGTGCATAATGCTTCTCCGTACAACGTCCTTGTCTTTTTGAGGATCTTTGAGATTTTTTATGCTTCTGCTCTAATGAACCAGATTCATCTTCCTTGCCAATTTGAGAGTCAACGGATTGTGATTCAGTGTCTGAAGAGTTAAGTTTCTTTGAAGTGATGTAATTAACATTCTGTACAACAACCATGCCAGATTGCTTTTTTGACAATCCACTAGCCCTCTTTTGTGATTCTTGAATTTGTGAATCTTCCTTCTCCAAGTGTGCATCATCCAGAGATATTGTCCTCAAAGCATAAGTATCCCATGCTTCTGATTCCACTTGGCTATTACTACTGTCCATTGAATGCCTTTTCTGTATTCTTTGACCTGGATTTAGTCTAGAATCTTCCGCCATTGAATAAGGTGGTTGATAATATGGGCCAGCTCCTGGATAGTTCTGATAGTACGGCATGCCTTGCATAGGGAACCCCTGAAAGACTGGTAATGCACCGGGAGAGAAATGAATAGTCCAGGGAGGGTACATTTGATGTGGATATTGGCCTTGAAAATATTCTTGGTGTCCATTTGTTGGTTGGTTATACATAGCAGGTTTCTCATCTGGCAAACAAGTAGACAAGTTTTTTAACAGAACGTAGTTGGAAAGAAGGGACAAGGGACAATAATTTCTTTTTAAATCAAACATTACTTGGTAACATGTGAGTCTTATCCACCAGAAATGAACCACAAGGATGGTAATTTTAACAGCACATTACATCATTCTACATGTATAATTCAAGCAGATTAGATTTTATAAATGATTTCTAAAATGTGGGAGGATGATGGGCACAGTTTACATGCTTGTTTGAACGCTTCAGTAAATAAATTTTCAAGGGTTGTCGATATAGGAGCAATAAAGTAACCGTATATTATAAGCACAATTATTCTACAGAGTGAAAGAACTTGTTTGCACTGCAAAGGACATTTTATAATAGTAGATCTTCAGAAAGTCAGAATGAATTTTAATATCCCAACACGCATTATGTTATTCAAGGAACGTGTTAAGCAAATCCGGATAGATAAGCTGTAATATAAATTTAATTTTAAAATGCAAGAAGTTGCATTACCGCTTGCATGTTCAAAAGACTCAAAACAGGCATCATAAGCTCAATGGAAGTCTTAGTGAAATACATTTTTACAAGCTGCAGATGCAGGATAAATAAGTTCCACAAAACTATAACCACTATGATGGATTAACGATGGTAGAGAGCATTTTGCATGTCAGAAAATTGCATTTTACAATAGCTGATCCCTTAGGAACAGCTGGAATGGCAGTTTCTGGTACTTTATACCAAATAAATTATTGAATGAATAGACGTATTGGTGTAACTCCACTTAAGAGGTTGCCTTATCCCAGTGGATGAAGTAACAATCTAAAAGTACTTAATTGATGATTGGACACTCTATGTTCAAAATATTCGTTCATCATTTCAATCAAAGAGAAAAGTCTTAACTGATAGATAATTTGGATATCCTACACAAAGAAACAATGATGCCCTAAATTCTATCAGGCCATCATAACTTGTTTCAAGGATACTCATTAAGGCTTACCTATACTGGTGGTGCCTGTAGATTTCCCGTTAGTTTCCAAAGGCAACTCAGGCAATGTTTCCTTCAATTCATTATGCTTATTTGCAACACTAGAAAGCATGATGCCCGATGCGTTCATGGCAGAGAACTCTGATCTACTTGACATTGCTTCAGCTCCTTCAATTTCAAGCCACTGGCCCATTTCATGCTTTTTCTTCCACAGCTCCTTAAATCTAGCACAAGCATCTCTGTGACATTGACAAAATATTTCTTGAACTGGTAAATAGGAGAAGCTGGCACTGCACTTTCCACGTTTCCATAACAAAAATCATAATCAAAGAGCAAGAGAAAAAGGATTGTGCTTACTTTAAACGCGAAGCACCAAAGGAGTCTGAAAATGTCAACAAAGGAGACATGTTATCAATATTGAAACCAGCTGCTACAGCACGAGCAAAAGCCATGCCTTGCTCTTTTTGCAGCATAGCTTTGCGAGTTTCTAGGACTTTTACGAGCTGGACTCTTGGAAAGATAAATATCACAAGCAAAATTAAATTAACTTATACTTTAATTAATTAATCATCGTCATTGTTAAATGTATATATATATATATATGCAAAATATATTATGCACCAATTAAGCTACATGTAACACCAAGAACTCAAATTTTATGTAGTTATTCATTATAAATTGCAATTGTAAATATAATAGAACCTCATATTATTTCTATGTCACCCATAAACATGCATAACCTTATTAAAAATATAAGTTCTAATAGCTTTGACATGGTAAGTAGATATACAGAAGATTTTAAGCGTTACATGACAATCAAGGGAGGGAAAAAAAAGTTAAATGACATATTTGAAAAGTTGAAAAGTTGAAAAGTTGTAAATACTTCGAATTTTCCTCTGGTGTTGATCCATTTGCTTCATGTGATTGCAATCCAGGCTATCAAATATCCAAAGAAACTTCATTAAAACAGTAACCACAAAAATTAAAAGAGAACAGGAAGGGAGGGAGGGGAAGATATATATATATATGTGTGTGTGTGTATATATATAAATATAAAGAGAGAGAGAGAGCATCAATTACTTGCCCACCTCATAGAGAACAATTGCTTTCTCGTTATTCCCATCTGGAAAAGGTCTGCGGCCTGTCCAAAAATCATTGAGTGCATCAACATTTAGATATGGGCATTTAGTTCTTCAAATAATAGCCTATAACTTACAACCAACAAGTTGCCGTTGTACAAAACTAGACCCTTTTCACAGATGCTTCCAGATACTCTCAACGAAACTACTAACCCATGTAAAATCCAACAATGCAGAAGCATAAAACAGAAACAGAAGACATCTTTCCTTCAACTACGACATTTAGATACTTCTCTTTTGCACTATACCTTCAACACTCTCACTATGCCTTGCCTGATTTTCTTCCACCTGTGGTGGAAAATAATTATTTTTTGTACAAAATGATATAAAAAAAATCATTTTGGCAGTTAGCAAATGATACAAACCATAAGGGTCATTTCATTGTTTCCTTGAATGGAAATTGCCTCCTCAATCTGTAATATCTCAGATTCTAAAGTATACACCCTCTCCAAGATTTCTGGGGAACTCACAAAGCGAACGAATCTAGATAGATCAACACACTTTACTTAAGATATCCAATTAAACTTAACAGCAAGAGGAAAAAGACTATTGACATGGAATATTTAGAGAAGCAACACAAGAAGTCACCAATTTGCATACTCATGGTAAGAGCAGTGCATGGACATAAGACAAGGGAAAACATGATTTCTGCTTTTGAAGAAAAAAACTACCTATTTTGACCTATGTATCTTACAATGAGAAATATGCCCACTCAATTGCATAACAAACATGTATATAAGATAGCACCTATTCTACCTCTTATTTCTAGTAATATGCCTAATTATGTTTTTCCTTGGTCCTAGCTCCTAACAGAAAATTACTATACAAACCTCTCGATTGTAGCTTTAGTAAACCACAAAGCATCTGTGCCTGTCTCTGGCTGAAGAATAATTGAATAGCCTCCTTTAGCCACTTGATCTTGTGCAGTCTTCAAGTGGGCAATAAACGGATTTAGCAAACCTGAAGCTACTTTTTCTGTCTTTCCATTCGCAGATATAACAAAATCACACCTAAAACATTAAAAATAAAAGAGGAACAAGAAGCAATAATCAGGTTTGTATGGAAGAACTCTAAGGCTCAACTGATTTCGTAGCAAAGCTAAAAATTACATATACATGTCAGAATGTCTATCAACTAAACTAGAATAAACAGACTACGTAAATATAGGTACCAATAGGGTTCTCTACTCTAAGATCTCATTAAAAGATGAAAAACTTAGAGTAATAGTATATACTAGCCATTAGAGAACACATCTTCCTCAAGGAATCTGAAAGTAATAGCCAGTGAACTACACAAAAAGCAAAAGCAATCATAAGCTAATCACTAAATACTGGGAACTAAGAAGTGAAAAGACAGTGATTAACCAATAAAAAATAAAGAACTTCCTTAAAAGTTCAAAAAAAAAAAAAAGAAGAACAAGACGAATGTATAAGCCTCAAAGAGCAGCAAATCAGTTGTATTCAATACCCAAATGCAAAAATCCCCCCAGTTATTTAAGAAACAGTAAAAAAAATAATAAAAAATACAACATAGCCATTAATTAATCCCCATATTTAGCAACTGCATGGACCAAACCTAAACTATCATGTGGAAGATTAATCAGAATCAGATAAAACCCAACAAGCCTGTGACAACCATTTGACCAAGAAATTAGTAATACCTGGTTCGAGTGGGTGTGAGTTGGAACACTGCTGAGTCCAAACGAGTTGAAGGCTTCATTTTGAAATCGAATCAGCAGGGAAAGTTTAGACCCTTAGTTTCAGATCAAAATGAAACTGAAAAGTGGGATCAGGCAGTCATTGGGAATGTCCAAAAGCATGAAACAAATCTGTGAAAAAATGGGTTCATAGATTGAAAAGAAATTTCAGAGAAACCCAGGGAAAATATTCAAGCTATAGCTTAAAAAAAATGAGCTTTAGACATAGAGAGAAACAGCATACCCTGCTTTGGACAAAAAAAAAAAACTTTGAAAAAGATGAGGATCCAAAAACTGTTCTACTTCCACTTAGGATACCCACCCAAACAGAGCGGAATTGAAGGACACATTTTACTTTCGATGAAAGTGTCCAGCATCTCGCTGAATATCGACGCTTAGTAAATAGTGAAAAACATGGGTTTTTATATAGCTTGACCATGGGTGTAATTTTCACCTTAAAAATATTTTTTCTCAATTTAATATTTTAAACTTATTATTGATTTTTTATTTTATTTTTACTCCATTTAATCCATTATATGCATGTATAATATTACTACTTGCTCACTACTATAATACATACATATAATCTCGGACATTTAATCTTGATTTTTTAAAAACCGAGATTATAGACATAACTTATGACCTTAATTATTTAAAAGCCGAGACCATAGACATACCTTATGACCTCTGTTATTGAAAAAAACGAGATCATAGACATATCCTATTTCTTTTTTTCTCTTTATATTTCCTTTATTTCTTTTTTTTCCTTTCTCTTTTATTTTCCTTCCCTTAAACTATAAAAATTATTTAAATATAAAGAAACTTATATAGTCATGATTATTAAATAACCTTGATCATAATTAAAATAATAGAGTTTCTAATATTTTTAAAACCAAAATCAATTAATATATTGTGTGTGCTATTTATTTAAAAAAATATAAAAATTACTTTATAATTTTTTTATTTCTCTATCAATTAATTTGATGTATTTTATCTTTTTTACACCATGTAGACACCAAATTTTTATATCAAATTTTTTTTATCTCTCCATTTTTTCCCTCATTTTCCTCCCTTTTTACCTAATTTTTTTATCTCCTTAATTGTTTTCGTCATTTTCCCCTTTTTCCTCATTTTTCTCCCTCTTTTTTCACTCTTACACACACATTTCTCCTTTTCCCTATATTTTCTCCTTTTCCTTCTTCTTAGATCATCAAATCTATTGAACCCTAAGCTGATCTCGTTGCATTTTCTCACTGTGTTTTCGTCTTCTCAAATCACCATATATATCAAATCCTAAGCTTTCACCATTTTCTCACTGCGTTTTCCTCTTCTCAGATCACCATATCTATTAAACCCTAAGCTTTTACTATTTTCTTGCTACACTTTCCTCTTCTCAGATCACCAGATCTATCAAACCCTAAGCTCTCACCGTTTTCTTGCTGTGTTTTCCTCTTCTCACCAGATCACATCCTAAGCTCACCGTTTTTCCTTTTTCATCGATACAATCACTTTTCCCCTATTTCTATACCAAATGCTAGGTATATAGTTCTTTTATGGTGTGATTCCAAACCAAGCTGTTCTAGCGCTGTTTCTTTCTAAATTTTGAGCTATTAGAGAGTTTCAATGTGGGATTTGTGCTTAAATATTAAGAAAGTTTTGGGTTTTTTGAAGGTCTGGCTTAAATCTGATTATAGAAACTATTTTCAAGTTGTATATCTCTATTTTTTTACTTCGCTTTGATATTTTTTTGACTTTGCTTTGATATTTTAGAACTGATGCATATTTGTCTCTAATCTAGTCTCCAAAATTTTCAGATGTATCATATGTTATGTTTTTTAGGTTTTCTTCTAAAAAAACCACTTTAAAAATTTGTTAGTTGGTAAACTACTTAAAAAAATTGACTATTTGTCCTTTACTTGCATTATAAACGTTCATTCAATAACATTTTACACTTCTTACACAACAATTATTTTTACATTGATCAAGGGACAAATGAATTAATGGAGTTGGGATTATGTTTTTTCAACAGTTTGTTGGTGCTGGTGGTTGGCATGGTGTTGGTGCTAGTATCTGGTGCCTGGTGCTTGATACTGGTGCTAGTGCTGGTATTGGTGCCTAGTGATTGGCCTGGTGCTAATACTGGTACTGGTGCTTAAAATGTTTTTTAAAATTTTTCTAACACTGTTTTTTGTCAAGGTGTGCAAGTATCAGAACCCTTTAGGCGTTATGAACAGAGTTTGTGCTATTACAGTTTCACTTTCTTTGCTTACTATATTTATTTTTTGTTTTCTTTAGAATAGAGTTACTTATGGGAAAGCAAAAGTTTTCACGCTCATTGCTTGGATTTTTTTATTGGTAATTGAGGTTATGTATTAATTAATTTATTCTATTTGCTAAGGCTCTTAACAATTAATTTAACCATTTATAAGTTCTAATTGTGATACATTTGCCACTTTTCCCTCTCTTTCTCCCAAATTTAGGGTTTATCAATTTAGGATGCAAAATTGGTAGGTTTGATACTTTGCTCATGCCCTTATGTAACAAATATTGCACATTGTTTGTTAGGTAGCAAAAAACATACCTTTTTGATTATTTAACCGTGACATCAAATTTTTGATTATTTTCAGGTTTCTGCATTAGGATTTTTTTTTGGTAATATGTTAATTGTCAATGTTTGGCCTGGTGCTTGGTGCTTGGTGTCGGTATTGGTACCGATGCTGGTGCTGGTGATGGTGCCTAGTACTGATGTTGGTGCTTAGTGTTGGTGCTTGGTGTTGGTGTTGGGCCTGGTACATGGTACTGGTTTCTAGTGTTTGGCCTGGTGCTTGGCTTGTTGTTTTTTTGGTAATATGCTAATTTCCAATGTTTGGCTTGGTGCTGGTGCTAGTGCTAGTGCTTGGCATGGTGCTTGATGTTGGTGCTTGGCCTAGTGCTTGATGTTGGTGCTTGGCCTGGTGCTTGGTGCTGGTGCTTGACCTATTTTTTTTGGTAATATGTTAATTTCCCATGTTTGGCCTAGTGCTTGGGGTTGGTACTAGTATTGGTGTTAGTGCTTGGCCTGGTACCTGGTATTGGTGCCTAGTGTTGGTACTGGTGTTGGTGCTTGGTGCTAGTACTGGTGCTTGGCCTGGTGCTTAGTGTTGGTATTAGTGCTTAGTACCTGGTACTGGTGTTGGTGTTGGTATTGGTATTGGTACTGGTGTTTGGTGCTGGTGCTTGGTGTTGGTACTGGTACTAGTGTTGGTGCTTGGTACTGGTGTTAGGCCTAGTGTTGGTGCTTGGCCTGTTGTTTATTGGTAATATGTTAATTTTCAATGTTTAGCCTGGTGCTTGGTGCTAGTGCATAGTGCTGGTGCTTGGCCTAATACTTAGTGTTGGTGCCTGGTGCCTAGTGCTGGTACTGGTGCTTAGCTTGTTGTTTTTTGGTAATATGCTAATTTCCAGTGTTTGGCCTGGTGCTTGGTGCTTGGTGCTTGGTGCTTGGTGCTGACAAACTGTCTTACCTGTGCATTCTTGTTCTCACTAAAATCTTATTTTAATTTCTTGCTTCATGAATCGTGCAAGTATTATGCTTATATGCTAAAGATAAAGTATCTATGAGATTTATTTTATGCACTTCTAATTTTGCATCAATACCATCTAGGAGAAAACAAAATTGGACTGAATTGAGGATTTGTCCTTGGATTCCATGTCAAACTTCTTTGGGCGAAATGTTCATAGCTAAGGAGATATTATTTGTATAGTAGATAACTGAGTCCCTCCAAACTACCTATATATTTAGAGGTATATATGTATACTGTTTGTTGTGGAGAACTTATATTTTATTATATTATAGAGTTAGGGTGATTTATTTATGGATGCATATGCACTTTGGCTACTTCTTGGACGAAAGAGAAAGCAGCAGGTTTCATCCTCAGGTCTTGTTTTAAGATTATTTTTTATTCATTTATGGTAATTTTTGCTTGAAGTCCCTTGTTAGATTATTTCAATAGTTACACTGCACATAAGACATGTTGTATTTCTTTGTTCTTTTCATCTAATCTTTTATATGTAGTATATGTTTTAATTTGGAGATAGAAATCCCAGTTTTAGGAAAGGTGAATGATAAATAAGGAAGACATGCTTTGAGTCTCAAAATAGATAAAAATAAATACTATGCTGAAGTTATTTATGTTGTACACTGTGTTTATGGTTCATTCTTATTACTTGCTCGCACCAACACACTAGGGCACTAGCACACCAGCGCACCAGGGCTTACCAGTGTAGCTGGCGCACCAACACACCAGGCACACCATCATACCAGGCGCACCAGCATACCAGGTGCCCTAGCATACTAGGTGCCCCAACACACCAGGCGCACCATGCACTAGACGCACCAGCGCACTAGCTTCCCAGACATACCATTTGGATTTAGGCATTTACAGGAACCAATTTTGATTTCTCAGCTTACTCTTCGTCTTTGAAATTTGTGTTGGGTATTTCTCAGGTTCAGTTGACTTATTTGGCTGTGGCTTCTGATATGGGCAAATTTTTTGAATGGTCTTCTGGTTTGGCTTTAATGTATTTTGCTTTATGGGTTGTTCTGTTTATTTATGCTTTTATGGGTTTCATTGCCTATGGTCTTCAATGGCTTGTGTTTTGCAAATTCAATGGCTTGTATTTTTTAATGTATAATAAACTCTCAATGTAATTATACTTTTAATTTTAATATAGTATGATTTTTAATATTATAATTAATAAATTTATTGTAATTTATATTGATTTTTACTATTGTAATTAATAATTGTATTTTTTTAATTTATGCATATCCTATGACCTTCGTTATTAGAAAACCGTAGCCATAAGTTGTACTTATGGCCTCTGTTATTAGAAAATTGTGGCCATAGAGTGTACCTATGGCCCTAGTTATTAGTAAACCGTGGCCATAGAGTGTACCTATGGCCTCAGTTATTAAAAAACCAAGGCCATATGTATACCTTACGACCTTGGTTAAAAAACCGAGGTCGTAAATTGTTATCTTTGGTCTCTCTCACTTAGGCTTGAGTTCTTATAACCGTGGTCATAAACATACGGTCACGATTAAAAAATCGAGACCATAGGTACATATTGTAGTAGTGGCTTATAGTTTTAAATTAAAAACTTAAATTTAAAATGAGAATCTCACACTAAAAAAATCCTAAAAAGATTAAGACCCTGTAAATAATAGAAGAGTTTTTCTTTTTTTACCAATTAAAAAATAATATTTTTATAAACAGATAAAAAAAAATATGGTAATGAGACATAAGGAAATTATCAGTTGTCATCTAACATATAAATGGAGGAGGATAATAAGAGTATGAAACGGAGAAAACAGGTATGCATTTTATTTGGTTTGATATTTTTATAAGATCCAATTTTTGTTGTAGTATTAATTTTTAAGTGCAATCTTTTAAATACTTATGTACCTTATTCTAACAATAACAAAAATTATTATTATAATATTATTATCTATTTTAATTTAATATTACTTTAAAAATCTTCAATTTTGTCATAGTTTTTATTACTTTTTAACAATTTTACACTTTTACCTATATACTGATAGAGTTTGAACTCATATATGCTTATTAAAATATTAGTTTAACGACTTTCAGTTATCGTCTTGTATCGTATATTACCCATTTAGCAAATTA
The DNA here is from genome assembly GCA_030763125.1 of Hippophae gyantsensis. NCBI lineage: Eukaryota > Viridiplantae > Streptophyta > Magnoliopsida > Rosales > Elaeagnaceae > Hippophae > Hippophae gyantsensis. The sequence goes on from CM061039.1 coordinate 42,574,452, forward strand.
GTCAAATGGGTTTGATCATATTGTGTAACTCATTTCGAGTTCGAGTAAATCTTGTGTTGTATTAGAAATTATTACATTATTAATTATTTTAATGTGTAATAGTGTTAAGATTTATGATAGAGTCAATTTAATTAGCAACAAAATAGATCAAATATTACAACTATATAAAATTAAAATCCATAACCAATTATCAATATGTATATGATTTTAAAGAATATATTTTTAAACTTTGGCATCTTTTGGAACATTTCTAAACTTTAGGCATGGATAAATCTTATTTTAAATAAAATATAATCAACGTAAGAAATATAGATAAAATTCTTAAATTAATGAAGAAATTAAAGTGCATAATAAGAATATATTTTAAAATAAAATAAAAGAACTATTACACTAGAAAATTTGTAAGAAAAGAAAAAAAATATATATATATATATAATCATATATTATATTAATTTATATCACTTTAATAACTTATTAATTTTAAATATTATTTAATATTTTTAATTAATTGATAAATACTAAAAATTATGATAAAAATGTAATATTTTAAATAGAAATATTTCACACTTAAAACAATTTTTAAGAACAATTTTGTCAAATACATTGAAAAATATATTTTTATATTTTTTGTTATTTAAAAGAGTTTTAAATATAATTATATCATATTCAATATTATTAATGGAGGGTTTATGTAAAAAATAGATGGGCCAAATATTGTTGGCTAATGTAAATGAGTAGACGATTGTACCTTTTGTTAGTGGTCTGGTTTGAGAAATAAAACCAAATCGTTTAAGTTTTATGATATTTCGTAATGTTCAAATTCAATTATACATATAACTTAAGTAATGACGAGGGATACTTTCATGTTTGTGTTGTAGCAAACAGAAGTTTTTTGTCATGATTTGAGGTGGAAAAAATACGCATATATAATAATATTGTCACAAGTATTTTTTATTATTATCATAATATAAATGTATAAATTTTTTATTTTATTCATACTATAAATTATATCGTAAGATCACTAATGTGATATAAAACTATCATTAGTAAATATTATTGTGAAAATAATAATAATATTATTATCACAATAATAATATTAATTATGATATTATCATCAACATATAAGTTAATATTAAAATTTATTGATTCCATGATTTTCTCTTTTGTTATCCTTGCCTTGGATTATGCTTAATCTTATATGGTAGAAGTAATTTGCATTCACAATATTTGTTTTTACCTTTATATACATACTCTTAACATATGAAAACACATATTTGATAACTGTTTGTTGTTTTGGTGGATAACTTTCCTAATTTTGGACAGAACCTATAAAGGTTCTTAAGTAAGATAATTGATTATGTTAGTTGTTAAAGACATTGTAAAAGTTAATTCTTGTTCTTTCATATAGTTATATATGAATGCTATTTTTTGATGTCGAGTGAGTATATTTGGATGCATTAATTTTTAACCTACAACTTTCAATTATTGAACTTCATTATTCATTGATTAAGAGTTAACAAGTTCAATGTCCACGTAAATTTTCAAGCTTAGTAGCGTAATACATGTAATTATATCCTCAAGTTATATATTACTTCTTTTTGTGTGCAACTCTTTTTTGTTTTTGTTAAATATAACATGATTAATTTTTAATTATTGAACTTCGTTATCAAATGACTAGTAATGAAAAAAGATCATTACCTAAGCATAATATGCAAATTTAACGCATGTAATTACACTCTAAAGTAATATTTTTTCTTATTTCGTTTTGTATGCATCATTTTTTCTTTTGGTTAAGATTGCAAAAATTTCTTAAATATTTTAGCCTATTAATAACTATGTTTTATTCACTACTATCAAGCAACTAATATTATTTTGAATCTTGAATATCTTTACTTGTAATCCTTGGTACTTCATAGCTTTATCGAGGGAGAACTCGTTCTTGACTGTAGCTTATTATTTGAAATATGTAGTCCTAAAGGAAGATCGAATATGATGCTCATAATGAGGGCTTTGCAACAATCCTTTGGGAGGATGAAAAACTTGATGGTCTATATGAATGAAAGATTGGAAAGACAAGAAAATGCCTTAGCAGCTTTACAACGAGAAACACCTCAACAGAATGTTGGGGGGGTTTATAGGCAAGCACTTGTAATAAGGTAGTCTTTGAGTTTTCAAGTCAAGGAGGAAGACATTGAAAAACAAAGATATAATATCTTTCACACAAGGTGTCACGTGAGCAACAAGGTGTGTAGTGTTATCATAGATGGGAGAAGTTGCACCAATGTGGCTAGTACTACCTTAGTTGAGAAATTAGGGTTGCCTACATTCGAACACCCTATGCCTTACAAGTTTCAATGGCTAAATGATGGTAGGGAAGTGAAGGTTGATAAGCAAGTATTAGTGAGATTTTCCATTGGAAAATACAAAGATGAGGTCATGTGTGACGTGGTACCCATACAAGTTGTGCACATCCTACTAGGTAGGCCTTGACAATATGATCGAAGGGTTACACATGACGAATATAGAAACAAGTGTTCATTTGTGAAGGATGGTAGAAACATCACACTTGTCCCCCTTTCACCCAAGAAAATCTTTGAAGATCAAATGAAGATGGTTAGAGGAAAAGAAAAGAGTGAAAATGAAAAGGAGAGTGAGACTAAAGAAAAGAATGAGAGAAAAGAGAGGAGAGAAAATGAAAAGGAGAGTGAGACTAAAGAAAAAAATGAGAGAAAAGAGAAGAGTGAAAAGGAAAAGGAGATTGAGACTAAAGAATCTTATTGTTATCAACTTGAAGTAATGAGACTAAAAAAATGAAGTATATATTATAGATGAAACTATGTTTTGTCAATTTGGATATGTATAAGAGTTCTTATTGTTATCAACTTGAAGTAAATTATGATATCTTTTAAAAGAAAATCTGAACAATTGATATTTTTCTTATTGTTTAAGTGTTAATAATGGTTTCAATGAATAGTAAACAACTTATGTAATAACTTTATCAATTTTGCTTAATTTTATTTAATTGAATGAAATTTTATTCTTTTAATCAACATAGATAGTTTAGGTCAATCGAAAAATATATTCTCAAACAATTTTTTTGTGAAAAAATTGTTGCAAATTTATTTTTTATAATTACATTTTTATTGTATTTTTATTCTAAAATAGTTTTTTGTAATAAGTTTTTCTTATAAAATTCATTTTAGATTATGCCTTCAAGAATAAATAATAAGCTTTCATTTTGTTCTAAATTATATTTTTAAAATAAAAATTTGTCAAAAGAGTAATCTCTTAACAATATAAACTGCCATATTTTTTTCCCAATTTAACTTTTTTGAGATAAAAAGTTTTATTAAAAAAAATTCTTGAATTTATCTTTGGGACTATATGATTTGTTGCAATTTTGTGTTAAATATTTTTTTGGCATAAATAATTTTGCCAAAAAGTAGTCTCAAAATATATTTTCTAAAGCTACATAATTTGTTATACTTTTGTCTTAGATAACTTTGTTGAGACAAAATATTTTCTAAAAATTATCCTTAAATATATTTTAAGACTAAAATTTGTTATAGTTTTGTCCCAAAAATACTTTTTTAAGACAAATAATTTTGTTAAAAAATTAGCTTATATTATGCTTTCTAAAATTATATATTTTGTTGTGCTTTTGGCACAAGCTAACTTTATTGAGATAAAATATTTTACTAAAAATAAATTCGTTATATTTTTAGGACTATAAAATTTGTTATAGTTTTGTCCCAAAATACTTTTTTGAGATAAATAATTTTGTTAAAATGTTATTTCATATTATATTTTCTAAAACTATATTGGTCATAATATTTTCACAAATTAACTCTATTGAGTCAAAATATTTTGCTAAAAATTCATCATTTAATATAATTTTTAGGACTATAAAATTTGTTATAGTTTTGTCTCAAAATATTTTTTTGAGACAAATAATTTTGTCAAAATGTTGTCTCATATTATATATTTTGAAACTATATATTTTGTCATACTTTGATCACAAATTAACTCTATTGAGATAAAATATTTTGCTAGAAATTCATCCTTAAATATATTTTTAGGATTACAAAGTTTGTTACAATTTTGTCCAAAATTATTTTTTTGAGACAAATACTTTAGTCAAAACTTATCATATATATATTTTTTAGTACTAGATATTTTGTTCTATTTTTGTGTCAAATAATATTTTCTAAGGCAAAATATTTTGTCACATTTTTGTTCTAAAATGCATTTTTTGTGACAAATATTTTATAATGTTATAATTTCAACAATATAAATTTGTCCTAAAAATGACATATAAAATCTTTAATGATAAATTTTAATGTTTTTATGACAAAAAAATTCATTATAGAAAATAACATTGGGGATAAAAGTTTTGCGACAAAATACTTAATTTTTAAGGACAAATTTTTTATCTTTAAAAATTCAATAAGACTATTATAATAACATTATCAAAGACAAAATAAGTATATTAAAGGAAAATGTTTTTGTTCCTGATACTCTTTTAAGACAAAATTTAATTTTGTTCTCTTTAAATTTCTACGATCCTCACTTTCGAACAAATGAAACGACAAAATATTTTGTCCCTAATTTATATTTAGGATAAAATTCGGGACAAAATATCAACTTTTAAGGATAAAACTCCTTGTCCTAAAAGACACATTTTCTTGTAGTGAGTATTTTACTCCTAAACACCAATTTTGAGTTCATTAAATTTTAACATTTTATCATAAAATTCTATTTATAAAAAAAACTAACTAATTAATATATTACTGCATGAAACTTTTTTTGAAATTAATATAACAATACTTAAATCATATTCTTAATATCAACTTTTAGAACATGATAATTTTGTAAGAATGTTTTTAAAAATAAACCAAAAATTCCTAATTCAATAAAAATAAAAAAAGAAAATGAATTTAAATAAAATATATATATAAACATAAGCATGTGAACATGAAAAGTCAATTTTTACACATAATTTCATAAATGTAACTTTTCCTACTCTTAATCTAGAATTTATACTGCCCTCAATGTAACAATCATAGTTAAAAGATAACGAGTAAGAAGATAAAAGTTACCTATTTGTTTGAACTTGTTTCAAGAGTTGGTGTGAAATAATATATGCATCCATCCATCCTAATATATTAAAATTATATAGATGTGTACTTATCACAAATTTAACAAATAGTTATAAAATTATAATATCTAAATAATGTTCACAAAATAAAAAAAAACAAATACATTATCCAAAATAAACAAATAGTAATTAAAATTTAAAAACAAAATAAAACCAAAAAAAATATATATAAAAACAAATTTTGGATCAATTTTATAGCTCTTCCTCCAGGTCATCTAGATCATGATCTTCATTTTTTTTTGTCATGATCTCTTAGGCATTCTAAAATTGAAGTCATACTGAGAATACTCTGGTGTTATTAAATGACTTGTATCCACCTTAAGATGACTTAAATATAATTGGTTAATTTCATATATTAATCGACTATGTTTTACTTGAGCACGATGTTGTTTATTTAGGAATGAAGCTTATTGGACTAAATATGCTTACTGGAATTCTTCCATGTAACTCATTCTCTCACCAAAATTATGGAATTGTTCTTTCATAGACATTCTGGATGGAGGAATATCTCTCCTTTCTCTTTGAAAAATGTTTATAACAAAAGTAAGTTCATCAAAATAAATCATATTCAATAATTGACTAGGTTTTATAACAACCTCACCATTTGAATGGAGTACCCCTTTTCTTACATAAAACAATTATTAATTAAGGGAAAAAAACTCATATCGTGACTATTTGTAGACAGTTTAATTCATTGGTGCATTATTGCTCCAATATCTATGGGTATCTTAGATACTATTGCATACAACAAGATAGCTCTCTCTATCTATAGTACACTAATGCTTGGTAAGCATCATCCTAGAACATATGCAGTATTGTCAAATTCTTGAAATTTTGTCCAATTATTTTGCTTCAAAACCTTTATGTTTCCCACAGCAATAATGCATTTAACACCTTGATAGTCAAGGCTTCTAATACTATAGTATAATCTACATTACTAAGATGTTACTCATACTCACCTTTTCCCACATGTATTAAATAAAAGTGAGCATTAATGTCATTAGGTCCATATGGCACTAACACAATCCTAACAAGAACCTTATTATTAACAATGTTCGATAAATTTACGTAAAATTCTCAAACTAAAGATTCAATAACAACCAATAGTTCTCTTACAAACCTTTTCCAGCCATATATTGCTATTATATCGGTGGACTCTAGCATCACAACTTGAAAATTTTGAACTATCAGAATCTTCACAAGTTGAAACTTCCTTTCCTCTCTTTGACCTTTTAAGTGCTATTTTTCAAATTTTAACCACAAAATCGAAATAGAGGCTCACCAAAATTTTTGAACAACACGATTTAATAAAAATAATTCCTAACCTCCTCTTTATCCTAAATAGGATTTTGGACTCTTAGTAAATATATAAATACCATATTCGAGGAAAATTTAAATTGAAGAATTGAATTCCAAAATTTATGAATACTTACCTTTTGTTATTAAAGATTTGAATAAAAAATGAAGAGCACCCATTTGAAGATGAAAATCTTATACAAACTTGAAAAACTTGAAATTTTCTTGAAGGAATGGTGTAAATAGGTTAGAAAATTGGTTTTTAGGAAGGATTTTTGAGGGATTAAGTATGTTTGGGGGAGAGAAAAATTAGAATTTCTCGCTTAGGGAATTGGTTTAAAGGAAAAAACTTGCACGTATGCTACGGTGCATAATTCCTTCATGTCATGGCTCCGTCCTTTTTGATTTTGCTCGTTACACATTTTATATTATATTTTATTTATAATAAGATAAAATTTAAAATTTTTAAATATAAAAAATTAATTAATAACCTAGATATTTTAAAATTTTAAATAAAAATCACAATATTTACAACACAAAAAGTTTTTAAGATTTTGATAATAATAATTTTAAAACGCTATTCCTCTTTAACAATAGCGCCAAAAACTTAATGCTTGTAAATATGTAAACTAGTTTTCAGTGCCATTATCAAATTACCTAACAATTACGTCAAAAACTTGATGTATCAAAAATTATGCGTGCAAATTTTGTATAATTTATAAAATAGCTTGTAAATGCACGAATTATTTATGAAAAATTACAAGTATACTTCTAAGGTTGGTCGAAAAAGGAATCATGTTGTTTTTAAATCAATCAACGAATTATTTAAAAATTAAATAACCTAAACATTATGTCATGATTGTTTTGGTTTGAGTTTCTAATCTAATAACATAAAAATAAATATAGGCTTAAAAAACATTTAAACAATTAAACATTCATCATGCAATGGAATATTTATAAAATATTTTAATTAGTTAATCATACTTGTTTGATATTAAGTAGGATATTAAATATATGAATCAAAATTATTAATTCTTCCTTTTTAATAAGAAAATATCATAAGATTGCGATCAAATTCTTTATTAATTAAACTTTAACTTGTCACATTTAGTTTAACTGATAATTTAAGTTTTAATTAAATTATGCTACTTTTTAAAGAAATTAACAAACCATCTATTTGTCACATTCGATCAGACCGACAATTTAAACTCTCATTAAGGTGTCAAAGTTAGGTTTATGTTTTAAGTATTTGAAAACTAACTTTCAGATTTTAAAACTACTATGAAAAATATATCATCAATGTATTTTTAATAATAATTAGTATAAAAATCTTTGAAATAAAGTTCTCTGAAAATCTGAATAATCAAATCCAAAATCGAAGAGTTAATTCTAAATCCATTCAAATAATTAAATCCTAAATCTAATTTTCTTCTTATTATGAAAAATACTTCCTCAATATTTCCTTTTTACAAACTTCGTTTTAGTCTTGATAAAGAAATAAAACTTAAATTAATTTTATAAAAATATTTAACCTATTTTAATATTTTACAAGTATAACAATATTGCTAATATCTCATATTATTATATAACCCGATACAATAATATTAGGTTTAATTATGCTTGTTAATATTATTTAGGTTATTAAAGAAATAAATTGATATTTATTGATTTTTTTTCTTTTTGGTATGGAAGTGTCTTTAGGTAGGGCTTAAATTCTTTTGTTTAATATTAATAAACTAATATATTTAGGCGTGACTTATTAATTAATTAAGTATTAATTTTAGCTTTATTTCTAAGAAAATTGTAAACCATCTAATCATAACTTTAGACAGAGTCAGTTAATTAGACTTTATTCAATGTGTATAAATTAAACCTAAGAATTTAATTATCCGAATACTAACTTTCAAGTTTTAAAATCATTGCTGAAAATATGTTATCAATACATTTTCGAATAATAATTCTTATAAAAGTTTTTGAAAAAGAACTTTACTCTATCTACAGGGCGATTGTAACAATAAATAAAAGGGCACTATTCTATATCAGATCGGATAATTAAACCTTAAAATCTAATTTTCAGATTTAAGTTTGTAATGAAAAATAATATATTTCTCTCTAACATCCTTAATATAAAATCTTGAATAAAAAGAAAATCAATTTATTTTATATGTAACAACGTTATTATTATATCATATTTACAAATATCCAACTATGTTAAATTTAATGACATACAAATTAAATATAACATATAAGAAAAAAATATAAAAATAACTGTAAATAATTTTAAAATTATACCTCAAAATAATCCTTACAGAACTTTGATGCTAATTCAGTTTCTAGAAAATTTCCAAACGAATTTGCATTTTCGTTTATTGAATCAAAAAACTAAAAATCTACAAAAGCATAGCTAGTTTTTCTGAAAAAGGGAAGAACTTTAAAACTAAAAAAACTAAGAAAGTAAACTAAGTCTTAGGTTCAAAGAGGCAAGTAAAATTCAGTACTTTTAATGCTAGGACTCATTATCATCATCATACTATGCATACTGCATCTTCATTTGCGATGAATAAAAAAAGTAAACTAAGTCCAAGAATATGCCTATGAAACCTAAGTTTGTTGAGTCCCAACCCAATGATATAGACAAACCAAAATGTAAGAAAATGTGGATTAGGAAAGGTTGTTTTTTCCTAGTCATCTGACCATCTTTTATTCCTTCATCTAGGTATTTTTGTTAGAGTTCTTAAAAACCCTAGGTGAGCAATCTTTGTCTTTATTTTATTTATTAGTTAAACTTACAAAAAAGAGAGAGGAGTAGAATCCGTATTTGGTCAACAGGGTATTGGACTTATTCAACACTTACAGACATATAATCTTATTTTTAATGACTTAACAAATTTTGATCTTTATTGTATAAATTATTTTACAATTTTCACTTATGCACACACATATATTCTTGTACATGTGATGATCGATGTTGACATGAACTTATTCACACACTCACAAACACATATATATGTTATGCTTGAAGTTTATGAATTCTCTTAAAAGACTTTAGGACTTCAACTAATATAAAATTGTGTTAAGTTTTAATTCTTACTTTTTAAAATTTTACCGTATGAAGGCACCTAGTATTGAAAGGGCTACGTACTGTGATATGTGAAGCTACCATAGTGAGCGGAGAGAGCTACCTCACAACTAGTGTGAAAGTCATCATGTTTGGTTTATAGCTCGTGCAAAAAAAGAAGGAAAGATTATGCAAAAAGCAACTACTTATAAATCTTGTACTTTGAATGCACAAAAATAAAGAGCTAATAGAGGTTAAAAAAATAGAAAAAATAAAAAAATAATATCATTTACCTTATTTTGTGAGATTGAGACTCGATTATAATTTTATATAATAGGTGATATTTTTTTGCTTTTGAGTCTTTCTTGGTTGGTCATAAATGAATTAATTGGTATATTTATGAAGTTTTAACATATATACTGCTTTTAAGTAATTGTTAATATGTCACTATATGGCTCAAGTGTACTTGTGTGCGAGTTCTACTCTACTTACTTATTTATATAATAAATAATCAAAATTTGAGATAAAGAATGATGAGTTTTCAATTGGTTGTGTACTCGTTTGTGATTAAATGAGTTTAATATTTTTTGTGGCTATTTATGAAAATTAAAAAAAAATTAGATTTTTATTCATTTACATCTTATTTTAATTTATTACCTTTTTAATTGGTTTTCAAGTTAGAGAGTCATAGAACTTAGAGGGAGTTTAAACCATATTGCACTTTCGCATTAATCTTCTTTTACATTGTTATATCTTTAGGAGGAGTTTAGCTTCATGGCTTTGTCTAATACTTTGTCCTTCTCGTATGTCAAAAAGGGGGAGATAATGATGTGTTTTACTTCCATGTTTTTATTTTGTAACGCATATTGGTGGAGAACACATTTAGTTAAGTTTATGTTAAGCTTGATTGGTATGAATGCATTCTACATGACTATTCTTTACACTTCGCTTATTTATATGTAAACTGAACTAATGTGCAATAAGGCTTTCAAGCCAAATTGTCGTATATTTTGTTTGTCATTTCAGTTACTTACAAGCTTGTCAAGTTGCAACGAATATGGATTCACCGAATCATAGGATAGTTCCACTATAGAGTATGGGACATCATTTTATTTTTATTTTATTTTTATAAGTGTCATGTAATGAGTAAGAGGTTTTGCCACATGAAAATGCCAAAGGGGGAGTTTGTAAGGACTATGAGTGTTGGCTATTTTCATGTACAAGATATTTACCTATAAACTTGTGTATAGGCCTGCTATCAAGAAAAGCCGAACAAATGCTCGAGTTTCAGATAATCGTACTTCAAGTATATCTTTTATAACTATGACATATAGGATTGCATTCATGCATTTAATAGCACATGTTCATAAATCTAAAAGAAAGAAAAATACAATAATGGGTGACCTCCTACTTAGGACTAAAATTTATTGTTTTCTAGTAAGATGTTGCTTGGAGATTTCAGAATGGCAAACTGAATGTCTCTTCTTCCTTGAATTTATTTGATCCAATTTGAACATTCAGTTAGTTTTTGCTTTGTTTTTGCAAATGCTCAGCTAATTGTTCCACTTAAACTTCCACAAAGTTCAACTGTTGATTGGTTTTAGATTGATTATCTCTGCATACTTGAATAAAAGAATTCAAGTTGTCTTTTAGGGTTAGTTGACTGGGAAGGCTTCTTGGAATTGGCTGGTAGAATTGCTGGCCTAGTTGATTTGAGCTTTGGGCGAAAAGATGGTTATTTTGGCTCTAGGAGAAGTTGGGATGATTTTTCCACCCAAGATTGTTGGTATTTGAATTATGGTTTAATCTTGGTCTCTATTGGTATACTCCCAAAATATTAACCTAATCAGGTCCAACTGGTGCTTCTCCTTGATATGGACAGGATTCAGTACCATGTCCTATGTTTCTACACAAACCATAATGTTCATTATTGGTGTTGGTTTGCATAGTGAGAAGAGCAACTTACTAGTCAATTGAACAAGTTTTCGTTGAACTTCATTGTTAGAATAAATTTCATGAACTTTAGTTCGTCCCACTCATGAGCTTTTCTGTTGGGAATTTGCACCTAGCATCTCAAAAAGTTATACGTCTCTGAGGCTATCTTCTCTCCCATAGCTCTTCCAACAACATTGTTGACAATGAATTGGAATTACTGCATAAGTCCATCGTAAAAGAACTGGTTCTACAACTGCAGGGGAAAGCTATGATGGGAGAATTGAGTGAGGAATAGTTTGAACCTATCCAGGCTTTATGGAATGGTTCTCTTTCCATCTGAGAGAAAGTGACAATCTTTTCTCTCAACTCTGATGGTTTTTTTTGGGAATATAATTTTCCCATGAATTTGTTGTAAACATCCTCCCAAGTCATCAGAGAACATGGAGGGAGTGACATCAACCAAGCTTTGGCCTTGTCCTTCAACGTGTAGAGGAAACACCTCATTCTAAGTTGATCCTCGTTTAGAATACCGAGGGGGAATGTTTGGACTATGGCATAGAAGTCTCTAATGAAGAAAAGAGAATCTTCATTAGGCAGCCCATAGAATGAAGGAAGCATAGAAAAATAAATATTTTTCAATTCATAATTCCGAGCAACCTCGTCCAGTTGGATAGAGGCAATTGTCGTGCCAATTACTGGCCATGCAAACTCCTTCATGGTAGTTTCCCTAACATATGGGTTTTCTCCTATTTCTATTAGTTTCGGTAGAGGATTAAGACTTGGTTCTGTGTTTGGCTCAAAAATAGGCTGATGGTTAGAATCCAGCCTTGTGAATAATTGTTTAAATTTATGAATATTATCTATGTATGGTGTAAGAGGGTTTCTTAAGGATTTTCTACCATTTATAGACTATTGAAAGCGTAAATTTAAAATACGTGTCAATTAAAAAGAAAAAGAATAATAAAATAACTATAGAAAAATTTAGAGAAAATATTCATAGTATTTAATACAAAAATACTGAACAAAAAGGTTAAGTTAATCTCTAAGTTAAATAATATAATTAGTATTAATCAAGTGTGCTCCAAGAAAAGAATGATGGGGCAAAACCTCCTTAAAAACCATTTTCCTAAACAGAGCAATGTCGAGAAGAAAGACTAGTGGCACAAAGACTTCCAACAACTAGTCTCTTAGACAGAACTCTCTTAGATCTTTACTTTTTATGCTATTATACGGTTAGTTTTTTTAATTATATTTATTTATTTTTTATAATATTTTTATTATTTTATTTTTTTCTTATTCCTTTATATTTTATTTTTCTTTTTTTATGTGTATGATAAAGAATTTAGATATTAATTAAAATTTTGTCTTGTATCTGATTTTTTTATGTTTATGAGCTTAAATTCTAAAAATAAAAATGAAAATATTTACATCACATAAAGTTTTTAAATTTTTGATAAATAATTTAAAAATGCTACTCGGTAACGACGCCAAAAACTTGATAAGTAGAATCGACATCGGGTTAGCAATACCGATTCTGCAGATACTTTGATTTTATATTTATAAAACTCTCGCAAGTGCAGGAATCATTTTATAGAAAATTATAAGTATACTCCCAAGGTCAATCTAAGAAAGGAATATATGTGGTTTTTAATTTATTATTCAAATTCTTAAAAACAAAATTAAATCTTAAAATCATGTCACGATATTTTGATTTTGTGTTTCCTTAATCTAATAACATAAAAAAATAAACATAATTATGTATTCAATAAACAATAATGAATTTTTGTTTCATTCATAACAGTAGAGTATTTAAGGATATAATAATTAAGTTAATTATGCTTGCTCATATTATTTAGGTTATTAAATATATAAATTGATATTTATTGATTTGTTTTTTGGTATGAAAGTGTCCTTAGGCAGGTCTTAAATTCTTTTGTTTAATATTAATTAACTAATATCCTTAGGTGGGGCATATTAATTAATTAAGTATTAAATTTTAGCTTTATTTTTAAGAAAATTGCAAATCATCTAATCATAGCTATAGCCGGAGTCAGTTAATTGAACTTTATTGAAGGTTTTCAAATTAAACCTAAGAATTTAATTATCCGAGTACTAACTTTAAAGTTTTAAAACCATTACTGAAAATATGTTCTCAATATATTTTCGAATAATAATATTTAATAAGAATTTTTGAAATAGAGTTTTGATTACCACACACGAACTGTGTGCAATGAATATGCAAATATACATATCGCAACAAGTAATATAATGATAAGAAAAGATCGTTCCCACAGAGATTATTTTTTTAGAAACTAATTTTTAAAACTAAAAAAAATAAAAATCAAATTTTTTGTATTTTTATATTTTAAGAAAGAAAAATTAAAATAACTAAAAGTAAATAGCAATAATTAATTAAATCAAATTTGGTAACTAAAAAGATATATGAGAAAATATCTAGTAATACTTGATCTCCCAATTTTTTAAACATGTGAATCGCTAAAATCCCCTCAATATAATTATCAATTAATTACATGACCAAATGAATCTAACCTTGCATATATTTCTCTCTTAAGTAAACTACACACCATATAATAATTAATTTGATCACACTCTTATGCCAATTAAATTGCATACTACTCATTAAGTTCATCAATTATGGATCACATATATAAGAATCGTACATCTCTGCCTAGAAACTATGCATGTTATTTAATTAAGACAAACAATTAAATAATTCTCTCAAATTTATTTAATTGACTCTATAGATGAATTATTAGCCAAACAATTAATAACATACAAATCAGATTAAATAATATAATTAAATTAAAATTATAATTGGGGAGAAGTTTTAGATCATCACACGGTGAAAATTGGGTTCATAAGATCCTTAGATTAATAAATTAATTATACATAATTATGTTCATAAAAATCATATTTTCATAAAGAAAGACATAAAATTGATAAAAAAAGAGTAGAAAAAGAAATACAATCAATATCGTGAATTGTAGTATTAATCTCTTCTTAAATCTCCACCAAAATTGTGTCGTCTCTTGAGTTTTTTTTTTGTATTTTTCTCTTTTTTTTGCTCTAAAAAATGACTAAATTATGCTAATGGAGGCCAATTAGGGTTTATGGAGTGATTAATGTCTTAAATAAAGCTTAGGTGCGATCTGGACCGTCAGATCAGCTTTAGATCAAGGGCTATGATCAAAACAAGCAAAATTAATAGTTTCATCCAATCACAGCACAATACATGGTTGGTAAAATTCACTGGGCGAAGCAGGGAGCGACGCGTGGTAGGGAAGACCGGTTAGAGTCAACGCTCGCTGAGTCAGTGACATATGATGCGACGTGATTTGTGGAAACGGATGGCGTGGCACATGGGTGGAACACGTGGAGTAATGGCTAACGACACGTGGCATGACGCGTTGACCAATTTTTGAACTCGGATTGAACGTCATGGTGACTCGTGGCAAGCATTTCTTCCTCCTCACACACTGCATAATGTGATTCTCTCTCCGTGCTTGCTTGGCTTGCCCATTCATCTCCTTTGCTTGCGTGGCATGCCACATGATAGCTTTTGATTGGTCCTACGTTAAAAATTCATAAAAAAACTATAAAAATCCCAAAAAAATTCAAAAATTATATTTTCACCACTTTTCACTAAAACATTTATATTTAAATTTTTTTTGCCATAAAAATATTAACTATTAAATAAAATAAGTAAATATTAAGTAAAAAAGTTCACTAATGACTCTACTTTCGTAGAGTCATCAAGCTTCACTCTAACTATCAGGTGATTGTAACAACAAATAAAAGGATACTACTCTAAATATGATAGGATAATTAAACCTTAAAATCTAATTTTCAATTTATTTTGTAAAAATGTTTTACCTATTTAATATTTCGTAAGCATAATAACGTTATTATTATATCATATTTATAAACAGTCATCCATATTAAATTTAATCACAAAAAAAATTAAATATAACATATAAGAATAAAACATAAAAATACCTATAAAGAATTCATTCTAAAATTATACCTCAAAATAATCCTTTCAAAACTCTGATGTTAATTTCGTTTCTAAAAACCTCCAAACATATTTGCATTTTCTTTTATTGAATCAGAAAACTAAAAATCTACAAAAGCATAGCTAGTTCTTCTCAAAAAGAGAAGAACTTTAAAACTAAAAAAACTAAAAGAAACTTCTAGATAGAGAAAGCTAGAAAGAGAGAAGATGGATTTTTAGGTGTAATTTTTACAATGGGAAGAAGGTCCTTTTATAGGCAAAGAAAAGGCTAAAAATGAAAAAACATATCTCAAAAATTGGTCTTGGATACGTTTGGACAAAAATGGCACACGTGTGAGGGACTGCATGGCATTGATTATGCAGAGGACAACCTAGACTTGATATGGCGTGCACATATTTTGCAGCGGGAGAGGCTCTAATGCAACATGGTTGCATACGGCGAGTGCAAGATTTGGGCAGTTTGGTCATTTTCTCCATTTTTTTTAACCTTTTCTCATTTTTTTCAACATATTTGTGATGTATTACATCTAGTATTTTTTTCGAGTCTTTAAATTATTTTTGATCGAAAATACCTAGAAAATAATTAAAATACCTGTGATTTCAAAAAGACAAATTTATATAAGATATATGATAAAATCATACAAATATAAATATATTTAATCAATTAAAATACATAAATCATGGTAATTTTAGTGCTTTTTAAGCACTCATCAAGAGACGACATGTGTCACATGGAATTCAAAGAGTAAATCAAAGAGCGATGCGTGGCAGGGAATATTGGTCTTGGTCAATACATATTGAGATAGTTCCACGTGGCAAGACGTGATTCACGATAAAGTATTGCATGATGCATGGGTGGAAAGAATGGACAAATAAGGTAATTATGTGCGGTGGTCACGTTGACCAAGTGGGATAATGTCGTAATGAATGGTGTATTGACACTTGGCATAACATTATGTCATAATGCATATGCGACAATCTACCATTGGGCATTTCTGCTTAGGTAGAGCCCACGTGGCTTGCTCCGACAGCTTCTCTGCATACGTGGCTTCCATATGGCAGCTCATGATTGGTCTTGACTTAAAAATTGATAAAAATTTCAAAAGTTATAATTTGGTCCCTTTTCCTTAAAAATTTTATGATTTAATATTTTTAATCGTAAAAATACTATTTATTGAATAAAATGAGGAAATATTAATGGGAAAAGTGCAATGATGACTCTACTTTTGTAAAGTCATCACACCTTCATACTTAACTCTTTGCTTGTCCTCAAGCAAAGCCAAGTCTAACTAAATAAAATGATATGGGTAGTATATTCATAAATATATATCTATTAATACATGCATATTTAGAAAAAAAATTATCCCCCTCAAAAGTTGTACGATTTTAAGACAAAGTGGTTCACATATTCATCAATCAACTTTACGTCAATACAAGGATATGTAAGGTTTTTGACAAATTGATTCGTGTGGGTGTTGAAACTGATATTAGCCAATGCCTTCATGAAATCAACCTATATAAGAATGCTAATCAATTCAATCTTAGAACAAGTTTCATTAGTCTATTTTTTACATCCCTCTTCACCAATATAAATATGCATTTAGCTAAGGATCAATAAAGACTTTACATGCTTGTAATACAAGGCTTAGGTGGGGGTTGATAAATGAAGACATTTAGGCTCTTTCCAAACCTTAGCTTTCTTTTTATTCATCATGCACTTTTTAATTACAATTGAGCTTTAACTTGATATTTTTGTGTACCTTCTCTTTTCATTCCATTTTTTTTGTAACTTCACAACACCCACAAACTTATTTTCAATTCTTTTTTTAGAGAGATAATTGTGTTGTGAGTTTTTTTTATAAGGTGCATTACATTTCATCTCACTCTATAGCATAAAACATGATTGCATTTTTTTTTCTTTTTATACAAGCTAAAGGTAAAATGGTAAAGGTAGTGGTATTTGGTTAGGCATAAAGTGTGGCTTAAAAATATGAAAGGTTCTTTGTTAGGTTCAAATGTGTGACTACACATATTAAAAATGGTTAGCTTGAAAGGCTCTATCAATCCAAATAAGGCCTAAATCATCTCTTTTGCTAAATACTATTCAGGATTTTACCTCAAGGGATGAGCATATAGATTCTAAAATCTAGTAGATCTCATCAATTTTCATAACTTACTACAAATTTTATCTCAATAAGAACACCAAAATCAATCATGAACATGTGCATAAAAATCTGAATCAATCCAATCAAAACTAGCAAGTATATCATATGATTAATGTAAGTGTCTTAACATGTATGTTACATCCTTACTCTAGTTATGACAACCAATTTTTATCATTGAGTTCATATGTTTCATAATAAGCATGCATGCATTTAATTTCCATATATTTATCAATTTCTACCCAAATCATGATTAAAAATATCATAAAAAATTCCCTAAAAATTTAAAATGCATACTATATACTAAAGTAGAGAATGAAGTTCCCTCCCCTAAACTTAAATTTGACATTATCTCTAATCTTCTTATATAAATATGAAAAAGTAGAAGGAAAGAAAATTCTCTTAGCTTTGGCATACCACATTTGTTGTTGAAACTGCTCAATCTTGTTGCATCATTGCTTTCTACATTTATTCACCTATACAACAAAAAAATAAAAGTATAAATCAAATAACATTGGGTTTCCTCCCAACCAGCATCACATTTAACGTCCTTGACTAGACGGCCATATCAAGTTCTAAGGCACATCCCTCTGTGTCCATTTACTTTATATTGGACTCTTTTTCTTGCCCACTACTTGCCACTTGATTAGGGATGGTAGGGTAAAGGTGTGAGGTTTAAAAATGGTGGCCCTTCAATTGTTGGTTTGAGCTTGGATCTTATCTCAAAATTTTCCATAAACACTTTTGATACACACATGAGAGACGTGTCCTACAAAAAATTCACACAATTCATAATATCAAGCTTTGATTCCATACTATCAAAGTTAAAACAGGTTAAGTTATTTTCTATTGAGTTTATGTCCTTGTTCATAGCATCATGTGTAACAGTCTTAAGTATGGGAAACTCAATATATTCTTTTAAGTTATCCTCACAATCAGTAAAATTTATCTTAAAGCAATCATTAGCATTATCAATATTAGAGGTTTCAGATGCTTTACAAACTTTAAACATTACTTGTTCATCTTACACTCACATTGTACACTCACCCTTTTGTACATCAATGAGTTATTTTTCAATTGCTAAGGATGGATGACCAAGTATTATTGGAATGTTACAGTCCTCTTCCATTTCTAGTACAATGAAATTCATCGAAAGGAGCAACTTGTCTACTTTTAGTAGCACATCTTCTACCACGCC
Organism: Hippophae gyantsensis; assembly: GCA_030763125.1. Taxonomy (NCBI): domain Eukaryota; kingdom Viridiplantae; phylum Streptophyta; class Magnoliopsida; order Rosales; family Elaeagnaceae; genus Hippophae; species Hippophae gyantsensis. The sequence continues at coordinate 42,593,292 of CM061039.1, forward strand.
TTGGGGTCTTTAATTGATCTATATTCTATTTGTAATGTTATTGAAGTGGGTTTGGCTTTACCAACCCCTAATCTTTTGAAAATTGATAATGGCATAAGGTTAATGTTAGAAACCAAGTCACACAGTGCTTTCTCAAAGTGGACTTTCACAATAGTTCAAGGGATGTCAAAACTACCTAGATCTTTCAGTTTCTGGGGTAGTTTTCTAGCAAGGATAACACTACAACCTTTAGTCAAGATTATTGTTTCACTATCTCTAAGCCTTTTTTTCTTAGATAGTATGTCCTTCAGAAATTTAGCACAAAAAGGTATTTGTTCAAGTGCATATGCAAAAGGTATATTCATGTGTAGTTTCTCGAAGACACCCAAAAATTTTAAAAACTGCATGTCTAACTTTTGCTTTTGTAGTTTTTAAGGGAAAGGAATAGTAGGCTTATAGAGGTTACTCTTTTTTGGCTGAATTATTTCCTTTTCATTACTCTATTTATCCACTAATTCCTCCTTATCCTTGTTAGTTTGTGGTTCGCACGGAGATTATGTTATTTGAAACTAATTTAAAAAAAATCAATTTTTTGTGGTTTTATATTTTAAGAAATCAAAATTAAAATAAGTATAAATAAATAATAATAATTAATTAAATAAAATTTAAAAACTAAGAAGATATATGAGAAAATATCTAAGAATACTTAATCCCTCAATTTTCTAAACATGTGAATCATTAAAATCCTCTCAATATAATTATCAATCAATTACATGATTAATTGATTCTAATCTAGTATGTATTCCTCTCTCAATTAAACTATACATTATATAGTAATTAACCTAATTATACTCTAATGTCAATTAAATTGCATACTATTCATTAAGTTCATCGATTATGGATCACATATAAGAGAATCATACATCTCTGCCTAGAAACTATGCATGTTATTTAATCAAGACAAATAATTTGATAATTCTCTTAAATCTATTTAATTACCTTTATAAATCAATTGTTAGCCAAAAAATTATAAGCATACAAATTATATTAATAATATAATTAAATTGAAATCATAATTGGAATAAAATATTAGATCATCACATGGTAAAAAATGGGTTCAAAAGACCCTAAGATTATTAAATTAAGTAAACATAATTTTCTTCATAAACCTCATATTTTTTAAAAATAAAGACATAAAAATTGATAAAAAAAATAGAGTATACGAAGAAATACAATCAATCTCTTGAATTGTAATTCCAATCTCCCCTTGAATCTCCATCAAAATTGTATCTTATTTTGATTTTTTTTGTATTTTTCTCTCTTAGCTCCAAAAATTGATAAAACTTCTATTAATTACTACTCCTTAGGGTGTATGAGATGATTAGGAGGTTAAATATAGCTCAGGTGGAATTTGGACCTTCAGATTAGCTTTGGATCAAGGGCAGAGATCAAAACAAGTAAAATTAATAACGCCAGCCAATATGGAGATGACATGTATCACGTAGAATTTAGTGGGAAAATCAAAGAGCAAGACATGGTAGGGAAGAATGGTCTCAATCAATGCTTGCTGAGTTAGTTTCATGTGGCAAGACATGATTCAGGGAAAAGTATTATGCAATGTACGGGTGGAAAGAATAGATGAATAAGGTGATGATGGGTGGTAGCCATGTTGACCAAGTGGGATGAAATCAGAATGAATGCTATGCTGACACGTGGTGTAGTGCTACATCATGATGCATAAGTGGTGATCTAAGATTGGGCATTTCTATTTGCATGGATCCCATGTGGCTTGCTCCATCGGCTTCTCTATATGCATGTCTTCCAAGTGGCAGCCCGTAATTGGTTTTGCCTTAAAAATTCATAAAATAATTTATAAAAATTTCAAAAAATTCCAAAAATTATATTTTGACCCCTTTTTCCCTAAAAAGTTTGTATTTTAATATTTTAACCCTAAAAATACTAATTATTGAATAAAAGGAGCAAATGTTAAGGAGAAAAGTGCACTGATGACTCTACTTTTATAGAGTCATCAAGATCTAGAAGACTTGAATTCAAAATATTAACACATGTAGACAATTCAATTTTCTATTTTTCTATAATTGAGGAAGTTATTTCAAGGGATTTTAGTTTTTCATTTAGTTTAGTTACTTTTACAAGCAATTTATCATTTTGTCTCTTATTACTAATTAAGTCTATAAACAATTCATTAAGATTATTTACTTTAAATATATTGAATAGGATTTCAAAATCACTTTCCAATAGTCTGAATCAATGTAAAACTTACTAGAGTATCTCCAAAAGTTACAATAAATGCCAAGTAGTTAGTGCCACAAATTTTTGAGTCATTATGATTGTCATGGTCACTTTCTGAGTTAGTAAGGATAACATTGAATGCCTTTCCAGTTCTCTTCTTTTTATTAGCACACTCAGCTACAATATGATCAATCCCATTACATTTAAAATATTTAGGTTACGTTGGTTTAGTTTTCTTACCTTCTGAACTCATAGGTTTGAGTTATGTTGGATTTTGATCCCTTGAATGGTTTGGTTTCCAGTTACTTTATGAATTATTCTAGTTGAAGAATTTTTAAAGTCTTTTGACTAAGAGTTTCAATTCTTCATCATCCTCATCATTATCATTCTCACCATTATCAATTATGGTAGTTTTAAAAGTGATACCTTTGTTATTTGTAGGTGTTTGAAAGCTCATCTCAAAGGTTTGAACTGAACTAACAAGTTCTTCAATTTTGATGGTGTATACATCCTTACTTTCATCAAGGGCAATGATATTTGTATGGAAGTGATCTAGTAATGAGTAAATAATCTTTTGAACTATCCTAAAATCATCAATTTTCTCTCCAAGATTTGAAGAGGTGTTAGTAATATCACATAGTTAAGCATAGATTTCAGAAAAAAGTTCTTATCTTCTTTCATCATAAGGTTTTCAAATTGAGTACCAAGCATGCAAAGTTTGGTTCTATTAACTTTAGTTGTGCCCTCATGGGCAACTTCTAAAACATCCTAAGCATGCTTAGTAGTATCAATATTAGAGATATGATTGAACTCTTCAACAAACATAGCATTGATGATAGCATTAATAACTTTTTGGTTCCAATTACCACTAGCTATTTTTTTAGGGGTCCATTCATTCCTAGGTTTAAGAGTGACAAGATTATCTTTGGTAACCATAGGTGATTTCTAACCATATATAATAGAGTTCCATAAAATTTCAACTATAAAACGTAGAAAGGCTCTTATAATAGCCTTCCAATATGGGCAGTTAGACCAATCAAAGAAGGGAGCACAGGTTGTAGACAAACCCTCTCTCAAATAATTCATTACAAGTTCATGCAATTTTTTACAATAAATATAAAGCAAAATATTTATTTCACACTAATGTTTGACATTTTAATTGAAGAAAGAAGCCTAAAGAAATATAATCTTGATTTTGCAAAGAAATTTGAAAGAGATAGCTTAAGATGAAAAGACTGATGCTCTTATGGTTGAAGAAAACAAGAGATGTTATATTGTTTAAATAGAAAATATTGAAATCCTAAAGCTAGGTTATAGTCCAATTACAAATATGTCCATGAAAAAAATTCATAGAGCAACAAATAATAGGGAAAATATTGTAATTAATAAGTTAGGCTTGAGTAAACAATTAGGTTATAAGTTTAATCCCTTGTCGCTTGACCAAGCTCGATCGATTGAGCCAATAAGGTTGATTGATTGAAACCTTTTTTGATTGATCCAAGCAACAATTAATAAAATTTGAGACCAACTAGATCGAATTTGATCGTACCTCAATCGATCTAGTCCTCGATCGATTGAACCCAAAACTTTGATCAATTAGTCATTACTCGATCGAGCATATATATAAAAATAGTTCACATGTGTCTAATATGAAATCTAATATGCATAAGAATACAAGTATACTTGAAATATATTCATTTGAAGCTTGATATTTTCTTTGGATTGAATAGCGATCTTAAAAAAAGTGCCAACATTCATAAACCTTACAATGATAAAAAAGAGGTAAATGCTACATTAGACCTAGGTGAAAGCATGAATTTAACGTTTTATTTGTTATACTTGCAGCTAGGAGTGGGTGAACTAAAATCTACTACTATGTTCCTACAATTAGCCGATAAATTTTTAATATATCCATAGGTATAGTAAATGATTTAATTATACAAATAAACAAACTTGTCATATCTATAGATTTTGTTATTACAAATGTGCAAGAAACCTTAATAATGGATAAGAAGCACAATGTACTTCTTGGTAGGTGATTCTTAGCTTCTACCAAAACAATTGTTAATGTCTATAATAGGAATGTATCATTGAAAGTCTTCGCACAAAGGCTGTACATTTTTAAGCATATACTGAAACAAACTCAATGACTAGGATGACATTAAGTGAATTAAATTCTACAAATGTAATCCCCCAAGAAATGTCTTCTTATGATGTTAAACTGGCACTTGATGGGAGGTAACCCATCATTGTAGGTAGTATTATTTTATTTTAGTTTATTTTTTTATTTTTTTTAATGTATTTTCAATTTTTTGTAATTTATTTTAGTTATTTTATATCGTGTTTATGTAAACCTTCTTTATTTAATTTAGAATTATCAAAATTTATAACTATTTCTTGAGATGTGATGTATATGAGAAGTACATATCATTCTATCTGTGTAATTAAAATGTTTGAGATGATGGATGTACATGACTTTTCACATCATAACTTGATCACGCAAAGCAAATAAGTAACTTTTCTCTACTTTATCTTTGTCTTTAATTTGTATTTGTTGTATTGAGGACAATGTAGATTCTAGGTTGGGGTGGAGGAAAAGTTACATAAATTTAGAAAATTTTAAATTTTTTTATTAAACATATGTTTACATACTATTTTTATTTTTTGTATTGATTTAGGGATAATTAGGCCCATTTTAAAAGTTTTGCAAAATTATCATACTTTTAGTTTATTTAAAGTAAATGATTGAGCTTTTATACTGTTGGATTAATGTCTTAAACATACCATGAAATATTGTAATAATTAGTTTTTGGTCATAATTTATGTTTCATGATTGAATGTTAAAGTTGAGATAAAACTGAAATTGGTGTTTAGGAATCAAATAGTTAGTGGAGACTACCTTATGAAAATATTTTGAGCCTATAATCATTTCATTTTGAGTGATAATGTTTTTTTCTACTCCTTTGAACACTCTTCTAATTAATTCAAATTGTTAGATTATTTCTATAGGATTTTCATTGAATGTTAGAATTTTAACATCTAATGAAGTATGATATACTTATTTTTATTGCTTAGATTGAATGATTTGAATAAAATTGAAAGTGTGTGCCTATTTCATTCATGCATGACTTCTAAAGAGAAATATATACGGGTTTTCCTGAAGCCAATACAAAAAAGAGCCAAATTAGCCACGTAAATCATACAAATATATACGATATGTATATAGGTCCAATCTATAGAGAGAGAGAGAGAGAGAGAAATGAATAGTATAAACTAAATATTATAACCAAGAAATTCTTCAAAGTTGTGATAATGGCTATTACAAAAGAAAAGAAAAATAGGAAATGGATTCCTTTGAAGTCATTGCATTTTCATTCATCTCTAAAGGCATATACTTGATATTTTTTCTTAATGATTTTAATTGATGCATGAAAATAGTTTTTGATTTTTTTATAAATCCTATCTTTTGATTCCTTTCATGAAATCAATGTTACACACTATTTTGAGCCTTTCTTATGTAATATTGGAAGTATGACTTTTGAGGATTAGAGTCGAAGTGATTCAGATTACTAACATTAAATTTGGATGAGTCAATAGTGATACATTTTTTATATGGAATATAAATTTATGATTTTTAAATAATTTTTACAATAAACTATGATAATTTTGAGATGTTAATTTAACTTATGCTTTGGATTTTAATTATGAACTTAAAAGATATTAAAAACATGAAAAGTTTTGTTATTTTATTTTTTATTTTGTTATTTTTTATTTTAGCTTTTACCTTGTTAAATTTTAGTTTATATTTTGTTATTTATTATTTATTTATGTGTTTAGTTTGATGTTTGTGGGTATTATCATTGACATCTCTCACAAGGCTTAAACTTTTCCACTAAGACAACCTAGGAGTTTAAAGGCTTATTGCATACGTTAAATGAAACCGTTTCAATCTATGTAAATAATTTAGGATAGTTTAATTTTTTTTAGTTTTTATTGCATCCCTTGTAAAGAGATTAATAAGAAGCTAGTTGAGTGTCGTGATGAGAGCTTGAAAAGCACTAATATTACATGATTTATTTGCATGTAAATGTTAAAAATGGATTTAAATTGCATAATTTTATCATCATTTTAAGCAAATCTATATTTTTGAAATTACGGGTATCTTTTATTATTTTTCAAGTATTTCTAGCTTTATAATAATTCAAATGATAAGCACTTGAAAAATTGTACATGAAAGCACTCATTTTCAACCTAGAAGAATAAAAGAATAATACATGTAAGCCTTATATATAAACCAATCAAGTTTATAAGGGGTGAAACACAAAAGAGTTTTAGAATTACAATTTAACACGAGTCACAACGATCATTCATATGTGTCACAATGCAACCTTCTCGGATGTGATTTCATACATACTAGAATCAACGAGGGTCACGATATGGATAGAAGTGGGTCGCAGCACACATTATTAATTCCCTCACGGTCAACTATTTTCTCATTTTCTTAGTGTCTCTTCCACCTATAAATAGACCACTTCATAGTAGCATTAGACACACCACAACTGAGAAATTAATATGATTTGTAAATCATTTTTGTAGTCTAAATTTTAGCAACTTAGGAATTTAGTTAGCTGTATTTTATGTAGTAGTTTCGATCCAATAAACAGTATAGGCATATTTGTTTGGGAGTTTTTCAAATACAAATTAATACTAAAGTTTTGTACACTGAATGATAATTTTGAGATATAAATTTTAATCGTATTATTTTATTTACAAATTTAATTTTATATATCATTCTAAATATTATTTTTAATATACTTGTCATTTATTAAATTAAGTATGTTTAGCTGAATATTACTATGAGATATTAGTTATGTTGTTGTGCTTGTGAAATGTTAATTTATTCAAGGTTTATACAAAATTTATTATAAAAAATATATTGACAACATATTTTTCATAATAAATTTAAAATATTAAAGTTATATTTTATTATATAATTATCTAAATCTAATTTATAATTATATTATAGTTCAAATATTTTTATTAAAAATATATTAACAACATTTTTCGTAATAGATATAAAATTTAAAAGTTAGGTTCAGATATATCAATCTAAAATCTAATTTAGGTACCTTGAATGAGAGTTTAAATTGATAACCTCGTCAAAAGAATCAATTTAAATAATTTGTTAACTCCTTATGAATACAACATAATTTGATCTTATCAATTACTCATCCATACCAAAAGACATTAATTGATATTGATTAACAATGGAGTTGATCCCCGTTAAAAGAATTTTTCATACAAAAAAATGAAGAATCAATAACCTTAATTTATATCTTTAATAAAATAATTAATTTTGAGCAAACATGATTAACTAATTAATAGATCCTAGAACTTTTGCATAGAGTGTTAAATTTTTATATGTTTGATATTTATTGTATCGATTCTATCATGAAATTTTATTCTATTAGAATAAACATCTCAAACCCAAAAAATTGTTACAGAATATTTAGATTTATTTTTTTATTTTTAAGATTATTAAATTATTTAAAACCGCATAGTTTCTATTTAGATCGACCTTAAAAGTATACTTATTGTTTTTTGTACAAAGTGATTCAAACACTTGCGAGCGATTTATTAAATAAAAAATTTGTGCATCATACATACATACTTTGAGCATGATTATTATATAATAGATAGAGTAAATGGATGACTAGAGTCAATATATAACATTTGTTAAAGTTTGAAACCATAATATTGTAAAGCCTCTAAGATAAAATATGGGAAAACTTATTATCTTTACTATGGATGTTGACTTTTCTCAAGGATTAGGAAAGAATATGTGTATAGGAGTTTGATAAGTGCTATTTATACTCATTTTTTGATAGTAATTCCTCTATATTTACACATATCATCATTATATTGAGTTAAAAAAATTTATTTTTTATTTACAGGAAAAGTATAAATTTTTTAGTTTCTTTTGGGGTTTTTATAAATTTTTTGGATCAAATGGATTAACTATGAAAGACCCATTGACGTACTTATAAAGGCCAAAATGAGTCAGCGTCTACGTAACCAATGCATGCCATATGTCGTCTCCTAGTTGTACCATGTTGCTTACTAGCGAACTGTATTCTAGACTCACACGATGTAGGCGTGTAGAACATGTCCCTTCCAATTGCTTGCTACATTTGGTGCATCTAGTGCATGCTCCTTTCAGACGCATGTGATACACTCTCTGAGCACGATTTGAAGTGTTTTGATCCTTTTTTGACCATTTGTCCAATAATTCTCTCTCCATTATGATTTCAACAGTCCTATATTTACATGATTCATTTTCTCCATTATAAATACAAAACAACACCCCATAAATAAAGAAAACTATTAGAATGGCATGAAAATTGAGAGAAAAGTTTTTAGATTCAATACAATATTGCAAGAGCTTTTAAAGGAGATTTAAAAACAAGTGAAGATTGATATTTTTGTTCTTTTCACTCCAACAATTCATCCAAATTAAATTCTTTTATCTACCTTTTCTTTATAGATGATGAAATATTTAATTGTTGTTATAGATTTGATAGATTTTATGTTTAACTATGAAATTTTCTATTTAATTATGAATCTGATTAGCAAGAGGGTGGGTGAATAGATGATCAACGGAAGTATGACAAATTAAAATTTTATAACACATGAGATTTGTAGGTTGAAATAACATAGGCCACACCAATGGTCTAAGAGAAAAAAAAAACACTGCTCCATCGAACCACCTAATTATCCACTATAAAAAATAAGTATCCAATTACAAGGCTAAGAATCAAACTATCCACCAAGGTAATGCCTTATAAGTAATCACTTATAAGACACTACTTTCATTATTGTTTCTACAAGAAAGATTTTTGAATCCAGATCAACGTCCTAACAAACTCGAGTCACATGAGTTAAACAAACCTATGCCATTTTCACTGGAAAAGTTAGCACATAAACACTAGTGCAAGTGTATATCCTAGGGTAGATTCAATAATAAATAACCCTAACTAGTTGATTTAAATAATATATTACATAAATAAAAAATAACTAGAAAATCTTGAACAATGAGTTTAAAATTGCAATACCTCAATTATCATAGGCTTGCTAATCCATCAAACACAAACACAAATGTTTCATAAATTAACTTAATAAAAAAGCCTATTTCAATAGTTTTAGCAAAACAAGAGAGAGAATAAAAAATGAAGAGAATAAGCACAATTAAGCTCTTATGTGTTTGGTTTCATTTGTGTGCTTAGGTTTATATTTATAGAATATTTTGAATCACTTTAGGTCAAAGTAAAATTACCATCTTTTTCATAAAATCAGTTAAATGAGTTTTAAGGAATACAGATAGTATAGTAAAAGGCCAATCTAGTGTATCAATCAGTTAATTCTCAAAATAATAGATCAATCTAGTCATTAATCTCAATCGATCTAGTCATATAAATAATTAATTCAACAAGTAATATAGCTCGATCGATCTAGTCACTACTCAATCGATTGAGTAGCCTATTTTTATATTATTCCTATGTGTCAATATGCAATCTAATGTATATGAAAACAAAGATATACCTAAGATATAATCATTGAGGCTCAATAGTTTCTTTAGCTTGAAAATATTCTTCTAAGATACACCTAGAAACTAAAATTACAATTATATATTTTATTCATGAATATCACAAACACATAAACCTTATAATCTTCCCATTTGGCATATTTGTATAAGAAAAACTCTCTCTCACTATATAATGCTCATAGGAAAATTAAATTTTTACATAGTAGTAATATCCTATGATCTAATGGAACCATCTTTGCTTGAATCTCGAAAGCTCATATTTACCCTGAACAACAAAAACACCAACAAGCAAGCAACTTGTCCTAAAAGACTTATTGTTCATAATAGTTCAGTATATCTAATTATAAAAATGTGAAGAATATTCAAGAGAGGATTAAACAAATTATATAGAAATTAAAAACAACTTTCTCTATGTTAAATATCTCAAAAAATTCAAAGTAATTCAAGAAATGAAAATCTCCCTCTAAATTAACTATCTTTTTTTATGTTTCAATTTATGTTCAATTAATGTTCCAATTTTTCTCTCCCTCTTTTTGTCATATGAATAAAAAATATAATCATGAAGCAATGACAACAAGTTAAGCAAGCAAGTATTGTATTTAATGAATGAAAAGAGGAGTACATATTTTGAAAAGCTCAGGACAATCAAAATTGAGAGGTAAAAATAATATGTTTCCCAAAAATGAATAAACTCTCTATAAGTTCTACAACTCCTTTAAAATTATAAAAATTGACATATATAATTTTTTTAATTGAGGGTAGTAGACTTAGCTTAACATGACTACAACAATATATAAAAATGATAAAATTAATTTTGTTCAAAGTGTGACTATCTATGATAATATAAATATATTTAGACTAGTCATATAAACATACTAACAAATATAGTGACTTATCTATAGTCAACAAAAGTGAGATAAAAATCAAAACGGTAACATTATGTTAATTAGTTCATTTATGATTAGTTATGAAGGATTTAAGGGAATGAGTATCACCTATCATAAAAATTTATAGTTGAATTAATACTTGTACAAAATAAAATTTACTTACAAAGAGAGAACTTTAATATATATATATATATAAAGTTTTTGTATTCCCTTCTTGTAATAATTTTTTGGTGTGAGGGATTGGTTATTTATTTTCTTTTTGTATAACCAACTGTAGCTCTTTCTTTTTGTGCAAGCAAAAGCTTTTATATTTTTCTTTTTTCCTTCAATAATATTATTATTTTAAGGAAATATACACGAGCCAATATATCTAGTATGATGACTTTAACACTAGTTGTGAGGTAACCTTCTCTGCTCATTGTGATAACTTTTACATATTATAGTAGGTAACCCTCTCAAAACTAGGTGTCTTTCTATAGTAACATTTTATACAGCGAAATACAGAGTTCAACCATAACTTTCATAATCAAGGTTATCTCATGTCCTAAAATCTCACATAATTAATTATAAACTTCTAGAATGGTATACTTATGTGTCCATAGAGTGTACGTATGAGTAGGTTCAAGTTGGCATCGATCACCAAATGTGACAAATATGTAAATGCACAAGTCACCATATCCATTTACACAATGAATAGTTAAAAAATAAACATGAATGGAGTATGTAATGATTATATCAATGTTAAAGCATGTCTACTTCCCATATTTTTTTATTTTTTATCTTTTTTTTAAACTAAAGAAACATCAATAAAAATAAAAACATATAAACAAACTAAAGATACTCACCTAGGGTCAATCAAGCACTCAAACAAAAGTACCTATGTAAAGAATAAATGATGGTCATGTAACCAAAAATAGAATCTTTTCTAACCCAAACTTTCTTGTATTTTGGTTTCTTTATATCTTTTGGTTGGAAATCAAATAACTTAGTTATCATTGGTATATTCTTGGAATTATCTTTAGATTTCCCATTTATCCTAAATGAAGATGCAGTATGCATGATAGGATGATAGTAATTAGTCCTAGAATTACAAGTGTTGAATTTTACATGTCTCTTTGAATCAACAATTTCATGCTTTTTAGTAGAATTTTTGAACATGTTACCATAGTTTTCATTCATCCTAAAATATGATGAAATATACATAGATGGATGATGGTTATGAGTCATGCTATATGAAGCATGGAAAGTATTATTACATATAGGGGCATTTATCAAAAATCTACACTTGGGTCAAAATGACCATTCCGACAACAATGATGATAGATAAGCACAAACCTAACAGATTTTTCATTCATAAGTGCAACTGTTCTTTGTGTATAATTAGTAACATTAGGAGTAGAGTTAGAAGGCCTTATAGATGTGGTTTTTGATGTTGAATGAGTGGATCTCTTCTCCTTATAACCAATGTCATGTATATCATGTGAGGAGGATATGTTTAAAGGTTTGAAAAATTAAGTTGATATTGACGAAGATGGTATAATGTACTTGTCTACACGTCTTATCCCTCTCTTATCTCTAGCTAGCTTTCCATAATCCAAATTTTGTTCAACCTTTCAGAAGTTCAATTTTTTCTTTTTCTATAATTGAGGAATTTATTTCAATGGATTTATGTTTGTCATTTAGATTAGTTACTTTCCCTTTTCATCTTACATAATTTATAAACACTTCATTAATACTAGTGGCATTAAATTTTTTGAGTACAAATTCATTATCATTTTCCACATTATCTGAATCAATGCCAGACTTATTGAATTATCCACCAGTAGTTGTAGTAAATGTCAAGTAGTTAGTGTAGATTCAACAGGATTATCATTATCACTTTCATAGTTAGGAAGTGTAGTGTTGAAAGCTTTTCTAGTTTGGTTCTTCTTGTTTGCATAGTCAACTGTAAAGTGACCAAAACCTATACATTTAAAACATTGAAGTTCAGTGCGTTTAGATTTCTTACCATTATAACTCATAAATTTGAGTTCTCTTAGATTATGATCCTTTTGATAACTTGATTGTCCTTTGTTTTGAGGATTCTTTTTGTTGAGGATTTTGTTCAATCTTCTGGTTAAGAATACCAATTCTTCATCATCATTGTCACTGTCTTCAATCATAGAAATTTTGAAAGTGACACCTTGTTCTTTGGATGTTTTTGAACCTCATCTTAAAGGTTTGAAATGAGCCAATGAGTTGCAGTGACCTTTGGATGGAAGCGATCTGGTATTAAGTACAAAATCTTTTAAACTATCTTAAAATCATCAATTTTCTCTCCAAGATTGGCAGAAGTGTTAGTAATATCACATAATCTAATATAAAATTCAAAGAAAGTTTTATCTTATTTCATCCTAAGATTTTCAAATTAATTACCAAGTACGTAAAGTTTACTTCATTTAACTTTTGTGGTTCCTCCATGGGCAACCTCTAAAATATCCCAAGCATGCTTAATAGTATCAACATGACAAATACGATGAAACTTATCAATAGACACAACATTAAGAATAACGTTAATACCCTTTTAATTCCAGTTGCTAGCAATTTTATCTTGATTGGTCCATTCGTTCCAAGGCTTAGGAGTGACTATATTATCTTTAGTAATCCTAGGTGGTTCCTAACCATAAATTATAGAGTTCCAGATATTCTCATCTCAAGGCTGTAGAAAAGGCTCTCATATTAACCTTCCAATATGGGTAATTAGACCCATCGAAGTAAGGTGCATAGGTTGTAGATAAACCCTATCTTAAATTATTCATAACAAGGTCCTAGGCATACTAAGCTATCTAGTGACATGCTTTGATACCAAATGAAAGTTTCTATTTAGTTATGGATCAAATTAGCTAGATGGTGGGTGAATAGATGATCAACAGAAGTATAAAAAATTAAAATTTCATAGAACGGCCAGACATGTAATTGCATGTAAATAAAGTAATACGAAAATATAAAGATTAACACACAAGATTTTTAGGTGGAAACAACCTAGGACACATCAATGATCAAAGATAAAAACCACCGATCCATTGAACCACCTAAGTATCTACTATGAAAAATAAGTATCCAATTACAAGGCTAGGACTCAACTTGACCACCAAGGTAATGCCCCCAAGTAATCTACTTACAAACCACTATTTTCATCATAGTCTCTACAAGAAAGGCGTTCGGATCTAAACCAACATGATCGAATGTCCTCATAATCGATCGAGCAGCCAAGGCTTTGATTTTAAAATTAAAGCCTTGGCCGCTTTATTGATCTAATCAAATGCTTGATCGATCAAGTACACAGTTTGATCGATCGAATGTTCTCTCAATCGATCCAATTTATCAATTAATTAATTCTCAAAAATTGGATTGATCTAGTCATTAATCTCGATCGATCTAGTGCTCGATTGATCAAGTATTAATTTCTTTATCAATCTAGTCATATAAATAATTAATTCAATAGGTAATATAGCTCGATTGATCTAGTCATTGCTCAATCGATCGAGTAGCCTATTTCATATTGTTTCTCTGTGTCTAATTTGTAATTTAATGTGCACGAGAATAGAGATACACTTGAGATGTGATCGTTGAGGCCCATTAGTTTGTTCGGCTTAAAAATATTCTTCTAAGACACACCAAGAAACTAAAATTACAATTATATGTTTGTTCACAAATATTGCCAATACTCATATAAACCTTACAAGCTAAATATTCAATGTGATTATGGGTAATTCCAAATCCTAAACTATGATTTAATTTATTAATTTCCTCAATAATTTTTATTTCAATTCTTGATTTTGGGCATGTTCAATTCTACATTTAAATGTCATGACTTTGCATGTTATAAATTAGGTGAACAACTAATTTGTTATATTACTATGTTTATATCTTGTCAAACATGTTAGTATATAATCGTTAATATTCTTATTCGAAGTAGTACCTTGTTGCTATTGTGACAAGTAGGATTCAATACCTTCACTAAAGGTTAATTCATTGTTCTAATCTTGTCTAGTTTAGTTATAACTTTTTGATATCATAACACAATGAATTAATTAAATCTAGTAAGAATTCTTCTAAGTTGTTTAGGATTTAGGTTGATTTGTGATGGTATTCTAAGTTAATTACAAATTAAGAAAATGTGGGAAGCCTTAAGTGGACCTAAACTTATAAAGATAAATTTAAGACTTCAAGAATGATTTTTAATTATGAAGGTAATTTATAACTTAAGAAATTAATTTGTATTCACGACATGGTTAATAAAATTGTAAAGTAGTGGTAAAGGTAGTTCTACAATCACACATCTCTTATAGTTTTTATGCAATTCACTTTTACTATTTTATATTATTTTCTTCAAAAAAAAAATCTTCATTTTTAATAATTTTAATTAACTTGATGATGAACTAGTAATTAGGAGTAGATATTAATATCAATTCTCATGGGTACGACAACCTTTATTCTTAAAATTATTTATCACTTATACACGATCACATATACTTGTTTGTTCTTAATCGTGTTACATAGCATGTGTGTTAAAAAAAATCTCTACGAGGGTGAGTGAGGGATTTGGCGAGAAATCAAAGAGAGAGAAAAGAGAGAATAGACCCCATTTTAAAATAATTTTTGAATTTTCTTGAAAATTTAAGTTTGAGGACATTTAAAATTAAAGAAAAATAACAAAAGAAAAACCTAATTAATAGAAAAAAAACACATATAGAAAGTACTATACATACAAGGAGAAAAGTTATAGAAACTATACACAATCTACTAATAAAGAAAATGTAATCAAATTGAATCCCTCTTCTTATTATAGAGTTTTTGAAGGGTAGTTGTACCAAAATGTACTTTTGGTTCACATAGGATAGAGTTTCATGGTGTACTCGAGTACTATTTTGTTTAAAAACTCTTGAAAAACCAGTCAAGTAATTACCTTGCAGACAACTAGGCAAGCTTTTTGAAATAGAAAGTTTTGCCCTTTACAGCACTGTGTTGTTGTTGCATAATGCACCCAAATTGAAGTTGCTCAGATGAACCACAGATGCACAAATGTTAATTGCTTGTAAATTCATGAATCACTAGTAGACTAGTGATAAGATTACCTAGAGTTCGGTTTCTAAAGAAATTAGCAGGTGTTTTAAAAAGTCAATTATTTTCTTAATGAGCTAAACAATCCTAAACATTCTAACAATGATCGGTCGAGAAAAAATTGTAAGTTCTAAAATGATTAAATAAATAAAATAAAATAGATAAATTATAACCAACTAAATAAGGATAAACGAATTTGTGAAATTAATTAGCTATCAATTCAAGAAAATAACGAATTAAATGGTTTTCACAATATAGCTTTAAAAGCTAGAATTAATGATTTTTTTTATTTTAAATTGGAGAATCCACACAATTCCCAATTAACAAATAACTTCCTAGATCGTACTTCAAATCAATTAATTAGAAAAGCTAAGGGAAATAAATAAACCACCTAATTTAACACAAATCAATGCAATTAAATTAGACTATTGTTCATAAATGTATAACCAAACACAAATTATGTGTCTAATACTTGGTTCTAAAATATTCACTTTAATTATAAATCAAGATTTGATCTATTATTAATTTATAATAAAAGATATCAAGAAACATGAACAAGAAATAAATCAAATTTTATTTAAATAAAATCATTAAATTGTTCTTAACACACATGGAAGTAAAACTAAAATCACATACACAAAATTTAGCCTAACATAATTAAAATTAATTCAATCACAAAAGATATGTTCAAAATACAGAGAGAAATAGATCTAGCAATAAAAATACCCACTTTAATATGTGTTCTCCAAATCCTTAAATTGGTTGATCCTCTTCTTCAAATCTTTGGAAAGACGTCAGAAATGAGAGTTTTCTCTCTAATTTCTATGTTATGGAATGGAATTTAAGCTAATAATGGTTGAATTTAAGAGGGGTTTTGAAGTGTATTTATAGGTTAGGTTTTGGGGAAAATGAGTGAAACATGTAACATATGCATACTAAAGTTTCTGGCCAGTCCATACACGTGAGCCACGAAATGCTTTAATTTGCACTATGTTGTGATACAAAAATTAGATACCCAAGTGCAAATCGAGACTTCTGTATCATAGCATGTATATTTTTATGTCTTGATGCTTGTTGAAATCTCTAAATCACCAAATGCCACCCGAGAGTCTTTCACTATGGTATGCTTTTATTTGCTTTGTGGTACGCACTAGTTTATGATTTTTGATAATTGGTTCATTTTGATTTATCCGAGTTGCCATTTCTCTTCTTGTTTTCTCTCTTTTTGATTGTTTTAGTCCAAGATTCTTCCAAAAGCATATTAACTTTCAAAACACGAAAATACTTTCCAAAGTAACATAATCCTAAAATAAAACATAAAATTAACGCTTAAAAACATTGTAAAGTATAGGTCAAAATAATGTTTATCAACCACAATAGTCACATCTAGAGTAATCCAAATTGAAGGAGTGGGGGTATTATCTCATGGTATTGCTTCAAGAGTGATCGGTGCAAAACTACAAGTGCATGGTATCGTAGTTTTATAATAAAGTGATAAGAAGAGTATCGTCCTTAAGGATTGGTAACTTATTTTTGACAAATACCAAAATTATACTAATCTCAATTTTATCTAGAAAAGTCACTAAGGTTGTTATAATTGGAAATTAAAAAAAATTAAATTTAACGAAAATGCACAAAAGAAAATAAAGATATTGTTCAAAGATCAAATTAATAGGAAGAAAACTTTTAGGAAATCGATTTCACTTAATCCCTCACTCTGCTTTACTCATCTAGCTAATTGAATTTAATTCGATCTGTTTGTTAGCAATTTCTGAAAAATATCCAAAAGCCTATTACGATAGTCAATTGGAAATATAATTGTTCATTAATTTACACAAGAGTATGCAATTTAATAAAACAAGAAAGCATTAAGATCAATGATTTTAATACTACACAGGTTCATATAAGCTTTTCGATCTCTATATTTACCTATGCTGAAATATTCCAGATCTATCCTATAATACTCTCTTTCAATAGTAAATCACAAGACTAAAATCATCTAATTAATGGCCAGTTAATTAGAAGCATTACACTCAGAATAAATCAGACAAACATGAAGAGAAATAATTCAAATTAATATAGTAAATAAAACATAGTTCAGAATTAAATTACATCTTTTTCCTAGAATTAAAAAAATTTAGTTCATGTTAAAAATTAAATTTAACATAAATGAATTCACTATAATTTTATTAAAAGAATCTCCTTTTGCGTTTCCCTATCGTGCTTCAATTTTCTTTTTTTTTCTCTACTTTCTGTTTTCTCCCTTTTTATTTTTTTCGTCACCTCTCTATTTTGTTCTTTTTTTTTGTTTTTCTTCTTTTCTTAGCAGTTGTCTCCTCCCTCTCCCCTTGCTTCCTTTGAAGCTTATATATATATATATATATTGAGAAATTTTATTTAAATTTGATTTAAATAAATCTTCTTTTAAATTTAAGAGTCCTTAGACAATATGCTTCTAAAATTTTGGATCTTCATTTTCTTCAAATCTTCAATAAAATTTAAATAATAATAAAAAAGTCTAAAATGAATAAAAATTAAATAAAATTATATTAAAGTTAAAGTTGAGAAGTGATAAATTATGTCAAATTATACAAGTCATTAATCATCTCCAAACTTAAAACTTTGTTTGTCCTCAAACAAAAATAAAATAAAATAAAAGACAATTATAGACATTGTCAACAAGACCCCCTATAGAACTATCATCATTCACCAACCATGATTTGAATTTAGATTTTATGACTAATAACTTACTCTTTTCACAAATAAGATAGCAGGAAAATTAATAAAAAATTCAGCAATTTATCAAGAAAGAGTTAAGCATTTATTTCAACATAAAGCTAAGTCCTTGAATTTGTGTATGAAATAGTCAATTTAACTGCAAACCACCAGCAAATTCAGATAAAGTAGAACAATTGAAATCAAAAGAATTCTCTTAAAACTTAACTCTATAAGTCCAATTTTCATAAATCCTCTCCAGTTATGTAATCAAATACCAAAATTAGAGATCAAAAGGTCTTTAATCAAGGTTGTAATGATAGGCCACAGGGTGAGGACTAAGAAATGGATATGGAAAATCAAAGAAAACTGGGAAAATACTCGAGAGAAAAATAATAATAAAAAGAATATCCATAGGATTCATACTATAACTCTTTCTCCACAATATTTTCATATTGATGATAATATTGTTGCCATACTAAATAAGTGGAGTGCTTTTTTTCTCTTTGTTTCTTTTGCCACCTTGATACTCATAGCCTTTTTCTAATTTCAACCACTTTAACCCTTTTTTATTCTTTCCTTTCACTTTTTCTTTTTTTCTTTTTTTCCCCACACTTTGATCAAATAGAACAAATATAATATGGATTATTTAATTTGAACTTACTTTTTTAATGCAAATTTTTCCCAAAATATTTTCTCAAAATTTAAGGTAAGTTCATGGTTTTTCAAGCTTAGAATGGCAAAGGTTTATGTAGTTAAAAGAAAAAAATAAAGCCTTATATAAAATAAGACTCAAAGGGTTGACTATAGGAATACACCATGCAATGATGGCATGATAATTAGGATGGCTAAGAAAGCTTTTTGGTTGTGACAAAAAATTGCCTAGATCATTTATCTAATATTTGGTATCAATTAGGATTTTGCCTCAAGGATCCATCAACGAATTCTAGAGTAAAGTAAGATTAAACATTTTCTAACCCAGTTAATTCAACTCCTTCTCTTCATAGGCAAAATGGAGTAGAGAAAAATTTACTATGCAATTATTTTCAAGGACAAAGATTTAAATCAAAGTACCCACAACACTCTAACTAACATAATAGTAGATTTTGAAAAAATTTCTCAAACCCATCCTCAATCACAAATTTCATAGTTATAGAGAATTCAATCATACTCAAATACATGCTTGAAAAGAGAATCCAACAACTCAAGACTAAAGGAGTTTACACCCCCAAACATAAACTAAACAATGTCCTCATTGTAATTTAAAAGTGAGACAGAAGAAATGAAAGGAATTTCCCTAGTTTTGTGGTGGATCTGCGCTTGTTTTATAGTCTACAACTAGACTTTTCAATCTTCATCAATTAGGATTTCGAAGAGGAATAAATGCACAATTCCTCTCCACTTGTTCTCCATAATAGTGCTTCATCTCTGATCGTTAGCTCTGAATATATACCCTACCTTGTCCTTCAAGTATATTGCTCCAAAAGTGGAAACTTTGTCAATTGTATAAGGACCTGTCCATCTCGATCTTAACTTACCTGGGAAGAGTTTTAGATGTGAATTGAAAAGCAGAACCTATTGTCTTACAACAAATTCATGCCTAAGAATCTATTTGCCATGCCACTCCTTTGTCCGTTCTTTGTAGATCTTTGCATTTTCATAAGCATCATTCCAGAACTCATCCATCTCATTCAATTAAAGAAGTCACTTTTCCCCTACTTCCTTCAAATCAAAATTAAACTTCTTTACAGTCCAATAAACTTTATGCTCTAACTCAACAAGGAGATACCATGCTTTTCCAAACGAAAAGTCATCCATGAAAATTTCCATTATATCTTCCACCATATCAGAAAAGATAGCCATTATGCAACGTTAAAATGTTGTTAAGGCAATGCATAATCCAAAAGGCACCCTTTTAAAAGAAAATGTTCAATAATAGGGATATCCATCCAATCAATCTAACATTTGATCAATGAATGGAAGTGGAAAATGATCATTCCTTATGGCTTTGTTCAACTTGCAGTAATCTATACATACATACCAACCAGTGAATGTTCTTGTTGGAATAAGCTCATTGTTGTCATTTTTCACCACCGTCATTTCACCCTTTTTTGGTACAACATGCATTGGACTTACCCATGAGCTGTCTGAAATAGCATAAATAATTCTAATATTGAAAACTTCAAAGTTTTAGATCTCACAACTTCCTTCATTACTGGATTTAATTTTCTTTGGGGCCCAATTGATGTTTGTAAGGTTCCTTTATTAGAATCTTGTGCATGGAAATGATGGACTTATACCTTTTATGTCAGAGATAGTCCATCCCAAGGTTGTTCTATGCTCTCTTAACACACATAGCAAAGTTTCCTCTTCTTTGGGTGTAAGTGATGTTGTAACAATCATTGGAAATGTGTAAATATCACCTAAGAATACATAGCAAAGATGCTTAGGCAATTGCTTCAACTCTGAAGTTGTAGTTTGCTGCACTTTTTCTATAGATATTACATAATCTGTCTTTTCTACCATTGGCTCCAACCTCTCAACTTCTTTGCTAAATGATGTAATCTGTTGCAATGCTTCCAAGGCAAATACATAGTGGAGAAATTCTTCACTAACAAAAAGTAAATCATATACATAAACAATAGAGTTAATTGAAATCATAAGCATGAGATGAAGTAGTGATACATCGTTCTAGGTGATCGGTTGGAATATCTTCTCGAAAGGCTTTTATTTCACATTGTTCAATGATATCTACCCTAAATCAAGTGCTTGTATCTTCTGGAAATCTCATGGCTTCTACTTCACATTGTTCAATGATATCTACCCTAAATCAAGTGCTTGTATCTTCTGGAAATCTCATGGCTTTATAGATGTTGAACGTAACCTCTTCCTTGTTCACTCTTAATATTAACTCACCCTTTTGAACATCCATTAAAGCCCTTCCCATAGCCAAGAATGGTCGACCAAGAACCAGTGGGACATCTTGATCTTCATCCATATCGAACACCACAAAATCAACTGGAAAAATAAATTTATCCACTTTTACCAATGCATCTTCTATGATTCCATATGAATACTTGATGGATTAGTCTACTAGTTGCAAAACAATTGTTGTTTGTTTCACTCTCTAAGTCCCAATTACCTATAGATAGAAAGTGGCATAAGATTAATACTCATACCAAGATCACATAAAACTTTATCAAAAAATGAATTTCCAATAGTGCAAGGCAAAGTGAAACTCCCTAGATATTTTCATTTTTGAGGTAACTTCTTTTGAAGAATGGCACTACATTCTTTAAAAAGCCTCATTGTTTTGAACTCCTCTAACCTTCACTTCTTGGAAATGATTTCCTTCAGAAATTTGGCATAATTTAGCATCTTTTCCAAAGCATTTACAAAAGCAATATTTATGTGAATTTTCTTAAATATATCCAAGAACTTAGAAAATTGCTTATCTAATTTTGTTTTTGAAAGTGTTGAGGATAAGGAAGTGGAGTAGAGAGAATAAGATAATTGTTAGGAAATGAAATTGATGAAGGCATGTGATTCTCTCTTAGTGTATCAATAATCTCCTCTTCTTTTACTTTATGATTGCTTGGCCATTGTTTGGAGTTGTAAGGGTGGACTTGGTTTCCTTTGATGTTGACCTCTCAATTTCTCTTCCATTCCTAAGTGTAATGGCATTGCATTGTTCCTTTGGATTCACTTATGTATTTCTAGGAAAAGTTCCTCTTTGTTAAGCATTGATGGTTTTGGCTAGTTACCTAATTTGCATTTCAAGATTTTTCGTAATGGCTCGCATATTGTTACAATAACTCTCAATATCCAACCGTAAATCATTCTTTTTAAACTTTGCTTTGGTCTTATCAACAAAGGAAACCATGGCATCCTTAAGTGGCATCTTCTTTTCGCTTGGTTGACTATCAAACCCTAGAGAAGGTTGCATCACATTCTTTATGTTTCCATAAGAAAAATTCTCATGATTTCGAAGCCTTTGATGGTAGTAATTTGGCATAGGATTACCATGATAATTGTAGTTCTGATTGTTGATGTATTGAACTTGTTCTTAACTTGTTTCATTCATTGGAACTGTCATAATCAGGTCTGTAACATATTCTACACTTTGTGGTATTCTTTGGGTTGTCAAGGTTGAAATTTGATGAGATAGAGAAGTAACTTGAGCTAAAAGGGCAGTAAACGGCTCCAATTCATGAATCCTGGCAACTTTCTTAGCCATAGATCTTTCATTTGGCCATTGATAATTGTTTGAGGCCATTTCTTCCAAAAGAGAAGTAACACCTTCAACTGTCTTTGACATCAAAGTTCCACTAGAAGTAGCATCAACTATAGTTCTAGTTTTTCCATTTAACCCATTATAGAACATTTGAATTTGCAACAAACCTGACAATCCATGCTAAGGGCAACGTCGAATCATATCTTTATATCTTTCCCATGCTTCATAGAGTGTCTCAAAATCATTTTGTTTAAATTGAGCAATTTCACTCCTGAGTTGGGCTATTTTTGTAGGTGGAAAGAATTTAGCAAGAAACTTTTCTGCCATGTCCTGCCAAATAGTGATGCTTCCTGGTTGTAGAGATTATAGCCAACCTATAGCCTTGTCTCTCAATGAAAAAGGAAACAATCTCAGTCTAATAGTGTTTTTAGTAACACCATTCATCTTTATAATCTCACAAATCTCCAAAAACATCACCAAATGAATATGGGATTATCAAGTGGCGATCGGTTAAATTGGACTTGTTATGCTATGCTGATTAATGACAGTTTGAGCTCAAAATTATTGGCATTAATGGTCTAGCATCTTACACTTGAGTAGTTGTCATTCACAATTGGCCTTACATAATTCATCAAGGTGTGTGACCGTACATTCTCTTCTCCTTCAGCTATGGCTATTACTTTCTTCTTTCTTCATTATCTAAAGGTTCTTTCAATCTTTGGATCCAAAGGAATAATGTTTCAAGTTCTAGCACGGCGCATCCAACATAAAAAATATACCTAGAGAAAAATAAAAATGAAATATAATTCTAAATTAAAACCAAGATTACTTTGTATCGATATTGGCAAAAATAAGAAAAAAAACATCAATCCCCAACTACGGCGCCAAAAAATTGATTGGTGGAAAACTACAAGTGCATAATAACGTAGTTTTATAATAAAGTGATAAGAAAGTATCGTACTCAAGGATTGGTAACTTATTTTTGACAAATTCCAAAATTATATAATCTCAATTTTATTTAGAAAAGTCATTAAGATTGTTATAATTAGAATTTAAAATAATTTTAAAGAAAGTGCACAAAAGAAAATAAAAATATTGTTCAAAGTTCAAACTAATAGGAAGAAAACTTCTAGGAAATCGATTTCACTTAATCCCTCACTATACTTTACTCATCTAGCTAATTGAATTTAATTCTCTCTGTCTGTTAGCAATTTCTAAAAAAATATCCAAAAACCTTTTTCGATAGTCAATTGGAAATATTCTTGTTCATTAATTTACACAAGAGCATGCAATTTAATAAAGCAAGAAAGCATTAAGACCAATGATTTTAATACTACACAAGTTCATATAAGTTTTTCAATCTCTATATTTACCTACGTTGAAATATTCCAGATCTATCCTATAATACCCTCTTTCGATAGTAAATCACACGACTAAAATCATCTAATTAATGACCAGTTAATTAGAAGCTTTACATTCAAAATAAATTAGACAAACATGAAGAGAAATAATTCAAATTAACATAGTAAATCATGCATAGTTTAGAATTAAATTATATCTTTTCCTTAGAATAAATAAAATTTAGTTTATGCTAAAAATTTAATTTAACATAAACGAATTCACTATAATTTTTTAGATGAATTGAAAGAAAATTGAATCATAAAAAGAATCTACTTTCATGTTTCCCTATTGCGCTTCAATCTATTTTTTTTCTGCTTTCTATTTTCTCCCTTTTTATTTCTTTTCTGCCGCCTCTCTATTTCGTTCTCTCTCTTCTTTTTTTCTGGCAGTTGTCTTCTCCCTCTCACCCTGCTTCCTTTGGTATATATATATATATATATATATATATCAAGTTCCTTCCGATGTTTGTTTCTTTTTTTTCTTATATATATATATATTGAGAACTCTTTATTTAAATAAATTTTCTTTTAAATTTGAGAATTCTTAGACAATATGCTTCTAAAATTTTGGACCTTCATTTTCATCAAATCTACAATAAAATTTAAATAATAATAATGAAGTCTAAAATCAATAAAAATTAACTAAAATTAGATTAAAGTTAAAGTTAAAAAGTTATAAATTATATCAAATTATGCAAGTCATCAAAGAGTATATGGTAACTTTCTAGAAATATGGATCGTAATACTACAAAGATAGCTATAATGTGTAGAAGATTTAGAGAAATGAGATCTTTGTCTTCAAGAAACAGTAATATAAGGATAGGGGATAGAAGCATTGCTAGTACTGACTCCCATGAGGATGAGTCGTCGATTTCTCAAAGTGTGATCATAGATGCCTACACCCGCCACAATGGTAATAAATAGGTGGAAATTATGTAGATAAGTGCAATAGAGCATCACTAGTGTAATGAGAGGAAGCAGCAGGAGATGAAGAGTTCACCTTGTTGGAAGAAACCAACTAGAACATAACCTAAGACTCACCTATTTAAGTGGTAGCCATGATCTTCATCTTTGGATCAAGTGTCACATATTTAATGAACTTTGTTGCAACACTTTTAGGTAGTAAAGTAATCTTCAAATAAACCGATCCCTTAGCTACCACCATGCACCTTGTTGCTACTTAAAATTTCATCATATTTATGAGTATCCAACATCACCTTCTTTATAGTATCCTTAGAGTGTTCCTACTCCTCTTCAAGTTTCACTATCTTGGCTCCCAAAACTTTTATGAGGTCATCCTTCTCTCTTATAGATGCATCCAGGAATTTGACAAAACAACAAGATCCTTCACAATGCTAGTAACTCCTTATCTTTTTCAGAAAGAGTATGTGCTAAAGTGTTGACAAAGTCTAAAAACCTTGCATAAAGTTGTCTAATGTCTTGTCCTCTTCCATTTGAAGTAGTTGTTATCTCTATTGAGATTGAAGATTCCTATACCTAGAAACAGTTATATGAAATTCAATTGTTCTTTCACTTAAATAGGTAATTGGGACTAAGAGAAGGGGTGAAAATGCCAACCTATGCATCTTTTCACGAGCACTATATCAATTCGGTCAAGCCAGCCTCACAAATGTGAATTGAGAAAATTACATAGTGGAAATACAAAAAAAAAATATGCTCAATTCGACACACAACTAAAAAACTCAGAAGATATGAAAATAATAATCTACAGTAAACCCACTAGTGACGGTGTGCCTCACAAGCTTTTGTCCAAAGTAGCAACATGCATACATGGTAATCAACACACTGCATGTGATACAAGCATACATATTAAAAACCTAAAAGGATTTCCAATCACTTGAAGATCTTATATTTGGGAACATATTTGATAAATGATTATTGTACTCTCACAACATACAAACAAACATACATAACAAACCATAATAAAGAGTCTAACACCTGATACATATCCAAGGTAAAGAAATACATATTCCTTAGAGACTTATACCAAACTTGTATGCATATAAAAGGTAGATTATACTAGCACACAATCTCAAAATGCATGACTACTAAGAAGGAATCTAATACACAATATATACTTAGGTTAAGAAGATGCTGACTCCTGAATGACTCAACCCAATCTCGGAAATAACAGAGATAAAAACACCTAACAAATAATCGTAGCTGTAGCATAAATATACACAGACAAGTAGTATAATAAATTAGTAGATATAGAACTCAGTAAGTAGAAAATAGGTGATAAATATTAAAAGCTTTCTAATCAGAGTTTAAACTTCAGTATGTGGAGACATGCACCATTTAAACTTTGATTGTACCAGCCACACATTTAAGTATGCATAGCATTGGATATAATGAGATAAACTCACATAGAAACCCTATCTAAAAAAAATTAATAACTATTACTTCTATCAGCGAGGATCTTTATTCAAACTATCTATTGCTACTTCTATAACAATTTGCTTCTACACAATAACCCGACTTATCTCTAAAGCCAACACCATTCAATGTGGTATGATTAGAAGCCGCAAACCAGTAATGTGAACCATGAGGTTCACCCTCAATCACTAGCAATGAACCATCTCTGTGGGATTAATTGTTTACCGTAAACCATTAAAGGGTACACAATCCAATATATGAGAACTCAAGGAATTTAACTTAGTTCACTTTCATAATGAGGTTCTTGCATAAGAAGAAAAGTTGCATGGGGGAAATTAACAATTGACACATGGCTCACACAATCATGAATCACTAATACCGAACAAAAAATAAGGTATTAGTGATTCGAAAACAAAAAATTGAGATGTTAATTTGATAGAGCTCCGCTACATATTTTCTGAATACTAAAACAAGAGAAAATGAGGGTATTTATAGAAATCAACCAAGCCACGTCCAAACTTGCCACCGCCTCGCCATGGACGTCGCCAATCGCCAAGGGTGGTGGTGAAGGATGTGGTGAAATGGGTGGTGAGGTGCTAAAATATCCCATTTTTCGTTTCCAAAAGTTCTAACTAATTTTCATAAATAACTGCACTCGAAACCAACCAAAAACTCAAGCAACAATCAACCCTGTGGTATGTGTAAATATGTTCATATACAAAGTATACCTAACTATGTGTGTGTGCACATTATTGATCTATAGTAACCAACCTTATATATAAGAAGACAAATACACTAAGTAATATAAACATATCTCGTATTTTGTACACGGGAAGCCAACACACAAATACAGAATACAATAGGACTTACAGGGATAAATCAATATTGATTTTTTAATGGTATATTTTTCTTCATACATCACTTTTAGGATGTTTAAGCTTCTTTATATGTGTTTACAGGCTTGAATCTGAAGATACTCATAAGCATTTGTCGCTCTAGTAATAGCATAAAACCTCTTACTATTTCATTATGAATCAATATGCCTTAAAATCCTTCAATCACCAAATGCCACCCAAGAGTCCCTCGTTGTGACATGCTTTTATTTGCTCTACGCTACGCACTAGTTTATGATTTTTGATACTTGGCCAGTTTTGACTGATTTGAGTTGCCATTTCTCTCCCTGTTTTCACTCTTCTTGCTCATTTTAGTCCAAGATTTTTCCAAAAGCATATTAACCTATAAATCACAAAATACCTTTGAAAATAACATAATCCTAAAATAAAACATAAAATTAATACTTAAAAGTATAACAAATTATAAGTCAAAATAATGATCATCAACTACAATGGTTACATCGAGAGTAATCAATATGGAAGGAGTGAGGGGATTATCTCCTGGTACTACTTCAAGAGTACATAGGGAACTATATAATAATATGGCTAGTAGTACTGCATAGATAGCAAGAATGTGTAGAAGTGTTAGAGAAACAAGGTTTTTGACTCCAAGAAATAGCACAAGAAGAATTGGGGATTGAAGCATTGTTGGTACTAACTCTTATATGAAGATGAATCGTCGGTCTCTCAAAGTGTAATCACAGATTTCTACGATCGCCATAATAGTGACAAATAGGTGAAAAATGTGTAGACAAGTGCAACAAAACATCATCAATGCAGCGAAAGGAGGTAACAGAGATGAAAAGTTCACCTTGTTGGAAGAAACCAACTAGAAACATAACCTAAGACTTACCTCTTTAAGCGGTAGCGACGATCTTTATCTTTGGATCATCTATCACATATTTGATGAATTTGGTGCAATACTTGAGGTAGTAAAGTAATCTTAAAATAAGCCTAGCCTTCATCTATCACCATGCACCTTGTTGCTACTCAAAATTTCATCATATTTTTGGATATACAACATCAACTTCTTTATAGTATCCTTGGAGTGTTCCAACTCCTCTTCAAGTTTCACCATCTTGGCTCCCAAAACTTTTATGAGGTCATCATTCTCTCTTATATACGCATCAAGGAATTTGATAGAACAACACATATCCTTAGTTTTTTCTCATAGTGTTAGCATCTCCCTATCTTTTTTAGAAAGAGTAAGTGCCAAAGTGTTAACAAGGTCTAAAAACCTAGCATAGAATTGTATAACGTCTCATCCTCTGCTATTTGAAGCAGTTGCTATCTCTATTAAGATGAGTCAATCTTGATATTCTAATGGTAGCATTCTCTCTTATAGACGCATCAAGGAATTTGATAGAACAACATATATCCTTAGTTTTTTCTAAGAGTGCTAGCAACTCGTTATCTTTTTTAGAAAGAGTATGTGACAAAGTTTTGACAAGGTCTAAAAACCTAGCATAAAATTGTATAACGTTTCATCGTCTTCCATTTGAAGCAGTTGTTATCTCTATTAAGATGAATCAATCTTGATATTCTAATGGCAGAGGTGTTCCCATGTGTCACTTTTAAGATGTTTAAGCTTATTTAGATGTCCTACAAGCTTGAATCTAACGATACTTATA
The DNA here is from genome assembly GCA_030763125.1 of Hippophae gyantsensis. Classification (NCBI taxonomy): domain Eukaryota; kingdom Viridiplantae; phylum Streptophyta; class Magnoliopsida; order Rosales; family Elaeagnaceae; genus Hippophae; species Hippophae gyantsensis. Next base: position 42,622,387 of record CM061039.1, read on the forward strand.
AGAATTTATAGCTCTAGTAATAGCATACAATCCTTTACTATTCCATCATGACTCAATGCTTTCCTCCTTGGTCCATTCAACCATTGATTCTGGAACTACCACATTGTCAACAAGTGTCTTCGTAGGATATGACTAGCAATTTTCTACTTGAAATTAGTTCACTTATAGGTTTTATGTGGAATGATTAATCTAAAATTGTTGGAAAATGTGGTAATCAAAAACTTAACTAGCGATGATTAGTCCTAAAAATAAATAGTACAAATCATAAAAGTGGAAAACCATCTTAAAAAAACATTGGTCTTTTGGAAGATTAAGATAGAATGAAGAGATGAATCTATATTTTGATTTTTAATGTTATTTAAAATGCTAAGAACAATAGATTGAAGGCCTTACGTTGAAATTGAGGTCTTATAATTATTTGATAAGGATATTTTAGTCTTGTATTAGGTTTAGTAGGTTTCGTTCATTAATTTAGATAAATTTAATTTAATAAAATTTTATTTTAAATAACATTTCTTTAAGGGTAAAATTGAATTTTTTTTAAAGTAACATTTTTTTATAATATTCCTGAAAAAATATTAAAAATCCAAGAAATGTAAAACTCATTTTTTTTTGTTCCCAAATGAAAATAATTTCTTTATCGTTTGAGTCTCTCTATATAATTCTCTCTATTTATATTAGTTAAAAATGTTATTTTTTATCTTTTTTAATTTTTAAATTCAAATAATTTAATATTAAAATATAAAATTTATAATAATTATATAAATAAATTAGAGATATATAAATAAAATTAGGTGAGAAACATTAAAATAATAGAGAGAATTACGAAGAAAGAGAGACTGAAATTGATTAAGATAAGAGAGAAAGTTTATATATTTTTAAGAGAGGGAGTTTTTTGTTTTATTTTTATTTTTAAAAGATATTAAGGTTCTGCTTGGTATCAATTTGAAACTAATTTTTTATTTTTGAAAACCAAAAACATAGTAAATATGAGATATTTGTTCGGTAAAAAGTGTTTTTGAATACAAATTTTAAACAATATCTTAAAAACATCATTAATTTTTAAAAAAATGTATAAATGTTATTTTTCATGTGTTTTTAAAAGTATTATTCAAATATAAATTAACTAGTATTTTAAAAATAATTTTTTAAATGTAACAACAAATCAAATTCAAAGTTTTAAATTTTTAAATATAACTCAAAATTTTAAAGAATTTTTAAATTTTATTTTTATTTTTAAAAATATATTTGCAAACTAAAGTATAGAACCTAAAATTACTGTTAAAAAATCAATATTTTTAAAGAAATTGGATTTAGTTAATTATATTTAAAATTTAACAAACTAAACATTTTCTACTTAAAAGAATATGGTTAAATTGGCAAAGGAATAAAATGAATCTATTCTCTTGGTGTGTTTTTTTGTTTTTATTTGTAATAAAACTTTTATTAGTATAGATTAATGTGAATTATTAAATTAATTTTAAAAGTTTAAATTTAAAGTTAAATAAAAAAAAAAAGCCAACAGAGGGTGGGGCTCTTCTCTTCGCCATAGTTAGTTACACCTCTCAACTCCCAATTCTAAAACCCCCAAACTTTCTCTCTCACATCAGTTTCGGATTCAGCTGACATCTGATTCGGTGTTGTTTTCTATTATCGTACATCGAATTATAGTTTTAAATGCTCTGCGGCCAAATCCCTGAATCGGCTTTGATTGGGATTTGGAGATCGCGGTGCTTCGCTTTGATTCTTCAATTCTGGTGAATTTTTAATTGACTTTTAGCGTTTGATCAGAATTGGTTCATCCATGCCATCCAATCATCTTCAAAATGGGACGGAGACGACGAGGCTGTCATGGTCGAGGCTTCCCAATTCAGATGAAGGTGAGCACGACGCCGTTGGAATACCTACAAAGAGCGACGATAGGAGCGTCGAGAGTTTGGACTATGAAGTGATCGAGAATTATGCTTATTGGGAAGAGCAGGTTTCATTCTGATATTTCTCTGTTCGGTTCTAATTTCAACTGTGATTGTATTTGTGCAACTCTTGTTTCTTGAGGTTTCTGATGGTCCTTAACTCTTTCCCGTGTTTTTTTTTTGTTTTTTGTTTTTTGGGGAATTATAGGTACAAAGAGGGAAACTTTATGTTGGATATACTGTGGTGGTGAAGTGGTTGTTTGCGTTACTCATTGGCCTTGGTAAGCTTCATTTTTTCAACGAACTCATTTGCATGCTTCTGCAATATTATGAGGGTGCGTAAGAAGCATTTAGATGCTTACTGTAGGAGTAATAAATTTTAACTTTTACATTACATTACAAATGTTTTAAATTTGAAAGAATGATGGAGTCAATTCATTAATTATTTAATTTGGGAGAACTGACGAATTATAGCTAGTAGTTTTCAGAAGAAGAAAAATGTGAAATTTGTTATTTTTTTCGTATATGCAGTGGGCTAACGTTCAAATGGTTCCAGCCAATTTGTTCAGCAGTAGCTATCATCATGAGCATAGTAAATGCCTAAATATTGTGCTTGCAAATTGTTTCCGACTTGACCTTTTTGGCATGCTATTAAAATTGACAAATACTTTTCCTAAGATATTTTGGATACTTTAAGGCTTAGAGTTTATATGGTCACATATCTGAGTTTCCTTTGATATTTTTTTTTCAGGCACCGGAATAGCTGCTGTTTTGATAAACATTTCTGTAGAAAATTTTGCGGGCTGGAAGTTTGAGCTTACATTTTCTATAATACAAAAATCATATATGGCTGGATTTCTTGTGTACATTTTAATCAACTTGGTTTTAGTCTATTCCTCTGTGTATATTGTCACCAATTTTGCACCCGCGGCAGCTGGATCTGGCATTCCCGAAATCAAGGGTTATTTGAATGGTAATCTGGGCCTTTATTCTGACGCTTCTTAAGTATAGTAATTTTTTTTATCAAAGTGTCATCTTCAACTGAGCATGCTGATTTTCTTTTCCCATCTACAGGAGTTGACATTCATGGTATCCTCCTCTTCAGAACCTTGATTGGAAAGGTAGTTACCTCTCATGGCATTCTGCCTTTTTAGTAAAAGATACAAATATGTACTTGAGTTATATTCTTCTCCTGGTAATTTGCAGATACTTGGGAGCATTGGTTCAGTTGGAGGGGGCTTAGCTCTTGGAAAGGAAGGTCCACTGGTTCATACTGGTGCTTGTATTGCTTCTTTGCTCGGACAAGTAAGCATGGTTTTCCAGTATGATGAATGATCTTTCCTGACTTTATAAGTTCCTTTTTGTTTTTCTCATCTCTGACCTTTTAATTTTAAGATTCATATAGATCATTCAAGTCAGTCTAGATTAGGTTGAAGCCTCCTTAATGTGACTTTAGGTGGGCTGAAGTGCATTATAAGTCACTTTGTTTTTAAAATGGAGCAAATCTACGTCAATTTATATTATTATATTCAAATTATAAAAAAATACCCATATGAGAAGGGACATTGTTGGAAATCAACTGATCTATTTCATTTTCTACCATTCTTTTTAGACACTATTTTTAACACGACAATCTCATATTATATGCAAGTTCTTTAACAAAAAACAAATTTCATAAAGCTTCATGGATCTGTTTAAATTTTGTTTTTAAAAAAACTTGCAGAAAATGAAAGGGTAATTGATTTTCAATAATATCTCTTATCATTTGAGTATTTTTCTCTAATTTAAATATAGTAATATAAATTGAAGTGAATTTGCCCCCTTTTTAAAAGGAAAGTGACTTGGAGTGAGCCAGAAAGTGACTAAAGTGGTCCATTTGCAAAAGAAAGTGACTTGTAGTGCACTTATTCCAATATGCTGGGCCATATTTACTGTTTTTGCTCTATTTTTTTGTACCTTGAAAATGATTTTTATATTTTTTAAGTAATGATATTTTATGTGGCTGAAAATGAAATGATTGTTTTTAATATCGTAGTTTTGTTTTATGAGGTCTAGTAATGTTTTTGTTGCCGTATGTTACAACTTAACAATCATTATCCATCTGCTGTGTTCACTTAGGGTGGATCTGCAAAATACAATCTAAGTTCCAGGTGGCTACAAGTATTTAAAAGCGACAGGGATCGTCGTGATCTTGTGAGTGACTTGAACTTATTTTGGGATTATGTTTTTCTAGGAATGCAATTGGTTTGGAAATGAATTAATGCCTCTTTGTTGTGCTCATATTCCATTTGTTTAATTTGAAAAGGTAACCTGTGGATGTGCAGCTGGAGTTGCTGCTGCTTTTAGAGCTCCTGTTGGTGGTGTATTATTTGCCTTGGAAGAAGTTACATCTTGGTATAAACAATTGCATTTCTATGTCGTAATATCAATGTCTGCTTGGCAAATAAAATTTAAGGGCAGGGTCAAAAATTCCATGCTTATGCAGATGTTTCTGTATAGAGATCAACAAATCCAAATTGTTGATATCTCATTTGAACTTATTAAATTATGCTCTTGAAGGTGGAGGAGCCAACTCATGTGGCGTGTCTTTTTCACCTCTGCTATTGTTGCTGTTGTAGTGCGTACTGCAATGGGATGGTGTAAGAGTGGGAAGTGTGGACACTTTGGCTCTGGTGGCTTCATAATATGGGACTTATCAGAGTTAGAATCTAAACTTCATTCAGTTATATACTCTGCTTTGATCCTTTTGTAGTCATCTTATTGTTTTTAATTTTAGTGGTCAAGAGGACTATTCTTTTACAGAGTTACTGCCTATGGCTATTATTGGCGTTATTGGAGGTTTATTGGGTATGTGTATATTGCTTGACTTTTGAATTTTTAAAATTATTTATTGGTATGGGCTACAATAAATTTCTCCCATAATGGACTTAACTTCTGTTCTCTTTTCAGGAGCTCTATTCAACCAGCTTACTTTCTATATATCATCATGGCGTCGAAATTATTTGCACAAGAAAGGGAATCGAGTCAAGGTAAGCTTTCTACAACATACAATATCAATGTAGCAGGAGCATTCAACCTAAGCCAGCTCACTTTCATTAACAACCTCCTTCTTGAACATTCTATTGATGCAGATCCTTGAAGCATGCTTCATCTCCCTGATTACATCAATTATATCCTTCGGCTTGCCACTTTTAAGAACCTGCACACCCTGCCCTGAAGCAGGCCCTGATTCTGGAATTGAGTGCCCAAGGCCTCCTGGCATGTTTGGGAATTATGTAAACGTAAGATATAGTCACTTTTCCAGAGAAGTTTTCAGTTCATATTTGAATATCTGCTATTTTCCTTTTTCCTTTTTTTGTTTCACTTATTGTTCTACCTATCATGACTTTCCATGTTTAAAGTTTTTCTCATACTAAACACAAGATGGTTGTTTTCAGTATTTGTCTCCTTAACCTGGCCTACTTTTCTTCATTCTCCTTTAGTTCATACCCTTTGATAAATGGTCTGAAAGAATTTCCTTGATTGGAATTTAAATTGACTTTATGCTTTTTCAGTTCTATTGCAACAAGGGGAAGGAGTACAATGATCTTGCAACTATTTTCTTTAATACTCAGGTTCTATATAATTTCTCGAGTTCTTTACTATTGAAATTCATTTGTATATTTATTGGTTCCTTTCTTTCTTGATGGTTTCTGGCATACCTAACATATATTGTCACAGGATGATGCCATAAGGAATTTGTTCAGTGCAAAAACAATTCATGAATTCAGCGCCCAGAGTTTATTGACATTTTTGGTAATGCCTTACTGTCTTTGCTTACTCTTTTGGCTTTGTGCACATTTAATTATATCTCAGTGCAGACGCCCATGCATCATTCTGCTTGTTGTTTCTTTAGAGAACTTTATATTGATGAACTTTGTTGGTAATTGGATTAGCTGACTATTTATAAATTGGGGTATCCTATTTATAATTTTTGTTATGCACATACTACTCTCTTAAAAGTTTCCTGAAAATCTCATGAGGCTCTTGTCCTTATCTATTGTTGCTTTATAATTTTAACATCCAAGGCCTTTCATTTGGAAAAGTAGATAAATAAAAAAGTGAATTGCAATGTGCCTCTTCCTAAGAAAATTCTCAAAAGAGAATAATCAAAAAAGGACTAAATGCAAGGAAATTGCACTGACCTAAGAAGATTATGGAAGCAATCATGACTTTATATTTTTGAGGAACCTTTCCTAATTTGTGGCTGACATTTTTGTAAATGTCCTAACAACCATTTAAGGATGCTAGTCAACGGGCTAGATTTGGTAGTTATTAGAAATTATTAAGAAATTAACTCTCTCAAGCACTTAAGTCATTGGGAGAAGGGTCAAAAATCATTTTATACATTTATCACTTTACACAAGTGTTGGCTCTGTGTACTATGTATTCCAAACACTTCTAATTTAACAATTAAGATTAGTGTGGTTTGAGCACAGAATCTCCAGTTCTGATATCATGTTAGAAGTTGTTGGAAAACCAACTCTGTAAAGAGCATGAGCTATTGGGAGAAGGCCCAAATATTATTTTATACATCTATCAATAGTTCACTAATTGAGTGGGTATTACTTTGCTAATTGTGCTGCAGGTCATGTTTTATACCCTAGCAGTTGTTACGTTTGGCACTGCTGTTCCAGCGGGTCAATTTGTCCCTGGAATAATGATAGGATCAACATATGGACGCCTTGTCGGTATGTTTGTTGTAAGCTTTTACAAGAGGCTCAACATTGAGGAGGGAACGTGAGTATATTGTAATTTGTTAATGAATATATTGCAATTTGCTAGTTGCAATCTTGCCTAAATCTGTGTGAATATGCAGATACGCTCTTCTTGGAGCTGCTTCATTCCTTGGAGGTTCAATGCGCATGACAGTGTCCCTCTGCGTCATCATGGTTGAAATCACAAACAACTTGAAACTTTTACCTCTTATCATGCTTGTTCTTCTTATTTCAAAGGTACACTTTGTGGAAAGTTTAATTTTGGATAACTTGGAAACTATTACAAATAGTCTACAACTATTTAAGGTTCTTCTCTTTACTGGTTACCTTTAATTTGATCGAACGACCCCCTCAATATATCAAGTCTATTTCAATCTAGGGCCATATTTTTATCAAAACAATTTCAGATTGTTAACTATAGTTAAATAAATTCTGACAGAAATTAGCACTTTCTCACCTGGCTGTGACTTTTCTAAGGGCATTTTCATTTCATCCATCCACGAGTTGATGCAAGTGCCTTTTTTTCCTTCGCTGGATTTGTTTACCGATGTTGTGTTTTATTGTATCACTGAATTTTGGCAAAAGCAATGTATTGTTTGTTGGGGGTCGAACAATCAAAATGAAAGTTTAGGGGATAAAAGCAAGCAATGCCATTATAGGGTAATTAATGATAATTCCCCTTTGTTTTATGAGTTTGTGAAGGGGGGAAATACTCAGGTTTTACTTCTGCAGGCTGTTGGAGATGCTTTCAATGAAGGCTTGTACGAAGAGCAAGCTCGGTTGAGGAACATCCCATTATTGGAATCAAGACCTAAGTACCAAATGCGAAAAATGGTAGCAAAAGAGGCTTGTGGACAACGGGTGAGTATCTTTCAAACAAGTTTATTCCATGTGCTTATAAGGAAAATGATGGAAAGTGTACAGTATCAACATAAACAGTTGATGTTTGGCACACCTATTTCCTTGGTTTAATACCCTTTTAGTGCTTAAAAATGCATTGTGTTTTGAAGGAAATCGAAATGCTGTTTTTTTTAAAAGTTGAAGTCTAAAGGTTTGTGTTTAGAATGAACTGAGCATGTGCTACATCATTGGAGTGGAGGTTTTTGTAAAATAAAATATCGAGAGAGAGCCTATTGTCCTTTTCTTACTTTTGTCCATTCCTTTCTTTCTTTGTTTGGCTAGAAGAATATTTGTAGGTTTACTTGCTTGAAAACGTATAATTCAGATTTGCCTCGTTAAACTGTTATTGTTCTTTAGTTGCTAATGATTTCTTTCTGCTGTATCTCAAGTAAAGTTTTGACATTGGATTGTGGTCCTGTGGTGCATTCAGATTGGCTCCTTGTGTATTGATATGCAAATTTTCTTTAATTGCATGTCATTGTATACTCACTGCACTTCATCCTTTTTCCATTGAAGGTGGTCTCTTTCCCTCGTGTTGCTAAGGTTGCTGATGTGGTTTCTATTTTAAGGAGCAACAAGCATAATGGCTTCCCTGTATGAGTATTCTGCTTACCGCACTTATTTCTTATTTGATAACTAGTCCAATTGTCATAATTTCTTCTTGATTTGTAGGTAATTGATCACACAAGAAATGGCGAACCACTTGTGATTGGTCTCATGCTTCGCAGGTATGACGCCTTTAGCTTATTTGGTTAATGTCACGTTATTTAATATTGGAAAAGTTAGTTATTTTGGGGATCTAATATGTTGGTGATGGTACAGTCACTTGTTAGTACTTCTGCAGTCTAAGGTGGATTTTCAGCATAGTCCACTGCCCAGTGTCCCTAGAGGATCAAGGTCTACTGGGTAAGAGGAGGCGTGATGTGAGTTTTAGTGATGTTGTTCACTATTACAGTTGTGTTATAATATTTTGATGGATTTGTCGGCTTTCCAGGCACACTTCCAATGAATTTGTGAAACCTGCTTCTAGTAAAGGTTTATCAATAGATGATATACATCTCACTTCTGATGACATGGAAATGTACATAGATCTAGCACCTTTTTTGAACCCATCTCCATACATTGTCCCAGAGGATATGTCTTTAACGAAGGTGACAGTTTCATTTAATGACAAAATTGACTTGTTTTTTGTCAAATGGTTAGGATCTTATAGTTGAATGTTGCTTCTTGTTGTAGGTTTATAATTTATTTCGTCAACTAGGGTTGAGGCATATTTTTGTGGTTCCGCGTCCGTCTCATGTGATCGGCTTGATAACCAGGAAGGATTTATTGATTGAGGTACTTTTCCTCTTCCACTGGGCATAAATCTCATCACTGCTGAAGTGCAATGATTGATATCTGATGACTTATCTTGTAGGGAAATGAGGATTCAGCTACAATGGAGCTCCAATCAACCATTGTAAGGTCTCTATGATGCTTTACTCATATTATGTTTGTTATCGTGGTTCCCGTGTGCAATTCGTGATGTTTGTATACAGTGCAGTTCATACTTTCTTGTTGCATTTAAACAATCTTGAATATAATATTTGGAGCAAAGAAACTAAATAAAATAAAGGCCAATGGGCGTGCTCCCAAATGACACTTTGGGAATGCACTTTGGCATGCTCCCATATTTTGTGAAAAGTAGCCTCAACACTGAAAATGACCCTGCTAGGATTCTGCTGGAGTGGACTAGTTCCATGGGGGAGATCCTGGCTAGTACAGACTTTCATATATCCACAAGGAATATATAGAACTGTATTAGTAATCACAGACTTAAAGACGAGTGTGTCTTCATGACAGATTCTAGTTAAGTTGTTTTATCTGGACGAAGAAATCTTTGACTAGTTTAAGCCCATTATGCTGCAAGAATAAATGCATTTCCTTCTTTTATTTTGTCAACAGTTCAATATTTTTAATAAATTGATTGATTTTATTCTGTTTTTATTTTTCTTTTTTCTTGTTTCCTTTTGACTTGATGATGCAGAGATCCGTGTCGAGATAAAAAAACATTCACGGCAAATGCAGATGCAGAGCGCCCACTTCTCAATGACCTTCTTGCTTAACGTGACACTTCTGATTGACATCCTATTCACTCAGCCATAAGATCATAATTCTTAGGCTTCACAGTTGACCCCTTCCGAAATGGTTAGTGTAGTCATAAAGTCATATTTACTAAATAAAGGTTTTAAAGTAGTTAATTGATTATTTGGTTTACCTAGAGGAAGGGGAAGACTGGCCATACCATCACAATTTTTTTTTCATACAAGTGTGTAATAACAAATTAACGTCTTGGCCAACTAGTGCAACATAGTTGTTTATATCAAGTAGACAGATCACAGAAAAGGAATTTGGTTTCAATAAAAAGTAATTTCTAGTGATGTGAGTTGTATTCATTATTTCGAAGGAAATATATCTAAGAATTTTAAGTGGTCAATTGTAAACCCTATATTGTATTGAGATTGATTGCTCCTACGAGTTTTTGAACTGTCTAAATCTTTCAAAAAGTTAAAGGTACTGCTTGTCCTTGACTACAAAAACATTTCCCCAACGCATTACTCTTTTGAATTAGATGGTAGATACGTCATGTATATAATTTCAAAATGACATGCAATGCCCCTATTACCAGAATTATTCTCATTGCACTCTTCAAATTTTGATATGTTAAATATAATCACGTGTAACACAACTATATTAAATTTAATTGTAATTAGTTTTAGTTTGTAAAATACTTGGTGATAGACAAATTTACATAAATAATCACGTGTTTAGTGTGGTTTAGATCCATACTTATAAATAGGTCTAATTTTATATATAGTTGTATAATTTTCCTATGCATAATACGATTTGATTTTATCTTATAATTCAGTCAGTTTTGTTTTTTTTTATAGTGTGTAAATAACATACCATTTATGACAAACTTGCAAATTCAACTTTAGGATTGGGTTCCAGATTGTCAATTAAGAAATTGGACTAGGTTTATGATCTAAGTCTCGAAAACATCTAAATATTCACTTCAAATTAAGAAAACAGAATCAAATACATTTTACGGATCCTACGCTTCTAATAACTTCTTAAATGCGAATATAATTTTGAGAGGTTTATTTGGTTCAAAATAGAGGCAAATCAATAATAAGCAAAATAACAAAAAATTATAAATATGTCGTGTATAGACTAATCAAAAGAAAATTAGAGTAGCCAGATTATCCTACCAATTAATTCGAAGGTAGGGAGATTTGAAGTCCAACAGCGAGAGTTTAATATTTTTTTCAATTGGGTATTTTAGAGAAATTTGTATGAATGTTTCGTGTGTGGAGAAATTCTTGTTTTGATGATGTGTGGAATGAGAAAGAGGGCGAGAGAACCCGGTCTTACATATTATTCATCTAGGTTATAAAAATGAAACTAATGTGAACAACACTATTAAACGAATTCGAAAAGTCATATTTTGATGCCAACATTATTAGTGTGTCCTAGTCACAAATGCTAAGACATACACGAAAACAAAACTCACTTTTAGATCTAGGTCGAAGACCCATAAACCAAAATGGTGTCACTCAATTGGTACTAGACTAGTTAGCTAGTTAAGCAAAACCATGAAGAGAAAATGCAACAAACAAAACAAAGTAACGAAATGGCACTTCCCAGATTTGAGCGAAGCAGCCAAACTAGGAGCTGGAGCTGGAGCTGTTGGAGTAGCAGCTGGAGGAACTGTAAATGGAGAGCCGTCAATTGAAGAAGGGGTTGGAGCTATGAATTTATTACGAGGCACATTAATGTCAACCTTTTGACCAGCTTGGCAGTGACCAGGTACACCACATATAAAATAGTGATGCCCATGTGTCTTTAGAGTGATTGATTCATTGCCAGTTGAAAAGCTTTCTAATGGTACTGAAGCATTGCATTCTCTGAACATTGCGTGTGTTACTCTCATCACATTATGGAATTGAGCATTGTACAAAAATTCTGATACACCAAAACATGAAAAACATACCTGAGAACCCACCAAAGAAAAATATCGTTTCCGTCTTTTTGAAATTGGTGATTATACCCTTTTTTAGCTTCTATAATTTATTTGTTAAAAATTCATCAAACTAAAACCGAACCTTATTGCAAGAGTGACACATACATCACATATTTAACTTTTTTTCTTCCTATTATTATTAAAAAGTACAGATACAATTATTTTGTTTTTCGTTTTTTTTTCAATTACATTAAATAAATATCATTTTGATTTGAATAAAATTTTAAAATATATTTGAAAAATAAAAACATAAAAATAACTAATTATCCGGATCAATTTTTAATAACAAAGAGTTAAACATAAAACTACACTATCACTCTCCCAAATTTAAATAGGTGGAGTAGAGATTAAAAAAAAAACTTCACCTAAAGCATAGGATCATCATCATTCCCATACTTAAATCAATAATTACTCCAACAGAAAAGTTGGTACACAAAGAAAAGAAAAAGACACAATTCCCTAAGGCTAAATACAGAATGAAACAGAGTCATCAATTTTACGTATATAAATTTAATAGAATAATCAAGCAAAAAGATAAATAAAGGGAAAGGTGTATATAACTAGGAATCTATTTATATATTGATTATATTTGCTGATTTCTTTTATTTGAATTTATTAATATAAATTATTTATGAAATGTTTCGTAGCTGTTTGACACATTTCACGGTTAGAGAATTGAGATCAGACAATTGAAAAAATGTAAATTATACTAATTTAATAAAATAAGATGAGAATATGACTACATATAAGAAAAAGCACTACTTAAATTTCTGGAAAAACAAACTTGTGAATAAAAACCAACTAATGAGAGAACAAACTTTCTACTATTTTTTAGAAAGTTTGAATGTTTTCTCGTTAAATTAAATTTTAAATTGCTATGATATTAGTGTTTCTACCTCTAACACTAGTGTTTTTTATCTTGAACTTTGGCAACACAACAAAATAAATCTGATGAACAGAAAGGAACCCATAATAGAATAAGAGAAGATAGATATAAATATTAAAAAAAAAAGAAACTCACGAACAACATCACCAATTTGAAAGGCCTTAACAGCAGACCACTGTTTGTAATCGAGATTTCCAATAGTAGTCCATCCAGCTGAGTCACCAACATTGTAAACAGCCGCATTGGTCACCTTAGACAAAGCTATTAAGGCGGCCAGTGCTGTGGTTATAGCTATAATGTTTACCAACAAGGCCGCCATTTCAAGCTATCTACAAAACTCTCAAGGTTTGTTAAGAGCTCTGTTCCATATATAAAGATTTTGGACTCAGACCTTCTACGGGTCCCCTCGAGGTTGAAATCTCAATAACCAAGGACAATGATTTTAAATTCCACCAATTTGTTGAGATTATTATAATGAATACTTCTTATATTGTCAAAATAAGTAGAAATACTTTTTATCTCATCTTGATGCATGTTGGGATATATGGTGCAACGTTGTGTCGGTAAGATTGAGAAAAAGAAATAACAAATATGCAAGAAACAAAATAAGAAAAAAATTGTAGTTTAAATATGATACCTTTAACGAAAATGAACTCTAATCTCTTGTTAAGTGAGACAGTATAAATTCGTTACATTTATAAAAAGGATTGCAGAAATCTATTTGTAAAGTAATGAACTTATGATATCCCACTTTCGGAGTGGACAAGTGGGATAATACAAATTCTTTACTTTTAAAATTAACTTTTATTATCTTTTTTTTAAAAATAGTGGATATGTGTTGCCCACTTAATATTAATGTGTGGATCTAAAACACACTTTTATTAAAAGTAATAAATTTAGACGACTTTTCATCATTAAAATAAAGTTTAAAAAATATTTTACGTTTAAAATTTACTCAATGTGAGAGCGAATAAGCATAAGAAAGCTCCAAGAAACTTTTACTATATCAAATGTTGGTACAATAATTCCCTTAATTTTAAACCCAAACTTAGATATTATAATAATTAATCTTACACTCTTAAAATGTATCTTCCACACTCACAATTGTGTGGTAAGTCTCTTTTTATATTATTTATGTACGTATTTTTTGCCCTATAAGAACACCTTACTTTTCTCTTACAACTTACTTTGATGTGGTATTCTTTTGCTCTATGCTATTTCTCAGCTTATGGTTGTTGCTTATGCTGCCTTGCTCCTTCTCTATTTATAGAAAAACTCTAGTCGCATAGGTTAATTGGTAGGCGAGCTCTGCAGCAATATATCAAGAGTAGTTGGAGAATGAAGACTTTACAATGTCTTGAATAACTGCTACAACAATTCTCCAACACATTTCTTTTGCAGCATTTCTTTATTCAATAATTGATGCATTGTGGGATGTAAAGGAAAGCTAAATATGTGGTTTATTAAAGAACTTTGAGGTAGATCCCTTTAAATCTCCCCTTTCGCCTCATGGAGAGAGGAATCACGTGTTGGCTCCATCATTTAGAGCTCATTCCAGCTATCTTGTAGCATAGCTCTAGTTTTTGTTTGGATATGATATTTGTCAGCATCTCAACATCATTCTTTTTAGTATAAATCTTCTTCACTTGAATAAATATTTTCTCAAGTGCTTGGATATCTAATGATACCTTATATCAATGTTCTATATCCAAGAATGATATGTGGAATTTTTTCTTAAATCATTAGCACTCTAGCTATCAAAATGAACAATATAATCATCCTACTTTAAATTAAATTCATGAAGAAAAATTGAAAGAGTCCAATGCTGATATACAACGAGGATAAAGAGATACAAACATTTAAAAGATTTTATCTTAACTCGCAAGATAGAAAACAGTAAACACTTATGCAGTCCATAAAGCAAAAGCATAAATAATATAATATATAAAAAAACAATTTATAACAATAGATATTATAACAAAAAGCAAATAAACAACAATTGCTTTCTAATTAGAGTTTATATATATATTAGTATGTAGAAGCATACACACATAAAACACAGATTATACATTGAAAACTGAACATGCATAACAAGCGATATAATGAGATAAATCCACATAGAGACCACACTTATGTGGTAACATCCCCAGGTTGCTTAAGGAAGCCATCTAACAGCAAATAATTCACTAAGGTTGCGTTTGGTTCATAGAATAGAATCGGAATCGGAATGAGAATGTGAATGGAATGGAATGAAAAGGAAACAATGTTGTTTGGTTTGACCATTGGAATCAAGTTCGGAATCAGGATTACAGTGTTTGGTTTGCCATTGAAATGTAATGAAAAAAACTATAAATTACCTTAATACCCCTACATTCAATAAAGTTCAAATAATGTCATTTAATTACTATTTTTTCGTCAGACAAAATACATTATTGAAATCATTATTTTTCTAAATAATTATTACTTAATTAAAAATAAAATATATTATTAAAATTATTTTTCTAAATAGGGTTTAGGGATTTAGGATTTGGGGTTTAGGGTTTAAGGCTATATTTGTGGGTTAAGGTTTAGGGTTAAAATTGTTATTTTTCTAAAAAGGGTTTAGGGTTTTAGAATTTGAGATTTTGGATTTAGGGTTTAGGATTTTAGGATTTGGAATTTAGGGTTTATAGTTTAGGGTTTAAGGTTTAGGGATTTAAGGTTTAGGGTTTTAAGGTTTAGGGTTTTAGGATTTGGGATTTGGGGTTTAGGTTTTAAGGTTTAGGGATTTAAGTTTTAGGGTTTAGGATTTTAGGGTTTAGGGTTTAGTGTTTAGTGTTTTAGGATTTGGGGTTTAGGATTTTGGGATTTGGGATTTAGGTTTTAGGGTTTAGGGTTTAGGTTTTAGGATTTAGGGTTTAGGGTTTTAGGATTTGGATTTAGGGTTTTGAGATTTTGGGTTTAGGGTTTAGGGTTTGGGAATTTGGGATTTGAGTTTCGGGTTATATTTGAGGTGAGGGTAAAATTGGAAAAAAAATTAAGATGAGAATGAAATCATGATTCCTAAAGGGGGAGAAGGAATTGTGATTCCTTCTCCTTTAGTAATCAATTTCATTCCGTCTCCTCCATTCAACCCAACCAAACACACAAATGGAAGGAATCAATTCTGATTCCTTTCCATTCCCTCCAACCAAACATCACCTAAACAATAAAAAATTTACAATTCTGATAGACAATAAAACTACTAATGCCTCTATCAGCTGGAACCTCTATTCGAACTGGCCATTGCTATTCTTATTTTCTTCTTTTGTAGCTACTTTGTTCAACACTCAAACCCGACTTTCCTCTACATCCAACACCATCTAATGCGGTGTAATTAGTAAACCTAGATTAGTAACAAGAAGTGTAATAACTAAGAACTTTGAGGGACTTAAAGTCCACTACAAATATTAAATTGTGTACGGAAGACACACATTCAAATCACGTACCCACACATATGATGATTTGATAACTAAGCTCAATAAACGATTCACACTCATGTGTAAGCTCTCCAAAATAATTTAAAAAATAGATATAATTCTCAATGTGAATTTTGCCAAAGTTTTGGTACTAGAATCAAGGGTAAAGAGTTGAGAGAAATGAGAGGTATTTATAGAACTCGTATGCCTACCTCACCAACCACCTCACCAAAGGTGGTGGAGATGCTGCTCGCGAGCTTATTGGCGAGGTTTTAAAAAGACATTTTTTTTGTTTCTAAAAATTCCAAAAAGACCAAAGACAACGTCAAATTACTTGCACTCTCGCTCGCCAAAAACCAAAAATCTTAACCTAGTATGCACATGATGACTCTATGAAAGTAGAGTTATTAGCACACTTTTTTACTTAATATTTACTTGTTTTATTTAATAAATAGTATTTTTATGGCCAAAAATATTAAACTATAAACTTTTTAGTGAAAAGGGATGAAAATATAAATTTTGGAATTTATGGGATTTTTTGGAATTTTTAACGTAGAACCAATCAGGAGCTACCACGTAAGTAGAGGAGCTGATTGGGCAAGCCACGCGGATGCCACACAAGTAGGGAGAGTGAATCACGTTATGCCAAGTGTGAGGAAGATGAAACATGTGCCACGTGTCAACATGACATTCAAATCGAGTTTAGAAACTAGTCAACGTGTTGCTACGCCATTGCTCCACGTGTTCCACCCATACGCCACGCCATTCGTCTCTACGAATAAGCGAGCATTGATTATGACCGGTCTCCCTTACCACGCGTTGCTCCCTGATTCGCCCAGTGAATTTTTGATGCCACGTGTCATGCTATGTGATGAGTGCTCAAAAAGCACTAAAATAACCATGATTTTATGCACATTAATTGATTAATATATATATATATTTATATGATTTATCATATATTTATATATATTTGTCTTTTTCGGAATCACGGGTATTTTTATTGTTTTTCAGGTATTTTGGCTTCAAAACGTAACTTAAAGACTCAAAGAGGAATACTGGAAGCAATACATCACAAATATATTAATAAATAAATGGGGAAAGGTCAATAAATATGGAAAAGTTGGATAAAATGGGTCAAAAAGGTCAAAAAGGAGAAAATCGCGCCGCCACACCGCCCAGCCGCCCAGCCGCGCCGAGCCCCGCGCGCAGCACGCCCCACGTCCGCACGCATCAACGCGTGCCCAGTCCCAGTTCCGCGCGCGTCTCACCTGCTCCCGCGCGCGCCCCTGCGCGCCCAGCTGCCCTCCGCGCGCGCCACTGCCCATTTCGCCCCATTTTTCACGCACAGCCACCTCATGTCATGCTGACGTCATCAGTATGACGTCAGCAATTACCACTCCGCGTTTTCATAATTTTTTAACATTTTTTCACCAATTTTTCTCTCGATCTTCACCTATAAATCCCCCCCTTCTCTTCACTTCTAAACACACCTCAAAACACATTCTCTTCTCTCTTTCTTTCTCTCATTTGTTAGTTTTTTTAGTTTTTCTAGTTTTTCTTAGTTTTTAGCTTTTCTTAGTTAGTTTTAAGTTCTTCCCTTTTTGGGAAGAACTAGTTATGTTTTTGTAATTTATTAGCTTTTTGATTCAATAAATGGGAGTGCAAATTTAAGCTTGGAGGTTTTCCAAAGAACGGAATAGCATCGAAGTTACGTAAGGATTTTATTTTCTTTACTGATTATTTTTTATGCTTTATTCTTACATGTTATGTTTAATTTGTCGTGATTAAATTTAAGCGTGTTGGCTATTTGTAAACATGATATAATAATAATGTGATTATGCTTGCGAAATATTAAATAGGTAAAAATCTCTAAAATGAATTGATTTTATTTTTATTCAAGATTTTATATTAAGAATGTTAGAGAGAAATATATTATTTTTCATTACAAACTTAAATCAGAAAATTGGATTTTAAGGTTTAATTATCCGGTCTAATTTAGAGTAGTGCTCTTTTATTTGTTGGTACAATCGCCCGGTAGTTAGAGTGAAGCTCTATTTCAAAAGTTTTTATAAGAATTATTATCTGAAAATGTATTGACAACATGTTTTCAGTAGTGGTTTTAAAACTTGAAAGTTAGTACTCGGATAATTAAATTCTTAGGTTTAATTTGGACACCTTGAATAAAGTTTAAAAATCTAACCCCACCAAAGGTGGCATTTAAATGGTTCATTTTCAATCTCTTAGAAAAAGGAATTAATTTAATTAACCAAATTAGTTATCAACCCCACCCATAGGTGTTAATTGATTTGTTTAGTTAACAAAGAATATCTAACCCCACCAAAGGTGGTATTCATATAAAAAAGAGAGAATCAATAAATATCAAATCATATCTTTAATAACCTAATTAATATGAGCAAGCATAATTAACTTAATTATTATATCCATAAATACTCCACCATTATAAATGATAAAATTTTCATAAATGTTTATTGAATCTATGTTTATTTTTATGTAAGTAGATTAAAAACACAAAACCCCAAAATATCGTGACAGGATGTTTAGGATTTAATTTCGTTTTTAAAAGTTTGAATAATAAATTAAAAACCACATACATTCCTTCCTTAGATCGACCTTGGGAGTATACTTATCATTTTCTACGAAATGATTCGTGCACTTGCGAGAGTTTTATAAATAGATAAAACCAAAGTAACGGGCAGGATCGGCGATGTCGATTCTGCCCCGATCACTATGATTGGTTGAAACTCTCAATTTTGCTTATTTTGATCGTAGCCCTTGATCTAAAGCAGATCTGACGGTCTAGATCGCACCTGAGCTTTATTTAAACCCCTAATCACTCCATAAACCCTAATTGGCTTCCATTAGCATAATTTTGGTCAATTTTTGGAGCTAAAAAGAGAGAAAAATACAGAAAAATTAAAGAGAGGACACAATTTTGGTGGAGATTCAAGAGGAGATTAATTATACAATTCAAGAGATTGATTGTATTCTTCTTCTACTCTTTTCTTTATCAATTTTTGTCTTTCTTGATGAAAAATATAAGCTTTATGAAAACAATTATGTGTAATTAATTTATTAATCTAGGGATCTTATGAACCCAATTTTCACCATATGATGATTTAATATTTTACCCCAATTATAATTATAATTTAATTATATTATTTAATATGATTTGTATGCTATTAATTGTTTGGCCAAAAATTTATCTATAGAGGCAATTAAATAGATTTGAGAGAATTATTTAATTGTTTTTCTTGATTAAATAACATGCATAATTTCTTGGCAGAGATGTATGATTCTTATGTATGTGATCCATAATTGATGAACTTAATGGGGGTATGCAATTTAATTGACATGAGAGTGTGATTAAATTAATTACTTTATGATGTGTAGTTTACTTGAGAAAAGAATATATGCTAGGTTAGATTCAATTGATCATATAATTAATTGATATTATATTGGAGGGATTTTAGCGATTCACATGTTTAGAAAATTGGGGGATTAAGTATTCTTAGATATTTTCTCATATATCTTTTTAGTTACCAAATTTGATTTAATTAATTATTGATATTTACTTTTAGTTATTTTAATTTTGCTTCCTTAAAATATAAAAACACAAAAACATTGATTTTTATTCTTTTAGTTTTAAAAATTAGTTTCTAATAAAATAATCTCTATGGGAACAATTTTTTCTTATCATTATATTACTTGTTGCGATACGTATACTTGTGTATTCATTTCACACACTTCATGTGTTGCGATTAGCACACTATGACAAAAAACTCCTATGGTGTGTGTAAACAGACTCGCATACAAAAATGCACCTAACTAACCTTACACAGAGGAAGACAGATATACTAAGTAAAATAAAAAAATACCATGTTTTATACATAAGAAGCTAACACATAGACACGAGTACAACGAAACTTACATTCTCCCTTTTTGAATTTCCTTCTCAAAACACTACATAACTAAATACAAACTCTTTTATGTCATGAGATGATCATAAAGATACCAGAAGATGTTTGTTCCCATGAACAAAATATCATCGCATACCCAACACCAAGTGCATCCATTTTGTGTGCTCCATCAATTTTCATGTAATAACTCATCCACTTTGTCACCTGATCGGGGCAGAACCGACATCGCCGATCCTGCCCGTTACTTTGGTTTTATCTATTTATAAAACTCTCGCAAGTGCACGAATCATTTCGTAGAAAATGATAAGTATACTCCCAAGGTCGATCTAAGGAAGGAATGTATGTGGTTTTTAATTTATTATTCAAACTTTTAAAAACCAAATTAAATCCTAAACATCCTGTCACGATATTTTGGGGTTTTGTGTTTTTAATCTAATTACATAAAAATAAACATAGATTCAATAAACATTTATGCAAATTTTATCATTTATAATGGTGGAGTATTTATGGATATAATAATTAAGTTAATTATGCTTGCTCATATTATTTAGGTTATTAAAGATATGAATTGATATTTATTGATTCTCCTTTTTAGTATGAATACCACCTTTTGGCGGGTTAGATATTCTTTGTTAACTAAACAAATCAATTAACACCTATGGGTGGGGTTGATAACTAATTTGGTTAATTAAATTAATTTCTTTTTCTAAGAGATTGAAAATGAACCATTTAAATGCCACCTTTGGTGGTTGCATGACAGTTTTAAACTTTATTCAAGGTGTCCAAATTAAACCTAAGAATTTAGTTATCCGAGTACTAACTTTCAAGTTTTAAACCACTACCTAAAACATGTTGTCAATACATTTTCAGATAATAATTCTTATAAAACTTTTGAAATAGAGTTTCACTCTAACTACCGGATTGTACCAACAAATAAAAGAGCACTACTCTAAATCGGGATCGATAACTAAACCTTAAAATCTAATTTTCGGGATTTAAGTTTGTAATGAAAATAATATATTTCTCTCTAACATTCTTAATATAAAATCTTGAATAAAAATAAAATTAATTCATTTTAGAGATTTTTACCTATTTAATATTTCTCAAGCATAACAACGTTTATTATTATATCATGTTTACAATAAACACGCTAAATTTAATCACAGACAAATTAAATATAACATGTAAGAATAAAGCATAAAAAATAACTGTAAAGAAAATAAAATCCTTACAGAACTTCGATGCTATTCCCGTTGCTGAAAACCTCCAAGCGGAATTTGCACTCCCATTTATTGAATCAAAAACTAATATATTACAAAAACATAACTAGTTCTTCCCAAAAAGGGAAGAACTTTAAAACTAAGAGAAATTAACTAAAAACTAAGAAAAACTAAAAAAACCTAAAAATCTAAGAAAAGAGAGAAAGAAAGAAGAGAGAAGTGTGTTTTGAAGGTGTGGTATGAAGTGAAGAGAAGGGGTGTATTTATAGGTGAGGATGGAGAGAAAAAGTGGGGGAAAAAATGTTAAAAAAATGTGAAAACGCGGAGTGGTAACTGCTGACGTCATACTGATGACGTCAACATGACATGAGGCGGATGCGCGCAAAAATTGGGGCGAAATGGCAGTGGCGCGCGCAGAAGACAGGCGCTGCGCGCACGGGCGCGCGCGGGAGCAAGAGATACGCGCGCGGGCGCGCGCGGAACCTGGATCGAGCGCGCTGGATGCGTCATGCGCGGACGGGCGCGTTTCCAGAACTGAGCCGGGGCGCGTGTCCGGGAGCCGCGGCGGGGTTTCCGCGCGCGGCGCGCAAGGCGATTTTCTCCTTTGGACATTTTTGACCCTTTGACCCATTTTGTCCAATTTTTCCATATTTGTTGACCTTTCCCCATTTATTTATTAATATATTTATGATGTATTGCTTCCAAGATTCTCTTGAGTCTTTTGCTACGTTTTAAGTGAAAATACCCGAAAAACAATAAAAACACCCGTGATTCCGAAAAGACAAATTTATATAAATATATGATAAAACATATAAATATATATATTTTTAATCAATTAATGTGCATAAAATCATGGTAATTTTAGTGCTTTTGAGCACTCATCACAACCCCAATCAGCCATAGTCCCTTAGCAAGAGAAGCGATAAAAACTAAAAATTAAACTATCCTAAATCACTTCCGTAGATTGACACGGCTGCATTTAGCCTATGCAACAAGCCTTTAAACCCCTAGGCTGCCTTAGTGGACGAAGTTTGAGTCTCGTGAGGGTTTTCAAGAATGATACCCACAAACATTGAACTAAATGTAAAAATTAAAAGAAATAATAAAAACAATCAACTTAAAAACCAAAATTACAAAATATCACAAAAATGTCTCATACTTTTTAATCTCCTTTAAGATCATAATTAAAATCTCAAGCATAAGGTATTTTAATCTTTTTAAAAAATCATGATTTATTATAATAATTAGTCGAAAATCATTTTCATATTTCATATCAAAAAATGTATCAATTTAATTTCACCAATTTTCAGATCATAAATCCGAATTCGCTTCGACTCTATTCCTCACAAGTCAATACTCTCAAAACACCTAATCCTATGGGTTCAAACACTCATACTAATTTATATGCTAAAGAGTTGATGTATAGAAATGAACTAATATGTTCGCATATGTATAAAGAAGAAAGGCTCAAAGTGTTATTTTGACGTTGATCTCATAAGGAATCAAATATATAAATTATAAAGATATCATATATAAAAATTATTTTCATGCATAAATCAAACTCATTAAGAAAAATTTCAAGATATATGCCTTTACAAATGAAGAAAGTGCAATGACTTTTAGGGAATTACTTCCCTATATCTTTCTTTTTGTAATTAGCCTTTACTCATAATTTTGTAGGCAATGGGTCATAGTATGTAGATTATACTATATATTCTTTCTCTCTATATTTTTCTCAAGATATTTTTCAATATATATCATTTTTTAGAGTCAACCCATGTACAGATTGTACATTTTTTTTTTGGGTAATATGGGTCATAGTATGTAGATTATACTATATATTCTTTATCTCTATTTTTGTCTCAAGATACTTTTCAATATATATCATTTTTTTTGTAGAATCAACCCATGTACAGATTGTACATTTTTTTTTTTAGGATTTTGAAGTAGTTGGTTAATTTTGTGGCTTTTTTGTTTGATCTTGGTTTAGGTAACCCCGTATATGTCTCTTTTTTTGTAATGTACCATGCACGAATGAGATAAAAGCATATACTATCAATTTCTACTCAAATCATTTAATCTAAGTAAAAATAATAATAAAAAATATACGATACTCTATTAAGATGAGAAAAAATTCATACATTCAATATTAATGCCTATAGAGATCATCTAAGAATTTGAAGAAATAAGAAATGTGTTTGGAGTAGAAAATATATATTTCACTCTCAATAAGGGAAATTAGGCTCAAATTATATCTCACAAAGGTAGTCTCCACTAAAACAAATTTACAAACACCGATTTTGGGTTTAACATAATTTCTACATCTTATCAAGAAATACTAGTTATGACAAAAATTAACTAATTATCAAAAATAATTACATAATATTTCATGATATGTTTTCAAAAATTAATCTAACAGTACAAAAGACTTAACTATTTACTTAAATTTGATTTAAAGAAATGATAAATTTTTGTGAGAATTTTTTTTTTTAATTCCAAAAATTACTAAATCACACAAGGAAAATAAAACCAAACACAAAAAATGAAGATGTGAACATAAAAAAGAAAAAAAATTAATAATTGTTTTTTTTTTTGAATTTTTGTTTTTTTTTGAATTTTTAAATTGTTAAATCTTTTTTTTTTCTAATTAAGCATGGTAACTTTTCACCACCCCCAACCTAGAACTTACATTGTCCTCAATGTAGCAATCAGAATTAAAGATAAAGAGAAAAGAGAAGAAAGATTACCTATTTCTTGAGAACGTGTTAATAATGGAGAAACGCAGTGCTACATTCATCATATTCATCATTAAAGTGTATACGCATTTCATTGTCGTGGAACTTCTAACAACTCAACAAATATTTTTAGTTTTAACAATTTAAAAATTATTCACATATAATTAAACTAAAATAAACAATAAAAAATTAAATATAAAAAAATTACTTCCAAAATGATGGGTTGCCTCCATCCAAATAAGCTTTTTAGTTTAACGCCTTAGCAAGACGAATCAGATTTCATTTTAAGTAAACTCAATGTCCCCTCATCAATGAGTCAATCAAACCTACAAGTAAGACAAGGTTGTCTACCTATACTTTTTCACCATGTCCTATGGATTTTTAAATTTTTCTGCTTAAAACTAGGGACATGCTTGTGAGTTTTAGATAATCCATGTCTAGGTACAAATCAAATAATTAAAGGCATCAAAACACAATTGTACCTAGATCAAACAAAACAACTAACTCCTTAGATTGTAATTAAAACTTTAAAATTTTGGAGATAGTTTCTAATTTTTTTTTTTTTAATTTTTTAAGTTAAAATAACATAATCAAGATAACCAAGAGTGCTCCCGTGAAAGAATGGGCAAAGGCTCCTTAAAACCATCCTCCTAGACAGAGCAACGTTCCTCAGGAAAGACTAGTGGCACAAAGGCTTCCAGGAACTAGTCTCCTAGATAGAACTCTCTTAGATCTTTACTTTTCATGCTATTAAAATTAAGTTAATTAAGTTAAGTTAAGTTAAAATTTAAGTTAATTAAGTTAATAAAAAGGTAGGTTAATTAAGTTAATGAAAATCTAAGTTAATTAAGTTAGTAAATTAAATTAATATAAGTTAGTAAATTAAGTTACTAAAAACCTAAGTTAATTAACTTAAACGAAAATAAAAAAGTAGTTAAAAAATTTGAAAAAAAAAAACATTAAACCAAAAATAAAATAAATTGAAAAAAGTAAAAGAAAAAAAATAAAAAAAAAAGAGAAAGAGAAAAAATAAAAATTAAGCCAAAAAATAAAAAATAAATAAAATAAAATAAATTGAAAAACAATAATTGAAAAGGTAAAAAAATAAAAAGAAAAAAACAACAAAATTAAAAAAAAAAATAAAAATAAAAAAATTGAAAATAAATTTTTTTTTTTTTTTTTATTTTTTGTTTTTTTTGATTTTTTTTTGATTTTTTTGATTTTTTTTGATTTTTTTGATTTTATTTTATTTTTTTGATTTTATTTTATTTTATTTTATTTGATTTGATTTTATTTTATTTTTATTTTATTTTATTTTATTTTTATTTTATTTTATTTTATTTTTTTTTATTTTTTTATTTTTTTATTCTTATTTATTTATTAATTTAATTTAAAATTTATTTACTTTTTTTTTACTTCAAATTTCAAAATGCAAAAATTATTATTATTCATGCTATATATTTTTTTATTTATTACTAAAATTGAAATTTGAATTTTTTTTTACTTTTCACAAACAACAAATTTTTTTTATGTTTTTTTTTAATTTTTTAATAAAAAAAATCACAATTATTTACAACACAAAAGTTTTTAAAATTTTGATAAATAATTTAAAAACGCTATTCCTTCCAACTGCATACAAAACTTGACGGGCGTAATCCCATATCGCCTGATCTCGCCTACTTTTGGTTTTATCTATTTATAAAACTCTCGCAGTGCGTACCTAATCATTTCGTAGAAAATGATAAAGTATACTCCCAAGGTCGATCTAAGGAAGGAATGCATGCGTTTTTTAATTTATTATTCAAACTTTTAAAAACGAAATTAAATCCTAAACATCCTGTCAATGACATTTTGGGGTTTTGTGTTTTTAATCTAATTACATAAAAATAAACATAGATTCAATAAACATTTATGCAAATTTTATCATTTATAATGGTAGTATTTATGGATATAATAATTAAGCTAATTATGCTTGCTCATATTATTTAGGTTATTAAAGATATGAATTGATATTTATTGATTCTCCCTTTTTTGTATGAATACCACCTTTGGCATGGGTTAGATATTCTTTGTTAACTAAACAAATCAATTAACACCTATGTAAAGGGTTGATAACTAATTTGGTTAATTAAATTAATTTCTTTTTCTAAGAGATTGAAAATGAACCATTTAAATGCCACCTTTGGGGGTTAGACAGCTTTAAACTTTATTCAAGGTGTCCAAATTAAACCTAAGAATTTAGTTATCCGAGTACTAACTTTCAAGTTTTAAAACCACTACTCATCAAAACATGTTGTCAATACATTTTCTCAGATAATAATTCTTTATAAAAACTTTTGAAATAGAGTTTCACTCTAACTACCTAGCGATTGTACTAACAAATAAAAGAGCACTACTCTAAATCGACCGATAACTAAACCTTAAAATCTAATTTTCAGATTTAAGTTTGTAATGAAAATAATATATTTCTCTCTAACATTCTTAATATAAAATCTTGAATAAAAATAAAATTAATTCATTTTAGAGATTTTTACCTATTTAATATTTCTCATAAGCATAACAACGTTATTATTATATCATGTTTACAAATAGCCAACACAGCTTAAATTTAATCACGACAAATTAAATATAACATGTAAGAATAAAGCATAAAAAATAACCGAAAGAAAATAAAATCCTTATCGAACTTCGATGCTATTCCCCGTTGTCGAAAACCTCCAAGCGGAATTTGCACTCCCATTTATTGAATCAAAAGCTAATATATTACAAAATATAACTAGTTCTTCCCAAAAAGCGGAAGAACTCTAAAACTAAGAGAAATTAACTAAAAACTAAGAAAAACTAAAAAACCTAAAAATCTAAGAAAAGAGAGAAAGAAAGAAGAGAGAAGTGTGTTTTGAAGGTGTGGTATGAAATGAAGAGAAGGGTGTATTTATAGGTGAGGATGGAGAGAAAAAGCCTGGGAAAAAATGTTAAAAAAATGTGAAAACGCGAGTTGGTAATCGCCGACGCCATACCGATGACGTCAAGATGACATGGTGGCGGCCATGCGCGCAAAAATTGGGGCGAAATGGCGGGCGCGTGCGAGGGCAATGGGCGCGCAGGCGCTGCGTTGTAAGACAGGGCGCCTGCGCGCACGGCGCGCGCTGGAGCAGGAGATACGCGCGGGGCGCGCGGAACTGGACTGGCGCGCACCGATGCGCGGACGTGGTGCGTGTCGCGCAGAATATGGGGCGCTGGCTGGCGGGTCCGCGCCGGCGCACGCGGCTCTCGGCACGGCCGGGCGGCCGGGCGGCGCGATTTTTTTGACATTTTTGACCCTTTTGACCCATTTTGTCCAATTTTTCCATATTTGTTGACCTTTCCCCATTTATTTATTAATATATTTATGATGTATTGCTTCCAGTATTCCTCTTTGAGTCTTTAAGGTACGTTTTTAAGTGAAAATACCTGAAAAACAATAAAAACACCCGTGATTCCGAAAAAGACAAATTTATATAAATATATGATAAAACATATAAATATATATATTTTTAATCAATTAATGTGCATAAAATCATGGTAATTTTAGTGCTTTTTGAGCACTCATCATCACCCTGAAAACACGAAGCTCTCAACACCACTGCCTACAACACAAATGAAGCTCGATGACTTCAATCTACATCTGTAACCTGCACACATGAAACAAACACATACCTTGTGAATGCAACATACAAAAACAGTGTGTAGTCTAACCATATACTATCATATTATCCCTACATAGGTACACAATGTTAGGCACAAACATAAATGCACAACTCCCTCTGTTTTTATGCAGCACTTCTCTTGAATGCATGCAAGTTAGTCAACAATATGTAATGCAATCCTACACTCAAGGCACATGCACCATATAACAAAGGTAAAATACGTACACATAGAAAAGGTAAAACATGTACACATAGCAAAGGTAAAACACGTAGTTGTGTACAAAAAATTCTCTCCATTTTGACTAAAAATCAAAGAAACACCCCTATATGAGGGATAGAAGACATAAATATGCTATAATCCATACACTAATGCAAAATTATAGAAAAGATTAAAACAAACACAATAAGAAGCACCATATGTAGTCAAGTGAACATGACATAGAGTAACACCAAGACAATAGCAAGGTAAAAGCATGCAATACAAGAAATATGCAATAACTTCACTTCAATACAGAAGTAGGTAAACACATAAGTAGACATGTGAATAAGAGATTGCATACAATGCATGCAACATGTCATACTAACATTCCTATTTATGCGTGGTTCATACAAAGTGACATCAAAGAGAAGGAAATACCACATGAGCAATACAACAACAGTAACTTATGCACAGGGCAAGCAACATGAATCAAAATAAACATAACACTTCCCTTAACAACATACAATTTACACACACCTCTCCCCCTAAATGTATGCATATAAGATAATAAACATGTAATGCATCCAACTCTTAGAATTCCCCCAAAACAGAAGCATCTACACACAATAGAAAACAAGTAATATAGAAAGAGGGAAGCAAACTAAGCATGTTCAAAGAACAAAAGTGTTCTTAAATAATAGTCAATACAATTGATGTAAATATCCACATGTCCATCAATTTATGATGCTTTCATGTAAGGGTATGACTAAATTTTTAAGGACATGCACTATGTGGGATGCTAACTTCGTTTACTCTATATGCCATCATGATATGCTTATACAAACCAAGTAAATAGAAATATAAACTCAAGTATAACCAAAATTCAAATATCCACATTTAGAATCTCTCTCCACTATGTAAATGCAAACTTAAAAATATAGGTCTTTTTATGTTTGTAAAGATAGGTTGTGGTATGGACAGGCGAGAGATGACATTTGGGCTCAAGCAAATCTTTGTTGATCTAATCGAAAAAATAAGTTCATATCCATGACATATAAACCCTAAAACATGGGTTATTTTCTCTTTACTTCTCAAAATTCTAACAATAATGTTGTGAGAACAATACATAAAATTTAGTAATTTATGCACTACTTCCTTTTCACACTCCTCATCATTCCACTTTTCTTTTCTTTCTTCCTTCCTTTTGTCTCTTGAACAAACAATAATCAACATTTCTTTTTCTTTTTCTTTTCTCATCTTTCCCCCATTTTTTTTATATTCATCAATCCATTTTCAACTTTCTCCTTTTTGTTGATAGAAACCAAGAGGGTAAAACAAATAATCTCAGAACAAACATGCTCAACAAAAGGTGAGTAGGGTAAGTGGGAAAAATCATTTAGGCTAAGACAATATTTCAGTGCAAATAAATGAAGGGATAATATAAAGGCATAAGAGGGAAACTGAGGAAAAGTAGAAAATGGTGGCAAGAAAGAATTAAACGATTTGAAGATGACCTAAATTCTCTTTCTATCCAAGTAGCACTTAGAATTTTAACTTAAGAGACACTATAGTGGATTCTAGAGCTTGTTAGAGAAATACAATTCATCAAGGCATGAGATCCACATAAGCTTCTCAAAATAACCTTACAAGTTCACAAAGTTATGGCATGTGCAAAAGGAAAAGTGCATTTCAGATAAAATGAATAGAAAAAATTTAGCGATACATATGCTTAAAGAATACACATTTCAAAACAAACATATTTCAATTTAAGAGAAATGCATGCCAACCAAGTATCAACATTGGTCCCTATAAAGTTCATTCTACATGTAGTAAGTTAGTGAAGAGTAAAGCCGTCAAGCTCATGAAACATAGTAGTAATAACTAATAAGTGAGATGACAATGATGGCTTTAAGAAAGATCAAAGCCCAAAAAGAAGGGGAAATTTTCACAAATGAGATCAACGGAAACACTCATAACATCTCTAGTCAATAGAAAGAAAGAAACTGAGTAATTAGTGAATAACACAAGAAAAACCCTAAGAAAAGTAAGAAACAAGGGATTTTACTAAAACCATTAAGCATGTGACAAGGCACATGATCCAACACAAAAGTAAGAGACATGATTAAACAGGTTCAACATCCTAAACACCAAAAATTCCAATAAAACACACAAGTTTTTACAACAAAACATATAGGTCAAAAGTCCTAAAGACCAATAAATAATCTATGTGACAAACAAATGCATAAGGAAAACTAGAACAAGCCCATTATAGTGAAACACTCAAAAGTCCAAGCTAGTAATAACACCTTAATATTCTCCATCTAGAGATACATTTATAGCACAAGAGAAGGATGGCCAGGCAAAGGATGAACATGGATCAACAAGAGACAGAAAGAGGACCAATGCTTAACATACTAGGTACAAGAAAGAAGAACATAGTAAAATAGGTAATATGCATTCGATATGAAAAGAAATAAGAATGATATGATAGAAGATTGGACATCCTAATACTTTAACACTACATAGGTAGGGGTTCTACATGGGTTACCTTGTTAAATCCATTGTTTTATATGATCAGCTTGTGTGTTAGTATAATATGAGTTTCAACCATATATGTTCCAACATACTAGATTTAGACTATGATTAGAAAGCTTATTTGTTATATGTTATTGCATGCTTTGTTTTAATCCAAGGGTTGAAAATAAAAACAACCAAAAATCACAAAAGGTAGTAGAAAATATGGAGAAAAATGAGGCAGCTGACTACAAAGGAATCCTATGAAAATATTACATCTTAACCCTTGATTTCATGCAACGGCTGAAAAGAAAGCTGCCTAAAATTAGTCCAAATGGTACATCAAAAATGGAGCAAAATACGGAGCGAAATTGGAACAGTTGAGAACAAAGGAATCCCAATAAAATATTACATCTTAACCCTTGTTTTCATCCAAGGGTTGAAAAGAAAGCTACCCAAAATTAGTCCAAAATGGCACAACAATGTGCCTAGTTTTCTTTTGCCAATTTTGCCTAATTTCCATCCTAAACTTGTTCCAATCCTTGCACTCCTAATTTGGGTCCCCTTGGTTATGCACGACCTCTTGAATGAGCCTATTTAAATCCTCTTCAAGTTGTGCCCTCATAAACCTTGTGATTGGTCCACTTGGAATTTGTAGGGCTCAATGATTCTCATCATTCCCCCTCTCTTCAAGAGGATTTGTCCTCGCATTGTCACTTGCATAATCAAAAGGAGAAAGATTAGAAACATTAATAGAGGTATTGATATTATACTTACTAGGAAGATTAATTTTGTAGGAATTGTTATTAATTCGCTCGATCATTTGAAATAGTCCATCTCTAAGGTTGCAACTTGGATTGTCTTTTTTTAGGAAACTGTTCCTTCCTCATATGCACCCAAACCCAATCACCAGGCTCAAAAATGACTCTTTGCCGCCCTTTGTTAGCCGTGCAAGCATAATCGTTATTTCTCTTTTCAATTTGCTCATGAATGCATTCATGGAGCTTCTTCACCGTTTTAGTCTTCCTGGCACCATCTAAGTTAGTTTTCTCTAAAATAGGTATAGGTAATAAGTCCAAAGGAGTTAGTGGATTGAAACCATAAATAATTTTGAATGGAGAATGATTAATAGTTGAATGCAGACTTCGGTTATAAGCAAATTCAACCAAAGGTAAATAATCCTCCCAATTTTTCAAATTCCTTTTTATTACCGTCCTAAGCAATGTGGATAGAGTCCCATTGACTACCTCAGTTTTCCCATTTGTTTGGGGGTGACAAGTAGTCGAAGAAAAAATTTTAGTGCCCATTTTAGCCGAAAGAGTTTTCCAAAAATAACTAAGAAATTTAACATCTCTATCAGACACAATTCTCCTAGGAACTTCATGAAGCCTAACAACCTCCCTAAAGAATAACTCTACTACATTAGTGGCGTCATCGGTTTTATGACACACTATGAAGTGTGCCATTTTAGAAAACCTATCTACAACCACAAAAATGGAATCTCTACCCTTCTTAGACCTAGGTAACCCTAAAACAAAATCCATGGAAATATCTACCTAAGGTATGCTTAGTACGAACAAGGGAGTATATAGTCCTTTTGGTAGAACTTTGTATTTGGCTTGCTTACAAGTTATGCATCTAGAACATATTCTCGCTACATCTCTCATTATTACCGGCCAATAAAAATGCTTATGCAAAACATCTAGAGTCTTATTAATTCCGAAATGCCCTATTAATCCTTCCCCATGGGCCTCCTTAATCAAAAACTCACACATGAAACATTTGGGTATACACAATTGATTTGCTTTAAATAAATATCCATCTAATTTATAAAAAATTTCAAAAAATGTTTTTCACATACATGGTAAATAGCAGAAAAGTCATCATCATTAGCATACGTTTTCTTAACATATTCAAATCCTAGCAATCTAGCATTTAAAGTTGAGAGTAAGGCATAACTCTGTGATAATGCATTGGCTACAAGATTCTCCTTACCTCTCTTATATTGAACAATATAAGGAAATGTCTCAATGAATTCCATCCATCTAGCATGCCTCCTATTCAATTTACCTTGGTGCTTTAGATGTTTTAGAAATTCATGATCGGTATAGATGACAAATTCCCTTGGCCAAAGGTAATGTTGCCATGTCTTTAGAGTCCTAACCAAGGCATATAGCTCCTTGTCATACATTGGATAATTAAGGGCTGCTCCATGAAGTCTCGCTGAAATAAACGATAGGTTGCCGTTCATGCATCAAGACAGTTTCTACACCTATTCCTAATGTATCACACTCAACTTCAAAGGTTTTAGTAAAATCAGGTGAAGATAAAACAAGTGCAGAACACAAACTATCCTTTAATGCTTTAAAGGCTCTCTCCTGATTCTTGCCCTATTTAAAACCAACAGACTTTTTAATGACCTCAGTTAGAGGTGTAGCTAGTGTACTAAAATCTTTGATAAACCTTTGATAAAAACTAGCCAAGCCATGAAAGCTTCTAACCTTGTTTATAGATTTAGGTATGTGCCATTCTCGAATAGCCTTAATCTTTTCCTCATATACTTCTATTCCCCTAGAACTAACAACGAAAGCAAGAAAAATTAACTTGTCCATGAAAAAAAACACTTTTTCAGGTTCGCATACAATTTTTCTTTTCTCAAAATTTCAAGCACATACCTAAGATGTAAGATATGCTCTTTAAGATTTTTACTGTAAATGAGAATATCATCAAAATAGACAACAACAAATTTTCCAATAAATGAATGTAGACCATGATTCATAAGCCTCATAAATGTGCTAGGTGCATTTGTTAAACCAAAAGGCATGACTAACCACTCATACAATCCATGTTTAGTTTTAAAAGAGGTTTTTCATTCATCACCCTCTCTCATCCTAATTTGATGATATCCATTTCTCAAATCAATTTTTGAAAAAAATGCAATAACCATGCAACTCATCTAACATGTCATCTAGTTTAGGGATAGGATGTCTATATTTTACCATAATGTTGTTGATGGCTCAACAATCAACACACATCTTGCTTGATCAATCCTTCTTGGGAACGAGTCGCACAGGAATGACACATGGACTTAGGCTCTCCTTGACTTGACCTTTGATCAAGTACTCTTCAACCTGCCTTTGAATCTCCTTAGTATTTTTAGTGTTGGTCCTATAGGCAATCAGTTTGGAAGAAAAGCTCCTAGTAGGAAGTCAATTTGATGTTCAATCCCTCTAATTGGTGGTACCCCATTCAGAATCTCTTCTAGGAACATGTTCTCAAATTCTTGCAAAAGAGAAATAGTGGCACTAGGTAAAGACTGGTTAAGATTGTTAATAAAACAATTAGTGTTCTTGTACAAAAGTACAATATATGGGATGTTTTGAATAAAAATCCCCCTTGACCTCACTTGCCTTAGCATAAAAACTCACATTTTTTTCTCTATTGTTTTTCCACTCTCCTCTCCTTTTTCTTCACTCTTTTTTTTTATTTCACTCTTTTTTTATTTTTCATTATTATATTTTTGTTCATTTTCACTCTTTTATTTTCCCCTAACCATCTTCACTTGGTATGCAAAGACTTGCTTGGGTGAAAGAGACACAAGTGTGAAGTTTCTACCATTCTTCACAAACGAATACTTGTTTCTATATCCTTCATGTGTAACCCTTCTATCATATTGGCAAGGCCTACCTAGCAAGACGTGTCTAGCTTGCATGGGTACCACATCACACAACACTTCAACTTTGTACTTTCTAATGGAGAAGCTCACTAGTACTTGTCTATCAACCTTCACTTCCTCACTATCATTTAATCATTACAACTTGTAAGGCTTAGGGTATTTTAATGTAGGCAACCCTAATTTCTAAACTAAGGTAGTACTAGCCACATTGGTGAAACTTCCCCCATCTATGATAACACTACACACCTTGAACACTCAAAGATCATCTTTTTACAAGTGCTTCCCTATCCACGGGTCCTATCTCCTCTTCATTAGCTTCTTCTACAAATGGAATCTCATCTTCTTCACTTTCATTATCAATTCCAACCTCACCACTAGCTAAGGTGATCATTGCCTTCTTGTTTGGATATTGAGAGGCTATATGACTATTACCAAGACACCAAAAACACTTAAAGTCAAGATTACTAACTGGGGTGTCGATTTTACCTTTATCCTTGCACTACCCCATCTCTTTGGCTTTGTAAGGCTCAAATCTTGGTTAGGAACTATCTCCTTCATCTTTTTTCTCATTGGACTTCCAAGGACTAGTAGGGTTCGGTTTTGGAGTAATGGAACTAGACCTTGATGGTTGGGACCAAAAAATCTATTTCTTTAATTGCTTTTCCACCTTATATTCCATGTGGACCATGTTCTCCATCTCTATATAATGATGAAGTTCCAAAATGTTGGCAATGTACGAATTCAACCTACTAAGATACCTAGCCATGGTTGCCTCTCTATCTTCCTCGACATTAGCTCTTACCATCGCCACTTCCATTTTCTTGTAGTACAACGAACTTATATCCTTGAGTCAATCTTTGTAGGCGTTGGTGTAACTCTCTATAGTAGTAGCTAGGCACAAACCTCTTCCTCATGATGGCTGATGAGTGCTCAAAAAGCACTAAAATTATCATGATTTTATGCACATTAATTGATTAAATATATATATAAATATATGATTCTTCATGTCCTCCTAATTATCTATGGGCCTTTCACGATTTCTCCTCCTACTGATGACCAATTGATCCCAACAATTTAATGCATAGTCATAAAACTCAATTACAATAAGTTTTACTTTTTTTTCTCAGTGGAGTAGTTGTGGCAATGTGCTCCACCTTCTTCTCCCACTCCAAATACAACTTTGGGTCATTCTTTCCTTGGAATTAGGGTATCTTTATTTTTATACTACTTAGATCTCTATCAACTCCATCTAGGGCTCTAGGTGGGGTGTTGCATGTTTTTCAACACACGAACTCGTGCAAGTATACACGGTCACAAGTAATAAAGATTTGTAAGTAAAGATCGATCCCACGAGGATTTGTTACCATAGTTTGTCGAGTACTAAAATTGTATCTCTCTGATTTTATCCAAAACAATCGTTGATTAATAAAAAAGTAAAATAAGAAAATAAAAGAAATCTAGGATTGCAATTTTTCACCAAACTAATCCACTCAAATCATATTATTTTCTTTTGATTTATATTTTTTAGTACATTTAATTTGTCAACCGAAAACTTCTTTTTTTATTATTCATACATCTCTTTCGAGCTCCGTATAAACACACCTCGTTAAATTAATTTACTATATCTCTATGAAAATTAAATTTACCGAGATTCATTACGTTCTAAATTTTCAAATGGCCACACATACAATTAGGGTATATTTCTATCCTTCATCATACATGTCATTCTATTTACGAGCAATACACACACAAATGCCTTTCTCAAGTTTATTCATGTGCCACGGATCGTTTTGATAAGATTCGTAAATAATCAAAAAGCATTAAGAACAAAATAGAACGAACAAATCGAACGTCTTATAAATCTATCAAAAATAATTAAAATCAAAGCTTCATAAATTTAGATCAAATGCAACCCTAGAAAAATTAAATTACTTCATAGAATTAAAATAAAAATTATAACAACTACAGAAAAATAAGAAGAAGTAGAAATAAAATTAAAACATCTCAATATGAAAATATTTGGTACACGCAGAACACAACAAAAGCCAAAAATGGCTTCT
Organism: Hippophae gyantsensis; assembly: GCA_030763125.1. Classification (NCBI taxonomy): domain Eukaryota; kingdom Viridiplantae; phylum Streptophyta; class Magnoliopsida; order Rosales; family Elaeagnaceae; genus Hippophae; species Hippophae gyantsensis. The sequence goes on from CM061039.1 coordinate 42,658,371, forward strand.
GCGTGTTCCGCAACCAACACACAAACACAATAAAAATTCCAAACTGAAAAAACTAAAACACTCTAAAAACTTTCGAAAACTAAAACTAAAATTCTACTCCAACAAAATTTTTTTACAACTAAAAACTATCTCCTATTTATAGCAAAAAAATACATCAATAAAATATTAAATTTAAACCCACGCGGGGGACAAAAAAGTGTGACGAAAATAATAATTTAAACGCGTGGGGGACAAAAAATTGTATCGAAAATGGGATCGAAAAAGTGAGTGGAACGCTGTGCGTTTTTGTTTTAATTTTCTTCCACGTTGCCACGTGTCGCGTTCTCATTCGCGGACACCATTAGTGGGACACGTGGCAGCATCTCATTCGTTGAGGGGAAACGGGCGCACGATGAATGGTCGCACGGGAGCCAACGTCTACAACACGGGCTTGATCCAGCGCGGTCGCGCTCATTGTAACATGCCACGTGTCGGTGTATGATTTGCTGATATATTAAGTGGAACACGTGGCAGATTCTGGTTCGCGTAATAACTGGGCTCACGTGGATCGGCTGCACCGGAAAAGGCGCGCGAAAGTGAGGGACATGTCTGCGCGGCGTCAGACGGTGGGTCCCACGCTGCACGCCGGCCTGCGCGGCAGGTGGACCCCACTGGGGCACCGAGCCGCGTGAAGGAATCTTCGCACACGCCATTTGGTCGGGAGTGATCTGAACGCGCGCATCGTAGCCGTTTCTTCTTTGATCGGACGGTCCACCTTTGGCGCTTGTTGTTGGCGCGTGGTTCTTCTAATCTGCGCAGAAAATTCAATTTTCTTAATTGTATTTTGACCCACAAATATATTTCAAATTACATTTTCAACTTTGTTTAATTACAGTTAAGCCCTTTGCTAATTTTAAATTAAATTTTTAAACTTTTAATAATTAAAATGAAGCCCAAATTTAATTTAAATTATATTTTCAATTTTTATAAATTGTAATTAAGAACTATATTATTTGAAATTATATTTTTGGAAAAAAATTTACCATTAGGAGCATTTTCGATACAATTTATTTAATTTTCTTAAAATTTAGAAAAAACAGTAAATACTAATTTATTAATCGAAAATTAACTAAAAACATCAAGAACATAGCAATTATAATTAATAAAATAGGTGAAAATAACTATATAAAATACAGTTATCATGGGGGTCTCCACATACCTCTACTATTTCTTTCTCCTCTAACCCATTTCTTCCTCCTCTAGGCATTCTTCCTTCTTCTTCCTCCAATCCTTCATCCCAATCTTCTTCCTCTATATCATCCTCAACATGAACTTTCCTATTAACCTTCCTAACATTGGGTAGAGGTGATTCTCATTGTAAAGCTACAAAGGAATTTTCTTGCCTTTCCAATCTTTCATTCATATCCACCATCAAGTTCTTCATCCTCTCAAAATATTATTACAGTGCCCTCATCATATCTGGCCTTCCTTCAGGACTACCCTTGTTGGACCTTTTTGTAATTCTACACCACATGAGGTTAGTGTAATAAAATAGAACTAATGTAAATTCACTCAATACCTCACTTGTTTAGTGCTCAGATTGATCACTCAAACCTTCTTAGCTCCTAATCAAAGAAACCAAATCTAGGAATTCCAAACAATTTGTAGAATTATCAAACACCCAAAAAGGTAGTTCACGCACATACTTAAAATTTTTGCTTGATGATTTTGATTGATTCATGAGATTAGTAATGTGATTTCTTCATAAATCCTAGCATTTGATTCCTTTTTGAAATCAATGCTATATACTTTTGAGCCTTTTCTTGTTTAACCATATGCAAACCTTTTTAGCTCATTTCTTTACATAACTTCTATTTGGATATATATTTATTGGGTGGTTGAATCCATAGGATCAGTGGGATATTGAGAGTATGTTTTCTGAGGATTAGAGTCAATGTGAATTTGGATATCTAACACTATGACTGGGTGAGTAAAAATTGATACATTTTTTTGTATTGGGACATGAATCTATGATGTGTACTGATTTGAACAATAAAATGTGATCCTTTGGGATATTGAATTAACTTGTGCTAGAGATTTTGATTATGAACTAAAAATAAACTAAAGTATGAGAAGTTTTGTTTATTTTAATTTTTATTCTGTTATTTTTAGTTTTACTTTTTATTTTGTTATTTGTAGATTTTTTTATTTTTTGTTATTCCTTCTAGTTTTAATTTTTGCATGTTAGGATGTTTATGGGTATCAAAATTGAAAGCTCTTATTAGACTTAAACTCGTCCATTAGGATAATCTATGGCTTTAAAGGCTTGTTGTGTATGCTAAATGCAACTGTATCAATCAACCAAAATGATTTAGGTTAGTTTATTTAGTTTATGTTTTTAGTTTCTATATCACTTTCTTTTCTAGTGGCTAGCAAGAAGCTGGTTAGGGGTTGTGATAATTTCTTGAGGAGCACGAATATTTTGTGATTTCATTGTGCTTAAATGTGATAAATAGATTTGATTATTGATCACCACACAGATTGTGTGTGCAATGAATACGTAAGTATACGTATCCTAACAAGTAATATAATGATAAGTAAAGATCGTTCCCACAGATATTATTTTTTTAAAAACTAATTTTTAAAACTAAAAATAATAAAAATCAATTTTTTTTGGTGTTTTTATTTTTTAAGAAAGCAAAATTAAAATAACTAAAAGTAAATAGCAATAATTAATTGAATCAGATTTTGTGACTAAAAAGATATATGAGAAAATATCTAGAAATACTTAATTCTCCAATTTTCTAAACATGCGAATTGCTAAAATTCCCCCAATATAATATCAATTAATTAGACGATCAATTGAATTTAACCTAACATGTATTCCTCTCTCAAGTAAATTACACACCATATAGTAATTAATATAATCACACTCTCATGCCAATTAAATTGTATACTACTCATTAAGTTCATTAATTATGGATTACATACATAAGAATCATACATCTATGCCTAGAAACTATGCATGTTATTTAGTCAAGACAAACAATTAAATAAGTCTCTCAAATCTATTTAATTGCCTCTATAGATAAATTATTGGCCAAACAATTAATTGCATAAAAATCAGATTAAATAATATAATTAAATTAATATTATAATTAGAAAAAATATTAGATCGTCACATGGTGAAAATTGGGTTCATAAGATCCCTAGATTAATAAATTAATTAACCATAATTGTGTTCATAAAGCTCATATTTTTCATAAAGAAAGACATAAAAATTGATAAAGAAAAGAGTAGAAAAAGAAATACCATCAATATCTTGAATTGTAGAATTAATTTTCTCTTGAATCTCCATCAAAATTGTGTCTTCTCTTGAATATTTCTGTATTTTTCTCTCTTTTTAGCTCTAAAAACTGACCAAAATTTTGCTAATGGAGGCTAATTAGGGTTTATAGAGTGATTAGAGGCTCAAATAAAGCTCAGGTATGATCTGAACCATCCGATCAGCTTTAGATGAAGGGCTATGATCAAAATAAGCAAAATTGACAATTTCAACCAATCACAGCGCGACATGTGGCATCAGAAATTCATTGGACGAATCAAAGAGCGACGTGTGACAGGGGAGACCAGTCATAGTCAATGATCACTAAGTCAGTAACATGTGGCACAACATAATTTGAGGGAACGGATGGTGTGGTGCACGGGTGGAACATGTAGATCAATGGCATGGTGACACGTGGCATGACGTGTTGACCAATTTACAAACTCGGATTGAAAGTCGTGCTAACACGTGGTGCATGTTTGTCCTCCTTACATGTGGCACAACGTGATTTGTCTTCGTGTGTGCGTGGCATGTATGTGGCTTGCCTAGTCAGATCTTCTGCTTGCGTGGTATGCCACGTGGTAGCTTCTGATTGGTCTTGCATTAAAAATTCATAAAAATCCCAAAAAAATTCCAAAAAAATATATTTTCATCCATTTTCACTAAAAAATTTATATTTTAATTTTTTTGGCCATAAAATACTATTTATTAAATAAAACAAGTAAATATTAAGTAAAAAAAGTGCACTAATGACTCTATTTTCATAGAGTCATCATACCCTTAAACTTAAATCTTTACTTGTCCTCAAGTAAAGCTAAGTATAACTAAATAAAATAACTTGGGTAGTATATTAATAAATACACTTCTATTAGTACATGCATATTTTATGAAAACTATCTCTCTCAAAAGTTGTACAAGTCTATGATAAAGAGGTTCACATATTCATCAATCAACGTTCCATCAATACAAGGATATGCAAGGTTTTTGAAAAATTGATTCGTGTGTGTGTGCTGCACATGATATCATCCAATGCACTCATGAAATCAACCTATATGAGCATGCTAATCAATTCATTCTTAGAACAAGTCTCATAAGTCAATTTTTCACATCCCTCTCCACTAATATAAATATGCACTTAGCTTAAGATCAATAAGGACTTTACATGGTTGTAATGTAAGGCTTAGGTGGAAGGTCGATAGATGAAGACATTTTAGGGTCTTTCCACACCTTAGCTTTTTTTTTCATCATGCCCTTTTTAACTGCAATTGAGTTTTTACTTGATATTTTAGTGCACCCACTTTTGACATTCTTTTCATATTTTTTTTCATTTCACATCTCTTTTCTCTTTTTTTTTCTTTTTTTTTTGGTAACTTCACAACACCCCTAAACTTATTTTCAATTTTACTTTATTTTTCTTTAGAGGGATACTTGTGTTGTGAGTTTTGCTTCTTCTTTTTTACGGGGTGCATTACATTTCACCTTACTCTAAAGCATAACACATGATTGCATCTTTTTTCTTTTCATACAAGCTAAAGGTGCAAGGGTAAAGGTAAAGGTAAAACTTATTAGTTAGGCATTAAATGTGGTTTACAGATATGAAAGGTTCTTTGTTAGGCTCAAATGGGTGACTAAAGATATTAACAATGGTTAAAGGCTCAATCGATCCAAATAAGGCCTAAATCATTTATCTTGCTAATTACTATTTAGGTTTTCGCCTCAAGAGATGATCAAATAGATTCTAAAACTTGGTAGATCTAATTGATTTGCATAACTCACTACAAATTTTCTCTCAATAAGCACACCAAAATCAATCATGAACATGTGCATAAAAGTTGAATCAATTCAATCAAAACTAGCAAGCATATCACATGATTAATGTAAATATCTTAACAAATATGTTACATTCCTTATCCTAGTCATGACAACCAATTTTTATCATTGAGTTCATATGTTTCATATCAAGCATGTATGCATTTAGTTTCCATATATTTATCAATTTCTACCCAAATCATGATTAAAAACAATCTAAAAAAATTCCCTAAAAATTTAAAATGCATACTAAATACTAATGTATAGAATGAAGTTTCCTCCCCCAAACTTAAATTACACATTGTCCCCAATGTGCACATATAAATATGAAAAAGTAAAAGGAAAGAAAACTCCCTTAGTCATGGCACACCATATCTTTCGTTGAAATGTTCATTCTTGTTGTGCCATTGCTCTCCATATTTATTCACCTACAAAACAAAAAAATGAAAATATAAGTAAAATAACATTGGGTTGCCTCCCAACCAACGTCACATTTAATGTCCTTGACTAGACGATCATATCAAGTCCTAAGGTGCATCCACTAAACTTATCACAAGTGTTTCATTTGATAATTGATCTTTATAATAGTGCTTCACCCTATGCTCATTAACCATAAATCGTTATTTATATTTATTTTCTAATTCAATGGCTCCACGGTTGATTACCTTGTTGATGATGAGTAGTCTTGACCATCTACTCTTTAATTTGCTTAGAAACAATTTGAGTCTTGAGTTATACAGTGACACTTTCTGACTCAGTTCAAAGATACGGTGCATAATTTTTTTGTCATGCCATCATTTTGTATTTTCTTTGTAAAGTTTGGAATTTTCATAAGAATTCCACCGTAATTCATCCAATTCATTTATTTGAAGCATTCTTTTCTCACCAGCTACATCTATGGACATATTCAACTATTTCAATGCTCAATATGCTTTGTGCTCCAATTCTAATGGTAAGTGACAAGCTTTTGCATAAACTAGCTTATACGAGGTGGTACTAGTTGGTGTTTTAAATGCAGTTCTGTAAGCCTATAAAGCATCATCCAACTTAGATGAGCAATCCTTTCTAGAGATGTTCACAGTTTTCTCTAAAATTCTTTTCACTTCTCTATTAGATACCTCTACTTGCCCACTTGTTTGGGGATGGTAAAGGGTAGAAACTTTATGCTTAATCCCATACTTAGACAATAACCAATTAAATGCTTTATTGCAAAAGTGACTTACTCCATCGCTAATAATGATCCTAGTAGTTCTAAACCTAGTTAAAATATTTTTCTTCAGAAATTTCATGACAACTTTTGGATCACATTTATTGGTAGCAATGGCTTCTACCCATTTTGATATGTAATCCACTCCTACGAGTATGTATTGGTTGCCAAATGATCGAGGAAATGGTCCCATAAAGTCAATGCCCCACACATCAAACAATTCCACTTGAAGTATATTGTTTAGTGGCATCTCATATCTTTTTGAAATATTACCTATCCTTTGACATCTATCACATATCTTTACATAATTGTAAGCACCTTTAAATAGTGTAGGCTAAAAATGACCAGATTGAAGTAGCTTAGCTACTATTTTTAAGATCCCAAAGTGACCTTCATTATCTCAGTTATGGCAATGGTAAAGGATACTTTCAACTTCATCATTAGGGACACACCTTCTCAAAATACCATCACCACATTCTTTATAGAGGAAAGGGTCATCCCAAAATACTGTTTAATGTCATGGAAAAACTTCTTCTTTTGTTTCCATGTGAGGTTTAGTGGAAGAATGTTAGCAGCAAGAAAATTTGCAATGTCTCCATACTATGGAACTTCTATTTAAGCTATAGAAAATAGTTGCTCATCTAGAAAAGATTCCCCAATTACCATATTATCATCCATTTTTGCTCCTCTATCTAGTCTAGATAGATGGTCTGCTACTTGATTTTCTGTTCCTTTTTTATCATGAATTTCCATGTCAAATTCTTGTAGAAGGAGCACCCATCTTATCAATCTTGGTTTTGCATCCTTCTTTGTCATGAGATACTTTATTGCAGAATGATCTGTGTAAATAGTCACTTTGGTGCCAACCAAATAAGATCTGAATTTCTCAAAGGCATATACAATGGCTAGGAGCTCTTTCTTTGTAGTAGCATAATTCATTTAGGCCTCATTTAGTGTCTTGCTTGCATAGTATATAACAAAAAAGTTTTTCTCTCTTTGTTGTCCAAGAACAGCCCCAATAGCAAAATCACTTGTGTCACACATTAATTCAAATGGCTTGTTCCAATCTGGTGTGACTATAACTTGTGCTGACACTAGTCTCTCTTTAAGCACTTGAAATATTGTTAAACATTTATCATCAAATTTGAAAGGCATGTCCTTTTCCAAAAGATTACACAAGGGTTTGGAGATTTGGGAAAAGTCTTTTATGAATCTATGCTAAAAGCTTGCATGCCCAAGAAAACTTCTTACTCCTTGTACATTGGTAGGTAGTGGTAGTTTCTCAATCACTTCTATTTTAGCTTTATCTACCTCAATGCCATTAGCTGAGATTTTGTGGCCTAAGATTATACCTTCATGTACCATGAAATGACATTTCTCCCAGTTTAAAACCAAATTTGTTTCTTCACTTCTTTGTAACACTAGGGAGAGATAGTGTAGACATTCATCAAATGAGTTTCCAAAGACCAAAAAATCATCCATGAAGATTTCTAGATGCTTCTCCACCATATCTAAGAAAATGGCCATCATGAAACGTTGAAATGTAGTAGGTGCATTACATAATCCAAAAGGCATTCTCCTGAAAGAAAAAGTTCCATAAGGACATGTGAATGTGGTCTTTTCTTGGTCTTAAGGTGCCACTGCAATCTGGTTATAACCAGAGTATCCATCTAGAAGGAAAAAGAAAGAATGCCCAGCTAATCGGTCAAGCATTTGATCCATAAATGGGAGAGGAAAATGATCCTTGTAGGTATTAACTCATTGGACTCATTTTCCACCACAGTGATTCCTCCTTTCTTCAGTAGACATTGGACTAGACTTACCTATTCACTATCTGATATTGGGTAAATAATGTCCATGTCCAACCACTTGACAATTTCCTTCTTCACCACTTCTTTCATAATGGGATTTAAGCGGCGTTGTGCATCCCTAGTGGGTTTAGCCCCGTCTTTTAGCAAGATTTTATGCATGCATATTAATGGGCTTATGCTTTTGATATCGACAATAGACCAACCTATAGCTCTTTTGAAGTTCCTTAGCACCTTTAGTAATTCCCACTTGCTCCATACTTAGATCAGTCGAGATTATGATTGGAAGTGTCTCATTATCACCCAAAAATGTATAACAAAGGTAAGAAGGTAAAGGTTTAAGCTCTAATTTTGGTGGCTCCTCGATGGATGGTTTCAACCGTGAGCTTATTTTAAGACATTCCACAACTGCATTTGATATACACATGAAAGGCGTGTCCTCGAAAAAGTTCACAAAATTCACAAAATCAACCTTTGATCCCATATTTTCAAAATTAAAACAAGTTGATTTGTTTTCTATTAAGGTAATTTCCTTGTTCATAGCATCATATGTTAAGGTCATAAGTGGGGTTGATTCAACAAGTGTTGCTAGGTTACCAACATGAATTTGTGCGCTTGCATGCACATCCTAGTCTTCATTATTATGTATGTTTATAGAATTAACAAGCATAGACTCTAAATCATCAATAGTACACATGTCATAAAGCATATCAATGGTTAGCTCATCAGTGCTATATATTCGAAAGCAGTCACCAGCACTATCATCATCAGAAAATTTAATTGCTTTGAACACATTAAATGTTACTTGTTCATCTTGCACTCTTATTGTAAGTTCACCTTTTTGTACATCAATGAGTGCTCTTCCGGTTGCTAAGAATGGACGACCAAGTATGATAGGAATGTTATGGTCCTCTTCCATGTCTAGCACAATGAAGTCCGCTGGAAAGATGAATTTGTCAACTTTTACTAGCAAATATTCTACCACACCCTGAGGTCTTTTAATTGACCTATCTTCCATCTACAATGTTATTGAAGTGGGTTTGGCGTTACCAACCCCCAATCTTTGGATGATTGATAATGGCATGAGGTTAGTGCTAGAACCCAAATCACATAGTGCCTTGCCAAAACAAATGTTCCCAATAGTGCAAGGGATGTCAAAACTACCTGGATATTTTAGTTTTTGTGGTAGTTTTCTATCAAGAATGGCACTACAACCTTCAGTCAAGGTTATTGTTTCATGATCTCCAAGCCTCTTTTTCTTTGATAGTATATACTTCATGAATTTGGCATAAGATGGAATTTGTTCAAGTGCTTATGCAAATGGTATGTTTATGTGCAGTTTCTTGAAGACTTCCAAAAAATTTGAAAATTGTGTATCTACATTTTACTTTTATAGCCTTTGAGGAAAAGGAATAGTGGGTTTGTAGGGGTTGCTCTTTTTTGGCTGAATTATTTCCTTTCCATTACTCTCTTTATCCACTACTTCCTTTTCATCCTTTTTAGTTTTCGGTTCCTCCTTATCCTTTTTAGTCTTATATTCCTCCTTATCCTTTCGAGTCTCATCTCCCTCTAGAGTTTTACCACTCCTCAAGGCTATAGTACTACAATGTTCCTTCCCTTCTCTTCTTGGGTTTATACTTGTGTCACTTGGAAGGTTACCCTGAGGCCTTTGGCTTATGGCTTGGGCAAGTTTCCCATTTGGTTCTCCAAATTTCGAATCGAAGCCTCTTGAGTGGACACTTTTGTATTTATTGATTGAATGAAGTCTTTCATCATCCCTATTAAGGCATTTATATTGTCCTCAGTAGGTGCCTTCTTCTCTTGGGCTTGTGATTGATGTGTTTGTTGAAAACTAGGTGGTTGAAATGATTGATGATTGAATTGATTACCACCTTGATTGTTGTTACTCCAAGAGAAATTTGGATATTGTCTCCATCTTGGGTTATATGTGTTTGAGTATGGATTATTGTTTCGATTCATATTACCCACATAGCAAATGGATTCAGGATTATTTGGAAAATTATCAAACAAATGAGCTCCTCCATAAAATACACATGACACCCCTGAATCTTTTACCTGGTTTATACTCGCTGGCGAGTTTTGAACCTTCAAAAGATTAATCAAAGATGAAACTTGAGTTGTAAGTGTTGTGATATCATTTACCTCATGCATTCTGGTTACTTTTCTTACGGTTGTCTTTCTGTCCATTGGCTATTGATAATAATTGCTAGCCATTTTCTTAATCAAAGATGAAACTTGAGTTGTAAGTGTAAGCATTGAGACCATTATAAAAGTCTCCATTTAAATCCAAGAAGGAATACCATGATGATGACACTTCCTTAGCAATTCCTTGAATCTTTCCCATGCTTGATATAGAGATTCTCCTTTGTGTTGGTGGTAGGAAGTAATGTCATTCCTAAGCTTCACATTCTTTATTGGTGGGAAGTATTTCATCAAGAATTTCTCCGCCAAACCATTCCAAATTGTAATGGAATCAGGTGTCAAAGAGTTTAGCTAAGCTCGAGCACGGTCTCGCAAAGAGTAAGAGAATAATCTAAGCCTAAATGCCTCCTCTATTACACCTTTGAACTTAAATGAATCTATAACTTCAATAAACAACCTGAGATGAAGATGAGGATCCTCTGTTGGCAATCCGTTGAATTGTCCAACTATTTGTAGCATTTGAAACATCACTGCCTTTAGTTCAAATCGATTAGCTTGAATATTTGGCCTTGTAATACTTGGATTCAGCCCTTCCAACGTAGGTATTGTGTATTCACTCATAGCTCTATCTTTATCCTCCATCAAAAGTATTTGACTCTTCAAGTTTAGCTCATTGTTGTTTATTTCTAATGTATTAGCCATTTTTTCTCTTGGGTGACTTGTTGTTTTCTAATTGATCTCAAAGTATGCTCAATTTCAAGATCTAAAGGTAAGATTTTTCCCTCACGAACTCTGCTCATGCAATAGACTCAACTATGTTTCTACAATACTAAAAGAGAAGTATAAATAAAATTAAATAATAAAAAATAAACAACTAAATAAATTAAAATAATAATAATAATAATAAATTAAGAAAATAAATAAAATAAATTAACTAAAATAAATAGATAGGTGAATAAAAGAAAATAAGTCAATTAAAATTAAAATTAAAATTAAAGAAAGAAAAATAACTAAAACAACTAAAATAAAAAAATAATAACAAAGAAAAATTATTAATTTCTAATATTTATAATCCCCAACAACGGTGCCAAAAACTTAATCGCCACACAAATTGTGTGTGCAATGAATACACAAGTATACGTATCGTAACAAGTAATATAATGATAAGTAAAGATCGTTCCCACATAAATTATATTTTTAGAAACTAATTTTTAAAACTAAAAATAATAAAAATCAATTTTTTTGGTGTTTTTATATTTTAAGAAAGCAAAATTAAAATAAACAAAAGTAAATAGCAATAATTAATTGAATCAGATTTTGTGACTAAAACGATATATGAGAAAATATCTAGAAATACTTAATCTCCCACTTTTCTAAACATACGAATCGCTAAAATTCCCCCAATATAATATCAATTAATTACATGATCAATTGAATCTAACCTAACATGTATTCCTCTCTCAAGTAAACTATACACCATACAGTAATTAATTTAATCACACTCTCATGCCAATTAAATTGCATACTACTCATTAAGTTCATCAATTATGGATCACATACATAAGAATCATACATCTCTACCTAGAAACAATGCATGTTATTTAATCAAAACAAACAATTAAATAATTCTCTCAAATCATTTTAATTGCCTCTATAGATAAATTATTGTCCAAACAAATAATAGAATAAAATCAGATTAAATAATATAATTAAATTAATATTATAATTGGGAAAATTCTTTAAATTATCACATGGTGAAAATTGGGTTCATAAGATCCCTAGATTAATAAATTAATTAACCATAATTGTGTTCATAAAGCTGATACTTTTCATACAGAAAAACATAAAAATTGATAAAGAAAAGAGTAAAAAAAGAAATACAATCAATATCTTGAATTGTAGAATTAATTTCCTCTTGAATCTCCACAAAAAATTTGTCAATATTTATGTATTTTCTCTCTTTTTAGCTCTAAAAACTGACCAAAATTATGCTAATGGAGGCTAATTAGGATTTATGGAGTGATTAGGGGCTTAAATAAAGCTCATATGCAATGTGGACCATACGATCAGCTTCAGATCAGGGCTACGATCAAGACAAGCAAAATTGACAATTTTAACCAATCATAGTGTGACATGTGGCATCAAAAATTCATTGGACGAATTAGGGAGCGACGCGTGGCAGGGGAGATTGGTTAGAGTCAATGCTTGCCGAGTCAGCAACACGTGGGGTGACATAATTCGTGGGAATGGATGGTATGGCACATGAGTGGAACGCGCGAAGTAATGGAGTGGTGACACATGGCATGGCACATTGACTGATTTCCGAACTCGGATTGAACGTCGTGCTGACACGTGGTGCGTGTTTGTCCTCATCACATGCGGTAGGAAGTGATTTGCTCTCCATGCTTGTGTGGCATCTGCATGGCTTGCCTAGTCAGCTCCTTTGCTTACATGGCATACCATGTGGTAGCTTCTGATTGGTCTTGCGTTAAAAGTTTATAAAAAATTCCAAAAATTATATTTTCACCCCTTTTCACTACAAAGTTTATATTTTAATTTTTTTGGACATAAAAATACTATTTATTAAATAAAACAAGTAAATATTAAGTTAAAAAGTGCACTAATGACTCTATTTTCATAGAGTCATCAATTATAAAATATTTATGTTACAATTTATATATAAGAATTCTATATGTAGGAACAATTGCACGAAGGTCAATTGTTCTTTTGATCCAAATAGGCTTTTGGGACCAAGATAAGGGGTGGAAATATCGACTCATAAATGGAAATATATTCGATAAAGTATGATTTAACTTTCACAACAAATGGTCATACAAAACACATCAAAGCAATTAAAAGAGTCTAACACCTGATGCACAACTACGACAAAGAGATATAGACTGCTTAGATACTCACACCAAACTCTCATCCAGATAATAAGAAGAATCAATAAAAATTAAGCAGACAGATTAATTTAATACAGCAATACCAATAAACCAAAAGCTATAGGCATGCTAGAAGGAAATAAAATAAAACATGCAATAACATAAATCATATAAGCTTTCTAATAAGAGTCTAAAATCTAGTATGTTAGGATATATATGATAGAAACTCAGACTATTCTAACATGAAAGCTGATCATGCATAACAACATATATAACGAGGTAAACCCATATAGAACAAATCAATCACTAGATAGAAAAAAATCCACTAAGTAATAAAACAATTATAACCTTGACAAAAATAAAACAACCAATGCCTCCATCTATCAAGATCTTTGTTTGAATTGCCTATTACTATCGTCGCTTGTTGCCTCTATAATGAACTTGATTTGACACACAAACCTAGCTTTCCTCTAGAGTCATTACCACTCAATATAGTGCAATTAGTAACCAATGATTAGTAAAGTGAATCACCTATAATCACTATCATGGGAACACTCAACAATCCCAAAAGCACAGTATTGCTCTCACCACACAAGTGATTGACATAAATTGTATACAATGAATATGCAAGTATACGCATATAATGATAAGAAAAGATCATTCCCATGTTGATTATGTTATTTGAATTAATTTTAAAACTAAAAAAATTCAATTTTTTTTTTAGTTTTTATGTTTTTTGAAAACAAAATTAAAAGAACTAAAAATAAATAGCAGTAATTAATTAACTTAGATTTGACAAATAAGAAGATTTATGAGAAAATATGTAGGAATACTTAATCCCCAAATTTTTTAAACATACTAATTACTAAAATCCCCCAATAAAATTACCAATCATTACATGATCAATTGAATTTAACTTAGCATGTATTTCTCACTTAAGTAAACTACACACCATATAGTGATTAACCTAATCGCATTCTCATATCAATTAAATTGTATACTAATCATTAAGTTCATAAATTATAGTTCATATACATAAGAATTAGACATCTTCACCTAGAAGTTATGCATGTTATTTAACCAAGAGAAATTGTTTACATAAGAATCACTATATAAAAGTTTTAGTTTCATTTCTTGTTCATAATCTTCAGATCTGTAATCATAAATTCATTCATGATTTATGATTAAAGAAAACATTATAAAATCAAGCATTAGACACATCATTTATGCTTAGTTGTGCATAATGAATAAGAGTCTATTTTAATTTTATTGATTAATATTAATTTAGATAGTTGATGCGGACCCTTTAGGAAAACAAACTAGGAACACATGAAATCAAAGGAATATAAACAATTGATTTGCTAACAACGTGTTGAAGATGATCAGATTAGAACCCTAAGGAAACAAAGTTCTTAAAACCCAAACCTTAGGAAGCCACAAAGGATGATCACCTTTTTTGATAAGTTAGATAGCTCTTCTACTTTATAAGCAAGAAACCCTAGACGGAATGGGCCTAATGGGCCTATTTAGTTATAGATTGGGCTTAATCCAACCTTAAAAAAATAAAAGACTAAAGGATTTCAAATAAAAAACCCACAATTCACTAAAATAAAAATTATTAAACATAAAAGGCCCATAGATTAAAACAAAAATATTTCTTCCTAAATTAATCCTTGCATCCAATTTAATATTGCAAATCTATCCCTTGTGTAGGATCTTGAGAATATTTAGAATATTTGTAAACATCAAATTGCTTAGCACCTCAATCTGCATTATTCCTCTCCTCTTCGAAAAGATTTGTCCTTTATTCTTAGCTTTGTAAACAGGTAGATTTGGTATTGTGGATTCAAGTATGAAGTCTATTTGATACTACATGCCTCGCAAAGGATGTAATTCATTGGGATTCTTTTCAAGAAGTTGATCCTCAAAGTCTTGCAATAAAGATACAATAACACTAGGCAAAGATGAGTTAAGATCGTTAATAGAAAAATAAATATCCTGGTACATAATTACAAGTACTTGTTTCCTTCCAATCATTACACTCGTAATCTCACATTTTCAACAATTGCACTCATTTGCTCACTTTTCTCTCTTGTTTGGTAACTTTTCTCTATTGTTTGCTTACCTTTTTTTCTCTCTTTTGCTCATTTCTCTCTCTCTCTTTTGCTCACTTTTCTCTCTCTTATGCTCAATTTTCGCTCTCTTTTGTTCACTTTTGTCTCTTTTTCAAATATTGTTCTCTCTTTTTCACTCACTTTTCCCTCCCTTTTTTCTACTCGACCTCACTTGCTCTCTTTTTATTTTCCTTTTGCTCACAATTTTATTTTTCTCCCAATTTACATCCTCCTTTTATCATAATTTGGTATTTATAAGCTTGCAAAGGTTTGAGAGGAGCTAATAGAACTTTTTGGTTGTTCATTTCAAAAGAATAATGATTTCTATAACCATCATGTGCCACCTTTTCTATCAAATTTCCATGGTTGACCGAGCAATATGTGAGCAACATATATTAGTGCCACATCATAAAGAACCTCATCTTCATATTTTCCAATTGAAAAAGGAACCCAAACTTGTTTTTTAACCTACACTTCTCCACAATCATTCAACAATGGTAGATTATACGGTTTGGGATGCTCTTGCCACTTCAAATTTAACCTTTCTACCAAAAAGGTACTAGTAACATTAGTGCAGCTCGCACTATCAATAATTAATGTGCATACTTTATTCTTCACATGGAATATTGTGTGGAATATATGATTACGATGCTTGTCATCTTCTTCATCATTAGGTTGTATATTCAGGACTTTCCGTGTGACAAGTGAATCTCTATGTACATGTTCTTTCACTTTATCATTAGAACCATCCTTCACTAGTAGTATCTTTTCATCACATGAACTCACACTTTTGATTTTTCCATTTGTCGGTACAACCATGATCTTTTTGTCCCATTCTCTTCCATTATGGAATCAGCTTCTTCTTCCTCAAACTCATGTTTTCTATGTCTTCTTTTATGTTATTTAGAACCGGAAGAGGATTCTAAATCTTCCAACCATGAATTTAGCTTCTTAAATTGGTCATTAAAAGTCTTAAAGATGACTTTTAAGTCAACCTCTTGCGGTTCTCTTTCTTCCATACTTATATTTTCAAATTGTAGAAAAATGAGATAACTCACACATTCTCTTATGTAGTTTCTCTCAAATCAGATTATTGTCACTCTTTTTTTCACTATTTTGACCTCTTTTTATTTTTCCTATTTCAACCTTTTTTATCACTATTTTGGCCTCTCCTTTTTGTTACACTATTTTTGCTCTTTTTTTACCACTCAAAGCTCATGCCAACCTCTTTTGTGTTCTTAACAAAATTAAAGATCCAATTAATCTCAAGAAGTAACCGTTTTATTGGTGACAATCTTAAAATTCAGAAGTCTAAAAACTCAATAGCAAAGTATGACATAAGGAAAGTCCAAAGAAGACTCTAAAGAAAGATTAGTGGCCAAAAGAGGACTCTAAAGAAAGAATATTGATCAAAGAGGACTCTAAATAAAGAATATTGATCAAAGAGGACTCTAAAGAAAGATTCTCGACCAAAGAGGACTCTAAAGAAAGACTCTTGACCAAGGAGGACTCTAAAGACGGCGAATCCAATTTTACCTTGTAGTAATAAAAACAAGCTTCAATTTGATATATTATAATAGTCGTTTAAAGTTGCACCTCTGGTTTATCAATATTTTTTGTTTGAAACTAAACAATGGCCCTCTTCTTTTCTTTCTTTTTTTCGTTTTTTTGAAGAAAAAAAGATAGATTGAACATAGAAATAAAGAATAAATAAAAATATACAAAAAATTCAAAGAAAATTATGAAATAAAATCCAAATACGAAAATAATGATAACGAAATTGAAAGAAAACACAAGACTCAAAAAGAACGATATTTTTTTAATTTGTGACTCAAAAATGCAGAAAACAATCAAGGAACGATTCTTTTTTTGTTTTTGAAATTTGAAATTAAAAAAAAGATAGATGTAGATAGATAACCTATTTTCAGCAACAAAGACTCTGATACAAAATGGTGTAGACCTTTTAGGCGAGCAACCTAGGAACCCATGAACTCAACTAAATAGAAATGATTCATTTGCAAAAAACGTATTGAAGATGATCAGATTAGAACCCTAAGGAAAAAAATTCCTTAAAACCCAAACCTTGAGATGCCACAATGGATGATCACTCCTTTTGATAAGTCAGATTGAAGTATTCAATCAAGAACACCAGAAGGCAAAGTAAGATGTTTTTTGAAATATAATTTTCATTTATGATATTCGTTCTTCCCTCCAAATTACATAGCTCTTCTTCTTTATAAGCAAGAAACCCTAAAAGGAATGGGCCTATTTAGTTATAGATTGGGCTTAATCCAACCTTAAAAAAATAAAAGACTAAAAGACTTCAAATAAAAAGCTCATAATTCACTAAAATAAAAATTGTTAAACATAAAAGGCCCATAGTTAATTAAAACAAAAATTTTGCTTCCTAAATTAATCCTTGCATCCAATTTAATATTGCAAATCTATCCCTTGTGTAGGATCTTGAGAATATTTAGAATATTTGTAAACATCAAATTGCTTAGCACCTTAATCTGCATTATTCCTCTCCTCTTCGAGAAGATTTGTCCTTTATTCTTAGCTTTGTAAACAGGTCCATTTGGTATTGTGGATTCAAGAATGAAGTCTATTTGAAACGGCATGCCTCGCAAAGGATGTAATTCATTGGGAATCTTTTTAGGAAGTTGATCCTCAAAGTCTTGGAATAAAGATACAATAACACTAGGCAAAGATGAGTTAAGATCGTTAGTAGAAAAATAAATATCCTTGTACATAATTACAAGTACCTGTTGCCTTCCAATCATTACACTCGTAATCTCACATTTTCAAAAATTACACTCATTTGCTCACTTTTCTCTCTTGTTTACTTACTTTTCTCTATTGTTTGCTTACTTTTTTTTTTCCTCTTTTGCTCACTTTTCTCTCTCTCTTTTGCTTACTTTTCTCTCTCTTCTGCTCAATTTTCTCTCTCTCTTTTGTTCACTTTTCTCTCTTTTTCACATACTATTCTCTCTTTTTCAATCACTTTTCTCTCCCTTTTTTCTGCTCGATCTCACTTGCTCTCTTTTTATTTTCCTTTTGCTCACAATTTTATTTTTCTCTCAATTTACATCCTCCTTTTATCATAATTTGGTATTTATAAGCTTGCAAAGGTTTGAGAGGAGCTAATAGAACTTTTTGGTTGTTCATTTCAAAAGAATAATGATTTCTATAACCATCATGTGACACCTTTCTATCAAATTTCCATGGTTGACCGAGCAATATGTGAGCAACATACATTAGTGCCACATCATAAAGAACCTCATCTTCATATTTTCCAATTGAAAAAGGAACCCAAACTTGTTTTTTAACCTACACTTCTCCACAATCATTCAACAATGGTAGATTATATGGTTTGGGATGCTCTTGCCACTTCAAATTTAACCTTTCTACCAAAAAGGTACTAGTAACATTAGTGCAGCTCGCACTATCAATAATTAATGTGCATACTTTATTCTTCACATGGAATATTGTGTGGAATATATGATTACGATGCTTGTCATCTTCTTCATCATTAGGTTGTATATTCAGGACTTTCCTTGTGATAAGTGAATCTCTATGTACATGTTCTTTCACTTTATCATTAGAACCATCCTTCACTAGTAGTATCTTTTCATCACATGAACTGACACTTTTGATTTTTCCATTTTTTGGTACAACCATGATCTTTTTGTCCCATTCTCTTCATTATGGAATCAACTTCTTCTTCCTCAAACTCATGTTTTCTATGTCTTCTTTTATGTAATTTAGAACCAGAAGAGGATTATAAATCATCCAACCTTGAATTTAGCTTCTTAAAATGGTCATTAAAAGTCTTAAAGATGACTTTTAAGTCAACCTCTTGTCGTTCTTTTCCTTCCTTACTCATGTTTTCAAATTGTAGAAAAATGAGATAACTCACACATTCTCTTATGTATTTTCTCTCAAATCAGATTATTATCACTCCTTTTTTTTCACTATTTTGACCTCTTTTTATTTTTCCTATTTCAACCTTTTTTATCACTATTTTGGCCTCTCCTTTTTGTTACACTATTTTTGCTCTTTTTTTACCACTCAATGCTTATGCCAACCTCTTTTTGTGTTCTTAACAAAATTAAAGATCCAATTAATCTCAAGAAGTAACCGTTTTATTGGTGGTAATCTCAAAAGTCAGAATTCTAAAAACTCAATAGCAAAGTATGACATAAGGAAAGTCCAAAGAAGACTCTAAAGAAAGATTATTGACCAAAAGGGGATTCTAAAGAAAGAATATTGATCAAAGAGGACCCTAAAGAAAGAATATTGATCAAACAAGACTCTAAAGAAAGTCTCTTGAAAAAAGAGGACTCTAAAGAAAGACTCTTGAATAAGGAGGACTCTAAAGAAATACTCTTGAGCAAATAAGACTCTAAAGGAATAATCTTGACCAAATGGGACTCTAAAGAAAGACTCTTGATAAAATATGATTCCCATTTTTTTTAACTCATTCTTGGGCAAAAGAAACAAAATAAAGGAAACCCAATTTCAACAAGAATTAGAACACAAGAATTAGATTCTTGAACAATCTACTACTATGTTCTCCTTTTCTTCTTCTTCTTTTTTCCTTTTATTTATTTATTTTTACTGCTTCTTCTGGGAAAATAAAATTCACAAAAAAAATAAAATTTGCAACCCTAATGAACAAGAACCAAAAACAATGCAAAAAAGTGCGATAAATATGTAACCTCTCGACTAGTGGTGTAAACGGTGCAATTTAGACTCTAAAATTGTAAGAAAAGCAGAAAATCCAATTTTACCTTGTAGTAATAAAAACAAGCTTCAATTTGATATATTATAATAGTCATTTCATTACTCGAGTCAAAAGTTATGGTCGTTTAAATTTGCAACTCTGGTTTATCAATTTTTTTTTGTTTGAAACTAAACAATAGCCCTCTTTTTTTCTTTCTTTTTTTCGTTTTTTTGAAGAAAAAAGATAGATTGAACATAGAATAAAGAATTAATAAAAATATACAAAAATTTAAAGAAAACTACGAAATAAAATCCAAATACAAAAATAACGACAACGAAATTGAAAGAAAACACAAGACTCAAAAGAACGAATTTTTTTTATTTGTGACTCAAAAATGCAGAAAACAATCAAGGGATGATTCTTTTTTGTTTTTGAAATTTGAAATTAAAAAAAAGATAGATGTAGATAGATAACCTATTTTCAGCAACAAAGAATCTGATATAAAATGATGCGGATCCTTTAGGCAAGCAACCTAGGAATCCACGAAGTCAAATAAATAGAAATGATTGATTTGTTGAAAACATGTTAAAGATAATCAGATTAGAACCCTAAGGAAAAAAATTCCTTAAAACCCAAACCTTGAGATGCCACAAAGGATGATCACTCATTTTGATAAGTCAGATTGAAGTATTCAATCAAGAACACAAGAAGGCAAAGCAAGAAGCTTTCTGAAATATATTTTTCATTTATGATATTCGTTCTTCCCTCCAAATTACATAGCGCTTCTTCTTTAGAAGCAAGAAACCCTAAAAGAAAAACCCTAGATGGAATGAGCCTAATGGGCCTATTTAGTTATAGATTGGACCTAATCCAACC
Organism: Hippophae gyantsensis; assembly: GCA_030763125.1. Taxonomy (NCBI): domain Eukaryota; kingdom Viridiplantae; phylum Streptophyta; class Magnoliopsida; order Rosales; family Elaeagnaceae; genus Hippophae; species Hippophae gyantsensis. The sequence continues at coordinate 42,679,263 of CM061039.1, forward strand.
TTAAAAAAATAAAAGACTAAAAGACTTCAAATAAAAAGCCCACAATTCACTAAAATAAAAATTGTTAAACATAAAAGGCCCATAGTTAATTAAAACAAAAATATTTCTTCTTAAATTAATCCTTACATCCAATTTAAAATTCTAAATCTATCTCTTGTGTAGGATCTTGAGAATCTTTCGAATATTTGTAAACATCAAATTGCTTAGCACCTCAATCTCCATTAATAGTTGAAGAATAAACTTTAATTATAAATTAATTTTTTCCAAATCATGATTTATAATTAAATAATATATCTATATCTACATTAGGTTTATCAATTTTTGATTTCAAGCTTGACCAAAGGGATTATTAATTAATTAAATATTCTGGTATATCTATATATTTTTAGTTTACCAATTAATCAATTTCAACCTTAGTTAAGGAAGAATTGATTAATTGGTTATTACTAAAACCTCTCCATGATTATAGGGAGTTTTATTTAAAAAGAAATTAAATAAGTAAACCTAGCTTTTATTTAAGTCACTTAATTTATTTTATCTATGAAGGGTTATGCTCGCTAAAATTCGATACACATCCATCATCCTAGGTTTGGCATAGTTTAATTTATTGCCTTCATTTATTTGCTTTAACTTGTTGCATTAATTTACTTGCTTTTATTTATTTACTTTTTTTAGATATAATTTAATTTAGAATTTACTATTCTATTCTTCCAACCAATAATTTATTAGTCTTTAGAACTTTAATTTTTTTTTAACTAAATTAGAAAATACTTTTTAAAACCGCTACAATTCATTGAGAGATGATCTTGGAAGTATACTTATCACTTATCATAAGTGATTCGTACACTTGCAAGCTTTTTATAAATGTAAAATTTGACTATCAAGTTTTTGTAAATCAATATCAAGGTCACTTGCCATGTCTACATCTGTATAACTTTCCAAGATTAGTTTTTCTTTTCCAAAGCATAAACAAAACTTTGATATACCCCTTAGATATCTAAAGATCCATTTCACTACTTCCCAATGTTCATTTCCTAAGTTTGAAAGAAATATGCTCACAACTCTTATTGCATGAAAAATATTCGATCTATTACAGACTACAACATACATAAGACTATCAACAATCGAAGAATATGGAATAACATCCATCTTTATCTTTTCTTCCTATGAAGATGGAAATGATTTATTGGTGGGTTTAAACTGACCACTTAGAGGTAAACTAACTGGTTTTGACTCCTTTCATGTTGAACCATTCAAGGACACTTCAACTTATCTCTCCTTCTATGCCCAAAATTTGTTTGGCTGGACCAATGTCTTTCATTTCAAATACTTTTGATAATGCTATCTTCAACTTATTAATCACTATAGTGTATTCATTGATTATCAACAAGTTATTTACATATAGAAGCAAAATAACAAACTAACCTCTAGGTATATGTTTTATGTAGACACATAAGTCTGCATTTGTGATTTGAAACTCATTACTCACCTTGAATGAGTGAAACTTCTTGTAGTGATAATTTGACATCTACTTTAATCTGTACAGGCTCTTTTTTAAACTTACAGGATAAGTTCTTCTTTCCTTTGACTTCTAATCCTTCTGGTTCTTACATATAGATAACTTCTTCTTGATTTCATGAAGAAATGTAGTCTTCACTTCTATTTCTTCAATATCTAGATCTAGGCTTGCTGTTAGTCAAAAATCACTCTAATTGAGGACTTCTTCACAAATGGGGAGAATATTTCATAAAAAAGAATGTCTTTCTTTGGTCTAAAGCATTTCATAACCAAGCGAGCTCTGTATTTGACTTGGTTGGTAATGCCATCCCTCTTAAACTTGTAAAACCATTTATTCCTTAGAGCATTTCTAATTTTTAGAAGCTTTACCAACTTATGAGTATGGTTTTTATGGAGGGAATTCATCTCTTCCTTCATTACTTTCATCCATTTCTTCTTTTCCTTATGAGTTTCCACTTATTGGAAGCCTTCTGGCTCCCTTTTTCAGTAACTAGAATATACTCAATTGGTGGATATCGTCTGGATGGTTGCATGACTCTATTTCTTATCAATTTTAATATATCAATCTCCAATTCTCCTTTATACTCTCTCTAATCATTAACCCCTTATTTTGGTATATCTCTTTTTTCTTCATATTTTTGTGCTAACATCATCATTGTAAGTTCTATTGTTTTTATGTTGACATTCTCATATGCAAATCATTAAGTCTAAATTATTTTACTTAGTGAAGTGTCATCCTTTGTCTAAGGTTAATTACTGACGATTCAATATTGCACACTTACATTATAATTACACTTCATATGTTTGCATGATAAACATATCACTGGAGGGTATGGAGCATATAGTTGGCATGTTTAATTTTTGTATGTTATCGGTTATTTTTTGTTGGTATTTGTGAAAAATTACTTGACAAATTTTTCGAACAAAATGGCTAGTTTTTGGAGCTCAATAAGTGGTCTACGAGATAGTCAGTGAAGAGGTTGATGAGAACTTGCAGCCATTATCCTCGTCATGACGGCTATTATGCTTATCAAGGTAGTCGACAATGGTTGTGGTAGCTAAAGGGTTTTCAATAAATAACACCCATTTGTAATTTTGAAATTAATTATAAAACATGGGGAAACTCTTCTAGTTTGCAAGCTCCTTTTTTTTAAGTGAAAAGTAATTTCTAAATTTTGTATCATCAATACATTGAGTGTGCTTCCATATTGTTTATACGTTGAGTGGTTTTAAAACAAAAATTTGGTGGGTTAATTAAAATTTGATTAATACCAAGACGTAGTTGTTTCTAGGTACATATGCATAGAATTACCTTTACCTTAGGTTGTATCAAATATTGATTTATGGGTGATTATACCACATCACATGGTGGTAGGGCTTTGGATGATAGCTAAATTCTCAAATTGAATCACAATTGATATAGAGATAATAGAGGATATAGCTAGGTGTAGTTAAGCATGGTGCTCCAACTGGTAAAGATATTAGTATATACCATCTTAAGTTGTGAACTGTTGATTTACTTTCATTGGTGAATTTCTTGATGTTGAGTGGTTGCCTTAGCCAACCTGTGATTGAAAGTTCTTTCTTTTCTTACTTCTTTCCTTTCAATTACATGTAGTTAATATCATGTTTTTGATTATTATCATGATGTGTGCTAGTTGTTTATCTTTTTATCTGCTACTGTGACTGGTTCTTTATTTTTTTTGCTTTATTTTCTTTGATTATTTCATATGCGTTTAAGAGTTGGGTAATTCTTAAGGTGTCTGTATCACCTTGCATTCATTTTGTACCCGATCCTAGATTTTTTTCAATTGATACAAGAGTTGGTAGACACTATTAATTTGAACCACTTTGGTATTGATATCTTCTCATGAGCTACACGCAAATACCTTTTCACTAGGATGGACTTCAATAAGGGAGGTAATGTAAGTATGCCTTTGTCTTTTAATGAGCTAGACTATGCCTATTAGAAGTCTAAAATATGTTCCTTCTTATGGTTGCAAGGATACCACATCTAATTTCAAGTTGAGAATGGCTAAGACTTACCCTTCCAAAACTCTTTCTGACAACACAAGGAATCCCAAGCTGATGATTGAGTGGACTAAAAAAAAGGAGTTAGATTAGACTAGTTAAGGGATGACAATTATAGTTGTATCAAAGTTTGTAAAATTTCCAAAGAAGCTTAGAACATTTTGGAAGTGACACGTAAAGGTACTTTTGTAGTCAAGAGATCAAGACTGATCTATCTAAATAGAGATTATACGCTAGGTTTTCAAACCTTGTCAACACATCATATAACTTGGGTCATCCAATAGACTTAAGAATAATAGGGTGGGAAAGTCCTTGCTAGTTTCTTAGCTTGTTGAAGGAGAAATTCAATGCTATTAAAATGTTCCACAAACCTAAGGACTTGAAGATTCATGAGTTGATTTTTGATCTTCAAGTGTTTTAGATTCATCATCTTCTTCCTATGAAAGGAAAGATTACTGTTGACAAAGGGAAGAAGTTGGCTAGTGATGACAATTCTTTCCCTGATGAAGAAGAGATGGCTTTTGAAAGAGTCTAAGACCCGGTACACAACAACTAGGATAAGGAGATATTTACTCCTTAAGGGTTTGTCCCTAACTTGCTAATAGTAGAAAATAAAAACCTAACATATAACAACAATAGTAGGATAAATAGTCATAGAACATGTAAATTACTTCAAATAGCATATATATAATTCAAAAAGCATTAGGCATGCAACAAATAATAAAATCTTTCAAATTAAAGTTTAAATCACAATATGTTAGTACATGCACAATTTACTCTCAGATTGTACTAACATGACATCTGAGCATACATAACAATACATATAACAAGGTAAACCCACATAGAACCCCTATTTATGTGGTAAACCCTGGCAACCAACACTAAACAAATCTGTTAAGAAATAAAATAGATAAAACTTTGATAGAAATATAAGTGCAAATACCTCTATCAACCGGGAGCATACTATCCTAACTACCTATTACTACCCTCACTTACTATGTTCATAACAAGTTAATATGACGCACAAATATGGCTCTACTGAGAGCCAATATGAAATTAAGTTGTGTGATAAGAAATTAATGATCAATAACGTGATATAGATAGTGTAAAAACAACCATGCATGCTATTTTGGGAACTCAACCACGAACTACAAACAAACACTATTTTGGGAACTCAATCAATACTACCCAACCCAAACTCACAATTTTGTTCGCATGAGATTTGTAAAATAATCTTAAACTCTCAATACTTTAGCATGCTATTTTACTCACCAAAAGCATAACTTATATACAAAATACACTCAAAATAATTTTTGAAACAAAAGATAATTAAACAAATAATTTTGAAAGAGTTTCAGAATATAATTCATGCTTGAGAAATAAGAAGAGGTGGGGTATTTATAGACATCATCCAAAGCTCATGGCCACCCTGGTTGAGGCCTTTGTTTGGTGTCCTTACCAACCACCTCACTAGGGGTCCCATGAGGGGTCCATCGAGCACCTTTTCAAGATGCCAAAAATTTCATTTCTTGATCCAAAAGTTACCAAGCGATTTCTATAAATACCTGCACACAAAATGAAGCAAAAAAAAACAACTTATAACCTAGCATGCATATTAAGAAAACTAACCTTGTGGTGTGTGTATAGCATGCTTGCATACAAAGTGTGACAAGCTACATTCGTGTGTATATTACTAATTAATAGTAACTAACCTTATAATGAGGAAGAGATAAACTCTAAGTAAAAGAAATAGACTCAATGTTTTACACATTGGAATGCCAACAAGACTTACATACTTCTCCTTTGGCTTTCTGTGATAAAACACTTCATAACTAAATACTGATGCATATCAAACATAAGATGGTTATAAAGATGACCTAAATATGTTTGCTCCTATGAACAAAACATCGACGCACACCCAATACCCAAAAAACACCTACTCCAAATACATGAATCTTGTGCTCCCCACCCTTCTTCTTAGATCAATCATCGATACTTTTTCAAATTGATACCCGAGGGCCTTAACATATCTACACACTGCAAGTCTAAAGCATGAAGACTTCATTCTACACCTATAACCAACACAAACAAAACAAAAAAATACCTTATGAACGTATCATGCATGAACAATGTGTAGTCTATCCAAATACTATTATATTGACCCTACCCAAGTATACACTAATAGGATAAACACATATAGACATGTAGAAAAAAAACACAAGCAATGTACACGTAGGAAGGTTGTAAACTATTAGGAGGTTGTCAATCCTCCCCATTCCTACTCATTACTCTAAGTGATTTAATTTAATTTTGAAAAAACATCCTATGTTTATTATTGGACAATTTAAACTATTTAAATTTCTAATAACTTTAAATTTAAATTTGTTTTCCCATTTAGCCCAAACAATATTAATTATAACTTTTATAATTTGATTTAATCTAACAAATTGTTTAAGTGTTATGATTTTTTCAATTTAATCACATTGAATCAACCTAGTTAATGTTAACAATTTTCCCATAAAACTTCTTTTACAAAATTTAAACCATATACATACATACATGTGATTCATATATTTAATTTAACAATTAAACTAAATGCAATGGGTAGGCACTTTATATCTATATTTTATGGAATATGTGTGTCAATTTTATTTGCATGTCATGAACAAATCATAAATTACCACATTATTTATGACCAGGTTCCTTTGGATAAAAATAAATAAAAACAATTAATTACATATTTATTTTTATTTGGAGATATCCAATTCTTCACTTGATGGGTAAGCAGGTCCATCTAGAATCCAACAGAAAACCTTTTTTTGTCCCAAATAATCTCAATTTAGAATGAAATCAAATTTCATCAAAAATTGAGATCAAGCTGAAATGAATAAGGATATTAAAAAGGCCTACAAGCCCAACTCCTCCCCATCCATGCAATAGTAAGACCAGCAACTACCGCAAGGTAGTGATTGTACATCCACTACCGATGACCAATATGTTATGCCTCCCTACTCAAAAAGTACATCCATTTAACTTGTACTTCTGGTCAAATGGAACCACTACGTGAAAAAATTCATTTTCACGGTTCCAATGCCACTAGTCTTGCATTTTTCTGAACTGTGTAGCCTCAGTTTCTTATATGAATAAGTCTATAGTTTCAATCCAAAAGTGATAAAAAATGATAATGAAAAGTGCCCAGAAAAAATCGAAAATTATTTAAAATCGTATGCCCTTATAAGGGATGTACAAATTCTCTAAATCCAAAAATCAAAAGGAACCATAAAATTAACAATCATAAATAATTTTTTCTAGCATTTGAATTAAACCATATTAAATGAATAAGATGAAAAATTTTTATAATAGTAATTTAATTCTAATAAACTAGAACATGAAATGTACATTTATAGCTTATAAAAAAATGGTTGGAACTTTGGGCTTCTAAGCCTTGTTTCCCAACAAGCAAGAACGAGATTAGTGGGAATCTTTACAAATTTGGGTTTGATAAAAGCTTGCTTCTAATTCTCTAACTAAAACACCTAATTAATAAAATCTATTATTGAAAAATAATAATTTTCTATCAATACATGTATATGACTTCAGTTTTTAATCGTGATCATAGATCGATAGTCACAATTATAAGAATCAAGGCCTAAGTGAGAGAGACCATAGACTGTTACCTATGACTTCGAATTTTTAACCAAAGTCATAGGGTATGTCTATGGCCTCGATATTTTATCAAACTAAGGCCATAGATATACATTATGACCTCAGTTATTTAAAAATTGAGGCTATAGACATACCCTATGGCCACAGTCATTAAATAAACGAAGCCATGGAATAAAAGAAGCCATGGACATTCCATTTAATCTCATTTTTTAATATAAATTAAAATAAATTTATAAATTTAGAAAATTAAAAGTCGTTACATTAAAATTAAGAATGAAATTACATTTGAGAGTTTTTATATGCACTAAAACATAGTAAATCCTTACTATAGTTAGCTAATTAAAATGTTCCAAAATATGAGACACATGTAAAAACTTAAATATACTACTAATGTCCAGCAGAAAAATAGGTTACTAGTGCCTGGTGCTAGCATATTGATGTTGGTACTGGTGCCTAGTGTATGGTGTCTGGTGTTGGTGCCTGGTGTTGGTATTGGGGTTGGGGTTAGGGTTGGGGTTGGGGTTGGTACTAGTACTGCTGCTAGCATTGACGCTGGTGCTAGCATGCTAGTACCTAGTACCAATAGTGGTGTTGGCATGGTGGTGTTAGTGCTGGTGTTGGTGCCTAGTACTTGATATATGTATAAGATATATATAAGATATTGATGGTTTCCAAGTTTGAAAAATGTTGGGGTGGCCATTGTGATCTTATCGGATATATGTATCCTATTGTAAACTTCGTTTGATTACTAGAAAGCCATTTTGACACAATTTTTGATATGCATTTCTCAAGAATTGTGGAGTCATTCTATCAAGATCACCTTTTCAACTTAAAGCTTAGAATAGAGGTAATCATAAATTCATCTCTTCCTACCAAAATATATAACCAATATTATGGTAACCCCAACAACTACAATCCAATAGATTTAAGAATTACCACTATAGAAATAGTTGACTTTTGAGGAATTTCCATAAGATCCATATAGTGATCATATATATCAAATGTGAAAACTTCAATGGAGTTTGAACTGAAATCTCCTAAAATTATAGACTGAAGTCTCTCCAAACTGATTACATTAATAACCTACTTTATAACAGTTACGAAATATAGTTAGAGGGGAAATTTACAAATGGAAACAGATACACCTTCATGCTAATGATCACATACTCTCAGGCATAATGAAATTCAATAATTGCAGTTCACTAGAAGTCTCACCAAAATAAACTTTACAAGAAGAATTATAATAATGAAAAACTTCACTAACTAGAACAAGTTGCAACTAATTCTTTTTAATTCCTTGCAGGTGCCCCTTTCCAATGACTACGACTACCGTACTATGCTCACTTGCAATCTTATGTAATGTTGAGGACATGTACCTGAAATATAATAACATGAGAATGAAATCTAAAGTGGTATTGGATTTATTGAGAACTTTGACCTTTCAAACAAATTAGAAAATATATTTTCAACTAATTCAATTGTGCATTGTCTAGATAGTTCTGTTAAAAAAGTTAGTACATGAGCAATGAAGGTCAAAAGCATGGAAGTGGTAGATGCGAAACCATAATTTACATGCTCTCACTTTAGCATTGACCATTATAAGTCAATAATAACTAAAACTGATGACTCTTAAATTGTTTTATTACTAAAATGCCAGCTAGTTGAGCTATATATATCTTTGGGGTGGGAGAATTACAGGTTGGAATACCCCAGAAGAATCTAATCTAAGTAACTAGCTGCAGTTGTTAACAACTTTTTAATTTGAAATTAGAAATTCAAAAGCACAAAAAGATGTGTTAGGGTTAATTTACAGAATTCTGCAGAAGAGAATGAGAGGGAAGAAAGCTAGGGAAAAAGAGAGATAATAGGGTTAATTTTGCTATCCTTTATTCCAATCATTAGGGCTATATATAGCCTTACATTTGCATGATTAAAAAGAAGAGAAATGCTAAGGAAATGGCTCCAAAAATTCTAACCAACTCTGACACCTAACCGTTTCCTCAGTGGTCCCCTTACGCCCGTTCTACGCTCTTCTATGCTCAATTGTGCCTACCGTGTGCTGCCTATGCACCTACTGCTGCATGCGGGTTTTCTTGATTCGTTTCTTCATGTAAAAATTCTCCCTCTCTTTTATAATCCTTGTCCACAAGGATGAAATCAAGATAGGACTTGGAAAAACGCAATTCATTCTCCCAAGTAGCTACCTCGGTTGGAGCTTCCACCCATTTGACCAGGATTTTAGGTTTTGGTCGATATCTTCCCTTCTAAATCACTCGATGCTCTAGGATAGCTTCGAGCTGTGGCAGTATTGTTGAGTGTTCTAAGATTGGAGGTGGTTGGGGAATGGTAGGGTTACGAGTTCCTACATGCTTTTTTAACATGCTAATGTGAAACACATTGTGTATCTGGGAGTTTAGAGGCATAGAAATTCTGTAGGCTACTGGGCCAATTTTCTCAATAACTTCAAAGGATCCAAAGAAGCGTGGAGCAAGCTTCATGGATGAGCGAGAAACTATAGAAGTTTACCGATAGGGTTGTAGTTTCAAGTAGACATAATCTTCTACCAGGAAGGAAAGCTCTCTTCTGTGCTGATTGGCTTGACACCTCATGTGGTTTTGAGCTTGTAAGAGGTTGTGGTGTATCTCCCGTATAATGGTATCTCGATCGTGTAGATACTCATCTATAATGGGAACCTTGGAAGTGCCTAGTATGTAAGCCACCAGTTGAGGGGGAGGAATCCCATAAACTGCTTCAAATGGTGTACATTTGGTGGAGGAGTGTAGGGAGGTGTTATAGCTAAAATCAGTGCACAGTAACCACTCCACCCATTGTTTTGGTTGATCACCAGTAAAGCAACGTAGATACTATTCCAATATCTTGTTAATCACCATAGTATGGCCATCCATTTGTGGGTGGTAACTAGAGCTCATGCTCAATTGGGTACCTTACAACTTAAACAATGCTTGCCAGAATGAGCTAATAAAAAATTTGTCCTGGTCACTCATTATCAAAGTTGGCATGCCATACAACCTCACCACATTGGCCACAAATACCTTACCTACCATAAGTGTTGTAAAAGGATGTTTCATAGCTACAAAGTGAGCATACTTTGTCAACCTATCAACCACTACTAGAATGACTGTGTTTCCTTTGGAGGGGGGTAATCCTTTTATGAAATCCATTGATATCTTAGTCCGTATTTGGGTAGGAATAGGTAGGGGTTGTAACAACCCGATTGGCTTCATGCAATCGACCTTACACCGTTGGCATACTTCGTACTCACTCAAAAACTCTTTTATCTTTGGGTGCATATCGGGCCAATAAAATTTTTGCTTAATTCTGGATAGGGTTTTGTGGAAACCAAAGTTTCCTCCAATGGGTGATGAATGAAAATCCTTCAATATTTTAGGTATTAAGGATGATGTAGATCTTAGGTATACCTTGTTCCCTTTGAACCAAACTCCATCTCTTTGGCATATTTGAGGACCTCCTGCAAAGGAGCCTTTGCCTATCAATTTCTCATACAAGCATCTTGTTGGACTTCTCATTGGAGGATGCGCCACCATTCTAACTGGGATTGAGAGATAGTAAGGAATTGGAATTCTGTTACCCTAGATAAAGAATCAACCCCTTGGTTCTCAGTTCCCTTTTTGTATTCAATCTCTTAGTCATAGGCAATGAGCTTAGGCAGCCAATGTACCTGTGTTGGGTTAATTTTGAACCAAACTCCATCTCTTTGTAGAATTCCGTAGAAGAGAATGAGAGGAAAGAGAGCTAGGGAAAAAGAGAGATAATTGGGTTAATTTTGCTATCCTTTATTCCAATCATTAGGGATATATATAGCCTTACATTTGTGTGATTAAAAAAAAAGATAAATGCTAAGGAAATGGCTCCAAAAATGCTAATCAACTCTGACACCTAACCGTTTCCTTAGTGGTCCCCTTACGCCCATTCTATGCCCTCCTATGCTTAACTGTGCCCACCGTGTACTGCCTGTGCACCTGTTACTGTGCACAGATTTTCCTGATTCGTTTCTTCACGTAACAAGATGCCACTGTAACACCTTCATAACACAAGAAAAGATATTCATCGGATGAGCACAAAGCCCACGAAAAAGATAAAGGACCTGTGAGAAAAGTATTGATGCTTCTAGTAGTTAATGTTCTTTCATTGTATGCAAAGTAGTTCCCTGAAAGAAGCAAAAACCAATTCTGAATTCATGAAAGCGATAACTAATACTCAACTTTCACCTAAGATATTAAGATTCACTCCAATGCTCACCAGAAGAAGTATGAAAGGTAAAAAAAATCAGCCTTTACTTTGGTCCACCCAAAGCCAACCTGTCCCATCTACTGAAGCTAATCACCATTAAGATTTTATATATTTATCATGTTGCATTGCCCTCCCAAAAACAAGGATGAAATGAAATTTTATTATGATGGAAGAAAAATAAATATTTGAGAAAATTCAAAAGTGCATTATAGAAGTGAAAAGAGGAAGAAAATAAAACTTCAATAGAAAATAGAAATAAAGTCTGCACTGCATGCTGCAATGCAACAAAGTTTTATTATTGTGGAAGAGAAATAAATATTAAAGATTAAATTCCATATCACAGTAGGAAGTGAATAAAAGAAGCAAATAATAAACTTCATTACGGGAAAAAAATCCCCATTGCTCGACCTACTTTAATAATACAATAATACTTCCATGATTTCTTGCCATCTAAAATTAGTCTTTTCAACAACTAAATTTGATTTCTTTTATTAATATAGCTTTGTCTATTTTTAGTTCAATGTTACTAGAAAAAAAAAACATAGGAGAAAACAAAATAGAGATAGAATAGAATAAAGTAAAAAATAGAAGAATACTAACCGGTCTCGCTCATGTATAAGAGTGATAAGATTAATTTGAGAGAGAAGAAGAGAGCTAGAAAGAGAGGCAATTGGTTTAATTCATCATAACATATCCCTATATTTCTCGGCTATCTTATAGCCTTACAAGAGCAAGAGAGACCTAAGAGAAAATAACAGAAAATAACTGAAAATGATAGAAAAGGAAAGCACGAAATAACAAAATCTACTTGGGCCATTTCGTGGGTGGTGAGTGCACTTAGTGAGGATGGTGGACACTATTCCTAACCAATTATTTCTCCCCTCATGATGAGAGTGGTACCCCTCCTCCAATGAGCACAAACCCTACTCTGGTAGTCGCAGCTTCCCCTCTACGCTTACTCGTGCGTGCACGTGCCCATCTATGCATGGCTTGGAGTAGTATGCACTTATCAACTCCCCCTACCTGAGAATCCTTGTCCGTAAGGATGAATGCAGGTTAGGTCTTAGAGAACCGCCACTCGTTCTCCTAGGTATCATCCTCGGTAGGTGACCTCACCCATTTCACGAGGATTTCTAACTTTGATCGATACTTCCCTTTTTGGATCACCCTGCACTTCAACATATCTTTTGGTTGGGGAATGACTGTAGAATTATCTGAGAGAGGAGGTAATTGGGTGAAGGTTAGTGTGTGGGTTCCGAGGTGCTTCTTGAGCCGACTGACATGGAAGACGTTGTGAACCTGAGAGTCAGAGGGGATGGTGAGCTTGTAGGCCACTGCTCCCATTTGAGCTGTTATCTGGTAAGACCTATAGAAACATGGGGCTAGTTTCATCATAGCTCGAAAGGCCACTGAGTGTTGCCGATAAGGCTGTAGACGAAGGTACACATAATCTCCTACCTCAAAAGTCACCTCTCGTCGATGCTAATCAGCTTAGAATTTCATGCTGTTTTATGCTTGTAAGAGATCCTGGCACAGATCATGCATCAGTTGGTCTCAGTCTTGTAGGTATTCATCCACCAACTGAACGTTGGAAGTTCCAGGAATATAAGCTAGTAGGCGTGGTGGTAGAGTGTCATAGACTGCTTCAAATGGAGTCATCTTAGTTGATGAGTGAATTGAGGTATTGTAACAGAATTCAGCCCAAGGTAACCATTCTATCAAGTGTCTTGGTTGGTCTCTAGTGAAAAATGTAAGTACTGCTCTAATGTACGATTAACCACCTCCGTTTGGCCATCAGTTTGAAGGTGGTAACTTGAACTCATGCAAAGTTTGGTACCTTGTAGTTGGAATAAGAATCTCCAAAAAGAGCTGATGAATATCTTATCTCTATCACTCACTATTGATGTGGGAATGCCATGCAATGCAGCACATTAGCCACAAATTCCTTGGCAACTGTTAGTGTAGTGAAAAGATGTCTCAGGGAAGTAAAATGAGCATACTTTGTCAAGCGATCAACCACTACCATAATCACGGTATTTCCCTTTGAGGGAGATAACCCTTGAATGAAATCCATTGAAATTTCAGTCCAACTTCTAGTAGAAATTGATAGGGGTTGTAGTAACCTTGCTGGTTGCATGCAATCGTTCTTACACCTTTGGCATACATCATAGGAGTGTAGGAACTCCTTTACTCCCTTCTGCATATTAGACTAGCTAAAATTTTATTTAATAGGAAAGAATGTCTTATGAAAGCTAAAGTGTCCCCCTATGGGCGATGAATGACACTCAGCCAGTATCTAGGGAACTAGGGAGGACTGTGGATTTAGGTACACTTTATTTCTTCTGAACCATACCCCATCCTATTGATATAAGGTATGTATATCAATAGAGGCGATTTTGGCTTGGATTTTCTCATAAAAAGGGTCTCGTTAAATTTCTTTTTGGAGTATGAGCCACCAAGCAGCTTGAGGTTGAGAAATGGAAAGAAGTTGGTACTCTACTACTCGGGACAAGGAATCTACTGCTTGATTTTCTGACCCCTTATTATATTGGATCTCATAGTCATAGCCTATTAGCTTAGGTAACCAACGTGCCTGTGCTGGTATGGTGATCCTTTATTCTAAGAGGTACTTCAAACTCTTCTGATCTGTGCGCACAGTGAATGGCTTTCCTAGAAAATAGGGTCTCTAGAGCCTGATATCCTTAACTACTGCTAGCATTTCTTTCTCGTAAGTTGACAGAGCTAAGGCTAATCCCTTGAGGGCAGCACTAAAGTAAGCTAGTGGATGATTATCTTGTGTTAAAACTAGTAGCTTTAGCATGGGAGGGGAAATTAATGCTTCCTTCAATTGTTGGAAGGCTCTGGTTGTAGCCTCGTTCCACTAGAACCCTTCTTTTCCCAATAAGTAGGTTAGTGGTGCTTCCATTCCTCCAAACTCTTTAATGGAATTTCTATAGTAACCTGCCAACTCGAGGAACCCTATGACTCCCTTGGTTGTAGTTGGTATCGGCCATTCCACCACTGCACAATTTTTTGTAGGATCAATTGAGACTCCTTGCTCAGAGATCTAGTGGCCTAGGTATTCTACTTGTAAGACCCCAAAGTGACACTTAGAGGGTTTAGCAAATAAACTATTAGCTGCTAGTATCTGTAGAATAGTCTGCAAGTGCAAGATATGATCTTCCAAAGTTCAAGAGTACCCCAAAATGTCATCAAAGAAAACTAATATAAATTTCCTGAGATAGGGTTGGAAAAGGTCATTCATTAGGCTTTGGAAGGTGGTTGGATCATTGGTGAGGCTAAATGGCATCACAAGGAACTCATAGTGACCGGCGTGCAAGTGGGACCCACGTGTCTGAGGCGTCGCAGCCCCTGTCCCCCGCTTACGCGCGCCTCTGATCCCGTGCGCTGATCTTCACGTGAGCCCGGTTATTCCACCAACCATAATCTGCCACGTTTCCCCCTTAATCTATCATCCAATCATGTTAGGACACGTGGCATGTTTCGGTGAACGCAAAAGCGCGGAATCCCGGGCACGTCTCAGGAGCTGTCTCCCACGTTTCTCGCGCTGCAATCCGATGCGGCAATTCTCCGTGAGTCCGTCCTTTCCATCCTGTTATATCTTTGCCACGTGTCCCACCATTTTCTTGCGTGAATCGGAACACCGACACGTGGCATGCACTTTGAAATTAAAAAAGTCGAACGGCTCCCTCTGTTTATGTCGTGCACGCGTATAAAAATACAATATTCCAATTAAATGCAGCGTGTACGCGGAATTTAAGAAAAATGTCTGGTTTTAATTTCGATACAAATATTTTATGCGTGTATTAATTTTTAATATTTTATTGATGTATTTTTTTGCTATAAATAGGAGATAGTTTTTAGTTGTAAAAAAGGTTTTCAAAGTTTTTGAGTAGAGTTTTAGTTTTAGTTTTCGAAAGTTTTTAGAGTGTTTTAGTTTTTTCAGTTTGTAATTTTTATTGTGTTTGTGTGTTGGTTGCGGAACACGCAGAAGCCATTTTTGGCTTTTGTTGTGTTCTGCGTGTGCCAAATATTTTCATATGAGATGTTTTAATTTTATTTCTGCTTCTTCTTATTTTTCTGTAGTTCTTTTAATTTTAATTTTAATTTTATGAAGTAATTTAATTTTTCTAGGGTTGCATTTGATCTAAATTTATGAAGCTTTGATTTTAATTATTTTTGATAGATTTATAAGACGTTCGATTTGTTCGTTCTATTTTGTTCTTAATGCTTTTTGATTATTTACGAATCTTATCAAAACGATCTGTGGCACATGAATAAACTTGAGAAAGGCATTTGTGTGTGTATTGCTCGTAAATAGAATGACATGTATGATGAAGGATAGAGATATACCCTAATTGTATGTGTGGCCATTTGAAAACTTAGAACTTAATGAATCTTATTAAATTTAATTCTCAGAGAGATATAGTGAATTAATTTAACGAGGTGTGTTTATACGGAGCTCGAAAGAGATGTATGAATAATAAAAAAAAGAAGTTTTCGGTTGACAAATTAAATGTACTAAAAAAATATAAATCAAAAGAAAATAACATGATTTGAGTGGATTAGTTTGGTGAAAAATTGCAATCCTAGATTTCTTTTATTTTCTTATGTTACTTTTTTACTAATCAACGATTGTTTTGGATAAAATCAGAGAGATACAATTTTAGTACTCGACAAACTATAGTAACAAATCCTCGTGGGAACGATCTTTACTTACAAATCTTTATTACTTGTGACCGTGTATACTTGCACGAGTTTGTGTGTTGAAAAACACGCAACAGTAACGTTGGTATTGAGTTGTTTTCCTCTGAAGTAAACTTTTCTCTTCGATCAATCTTGCCACCCTTATAGCATCAGCCAAGGTTCGAAGTTGTTTAATTTTGACATCAATCCTGATATCATCTCTTAGTCACGCGATAAAACAACCTATTAGGAATTCCTCAAGCAAGGCATCCACCTTATGAGATAGTTTCTCAAATGCTTCCTGGTAAGTAGCTATACTTAAGGTGTGTTTCATCCTAGACAGTGTTTCTAAAGGATCCTCATAATCCATTGGTCCAAACCTTAGTTGTATAGCTTTAATGAACTCTTTCTAGGTGAGAGGTCTATGGAATTTAGTGAGCCATCGATGCCATTACAAGGCAATGCCCTCGAGCTGGAATGATGCTAATTGGATTTGTTATTCCAATGAAGTTTTTATGTACTCGAAGTATTGCTTATCTTTGTATATCCACCTTGTGGGGTCCTCACCAACAAACATTGGAAATGAAAGCTTCAGGTGAGAGTGAGGGTTTTGAGAGATGTGTGGATGGGGATTTTCTTCTATGGAAAAAGGGTTAAACTTAGGAAGGGTGCAAGAGGCATGTAATGCCTGTAACTCAGTGAGCAATGCTTATAGGGTGGTGCCTACCTAGTCAAAACCAGTCTCATATCGAGAAAGGGTTTCCATTACTTCACTGTGAAATTTAGCATTGGATTTTCCTCTGGTATCCATAGCTTTGATACCATTGATATGATTAATTTGAGAGAGAAGAATAGAGCTAGAAGGAGAGGCAATTAACTTAATTCATCATAACATATCCCTCTATTACTCGACTATCTTATAGCCTTATAAGAGCAAGAGAGATCCAAGAGAAAATAACAAAATATAACCGAAAATGAGAGAAAAGGAAAGCATAGAATAACAAAATATGCTTGGGCCATTTCGTGGGTGGTGAGTGCGTAGAGTGAGGGTTGTGGACACTGTTCCTAACTGATCATTACCCCCTCTCATGATGAAAGTGGTCCCCATCCTCCAACGAGCACAAACTCTACTCTGGTCATTGCAGCTTCCCCTCTGTGCTCACCCGTGCTTGCGCACACCCATCTATGCATCGCTTGGTGCACATCTGTGCACGACTTGGTGTAGTATGCACCTATCAAAGAGTTCCCATAAGAGTGGGAAAATGCTTACTCATATCTTGGATCACAAGTGTTAGCATGTCAACATCATCCATTTCCTTTAGCTGAAGATAGCCATATGCAATCACAAGAAATCAATTTGAAGGAAAAAGTATACATAAGGTCACAATGCTATGGAAAAAACATAAGAGTGACAAACCAATAAACTATTGAAAATAAAACTTCTTTAAAGCCCAAGATGGAGTTCAATCAAATTGAAGCTCAACTTGAGGAAGCTTTCATGGTAGTTCAAGAATTTAGGTAAGATGATGAGTTGTGAGACATCTAGTGGAGGTTGAGTTGAATTGTAGGTAAAATTTTGAGTTGTGGGACAACTAATGGAGGTTGAGTTGGATTGTAGGTAAGAAGATGGGTTATGTGTGATTATTAGAGTGAGTCTTAGCTTTATATTGTGTGGCTTTCTTTAATTCTATGATGGTATAAATACCTTGCATCCTTTGCTATGTAATATATCTCAATCAATAAGAAGTAAGAATTTGAGAGTTTCTATGAGTTGTTGGAAAGTTGTTTTTAAGTGTTCTTGAGTTTTGTTCCATAATATTCCAACATAAACAATAGGAGAAATGGGAAAGAAACCCAAAAAATACAACCATAATCTTTTATTTAATTTTTATATACTAAACTATACCAGAATTATTGATAACTTTGTTAGTGTTTTTGGTCTTTCATGCTATCAGCAGCTCACCATTAGTGGAAACCTAAAATAGATAACATGAACTGTTAATGAAATTTTAGTATGGAAAAGGAATTTTGATGTACATAATGAGAGTGACAAAACTTCCAACAATTAAATGAGAGGTACCCGTGAGCTAAGAGCCCAACCCAGGTGAAGTAGCTACAATTGTACATGTTCGGTTCCATAATGGTTGGGGCTTGCCATTATTGTACCAGAAAGGAGTTGGAAATTAGATAAACATGACAAATAGTTTTTGAACAAAAAGAGTACAAGAAAGAATAGTAAATAGTAAATAATAAAAGAACAAAAGTTGCATTTATAACATCATACAATGCACTAGGTACCCTAACTTCTCATATTTATCATATTGCAGCCCAACACAAAGGTGAGATGAGAACTAACCAAGTAAAGAAGATAGAAGTAGTGGACGATGACACACTCAGGGTGGCAAAATGCAAGGGTGAATTCTATTACGCGATGAAAACCCTAAATTGATACAGCGCACGCGCATGAGGGGAAGAAAGGGAATGGAAAAAATAGAGGGAGAAATAAAAAAATTGATAGAAAAATTTGGTGTAAAAGAGAGAAAATATATAAAATTAAATTAATGGAGAAATGAAAAAATTGTAAAGTAATTATTATATTTTTTAAATGAATAAATACATAATATATTATTTAATTTTGGTTTTAAAAATACTGGCAACTCTATTATTTTATTTAGATCATAATCATTTAATAATCGTGACTATATAAGTTTGTTTATATTTAAGTAATTTTTGTAGTTTTATCGCCATTGTTACTGATAAAACTAAGACCATAGGGTATGTCTATTACCTTAGTTTTTATTAAACCGTGACCAAAACCCTATGACTTCAGTTCTTAAAAAACGAGGCTAAAATTTTGAAACCATATGTATGTATTGTAGTAGTGAGAACACCTTTTTGAATCACTGTGGAATTGGGTTGAACTTTGTTCTAACAAAATTCTCTTAATTGAGTTCTTGAAAATTTTCTCAATTTTTCAATGTACTGGCCAACCATACAAGGAGAAATAGGGTGTATCTAAATGGTCTTAATTTGATCTAATTTGATTTGGATTAGGATCCCTAAAAGATGTCAAATTTAGAGTCCTACAAATAATCAAATTATGTGTTTTAATGGGAATCTCATCCTCGTTATCTTTGCCATCTTTATTGCCATCTTTAATGCCAATAAGAAGTATCACTTTAGTGCAACAATTTAATTAATTATTAAAATATCTTTCTTTATCTCCCAAATATTTAAATGAATATTAAATATTTTAATATTTTAATTAATTCAAGTAAATATTTTATCTAACTAAATATTATTTATTTAATTAATTGAATTCATTTAATTATGTCAAATTATCATTTTATTCTTATATATTCTTTTGTTATCATCATCATAAAATGTACTAACTTTGTGGTATATATATATTAAGTTCCATAACTTTGAGGTATGATATATACGCTTGTTGTCCACTGCTTCATGTTCAAATGCTTTTCATTCAGTAAAAAAATCACATGATTTTTTAATTATTATCTTAGGGTAAGGAGAAAGATTTTTTCCTGAAGTAACTAACCCAATAAAAATATAAAATTTATCTATCTATTTGGTTCTAACCAATATAAAATATCCTTCGTATTCACATAATTTGTTTCTTAATTTGATAAATTTAATCGTTAATATTTTTAAATTTGATAAATTTAATTTAAATTTTTAATTTTCATTGAATTGATTTAATAGCGTTATTGAAATCGAAAATTTATACTAAAATTAACAAATTAAAAATATTAAAGCTTACATTATTTGAATTAAAAAGTTGAAGGATTAGGGACCAAATTATTAGATAAGAGATAAGACCAACTGGATGCAATTATGGGTGTTCAATACGGACTTTTTATTTTCCCCCTCTAATTCCAAAGCTGCTTGAAATATCTTTGTTATGTACAAAACATGACATCTCATCAAGCGATCCCTCTTGAAGTTTCACTTTTAACTTCTAACATTAATTATAAATTTATATTTAATACATGCTCTCTTTATATATTTTCTAATATGAATGTATGTGTTCATATTTATTTATATACAATAACATGTACTCAAATAAAACGAAAGAAAAAGAAAGTCTGGAGAACGTATGTATATGTTTACGACAAGTATAAGCAAGAGCGTTCGATCAGCACCAAAAAATAACTAGAAATTAACCATATTTCAACAGTGTATTATTTTTAAACAGGGTCAAAATAATAATACATTGATCAACGTCTAATTACGTTATAACTAAAAAGTTTTCTTAATCTTTATTAATTTGGTTTAGGTTAGGACTGAGGTTCAAGGAGTGTTTTTTTTTTCTACAAGGTTGAAGGACTTGAAAGAAAAGCATGTTGAGTTTTGTTAGCAAGTAGCCAAGTAGTGAGGTGTAGTCTAATCTTCAAAGCGTTCCAAAGAAAAATGGTTGTTTTTTCGGTGTCCTTATGGTGTATGCAATGATTGTGATTGCCTAACACACTATGATTTATTTTTAGTTGGGCTTATTGCTTTGTAGTTGGATAAGTATTGTCTTGCTTCATACATTTTCTTCTGTCACGCTACTAGTACTTGTGAGTTGTGAAGGCATGCAATATGGTTTATGTGATCATTTTGCTTTGTCCAACAGACCAATATATTTAAATGCAGAGAAAAACATATTTACCAATATATATATATATATATATACTATCTTCCTTGACGTCATGAGATAATCCAATATATTTATTTCATATATAACTAAGGACTAAGACGGCTTTATTTGTGTATTTATTGATACTAAATGCAAGTAGTTGTAGGTGTACATTTTATTGATACTAAATGCAAGTACTTTTTGTCCTTATGACGGCTGCTGCTGGGGACTTTTGGAAATCTTTTATGATAATTTGTTGCTGAAAAATTAATTAAAAATACAAATATGTGGATACTTAAGCGGATAACAACAAAATACTTTCTACCCCATACATACATATATATATACTTTGGTGCTTCGAACACTTAATCATATACTTATTTTTCAATAAAAATAAAAGGAAATAAAATTATTATAAGATATAATTGTTTGAACCTAAATTTGATAAATGCCTCTTCCAAGTTTATTTATGTGACACGGATCAATTTGATAAAATTCGTAAATAATCAAAAAGTATTAAGCACAAAATATAATGAACAAATCGAACGTCTTATAAATCTATCAAAAATAATTAAAATCAAAGCTTAATAGATTTAGATAAAATACAACCCTAGAGAAATTAAATTACTTCATAAACTTAAAAAAAAATTACAACAAATACAGAAAAATTAGATGAAGAGAAGGAAAAATTATATCGTTTCGTATCGTTAATATTTGGCACACATAGAACACAACAGAAGCCAAAAATGGCCTCTGCGTGTTCCACAGTCCAAAACCGAACAACATAAAAATTATAAACTCTCCAAAACTTTTTAACTCTATCATAATATCTCCTATTTATAACTAAAAAAATACATCCAAAATAATACATTTTTTTAAATACGCGTAAAATATTTGTATCGAAAATAAAACCCCGACAATTTCCTTAAATTTCGCATCCACGCGTACGAAAGAGAATATTAAATTTTTTAAGCGTGGACGGCAGAAGCAGAGGGCGTTGTGCGTGATTTTTTTTAATTCAATCTGTGTGCCACATGTCAATCTCTGATTGGCTGAAGAATTAATAGAGACAGGTGGTAGCATTTCATTCGGTGCACAAACCGGCTGCACGCAGGCACGGCGCACGGGAAAATGGCACGACGAACGTGGGAGACAATGGCTACAACGCGGGCGTGATCCTGCACGTTCGCGCTCATTGTAACATGCCACGTGTCAAAAAATGATTGGCTAATAGATAAAGTGGGACACGTGGCAGATTTTGGTTCGTGGAATAACCGGGAAAAAGGGCATGTGAAGGTGGGGGACAACGGCTGCAACGCGTCAGGCACGTGTGTCCCACTCTGCACGCCGGCCTGCTTGGCAGGTGGGCCCCACTTGGGCACCGAGCCGCGTGATAGAGAGATTCCTCCACCCAATCGCGTTGGTCGGGTGTGATAGTGACGCACGCATCGTAGCCGTTTCTTCTGTGATCTGATGGTCCACGTTGCACGCGTGAGAGTCTGCGCGTGGACTTCTTCTCTCCTGCGGGAAAATTAAACTTTAATTAATTGCATTTTGACCCATAAATTTAATTCAATTTATAATTTAAACTTTATATAATTATCGTTAAGCCCTTGTCTAATTTAAATTAAAATTTTTAAACTTTTAATAATTAAAATTAAGCCCTATTTTAATTTTAATTTTATTTTTGACTTTTATAAATTCCAATTAAGCACTCATTTATTTGAAATTATATTTTTAGACATAAATTTGCAATTAAGTACATTTTGGATACAAATTATTTAATTTTCTTAAAAATGTATTTCTTCACATAAAAAAGATGAATATTAATTTATTTAACTAAAATTAATCAAAAATGTCAAGAACATAACAATTAAAATTAATAAAATAGATGAAAATAACTATATGAAATACAGTTATCAACCACCATCCATCGAACCACCTAACTATCTAATATGAAAAATAAGGATCCAATTATGAGGCTAAGTCTTATCTACCTAACAAGATGAAGCACCTAAGTATTCTACTTATAAGCTGCTACTTTCATTATAGCCTCTATAAGAAAGGTATTCAGATCTAGACCAATGTTCCAACAACTTGAGCCATAAAAGTAATCGAACATGTTCAACTAGTACCTGAAACGTTAGCACAATAACATAAGTACAATTGTGGGTCCTAGACTAGATTTAATAATGAACAATCATAGCTAGATGATTTAATAAATATATTAGACAAATAAAAATCAACTAACAACCCTAGAACAATCAGTTTAAAGCACAATATCATAAATATTTTAGGCTTATTAATTCATCAAACATAATCACAAATGTTTAATAAATTAACTCAATGAAAAGACCTATTTGAGAGAGATTAAGATAAAGAGAAAAATGCTCTTATGTGGTTTTTTGAAGTTATGTGCTTAGTTTTGTATATAAAGAATATTTCGAAGCACTAGGTCAAAGTAAAATTATTATTATGTGCATAAAATCAGTTAAAAGAGTTTTATAGAAAAATGAAAATATAGTAAAAAGCCAATTAAATTAGAATTAGAAATATGTTTTAAAATAAAAGCCCTAATTTCTCAATGGATTTAACATGTTCTCGATCGATTGAGTACATAGTTCAATCAATCCAGTCAATTCTCGATCTGTCCAGTGTAATAAATAATTAATTTTAAACTAGTGTCAATCGATGTAACCAATAAATCAATCTATCTAGTGCTCGATCGATTGACTATTAATTACTTGATCAATTTAGTCAATTAAATAATTATTTTAGGAACTTTTAAATTGAGTAGATTGATTCTCGATCAATCTATATAGCTCGATCGATCTAGAAAATCTCGATTGATTGAGTAGCCTAATCTTGTAATGTTCCTATGTGTCTAGTATGAAATTTATCGTGTATAAGAACATAGATATATTTGAATTGTGATCATTAGAGCTTGATATTTTCTTCAGCTTGAAAATATTCTTAAAGAATACATCTAGAAACTAAAACTACATTTGTATGTTTTGTTTACGAATATTGTCAACACTCATATAGACATTATAATCTCACCCTTGGGAATATTGGTGTGACAAAATCTCTCTCTCACTACATAACGCTAGTAGCAAAACTAAATTTTTAAATAATGGTACTATCTTGTGATCCGGTGAAGCCATCTTCGCTTGAATATTGAAATCTCGTGTTTACACTAAAAGTCAAAAACATAAATACCCATTTAACTTGTTCCAAAAGACTCATTGTTCATTAGTTCAGTGTATATAACAACATAAAAAGTGATGAATATTCATAAGAGTGAGTAATCATTAGATAGAAATTAAAACATAACTCCCCCTATGTGTAATATTTTCAAAAAAAAATATTTTCAAAATAATTCTCTTCCAAATTGGCCATCCCCTTTTTGTATATTTATCAATTAATGTTCCAATTTTTCTCCCTCTTTTTGTCACACAAATAAATAATATAATCATGAAGCAATGATAATAGGTTGAGCAAGCAAGAAGTATATTTAATGACTAAAAAGAGAAATACACATTCTGAAAAGCTTGGAACAATCAAAACAGAGACTTAAAAATAATCAAATTCCCAAAAATGAATAAACTCCCAATAAGTTTTACGACTTCTCTAAATAAATTAGAATAAAACAAAAATTTATAAAAGTTGATATATATGATTTTTTTTAATCGAGAGTAGTAGACTTAGCTTAACATGACTACAACAATATACACAAATGATTAAATTAATTTTGTTCAATGTGTGACTATCTATTGACATCATAAATATACGTAGACAAGTCACAAAAACATACTAACACATATAGTAACTTATCGACAATGACAAAAAGTGAAATAAATATTGAAACTACAACAGTATGTCAATTAGTCCATTTATAATTAGCTATGAAGGATTTAAAGGAAGGAGTATCACCTATCATAAAAAATTCCACTTGAATTCATACTTGCAAAAAATAAAATTTACATACTAAGGGATAACTTTAATCTAATTTTTTTTGTATTCCCCTCTTGTATTAATGTTTTTTATGTTAGGGATTAGTTATTTATTTCTTTTTATATAACTATTCGTGGCTTTTTTTTTGTGCATGTAAAAACTTTTGTATTTTTCTTGTTTCCTTTAATATTATATTTATTATTATTTTAAGGAAATATGCACGAGCTAAAAACCTAGTATAATAACTTTCATACTAATTGTGAGGTAGCTTCACATATCACAGTAAGTAACCCTCTTAAAACTAGGTGTCTCTCTATAATATCATTTTAGAAAGTGAAAAATAGATCTTAAAAAACAACTTTGCAGTCAAGGGTAGCTCATTCCTTGGAATCTTACAAAATCAATCATAAAGTTCAAACATGACATACATATGTGTCCAATAAGTATGCGAGTAGATTCATTTCAATATTGATCACTAGATGTGAAAAATATGTAAATGAATAAGTCAAATTTCCATTTGTATAATGTATAGCCAATCAAAATAAATATGAATGGAGTATGTAACGATTATGTCGATGTTAAAGTATGTCTACTTTCCCTTTTTTTAAATTTTTTTAAAGTAAAAAAACATTAATAAAAATAAAAATAAAAACAACCAAAGAATCTAAAGATGCTCACCTAGGGTCAATTAAGCATCCAAACAAAAGTATCTAGGTGAATAATAAATGACGGTTGGGTGACCAAAAATACACAATATTTTCTAACCTAAATTTTCTTGAATTTTGGTTTCTTTATATCTTTAGGTTAGAAATCAACTACCTTACTTATCATTGGAATATTTTTGAAATTACTTTTAGATTTCCCTTTCATCCTAAATGAAGATGCAATATGCATGATAGGATGACAATAATTAGTCCTAAAATTACAAATGTTGAATTTTACATTTCTCCTTGAACCAATAGCTTCATGCTTTCTAGTAGAACTTTTGAACATGTTTTTATAATTTACATTCATCATAGAATATAATGAAACGTGCATAGATGGATGATGGTTATGAGTCCTACTATGTTATGCATGGAAATAGCATTAAATTTAGGAGCGTTCGAAAAAAATCTACACTTGGATCTAATATGACATTTCCTACCACAATGATGACAAATAAAGACAAACTTAACAAATTTTTCAATCAAAGAAGTAATTTTTCTTTGTGTATACTGAGTAATGCCAAGAGTAGGGTTAGAAGGCCTTACAAATGTGGTTTTTGATGTTGAAGCTATATGTGTAGCCTGTGAAGAAGAAGGGTTGGATGGTTTTATAAACTCATTTGTTTTTGAAGATGATGGTATAGAATCCTCATCTACATAGCCTAGTCCTCTCTTATATTCAATAGGTTTTCCATTATACAAAATTTTATTTAGCCTTTCATTTCCAATGGTTAGCCTTTTTAGATCTTCTTTGGATTGCTCAAGTTCTGGTACCAATTTCTTGTTTTTCTATTTAAGATTTACAAGATAGGAATTTACATCATTAATACACTCAAAGAAATCAGGCTTTACTTTTTCTAATACCTAAGAATTCAATTCATAGGATTTAAGTTTATCATTTAAGTTAGTTACTTCTACAACTAATTTATCCTTTTGTCTCTTGCTACTAACTAAAACACTAAGCAATTCAGCAAGACTATTTACATTAAATTTATTAAGTAGGAATTTAGCATCACTTTCCTCATCATTTGAATCAATATCAGACTTACTGGAGTGTTCACCAACAGTTGTAATAAATGCCAAATAGTAGCTATCATTGTTTTTTATTCAACTGGAATATTGTTGTCACTTTTAAGGTAAAAAAATGCAGCATTGAAGGTTCTTCTAGTTTTGTTCTTCTTGTTGGCACAATTAGTTGTAAAGTGACCAAAACCCACACATTCAAAAAATTGAGGTCCAATAAGTTTAGATTTCTTACCTTCAGAAGTCACAAGTTTGAGTTATCTTGAATTTTGATCACTTGAATGGTTTGGTTGCTAATTACTCTTTGAATTGTTCTAATTTAAGAGTTTCTTAAGTCTTTTAATTTGGATAAAGTATGAATTCTTCATCACCTTATCATTTTCATTATCACCATCATCAATCATTGTAGTTTTAAAAGTGATACCTTTGTTCTTTCAAGTTTTTTGAAAGCTCGTCTCAAACGTTTGAATTTAGCTAATGAGTTCCTTTATGTTGATGGGTCCACATCCTTACTTTCATCAATGCTAAGGAAAGAATCTTGAAAAGTATCCTAAAATTGGTAGAGGTGTTAGTAATATCACATAATTCAATATAAAATTTAGAAAAAGTTTCATCTTTTTTTATCATAAGATCTTCAAATTGACTACTAATTATACGTAGTTTAGTTCTATTACCTTGTGTGGTTTCCTCTTGGTTAACCTCTAAAATATCCCAAGTTTTCTTAGCAGTAGAAACACGAGAAATATGATGAGACTCATCAGTAGACACAACACTAAAAATAACATTAATACCTTCTTGATTCCAATTACTACCAATTTTATCTTCAGTTGTCCAATCTTTTCTAAGCTTAGGTTTGATGATATAGGCTTAGGTGTGATGATAAGTGCTCAAAAGCACATAATATATCATGATTTTATGCATGTTTAGTGATTATATCAATTTGTATTTACTTGTTTTTCTATCATTTTATGCAAATCTATATTTTTGGAATCACTAGTATACTTTGTTGTTATTTCTCGTATTAAAATAATTTATCTTGAAGAATTACACTTGAAGCACCCATTAAAACTTAAAATATTAAAATAAAACATTTTTAAAACATTACATGTGTTTTAATTTTGTAAAAAGAAAATACAAGAAATTTAAGGTTTCAAAGTGACGCAGTTTGAAGTGTGTCACGACATGAAATTATTGTGTGCCATTAAACGAGCCCAAAGGTAAGAATAAAACGTGTCCTAGATTTGATGTTGTTGTAGCATGAAAATATTGTGTACTGAGGTGCGAAAAGAGTGAATCATGCTCAAACCTATACAGGTTGTACATGTTGTGGCATGGAAAAATTGTACATCACTACATCATGCTAAAAAATCCACTTTTTTCTCCTTTCCTCACCCTATAAATATGACCCTATTTCTTTTGTAAAATATATCCCATCAACCCTTTCCTAGTTGATTTCTTATATTTCTTTAGAATTTCTTTTATTATTTTAAATTTCTTCTCTCATTTGAGAGTTGAACAAATTTAGTTTATATAAGAGTTTTCATTTCAGCTCAATAAACATGACAATTCTATTTGGAGATTTTCCAAAACATAATCAATTCAAAAATAATTATGTTTAGGTATATTTAAATGTTTTCTTTTTAAATTATCTATAAGTATTATTGGTTTAGTTTATTGATAATTTATTAAAATATGCATATCTGACTGTAAATAGTATGAGATATTAGTAATGTCATTATGCTTGTAAAATATTAAAGTATATTAAATATTTTTATAAAATAAATTATTTTATTTCTTCATCAAGATTAATGAAGAATATGTTGATGAAGTATTTTTCATAATAAACAAGACAATTAAATTTAAGATTTAAGATATTTGAATTTGATTAAGAGTAATACCCTTAGAAATTAGATATGTACTATCTAAATCTAATCACGAGGCATGCTCTATTTTAAAGATTTTCATAGTAGTTTTAAAATATAAAATTAGTTCCAGATACTTCAATCATAAACCTTAAACACCTTGATGTGAGTTTAAATTGTTAGATCTGACTGAAGGCAATAATTAAATAGTTCAATATCTCTTAGAAAAAAAACATAATTTAATTAAAATTAACTGTTAGACCCGAGTGGAGGTGGTAAGTGATTTGGAGGACCAAGTTAGGTGTAAGGATTAATTAATAATAAATGGTAGACTTAATTAATCTTCTAATGGAGATTGAGGTGCTAACCAATTTGACATTTACAATTATTCTAAATATTCTCAAGATCCTACAAATATCATCAAGATCTTACATAAGGGATAGATTTGGAGGACCAAGTTAGGTGCAAGGATTAATTTGGGAAGCAATTTTTGTTTTAGTTAATTATTGGCCTTTTATATTTTTGTTATCATAAGTATTTTTAGACTTGTATTTTTTTTTTGAAATAAAGAACAAGAAAAAGATACGAATAATTCAAAAAGAACTATAGAATGAAATCCAAAAATGAAAACAACGACATAGAATTGGAAGAAGATACGGAAATCAAATGAAGTTTTATTTTCAACCAAACAAGAATATCACAAAATCAAAATCCCAAAACAAGAATATTTCATTCCACAAAGATAAAGTAATAAAATAATCAAATCTTAGAATCAAGACAAATTTTTTTTTTCGAAATCAAAAACTCAAAACAAAGATAGATAACTTGCTTCCAGCAACCAAAGCTCTGATACCAAATGATGCAAACCTCTAGGAGAACAATCCAAGAAACCCACGAACTCAAAGGAATAGGAACAATCAATTTTCTAGGAGCGTGTTGAAAATGATTGGATTATAACC
Source organism: Hippophae gyantsensis (assembly GCA_030763125.1). Taxonomy (NCBI): domain Eukaryota; kingdom Viridiplantae; phylum Streptophyta; class Magnoliopsida; order Rosales; family Elaeagnaceae; genus Hippophae; species Hippophae gyantsensis. The sequence continues at coordinate 42,708,595 of CM061039.1, forward strand.
CTAAGGAAACAATGTCTTTAAAACCCCAATCTTGAGACGGCATAAAGGATGATCACTCTTTTTGGTAAGTCAAATTCAAGCATTCAATCAAGAAGACAAGAAGGTAAAGCAAGAAGCTTTCTGAAATATACTTTTCATTAATGATATGGTCTACCTTCAAATTACATAGATGCTCTTTTTTATAAGCAAAAAAACCTAAAAGAAAAATCCTAGAAGAAATGGGCCTAATGGGCCTATTTTGTTATGGATCAGGCCTAATCCATCCTTAAAAAAATAAAGACTAAAAATAATTATGATAAATAATACATAAAAGGTCCACAATTAACTAAAACAAAAATTGCTTTCCCCTAACTTGATCTTTCAAATCTATCCTTTGTGTAGGATCTTGAGAATATTTGTAGGATCTTGAGGATATTTGTAGGATATTGAGAATATTTGTAAGATATTGAGAAAGTTTAGAATATTTGTAAACATTAACTTGGTTAGCACCTCAGTTTTCATTATTTCTCTTTTTTTACTGTTATTGTTGCTATGAATAGAAAATTCACAAAAACAAATTTGAAACCCTAATGAACAAAAACCGAAAAAATGCAAAAGGATATGACACAACTTTAACCCCTCGATAAGTGGTGTAAATGATGGAATTTGAAATTGAAAACAGAAAGAAAAAAAGGTTGAGCCCTTATTTTCTTATAGGAATCAAAATGAGCTTTGATTTGATATATTATAATAGTTTTTTAATACCCGAGTCAAAAGTTATGGCTATTCAAAATTGCAACTCCAATTTATCAATTGTTTTTGAAATTGTGAACAACAAGAAAACAAGAATTAGAATCTTGAACAATATGCTACTTTGTTCTCCTTTTCTTCTTCTTTTTTCTTGTTCTTTATTTTTATGTTCAATCCATCTTTGTTCTTTAAAAAAAAGAAAAAGAGAACAAAGTAGATTGTTAAAGATTCAAATTCTTGTTTTCTTGTTCTTGTTGAAATTAGTTTTCTTACTATCCAAGTTTGATTTAAAAAAAAGAATCATATTTTGGTAAATATTCTTTCTTTAGTGTCCTCTTTAGACCTTCTTTCTATCCTTAATTAAGTTTTTTTTTAAATACCGATTTTCAAGATTTTCAAGGTCTTGAAAAGATTTTTTCTTGGTTCTTTAGAGTCCTCTTTGAACTTTCTTTCTGTCTACCTTTTCTATTAAGTTTTTAAAATTATGATTTTGAGATTATCACTAACAACCAGTTGCTTATTGAGATTAGTTTAATTCTTTGATTTTGTTAAGAGCATAAAATGGAGATAATTTAACCTTTGAATGGTAAAAGGAAAAAAGAGAGCGAAAATAGTGTAAAAAAACCAGCAAAATAGTGTGGAAAAACAAATGCGAAATTGTGTGAAGAAAAAAGAAAGAGCAACAACAATATGATTTGAGAGGAAACACGTGAGGGAGTGTGTGAGTTATCTCGTTTTTATTTTACAGATTGAAAAGGTGAGTAAGGAAGTAGGAGAACCATGACTTGAAAATCTTCCTCAAAACATTTAGATAGTTGAATTCTTTGATTTTGTTAATAACACAAAAGGGAGATAACTTGAGCTTTGAGTGGTAAAAGGAAAAAAAGGCAAAAATAGTGTAAAAAGATGAGCAAAAATAGTGTAAAAAAACGAGCAAAATAGTGTGGAAAAATAAAAGCCAAAATTGTGTGAAGAAAAAAGAAAGAGTGATAACAATATGATTTGAGAGAAAACACACGAGGGTGTGTATGAGTTATCTCGTTTTATTTTACAGATTGAAAAGGTGAGTAAGGAAGTAGGAGAACCGCAAAATATTGACTTGAAATTCTTCCTCAAAACATTTAGATCGACTTGCAAGGTTGTATGATTTAGAATCCTTTTTCGGTTCTAAATTACATAAAAGAAGACATAGAAGATATGAGTTGGATGAAGGAGAAGTTGATTCCAATGTGGGGGAGAGAACAAGTTTTGAACGGGACAAAAATATTATGGTTGTACGGACAAGTGGAGAAATCAAAAGTGCTGGCTCAAGTGACGATGGGATACCACTCTAGAAGGATTGTTCTAATATTAAAGTTTATGCAAATCGTCTAAGAAAATAACCCTAGGAGCCCACAAACTCCAAGGAATATGAATGATTGAATTGCTATGAACATGTTGAAGATGATCAGATTAGAACCCTAAAGAAATAAAGTTCTTAAAACCCTAATCTTGAGACGCCATAAAGGATGATCACTCCCTTTGATAAGTCGAATTCAAGAATTCAATCAAGAATACAAGAAGGTAAAGTAAAAGCTTTCTAAAATATACTTTGCATTAATGATATTCATTCTTTTAAATGACAAGGTTATTGCATTTTTTATACAACCCTTATGAAAAACGCCACTTCAAACCCTAAAGAAAAAACCCTAAATGAAATGGTCCTAATTAGCCTATTTAATTGTGGATTGGGCCTAATCTAGCCTCAAAAATAAAAGACTAAAAAGACTTATATTAAATAAAACATAAAAAGCCCAAAAAAAAAAACTGAAACAAATATTGTATCCTAAATTAATTTTTGCACCCAACTTGGTCTTCCAAATCTATCCCTAGTCATTGGACCTCCAATTTCTTGTAAAGGATATTTAGAATATTTGAGAACATCAACTTGATTTTCACTTAGGAACATCAACTTAATTAGTACCTTAATCTCCATTATTCCCTTCCTCTTTGAAAGGATTTGTCCTCTAATCTTAACTTTGTAAGTAGGTTGATTTGATATTGCATATTCAGGTATGGAATCTATTTGAGGCTTTATGCCTCGCAAAGGATGTAATCTATAGGGAATTTTTTCAGGAAATATATCCCCAAAGTCCTATAATAAAGACACAACAACACTAGGCAAAGATGAGTTAAGATCATTAGTAGAAAGATAAAATAACCTTGTACATAAGTACAAGTACTTGTTTCCTTGCAACTTTCTATATAAGTCCCTATAGTAATGGGTAGATATGAACCTCTTACGCATCACCAATTTCATCTCTTCCCATGACCAAATATGTCTCTTCCCATTCCTTTGCCTATTGACCACCAATTGATCCCATCATATACCAGCATAATCTATAAATTCTACGACTACTAGCTTTACTTTCTTCTCCTCGGAGTAATTATGACAATCAAATATATGCTCAACCTTTCTTTCCTTAACAAGGTGGAATTATCATCTTTATACTGCTTATATTGATTCTTGATCAACTATGATTTCCTTTTTTTTTAAATCAATCTTGGGCAACAAGAACAAAATAAAGGGAGAAACCAATTTCAACAAGAATAAGAAAACTCAGCAAGAAAACAAGAATTATATTCTTGAACAATCTACTACTTTGTTCTTCTTTTCTTAACTTTTTTTTTCTTTATTTTTTTCTTCCTTATTGATTTATGTTGCTGCTGTTGTGTATAGAAAACTCAAAAAAAAAAACAAATTCGCATACCTTAATGAACAAGAACCTAAAATAACACAAAAAAATGTGACAAAACTTCAACCCCTTGGTAAGTGGTCTAAACAATGGAATTTTGGGTAGAAAATGGCAAGGAAAAAAAGGCGACACATTAGTTTTTTTTTATAGGAATCAAAATGAGCTTCGATTTGATATATTATAAAAGTCACTCCGATACTCGAGTCAAATGTTATGGCCTTTTAAAGTTGCAACACCAATGTATCAATTGTTTTTGAAACTACCAACAACAACCCTCTTCTCTTTGTTTTTGAAGAGCAAAGATAGATTGAACACAGAAATAAAGAATAAGAAAAAGATACGAAAAATTCAAAGAATACTATGAAACAAAATTCAAAGAAAAAAACAATGACAACAAAATTGAATGAAAACATAAGACTCAAAAGGACAATTTTATTTTGTGATTTGTTACACAAGAATGTAGAAAACAATCAAAGGGCAATTTTTTTAAAATCTAGAATTCAAAATAAAGATTGATGAAGATAGATAACCTGTTTTCAACAACTAAGACTCTCATATCAAATGATGCGGACCCTGATCGCCACACATGAAGTGTGTGCAATGAATACACAAGTATACATATCGCAACAAGTAATATAATGATAAGAAATATCGTTTCCACATAGATTATTTTATTAAAAACTAAATGTTAAAACTAAAAAAAATCAAAATCAATTTTTTTTTGTATTTTTATATTTTAAGGAAGCAAAATTAAAATAACTAAAAGTAAATAATAATAATTAATTAAATCAAATTTGATAACTAAACAGATATATAAAAAAATATCTAGGAATACTTAATACCCCAATTTTCTAAACATGTGAATCACCAAATTAAATTGCATACTACTCATTAAGTTCATCAATTATAGATCACATACATAAGAATCATACATCTTTGCCAAGAAACTATACATGTTATTTTATCAAGACAAACAATTAAATAATTCTTTCAAATCTATTTAATTGCCTCTATAGATAAATTTTTGGCCAAATAATTAAGAGCATAAAATTAGATTAAATAATATAATTAAATTAAATTTATAATTGGGGTAAAATATTAGATCATCAGATGGTGAAAATTGGGTTCATAAGATCCCTAGATTAATAAATTAACTACACATAATTGTGTTCATAAAGCTCATATTTTTCATAAAGGAAGACATAAAAATAGATAAATAAAAGAGTAGAAGAAGAAATACAATCAATCTCTTAAATTATAGTGTTAATCTCCTTTTGAATCTCCACAAAAATTGTGTCCCTTCTTGAATTTTTCTCTAATTTAATCTCTAAAAACTGACCAAAATTATGCTAATGACAACTCCTTAAGGTTTATGGAATGATTAGGGGCTTAAATATAGCCCAGGTGTTATATGGACCATTAGATCAGCTTCAGATCAAGGGTTGAGATCAAAACAAGCAAAACTAACAGCGTTAGTCAATCATAGCATACCACATGGCATAAGGAATTCATTGGGCAAATCAAAGCTCGATGAGTGGCATGGCGCACGAGTGGAACGTGGGGAGCAATGGTATGGCAACACATGGTAGGGCAGGTTAACCGATCTCCAAACTCGAATTGAACACTGTGTTGACACGTGGCGCATGGTTCATCCTCCTCACATGTTACGTAACGTGATTCGATGTCCCTACTTGTATGGCTTGCCTAGTCAGCTCCTCTGCTTGCATGGTAGGCGACGTTGTAGCTCCTGATTAGTTATGCGTTATAAATTCATAAAAATATAGAAAACTTCCAAAAAAATCCAAAAATTATATTTTTACCACTTTTTACAAAAAAGTTTATATTTTAATATTTATGGACACAAAAATACTATTTATTGAATTAAATAAGTAAATATTAAGTAAAAAAGTAAGCTAATGACATCACACCCCAAAACTTAACTCTTTTCTTGTCCTCAAGTAAAGCCAAGTATAACTAAATAAAATAACATAGGTAGTATATTCATAAATATACTTCTATTAATGCATGCATATTTCATGAAAACTATCCCTCTTAAAAGTCGTACAATCTTATGATAAAAAGGTTCACATATTCATTAATCAACGTTCCATCAATACAAGGATATGCAAGGTTTTTAAAATTTGATTCTTGTGTGTGTTGCGCATGATATCATCCAATGCACTCATGAAATCAACTTATATGAATATGCTAATCAATTCAATCTTAGAACAAGTCTCATAAGTCTATTTTTCACATCCCTCTCCACTAATATAAATATGAACTTAGCTAAAGATTAATAATGACTTTACATGGATGTAATGTAAGGTTTAGGTGGGGGGTCGGTAAATGAAGACATTTAGGCTTTTTCCACACCTTAGTGTTTTTTTTCATCACCTATGTTTTGACTACAATTGAGCTATAACTTGATATTTGAGTGTACCCTCTTTTATTATTCTTTTCATATTTTTTTATTTCATGTCTCTTTTTTCTTTTTTTCTTTTTTTTGTAACTTTACAACACCTCCAAATTTATTTTCAATTCTATTTTCTTTTTCTTTAGAGGGATAATTGTGTTGTGAGTTTTTCTTCTTCTTCTTCTTCTTTTATAGGTTGCATTACATTTAACCTTACACTATAGAATAACACATTATTACATTTTTTTCTTTTCACAAGCTAAATGTGCAAGGGTAAAGGTAATACTTATTAGTTAGGCATTAAATATGGCTTAAAGATATGAAAGGTTCTTTGTTAAGCTCAAATGGGTTACTAAAAATATTAACAATGGTTAGCTTGAAAGACTCAATCGATCCAAATAAGGCCTAAATAATTTCTCTTGCTAAATACTAATTAGGATTTTGCCTCAAGGGATGATCAAATATATTTTAAAACTTGGTAGACCTCATCGACTCGCATAAGTCACTACAAATATTCTCTCCAGAAGAACACCAAAATCAATCATGAATATATGCATAAAAATCTGAATTAATCCAATCAAAACTAGCAAGCATATCACATGATTAATGTAAATATCTTAACAAATATGTTACATTCCTTATCCTAGTCATGACAACCAATTTTTATCATTGAATTCATATGTTTCATATCAAGCATGCATGCATTTAGTTTCCATGTATTTGTTCATATTCTACCAAAATCATGATTAAAAACATCTTAAAAATAAAAAACAACTCCCTAAAAAAATTTCTTAAAAATTTAAAATGCATATTAAATAACTAATGTAGAGAATAAAGTTCCTCCCCCAAACTTAAATTACACATTGTCCCCAATTTGCACATATAAATATGAAAAGGTAAAAGAAAGGAAAACTCCCTTATTCATGGCATACCACATCCATCGTTGAAATTCTCAATCTTGTTGCGCCATTGCTCTTCACATTTTTTTGGCCTACAATACAAAAACAATAAAAATATAAGTAACACAATGTTGGGTTGCCTCCCAACCAGTGTCATATTTAACGTCCTTGACTAGATGATTATATCAACTCCTAAGGTACATCCTTTTGTGTCCATTTATTTTTGAGTTTGCCTGGAAATAGTTTGAGTATTGATTTGTTCAATAATAACTTATGTTCTGGCTTGCAAACATGGAGCTCCATTCTCTTCTCATGCCATATTTTTGTTTTCTTTTTGAACTTTTTTCTATTCTTATATGCATTCCACCATAACTCATCCAATTTATGTATTTCCAACATCTTTTTCACCTCTCTAGTGGACTCTTTTGCTTGTCTACTTGACTTTAGATAGGAGGGTAAAAGTGTGGGGTCTAAACTTGGTGACTTTTCAATTGATGGTTTGAGTTTAGATCCTATCTCAAAATTTTCTATAATCGGCTTTGATACACACATGAGACGCGTGTCTTCCAAAAAGTTCACACAATCTATAATATCAACCTTTGATGCCATACTTTCAAAGTTAAAACAAGTTGATTTGTTTTCTGGTGAGTTTATGTCCTTGTTCATAGCATCATGTGTTAAAGTCTTAAGTGTGGGCGACTCAACAAATTCTTTTAAGCTATTCCCACAATGAGTAACATTTATCCTTAAGCATTCATTAACACTATCAATGTCAAGGGGTTCAGATTTTTTAAAAACTTTAAACATTATTTGTTCATCTTGCACTCTCATTGTAAGTTCACTTTTTTGTACATCAATAAGTGCTCTTCTGGTTGCTAAGAATGGATGACCAAATATGATAGGAATGTCACAGTCCTCTTCCATGCCTAGCACATTGAACTCCACAAAAAGATAAACTTGTCTACTTTTACTAGCGCATCTCCTACCATACCTTGAGGTATTTTAATTGACATTTCTGTCATCTGCAATGTTACTGAAGTGGGTTTGGCCTTACCAACCACCAATCTCTAGAAGACTAATAGTGGCATGAGGTTAATACTAGAATCCAAATCACATAGTGCCTTACTAAAACGGATGTTCCCAATAGTGTAAGGGATGTCAAAGCTACCTGGATCTTTAAGTTTTTGTGGTAGTTTCTTGTCAAGGATGGAACTACAATATATATACACATACACACACACCCCAAAATATTCAATTAATTAATAAATTTCTTTGATCGAACTTGAAATTAAAAATTGATAAACCTAAGGTACATATATTCTTTAATTATAATTCAAGATTTGACCCATCTTTAATTTATAATTAAAGTTATTTTTCAACCATCTAAATTAATACAAATAAATGAAGTTAAAATAAAATCTTATTCATTTTGTACAACTAAGCATAGGCTATGTGTCTAATCTTAAATCTAAAATGTTTTCTTTAATCAAAAATCAAGACTTGACCCACACTACTACAAAAAGGGGTATTTAAGTCGATATGTAAAGTTGGGTTTTGGAAATAATTGATTTATAATGAATTTAAAGTCGGTTCGGTGTAGAACTGACGCTATCCACGTAGGACGTAGCGTCGGTTCCATGTGTCGACCGACGCTATGACGTGGATAGCGTTAGTTCACCACGTCAACCTATGCTATCCACGTCGTGTAGCGTTGGTTCTAGGTGTAGCATTGGTTCGACACTTCAACCGATGCTACAAACGTGAATAAATTCTTTTCTCTTCTTTCTTCCCCAGACAGAAACTATTCCAAGCGCTACATAACTCTCAAAAACCCAAAACCTCATCCACTAATCCTCCATTCTTTCTCATTTTCTGGCTACCTACGACCACCAATTCCAGCACTGGTTAGAGGGTTTTCTTCCTCTCTAACTAATCTTTTAGATCCCCTATTTTTTTGTGCAAAATATTGAAATTTTTTAGACCCATTTCTCACTTACAAAACACTATTTTTTCTTCATTTCCTTCATTTTGTCACTTCATTTACTCTTGTAAGTATTTCTATTAATCCTACACACTTATTTATTCATATTTTTTTCTGTTATTATGTGTTATTACTCATGTGTATAAATTTTTGTATTATATATGTAAGTTTTTATTATAACATTAGGAGAAGAATATATAGGTTTGTATAATAACACCATTGTAATTTTTCTACTATTAATTAATATTTTATTTTTAATTATTTGTATTATTTAAACTATTTGTTAAACAGATTTGTTTCTGCAATTATTTAGTGATTGAATACAGGTTTTAATTTGAGTATAATAGAAAATGAGTAAATTTTGTAAAAAAAAAAAAATTTAAAGTCGGTTCACCATGTGAATTGACTTTAAACGGAAAGTTAGTTTACCGAGTGAACTGACTTTAAACGTAAAATCAGTTCATCATGTGAACCGACTTTAAATGTAAAGTCGGTTCCTTGCATGAACCAAATTTAAATATAAAGTCGGTTCATTGCCTGAACCAACTTTAAATATAAAGTCGGTTCATCGCCTGAACCGACTTTAAACGTAAAGTCGGTTCACACGTTGAATCGACTTTACGTTTAAAGTTATTTCATTTAAAGTCAGTTCAGTGAACCAACTTTAATACCCCTTTTTGTAATAGTTCCATCATTAATTTATGATTAAATATTTGAAGATTATGAACAAGAAATAAGTCTAAAATTTTATTTATTTAAATCACAAAATTGTTCTTTAAATCATTGAAAGTATAGACTAAAATCCCATATACATATTAAGTCAATCATAGTTATTAAAAAAAGTCGATTCAATTATGAAAGACATCATATTACAAAGAGAAATAAAAGATATAATAATAAAATTACCCTTTCTTGATAAAAATGATTCCAAATCTCTGAATGGGTTATCAATACCTTAAAATCCTTGGATCAACTTTACAATTGGAGGGTTTTCTCTCTGTATCTATATATAGTGGTGGAACGGCTAACCTAAAAGATAATCTAAAACTATACTATAAACTATTGGGAAGAAAATATGAAAATTTGAAGCAAAACCTAAATTAAGGTTTTATTTATAGGAAAGGATGGCTATAAGGGTTCAGGCTGACTTAAATGAATATGCACCATAACCCAAGTATTCCACCCCTAGGCCATTAGATACATTGAGCTATGCTAAATGTGAACTTGAATATGTCACATCGTGGCACACTTATTCCATGTTGTGGCATAGGTTACTTTGCGTGCCAAGTGATTTTCAACATATCAGTATGCACCATGGCACACTATAATCCTTATCACAACATGCTTTACTTTTCTTCAATTGTACCTTGCACACCTTTCAAACTGATTGGTTCTTTAGGTCAGGCTTAATGCTTTATTCTTTTAAGCTCCTAGGGTGAAAATAGAGTGCTTTAGGTGTTGTGTTTTATGTGTTGATAAATTTATACATTGGAATGTAAAAAACCTTAAACACAACAAAAAATACCCATGATTTTTAACATGTAGATTTATGTAAATATTCATATAAAAATATTATAGTCAAACCTATTTATCACATTTGAATACAGTAAAATCATGAAATATTAGTGCTTTAAAAAGAATTCATCACAACCTTCAACCAGCTTCTTGCTAGCTTCTAGCAAGGAAAGTGATATACAAACTAAAACTAAAATAAATAAATTAGAGTAAACTAACCTAAATCGTTTCTATATATTGATACAATTGTATTTATCATTTGCAACAAGTCTTTAAATGGCTAAGTTGTACTAGTGGATGATGCAAAAAACTTTGTATTTCTAAAACTAGTTCACAAGTGCATGGATCACTTTGTAAAATGTAATACGTATAATTCCAATGTTGGTCTAAATAGAAAATAGGTAGTTTTAAATAATCTAGCAAAACTTTTAAAAATAAACAAGACAAATAAACATAAATATTCTGTTACAATAGTCTAGTTTTGAAAAATCTAGTAACATAAAATGAAAAGGATGGGAATAGAATTGATTCAAACAAATACTAAGCAGATAAAAAATTAAGACCCAACGGATAATTTATGGGACTTATTAGTTAATAAACCATATTAACCATGTCTGCTCAAAACTAATTATGTTATTAAAGATACAAATTAATGTTATTGATTTTTCCTTTTTTGTATGAAAATATTCTTATGAGGGGATGAAATTTTTTGTTAATAAAACCAATTAATATACTGGGATTACCAACTGATTAAATTAAATTATATTTTGTTTCTAAGAAAATAAAAAACCATCTAAATCACTACTTTAGGTAGAGTATATAATCTAAACTTTTATTCAAGGTTTCAAAATTAGATCCAAAACCCTAATTTTTAGATTTTAAATCTATTACAAAAATTATTATTGCCAATATATTTTTCAGTAATAAACTTTGAAGAAATCTTGAATGATGAAATAAATTTAAATTATTTTATAAAAATATTTACCTATTCATAAACATGACAACATAACTAATATCCCATAGCAATATTCAACCAGACAAGCTCAGATTTAATGAATGATCACTAGAATAAAAATAGCATTTGGAAAGATAGATAAAATTTGAATCTGTGAATAACTTGAATACAACTAAAAGTAATACCTTAATGTATTCTTCAGTTTATAAAACTTTTGTAAGGAACTATGATCTAATAAACCTACAAAAAGATCTTCCAATAATATTATTGAATCACAACTATTACATAAAACTAAAGAAAATAAACTCTACAGTTGTCTCCTAAAATAAATTCTATATGATAATTTCTATGTCTTTTTTGATTCTGATGTGTGTATTTTCTAATAGGAAAAACAATTTATTAATAGCTAGAAATTGGCGAGAAAAGGGCATTGTGAAAGAAAAATCATCACACATCATGGCCAAATATTTCCTTTGTGGTAGCCCACATTATATTTAAGTTAGCCTCAATTTAATCCCAAACAAGTCACACCATGCCCCAAATATTGCTCACTACGATTGAACTCAAAATGCATGAATTATAACTTTAAACAAAGTGAAGTGCACTATGGCCCACTACATTCATGTTGTGGCCCATGTTGTTGTACTTCAATTTCTTGTTTCACTCCTTACAAACTAGCTAGATCCAATATAAGCCTTACATGTATTATTCTTTTATTCTTCTAAGTAGTAAATAAGTGCTTTCAAACATGAATCTTCAATTGTTGTTTATTTAAATTAAATTTGAGGCAAAAAATACTAGAAAATATCCATGATCCCAAACACATAGATTTTCTTGGAATAATGATATGCATATTCAAATATATTTATAACATTTAAGTGAAAATAAATGACCAAAAAATAGTGCTTTTCAAGCACTAATCCGTGGATCAGTTTAAGTCTTGTGAGGGCTTTTAATGATGATAGGAAAATTTCATCCCCAATAGTTCACATTGAGGCACACTAATTCCATGCTAGGGAACAGGTTACCCTACGTGCACAGTGAATTTCTACATATTATATTCCTTGCAACACACTATAATCCTCTCCACGGAACGCTTCACTTTTCTTCAATTGTGCCTTGTACACCTTTTAAACTGATTAGTTCTTCACGTAAGGCTTAAATGCCTTATTCTTTTAAGTTCACATGGTGCAAAATTGAGTGCTTTAAGTGTTTTTATTCATATGTTAATAAATTTATACATTTTAACCTAAAATACAACAGAAAATAACCATGGTTTTGAACATATAAATTATCATAACTTTTCACATAAACCTATTATAATCTTACCTATTAATCACATTTAAGTGTAATAAAATCATGAAATATTAGTGCTTTTCGAGCACTAATAAGGGATCCCTATCTCAATGGAGGGTAAAGTATGGACCTATTTCCCTTCTAACCTTGGATCCTTCATTCATCTTCCTGGGCCATTTGACAAGTCATTACCTTCTAGTCTGGTGACTAATTCTGCAAAGGAGATGGTCATAATGACTATTTTCAATCATACAATCTAGATTTTATATTTTTTTACTCTATGGTTTCCAAATGGTGTTTTTGTTATTCAGAGATGGTAGAGATTTGTTTCTCTTATGAGAGAAGCACTTTCGATGCTCATATTCGAGCATGTTTTCTCTATGTGTTTTATAATCCTCCTCTATGATGGTATACTTTTTTTAACTTTTTTGAGTACCTCATCAAGACTACTAGTCTCTTTCTTGATAAGAGCCTTTGTGAGGCTATCCAATATAGAAGCCCCTTCCTATATTCTTGGACATTGGCATCTACAGAATAATCATTTAAGGGAAGGAATCTATGCTTCTAAAAGATAGTTTGTAGAACCAAGTAAGTGTTGTTCACGAGAGACAAGATGCAAATATTTTTCACATCATTTAATCTAACATCTCTCCTAGGACATAAGTGGCCATCGTCTTTTATTTGTAGTGGAGTTTACTGATAAGTGCTAAGAAGTACTTAATATATCGTGGTTTTATGCAATTTTAGTGATTATATAGATTGTATTTGTTGTTTTACTATCATGTCATACAAATCTATCGTTTTGAAATCACAGGGTATATTTTATTATTTTTTAGGCATTTCTTGTATTAAAAAGATTCAACTTGAAAAAACTATACTTAAAGCACCCATTATAATTTGGAAGATTAATCAAAACATTGTGAAATATTACATATGTTTAAAATTGAAAAAATAAATTACATGAAAATTAGGGTTCCAAAGTGATGTAATTTGAAGTGTATTATGGCACGAAATTTTTGTGACTCATTGAGCGAGGACAAATGAAAGAATCAATACAATCTAGATACGATGCATGCTACAGTGAGAAAAAATTGTGTGCCATGGCACAAAAAGAGTGTTTCCTGCTTAAACCTTGTACAAGGTATATGTTATGGTGCCAAAAAACTGTATGTTTTCACGCCAAGTTCAAAAATATACTTTTTTTCTCCTTTTGCTCACCTTATCACCTTGTAAATAGGACCATATATCTTTTGTAATAGATATCCCATCAGCTATCTTCTAGTTTTTTTCCTACATTTCTTAACTTTTCTTTTTAGTAGCTTAAAGTTATTTTCTCATTCAAGAGTTGAACAAATTTTGTTTATGTAATTAGTTTTAGATTCAACTCAGTAAACAGTGCAATAATTCTATTGAGGTATATCTAAATGTGTTATTTTCATTTTATCTCTAAGTGTTATTTTACCTGCCATATGTTTAATTTATTGTTCATTTATTAAACTATGCATATCTGGCTTTAAATAATATAGGATGTTAGCAAAGTTATTATGCTTGTGAATTATTGAAGTAGATTAAACATTTTTATAAAATGAATTAAGTTTTATTTCTTCATGAAAATGTAAACTAACCAAAGTTTGTAAATGAAAAATATATTGACGAAATATTGTTCATAATAAACAAGAGTGTTAGATTTACTATTTAAATTATCTGAATTTGATTTAGAGTAGCGCTCTTAAATCTTTTGGTCTATATCAACTATATAGTTATAGTAGGCTCTATTTCAAACATTTATATAAGAATTATTATTCAAGATATATTAACGATATATCTTTTATAATTTTAATCTAAAAGTTAGTTTTAGATGCTTAAATCATAAACCCAACTTTGACACCTTGAAGGAAATTTTGTCTTACATGCCCAACCTTAGACAGTAATTAGAGAGTTTATTAATTCCATTGAAACAAATTATAATTTAATAATTAATCAATTCATTATCCTCGCCTTAGGATGATAATTGGTTTATTATTAACAAAATAATTTTAATCCATGCCTTCAGATATTTTGTTATTAAAAAGGGAGAATCAATAATTTTAATTCATATATTAAAACCTACTTAATTTTGAACAAGTATGATTAACTTACTAATAAATCCCATAAATTCTCTACAACATGATAATTATTTAATTGCTTAAATGTTTGATGAATCTATCTTTATTTTTATGTCAATAGTTTAGATATTGAACCAAACAAATCATGACAAGATTTTTTTTGTTTTTAGTTTTGGTTTTAAAAAATTGTTGAATGATTTCTCTTTAGATCGAACTTCGAAGTATACTTAATTTTGAACAAGTATGATTAACTAACTAATAAATTCCTTAAATTCTCCAAGCCATGATAAATGTTTAACTGCACTTGCGAGATATTTTATAAATCATATAAACTTTGTACATCTAATTTTTGGTATAATTTCCACGTAAACAGGTAATAGCACTAAAAACTAGTTAAGTTTTACACGCATAAAGTTTTTGGTACTATTGTCGAGAAGGAATAGCGTTTTTAAATTGTTATTATCAAAATCTTAAAAACTTTTGGTGTTGCAAATATTGTAATTTTTATTTTATTTTATTTAAATTGTTTTTAAAAAAAACAATAAAGGGATCTTGAAAAAAAAAATTGAAGTCTCATTTATTATTTGAAAAAAATAATTCAAAAAAATATATTTAATAAATTAAAAAATCTAATAGTCAATTTTATTAGTTGATTTTCAAAAAAATAAAATAAAATCATAAATTTTTGAATTTAAAATAAAAATATGGAGTTTATGTCACCATTATTAGTTGTTTAATAAAAAACATTCAAAATTTTTTGAAAAAAATCTAAAATTTATGCCTATTTGAATAGTTGACTAAAAGGAAAAAATTTAAAAAATCCATAAATATCTTAATTTTTTTCTAACTATTTTTATTTGACTTAGATATTAATTATTAAATTTATTTATTTTTAGAATCTTATTTTTAATATTTTTGTATACTAATTTAAATTTAAATTTTAACTTTAGTTTAATTTTCCTTTCATCTTTTTAATTTTATTTATTGATTTACTAACTTTTATTTATTTTTGCTTAGTATTTTTATTTACTAACTTTTTGTTTACTATATTTTATTTTTATTTATTATTTTATTTTTTAATTATCTACTAACTTTAATTCTTTTAATATTTGTTTCTTGTTATTTCCTTTCTCTTATTTATTGTATATCATTATTTTATTTTATTTATTATTTCCTTTTATTATTCTTGTTTAGTATTTTTGTTTAATTTAAACAAAATATGAGATGTGACATGGCTTTTTAACTAGCCACATCCTGGTGTTGCTCTTGTAATACAATTAGGTTGATAAAAAAACATATTTTCATATGGTTCTGTGTTTGAATACGCTATGTTTTATTTTTGTTGCAATGAATTTTTAAACTAAAAAAAATACATTTCAAATAAGATTCACCAAATTTTCTCCTTTTCTTTTGCTACAAATCCTATTTTCTGCATGCCCCAAATACAAATAAATTTGAAGTTACCTCCAAAAATTATGAAAATGTTAATATCAATATCACCATTAGTGATTAAAAATAAAAATTAGGTAAATGCTATATTAGATCTAGGTACAAGTGCAAATTTAAGGAGATAAATTTTCAATATCCATAGGGCATGGGTAAACTAAAACCCATAACCATTATCTTATTTCTAAGGAGATAAATTTTTAACATCCATAGGGCATGGTAAATCATTTAAATAATACATGTAGATAAACTTGTCATACCTATAGATTTTTTAATATCAATAAACTCAATGAAAAGGGGGACAATTAGTATATTAAATTATGAAAATGGAGATCCCCCCTAGAAGCATCTCACTAAGATGTTAAATTTGGTGCTGGATGGGAGGCGACCCATCATTGTAGTTAATATTATTTTATTTTTGTTTCCATTCATGTGAACATTGTTTAGAATTGTTAATGTTATAACTATTTGTTGAAGTGTGTGAGAAGTGCATAATTTTTATATATGTATATGTTATTGGATTAATGGATGCACCTGCATACTAACACTTTAATAGGATCAGCAATTGAGTAACTTTTCTATTCTCTTATTCTTTAATTTACAATTATTACATTGAGAAATAAGTTCTACGTTGGGGTATGAAAAGGTTATATTATAAAATTTAGGTTTGAATGTCTAATGTTCACATTGACATTTACTTTTAATTTTTAATTTTTTGTGTGTTTTTAATTTATTTATTTTATTGTTTAGGTATATTTAGGATAATTTTAAAAAATTTCTTACAAAATTATCATGTCTTTTAAAGTTAACATTAAAAAAATGATTAAGTCTTTTCCTTTTTAGAGTAATTTCAAAAATATTTCATGGAGTAATGTGATAATTAGTTAGTTTGTCTCATAATTAGTATTTCATGATAAAATGTTGAAATTACAATGAACCCAAAATTGGTGTTTAGGAATTAAATAATGGAATACCCTTTTTAGAATATATTTTGAGCCATTATCTTCCCATTTTGAGTGATAATATTTTTTCCTACTCTTTAAAATTTCTTCTTATCAATTTAAATTGTTAGATGATCTTTATAGGTCTTTGCATTGAATGTAATAATTTTTACATCTAATAAAATGTTTTATATATTTTTTTATTGCTTTAATTTAATAATTTAAGTAAAAACTCATTCATGCATGACTTCTAAAAATTAGACATATATGAGGTTACCTAAATCAATAAAATAAAAAACCACAAATTAGCTACTCACTCCATCATACAATATATGTATAATCTGTATATGGACCATTTCTATAACAAAGAATATCTCTAAAAAAAGAGATAAAAGAAAATAAATACAAAAAGAGAAAAAAATTATTAGTATAAACTACATACTATGGCCCAATATCCTTCAAAGTTATGAGAATTGGATAAATAAAAATATAGGAAATAATTCCCCAAGAAGTCATTGCATTTTCTTCATCTCCTAAAAGGCATAGTACTTGAGATTTTTATTTGATGAATTTGATTGATGTATGAAAATAATATATGATTTCTTTATAAATCCTTTCATTTGATTCCTTTCATGTGGTCAATATGATGCACCACTTTGAGCTTTTTATTCATTAAACACATGCGAACTATTATTTCATTTCTTTAAAAAGGATCAATATTGTTGAGACCATGCCTTGTGAGGCTAGAGGTAAAACAAATTAGAATTTCTTACATTGAGATTGGGTAAATTTTATATTGATACATTTTTTATTCGAATATGAAAGTGATTTTCAAACTAATTTTTATAATAAGTCATGAATGTTTAGAATATTAAAATGACTTATGGTATAGATTTTAATTGTAGACTTAGAGGAAATTATAAAGCATGAGAATTTTTGTTTTTCTTATTCTTTTTACTTTGTTTTAAATTTTTATTTGTTTAGATATTATTTGTTTGTTTTTATTTATTTAATTTTTTTTACTTTTGATATTTGTAGGGATCATATCTGAAAACCCTCATGAGACTTAAACTGATCCACTAGGACAACCTAAGGCTTTCGGGGCTTGTTGTAATTGCTAAATGCAACCATGCCAATCTACAGAAATGATTTAGGATAATTTAATTTTTAGTTTTTTGCCATTATTTCTAAGAGATTAGCAAGAAGTTGGTTGGGGGTTGTGAGAGCTACTCAAAAGCACTTAATATATCATGATTTTATGCATGTTCAATGATTATATAGATTTGTATTTGCTTGTTTTATTATCATTTTACGCAAATCTATCTTTGTGAAATCATAGGTATATTTTATTATTTTCTAAGTATTTATTGTATTGAAAAGATTCAACTTGAAAGAATTATACTTGAAAGAACCCATTACAATTTGGATGATTAAAATTAAATATTTGCAAAACATTACATATGTTTAAAAATTAGAAAACAAAATTATAAAAAAGTTAGGGTTCCAAAGTGATGCAGTTTGAAGTGTGCCGCGGCATGAAATTTTTGTGAGCCCGACGCGAGACCAAAGGAAAGAATTAATACATCCCAGATGTGATGCAAGTTGTGACATGAAAACATTTTGTGGCATGACATGAAGAGAGTGGATTATGCATAAATTGGGTTTAGGCTGTGTATGCTGCGACATGGAAAAACTATATGCCACAAAGCTAGGTTGAAAAATCCACTTTTTCCTCCTTTCCTCACTCTATTTCTTTTGTAATAGATATTCCATAAGCTATCGTCTAGCTTATTTCTTATATTTCTTAGCTCTTTTTTTGTAGTTTAGAGTTCTTCTCTCATTCGAGAGTTAAATAAATTTAGTTTATGTAGTAGTTTTTAGTTTTAATTCAATAAATAGTGCATCAATTCTGTTTGGAGGTTTTCCTAGATAGAAACAATTCTAAAGAATTATGTTGAGATATATTTAAATATATTCTTTTTAGATTATCTCTAAGTGTTGTTTTACATGCTATATGTTTAATTTATTGATCATTTATTAAATTATGGATGTCTAGCTATAAACAATATGAGATATGAACAAAGTTGTTATGCTTGTGAAATATTAAAGTAGATTAAACATTTTCATAAAACTATATTAAGTTTTATTTCTTCATGAAGATTTAAGCCAAAGTTTGTAAATGAAAAATATATTGATGAAGTATTTTTCATAACAAACAAGAGAGTCAGATTTCACATTTAAATTATCTGAATCTGATTTAGATTAGCACTCTTAAATATTTTGGTCTATATTAACTATCTAGTTAAAGTGAGCTATATTTCAAATATTTTCGTAATAATTATTATTGTCATAAACCCAACTTTCACACCTTGAATGAAAGTCTAACTTACATGGTCGACCTTATGCAGTAATTAGATGGCTTATTAATTCCTTAGAAATAAATCAAAATTTAATAATTGATCAATTGATTATCATGACCTTAGGATATTAATCATTTTATTATTAACAAAATAATTTTGATCCCTACCTTAGGATATTTTCTTATTAAAAGGTAGAATCAATAATCTTAATTTATATATTTAATAACCTACTTAATTTTGAAAAATTATGATTAGTTAACTAATATATCCTATAAATTGCTTGGTAAATGTTTAATTGCTTAAATGTTTATTGAATCTATCTTTATTTTAATGTTAGTAGTTTAGATACCCAACCAAAACAATATTGATAGGATGTTTAGGTTTTTAATTTTGTATTTAAGAATTTGTTTAATGATTTAAAAGCTACATGATTCCTCTTTAGATTCACCTTAAAAATATGATTATAATTTTCTATAAGCAATTTGTGCGCTTGCGAGCTATTTTATAAATCATAAAAAAATTATATGCCTAATTTTCGCACATCAAGTTTTTTGTGTAATTATCATGTAAACTAATAATAGCACTGAAATCTAGTTAACCTTTGCAAGCATCATATGTGCTTCATAGTGTTGCTTTACCATGTATAACTACTAAATTTTGGAGTAGAGAACTTTAGTTGAGGTTCCATTATGGAGATGTTTTGCTATAAAGGGGATCGAAGAGAGCCTATTTACGAGCTCTTCGTCTACCCTTATAGAAACATGTAAGAGGTTGTGGTGAGTCCCTCTTTAGATGCTGGTTATTACTCAAGGGTCAATTCCCTCTTGAAATTTTTTTAGGTGTAGATCCCCTGTAGTAAATGAGCTAGTGGCTTTGATTAGGACTCTATAAATCTCTTGTTAAGCATTAGTGTTCATAGGCTACTTATCAACGTGCCTATAAGTTATTTCAATAGCTTCGCATATGGGTTATGCCATTATAGTGTTTCTACAAGCATGATTTCAAGATGCCAATTGTATTATTTTAGAGTTTTCATTCTATGGTTCATAAAGAGAAATTGAGGTAAGATCTTATTAGTGATATTTGTTTGATCAACCATATTGCAAGGTGGGCACTGATCACCTTCTTATTACAGGTTTGGTTACTCTTGAGACTAGTTATCTTCTTATAATAGTGCTCATAAGTTGGTGCTAATACCATGGAGGAATTGGCCTTTAAAGATATTAATTTATGGTTCTTTTTAAGATCTCAAAATTGATCCCAAGAAATTTCCAATAGATGAAACCAAACAGTTATTAAAGGTCTTTTCTCACTTTCTTTAGGACATAAAACAAAGTAGTAAATATTAGAACCCAAAGGAAGGTCACAAGAAGTAAGACGATGCTTCCAATTAAACTTTGATTCTTAAGTTAGTTAGGTGATCAATGTAGAAATATGTATGGTTGAGTAAGTCTTTTTTAGGGTTCTTAGTACCCATGATTATTTATGAAATCACATTTATTCTCATGGTTTCCTAGGAGATTCAATGTACCTTAGTTGGAGATTGTATTATTCTTTTATAGTGACCTGTACAAGTGACTTTGGAGTAGTTAAAAGATAATCCTAATTCTTTATCAACTAGGAATGTTGCTATTTGGATTAGGGTTAGATAAGGAGTGGGAATCCCATGTAATTATCCAATTTGGCATAGGGAGGATTTCTTTTGATGATAGAATTCTATAGAAAATATTGTAGTAGATTTTGGGAGGTGATATGCTCCTTTTTGGAGGAAATTCAAATGTTATTTAAGTGAACATCATTGTAGAGATTGTCATGGGCTTTAGGAACTAATCTCTTAGTTCATTTGAGGTTCCTTAAATAATGAAAATTATTCTGTTGGTCCATGGAGGTTATTTGATATACAAAGGATTGATAGATATGTGACTAGTGGAAGCTACTAGGAGCTCTTTATCAGCATTTATTAGGGTCTAAGCTTATTGAGGCTCATTATCGATGATGATTGAGCTACTTGGAGAATTTGGCTCATTGTTAGGAGCTATATAGTAGCTCTATGGAGATATAATTTGTCTCTATTCGCATCCAAGAGTTTCTTAAGAGCTCCTAACATGTCATGTGCTTCTTTCTAACGGTATTGGATGCTCTTAGAATCTTAAATGATGTGGCAGGATGATGGTGATTTTTATCTTTTTCACACACCAGTTGTAAAACCCAAAAAATTGTTATAAATAACTAAAGTGTCTAACAAGGAATTTTATACAATATTTTAAAGTGTGAGGACTTATTAGGGAATTTTCGGGTGTAAAATCAAATTGAGAGGGAAAAATTGGAAAACTATTATGAAGCTTTTTGAATCCCTTATCATAGTCTTATAGGACCCCTCGTCGTGGATTCATTGAACCTTACCGTGGGCTTGTCGAGCGACTGATGAGCCACCGGTAGGGGTGGTGAATGAAGTGTAGTTTGGCTTATAAATAGGCTAGAAATCCCCCATTTTCTCATACAAATTTTTCCCTTTTCTCTCTCTAAATTGTTCGAATTTTTGGTACATTTGGAGTGCTTTTTAGGGATAAATATCTAAGGGTTTGGGCCAAGTTTCTAGGTAGAGGTTTTCTCCTCTAAATTTTAATTCATGTAATGTTTTTATAAAGAAAGTTATGCATCATATACTATAAAAAAGGAAAATCGGATGCATATTATAAATGTTGTTTAAAATGAGATACTGATTATAAACATTTTATTATGCATATATTGAAAATTTTAACATATAAAACGAGTATCAAACTCGGATATGAAATGAACTTTAAAAATATCACTTGACATTTGAGATTTTTATACATGCATCATAAAAATAACTATATTCATGGGAAGTATGCCTGCAAATAAGTCTTGTAAAGTATGGTACCCATAGGCTACTAGTGACAACAATCTATTTTCGATGAACTACAGGTATGCATTCATACCACATCTATTCTTGGAGTTTTCCATCTATAGTGCCTTGGATTGTTGACCACACACGGGCCTCAGAGTTTTCCATCTATTGGGTCTCAAAGTTTGACTGAACATAGGCCTCAAAATTGGACCCCTATTGTGTCTTAGAGTGGTTCCTCCCTAGAAAAAGGGCCCATAAGATGTTGATTTGACCACTACATGTTTCATATGTATTTTAGATTATGACCATACATGGAGTTGGAGGTAGACTTACATGTGTCTTAGATGCTGATAGTGTATGTGCCCATGTATTAGGGTGATCAATACATATGGGGTTGCATATCATGCATAATATATTTTATATTGTTTGACCATGCACTGTGATATTTGGAATGTATACTCCTTCAATCTCTGGAAGCAAGGAAGTACACGTATACCTAGGTTTTGGAAGTAAAATCTCCCCACATTGTATATTGATGATGATTACTTCCATTCATGAAATTTAATATAAATGACATGCATAAGAATGATTATTTATTATAATATTATATTAGAGTAAAATCATACTAAGCTATTTGTAGCTCACCTTGTTCCCCTTTCCATATTAGGGTTTGATAAAGTGGTTTAAGTTTCAAAATTGAAGTTGTAGAGGAAAATCACCGATTTAGTTTATATTGTTTATTTCATTTTGTATCCTGTATTTGGAAACAATGGTGAGATATGATGTATAATAAACTATATTCCAATTTTTTAATTATTTTGTATATGGCATTTGCTAAAGTGGTCATTTTAAATAGGGATTTCCTAAGTTTTATATAAATTTTATTAAAATAAAATCCTAAATTTTATTTAAATATGATTTAAAATTACCCATCCTTTTCACGTGTCCATTTTTCCGAGCATGACACTAGTAGAAGAAGAAGGTTTACATTTGTGTGTTGAGTCCAACCAGATACTAATTGACAAACGAATATAAGAAAGACTTGTTAGGAGATTAATTTACTTGTCTTATATCGTACCAAATTTTGTTAATGTTGGGAGTATTATCAACCAATTTATGCATAATCATGGGGATCGACATATGAGTGTGGTTAGGTAGCTTTTGAGGTATCTGATGTCTATTCAATGAAAATATGTATTATTCACTAAAAATAAATACTATCAAAGTATAGAAGCATCTACTGATGTCAATTGGCTAATGATAAGAATGACAGGTGATACGTGTCTAAAAAGCATGCATATCTTGTGATTTATCAAAATTATAAGAACAAATAAGGTTTAAATATTGCATTTTACTTAAGTATTTTATAAATTGTGTTTTCGGAATCATAGGGTATGTTTTGATGTATTTAGATACTTTCGTACTTAAAATATGCAAATGAAAAAGGATCAAAATCCTAACAAGTAGGGGCATAATTATCATTCAATGGAGGACCTAAATGCAGAAATTTGTACATGATACATAAAGGAGGGGTCAAAATGTTAAATTGGGAAAATTAAGGGTGTTTCGTAGCTTGAGTATATGTGCGCTTTGGCATAGCATTCTCAGATGTTTTCATAGAACTAGAAACAAGGTCATATCACGACATAAGTGGACACACACTACGACCCGTGATCTAGATATGCACTTAAATGCCAGATTTCAAGCTCATCTCTATCCAAAGTGTTCCATATTTATTATATTAGCATTTTAATCATTTTAAACCACTACAACTCTAATATTAACTTCATTTTAATTCTTTTACTATAAATATATAGCTATGGTTAACTACAAAATTACAATAGATTGTGGATATAGATTTTAGATATAGCTTTTATAGAAAACACACTTTGGTCTACAGAGAAATTGAAGGCAAGAAGCAAGATAGGAATCAAAGAGGAAATTAAGGAGTTGGAAGTTAGCCATAGACCTTAGTCATTAGCTTCTTAATGTTCTTCTTCTTCTATGATTAAAATTTGATTCTTTTAGAATTCATGCATAGCTAATTTATTTATATGATTATAGGAAATTTCCAAGCCGTAGACTATGATTTTAATTCATAAAATGTTATGATGAATTTTTAGATTCAATTCTTACTTTTTGATGTGTTTATTTCTATGTTTAAATGACATGGCTATGCATATTATGAATTAGGGTAATAAACTAGTTTATTTCATGAATATAATTAATGCTAGTCTAAGACGTTAGCATATAATCACTAATATTCTCATTCAAGGTGGTATCTTATTCCTTTGTGACAGGTGTGACAAGTAGGGTTGATACCTTCATTAAATGTTACCAATGGTTGTAATCTATCCTAGTTAAGTCATATATTTTTTGAATTTAATGCAATAAATGGATTAAATCTAGTAAGTATACCTCTAGGTTGTTTAGGATTTAGGTTGACTTATGATGATATTCTAAATCAATTACAAAGTAAGAAAATGTACAATATGAAGTCTACCCTATGTTGCCTAGATTTCCCAAGCTAAAGTTAAGAATTCAAGGATAATTTTAATATTAATTAATGATGTAATTGGTTAGAATATAGATTACTAGGGAGAATAGTCCTATAATCACATATTTCTTTTAATATGTGTGCTCATGTATTTTATTTAATTATTTATGTTTTATTTTTAGTTAAAATCAATTTTTAAGACACTTCTTTACTAATTTAATAACAAGGTAATAAATAGTGTTATTTATTGTAGTAATCCTCGTGGGTTCAATAAATTTTCTTCTTAAATTATTTATCACTTGCATAGTTTGGTTGCGTATACTTGCGTGTTTTGAAGCGTATTAAGTTTTTGACACCGTTATTGAAGATTACTCTAAAATTTTGCAACTAATTATTAGTTTAATTTTTATTTTACCTTATTTTATTTTTAGATTTTTCTGCTTTAGTCTACTACCTTCCTTTCACTAATTATTAAATTTATTTTCTTCACTTTTCTCATATTATTTTAATTTAACCTTTTTAGATTAAATTTAATTTCTCTTTAGAAGATATTTTACTTCTTAGTTTACTAATTTTTTCTTTTAATTATTTTTACTTTAAATTAAACTTCTTTATAGATTTGTTTCTTCAATTTAACTTCTTCTTTTTTTTTTACTTTTAGGAACTCGTTGAATGCAACAAGGAAATTCCTACAATTTAAAATTAAATGGGTCACTATAAGAAGATACAATAGAATACACTTTTTTAAGTGAATCTGATACTGAACAAAAAAGGATGCTAATAGTTGACCTAACACATAAGAAATTATGTACCTGACTTGGTGTAGAAACCCTTGGGCATTATATACCCCAATTTAGATGTAGGACTTGAACTCTAATATGGAATAATGCATCTATTACCAACATTGAAGGGCTTAGCTAGAGATGACCCAAATAAGTTAAAAGAGTTTTATGTAGTCTGTTATACCATGAAACTAGTTAGGATCACTAAAAAGCAAATTAAGCTTAGAGCATCTTGTTCTCACTTGTTGAAAGTGCAAAAGAATGGCTCTATTATCTCCCTTCATGTACCATCTCCACAAGGGTTTACATGACCAAATTATTTTTAGAGTGGTATTTTTAATCTTCTAAGGCAATAAAAATAAAAAAAGAAACATGTGGCAAAAAGTAATTCAATGAGGAAGTCCTATTTGAATATTGGGAGAGATTTTAGAAGTTATGTGATAGTTTTCCACATCACCAAGTTACTGAGCAATTTTTTCTCCAACATTTATATAAGGGACGAATGCTAATGGAAAGATGCAAGGGAGATGCTACTAGTGGAGGAGCTTTGGTGAACAAAGCATCATATAAGGCAAGAAGAATAATTGCAATTATAGCAGCCACCTCTCAACATTTTGGGATCCATAATAACCCACAAGGAAAGATTTATGAGTTAAGCACTAACCTTAATCTTGAGGTCCAAGTTAATAGTCTTACTGCTTTGGTGCAATAATTAGGTGGTGGACAAGTTAAGGGTTGTGGCATATGTTCTTCAGTGAGACATCTCACTGACACATGCCTTAGTATTCAAGAATTGTTTTTTGAACAAGCCAATAATGTTGGAGGCTTTCAAGCATAGAGGCCCAGGTATGATCCTTTCTCTAAACATGCAATGCATGATAGATGGATTATCTAAATTTGAGTTA
Source organism: Hippophae gyantsensis (assembly GCA_030763125.1). Taxonomy (NCBI): domain Eukaryota; kingdom Viridiplantae; phylum Streptophyta; class Magnoliopsida; order Rosales; family Elaeagnaceae; genus Hippophae; species Hippophae gyantsensis. Next base: position 42,735,023 of record CM061039.1, read on the forward strand.
TTCAAACAATATGCCAATAACCTTTTTAAACAACCAACAATGTCCACCTAGCTACTCAAATCCTAGGCCACCTTAGCAATACCCTCCTCAACAACCTAAAGGTAAGCCTTAAGAGGATATGGCTCTCACTTTAGTTAATCACAATGCTAACTTTTAGCAGGATGCCAATTCATAATTCATAGACTCAAATGAGCCAATTAGCAACAATTGTGGGAAAGATTAAGCATATGTCTCTAGCAAGCTCCCATCATAAGATATGATAAAACCTAAGATGATTTCCAGTGCTATTATTGTTGTACAAATTGGGCAACTAAAATATGCCAACCATGATCTCTCAAATGGTTACAACTTTTGATAGAAGTTATCTTTATTGGGCTAATAACTTTAAACCAAGCACTACATGAGAGGAAACCCCTTAAGTTTCTTTCATTTTACTTTCATTCAACTTTTGTTTTTTGTTTCGTATTATATTTACTTTTATTTTTGTTATTCTTATTTTTTGCAGTTTTTATGTTTTTTGATTGTAATGCAGACATTACGTGACCTAGATTGGGGTGAATAATTCATTATCATAAAATACTATTTTTATTTAGTAATGTTTCCTATATTTATAAGCAATTTTACTTAATTTTTAGAATTTTATTTAACTTCTAAGAAACTAGAAATTTGAAAACAATTGAAAAACTTTTGAATGGGCACCATGGCACTTGTTTGTACCAACCATAGCAAAATACTCTATAGTCAAATAGTGGAAATGTGATATAGGGTCATACCACAACATGATTTTAAGTGTACCATAATGCACTCGTCTTGGGTTGGATTTTTTGGGATTCATTTTCTATGGGCATCATAGCCCGTGTACATTTCAAACATAAAAACCCTATCCTACATGAGAAATCAGATCATAAACAGAATGTTTTTCAAGACTTTTTAGGGAATCCTAAAACCTACAAAGACTTCATATAAAAATCCGATTTTTTAGGGTTTCTTCATATAATCTTCATCATCTTTTAGATCACCTAATCATCTTCTAGCATTAAATCCTTAAGTTTTCTTAGGTTGAAATTGTGAATAATTTTATGGAAATTATTTGGGACTAGAAGTGTAGATTTTTTTTAGATTTAAGGAAACAAAACCAAGATAGAGTGATAATTTTTTGAGATTATTGTTATATTTTTATACTCTTTGAATAAAAAATGGAAACAAAAAGAAAAAGCTCTGTTAAAAAGTCATGGGGTCATAAGAGTATGATAGATTGGGTTTGTGATCCTTAAGCTCAAAAAATATTTGAAAATTCTGTAGAGATGAATATAAATTTTATTGTAGAAAGAGGTATTGATTTTGGAAAAGACCCATTCCTTGGTGTAAATGATATAATGGAAAACCTAAGATGGGGAATATTTGTAAAGAGTTGTGAAGATAGTATTATGTCTATTGTAAGATAATTCTATGCTAATGTGGTTGAAGTTGTTATGGATAGGGCCACAGTAAAGGAGTTTATGTACCATTTAGTGCATCCATCATTAATTTTTTACTATGGTTTGAAGAATGTAACTCAAGGGGAGTATAAGGCTTATTTAGAGCATATAGATTATCAAGAAGTTATAGAGAGCTTAACATTAGAAGGAGAAGAGTGGGATATGTCACAAGAGACATAAATCAACTGATGTTAAAGAATTATCATACATCTCCCATGTTTGGCAATATTTCCTTTGCTCTGAATTGTTGTCAACTAGGCATTATAGAACGATTGATAATGAAAGGGATTTGTTACTTTTTGCAATCCAAACAACTAAAAGCATAGATCTTAGGGTAATTATGAATCAAATAATAAGGTTGCTAGCGAATAATCATCAAATTGATTATTTTTTCCCATAACCCATTGCATCACTTTGTGCTATAGCTATGTTGATAATTCCTATTGGTGATATTATACTTCAACCCGGTGACCTATTAACCATAACATACATCGCAAGCCTCACAAGTAGAACTAAAGCTTCCCAAGCCAACAAAAGACCCATTTCTTCGAGGACACCTCAAAGGGATAGGTTTGATAAGTTACAAGAAAAGGTTTATAAAGTGGAGGCCTATCAAACACAACAACAAGAGTAGCTCAATAGGAAAATGCAATATAAAACCAAATTTATGGATATCATCTATGAGATGCAACGATTGCAACTCGCTCAATCTTTTTATGACTATAATTAGTTATGAGGGCATCGAAATATACATGTGATAACTTTTTCTTCAAGCCACCAGAAGCCATTGAAAAAGACACACCAAATGACATAGAGGAATAGAGCTCCATAATCTTAGTTATTCCTACATTTTCTTGTTGGCAGCTTAGTTTTTTTTTGTTTCATTTTTTTATTTTTTTTATTATTTTTCTTCATTAGTATTTGATGTAATATTTTTTCAAATTATGTTATGTATTTTGTTGAACCTCTTAATTTTATGGCTTGTTAGTGTTGTATTATTTATGATAAACATATTAATTCTCATATTACGGCTAATACATATGACTAAGTGAGAATATGAACATAACGCTCAAAATTCCACAATTCATCAATATTAGCAAGGTAACTTTCTCTCTCTTATTTTTAGATACATTGGAGACAATTTAAATTTTAGGTTAGGAGTTGGAAATGTTCCTTTTATATTTTTGTTAAGAGTTCAAACAAAATTTAGATACAATTTTTTAAAATATTTATTTTTACTTTTTTATTTTTATTTTTATTTGTTCTATTTTAGTGTTTCGAAACAATTTTATGCAATGATATGAATATGATTGTGATACTTTTAATATTTGAAGGACCCTAAGTTTTACTTCAATTAAAGAATGAATTGAATGTGAATTAAACTTAGTGTGAAACTCTTATGGTTGGTGGTAAGAATGATTGAGTAATATAAGTACTTACGACTATTTTTTGGGTGAATGTTTCATAGATAGCTTTGAGGTCTCCAGAAACTCTAGAAATTACTTTGAAAAACACTAAAGGGGAAATTATAGAATACACATTGCCTAGGAAAGGATTTAGGCTAATTTTAGACCATTTGTACCTTTTAAAGCTTACCACTTGTATATTTATCATTAGTGTCCCTTTTGAGCTAATATGATTTATAAAAAATTCTTTCTTTAATATGTTATAACATATATTTCTATGAGCCAAAGAATCAAATCATCCGACTCTTATACTTTCTATGAGGACTTAAAATAAACACATATTTCATATGAACGCTATATGGAGTAAGGGTGGAAATTTTAGTAGAAATTGACTATAACCCAAAATCATATTGAAAATAATAGGTTTGGGTTTGTAGCTAATAAGTTTTGAATAAAAAATGATGAAAGGATGGTAATGAAATTTTGTATATCTTCAGTTATAAAAAGAATAAAAATTGAGGAGAAGAGAAAAATAAAGAGAAAACAGGTAAAAAATAATATAATGATTTCTGATACAGTGTGAAATTGAACCCATATTATACTTAGTTATGGATGTGAAGATAAATACTGGCAGGACGAGTTAGGCAACATATGAATATATTTTAGAGCTAAAAAATGGTGGTGTTGAAATTAATTAAGTTATATTATTTATTTCATTCACTTTTCTACTCTTTCATAATCTTACTCCTTAGTGTAACGTTATAGTCTTGATAAAGACTTATTGATCTAAATTAGTGTGACCATTCTACATTAGGGTAGAGTGAATTGAAAGTTAAACCTATAAAGTTGGTGATTACAATGCTTATACATATCATATTTGCATAATCTAAAGACCAAAATTTTTGTTCTATAAATGTCATGCATAAGGTTATCTAGTATGAAGATTATATGTTTGTGGTTAGATGGATGTCTAAGATTTGATAGCAAAAGTGAAATTAATCTTTGATAAAGAGTGAGATTTAAATAATCTATATATTAAATGATATGGGCAATCTTTAAGAAAAATGTGTATGTGATTTGATAGTTAATGTCTTTATTTATTTATTTTTCTTTGAGTCATTTTATTTATTTTAGTTGTGATGTATATGAGTATCATCACTAAAAACACTCACGAGACTATAACTTGTCCACTAGGGCACCCTAGGGTTTTAAAATCTTATTGCATATGCTAAATGCAATCATGTCAATCAATAAAAACGATTTAGTTTAATTTAGTATTTAATTATTTGTTTTCTTTTCAACAATATCTTTTGAGTGCTTATCTTACAAGGGACTAGTTAGAACCTGGTTGAGGGTTGTGATATGTGCTTAAAAAACACGCATGTCTTATGATTTATCCCAATTAAAAGAATGAATTAGGTTTTAATAATGCATTTTAATCTAAGTGTTTTATAAATTGTGTTTTCAAAGTCATAGAGTATGTTTTGATTTATTTCAAGTATTTTTTGACTTAAAAGATTCAATTGACAAAATACCAATCAAATCTCACAATTGAGGGTATAATTGTCATACAATGGTAGGCCTAAATGCAAATATTTATACACATTAATTTGGAAAAATTAAGAGAATGTCACACCATGAGTATATGTGCACTACTGCATAAGACGCTTGGGATGAATTTGCATAGAATTGAAAGCAAGGTCATACCATGACATGAGTGAATGTATGTCGCAGCTCATAAACTTAGATTTTCTCTCCACATCTGATATCAACTCAGCCTTATCAAAACAATTCCAAAATTGTTAGATTATCTTTTTAATTGTTTTAAACTTCTTCAACCTTAATCCTAACTACATTGTAATTACATGTAACTCTTAGTCTTCTATTTATTTTAATTATGATTTTTCCTAGCTATTTTATTTATGTGATTATGAGCAATTTTCAAATCCTATATACCATGATTTTAATTAATAAAACGCTATGATGATTTTTAGATTCAATCCATGTTTTTTGATGTATTTGACTTTATATTTAAATGCTATGACTATGCATGTATGAATTAGAGTGATCAACTAGTTTATTACATATATATGTTTAATTCTAGTTTAATATTTTACCAGATTATCATTTGAGTAAATATATTTCTATTTATTCTCATTGTTGTTTAATCGCCAATATGCTTATTCGAAATGGTACTTTGTTGCTTTGTGATAGTGTCACAAGTATGGTTGATGCCTTCATTAAAGGTTATTATGAATTGTAATATTTTGAAGTTTAATAATCTCTTTTTTGGAATGTAATGCAATGAATGAACTATCTAGCAACTATGACTAGGTTGTAATAATTTATGATTGATTATGATGATAATCTACTTCAATTACAAAGTAATAAAAGGTGCATTCAAAGTCTTGTCTTAGTTGCATTGATATTCTAAGCTAGAGTTAAAAATTCAAGAATAATTCTAATATTAATTCATGACATAATTGGTTAGATAATAAGCTAATGGTAAGGATAGTCACATAATAACATATTTTCCTTAATCAGTGTGCCCATGGATTTCAGTTAATATTTTATGTTTTATTTTTAGTTTAAAACAATTTTTAAGACCCTTTGTTAATTTATTAGCAAGCTAATAATAAATTATATTTATTGTAGCAATCCTCGTGGATTCGACATTCTTAACTTTCTTATCACTTGTACAGTTTGATAACATATTCTTGTGTTTTTTCAAGCGTATCAATTTTTGGTGCCATTGTTGGGAATTGTTTTCACAATTTTTCCACTAATTATTAGTTTACATTAATTAAAAAAGAAAATAATTTTTTTATTTAGTTTATAACTATTAGTTTAATTTTTATTTTATTTAGTTTTACTTTTTAAGCTTTTTCTACTAACTTCTTTTTCACTAATTATTAGATTAAGTTTTATTTTACTTTTCTCATATTTTTTATTTCTAGATTTTTATTTCACTAACTTCATTTCTTTATAGATTTTATTATTAACTTCTTTTAGATTTTTGTTTTACTTTTTAGTTCACTAATTTATTTATTTATTTTATATTTAACTTATTTATAGATATTTTTCCACACATTTTTTAGTAAAATAACTTTTAATATTTTTTCTTCTAATTTTAGGATCTGAATGCAATAAAGATATTCCTAAAAAAAAGATACAGCAAAATCCAATTCTTTAAGTGAGTTTGAAATTGAACACAAAGAGATGGTAGTAATAGATCTAATACTTAAGGAATTAGTTGCACCTAACTTAGAGCAGCAACCATTTTGCATTGTACATCAAAACTTGGAGGTAGAGTTTGAATTCAAATTTGTACAAATTCATATTTTTTATACCTTCAGGAGGTTATCAAGAGAAAACCCAAATAAACAATCAAAAGAGTTTCCTGTAATTTTCTTTACCATGAAACCAATTGGTGTCACTGAAGAGCAAATTAAACTCAAAACATTTTCCTTCTCACTTGTTGACAGTGCATAGTGTAAGGTTTATAAGTGTTGGCAATATTCGTGAGCAAAACATCTAAATATAATTTCAGTTTCTTGGTGAGTCTTCTAAGAAGACTTTTCAAGCCAAACAAACTATCAAGCTCCAACATTTTGCATATAGGTCTTTAAATCAATTGAGATATGTCTAGATCAATTGAAATGAGTAGATCGATCAAGAATTGATCTACCTTGATTAAAATGTCCCTAATTTAATTTTCAATTGAGGTATATCAATTGACGTTTAATGTTCGATAGATCAAGCACTAAATTGATCGAGAAATGGGTAGATCAATCTACCTATCTCATGATTTATTTATTGAATACCCTAGATCGATCAAGGATTGATTAGGTCAATTGAAATTTTAGGTCGATAAATCAAGCAGCCAGGTTTTAAACTTTAACCTAGTTTTTACTCGAGCCAAGTTGTGTATTGCTATATTATCCTTACTTTTTAAAGCTCTTTTATGGTAATAGTCCTTTAACCTAGGGCTTTTAACTTATTCTATTTGGACAAACCTAATAGTTTTCTCAACCATAATTGAATCAACTTTTACATTCAAAGCCTTATCTCTAAATATGTTTTGTGAATACTTTTCTGCTAAGCTTTTTTCATTAGTTAATTTATCAAACTGATTTTCGAGGACAATTACTTTAAAATGTTTTTTTGGAGATATTACATATAGAGGGAGCATACTTAAATTTTATATCTGATTGATTACTCAATCTTATGAATATTCTTCGCTTTTCTATTGATATATAAATTGAACTAATGAACAATGATTCTTTCAGGATAAGTCGTTTGGTTGTTTATGTATTTATCTTTCAATGTAAAACATGAGCTATCAACATTCAAGTAGAGATGTTCCACCGGATCATAGGATAGTTTCACTATGTAAAATTATTTTTCCTATGGGTGTTATATAGTGAGAGAGAGGTTTTATCACATGAATATGCCAAAGGGAGAGATTGTATGGTTTAGGAGTGTTGCAATTTTGTTGAACAAAACATCTAAATGTAATTTTTGTTAATAGTGAGTCTTTCAAGAACACCTTTCAAGCCAAAGAAACTATCAAGCTCCAACAAACATATCTTACATATATATCTATTCTTATGCATGTTAGATTTCATATTAGATACATAAAACTATTTTGCATATAGGTCACTCGATTGATTGAGGTGAGTACATTGATCAAGAATTGATCTACCTTGGTTAAGAAATCCCTGATTTAGTTTTCAAATAAGGTAGATTGATCGAGGTTTAATGTTCGATCGATTGAGTGCTAGATTGATCAAAAAATGGTTAGATTAATCTACCAATCTCAAGATTTAATAATTTAATACCCTATATCGATCGAGGATTGATTAGATCGATCAAAAATTTTGGGTCGATCTATTGAGCTTGACCTAGTTTTTACGTGAGCCAATTGGTGTTATTACTATATTGCTCTTACTTTTTAAAGTTCTTTTAAATATTTTTAAGGACATAATGGTAATAGGCCTTTAAACTAAGGCTTCAAATTATTCTATTTAAACAAACCTAAGCTTACATTTTGTCAACCATACTCGTATCAACATTTCCAATCTAAGCCTTCTTTCTAAATCTGTTTAACAAAAACTTTTCTACTAGGCTTTTTTCATTAGTCAATTTATCAATCATTTTGTTATTGTGTTTAATTGATTAAATAACCTACAATATTTTTTTACTATGCTTAAACATTTTTCTAGGATTGCTAGTGATTTGTTTTATCTATTATTTTGTTGAATCATCTAGCTAGGATATTTCATACTTTTAAACCATTCTAGGACACACATTGCCCTTGTGTTTTTTCCTAAGGTTTTAGGTACCAATTGAATAGGTTTGATAACTCATGTACTCAAGTTTATCTGAACGTTATGCTAGATTCGAACATTTTGCTTGTTGAGACTGTGAAAGAAAGTGGAGGCTTGTAAGTAAATTACTTGGGGGCATTACCTTAGTGGGAAATTTTAATCCAAGCCTTGTAATCAAACATATTTTCATTGTGGATTGTTTGAGTCTTGCAGCTTTGAAAGAAGAATATAACAAGCTTGCTATAGGTAATAAAAAATTGGTACAAGAGCTCAAAGAATCATGTGAAGCTATGAAAAGGTTAACCATTGGAGTTGAAAGAGTAAACAAATTTCTTGACTATGTAAAAAAATTTGGAGACAAATGAGGGCTAGGGTGTAGATGAGCACAATACACCATCCTCCTCAAAATCAATTGTGTTTTCAAAACCTTTTGATCCCTACTCTTAACATGCTACACACATCTCATGCATATGCTTTTAAATTTATTATTTCTACATGCCATAACTATGGTAGAGAGGTACATATTAGACCTAGATGTAGATTCTTGATGACATATAACGATTTTGATAATTTGCATGCATCCTACTTAAGAATTAATAGTCATGTTTTCAGAAATAAGCACATGAATCAAAAGACTAGGAAAAGTTGGGTTAAAAAAATCTTATTTAAATTGCATTGTAGCTTACATCACATTTAAAGCCAACAATAATTCTATTTCTTTGTGGCATCAAAAAATGGAACCCATCAACTTTAAAGATCTTGTTAACTTGAGCAAAAATGAAATTGTGGGTGGTCTACCTACCCTTTTTGAAACTAAAAATACCATTTTTGGTCTATGCCAACCTGGCAAATAAACTCGCTCTTCTCCAAAGAAAATTAAAGGGGTTAACACAAGAAAAACACTCGAGTTAGTTCACACTAACCTCATGGGTCCTATGAGAACAAAGAGTTTGAGTGGCAAGAAATATATTATTGTTGTTGATGATGATTTTTCTCATTTTACATGGTTTGGATTTTTGAAAGAAAAATCTGATGCATTTTATTTCTTTTGTTCCTTTTATCATAAAGTGCAGATTGAAGTAGGCAACAAAATAACCAACATTATGAGACTAAGAACTAATAATGGGAAAGAATTTGAGAACTCAAGATATGCTAAATTTTTCCAATAACATGAAATAGCACATAAGTGTTTTACACCAATCACCCCACAACAAAATGGGATAGTTGAAAAGAAGAATCAGGTGTTACAAGGGATGGAAAGAGTCCTACTACATCCAAAAGACATTCCTAAGTAGTTTTAGGCTAAAATAGTTAGTATTTCATGCTACATAGTGAACTGTGTGATGCAGACTCTAAAGGGGAATAACTTAAGGAACCCACGAACTCAAAGGAATAGAAACGAGTGAATTACTAAGAACACATTGAAGATTCTCTTATTAGAACCCTAAGAAAAAAAAGTCCTTAAAATCCCAATCTTGAGACACCAAAGAGGATGATCACTCCCTTTGATAAGTTTAATTCAAGCATTCAAAGAAGAACACAAGAAGTCAAAGAAAAAGCTTTCTAAAATATACTTTTCGTTAATGATATTCATTGTTGCCTCCAAATTACATACCTGCTCCTTTTTAAGTTAGAAACCCTAATAGAAAATAATTGGAAACATCAACTTGATCAGCGCTTGGAAACATTAACTTGATCAGCACTTGGCATTTTAGTTAATTATGGGCCTTTTATGTTTAGCAATTTTTATTTTAATTAATTTTTGGCTTTTTATGTTAAGTCTTTTAGTCTTTTATGTTGTCTAGGGTTTTTCTATTAAGGTTTCTTACTTATAAAGGATCAGCTATGTAATTTGGAGGTAACAACGAACATCATTAATGAAAAGTATATTTCAGAAAGCTTTTGTTTTTTCTTCTTGAGTTCTTGATTGAATGCTTGAATTCAACTTATCAAAGGGAGTGATAATCCTTTATGGCGTCTCAAGATTGGGGTTTTAAGGACTTGGTTTCCTTAGGGTTCTAATCTGATCATCTTCAACACGTCCTTAGCAACTCAATTGTTCATATTCTTTTGAGTTCATGGGCCCCTAGGTTTATTCTCCTAAAGGGTCCGCATCACTTGAAAAGCTCCATCTCTTCAAGGCTACAATTTTGATTTCCATTGTATGGGAAACCGTTCCTTACGCATATGCACCCAAACCCAATATCTAGGTTTGAAAACAACCTTCAAATGCCCCTTATTGGCTTGCTTAGCATATTGCTCATTTTTCCTTTCAATGTTGGCCCAAACTCTTGCATGTAAATCTTTCACAAATCTGCCTTTTCTTACCATCAATATTAGCATGCTCATTAGTAGGAAAAGGTAAAATATCAATAGATGTTAAAGGATTAAAGCCATAAACAATTTCAAAAGGAGAAAAATAAGAAGTAGAATGAATAGTCCTATTGTATGCAAACTCAATATGTGGCAAACACTTCTCCCACTCATTTAAATTTTTTTGAATGACAACACATAACTAGGTAGTGAGTGTCATATTAACTACTTCAGTTTGACCATCTATTTGAGGATGTGAAATAATAGAAAATAACAGTTTAGTTCCTAATTTATTCCATAAAGTGCACCAAAAATGACTTAGGAACTTAACATCCCTATCACTAACAAGCTTCTTAGGCAACCCATGCAAACAAATCACTTTTTTGAAAACAAATCAACAATATGTGTTGCGTCATTAGTTTTTGAGCATGCAATAAAATGAGCCATTTTACTCAGCCTATCAATAACAAAATCCATAGATACATCAATCCAAGATTGATTTGGTATAAAGGGGTATACAAGTCATGTGACTTAACTTTAGATTTTTCTTACCTATATGTAATGCACTTTTCAAAAATAGATTGCACATCATGCTTCATATTGGGTCAATAAAAATGCTCACATAAAATATCTAAAGTCTTTAGAACACCAAAGTGATCCATCAAACCTCCCTTATGTCTTTCCCTAACAAGCAACTCACGAACATAACAAATAGTCACACATAATTTATCTTTCTTGAATATAAATTCGTCATGCCTATATAAAAATTGCCAAACACACTTATCACGTGCATTCCATACTTGGAAAACATCAAAATCATTGGCATACAAATCCTTAAGCAAGTCAAAACCAAGTAATTTAGTTTGCAATGAAGTAATATGTAGCTCCTAGATAGTGCATTAGCCACAACATTGTCCTTCCCATGCTTGTATTTGATTAGATAAGGAAACGTGTCTATGAACTCTAACCACTTAGCATGTCTTTTATTAATTTTACCTTAGGTCTTCAAAAACTTCAAACTCTAAGAATTAGAATGAATGATGAATTCCCTCATCCATAAGTAATGCCGCCATGTTTGAAGAGTTCTCACTAATGCATAAAGCTCCTTGACATAAGATTGATAATTCAATATTGCCCCACTTAGCTTTTGGCTAAAATATGCAATTGGCTTGGAATCTTGCATCAAAACAAATCCTATGCCAATCCCGAATGCATCACATTCTATCTCAAAAGTTGTATCAAATTTTGGCAAACATAACAAAGGTGCATTTTTTAGTTTATCTTTTAAAGTGTTAAAAGCTTGATTATGCATATCATCCCACTTAAAAACAACATTCTTTTTAACAAGTTCATTCAAAGGTGCAGCAATAGAACTAAAATCTTTAACAAACCTTCGATAAAAACTCACTAAACCATGGAAACTTCCTACCTCATTTGTATTCTTAGGTGTAGGCTAATCCCTTATTGCCCTTACCTTTTCTTGATCAACACTAATACATTATAAACTAAAAGAAATCCAAGGAATATGATAGATTCCATGTAAAATGTGCACTTCTTAAGATTAGCATACAACTTGTTCTCTCTCAACACACTAAAAACAGCATGCAAGTGTTTCACATGTTCCTCTAAATTTTTGCTATAAACTAAAATATCATCAAAGTAAACTACCACAAATTTTCCCATGAAAGAACATAAGACATGGTTCAATAACCTCTAAATGTACTAGGTGCATTAGTTAATTCAAAAGGAATTACTAACCATTCATACAATCCATATTTAATCTTAAATGTAGTTTTCCATTCATCTCCTTCTTTCATGCAAATCAGATAATAGCCATTATTTAAGTCAATTTTAGAAAACAAATGAGAGCCATGCAACTCATTAAGCATATCATCTAACCTAGGGATGGGATGTCTATACTTTACCATTATATTATTAATAGTGCATAAATCCACACACATGTTCCATATTCCATCTTTCTTTGGATATACGATGACATGAAACAAACATGGGCTGAGAATCTCCCTTTCAAATCCCTTTTGCAACACTCATCCACTTGCCTTTGTATCTCCTTCGTTTTCTCAAGATTAGCTTTACAAGTAGGTCAATTTAGTATTGTAGATCTGGGTGTGAAGTATATTTGATGCTCAATTCCTCTCAAAGGAGGTAATCCATGGGGAATTTCATTAGGAAATAGATCCTCAAAGTCTTGTAATAAAGACACAATAACACTAGGAAAAGACGAGTAAAGATCATTAGTGGAAAGATAAATATCCTTGTACATAAGTACAAGTACTTTTTTCTTTGCCATCATTAAGCTCTTAATCTCATTTTTTAGCGAATGCACTCATTCTTTTATTGTTTTCTCCTTGCTCACTTTTTCTCCTTTTTTCTCTCCTTTCTCCCTTTTTTGCTCACATTTCTCTCATTTTTTCTCACTTTTATCTCCTTTGTACTCACTTTTATCTCTTTTGTTCTCACTTTTCTCTCTTTTGTCCTCACTTTCCCTCCTTTTGATTTTCCTCTTGCTCACACTTTTGTTTTTCCCTCAACTTGCACTCTCTTTCTATTCTAATCTAGTCCCTATAAGCTTGCAAAGGTTTGAGATGGGCAAACACAATGTTTGTTTATTCATTTAAAAAGAGTACCAATTTTTCTACCCATCATTCATCACCCTCCTATCAAATTTCCATAGTCGTCCAAGCACAAAGAGCCTCATCCTCATACTTTCCAATTGAAAAAGGAACCCAAACTTGTTTGTTGACATTCACTTTTCCATAATCATTCAACCATTGTTATTTGTATGGTTTGGGATGCTTTTGCCATTTCAAATTCAACATTTCTACCCACAAAATACTAGTAACATTAGTACAGCTCCCACTATCAATAATAACTACGCATACCTTATCTTTCACATAGCATCTTATGTGAAAAATATGCTCATGTTGCTCCTTATCTCCTTCATTATTAGGTTGTATATTCAAGGCTTTCCTTGTGACAAGTAATTCCCCATACACATGTTTTTCCAATTCTACATCATAACAATCCTCCAATGGTGGCATTTCATCATCACTTGAACTAGCACTTTTGATTTCTTCCTCTACTTATACAACCATAACCCTTTTGTTTGGGAATTCAAATGTAATATGTTCGAGTCCTTGGCACCTAAAACACTTTATATCACATGACTTACTAAGAGTTTTAGTTTCAGCTTTACCTTTAGGAATAACAATTGAATTGTTTGACTTTGTATCACCTTTTGTTCGAAAGGCAACTTTGTTGTCTTTCCAAGTTGATTATCATAGAGAAATAAAGGACAAACTATATATAAACATTTTGGACTTGATTTTCTTCTCCACTTTAATGGATTTGTGTAGTAGTTCTTCCATCTCTACGTAATGTTACAATTCAACCACATCATCAATTTCCCTATTTAACCTGGCAATGAATCTAGCCATTGTCTCATCTTTTTATTCCTCTATGCTTTCTCTAATCATGGTGACTTCCATCTCCTTATAATAATCCTCTACACTCATGGAACCTTGATTCAACCCTTGAAGCGTTATTTATAAGTCCCTATGCTAGGTATGGACCTCTTACGCATCACCAATTTCATCTCTTCCCATGACCAAATAGGTCTCTCACCATTCCTTCACCTATTAAACACCAACTGATCCCACCATATACCAACATAGTTTTTAAATTCTATGACTACTAGCTTTAATTTCTTCTCCTTGGAGTAAATATGACAATCAAATACATGCTCAACCTTTATTTTCCACTACAAATATAACTTAAGATTAGTCTTTCCTAGAATAGGAAGAATTGCCATCTTTATACTACCTATATTACTATCTTCTTTGGAGTTAGTCTTTTTGCCCCATTTATAACTTGTTCTCTCCTCCATATTGGAATCAAATTCTTCTTCCTAGAACTCATGTCTTCTATGTCTTCTTCTATGTGATTCAAAACCAGAAGAGGATTCTAAAGAAACCATTTTATTTGTGACAATCTCAAAATTCAGAATTCTCATAACTTTATGGCAAAGTATGACAAAAAGAAAGTCAAAAAAGGACTCTAAAGAAAGACTTTTGATCAAAGAGAACCCTAAAGAAAGACTCTTGATCAAAGAGGACCCAAAAGAAAGACTCTTAACCAAAGAGGACTCTAAAGAAAGAATTTTGACCAAAGAGGACTCTAAAGAAATACTCTTGATCAACTATGATTCCTTTTTTTTTAATCAATCGTGGGCAGCAAGAACATAATAAAGGGAAAACCAATTTCAACAAGAACAAGAAAACTCAGTAAGTAAACAAGAATTAGATTCTTAAACAATCTATTGAACAAAAAGTTAATTCGAAACCCTAATGAATAAAAACAAAAAACAAACCAAAAAGAATATGACAAAACTTTAACCCTACAGTTAGTGGTGTAAATGGTGGAATTTGGACATGACAATTGCGAGAAAAGAAGCAAAGCCTTGTTTTCCTTTAAGGAATCAAAATGATTTTTGATTTGATATATTATAATAGTCGTTTCATTACCCGAGTCAAATGTTACGACCGTTTAAAGTTTTAATACCAATTTGTCAAATTTCTTTTTTATTTTTGAAACTGTGAATGCAGTAGATCTCTTCTCTTTTTTTTTAAGAAAAAAGATAGATTGAACATAGAAATAAAGAACAAAAAATATACGAAGAATTCAAAGAAAACTACAAAAAAATCCAAGATGAAAATAATGACAACAAAATTGAAAGAAAACAAAAGACTCAAAAAGACGAAATTTTGTTTTTTTTTTTTTTTTGTGATTTGTGACTCAAGAACGTAGAAAAAAATCAAAGGAAGATAGATAACCTGTTTTCAATAAAAACGGCTCTGATACCAAATAATGCCAACCTTCTAGGTGAAAAACCCTAGGAAAACACAAACTCAAAGGAATAGGAATAGTTGATTTGCTAAGAACGTGTTGAAGATGATCATATTAGAACCATAAGGAAACAAAGTCCTTAAAACCCCAATCTTGAGATGCCACAAAGGATGATCAGTCTCTTTGATAAGTCGAATTCAAGCATTCAATCAAGAATAGAAGAAGGTAAAGAAAAAATTTCTAAAATATACTTTTCATTAATAAAATATGGTCTCCCTTTTTTCATGGCTCCTATTTTTTAATAATCCATAAAACCACAGAAGTCACCTACCTAACCCTAGGTGGCACTTTTATCCTTTGAGAAAAACCTAGGCACCAATTCAAGAGACAAAAGACTAATGGGCTTCTTTATTGGTGGATTGAGCTTAATCCATTCTTAAAAAAAAGACTTATGATAATAACATCAAAAAGCCCACAATTCACTACAAACAAAATGCTAAACATAAAAGGTGCATAATTAACTAAAACAGAAAAATGCTTTCTAAATGAACCTTTGCTCCCAACTTGATCTTCCAAATCTATCCCTTGCATAAAAAGGTAATAGACCATCCTCGGTGAAGCTTTAGAATTTTCGAATTTAGTTTTTGATTCTTCTAGCATAGCCTCTTTTTATTGCATTTCCATGATCAAGACTTACAAAGCTTCTTTCATCCTTTTTGTCTTTGCCTTAGTCATTGGATCGCCAATTCCTTGCAAAGGATCTAGAGAATATTTGGGAACATTAAATTAATCAACACCTTGATCTCCACTAGGAATTATATAAGTGTTTAAAAATAAATCAAATGAACATGATATTGAGATTAGAAACAAGGGTGGACTAGTTGCCTAAGGATCTAGACAAGTTGAAGGAATTGATTGTGATGAAATATTTGTTCCTATAGCAAGGTTAGAATCAATTATGATTTTACTTTCCATTGCATGCTTTATGAAATTTAGGATTTTTTAAAAGAATGTAAAATATACTTTTCTAAATTGTTTACTTAGTGAAGAAGTTTATGTTGAAAAACTTAAAGGGTTTTATTGACCTACAATTTCCCAAGCATGTTTATAAACCCTATAAAGGCCCTTTATGGTTTCAAACAAGCTTCTAGAACATGGAATGAGAGACTTACAACTTATCTTACGGACAAGGGATTTTTTCAATGGGAAGTTGATATGACTCTTTTTATTAAAAGGACCAACAAGGATATATTCATTGCTTAAAAACATGTCAATGACAATTTTTTGGTCAACATCTTGTCAATGATTTTGTGAGCATAATGTCTAGTGAATTTGAAATGTCTATGATGAGTGAGCTAATATATTTTCTTGTTATGAAAATTAAACAATTAAATGATGGCATATTTATTTCTCAAAGCAAGTGTGCATGTAATTTACTTAAGAAACTTGGTCTTGAAACAAGTAAGCATTTGAGAACTCCCATAAATACAAGTGCCAAGGTTTCATTGGATAAGTTAGGTAAGAGCATTGATCAAACATTATATAGAAGCATGATAGTGAGCTTGTTGTACCTCATACAAAGTAGACTTGATATTTTTTACTGTTGGAGTTTGTGCCCATTATCAATCAGATCCTAAGGAATCACACATTGAACATGTCAAAAGGATCATCAGTTATGTTTTTGTAACTAAAAACTTTGATATTTGGTTTACTAATGATACTATATGTGAAATTAATTGATACATGGATGTAGATTGGGTAGAAAATTAGAATGTAAGAAAAAGCACATCCGTAGGATGTTTTTATATTGAGGACAATCTTGTATCCTAACATAGCAAAAAACAAAACTCCATCTCATTATCTATTGGAGAGGTAGAATACATTGCTATTGAAAGCTCTTGCACATAACTTCTATAGATGAAGAACATACTGAAGGAATATGGCTTTGAACAAGGCACAATTCCCCTTTGATGTGATAAAACTAGTGCTATATGTATCTCCAAAAATCTTGTTCAACATTCTCAAACAAAACATATAGAAATTAGACATCATTTTATGAAGAAATTAGTAGAAGGAAATTTTGTATCCCTTGAATCTGTGCCTTATGGAAGGCAATTAGGTTATCTATTCACTAAGGCACTTGATACCTAAACATTTGAATCTCTAAGAAGCGCCTTAGGAATCTACACCATTGATTAAATTTAATTAGAATTTTTTTGGTGCTTTTTGTTTTGGTTCCTTGTTCATTTAAAAAAAAGAAAAAAAATAGGAGGGAAGTAGATTTCTTTGATCCTGACATGAACATTACATATGACTTTCATATTTATGACTATACTTTTAGCAAATGGATATTATGACTTGTGCCCTTACATATCTTATGCATCTAGTAATCGATGTTAACAAAATCCTACCTACACCCTCATGGTACACATAAGTATGTCAAGCTTGAAGTTTATTAATTATGTGAGATTTAAGGGCTTAAGATAACTATGGTTGACTAAATTGTGTTTGAGCTCTATCTTTCACTTTATAAAATGTTGCTATATAGAGACACCCTAGTTTTGAGAGGACTAACTACTATGTTATGTAAAGCTACCATAGTTACAATTAGTATGAAAGTTATCATGCTAGGTCTTTTAACTCCTACATAATTCTCTTGTAAAAGAAAAAAATAAAGAAAAACAAAAAAATATGTACACAAGTAGTTACATGCATAAAAAGAAAGAACCACAAATGGTTATGCAAAAAGAAAAATAAATAACCAATCCCTCATTCAAAAATTATAATAAATAATGAGAGGGAATACAACAAAAAAGTTAAATAAGTTCTCTCTTAGTAAGTAAAAGTTTATTTTGTGTAGTTTGAATTCAACAACAATTTTTTTCATGATAGTTGATACTCTTTTTCTTTAAATCTCTCATAACTAATCATGAAACTACCTTATGAGAATATTTTGAGCCTATAAACTTTTCATTTTGAGTAATAATATTTTTCTTACTCTTTGAAACACTTTTCTTATTAATTCAAATTTTTTGATGATCTTTATAAGTTGTGCATTGAATGTTAAGATTTTTAACATGTTATGAAGTGTCATATAATTATTTTTATTTCTTAAATTGAAGGATTTGAGTAAAATTTAAAGTGTATACCTATTTCATTTAGGCATGATTTCCAAGAAAGAGATATATATGGGGTTTCTTAAGTCAATACAAAAAGAGCCAAATTAGCTACTTACCAAATCATATAAATATGTACAATATGTATATGGGTCCATATAAGAGTATAAAAAGGGAGAAAAATGAATGTATAACTACAAATTATGACCTACAAGTCCTTCAAAATTATGAGAATTGTTATTACAAAACAAAGATAGAAAATAAATCCCCTTTAATTCATTGCATTTTCATTAATTTTCTAAGTCACATACTTGATATTCTTACTTGATGATTTTAATTTATGCATGAAAATAGTATTTCATTTCTTTATAAATCATTTCATTTGATTCCTTCGTTAAATCAATATTACGCACTTTTTGAGCCTTTTTTCTTTAAACATATGCAAATCCATTAGTTCATTTCTTTACATAAATTCTATTCATATATATCTTTGATTTAGTACTTAAACACATAGGATCAGTGTAATATTGAGAGTATAACTTATGAGTATTAGAGTCAAAGCAAATTCGGATTTGTACCACTAAAATTGGGTAAGTCAAAGTTGATACATTTTTTATATGGAATATGAATTTGTAATTTGTAACTAATTTTTAATATAAAATTTGAATCTTTGGGAAGTTAATTTCACTTATGCTTTGGATTTTAGTTATGAACTTAAAAGAGGTTAAAGCATGAGAAATTTTGTTATTTTACTTTTTACTTTATTATTTGAAATTTTAGTTTTAATTTTGTTATTTTTTTCATTTCTTTTAGTTTTTTCATTTAGTAGGATGTTTGTGGGTATTATCATTAAAAGCCCTTAAGAGACTTATGCTTGTCCACTGGTACAACCTAGGGGTTTAAAGACTTATTGAATATGCTAAATGGGATCATGTCAATCTACGAAAATGATTTAGGTTATTTAATTTATTTAGTTTTTTTAGTTATTCTATCACGTTCATTGCAAGAGGCTAGAAAAAAGCTAGTTAAGGGTATCATGGAGCCATAAAAATTCCAAGAGGATCAATCCCAAGGCCTAGGAGGGCACAACTCGTAGAGGCTTGAAATGGGCTCATTCAAGAGGTTATGTATAATTAAGGGGACCTTGGGAGTGCAGGGATTAAGACAAGCCTAGCATGAAAATTAAGGCAAATTTGGCAAAAGAAAACTAGACACATTGTTGTGCAATTTGGACTGATTTTGGGCAGCTTTCTTTTCAGCCTTTGGATGAAATCAAGGGTTAAGATGTAATATTTTCTTAGGATTTCTTTGTACTCAGCTGCCCCATTTTTTTTACCATGTTTCCATATGCCATTTGGACTAATTTTGAATAGCTTTCCTTTCAGCCCTTGGATGAAATAAAGGGTTGAGATGTTATATTTTCTTGGGATTCCTTTATACTCAATTACCCCATTTTGACTCCATGTTTTGTGCCACCTTTTTGTGTTTTTGGCTGTTTTTATTTTAAGCCCTTGGATGAGATCAAAGGCTATAGTGTAATAGATTTTAGGGTTTATTTGTATCTTATAAATACTTAAAAGTAGCACAGTTGTAGGGGCTGGATTTTTCAAATCATTTGAGAGCCCATTCATGCTCTTTGTTCCTCTTTAAGCAACTTATCAATGGATTCGCAACCTATGTGGAATTATTTAGCATCCAAGCATTTGTGGTAAGTAGTATCCATACTTGTTAGGGTGTCATTTATGCTAGACTCATCAAGGAGCCAACACCTCATTGTGCCATCTTTCTCTTCAATTTAATGGTGAGTCATATCCATTATTTTGTGGAGAAACACTTTTTTATATAATCTAAAAATTAGCTAGGTCCTAACCCCTTTGTTCATATCATTTGGTATCATAGCAGTAACCTTGCATATCCTGCTGTTTCTAAAACTATTCTACATATTCCTTGCATATTTTGCTATTTCTGAAATTATTCTACATTTTTCTTGCATATTCTGCTTTTCCAAAAGTATACTACATTTTCACTTGCATATTCTACAATATCTGATATATTCTACAATTTTTGGTTGTTTTATGGTATTTCTTTGGTAGTTCCTGCAGAAATTTCATTTCCCCTTTGTGTCATAATTTATATGCTATTTTACGTATCGTAAAAATTCCTCAAACTCATAATGAAGGTGTTGTGTTGATTTACTCTTAAGTTATTAGCATATTTGTCAAAAAAAATAACATAAAAGGAGTGGCCAATTTACTCAAAAAAAACAAAGAAAAAAAAGATAGGCCAAATTGCATATGGTAATTTCTAGTGAGTATTTGAACTCATAGTTCCAAGAATTTCACCCTTTGATTATAAATCTCCCATTGTGTGTAGACTTCTTTTGGGGAAATTTTTTTTCCAATAGTGTTGATCTATTGATTTCCCCCGTGCTTAACTACTCTAGTCTAGGATCCTAAACACTTTGAGTTAGTTTCCATTATACCAAGTGGGATATTTTGAACTACCTTTTTAGGTGTTTGATAATTCTACAAATTGTTTGGAATTCCTAGATTTAGTTGTTTTGATTAGGATCTAAGAGGGTTTGAGCAATCAATCTCAATGCTAAACATGTGAGGTATTGAGTGAATTTACATTGGTTTTATTTTATTACACTAACCTCTTATTTCATTCATATGAACCAGATATGATATTCATGATAAGGGTATTGTAACAATCCTTTGAGAGGATGAATAACTTGATGGTTGATATGAATGAAAGATTAGAAAGGAAAAAAAATTCCTTAGCAGATTTACAACAAGAAACACCTCTGCCCAATGTTAGGAAGGTTAATAGGCAAGCTTATGTTAAGGATGATATAAAGGAAGAAGATTAGGAAGAAGAATTGGAGGAAGAAGAAGGAAGAATGCCAAGAGGATGAAGAAATGGGTATATAGGAGGAAGAAAGGGTAGGGGAGATATGTGGAGACCCCCACCTAAGGCCCAAGATGGAATTGATAGAGATCTAGGTAGTATAAAAATGAAGATATCACATAGTTGTATTTGGAATGGGAAAAGAAGGTGGAACACGTTTTTGAGTGCCATAACTATTCCACAGAGGAAAAAGTAAAACTCATTGTCATTGAGTTTTTTGACTATACATTAAATTGGTGGGATCATTTGGTCATTAGTAGGAGGAGAAATCATGAAAGGCCCTTAGATAATTAGGAGGATATGAAGGCCATAATGAGGAAGATATTTTTCCCTATATAATACTATAGAGAGTTACACCAATGCCTACAAAGATTGACTCAAGGATATAAGTCTGTTGATAAGTACTATAAGGAAATGGAAGTGGTGATGGTAAGAGCTAATATTGAGAAAGATAGGGAGGTCACAATAGCTAGGTTTCTTAGTGGTTTGAATCCAAACATTTCCAACATTGTGGAACTTCATCATTATGTGGAAATGGAGACATGGTCCACATGGCAATTAAGGTGGAAAGGCAATTAAAGAAAAAACATTTTGGTCCCAACCATCAAGGTCTAGTCCTTATGCTTATTTTCGCAAGTGTACGAATCGTTCAAGTAATAAAGTGTACAAAAGTATGGATATCGAACCCATAAGGAATGGCGTTACTAAGTACCAAAATTGACTAATCCTAATTTTATTTGAAAACTGAATTGTTGAAATTGTTTAAAAAGAAAATTAACTTAAAACTAAATGCAAATAACAAAATTGACTGTTGTTCACAAATGATTAAAAACGCTAAGGCATTTGATTTTTCTAAATCAATTCAATCCGATTTAAAGTCATGTTATATGAGAATCAAAGCTAAAAGTGATGGTTGAAAAACCCAAATTTACTTAATACTCTCTCTCTTGAGTTATATTAGAATTACTTATTTATGAAAACTAATAATATTTCTATGAAGATTTAATCATAAACAAGCACATTAAGATTTATGGAATTTCTAGAATAACCACATACATCATGTATTAGTTCTCACACTCGCATTCAATATACGGTATTTATCACAAGAAGCATTCATTACACATCTCCTCTCGGTCTCAATATAATGCAAAAAATCATCTAAATCTTGGCCAGAAATTTAAAAGCATTAAGCATGGAAATAAATACTCAACTTGAAAACAATGAACTCATATAACAATAACAAAAGAAATCATATTTTCTTGATTCAACTACATCATAGCCTTAGCAAAAACGAATTAGTTCATAATAGAAATAAGAACAAACATTATCTCAATTGAATCCATAAATAACAAATCTGAATAAAATACAGAAAATAAAAGCTAAGGAGAAGAGATGAAAAACTCTTGAAGATGAAGACTTGGTAACAACAATGGTGATGATGCTTCAAGCTTCTCCAAACTTTCTCTCCAAAATTGCCTTTTCTCCTCCAAAAATGACTCAGATCTATTCTCTCTCCATATTCCTCTTTCTCCATCATATTGTATATATAGATCTAGGGTTTTGGGGGAAATTTTGGAACAAAATAACAAAAAAAATGTGTTTTCGGACGAAACTCGCCGGCGGCGACATTATTCTCGCCGTGGTGATATTTCTGGAAAAGTTACGATTTTGGTTCCACTGATTCTTGCCAGCGGCGAGATGCACTTGGCCGGCGGCGAGATTACTTTGGCTGGCGACGAGATGAATTTGCCAAAACCTGTGCTCCCTGCATGATTTTCGCCATATTCTCTTTAAGATTTTCGCCGGCGACGGGATTCCAAATTTTGAAACTTTGTTTTCTTTTTATTTGCAGTCAATCCCGATCATTGAAATTTGTCCCAAACTTCTCCAAAATCATGATTTTACCTGAAATTGCACTTTAAACACGAAATACCCGTGAAATGACAATTGTGGATTAAATAATCAAATAAACGCAATTTTCACACAAATATCAACATTTAAATCATAACAAAAATGTAATAATTTGACTCTTATCAAGTCCCATTACTCCAAAACCAAACCTTACTAGTCCTTGGAAGTCCAATGAAAAAAAAATATGAAGGAGCTAGTTCCAAACCAAGATTAAGTGTAGAGGGACAAAGGTAAAATCGACACCCCAGTTCCTAATCATGACATTAAGTATTTTCGATGTCTTGGTAATGATCATATAGCCTCTCAATGTCCAAACAAGAAGGAAATGATCACCTTAGCTAGTAGTGAGGTGCAAACTGATAATAAAAGTGAAGAAGATGAGATGCCATCTCCAGAGAGCTAGTGAAGAGGAGATAGGACCCATGGATGGGGAAGCACTTGTAATAAGGTGATCATTAAGTGTTCAAGTCAAGGAAGATGTTATTGAACAAAAACGTGATAACATCTTTCACACAAGGTGTAATGTGAGCAACACAGTATGCATTGTTATCATAGATGGGGGAAGTTGCACCAATGTGGCTAGTACCACCTTAGTTGAGAAATTAGGGTTGCCTACATTTGAACATCCTAAGCCTTACAAGTTGCAATGGTTAAATGATAGTGAGGAAGTGAAGGTTGATAAACAAGTATTATTGAGCTTTTCCATTGGAAAGTACAAAGATGAGTTGATGTGTGATGTGGTACCCATGCAAGGAGTGCACATCTTGCTAGGTAGGCCTTGGAAATATGATAGGAGGTTTAAGCATAATGGACAGATCAACAAGTATTCATTTGTGAAGGATGGTAGAAACATCACACTGGTACCCCTTTCACCCAACCAAGTCTTTGAAAATCAAATGAAGATGGTTAGAGGAAAAGAAAAGAGTGAAAGAAAAAAAAGATTCAAGAAAAGGAGAAGAGAGTGAAAAAAAAGTGAGTTTTTATGCTAAGGCAAGTGAGGTCAAGAGGGGTTTTTATTCAAAACAGCCCATACTTGTACTTTAGTACAAGAGGCTAGTTTTTCTACAAATGATCTTAAACAATCTTTACCTAATGCTACTATTTCTCTTTTGCAGGAATTTGAGGACATGTTCCCTGTAGAGATTTCCGATGGGGTGCCACCAATTAGGGGGGTGGAGCATCAAATTAACTTCATATTGAGAGCTTCTCTTACAAACCGATCCACATATGGGATCAACCCCAAAGATACTAAGGAGATTCAAAGGCAGGTTGAAGAGTACTTGATCAAAGGTCAAGTCAAGCAGAGCCTAAGTCCTTGTGTCATGCCTATGATACTTGTGCCCAAGAAGGATGGATCAAGCAGGATGTGTTTTGATTGCCAAGCCATCAAAAAAATTATGGTAAAATATCAACATCTTATCCCTAGACTAGATGACATGTTAGATGAGTTACACGGTTCTTGCATTTTTTTCAAAAATTGATTTAAGAAGTGGACATCATCAAATTAGGATGAAATAGGGTGATGAATGGAAAACCGTTTTTAAAACTAAGCATGGATTGTATGAGTGGTTAGTCATGCCCTTTACTCTAACAAATGCACCTAGCACTTTTATGAGGCTTATGAATCATGTTTTGCGTTCATTTATTGGAAAATTTGTGGTTGTCTATGTTGTTGATATTCTCATTTATAGTAAAAATCTTGAAGAGCATGTCTTACATCTTGTGTAGTTGATTGAAACAATGAGCAATAAGTTTTATTTATAGGAAAACTTAAAACCCTTAATCCTATGTAATTGATAAATATCTTATCTATTACAAATAGGATTAGTAATACTCATTAATTAAGAAAACTCTTATATGATTGATAAATAACTTTTCTATTACAAATAGGATTAGTTATACTCACTAATTAAGAAGACTCTTATTTAAAGGAGAGTTCTTTTAAAATATAATCATTAATCATGAAGATTCCTATTTAAAAAAGAATTCTTTTAAAGTATATTCTAAGCTATCTTTTAAGCTAAAGATTTAAGCTATAATTTAGAATATATCTGATCTAATATTTTAGCATATCTTATTCCATATTTTAGCACTAAAAATAATTTCAGATTTATAAGCATGTGCTATTAAATGCATAAATGTAATACTATGTGTCGTAGTTATCAAAGATATACTTGAAGTACAATTATCTGGAACTCGAGCATTTGTTTGGCTTTTCTTGATAGACTTGATAGTGATCGCCACATAAATTGTGTATGCAATGAATACGCAAGTATACGTATCGTAACAAGTAATATAATGATAAATAAAGATCATTCCTACAAAGATTATTTTAGTAGAAACTAATTTTTAAAACTAAAAATAATAAAAATAATTTTTTTTGTGTTTTTATATTTTAATTAAGCAAAATTAAAATGAGTAAAAGTAATCGTCAAAATTAATTAAATCAAATTTTGTGACTAAAGAGATATATGAGAAAATATCTAGGAATACTTAATCCTCCAATTTTCTAAACATGCGAATCACTAAAATCCCCCTAATATAATTATCAATTAATTACATGATCAATTGAATCTAACCTAACATGTATTCCTCTCTCAAGTAAACTACATATCGTATAGTAATTAATGTAATCACACTCTCATGCCAATTAAATTGCATACTACTCATTATGTTCATCAATTACGGATCACATACACAAGAATCATACATCTCTACCTAGAAACTATGCATATTATTTAATCTAGACAAACAATTAAATAATTCTCTCAAATCTATTTAATTGCATCTATAGATAAATTGTTGGCCAAACAATTGATAGCATAAAAATCAGATTAAATAATATAATTAAATTAAAATTATAATTGGGGTAAAATTTTAGATCATCACATGGTGAAAATTGGGTTCATAAGATCCCTAGATTAATAAATTAATTACATATAATTGTGTTCTTAAAGCTCATATTTTTCATAAAGAATGACATAAAATTGATAAAACAAAATAGTAAAAAAAGAAATAAAATCAATCTCTTGAATCGTAGTATTAATTTTCTCTTGAATCTCCACCAAATTTGTGTCTTCTCTTGAATTTTTCTATATTTTTCTCTCTTTTTAGCTCCAAAAAATTACCAAAATTATGCTAATGGAGGCCAATTTGGGTTTATGGAGTGATTAGATGTTTAAATAAAGCTCAGGTATGATCTGGACCATCAAATCAACTTCAGATCAAGGGCTACGATCAAAATAAGCAAAACAGACAATTTCAGCCACATAGCATGACACATGGTAGGGAAATTCATTGGGCTAATTAATCACAGAGTGACCCGTGGTAGGGGAGATCGGTCAGAGTCAACTCTTACTGAGTCAGCGACACATGGCATGACATGATTTGTGAAAACGGATGGTGTGGCGCACGGGTGGAACGCACGGAGCAATGGTGTAGCAACACGTGGCATGACATGATTTGTGAAAGAGGATGGTGTGGCGCACGGGTGGAACGCACGGAGCAATGGTGTAGCAACACGTGGCATGACATGTTGACCAATTTATGAACTCGGATTGAACGTCATGCTGACATGTGGCACACGTTTTGTCCACTCACATACGGCACAACGTGATTCACTCTCAATGCTTGCATGGAATTTGTGTGGCTTGCCTAGTTAGCTCCTCTGCTTATGTGTCATGCCACGTGGTAGCTCCTGATTGGTTCTATGTTCAAAAATCCATAAAAATCCCCAAAATTCCAAATATTATATTTTCACCCCTTTTCATTAAAAAGTTTATATTTTAATATTTTTGACCCCAAAAAATACTATTTATTGAATAAAAGAAGTAAATATTAAGTAAAAAGTGTGCTAATGACTCTATTTTCGTAGTCATCACACCCGCAAACTTAACTCTTTGCTTGTCCCCAAGTAAAGCCAAGTATAACTAAATAAAATAGCTTGGATACTATATTTATAAGTATACTTCTATTAGTACATGCATATTTTACAAAAACTATCTATTTCAAAAGTTGTACAATTCTATGATAAAGAGGTTCACATATTCATCAATTAACGTTCCATTAATACAAGGATATGCAAGGTTTTTGACAAATTGATTCATATGTGTGTGTTGCACATGATATAATCCAATGCACTCATGAAATCAACCTATATGAGCATGCTAATCAATTCAATCTTAGAACAAGTCTCACAAGTCTATTTTTCACATCCCTTTCCACTAATATAATTATACACTTAACTTAAGATCAATAAGGACTTTACATGGTTGGAATGTAAGGCTTAGGTGGGGGGGTCAATAAATGAAGTCATTTTAGGGTCTTTCCACACCCCCAAACTTATTTTCAACGTTATTTTATTTTATTTAGAGGGATAATTGTGTTATGAGTTTGGCTCTTTTCTTTTTTTTATTTTTTTTATTTGGTGTATTACATTTCACCTTACTTTAAAGCACAACACATAATTGCAATTTTTTTATACAAGCTAAAGGTGCAAGGGTAAAGGTAATACTTATTAGTTAGGCATTAAATGTGGGTTAAATATATGAATGGTTCTTTGTTAGGCTTAAATGGGTGACTAAAGATATTAAAAATGGTTAGCTTAAAAGGCTCAATCGATCCAAATAAGGCCTAAAATCATTTCTCTTGCTAAATACTATTTGGGATTTCACCTCAAGGGAATGATCAAATAGATTCTAAAACTTTGTAGATATCATCAACTTGCATAACTCACTACAAATTTTCTCTCAATAAGCACAACAAAATCAATCATGAACATGTGCATAAAAAATTTGAATCAATTCAATCAAAATTAGCAAGCATATCACATGATTAATGTAAATATCTTAACAAATATGATACATTCCTTATCCTAGTCATGGGCAACCAATTTTTATCATTGAGTTCATATGTTTCATATCAAGCATGCATGCATTTAATTTCCACATATTTATCAATTTCTACCAAAATCATGATTAAAAACAACCTAAAAATTAAAAAAATTCCCTAAAAATTTTAAATGCATACTAAATACTAATGTAGAGAATGAAGTTCCCTCCCCAAAACTTAAATTACACATTGTCCCTAATATGCACATATAAATATGAAAAAGTAAAAGGAAAGAAAACTCCCTTAGTCATGGCACACCACATCTGTCATTGAAATGCTCATTCTTGTTAGGATATTTCTCTCTATATTTATTCACCTACAAAAAAACAATGAAAATATAAGTAAAATAACGTTGGGTTGCCTCCCAACCAGTGTCACATGTAACATCCTTGACTAGATGGTCCTATCAAGTTCTAAGACACATCCCGTTGTATCCATTTACTTTTGACTTTTCCTGGAAACAATTTGAGTCTTGATTTGTCAAATGATACCTTATGCTCTGGTTCACAAACATGGTGCTCAATTCTCTTCTCATGCCATATTTTTGTTTTCTTTTTGAACTTTTTGGAATTCTTATAAGCACTCCATCGTAACTCATCCAATTTATGTATTTCCAACATCTTTTTCACCTATCCATTGGACTTTTTCACTTTCATACTTGATTGGGGATAGGAGGGTAAAAGTACAGGGTCTAAACTTAGGGGCTCATCAATTGATGGTTTGAGTTTAGATCCTATCTCAAAAAATTTCATAATCACCTTTGATATAAACATAAGAGATGCAACCTCCCAAAAGTTCACACAATCCACAATATCAACCTTCAATGCCATACTTTCAAAGTTATAATAGGTTGAGTTGTTTTCTACTGAGTTTATGTCCTTGTGTTACAGTAGCATGTGTTAAATTCTTAAGTTTGGGTGACTTAACAGATTCTTTTAAGGTATTCCCATAATTAGTAACACTTATCCTTAAATATTACTTGTTCATCTTGCACTCTTATTGTAAGTTCACCCTTTTGTACATCAACGAGTGCCCTTTCGGTTGCTAAGAATGGACGACCAAGTATGATAAGAATGTCACGGTCCTCTTCCATGTCTAGCACAATGAAGTCTACCAGAAAAATGAATTTGTCTACTTTTACTAACATATCTTCTACCTCACATGAGGTCTCTTAATCGATCTATCTACCATTTGTAATGTTACCAAAGTGGGTTTTTTTTACCAACCCCTAATCTCTTGAACACCAATAATGGCATGAGGTTAATGCTATAACCCAAGTCACATAGTGCCTTGCCAAAATGGATGTTCCCAATAGTGTAAGGGATGTCAAAACTACCTGGATCTTTTAGTTTTTGTGGTAGTTTTCTATTAAGGATGGTACTACAACCTTTATTCAAGGTTATTGTTTCATGATCTCTAAGCCTCCTTTTCTTTGATAGTATATCCTTCATGAATTTGGCATAAGACAACATTTGTTCAAGTGCCTCTATAAATGGTATGTTTATGTTCAACTTCTTGAAGACTTCCAGAAATTTTGAAAACTATGTATCTGATTTTTTCTTTTGCATTCTTTGAGGGAAAGGAATAGTGGGTTTGTAAAGGTTTTTTTTCTTTGGCTAAATTATTTCTTTTTCATTGCTATCTTTATCCACTAGTTCTTCCTCACACTTGATAATATCTTGTTTCTCCTCATCCTTTTTTGTCTTATGTTCCTGTTCTAAAATTTTACCACTTCTCAAGGCTATGGCATTGCACTACTCCTTACCTTCTCTTTTTGGTTTACAATTGTGTCACTTGGAAGGTTACCTTGAGGCCTTTGGCTCATATCTTGAGCAAGTTGCCCCATTTGGTTCTCCAAATTTTGAATTAAAGCCTCTTGAGTTGGAACTTTTGTATTAAATGATTGGATGAAGTCTTTCATAATCCCCATTAAATTATTTGTATTATCCTCAGTAGGTGGCTTTTTCTTTTGGTCTAGTGATTGTAGTGGTTGTTGAAAACCAGGTGGTGGAAATGATTAATGGTTGAATTGATTACCACCTTGATTGTTATTATTACTCCAAGAGAAATGTGGATGTTGTCTCCATCCTAGGTTATATGTGTTTGAGTATGGATTATTGTTTTGATTCACATTACCCATATAGCATATGGATTCAGGATTATTTGGACAATTATCAAACAAATGAGCTCCTCCACAAAACACACACGACACTCTTGAATTTTGGACTTGGTTTATACTCGCTAACGAGTTTTGTACCTTCAAAAGATTAACCAAAGATGAAACTTGAGCTGTAAGTGTTGTGATATCATTTACCTCATGCATTTTGGATACTCTTCTCGTGGCTGTCATTCTGTCCATTGGCCATTGATAATTATTGCTAGCCATTTTCTCAAGTAAATCATAAGCTTGATTGGAAGATTTGGCTAGCAAAGCTCCATTAGTATATGCATCCATAAGAGTTCTTGTGTGAGCATTGAGACCATTATAAATGGTCTCCATTTGAATCCAAGAAGGAAAACCATGATGAGGACACTTTCTTGAATCTTTCTCATGGTTCGTATAGAGATTCTCCTTCGTGTTATTGGTAGGAAGTAATTTCATTCCTAAGCTTGGCATTCTTTGTTGGTGGAAAGTATTTCATCAAGAATTTCTCTGCCAAACCATTCCAAGTTATAATGGAATCAGGTGGCAAAGAGTTTAGCCAAGCTCAAGCATGGTCTCGCAAAGAGTAAAAGAATAATCTATGCCTAAATGCCTCGTCTGTCACACCATTGAACATAAATGAATCTACAACTTCAATAAACAATCTGAGATGAAGATGAGGATCCTCTATTGGTAATCCATTAAATTTTCCAACTGTTTGTAGCATTTAAAACATCACTAGCTTTAATTCAAACTGATTAAGCCTTTCCAACATAGGTATTTCATATTCATTCATAGCTTTATCTCTATCATCTATCAAAAGCATTTGATTGTTCAAGTTCAGCTTATTATTGTTTATTTATAATGGATTAGTCATTTCTTCCTCATGCAATATACTTAACTTTGTTTCTACAATACTAAAGGAGATGTCTAAATAAAAATTAAACAACAAAATAAAATAAAAAATAAAAAATTAACAACTAAATAAATAAATTAAAGTAAAAAAATAAATAAACAAGTAACTAAAAGAAAATAAGTAAATTAAGATTAAATTTAAAGTAAAGAAAAATAAGTCACAAATTGTGTATGCAATGAATACGCAAGTATACGTATCATAACAAGTAATATAATGATAAGTAAAGATCATTCACACAGAGATTATTTTATTCGAAACTAATTTTTAAAACTAAAAATAATAAAAATCAATTTTTTTTGGTGTTTTTATATTTTAAGGAAGCAAAATTAAAAATAAATAGTAATAATTAACTAAATCAGATTTTTTAACTAAAAAGACATATGAGAAAATATCTGACTAAAAAGATATATGAGAAAATATCTAGGAATACTTAATTCTCCAATTTTTTAAATATGCTATCGCTAAAATCCCCCTAATATAATTAGCAATTAATTACATGATCAATTGAATCTAACCTAGCATGTAATATTCCTCTCTCAAGTAAACTACACACCATATAGTTATTAATTTAATCACACTCTCATGCCAATTAAATTGTATACTACTCATCAAGTTCATCAATTATGGTCACATACACAAGAATAATACATCTCTACCTGTAAACTATGCATGTTATTTAATCTAGACAAACAATTAATAGCATAAAAATTAGATTAAATAATATAATTAAATTACAATTATAATTGGGGTAAAATTTTGGATCATTACATAGTTAAAATTGGGTTCATAAGATCCCTAGATTAATAAATTAATTACACATAAGTGTATTCAAAAAGCTCATATTTTTCATAAAGAAAGACAAAATTGATAAAAAAAAGAGTAGAAAAAGAAATACAATCAATCTCTTGAATTGTAGTTGATAGGAGTCAAATTATTGCATTTTTGTTATGATTTAAAGGTTGATATTTGTGTGAAAATTGCGTTTTATTTTATTATTTAATCCACAAATGTCATTTCACGGGTATTTCGTGTTTAAAGTGCAATTGCAGGTAAAATCATGATTATGGAGAAGTTTGGGACAAATTTCAATGACCGGGATTGAGTGCAAATAAAAAGAAAACAAAATTTCAAACTTTGGAAGTTCGCCGCCGGCAAGAATATTCCCGCCGCCGGCGAAAACCTTACTGAGAAAATGTTGAAAATCATGCAGGGAGCACGGATTTTGGCAAAACAATCTCGCCGCTGGCCAAATCAATCTCGCCGCCGGCCAAGTACATCTCACCGCCGGCCAAATACATATCGCCGCCGGCCAAGTGCATCTCGCCGCCGGCGAGATTTAGCGGAACCGAAATCGTAAGTTTTCCAGAAATCTCGCCGCGGCGAGAATAACTTCGCCGCCGGCGAGTTTCGTTCGAAAACACATTTTTATGCTGTTTTGTTCCAAAATTGCCCTCCAAAACCCTAGATCTATATATACATTATGATGGAGAAGGAGGGGACGGCAGAAAGGAGAGTTCAAAGGCATTTTTGGAGAAGAGAAGGAAATTTTGGAGAAACTTGAAGGATCTTCACCATTGTTGCTACCAAGCCTTCATCTTCTAGAGTTTTTTCATCTCTTCTCCTTAGTTTTTATTTTCTGCAGTTTATTCATATTTGTTATTCATGGATTCAATTGAAATAATGGTTGTTCTTATTTCCGTTATGAACTAATTCGTTTTTGCTAAGGCTATGATGTAGTTAGATCAAGGAAATCTGATTTCTTTTGTTATGGTTATATGAATTCATTGTTTTCAAGTTGAGTATTTATTTCCATGCTTAATGCTTTTAAATTTCTGATCAAGATTTAGATGATTTGTTGCATTATATTGAGACCGAGAGGAGATGTGTAATGAATGCTTCTTGTGATAAATACCGTATGTTGAATGCGAGTTTGACACCTAATGCATGATGTATGTGGTTATTCCAGAAATTCCATAAATCGTAATGTGCTTATTTGTGATTAAATCTTCATAGAAATATAGTCGGTTTTCATAGATAAGTAATTCTAATATAACTTGAGAAAGAGTATTAGATAAGTTTGGGTTTTTCAACCATCACTTTTAGCTTTGATTCTCATATAACATGACTTGAAATCGGATTGAATTGATTTAGCGAAATCAAATGCCTTAGCATTTTTAATCATTTTTGAACAACATTAAATTTTGTTATTTGCATTTAGTTTTATGTTAATTTGCTTTTAAAACAATTTCAACAATTCGGTTTTCAAATAAAATTAGGGTTAGTCAATTTTGGTACTTAGTAAACGCCATTCCTTGTGGGTTCGATATCCGTACTTTTGTACACTTTATTACTTGAACGATTCGTACACTTGCGAAAATAAGCATCAAGTTTTTGGCGCCGTTGCCGGGGAATGGTTTGATTTTATTAATATCGATACTACCTAATCTTAGTTTTAATTTGAAGTTAATTTGCTTTATCTTTCTTTCATTTTTAATTTTGTTTATTTTGCTGTTTTATTTTATTTATCAAAAAATAAAAAAAGTAACTTTGTGTTGTTTTTGGGTTAGTTGATTTTCTGGTTGCAGGATTTGTGTATGAGACGTACAAGAAGCCTTAACCTTCTTCCACTTGATCCAGAGATTGATAGAACATATAGGCGTCTAAACCGAGAGAGAAGACGTTCAACTTCAGCTCCTAATAGACAATCAACCATGGATCCACCATTTGTTGAGGGAGGTGGAAATCGTAGAGCTTTGAGGGATTATGTTGCACCTAATGTTGCTGGAACTATTTCGGGTATAAGGAGGCCAGCTATTCAAGCCCATAACTTTGAGATAAAATCATCCTTTATCCAAATGGTTCAATCAAATCAGTTTGGGGGAATGTCAAAGGATGATCCGAATGCACATATTGCTTACTTTCTGGAGGTGTGTGATCTTTACAAGATAAATGGTGTGTCCGAAGATGCTGTAAGATTAAGGGTTTTTCCTTTTTCACTTCGGGATAAAGCCAAGGAGTGGCTAAACTCATTACCACCGGGATCAATTACAACATGGAATGAATTGGTTCAGAAATTCTTGTCCAAGTTCTTTCCTCCTGCTAAGACGGAAAAATTGAGGAATGAAATCACATCCTTTACACAATATGACCAAGAATCATTGTATGAAGCTTGGGAAAGATTCAAAGAAATGTTGAGGAAGTGCCCACATCATGGTATACCAATTTGGCTACAAGTCTCTACATTTTATAATGGGTTGGTTTCAAACTATCGTGCAATGATTGATGCTGCAGCTGGAGGATCTTTGATGAAAAACACCGGAGGATGCTCATGAGTTGTTAGAGGTTATGGCGTAAAACAACAATCAGTGGCATTCAGGCGGGTAATTGCAAAAAGACGAGCAGTAGTGCATGAAATTGATTCAGTGAATGCTTTGTCGGCTCAAGTTGCTGTTCTTTCAAGAAAGATGGATTCTTTGTCCTCCAAATTTGAATCCAAACCAACTGCACAATGTGATTTATGTGGTGGAAATCATGCTAGCATCGAGTGCCAAGTTGGAAATCCATTTGCTTCACCAAATCTTTGAGCAAGCAAATTATGTTTCAAATTTCCAAAAACATCAACATAACCCATACTCGAACACCTACAATCCAGGTTGGAGAAATCATCCAAATTTGTCATGGGGAAATAACCAAGGGGATTCAAACCGTCATCATCTTCCTACCAACCACAGGAGAAAAACAAACAAATTTGGAAAGAATTTTGGGAAAAGTCATTGAGGAGACAAGAGCAAATTTTCAGAAATCAAGAGGCAACCAACAGGGACATCCAAAACCAACTGGGGCAGCTTTCAAAGCAGATTGCAGAAAGGTCTCAAGGATCACTACCTAGTGACACAATAAATCCCACAGAGCATGCAAAGGCTATCACATTGAGAAGTGGAAAAGAACTTGAGAATCAGAAGAAATCGGAGAAAAAGATGGAAGAATCTAAAGAAAAGCCATCAAGATCCCAAGAAACTCAACCTTCCCCATATGCAAAATATGAGCCTCCTATCCCATATCCTCAAAGATTGAATAAGAAAAAGCTTGATAATCAATTTGATAAATTTCTGGATATTTTTAAGAAATTGCATATTAACATTCCTTTTACAGAAATGTTGGAACAAATGCCCAAATATGCAAAATTCATGAAGGAAATCCTATCAAAGAAGAGGAGGCTAGGAGATAATGAAACTGTCATGCTAAATGAGGAGTGCGATCTTTCTTCAAAGAAAACTGCCACAGAAATTGAAAGACCCAGGGAGTTTTACTATACCTTGTACTATAGGAAGTTGCAATTTTGATAAAGTCCTATGTGATTTGGAGCAAGCATTAATTTGATGCCACTTTCTGTTTTCAGGAAACTAGGCCTGGGAGAAGTGAAGCCCACTTCAATATCTTTACAATTAGCGGATCGATCGGTGAAATATCCTCTAGGGGTAATTGAGGATGTTTTAATTAAAGTCGGCAAGTTTATTTTCCCTATAGATTTCGTGGTGCTTGACATGGAGGAAGATAGAGAGATACCGTTGATATTGGGGAGACCGTTCCTTGCAACTGGAAGAACATTGATTGATGTTCAACAAGGAAAGCTAATTCTACGGGTGCAAGATGAACAAGTAACTTTTGATGTTTTTGAAGAAATAAAATCTCCAAGTGATGTACATTCTTGTTTTCAAATTAACACTCTTGACGGGTTAATCTCGGAAAATTTTGAGGAGATAACTCCATTGCTACCACTAGAAGCTGGCCTTGTGAAATCTGCAACAATTGAGGAGGAAGATGAGGGGACGAGACAATGTTCTGGATTATTGGCAGCACCTAATGAATATTTATGCAGTGATGGAACATTTAAGGAGTTGGGAAAAATGAAACTCCAACCTCAGTGGTAAAGAATGGAGCCAACAAGATTGAGCTAAACCCAATGCCATCCCATCTAAAAAAAAAAATTCTTACGTTCACCACCGGCGAGGGCAGTTTCACCGCCGGCGGAAAGGAGATCTCTCTTCCCTTTCTTACATTGAGGACAATGTAAGGTTTTGGTTGGGGGTGCGGTAAACGGTAAATCTTTTCTCCCCTTCATTTTTAGTAGTTTTGTTTGTGTGTTTAGTTGTGTTTAATTTTGATTTTTCCATTTATTTTTCTGCATTTTGATTTAATTTTATTTATTTATTGTCTTATTTTATTATTATTATTGTTATTATTATTATTATTATTTTATTTGCATTTTACTTGTTTTAATTTGCACGTTGATGATAATAATGTGATTGTGATAACCAGTAGCTGTTAGAAGACATTAAATTTTGCTTTGTTTTAAAGAGAATTTCAAATGTTGATTTTACCTAGTTGGCGACTCTTTTGGTATGTGGTATGATTTGGTTGATTAGTCTAAATGCTTAGAGAAGTCTTATGTGTGAATTTTGCATGGACATTTTTGTGATCTCAACAAACTCTAGAACTCATTTGAAAACCTCTTGAGGCGAAATAATTTGGAATTGCACTGTTTAGGATATGATGTAGGCCATTTTTGGATCGATTGTGCCATTTTAAGCCTACCTTGTTATCTTTATATCACTAGTAACCTCTTTGAGCCATTTAAATATATTGTTAGCCTTACTTTTCTTTCTTTTTGCCTTATATAACCTACCTTCTATTGAGCCAAAAATATATATATATATAATTCCTACCTTATTTGTTAAGAGCACTTAATTTTGAACACAAACTTTTCAAGAGGAATTGGAGAAATCTTCCACATATATTGGAAGAAATTGGTTGGGGGTTATGTCTTTTCAAGAGCAATTAGAGTAAGGATGATGAAAAAAAATCATATATATTGGAATAAAGTAGTTGCCTTTTCAAAGAGCAATTGAGTAAAAAAAAAAAGAAGAAAAAAAAAGAAAAAAGAAGAAGAAGAAGAAAGCCTTCACATTCTAGTAAATAAAAGAGTGTTAGTGATGGATGTACTAAGGTGAAAGATTGAGGAAGAACTTTGTTTATCTGTGGAAAAATGGGTTATGATCGGAAGAAACAATTTGGGTTAAATGGTGTTATTCTTTTACTTAATTGGTTGTGTTTAATCTAATAAGTGCCCTTATTTGTACTTTGACACTTCCCGTTCTTTCTTAACCAAATACCTAAGCCTAACATTACAAGCCTCGTAAAGTCCTATTGATCCAAAGTGGTGTATTTTTCTTCATTAGTGGAGAGAGGTTTGAAAAGTGAGCCTATGGTGTTTGAGATTTCACCTTTTTGTTTGTGGATGTTGTGCATAATATTATCTGGGCATTATGGCTAATGGTTTGTGGTTTGATGGATGTTTAAGAGTCAATAACAAAAGTGAAATTGGCATTTGAGATTTCTTAAAGCTTAGGTGACATTTAATTATTCTATATGTTGGGTGTTATTTACAATTTTTGAGACATTTGTGCAAATTATTTGTTATGTGATTTTATTGTTTTAAGTTAGGATAGTTATAGGTAAGATGTTTGTGGGTGTCATCACTGGAAGCCCTCACGAGACTACAAATCGTCCTACTAGGGCCGCCTAGGGGTTTAAAGGCTTATTACATACGCTTAATGTAATGTTGTAAATAGAATAAATTTCCTTTGAATTTTTCTTTTAATGTCTCCTTTAAAATTATTCATAGATCGCTTTTCTTGCTAGAGACTAGCAAGAAGCTGGTTGGGGGTTGTTGATAGGAGTCAAATTATTGCATTTTTGTTATGATTTAAAGGTTGATATTTGTGTGAAAATTGCGTTTTATTTTATTATTTAATCCACAAATGTCATTTCACGGGTATTTCGTGTTTAAAGTGCAATTGCAGGTAAAATCATGATTATGGAGAAGTTTGGGACAAATTTCAATGACCGGGATTGAGTGCAAATAAAAAGAAAACAAAATTTCAAAATTTGAAAGTTCGCCGCCGGCGAGAATATTCCCGCCGCCGACGAAAACCTTACTGAGAAAATGTTGAAAATCATGCAGGGAGCACGGATTTTGGCAAAACAATCTCGCCGCCAGCCAAATCAATCTCGCCGCCGGCCAAGTACATCTCACCGCCGGCCAAATACATATCGCCGCCGGCCAAGTGCATCTCGCCGCCGGCCACAATAATCCTGCCGCCGGCGAGATTTAGCGGAACCAAAATCGTAAGTTTTC
Source organism: Hippophae gyantsensis (assembly GCA_030763125.1). Classification (NCBI taxonomy): domain Eukaryota; kingdom Viridiplantae; phylum Streptophyta; class Magnoliopsida; order Rosales; family Elaeagnaceae; genus Hippophae; species Hippophae gyantsensis. The sequence continues at coordinate 42,773,500 of CM061039.1, forward strand.
CAGAAATCTCGCCGCGGCGAGAATAACTTCGCCACCGGCGAGTTTCGTTCGAAAACACATTTTTATGCTGTTTTGTTCCAAAATTGCCTTCCAAAACCCTAGATCTATATATACATTATGATGGAGAAGGAGGGGACGGCAGAAAGGAGAGTTCAAAGGCATTTTTGGAGAAGAGAAGGAAATTTTGGAGAAACATGAAGGATCTTCACCATTGTTGCTACCAAGCCTTCATCTTCTAGAGTTTTTTCATCTCTTCTCCTTAGTTTTTATTTTCTGCAGTTTATTCATATTTGTTATTCATGGATTCAATTGAAATAATGGTTGTTCTTATTTCCGTTATGAACTAATTCGTTTTTGCTAAGGCTATGATGTAGTTAGATCAAGGAAATCTGATTTCTTTTGTTATGGTTATATGAATTCATTGTTTTCAAATCGAGTATTTATTTCCATGCTTAATGCTTTTAAATTTCTGATCAAGATTTAGATGATTTGTTGCATTATATTGAGACCGAGAGGAGATGTGTAATGAATGCTTCTTGTGATAAATACCGTATGTTGAATGCGAGTTTGACACCTAATGCATGATGTATGTGGTTATTCCAGAAATTCCATAAATCGTAATGTGCTTATTTGTGATTAAATCTTCATAGAAATATAGTCGGTTTTCATAGATAAGTAATTCTAATATAACTTGAGAAAGAGTATTAGATAAGTTTGGGTTTTTCAACCATCACTTTTAGCTTTGATTCTCATATAACATGACTTGAAATCGGATTGAATTGATTTAGCGAAATCAAATGCCTTAGCGTTTTTAATCATTTTTTAACAACATTAAATTTTGTTATTTGCATTTAGTTTTATGTTAATTTGCTTTTAAAACAATTTCAACAATTCGGTTTTCAAATAAAATTAGGGTTAGTCAATTTCGGTACTTAGTAAACGCCATTCCTTGTGGGTTCGATATCCGTACTTTTGTACACTTTATTACTTGAACGATTCGTACACTTGCGAAAATAAGCATCAGTAGTATTAATTTCCTCTTGAATCTCCACCAAAATTGTCCTGCTTTTTTCTGTATTTTTCTCTCATTTTACTCCAAACAATGACCAAAATTATGCTAATGGAGGCCAATTTGGGTTTATGGAGTGATTAGGTGCTTAAATCAAGCTCAGGTGCAATCTGGACCATCAGATCAGCTTCAGATCAAGGGCTATCATCGAAACAAGCAAAACAAACAATTTCAGCCACACAACATGACAAGTGATAGGGGAAATTCACTGGGCTAATGAGGGAGCGACGCATGGCACGGGAGACTGGTCAGATTCAACACTCATTGAGTTAGCGACAAGTGGCGTGATATGATTTGCAAAAATGGATTGCGCGGCACATGGATGGAACGCACGGAGTAATGGTGTATCGACACATGGCATGGCACGTTGACCAATTTCCAAACTCAGATTGAACGTTATGTTGACATGTGGCACATGTTTCATCCCCTCACATGCGGCACAATGTGATTCGCTCTCCGTGCTTACATGGAGTATTTGTGGCTTGCCCAGTTAGCTCCTCAGCCTACGTGGCATGCCACATGGTACCTCTTGATTGGTCCTACATTAAAAATTCACAAAAAATTCATAAAAATCCTAAAAAATTTCAAAAATTATATTTTCACCCCTTTTCAAGAAAAAGTTTATATTTTAATATTTATTACCCCAAAAATACTATTTATTGAATAAAACAAGTAAATATTAGGTAAAAAGGTCCTCTACTGACTCTATTTACATAGAGTCATGAGATAGTAGACTTAAAAACAAATTTACAGATAAATATTTTGTCCACAAAAATAGCCAACACTCATGGTCCTTACAGTGTTGAAGATGATCCAATTAGAACATTATGTAAACAAATTCCTTAAAACCCCAACCTTGAGACGTCATAAATAATGATCACTCTCTTTGATAAATGGGATTCAAGTATTCAATCAAGAACACAAAAAGGAAAAGAAAAAAGCTTTCTGAAATATACTTTTTTTAATGATATGGTCTCACTTTTTTACGTGGTTCCTGTTTTTATATAAGCCACAAAAACCCTAGATGCTACTTCCCTAAAGAAAACACTAGGTGCCACTTTTATACTCTAAGAAAACCTCAGGTGCCAATTCAAGAGACAAAAGACTAATGGAGTTATTTATTGGTGGATTGGGCATAATCCATTCTTAAATAAAGACTTATGATAATAAAACATCAAAAGGACCATAATTAACTAAAACAAAAAAATTACTTCCTTCATCCTCTTTGTCTTTGCCCTAGTCATTAGACAACCAATTTCTATGAAAATCTCGGATGCATCACATTCCATCTCAAAAGTTTTATCAAAGTTAGGCAAACACAACAAGGGTGCATTTGTTACTTTATCTTTTAAAGTGTTAAAAGCTTGATCATGCATATCATCCCACTTAAAAACAACATTATTTTTAACAAGTTCATTCATAGATGCAGAAATAGAACTAAAATATTTAACAAACCTTCGATAAAAACTCCCTAAACCATGGAAAATTCTTACCTCATTTGCATTTTTAGGCGTAGGTCAATCCCTTATTTCCCTTACATTTTATTCATCAACACTAATACCCTGTGAACTAATAAGAAACCTAAGGAATACAATAGATTCCATGCAAAACATGCACTTCTTAAGATTAGCATACAATTTGTTCTCCCTCAACACACTAAAAATAGCATGCAAGTGTTCCACATGTTCTTCTAAATTTTTGCTATAGAATAAAATATCATAAAAGTAAACTACAAAAAATTTTCCCATGAAAGAACACAAGACATGGTTCATTAACCTCATGAATGTACTAGGTTCATTAGTTAAACCAAAAGGTATTAATAACTATTCATACAATCCATATTTAGTCTTAAATGCAGTTTTTTATTCATCTCATTTTTTCATCCGAATCTAATAATAGTCATTCTTTAAATCAATTTTAGAAAAAAAATTAGAGCCATGCAAGTCATTAAGCATATCATCTAACTTGGAAATAGGATGTCTATACTTCACTGTTATCTTGTTAATAGCACAGAAATCTATACACATGCACCATGTTCCATATTTCTTTAGGACTAAGATGATAGGAACCGAACATAGGCTGAGATTTTCCTTTACAAATCACTTTTGCAGCACTCATCCACTTGGCTTTGTATCTCCTTCGTTTCCTTAAGATTAGCTCTGTAAGTAGGTCAATTTGGTATTGCACATTCAGGTGTGAAGTCTATTTGATGCTCAATTCCTCTCAAAAGAGGTAAGCTATGGGGAATTTCTTCAAGACATAGATCCTCAAAGTCTTGTAATAAAGACACAACACTAGGCAAAGATTAGCTAAGATCATTGGTAGAAGGATAAATATCCTTGTACACAAGTACAAATACTTATTGCCTTGCCATCATTACGCTCTTAATCTCCTATTTTTTCAACAAATGCACTCATTCTTTTATTTTTCTCTCCTTGATCACTTATCTCCTTTTTGCTCACATTTGTCTTTCTTACTTACTTTTCTCTCCTTTGTGCTCACTTTTGTCTCTTTTGTCTCTTTTGTGCTCACTTTTTTCTCCATTTTTATTTTCCTCTTGTCACACTTTTTTTTCACTCCACTTGCACTCTCTTGTTATTCTAATCTAGTCCTCATAAGCTTGCAAAGGTTTGAGAGGGGTTCATATAACCTTGCGATTATTCATTTCCAAAAAGTACCAATTTTTATATCCATCATGCATAACCCTCCTATTAAACTACCACAATCATCCAAAAAATATATGATCAACTTACATTCTTGTTACATCACAAAGAACCTCATCCTCATACTTTCCAATTGAAAAAGGAACCAAAACTTGTTTGTTAACATTCATTTCTCCACAATCATTTAGCCATTGTAGCTTGTAGAGTTTGGAATGCTTTTTCCATTTCAAATTCAAATTTTATACCAACAAAATACTAGCAACATTAGTTCAGCTCCCACTATCAATAATAACATGCATACCTTATCCTTCACATGGCATCTTGTGTGAAAAATATACTCACATTCCTCCTCATCTCCTTCATTCTTAGGTTGTATATTCAGGGCTCTCCTTGTGACAAGTAATTCCTCATGCATAGGTTCTTCCAATTCTACATCAAAACAATCCTCCAATAGTGGTATTTAATCATCACTTGAACTAGCACTTTCGATTTCTCCATCTACCCTGTACAATCATAACCCTTTCGTTTGTGCATTTGGATGCAATATGTCTGAGTCCTTGACACCTAAAACACTCAACATCACTTGACTTAGTAAGAGTTTTAGTTTCAGGTTTATCTTTAGGAACATCAATTGAATTTTTCAACTTTGCTTCACCTTTTGTTCTAAAGGAAGCTTTGTTGTCTTTCTAAGTTGATTTCCACGAAGAACTAGAGGACAAACTAGATCTAAACCTTTTGGACTTAACTTTCTTCTCTAGTTTAATGGCTTTGTGAAGTAGTGCTTCCATCTCTATGTAATGTTGCAATTCAACCACATCAACAATTTCCCTATTTAACGTGGCAATGAATCTAGCCATTGTCGCTTCTCTATCTTCTTTTATGTTTGCTCTAATCATGGACACTTCCATCTCTTTATAATAATCCTCTACACTTTTGGAACCTTGAATAAACCCTTCCAACTTTCTATATAAGTCCTTATAGTAATGGTTAGGAATGAACCTTTTACGCATCACCAATTTCAACTCTTCTTATGACCAAAAAGCTCTCTCACTATTCCTTCGCCTATTGACCTCCAATTGATCCCACCATTTACCAACATAATATATAAATTTTACAGTTACAAGCTTTACTTTCTTCTCCTCGAATTAATTATGACAATCAAATACATGCTCAACCTTTATACTACTTATATTTCTATCTTCTTTGGAGTTAGTCTTTTTGCCTCATTTATAACTTGTTCTCTCCTCCACATTGGAATCCAATTCTTCTTCCCCGAACTCATGTCTTCTATGTGATTCAAAATAGGAAGAGGATTCTAAATCATCCAACCCTACATTCATCCTCTTAAATTGGTCATGAATAGATTTGATGAAGAATTTCAAGTCAACCTCTTGTGGTTTTCTCCCTTTCTTACTCATGTTGTCAACTTGTAAAATAAAATGAGATAAACCAAGCACTCCCTCATGTGTTTGCTTTAAAATAAGACTGTTATCACTCTTTTTTTACGCTATTTTAGCTCTTTTTTTACCACTCAAAGCTCATGCCAACCTCCTTTGTTATCTTAACAAAATCAAAGAATCCAACTAATCTCAAGAAGTAACAATTTTATTGGTGACAATCTCAAAATTCAGAATTCTAAAAACTTAATGGCAAAGTATGACAAAAAGAAAATCCAAAGAAGACTCTAAAGAAAGAAAGTCCAAAGTGGACTCTAAAGAAAGAACCTTGACCAAAGAGGACTCCAAAGAAAGACTCTAGACCAAATATGACTCTAAAGAAAGACTCTAGATCAACTATGATTCCCCATTTTCTTTTTCTTTCTTTTTTAAATTAGTCTTGGGCAACAAGAACAAAATAAAGGGAAAAAAATTCAAGAAAACAAGAATTAGATTCTACTACTTTGTTCTCCTTTTCTTCTTCTTTTCATTTTTATTTTTCTGATTTTTGCTACTACAAAACAAAAAAACAAATTTAAAACCCTAATGAATAAAAACCAAAAAGAATGCAAAAATGATGCAACAAAACTTTAACCCCTTAGTTAGTGGTTTAAACGGTGGAATTTGGGCTTGGAAATTTCAAGAATAGCGATGAAGCTTAATTTTTCTTTTAGGAAACAAAACAAACTTCGATTTGATTTATTATAATTTTCGTTTTGTTACCCGAGTTAAAAGTTATGGCTATTTAAAGTTACAACGCAAATTTGTCAAATTTCTTTTTCTTTTTGAAACTGTGAATGCCTCCCTTCTTTTTTTGAAGAAGAAGAAGGAAAAAGATAGATTGAACACAAGAATCAAGAATAGGAAAAAGATACGAAGAATTCAATGAGAACTATGAAACAAAATCAAAATATGAAATCAACGACAACAAAATTGAAAGAAAACACACGACTTGAAGGGAATTTTTTTTAAATAAAAAAATCAAAGGAAACAAAAAACAAAATCAAAAGACTTACAACAAAAATAAAATTAAAAGAAAAATAAAAGACTTGAAGCATGTTTTTTTTGTGAATCAAGAATGCATAAAACAATCAAAGGATTTTTTTTTTGAAATCTAGAATTCAAAACAAAGATAGATGAATATAGATAACCTATTTTCAATAACCAAGGATATGATACCAGATGATGCAAAATCTCTAGGCAAATAATCCTAGGAACCTAAAAACTCAAAGGAATAGGAACGATTGATTTGCTAATAATGTGTTGAAGATGATCAGATTAGAACCCTAAGAAAAAGAGTTCTCAAAACCCCAACCTTGAGACACCACAATGGATTATTACTTCTTTTGATAAGTCAGATTCAAGTATTCAATCAATAACACAAGAAGGTAAAGAAAAAAGATTTTTGAAATATTCTTTTTATTAATGATATGGTCTACCCTTTTTTACATGGCTACTATTTTTTTATAAGCCATAAAACCCTAGATGCCACTTCCCTAAAGAAAACCCTAGGTTCTACTTCTATCCCCTAAGAAAACCCTAGGTGCCAATTCAAGAGCAAAAGATTAATGGGCTTATTTACTAGTGGATTGGGCTTAATCCATTCTTAAAAATTAAAGACTTATGATAATAAAACATCAAAAAGCCCATAATTAACTAAAACAAAAAATTACTTCCTAAATCAATCTTTACTCCCAACTTGATCTTCTAAATCTATCCCTTGCATTAAAAGGTAATAGACCATCCTTAGTGAAGCTTTAGAATATTTGAATTTAGTTTTTGATTCTTCTAGCATAGCCTCTTTGTATTGCACTTCCATCATCAAGCATTGCAAAGCTTCCTTCAACCTCTTTGTCTTTTCCATATCATTGGACTACCAATTCCTTGCAAAGGATCTTGAGAATATTTGGTAACATCAATTTGATCAACACATTAGGGATAAATGAGATATCTCAATTAGTATTGTCTCATTACCATCCCATATCATTAAGTTTTAAGTGATATAAGATGAGATGGTTTTTAAAAATTAATGAATTGTACCATGAATCTCATTAACATTTCATCATAATTTACACCTCCAGTTTAGATAACTTTCCCTTATTACTTTCTTAGATAGTATTGTAGTAACTATGTATTGGTACTCAATTATAAAAGATAAGTTACTTTGTGGGACAATACATGTGATTTAACATACTTTAGTAATACGATGACTCTTATACTTGCACAATCACTACCAATAACCTGGCCTCTCATAGCTCTAAGACTAATAATTTGGAAAAATGAGTGCATAAATGTTTCAAGAATGATGAAGAAAGGAATTAAATCCAACTTTTTGAAGAATCCACTTTCTTTTTAAATCTCCCTTTCTAGCTATTCAATTTCCTCCTTAACATTTCTTTACATGATCTCTCTTTGTTCTTTTAATCCTATGTGTTAGTTCTATTATTTATGGCTTATTAATTGTGCCTATATAGCTTGAAATAAGTCCTAATAATTTTAGGACTGGTAACAACTTATATCAAATGGAAAATATTGAAAGTTAGACTTCAAATTTGCATGATGGTATAAAATCTACTCTACTTGATCGATCAAGAAATTTCTTGATCGATCTAACAATATCATTGTTCAACCTGAGAGCACTCAATCCATCCACCTATCCTCAATCAATCGATACTCTTCTCCACTGATCTATCTCTAATGGAGATTGAGGTGCTAATCAAGTTGATGTTCCCAAGTGGTGATCAAGTTGATGTTTCCAAATATTCTTAAGATCTTTTACAAGGAATTGGCGGTCTAATGACTAGGGATAAATTTGAAAGATCAAGTTGAGTGAAAGTGTTACTTTAGGATGTAATTTTTATTTTAATTAATTGTGGTCCTTTTATGTTTAGCAATGTTATTTATGTTAATTACGTGCTTTTTATGTTTTATTTATCATAAGTCCTTTATTTAGTCTTTTATGTTTTAAGGATGGTTAGGCCTAATCCATAACTAAATAGACCTATTAAGCCCATTTCATCTAGGGTTTTCTTTGTTAGGGTTTCTTTCTTATAAAAAAGAGCAACTATGTAATTTGAAGGCAAGACCACATATCATTTATGAAAATTTATTTCATAAAGCTTCTTGCTTTTGTCTTCTTGTGCTCTTGATTGACTGCTTAAATTTGACTTATCAAAGGGAGTTATCAACCTTTGTGGCATCTCAAGATTGGGGTTTTAAGGACTTTTTCCCTTCGGGTTTTAATCTGATCATCTTCAACACGTTCTTAACAAATCAATCATTCCTATTCCTTTGAGTTTATGGGTTCCTAGGATTATTCACCTAGAAAGTCCGCATCATTTGGTATCAAAGCCTTAGTTGTTGAAAATAGGTTATCTATCTTCATCTATCTTTGTTTTAGTTCTTGATTTGAAAAAAAAATACAAAAAAAATCCATCCTTAAGTCTTGTGTTTTCTTTGTTTTTTTCTTCGGATTCATAGTTTTCTTTGAGTTCTTGATTTAAAAAAAAATATGTCCAAGCCTATTAGTTTTATTTCAACTTAATTGTAATTTTTTTGGTCTTTAGATTTTGTTTGGTAGTTTTCTTTTAATTCTTCGTATCTTTATTCTTCAAAACAAAAAGAGAAAAAAAAGAAGAGGGCTACGCTGTTCAGAGTTTAAATTTTGTTTTGGTAAATTGTAATAAATCAAATCAAAGCTCATTTCAATTTCTCTAACTAGTAAGGGGTTTGGCCTTCGTTCTATGCCATTTTCAACCCCAAATATCATCATCTACTCTTGTTCATTATGGTTGCAAATTCTTTTTTTGTGAATTTTCAATTCATAGTAGCCACAACAGTAGTCAAAAAAAGAAAAGAAAAGAAAAGGAAGAAAAAAGAAAAAAAGAAAGAAGAAAGGGAGAACAAAGGAGCATATTGTTCAAGATTCCAATTCTTGTTTTCCTTATTGAGTTTTCTTATTCTTATTGAAATTGGATTTCTTTTATTTTGTTCTAGTTTTGTCTATTTCATTCTAGAGAATCATGAAACTTGTTGTCCAAGTGTGATTTGTTTTTTAAAAGAGTCATATTGTGGTCAAGATTCTTTCTTTAGAGTTCTACTTGGACTTTCTTTCTATCATACTATGCAATTAAGTTTTTAAAATTCTGATTTTCAAGATTTTTTCTTGGCTTTTTAGAGTCATCTTTAGACTTTCTTTCTATCCTCAATTAAATTTTTTAAAATTCTAATTTTCAAGATCTTGAAATTTTTTTTGGGTTGATGCTTATTTTCGCAAGTGTACGAATCGTTCAAGTAAAAGTGTACAAAAGTACGGATATCGAACCCACAAGGAATGGCGTTACTAAGTACCGAAATTGACTAATCTTAATTTTATTTGAAACCAAATTGTTGAAATTGTTTATGAAGAAAATTAACTTAAAACTAAACGCAAATAACAAAATTTAATGTTGTTCACAAATGATTAAAAACACTAAGGCATTTGATTTCGCTAAATCAATTCAATCCAATTTCAAGTCATGTTATATGAGAATCAAAGCTAAAAGTGATGGTTGAAAATCCCAAATTTACCTAATAGTCTCTCTCGAGTTATATTAGAATTACTTATCTATGAAAACCAACTATATTTCTATGAAGATTTAATCACAAACAAGCACATTATGATTTATGGAATTTCTAGAATAACCATATACATCATGCATTAGTTCTCACACTCGCATTCAATATATGGTATTTATCACAAGAAGCATTCATTACACATCTCGTCTCGGTCTCAATATAATGCAACAAATAATCTAAATCTTGGCCAGAAATTTAAAACATTAAGCATGGAAAAAAGTACTCAACTTGAAAACAATGAACTCATATAACAATAACAAAAGAAATCAGATTTTCTTGATTCAACTACATCATAGCCTTAGCAAAAACGAATTAGTTCTTAATAGAATTAAGAACAACCATTATTTTAATTGAATCCATGAATAACAAATCTGAATAAACTGTAGAATATAAAAGCTAAGGAGAAGAGATGAAAAACTCTAGAAGATGAAGACTTGGTAGCAACAATGGTGAAGATCCTTCAAGTTTCTCCAAACTTTCTCTCCAAAATTTCCTTCTCTCCTCCAAAAATGTCTTTGAACTCCACTTTCTGTCGTCCCCCTCTTTCTCCATCATATTGTATATATAGATCTAGGGTTTTGGGGGCAATTTTGGAACAAAACAACATAAAAAATGTGTTTTCAGATGAAACTCGTCGGCGACGACATTATTCTCACCGCGGCGAGATTTCTGGAAAAGTTACGATTTTGGTTCCGCTAATTCTCGCCGGTGGCGAGATGAACTTGGCCAGCGGCGAGATTGCTTTGGTTGGCGGCGAGATTGCTTTGCCAAAACCCGTGCTCCCTACATGATTTTCAACCTATTCTCTGTAAGGTTTTCGCCAGTGGCGAGAAAAATCTCGCCGGCGATGAAATTCCAAATTTTGAAATTTTGTTTTCTTTTTATTTGCACTCAATCCCAATCATTGAAATTTGTCCCAAACTTCTCCAAAATTATGATTTTACATGAAATTGCACTTTAAACACAAAATACCCGTGAAATGACATTTGGGATTAAATAATCAAATAAATGCAATTTTCACACAAATATCAACATTTAAATCATAACAAAAATGCAATAATTTGACTCTTATCAACAACCCCCAACCAGCTTCTTGCTAGTCTCTAGCAAGAAAAACGATCTATGAATAATTTTAAAGGAGACATTAAAAGAAAAATTCAAAGGAAATTTATTCTATCTACAACATTACATTAAGCGTATGCAATAAGCCTTTAAACCCCTAGGCGGCCCTAGTAGGACGAGTTGTAGTCTCGTGAGGGCTTCCAGTGATGATACCCACAAACATCTTACCCATAACTATCCTAACTTAAAACAATAAAATCACATAACAAATAATTTTCACAAATGTCTCAAAAATTGTAAATAACACCCAACACATAGAATAATTAAATGTCACCTAAGCTTTAAGAAATCTCAAATGCCAATTTCACTTTTGTTATTGACTCTTAAACATCCATCAAACCACAAACCAATAGCCATAATTCCTGGATAATATTATGCATAACATCCACCAACAAAAAGGTGAAATCTCAAACTCCATAGGCTCACTTTTCAAACCTCTCTCCACTAATGAAGGAAAATACACCACTTCGGATCAATAGGACTTTATGAGGCTTGTAATGTTAGGCTTAGGTATTTGGTTAAGAAAGAACGGGAAGTGTCAAAATACAACTAAGGGCACTTATTAGGTTAAACACAACCAATTAAGTAAAAGAGTAACACCATTTAACCCAAATTGTTTCTTCCGATCATAACCCATTTTTCCAAAGATAAACAAAATTTTTCCTCAATCTTTCTCCTTAGTACATCCATCACTAACATTCTTTTATTTATTAAAATGTGAAGGCTTTCTTCTTCTTCTTCTTTTTTTTCATACTTACTCAATTGCTCTTGAAAAGTCAACCACTTTCTTCCAATATATGTGGAAGATTTCTCCATTTTCTCTTGAAAAGCCAACCACTTTCTTCCAATATATGTGGATTTTTTTTATCCTTACTCTGATTGCTCTTGAAAAGATATAACCCCCAACCAATTTCTTCCAATATTTTTGGAAGATTTCTCCAATTGCTCTTGAAAAGATATAACCCCCAACCAATTTCTTCCAATTTATGTGGAATATTTCTTCAATTGCTCTTGAAAAGTTTGTGTTCAAAATTAAGTGCTCTTAACAAATAAGGTAGGAGTTATATATATATTTGGCTCAATAAAAGGTAGGTTATAGAAGGCAAAAAGAAAGAAAAGTAAGGCTAACAATATATTTAAATAGGCTCAAAGAGGTAACTAGTGATATAAGGATAACAAGGTAGGCTTAAAATGGCACAATCGATCCAAAAATGTCCTACATCATATCCTAAATAGTGCAATTCCAAATTATTTTTCCTTAAGAGGTTTTCAAATGAGTTCTAGAGTTTGTTGAGATCACAAAAATGTCCATGAAAAATTCGCACATAAGACTTCTCTAAGCATTTAGACTAATCAACCAAATCATACCACGTACCAAAAGAGTCGCCAACTAGGTAAAATCAACATTTGAAATTATCTTTAAACCGAAGCAAAATTTAATGTCTTCTAAAAGCTACTTGTTATCACAATCACATTATTATCATCAACGTGCAAATTAAAACAAGTAAAATGCAAATGAGAAAAAATAAAAAAAAATAAAAAAAATAAAAAATAATAATAATAATAAAATAATAAAAATAAGACAATAAAGAAATAAAAGAAATAAAAGAAATTAAATCAAAATGCAGAAAAATAAAATGGAAAATCAAAATTAAACACAACTAAACACACAAACAAAACTACTAAAAATGAAGGGAAGAAAAGATTTACCGTTTACCGCACCCCCAACCAAAACCTTACATTGTCCTCAATGTAAGAAAGGAAAGAGACATGGCAGGCATAGTAGTTGAGTATCTTTTGTTTGGATATGTTGAGGGTGGACTTGGAAACATAAATTAGGTTTACTTAAATAAAACATGCAATGGGTGCTTACTCTGTTTTCATGAGTAAGTAACCTTTAAAAAATAAACTACATGGTAGGCCTGCTTATGATTGATACTTAATATTGGTCTGCATTACTTAAAAGATAAATAAAGTACTAAGAATGAAGTTATATGATCTACCTAAATCAAGTGTGGAACTTTTTTTAAGCAAAAGTAAGAAGTATACTGTAAATAAAGTTGGATTTTACTTGCAAGTATGACATTTATGATTAGAGCTTCTTTTTCTCATCTTCTTTGATACTTATTTAATACAGATAAATTTTTTCGATGTTGAACAATTAGAAAAATATAAAAATGAGCCAACCATCTGTGATCCTTATAACATCTAGCTATGATCACATATTCACTTTTGGGAGGAAAAAGGTGGTCATTGCTACCGTACCATCCAATATCCTGACTTGGTTTGCCTTCAATCCAATTTTCTATTTTTCATATTCTGTAATATGATGTCTTTTTCTGTACAGGTTACTTGCTTATATACATGGATGTATGTGTCTATGGTCCATAAATCTTGATCTATCCTAAGCAACTGATCTATAATAACTATTGGGGTGTGATTCCTAATGGAAAATGTGCTACATAAAATCTAAATGTGACACATGTTTTCTTTGTTTTTGTTTTTTTATTTTTATTTAGGAGGGAAGATGGGTGAGGATATGCCTTATATTCGTCTTGTACTTCTTTGAGCTTTCTCAAATGTTGAGAAAGATGTACAAATGTATAATTGTTTGTTTTGTTTTAATATAAAATGTGTAGTCTTGTGAGCCTTGAAAGTTTGGCATTCTAGGACCTAGTGACAAAATGTTTCAAACCTACTTTATCTATCTTAGTTTATTTTCCACGTAGTTTTTATTTTTATTTTTACTCTAGTTTTTGTGCATTTACTCTAGGAATATTTTAAAATGGTGCAAGGTTTCTGTTTATCACTTTTTTTTTTGTTAGGATCTGGTTTTCCTGGTCATTTTTATAGCAAGTTAATCTACTTGAGATAACACGAGATAAGTGGTTCCTCGCTACTGCTGGAAACCCCCACATTTTCCTATTTGATGTTAATTCAAATAGCCCTCGACCGGTGGGTCTCTCCTACTATATATTATTTACTTTTCCCTTTTCCCCCTGGAAGTGGAAAAGTAAGTATTAAAATAGCATCTTTTTCTAACAATCAATTGTTGGGCCTTACTAGGTGATGAGTTATGACTCACATACAAATAATGTGATGGCAGTGGGGTTTCAGTGTGATGGGAACTGGATGTAATTTGGTTTTGAGGATGGCACTATAAAAATTTGGGATTTGAGGTAGACCCTTTAACAATTACATAACTGTTTTTATACTTATCAAAAAGTGTGTGATTATATTATATATGAGTTAATATAAACACAGAGCTCCAGGTTATCAAAGGGAATATAAGATTCGTGCAACTGCTAGCAATATTGTGCTGCATCCAAATTAGGTTGGGTGTTATCTCTCTTCTACTTTTGAAAACATTTGTATCTAATGCTAAAAATTTGACAATACTACTTCAAGTACATTAGATAACAATGTCCACATGCAATGTGTGTATGTAACCAAGCATATTGTAAACATTATACTTTCAGTAGGGACTTCTCCATATTTGGCTTAATTTCATAATTAGTCTCCTTGATTTTTCTATAGTTTTACTTTGGTCATCCAACATTCAAATAATGCTCTTAAATCATTTAAATGTAGTAGGACCAGGCACACCAGTGCACCAGGCTCACTAACACACCATTTGGATTCAGGCATATATAGGAACCAACTTTGATTTCCTAGTCTACTCTTGGTCTTTAAAATTTGTGTTGGGTATTTCTCAGGTTCAGTTGAATTATTTGGTTGTGGCTTCTCATATGGGCAAAGTTTTTAGATGGTCTTCTAGTTTGGCTTTAATGTATTTTTCTTTGTAGGTTGTTCTCAGGTTCAATGGCTTATGTTTTTCCAATTCAATGGCTTGTATAGTTTAGTGTATAATAAACTCTCAATGTAATTATATTTTTAATTTTAATATAATATGATTTTTAATATTGTAATTTATATTGATTTTTAATATTGTAATTAATAATTATATTTTTTTAATTTATGCATGCTCTATGGCCTCAATTATTAGAAAACCGAGGCCATAGATACACAATATAGCCTCGGTTTTCTAATAACCGAAGCCGTAGGTAACAACCTATGACCTTTCTCACTTAGGCCTCAGTTCTTATAATTGTTGCCATAGACCTACGGTCACAGTTAAAAACTGAGGCCATAGGTATAAATTGTAGTAGTGATCACACATCGAGTAGTGTTGGCTTTGGAGAACAATCAGGTTTGTTTGTCAGATAAAGTTACTATGGGGGTAGTAATAGGCATTTCGAAAAAAGAGCCCGATTGTTAGAGACATTGATGTTTTTTTTCTATCCAAGTTGTATCTATTTTATTGTTTAATGGATTTTTTTGGTACCGAATGGTTTTCATAAGCAATCTGAGGATGTTTCCACATTGGTAGGGATTTTATATGAGTTTACCTCACTAAATCATTGTTATGCATTATCTAGTTGTTTGTTAGTATAATATGAGTTTCTATCGAGTGTGTACTAACATACAAGATTTATACTCTATTTATAAAGCTTATTTATTACATGTTATTGCATGCATTCTTTCATTTCTAGGTAGCATGACTATCACTTTCTGTTTATTACTTTTGGTGTATTTAACTAATCTTCATAATTCCAGATTAATTTATATTGTTTATGCTTTTTATCTGCATGCGAGTTTGGTGTGAGTCTCTAAAGTATCAATATCTCCTTATCTTGGTTCTATACCGGGTGTTGCATTCTTTTAAATGGTTTGATATGTTTTCTATGATAGTTCTCTAATTATTGCTTCTACTTTCTGTGCATGTGAGTTTGGTGTGTCTCTAATGAGTTTGTATCTCTTTATCTTGGTTGTGTATCAGGTTTTGGACTCTTTCTATTGATTCCCTATGCTATGTATAATTGCATGTTGGGAGAGTGAAATCATCTTTTACTGAATATGTTCCCACATATGAGGTCTTGAAGTGATTGAAAATCCTATATAGTTTTCAAGTATGTATGACTATTTCACATGATGTGTAATTTTTGTTATGTTCATGCATGTTGATAGCCAAGACGATGCACAAAATTACGCATACAAATTTTATTTGATTTAAAAAGAGCCTACAAGTGCACTTATCACTTATAGAAAATGATAAGTATACTTCTAAAATCGATCTAAAGAAGAATCATATGGTTTTAAATTATTCAAAAAAATTAAAAATTAAAATAATAGCCTATACATCCTGTTACGATTTTTTTGGTTTAAAGATCTAAACTAATGATATAAAAATAAAGATAGCTTGAATAAACATTTAGACAAATAAATATTTATTATGCAGTGGAGAATTTATGGAATACATTTGCCATTTAATTATGCTTGCTCAATATTAACTAGGATAGTAAGAATTTAAATTAAGATTATTGATTTTTCTTTTTTGGTAAGAAAATATCCTATGTTAGGGATCAATTTTCTTGTTAATCATAAATCAATTAATATCCTTCGATGGGGCCTATCACTTGATTAATTATTAAATTCTACTTCTTTTCTAAGAGATTAACAAACCATCTAATTTGTCTTCCTTAGATGGAGCCTAATAATTTAAACTCTCGTTAAGGTGTCAAAGTTAGATTTATGATTTAGGTATATAGAAACTATCTTTGAGATTTTAAAACTACAATGAAAAATATGTTGTCAACATATTTTTCAATAATATTTTGTATAAATATCTTTGAAATAGAGTTCTCTAAAGATCCAAATAATCAAATCCAAAATCGAATAGTTGATTCTAAATCGGATTTAGATAATTAAATCCTAAATCTAACCCCTATTCTTATTATGAAAAATACTAAGCTATATAGTTTTCTTTAATAAACTTCATTTTATTTTTTATGAAAAAATAAAACTTAATTCATTTTATAAAAATATTTACATACTTTAATATTTTACAAGCGTAATAGCATTACTAATTTTTCATATTATTTATAGCCAATCATGCATATTTTAATAAATGATAGTTAAATTAACTGTAGTTTGTAAAAATAGCACATAAAGATAATATGAAAAGATTACATTTAAATTATAGTTCAATTGTATCCTTACAGAGTCTCAGTATTGTTTCTATTATATAAAATCTCCAAACAGAATTTCCAACACCGTTTATTGAATTGAAACTAAAGTTACTACATCAACTCTCATATGAGAGAACTTTGAAACTACTAAAAATAAAAGCTAAGAAATCTTAAGAGAAAAAAAGAAAGCTGAAAGGATGAGGGATAAGGGATATGGGATATATTTCACCATGAAATTGGTGTCCTATTTATAAGTATGTAAAATGAGAAAATGGTGGATCAAAAGGCTGGCATTGCGGCACACATTTGTTTCATGCCACGGCATAATAAGATTGTCACTGGTTGTAACTTGACCCGTAACACACATGCCATGACACACAATATTTTTACATTGTGGGCCCATATCAATTCTAGAACATATGATTTTAGTATGTTAGCATCGTGCCACGGTACACACATTTTTCATGCTGCATCCCATGTTAATCTAATCAACTTGAACCCTTATTTTCTTGTATATCCCTTCTTTTGATGGTTTGAAAAATATGTAAGCTTTATAGATGTTATCTTTTAAACTTTAATCTTGTAATGGAATGATTTTAGATACTCTTCTTCGATTGTTAACCAATTAAATCATTTTGAAGCTAAAATACCTGAAAAACAACAAAACATACCTTTGATTCCGAAAGGTATATTTGTTTTAAAAGATAGTAAAAATAAGTAAACACAAATCTATTTAATCACTTAACATGCATAAAATCACAATATATTAATTGTTTTTGAGCATACATCATAACCCTCAAACAGCTTCTTGCTAATCTCTTAGTAAGAAAGGCAAAATTTTAAAACAAAAACTAAAATAAAATTAAACTATCCAAAATCATTTCTATAGATTGATATGGTTGCATTTAGCATATTCAACAAGCCTTTAAACCCATAGTTTTACCTGGTGAACGAGTTTAAGTCTCGTGAGGGCTTATGATACCACATCATCAAAATACAAAAATTAAAAGAAACAAACAAGTAACACATAAAAAACAAAGTAAAAAGATAAAAAAAAATAAAAAGAATAATAAAAATTCTCATTCCTTTTAATCTCTTCTAAATTCACAATTAAAATCTATAACATTTTAATATTCTAAACATTCATAGTTTACTATAATGATTAGTTGAAAAATCATTTTCACATTCAAATAAAAAAATATATCAATATTAAATTTGCCCAATTTTAGGGTATGGAATCCAAATTCGCTTCGACTCATTCAATGGTATATGGGAATATAAGTTATTTAAAGAAATGAACTAATAGATTCACATATTTATAAAGAAAAGTAATGCATAATATTGATATCATGAAATGAATCAAATAAAAGGATTTTATAAAGAAGTCATGTACTACTTTCTTACATCAATCAAATTCATAAATAAAAATGTCAAGTAATATGCCATATTAGAGATGAAGAAAATGTAAATGATTTCTTAAGGAATTGTTTCCTATCTTTCTTTCTTTTGTATTTAGTCATTTCTCACAACTTTGTAGGATATTGGGTCATAGTATTTAATTTATATAATTCACTTTTCTCTCTTTTTCTTATATTTTCTCCCTTTTTTAGAGATATTTTATTAAGAAAAAAAGAGAACCCATATACAAATTGTAGGTATTTGATAAAATGAGTGGATAATTTGTCACTTTTTTGTATTGATTTAGGTAATCCCATGTCTCTTTTTTAGAAATCATGCATGAATGAAGATAAAGGCATATACTTTAAACTTCTACTTAAGTCATTCAATTTAAGCAATAAAAATAAATATATGACACTTTATTAGGTGTTAAAATCCTAGCATTTAATACAAAGACCTATAGAAATAATCTCTTTATTTACAATTGTTAAGAAGAGTGTTTAAAAGAGGAGAAAAAATATCATCACTCAAACCGGACAAATAATGGTTCAAAATTTTCTCACAAGCTAGTCTCCATTATTTGATTCTTAAATACTGATTTTGGGTTTATTATAATTCGAATATTTTATCATGAAATACAACATTATAACAAAAACTAACTAATTATAACATTAATCCATGAAATGTTCAAGAAATTAATTTTAAAATGCAAAGACTAAATCATTTACTTAAAATTAAATTAAATATAAGATAATATTGCAAGAAAAATTATAAATTTAAACTAAAAATTCTTAATCCAATAAATTAAAGCACACAAAACAAGTAAAAATGTAAAAATGTGAATATAAGTTTAATTAAAAATTTTAAATTTGCATAATATTATAAATATGTAGTTTTTCCTACCCCTACCTGGAACTTACATTACCAATAATGTAACAATTGTAAATTTTTGAGAAAGAGTAAAGAATAGACAAGTTATCCATTTGTCAAACCTGTTCAAGTATTGATGTGAAATTACATGTGTATCCATCATTCCATACATTTAAATTTATATAAATAGAATACTTTGTACTTCTCACAAACTTTAGCTAATAGTTATAAGATTAACAGCTCTAAATAATGTTCACGTGACAAGAAACAAAAACAAATATAAAATAAACTATTAAAATAAAAGAAGTAATAATTCCTAAAAATGATGGGTTGCTTCTTATCCAGTATAATTTTAATATTTTAGCAAGATGCTTCTTGGGGAGATTTTAATTTTCAGAATTCAATATACTCAATGTCCCCCAACATTGATTTGTGTCACTGTGTGCTAGAAAAACTCCCCTAACCAACACTAACAACTGTTCTAATAAAGGCCTACCAATAAGTATATTGTGTTTTTTGTCTAATTTAAATTTTCTTGCACAAAAGCAATAACAAAATTTATAGGTATGATAAAGTTGTCTAATTGTACAATTAAATTATTATATCATGCCCTTTGGATATATTAGAAATTTATTCTGTAATTGGAGGGACATAATTATGTGTTTTAGATCATCCATTCCTAATTACAAGTATAATAAATAAGACATTAAATTTATACTTTCACCTAAATCCAGCATAGCAACTTTCTTCTTTTATCAACTATGGTGATATTAAAAATTTTAGAATCTTTGGAGTTAGATTTAGAATTTTTTTTATTAATATTATAACTAATCTAATATTAAGTACTAAATATAAAAAAATAATTATTAAATAAAAATAAACAAAGAAAAAAATTAAATATGTAAAAATAAAAAAAAATAAAAGAAATCATAAAAATAAAATAAAGAAACACATAAAAGCAAATAATAAATGAAATAAAAAGAAATAATATACTTAAAATAAAATAAAAAAAATAAAAAAATAAAAAAATAACAGAAATAAATAAAGTTAATAGATAATTAAACGAAAAAAAAGAAAATAAATATAAATAAAAGTTAGTAAACAAAATTAGTTAGATAAAAAGTTAGTAAACAAAAATACTAAGCAAAAACAATTACATTAATAAATTAATAAATTGAAATAACTAAATAAATAAAATTAAACAAAAATTAAAATAAAATTTTAAATTAATATACAAGAATACAAAAAACAATTCTAAAAAAATTAAGTTAATAATTAATATCTAAATAAACTAAAAGCAAAAGAGTTAAAAAAAAGTAAGCTATGATATTTTTATATTTTCTTATTTTTTTTAAGTACGCCATAAATATTTTTTGAGGTTTTTGAGTTTTTAGATTTGTTTACGTATTTATTTAAGACATTAATATTTTTAATATGAATTTGAATTTAAAATTAAGATATCTTTATTATTTTTTTGACTTAATTATAAATGTTTTTAAGTCAAATAATAAAAGAGACATAAATTTTATTTTCAATTTTTTTAATTTAAAATCCCTTTATTGATTTTTTTTAAAATAAAATAGAATATATTTTTTATTTTTTTATTTTTTTAAAAAAGAAAGTTTGAAATTTAAAATATCTACGATTAATTGATAACCTAGATATTTTAAGATTTAAAATAAAAGTTGCAATATTTACAATACAAATTTTTTTTAAGATTTTGATAATAAAAATTTAAAGACGTTCTTCCTCCCTGACAATGGTGCCAAAAACTTCTGGTTTTTAAATTATTCAACAAATCCATAAAAACAAAAATAATAGCCTAAACATTCTCTTATGATTGTTTTGGTTTGAAGATTTAAACTAATGACATAAAAATAAAGATAGATTTAATAAACATTTATCATGGTGTGTAGAATTTATGGGATACATTAACTAGTTAATTATGTTTGCTCTATATTAATTATGGTAGTAAGGATATGAATTAAGACTATTGATTTTTCTTTTTTATAATAAAATAACAAAAGGCAAGGATCGATTTCGTTCTTCATAATAAATAAATTAATGTCCATAGGTGGGACTTATCAATTAATTAATTATTAAATTTTGTTTTTTTCTAAGCGATTAATAAACCATCTAATTTTTCTTCCTTAGGTAGAACGTAACAACTTAAACTCTCATAAATGTATCAAAGTTAGGTTTATGATTTAAATATCTAAAAAAGATCTTTTAAATTTTAAAATTACTATAAATGTATGTTGTCAATATATTTTTCAATAATACTTCTCATAAATATCTTTGAAATAGAGTTATCTAGAGATTCAAATAATTAAATCCAAAATCAAAGAGTTGACTCTAAATCGATTCTGATAATTAACTCCTAAATCTAACTCTCATGTTTATTATGAAAAATACTAAGCTGTATAGTTTTCTTTATTAAACTTTGTTTTAATCTTGATGAAGAAATAAAACTTAATTAATTTTATATAAATGTTTATCTACTTTAATATTTCACAAACGTAACAACATTATTAATTTTCCATATTATTTATAGCCATATATGCATATTTTAATAAAATGATAGTTAAATTAAACATAACATGTAGAAAAACACATAAAGATAATTTGAAAAGAATACATTTAAATTATAGCTCAATTATATCCTTACAGAGTTTTAGTAGTATTTTGTTTCTTGAAAAACCTTCAAACAGAATTGTCAACACCGTTTATTGAATTGAAACTAAAGTTACTATATAAACTATAATTGTTCAACTCTCAAATAAGAGAAGAACTATGAAATTACTAAAAAAAGAAAAAAATAATAAAGCTTAAGAGAAAACTAGAAAGCTGGAAGGAAGAGGGATACGGGACATGGGATTTATTTTACAATTATTTTTGTTCTAGAAAACCTCCAAATAGAATTTTCAACACTATTTATTGAATTGAAACTAAAGTTACTACATAAAATAGAATTATTTAACTCTCAAATGAGAGAAGAATTTTGAAACTATTAAAAAGAAAAACTAAGAAAGCTTAAGAGAAAACTAAAAAATTGAAAGGAAATGGGATAAGGGATATGGGATATATTTTACAATGAAATTAGGGTCCTATTTATAAGTATGTAAAGGAGAAAATGGTGGTTTAGAAGGCTAGAGTTGCGACACACATTTCTTTCACATCGTGGCATGATACAAATTGTCATTCATTTTAGCTTGATCCATTACACATGTGCCAAGGCACCCAATATCTTCACATTATGACCCCATCAATTCTAGAACATTTATGATTTCATTGTGTTAGCTTGTGCCGTCGAACACACATTTTTCACGCTGCAACCCACATTAATCTGATCAACTTGGAACCCCTATTTTCTTGTATATTCATTTTTTTAATGGTTTGGAATTTATCTAAGCTTTACAGATATTATATTTTAAGCTTCAATCTTATGATAGAATGCTTTCATATATTGTTCTTTGATTGTTAATCAATTAAATCATTTTGAAGCTAAAATATTTAAAAACAATAAAACATACCAGTGATTCTAAAAAGATAGATTTGTTTTAAATGATAGTAAAATTAAGAAAATACAAATCTATTTAATTATTTAACATGCATAAGATCACAATATATTATGTTCTTTTAAGTACTCATCACTGAATAGGAGCCTCCATCACTAATATATTTATTGTAGTTTGTTCTTTCTTATTGCTTGTTGTTTTTGTTGTATTTTGAATAGCATATACTGCTTTGTATTTTTTTTGTGTTATTTTCTTGATTTACGTTTTTGAGGTGTGTTTGACCGATTTTCTATAGAACTCGTGAAAAGATTTCATAGGTTGGCATTTTTATCCCTCTTTTAGGTCCCAGTTGCCTATTTGGGTTGGAAGAATAATTAACCTTTGTGCAATAGTTCCTAAATATGGAATTCTCACATGGTAACTCATAAGATAGTATATTATTATATTTTAAAGATAAGATAGAAATCAGTTTCACCATAATGTTATTTCATGATAACTCCTAAGATAATACATTATTATATTCTAAAGATCAAACACAGATCATTTTAATCAGCGTGTTATTTCATGGTCATTAGCATTTCATTCACAATTTTTCAACTTGCAATTGTAGATATTTAAAAAACTTATCCACTCATCAAGTTTTCAAGCTTACATTTTATATTTTCCTCTATCAAGTAGCAACTTTGAGACAACATAACGTGATAACAAGTTTGGGAGTATAGAATCAATCTTTTGGTATAAAATTTAAATGGTTTGATCTCTTTAATCTTTTGTATAGAAAACTTTAGTTGGTGTTTATGTGGATTAGTAGCCAAGGCTATAAAACCTTATGATTTGGTGTATAAAATGTATATCATAATGTACACCCATGTTGATGGAAATGAGTTACTTTATGGTTTTTTACATGGTTATGATATATGTTAGTCTATGAAAAATTATTAAATGAGAATTGTTATCACCTTACTACAATATGGTTAGTCCCAATTTAGGAGAAACTCTACCAAAGTATTTGTAGAACTTTATCCAATTATGGTTTCGACACAATCCAAAATTAATCAAGAAATAAGTTTATCAATTAGTTTCATCTTCAAGACATATCTCATGCTCTCAGGATAGATTTGAGACAGATCCTAATAGTTTAGTTGTCCTATGTCGATGGTAGTCGCAAGTATGCAATAGTTCCCATAAGTGAGGACTCTACGTTGTGGTGTGCTGTGCTTGAATTAATGCCACAAAGTCACAATGTTGTCCATAGGCAAGGAGCCTATGTCATGGTAGCTCTCTAAGTTGTGTGTTGGCAAGGAGATATGAGGTAGAAAATATTGTCATAGGTGAAAAGCCTATGTTGTACGACTTTCAGAGGTTGTTTTTCATGCGTTGATTGGCTTTTGCAAGGTTACATTGTGTATGCATGTTAGAAGTTTAAGCCATCATTAGTCATTCACATCACAAGGTTACGAAGCTTTGTGATGAGCTTGGATATGCTTGAATCAGGTGTTGTGTTGATAACAAGTGGAGGAAGCTTAGGTGTAGTTGAAGTGGTACTCTAATTGATAGAAGTATTAGTAGTTATTGTCATTAGTTGTGAAATGTTTATTTTCTTTTATTAGTGAATTGTTTGTTGTCTAGTGGTTTCTTTAAGCAACCTGAGGATGCTACCATATAAGAGTTGGATCATGTGTAGGCCTACCTTGTTACATTCTATACTATGTATGCTCTAATGTAATGAGTGTACATTCATTATTTATTGAATATATTTACACATAGGATGTCTTGAAATGATGGAAAATACTTTATAAGTTTCCCAATAATATTGCTTGATTCACATGTTGTGCATTATTTGTTTTATGTAATGTATATTACTAGTCTTCATAGAAGCCTAAGAGGCACACTATCCTAATTGTGTTTATCAAAGATTTTTCTTTCTTATATGGTGGTTATTTTTATGATGTGATGAGTTAGGCATAATATTGTTATTGTATAGTTTGTTATGCTATGTGCTTAAACTAATTCATAAGACATGGTTTTATCAAATTAAAATAGAGCTCATAAAAGAAAATTCATAGGTTGGCATATCTATGGTCATTTAGGTTCCAATTTTATTATTTTAATTAAAAATACTATCCTTATGTGCAATTGTTTCGATGAATGTAACTTCATCTTCTTGTAGTGATAGGGGAATGATATGAACCTAATATGGAAAAGGGATTTTGATATGAGAGTGGTTTCCAGCGGTAATGTGGGGATGTTAGGCATTAAACAAAATTATTAATTTATAATATATATATATAAATTTAAATGATGTCTTCTTAAAATTTTCCACGTAAGTTAGTTATTATACGATTGAATCATGATTTTAATTTTAATTTAATCATTTAATTAATAAATTATTAATAATTAAAATATTAATAATTATTTCTTTTTATAAAACATTATTTATAATAGCATAAATAATTACATTATTTTTCAGTTAATTATCTTAAAGTGTTTTTATCAATTAAATAATATGAAATAAATAATAAATTATTAATAGTTAAAATATTGATAATTTTTTAGATTATAATTACTTATTTGTTTTTATAAAAAGTTAATTATATTAAATAATATTAATAATTTTTTTCAATTTATTATCTTAGGTTTTTTTTTTCTTATTAAGTAATAAATTAGTATGTGAAAATGGCGTGAGTTTGAATAGCATAAACTAATATTTCAATATAAATTGAATGAATAAAATGAGAAATAAGCCAAATTAGCAAGATAAATCAATCTTGATTTTTTATAGGTAAATTGAACTGTAATTACTGGATTTTTATTTCAACAAGAAACAACCAACAATCTGTAGGTTACCAATACAGCAGAGAAAGCTAATAACTTTAGTCATACGAATTACCAAAAGTATTTCAGATCATGGAAATCAAAACAATCAAAGTCGAGTAAATGCCTCAATATAGCAAGAGCAAACAACCTCAAAATAAAAAATAAATTTTCCAGAAAGTAACATACCAAGCTAAGTATCACCCCTTAAGTCTCCTCCAAGCACTGAATTTCATGGGAAATAAAACCAAAGAATATCAACGATCATGACTCAAGACTCAAGAGGAGCTTTATTAGGTTGGTGTAGAATAATCCAATATTGTGTACACAGTTTGAACAATAGTGAGGGCAAAGAGAAAGAAAGCAGCAAGAAGAGTCATCAGTGACCATGGATTTCTAAAGTAAGTGTGAATCAAATTGGCACGCCATGCATTCCAAGGCTTTCTGCAATATTCATTGACACTTTTGTGTGAACCAAATCAAGCCTACTTTCAGGATCAAGTGTTATATCCTTGGAGAGTGAATGAAATAGTTTAGCAACATCTTTGTCACTTCCAATTACATTCCTAATTATCCCTTTTGAGTGTAAAAGTGTATCATCTCTATCATTGTCTATCATTTTGTCCATGAAGAAGATAAAAGATGATATGTCATGACTTGCGCCGACATGAAATCGCTCGAATGTTATAAGGTTCAAGAACATTGACTTGGTAGTATCATCAACATAAATTACAGGGAGTCGAAGAACTCCACAAGAGAATGTTATGTCTTTGAGGCTTGCTGTTTTTCTTTTCTTCAGTCGAATTCCAGCTTTATTGAGCTCTGTTGCAGACCCAATAATGTCACTACCAACATTGTTTCCTCCAAACTGATACGAACCAAATTAGCTCCACCACCGCGAGTCGCTACAGTCGGCGAATGGGGCGCGTCAACCAGCCATTGACGGACGTAGATAGACGCAGCTCGGGCACGAGAGATAACTGCACCATTCTGTTAGAATGTCAGAAAATCTATTAGCACACTAGTGCACGGTATTCACGTAACTTATTTGTGATTTCTCTCTGAAATGTTAGGTTATATAAAGCCCCTAAGAAATGAAATAAAGATATGAAGAATTATACATGATTTTCCCTTCCCTCTTGTTGTTTTCTTCTCTTCGCATCTCTTCTCTGCCCTAATTCTTATCAGTGGTATCAAAGCCAAGTTGCGAGAATGGATACTCGAGGCAAATCCAATCTAGAATTTTGCAATGATGTAATAGAAACCCTTGCACGTCATGATAACACGTTACAAGCTGTGCTCACAGAGTTGCAACCAATCATACCCCCACACTTCGTGATTAGTTACAGAGAGCAATCATCCCCAATTGAGGCTGTCCTTCCCAAGGTTTTGAGGAGAGGATCCTACAGGTTGGATTTAAAAGGCCAAGCAGTACTTCGAGTTCACTAATATAGCTGCTGACCAGCAAGTACAATTGGCTTCCTTCCACTTGGAAGGCATCGCATTACAGTGGCACCAGTGGCTTACAAAATTTCGTGGACCTCTCACCTGGGAGGAGTTTTCCAAAGCTGCACAACTAAGGTTTGGACCCACAGACTTCGAAGATCCCTCAGAAGCACTATCTCGCCTATGACACACTACGAGTGTGGCAGCATACCAGGAATCCTTCGAGAAACTTTCTCATTGTGTGGATGGATTACCTAAAGAGTTTCTAATTGGCTGCTTCATCACAGGATTAAGGGATGATATTCGAATTGATGTTAAAATCAAGTAACCCAGAACTCTGGCTGATGCCATTGGTGTGGCACGATTAATTGAAGAAAGGAATTGCTTACAGAAGAAATATACAGCCATGTCTCATTTTCAACCACCTGTCAACACCACCAAACCAGTAACTAACACCAATGCAGGACTGTTAAGACCTGCTCTTACCCAATGCAGTGGCTCCACTCCTCCCATAACCTTTCTGAAGTTAACCAATCATAAGGCACGTGAGCGGCGAGAGAAGGGATTATGTTACTATTGTGATGATAAATTTGTTGTGGATCACCGATGTGCACGTCCCCAACTCTTTATGATGGAAGAATTGAACCAGAATGAGACAGAAGAATGTAAGGAACCCCATCACTACTGGACCCCCAGGTAATACTTCCTGAAATATCCTTCCATGCTATAGCAGGAACTGAACATCCTCAAACCTTACGTATTATGGGGAAATTGAAAAATAAGGATGTGTTGATACTTATAGATTGGGGCAGCACCCATAACTTCATCGATCAGGCCTTAGCTAACCAATTTGGCTTACCAATATCCAAGGGAAGGGAATTGGAAGTAATGGTGGCTAACTGTGGGAAATTGGAGTATGTTGGACAATGCTGCAACCTCACTCTTATCATTCAAGGGTATCCTGTAGAAGCTGATTACTATGTGTTACCGGTAGCAGCATGTCAACTGGTTCTAGGGGTTCAGTGGCTAGAAACCCTTGGACCTATTCAGATGGATTACAAGAAGCTAACCCTAAGTTTCAATTCAGAAGGAAGTACACACACCTTCCAAGGGCTGGGAAGAGCCAACATGACAACCTTAAACCCTAAGGAATGCTAGAATTTACAAGGTATAGGGTTACTCCTGAAAATAAGACCAACAACTAATCATCAAAAACCTTCCCAGATATACTCTCTTGAGATAAGTAAGCTACTATCTAAGTTTCCCTCCTACACGGGTACATGACCACTGAATTGTCCTACAAACTAACTCTGAACCAGTGAATGTTAGACCCTACCATTACTCACACTATCAAAAAACTGAGATTGAAAGGATAGTACAGGAACTCTTGCAATCCCAATTGATCAAACCAAGCAATCCTTATTGTGTTGTTTTCTATTCTTGTTCTTTAGGATTCTAATTTGTTCATCTTAAGCACGTACTTAGTAATTCAATCTTTCTTATTCCTTTGAGTACCTTGGTTCCTAGATTGTATACTTAAAGTATCTACATCCTATGTTATCAAAGCCTTGGTTCCTGAAAATAGGATATCCATCTTCATATATTTGTTTTTTTGAATATTGGATTTAATAAAATATATCCTTTCATTGTTTTCTACTTTCTTAAGTCACAAATCATATAAAAGAAAGAAATTTTCTCCTATAAGACTAGTGTTTTTTTAAATTTTGTTGCCAATATTTTTATCTTTGGATTTCATTTACTAGTTTTTTTAAAATTCTATGTATATTTTTCTTGTTCCTTGTTTTCTATGTTCAACTTATCTTTTTTAAAAATTAATACAATAGAGTTACTACAATTTGCTGTATAAATGAAAAAAAAGTTTTTAAAGGATTCCAACTTTAAAATGTTATAACTTTTAAGTCATCGAATCAACTATTATAAAATATCAAATCGAAGCTCGTTTTAATTCCTTTAAACAGATCGATGTTGTAGTTTAGTTCCCCTCCGTTCTGAACCAAAATTCGATCGTTTACACAATTTACAGCGGTATCCAATTTTGGTCGCACCTTATTGTGTTGTTTTCTGTTCTTGTTCTTTAGGATTCTAATTTGTTCATCTTAAGCACGTACTTAGCAATTCAATCTTTCTTATTCCTTTGAGTTCCTCGGTTCCTAGATTGTATACTTAAAGTATCTACATCCTATGTTATCAAAGCCTTGGTTCCTGAAAATAGGATATCCATCTTCATATATCTGTTTTTTGAATATTGGATTTAATAAAATATATCCTTTCATTGTTTTCTACTTTCTTAAGTCACAAATCACAAAAAAGAAAGAAATTTTCTCCTTTAAGACTTGTGTTTTTTTAAATTTTGTTGCCAATATTTTCATCTTTGGATTTCATTTACTAGTTTTTTTAAAATTCTATGTATATTTTTCTTGTTCCTTGTTTTCTATGTTCAACTTATCTTTTTTAAAAAATAAAACAATAGAGTTACTACAATTTGCTGTATAAATGAAAAAGAAGTTTTTAACTAGAATTCCAATTTTAAAATGTTATAACTTTTAAGTCATTCATCGAATCAACAATTATAAAATATCAAATCGATGCTCGTTTTGATTCCTTTAAACAGACCAATGTTGTAGTTTAGTTCCCTTCCTTTGTGAACCAATATTCGATCGTTTACACAATTTACAGCGGTATCCAATTTTGGTCGCACCTTATTGTGTTGTTTTCTATTCTTGTTCTTTAGGATTCTAATTTGTTCATCTTAAGCACGTACTTAGCAATTCAATCTTTCTTATTCCTTTGAGTTCCTCGGTTCCTAGATTGTATACTTAAAGTATCTACATCCTATGTTATCAAAGCCTTGGTTCCTGAAAATAGGATATCCATCTTCATATATCTGTTTTTTGAATATTGGATTTAATAAAATATATCCTTTCATTGTTTTCTACTTTCTTAAGTCACAAATCACAAAAAAGAAAGAAATTTTCTCCTTTAAGACTTGTGTTTTTTTAAATTTTGTTGCCAATATTTTCATCTTTGGATTTCATTTACTAGTTTTTTTAAAATTCTGTGTATATTTTTCTTGTTCCTTGTTTTCTATGTTCAACTTATCTTTTTTAAAAATTAATACAATAGAGTTACTACAATTTGCTGTATAAATGAAAAAAAGTTTTTAACTAGGATTCCAACTTTAAAATGTTATAACTTTTAAGTCATGCATCGAATCAACTATTATAAAATATCAAATCGAAGCTCGTTTTGATTCCTTTAAATAGAACGATGTTGTAGTTTAGTTCCCCTCCTTTGTGAACCAATATTCGATCGTTTACACAATTTACAGCGGTATCCAATTTTGGTGGCACCTTATTGTGTTGTTTTTTATTCTTGTTCTTTAGGATTCTAATTTGTTCATCTTAAGCACGTACTTAGCAATTCACTCTTTCTTATTCCTTTGAGTTCCTTGGTTCCAAGATTGTATACTTAAAGTATCTACATCCTATGTTATCAAAGCCTTGGTTGTAAAAATTAGGATATCCATCTTCATATATCTATTTTTTGAATATTGGATTTAATAAAATATATCCTTTCATTGTTTTGTACTTTCTTAAGTCACAAATCACAAAAAAGAAAGAAATTTTCTCCTTTAAGACTTGTGTTTTTTTAAATTTTGTTACTAATATTTTC
The DNA here is from genome assembly GCA_030763125.1 of Hippophae gyantsensis. Lineage (NCBI taxonomy): Eukaryota > Viridiplantae > Streptophyta > Magnoliopsida > Rosales > Elaeagnaceae > Hippophae > Hippophae gyantsensis. The sequence continues at coordinate 42,804,175 of CM061039.1, forward strand.
ATTTTGGATTTCATTTACTAGTTTTTTTAAAATTCTTTGTATATTTTTCTTGTTCCTTGTCTTCTATGTTCAACTTATATTTTTTAAAAAATAAAACAATAGAGTTACTACAATTTGCTGTATAAATGAAAAAGAAGTTTTTACCTGGGATTGCAACTTTAAAATGTTACAACTTTTAAGTCATGCATCGAATCAACTATTATAAAATATCGAATCGAAGCTCATTTTAATTCCTTTAAATAGACCGATGTTGTAGTTTAGTTCCCCTCCTTTGTGAACCAATATTCGATCGTTTACACAATTTACAGCGGTATGCAATTTTGGTCTCACCTTATTGTGTTGTTTTCTATTCTTGTTCTTTAGGATTCTAATTTGTTCATCTTAAGCACGTACTTAGCAATTCAATCTTTCTTATTCCTTTAAGTTTTTCGGTTCCAAGATTATATACTTAAAGTATCTACATCCTATGTTATCAAAGCCTTGGTTGCAAAAAATAGGATATCCATCTTCATATATATATTTTTTGAATATTGGATTTAATAAAATATATCCTTTCATTGTTTTCTACTTTATTAAGTCACAAATCACAAAAAAGAAAGAAATTTTCTTCTTTAAGACTTGTGTTTTTTTTAATTTTGTTGCCAATATTTTCATCTTTGGATTTCATTTACAAGTTTGTTTATTTTCTGTGTATATTTTTCTTGTTCCTTGTTTTTTATGTTCAACTTATATTTTTAAAAAAATAAAACAATAGAGTTACTACAATTTGCTGTATAAATGAAAAAGAAGTTTTTAACTAGGATTCCAACTTTAAAATGTTATAACTTTTAAGTCGTGCCTCGAACCAACAATTATAAAATATCAAATCAAAGCTAGTTTTGATTGCTTTAAATAGACTGATGTTGTAGTTTAGTTCCCTTCCATTCTGAACCAAAATTCGATCATTTACACAATTTACAGCGGTATCCAATTTTGGTCGTACCGTATTGTGTTTTTTTCTGTTCTTGTTCTTTAGGATTCTAATTTGTTCATCTTAAGCAAGTACTTAGCAATTCAATCTTTCTTATTCCTTTGAGTTCCTCGGTTCCTAGATTGTATACTTAAAGTATCTACATCCTATGTTATCAAAGCCTTGGTTGCAAAAAATAGGATATCCATCTTCATATATCTATTTTTTGAATATTGGATTTAATAAAATATATCCTTTCATTGTTTTCTACTTTCTTAAGTCACAAATCACAAAAAAGAAAGAAATTTTCTCCTTTAAGACTTGTGTTTTTTTAAATTTTGTTGCCAATATTTTCATCTTTGGATTTCATTTACTAGTTTTTTTAAAATTCTGTGTATATTTTTCTTGTTCCTTGTTTTCTATGTTCAACTTATCTTTTTTAAAAATTAATACAATAGAGTTACTACAATTTGCTGTATAAATGAAAAAAGGTTTTTAACTAGGATTCCAACTTTAAAATGTTATAACTTTTAAGTCATGCATCGAATCAACTATTATAAAATATCAAATCGATGCTCGTTTTGATTCCTTTAAACAGATCGATGTTGTAGTTTAGTTCCCATCCTTTGTGAACCAATATTCGATCGTTTACACAATTTACAGCGGTATCCAATTTTGGTCGCACCTTATTGTGTTGTTTTCTATCCTTGTTGTTTAGGATTCTAATTTGTTCATCTTAAGCACGTACTTAGCAATTCAATCTTTCTTATTCCTTTGAGTTCCTCGGTTCCTAGATTGTATACTTAAAGTATCTACATCCTATGTTATCAAAGCCTTGGTTCCTAAAAATAGGATATCCATCTTCATATATCTGTTTTTTGAATATTGGATTTAATAAAATATATCCTTTCATTGTTTTCTACTTTCTTAAGTCACAAATCACATAAAAGAAAGAAAATTTCTCCTTTAAGACTTGTGTTTTTTTAAATTTTGTTGCCAATATTTTCATCTTTGGATTTCATTTACTAGATTTTTTAAAATTCTATTTATATTTTTCTTGTTCCTTGTTTTCTATGTTCAATTTATATTTTTTTAAAATTAATACAATAGAGTTACTACAATTTGCTGTATAAATGAAAAAAAGTTTTTAACTAGGATTCCAACTTTAAAATGTTATAACTTTTAAGTCATGCATCGAATCAACTATTATAAAATATCAAATCGAAGCTCGTTTTGATTCCTTTAAACAGATCGATGTTGTAGTTTAGTTCCCATCCTTTGTGAACCAATATTCGATCGTTTACACAATTTACAACGGTATCCAATTTTGGTCGCACCTTATTGTGTTGTTTTCTATTCTTGTTCTTTAGGATTCTAATTTGTTCATCTTAAGCACGTACTTAGCAATTCAATCTTTCTTATTCCTTTGAGTTTCTCGGTTCCTAGATTGTATACTTAAAGTATCTACATCCTATGTTATCAAAGCCTTGGTTGCGAAAAATAGGATATCCATCTTCATATATCTATTTTTTGAATATTGGATTTAATAAAATATATCCTTTCATTGTTTTCTACTTTCTTAAGTCACAAATCACATAAAAGAAAGAAATTTTCTCCTTTAAGACTTGTGTTTTTTTAAATTTTGTTGCCAATATTTTCATCTTTGGATTTCATTTACTAGTTTTTTAAAAATTCTGTGTATATTTTTCTTGTTCCTTGTTTTCTATGTTCAACTTATCTTTTTTAAAAATTAATACAATAGAGTTACTACAATTTGCTATATAAATGAAAAAAAGTTTTTAACTAGGATTCCAACTTTAAAATGTTATAACTTTTAAGTCAGGCATCGAATCAACTATTATAAAATATCAAATCGAAGGTCGTTTTGATTCCTTTAAACAGATCGATGTTGTAGTTTAGTTCCCCTCCTTTGTGAACCAATATTCGATCGTTTACACAATTTACAGCGGTATCCAATTTTGGTCGTAGCTTATTGTGTTGTTTTATATTCTTGTTGTTTAGGATTCTAATTTTTTCATCTTAAGAACGTACTTAGCAATTCTATCTTTCTTATTCCTTTGAGTTCCTCGGTTCCTAGATTGTATACTTAAAGTATCTACATCCTTTGTTATCAAAGCCTTGGTTCCTGAAAATAGGATATCCATCTTCATATATCTATTTTTTGAATATTGGATTTAATAAAATATATCCTTTCATTGTTTTCTACTTTCTTAAGTCACAAATCACATAAACGAAAAAATTTCTGCTTTAAGACTTGTGTTGTTTTAAATGTTGTTGATAATATTTTCATCTTTGGATTTCATTTGCTTGTTTTTTGAAAATTCTATGTATATTTTTCTTGTTCCTTGGTTTCTTTGTTCAACTTATATTTTTTAAAAATTAATACAATAGAGTTACTACAATTTGCTGTATAAATGAAAAAAAGTTTTTAACTAGGATTCCAACTTTAAAGGGTTATAACTTTTAAGTCATGCATCGAATCAACTATTATAAAATATCAAATCGAAGCTAGTTTTGATTCCTTTAAACAGACCGATGTTGTAGTTTAGTTCCCATCCTTTGTGAAACAATATTCGATCGTTTACACAATTTACAACGGTATCCAATTTTGGTCGCAGCTTATTGTGTTGTTTTCTATTCTTGTTGTTTAGGATTGTAATTTTTTCATCTTAAGCACGTACTTAGCAATTCAATCTTTCTTATTCCTTTGAGTTCCTCGGTTCCTAGATTGTATACTTAAAGTATCTACATCCTATTTTATCAAAGCCTTCGTTCCTGAAAATAGGATATCCATCTTCACATATCTGTTTTTTGAATATTGGATTTAATAAAATATATCCTTTCATTGTTTTCAATTTCTTAAGTCACAAATCTCATAAAAGAAAGAAAATTTCTCCTTTAAGACTTGTGTTTTTTTAAATTTTGTTGCCAATATTTTCATCTTTGGATTTCATTTACTAGTTTTTTTAAAATTCTATGTATATTTTTTCTTGTTCCTTGTTTTCTATGTTCAATTTATATTTTTTAAAAATTAATACAATAGAGTTACTACAATTTGCTGTATAAATGAAAAAAAGTTTTTAACTAGGATTCCAACTTTAAAATGTTATAACTTTTAAGTCATGCATCGAATCAACTATTATAAAATATCAAATCGAAGCTCGTTTTGATTCCTTTAAACAGATCGATGTTGTAGTTTAGTTCCCCTCCGTTCTGAACCAAAATTCGATCATTTACACAATTTACAGTGGTATCCAATTTTGATCGCACCTTATTGTGTTGTTTTCTATTCTTGTTCTTTAGGATTCTAATTTGTTCATCTTAAGCACGTACTTAGCAATTCAATCTTTCTTATTCCTTTGAGTTTCTCGGTTCCTAGATTGTATACTTAAAGTATCTACATCCTATGTTATCAAAGCCTTGGTTCCTGAAAATAGGATATCCGTCTTCATATATCTGTGTTTTGAATATTAGATTTAATAAAATATATCCTTTCATTGTTTTCTACTTTCTTAAGTCACAAATCACGTAAAAGAAAGAAATTTTCTCCTTTAAGACTTGTGTTTTTTTAAATTTTGTTGCCAATATTTTCATCTTTGGATTTCATTTGCTAGTTTTTTAAAAATTCTATGTATATTTTTCTTGTTCCTTGTTTTCTATGTTCAACTTATCTTTTTTAAAAATTAATACAATAGAGTTACTACAATTTGCTATATAAATGAAAAAAAAGTTTTTAACTAGGATTCCAACTTTAAAAGGTTATAACTTTTAAGTCATGCATCGAATCAACTATTATAAAATATTAAATCGAAGGTCGTTTTGATTCCTTTAAATAGATCGATGTTGTAGTTTAGTTCCCCTCCTTTGTGAACCAATATTTGATCGTTTACACAATTTACAGCGGTATCCAATTTTGGTCGCAGCTTATTGTGTTGTTTTATATTCTTGTTGTTTAGGATTCTAATTTTTTCATCTTAAGCACGTACTTAGCAATTCTATCTTTCTTATTCCTTTGAATTCCTCGGTTCCTAGATTGTATACTTAATGTATCTACATCCTATGTTATCAAAGCCTTGGTTCCTGAAAATAGGATATCCATCTTCATATATCTATTTTTTGAATATTGGATTTAATAAAATATATCCTTTCATTGTTTTCTACTTTCTTAAGTCACAAATCACATAAACGAAAAACTTTTCTGCTTTAAGACTTGTGTTTTTTTAAATTTTGTTGCCAATATTTTCATCTTTGGATTTCATTTACTTGTTTTTTTAAAATTCTATGTATATTTTTCTTGTTCCTTGGTTTCTTTGTTCAACTTATATTTTTTAAAAATTAATACAATAGAGTTACTACAATTTGCTGTATAAATGAAAAAAAGTTTTTAACTAGGATTCCAACTTTAAAGGGTTATAACTTTTAAGTCATGCATCGAATCAACTATTATAAAATATCAAATCGAAGCTAGTTTTGATTCCTTTAAACAGACCGATGTTGTAGTTTAGTTCCCATCCTTTGTGAAACAATATTCGATCGTTTACACAATTTACAACGGTATCCAATTTTGGTCGCAGCTTATTGTGTTGTTTTCTATTCTTGTTGTTTAGGATTCTAATTTGTTCATCTTAAGCACGTACTTAGCAATTCAATCTTTCTTATTCCTTTGAGTTCCTCGGTTCCTAGATTGTATACTTAAAGTATCTACATCCTATTTTATCAAAGCCTTCGTTCCTGAAAATAGGATATCCATCTTCACATATCTGTTTTTTGAATATTGGATTTAATAAAATATATCCTTTCATTGTTTTCAATTTCTTAAGTCACAAATCTCATAAAAGAAAGAAAATTTCTCCTTTAAGACTTGTGTTTTTTAAAATTTTGTTGCCAATATTTTCATCTTTGGATTTCATTTACTAGATTTTTTTAAAATTCTATGTATATTTTTCTTGTTCCTTGTTTTCTATGTTCAACTTATATTTTTTAAAAATTAATACAATAGAGTTACTACAATTTGCTGTATAAATGAAAAAAAGTTTTTAACTAGGATTCCAACTTTAAAATGTTATAACTTTTAAGTCATGCATCGAATCAACTATTATAAAATATCAAATCGAAGCTCGTTTTGATTCCTTTAAACAGATCGATGTTGTAGTTTAGTTCCCCTCCGTTCTGAACCAAAATTCGATCATTTACACAATTTACAGTGGTATCCAATTTTGATCGCACCTTATTGTGTTGTTTTCTATTCTTGTTCTTTAGGATTCTAATTTGTTCATCTTAAGCACGTACTTAGCAATTCAATCTTTCTTATTCCTTTGAGTTTCTCGGTTCCTAGATTGTATACTTAAAGTATCTACATCCTATGTTATCAAAGCCTTGGTTCCTGAAAATAGGATATCCGTCTTCATATATCTGTGTTTTGAATATTAGATTTAATAAAATATATCCTTTCATTGTTTTCTACTTTCTTAAGTCACAAATCACGTAAAAGAAAGAAATTTTCTCCTTTAAGACTTATGTTTTTTTAAATTTTGTTGCCAATATTTTCATCTTTGGATTTCATTTGCTAGTTTTTTTAAAATTCAATGTATATTTTTCTTGTTCCTTGTTTTCTATGTTCAACTTATCTTTTTTAAAAGTTAATACAATAGAGTTACTACAGTTTGCTATATAAATGAAAAAAAAGTTTTTAACTAGGATTCCAACTTTAAAATGTTATAACTTTTAAGTCAGGCATCGAATCAACTATTATAAAATATCAAATCGAAGGTCGTTTTGATTCCTTTAAACAGATCGATGTTGTAGTTTAGTTCCCCTCCTTTGTGAACCAATATTCGATCGTTTACACAATTTACAGCGGTATCCAATTTTGGTCGCACCTTATTGTGTTGTTTTCTATTCTTGTTGTTTAGGATTCTAATTTTTTCATCTTAAGCACGTACTTAGCAATTCAATCTTTCTTATTCCTTTGAGTTCCTCGGTTCCTAGATTGTATACTTAAAGTATCTACATCCTATGTTATCAAAGCCTTGGTTCCTGAAAATAGGATATCCATCTTCATATATCTATTTTTTGAATATTGGATTTAATAAAATATATCCTTTCATTGTTTTCTACTTTCTTAAGTCACAAATCACATAAAAGAAAGAAATTTTCTCCTTTAAGACTTGTGTTTTTTTAAATTTTGTTGCCAATATTTTCATCTTTGGATTTCATTTACTAGTTTTTTTAAAATTCTATGTATATTTTTCTTGTTCCTTGTTTTCTATGTTCAACTTATATTTTTTAAAAATTAATACAATAGAGTTACTACAATTTGCTGTATAAATGAAAAAAGGTTTTTAACTAGGATTCCAACTTTAAAATGTTATAACTTTTAAGTCATGCATCGAATAAACTATTATAAAATATAAAATCGAAGCTTGTTTTGATTCCTTTAAACAGACCGATGTTGTAGTTTAGTTCCTCTCCTTTGTGAACCAATATTCGATCATTTACACAATTTACAACGGTATCCAATTTTGGTCGTGCCTTATTGTGTTGTTTTCTATTCTTGTTCTTTAGGTTTCTAATTTGTTCATCTTAAGCACGTACTTAGCAATTCAATCTTTCTTATTCCTTTGAGTTCCTCGGTTCCTAGATTGTATACTTAAAGTATCTACATCCTATGTTATCAAAGCCTTGGTTCCTGAAAATAGGATATCCATCTTCATATATCTGTTTTTTTGAATATTGGATTTAATAAAATATATCCTTTCATTGTTTTCTACTTTCTTAAGTCACAAATCACATAAAAGAAAGAAATTTTCTCCTTTAAGACTTGTGTTTTTTTAAATTTTGTTGCCAATATTTTCATCTTTGGGTTTCATTTACTAGTTTTTTAAAAATTCTGTGTATATTTTTCTTGTTCCTTGTTTTCTATGTTCAACTTATCTTTTTTAAAAATTAATACAATAGAGTTACTACAATTTACTGTATAAATGAAAAAAGGTTTTTAACTAGGATTCCAACTTTAAAATATTATAACTTTTAAGTCATGCATCGAATCAACTATTATAAAATATCAAATCGATGCTCGTTTTGATTCCTTTAAACAGATCGATGTTGTAGTTTAGTTCCCATCCTTTGTGAACCAATATTCGATCGTTTACACAATTTACAGCGGTATCCAATTTTGGTCGCACCTTATTGTGTTGTTTTCTATTCTTGTTCTTTAGGATTCTAATTTGTTCATCTTAAGCACGTACTTAGTAATTCAATCTTTCTTATTCCTTTGAGTTCCTCGGTTCCTAGATTGTATACTTAAAGTATCTACATCCTATGTTATCAAAGCCTTGGTTCCTGAAAATAGGATATCCATCTTCATATATCTATTTTTTGAATATTGGATTTAATAAAATATATCCTTTCATTGTTTTCTACTTTCTTAAGTCACAAATCACATAAAAGAAAGAAAATTTCTCCTTTAAGACTTGTGTTTTTTAAAATTTTGTTGCCAATATTTTCATCTTTGGATTTCATTTACTAGTTTTTTTAAAATTCTATGTATATTTTTCTTGTTCCTTGTTTTCTATGTTCAACTTATATTTTTTAAAAAATAATACAATAGAGTTACTACAATTTGCTATATAAATGAAAAAAAAGCTTTTAACTAGGATTCTAACTTTAAAATGTTATAACTTTTAAGTCATGCATCGAATCAACTATTATAAAATATCAAATCGATGCTAGTTTTGATTGCTTTAAATAGACAGATGTTGTAGTTTAGTTCCCGTCCTTTGTGAACCAATATTCGATCGCTTACACAATTTACAGCAGTATCCAATTTTGGTCGCACCTTATTGTGTTGTTTTATGTTCTTGTTCTTTAGGATTCTAATTTGGTCATCTTGACCAAGTACTTAGCAATTCAATCTTTCTTATTCCTTTAAGTTCCTCGGTTCCTAGATTGTATACTTAAAGTATCTACATCCTATGTTATCAAAGCCTTGGTTCCGGAAAATAATTTATCAATCTTCACATATATGTTTTTTGAATATTGGATTTAATAAAATATATCCTTTCATTGTTTTCTACTTTCTTAAGTCACAAATCACATAAAAGAAAGAAATTTTCTCCTTTAAGACTTGTGTTTTTTTAAATTTTGTTGCCAATATTTTCATCTTTGGATTTCATTTACTAGTTTTTTTAAAATTCTATGTATATTTTTCTTGTTCCTTGTTTTCTATGTTCAACTTATATTTTTTAAAAATTAATACAATAGAGTTACTACAATTTGCTGTATAAATGAAAAAGAAGTTTTTAACTGAGATTGCAACTTTAAAATGTTATAACTTTTAAGTCGTGACTCGAAATAACAATTATAAAATATCAAATCAATGCAAGTTTTGATTGCTTTAAGTAGAGAGATGTTGTAGTTTAGTTCCATTCCTTTGTGAACCAATATTCAATCGTTTACACAATTTACAACGATATCCAATTTTGGTCGCACCTTATTGTGTTTTTTTATGTTCTTGTTCTTTAGGATTCTAATTTGTTCATCTTAAGCAAGTACTTAGCAATTCCATCTTTCTTATTCCTTTGAGTTCCTCGGTTCCTAGATTGTATACTTAAAGTATCTACATCCTATGTTATCAAAGCCTTGGTTGCAAAAAATAGGATATCCATCTTCATATATCTATTTTTTGAATATTGGATTTAATAAAATATATCCTTTCATTGTTTTCTACTTTCTTAAGTCACAAATCACATAAAAGAAAGAAATTTTCTCCTTTAAGACTTGTGTTTTTTTAAATTTTGTTGCCAATATTTTCATCTTTGGCTTTCATTTACTAGTTTTTTTAAAATTCTGTGTATATTTTTCTTGTTCCTTGTTTTCTATGTTCAACTTATATTCTTTAAAAATTAATACAATAGAGTTACTAGAATTTGCTATATAAATGAAAAAAAGTTTTTAACTAGGATTCCAACTTTAAAATGTTATAACTTTTAAGTCATGCATCGAATCAACTATTATAAAATATCAAATCGATGCTCGTTTTGATTCCTTTAAACAGACCGATGTTGTAGTTTAGTTCCCTCCTTTGTGAACCAATATTCGATCGTTTACACAATTTACAGCGGTATCCAATTTTGGTCGCACCTTATTGTGTTGTTTTCTATTCTTGTTCTTTAGGATTCTAATTTGTTCATCTTAAGCACGTACTTAGCAATTCAATCTTTCTTATTCCTTTGAGTTCCTCGGTTCCTAGATTGTATACTTAAAGTATCTACATCCTATGTTATCAAAGCCTTGGTTCCTGAAAATAGGATATCCATCTTCATATATCTATTTTTTGAATATTGGATTTAATAAAATATATCCTTTCATTGTTTTCTACTTTCTTAAGTCACAAATCACATAAAAGAAAGAAATTTTCTCCTTTAAGACTTGTGTTTTTTTAAATTTTGTTGCCAATATTTTCATCTTTGGATTTCATTTACTAGTTTTTTTAAAATTCTGTGTATATTTTTCTTGTTCCTTGTTTTCTATGTTCAACTTATATTCTTTAAAAATTAATACAATAGAGTTACTACAATTTGCTGTATAAATGAAAAGAAGTTTTTAACTAGGATTCCAACTTTAAAATGTTATAACTTTTAAGTCATGCATCGAATCAACTATTATAAAATATCAAATCGAAGCTCGTTTTGATTCCTTTAAACAGACCGATGTTGTAGTTTAGCTCCCCTCCTTTGTGAACCAATATTCGATCGTTTACACAATTTACAGCGGTATCCAATTTTGGTCGCACCTTATTGTGTTGTTTTATGTTCTTGTTCTTTAGGATTCTAATTTGTTCATCTTAAGCACGTACTTAGCAATTCAATCTTTCTTATTCCTTTGAGTTCCTCGGTTCCTAGATTGTTTACTTAAAGTATCTACATCCTATGTTATCAAAGCCTTGGTTCCTGAAAATAGGATATCCATCTTCATATATCTGTTTTTTGAATATTGGATTTAATAAAATATATCCTTTCATTGTTTTCTACTTTCTTAAGTCACAAATCACATAAAAGAAAGAAATTTTCTCCTTTAAGACTTGTGTTTTTTTAAATTTTGTTGCCAATATTTTCATCTTTGGATTTCATTTACTAGTTTTTTTAAAATTCTGTGTATATTTTTCTTGTTCCTTGTTTTCTATGTTCAACTTATATTCTTTAAAAATTAATACAATAGAGTTACTACAATTTGCTGTATAAATGAAAAAAAGTTTTTAACTAGGATTCCAACTTTAAAATGTTATAACTTTTAAGTCGTGCATCGAATCAACTATTATAAAATATCAAACCGAAGCTCGTTTTAATTCCTTTAAATAGACCGATGTTGTAGTTTAGTTCCCCTCCTTTGTGAACCAATATTCGATCATTTACACAATTTACAGCGGTATCCAATTTTGGTCGCACCTTATTGTGTTGTTTTCTATTCTTGTTCTTTAGGATTCTAATTTGTTCATCTTAAGCACGTACTTAGCAATTCAATCTTTCTTATTCCTTTGAGTTCCTCGGTTCCTAGATTGTATACTTAAAGTATCTACATCCTATGTTATCAAAGCCTTGGTTCCTGAAAATAGGATATCCATCTTCATATATCTGTTTTTTTGAATATTGGATTTAATAAAATATATCCTTTCATTGTTTTCTACTTTCTTAAGTCACAAATCACATAAAAGAAAGAAATTTTCTCCTTTAAGACTTGTGTTTTTTTAAATTTTGTTGCCAATATTTTCATCTTTGGATTTCATTTACTAGTTTTTTTAAAATTCTGTGTATATTTTTCTTGTTCCTTGTTTTCTATGTTCAACTTATCTTTTTTAAAAATTAATACAATAGAGTTACTACAATTTGCTGTATAAATGAAAAAAGGTTTTTAACTAGGATTCCAACTTTAAAATGTTATAACTTTTAAGTCATGCATCGAATCAACTATTATAAAATATCAAATCGAAGCTCGTTTTGATTCCTTTAAATAGACCGATGTTGTAGTTTAGTTCCCCTCCTTTGTGAACCAATATTCGATCGTTTACACAATTTACAGCGGTATCCAATTTTGGTCGCACCTTATTGTGTTGTTTTCTATTCTTGTTCTTTAGGATTCTAATTTGTTCATCTTAAGCACGTACTTAGCAATTCAATCTTTCTTATTCCTTTGAGTTCCTCGGTTCCTAGATTGTATACTTAAAGTATCTACATCCTATGTTATCAAAGCCTTGGTTCCTGAAAATAGGATATCCATCTTCATATATCTATTTTTTGAATATTGGATTTAATAAAATATATCCTTTCATTGTTTTCTACTTTCTTAAATCACAAATCACATAAAAGAAAGAAATTTTCTCATTTAAGACTTGGGTATTTTAAATTTTGTTGACAATATTTTCATCATTGGATTTCATTTACTAATTTTTTTAAAATTCTGTGTATATTTTTCTTGTTCCTTGGTTTCTTTGTTCAACTTATATTTTTTAAAAATTAATACAATAGAGTTACTACAATTTGATGTATAAATGAAAAAACGTTTTAAACTAGGATTCCAACTTTAAAAGGTTATAACTTTTAAGTCATGCATCGAATCAACTATTATAAAATATCAAATCTAAGCTCGGTTTGATTCCTTTAAATAGACCGATGTTGTAGTTTATTTCCCCTCCTTTGTGAACCAATATTCGATCGTTTACACAATTTACAGCGGTATCCAATTTTGGTCGCACCTTATTGTGTTGTTTTCTATTCTTGTTCTTTAGGATTCTAATTTGTTCATCTTAAGCACGTACTTAGCAATTCAATCTTTCTTATTCCTTTGAGTTCCTCGGTTCCTAGATTGTATACTTAAAGTATCTACATCCTATGTTATCAAAGCCTTGGTTCCTGAAAATAGGATATCCATCTTCATATATCTGTTTTTTGAATATTGGATTTAATAAAATATATCCTTTCATTGTTTTCTACTTTCTTAAGTCACAAATCACATAAAAGAAAGAAATTTTCTCCTTTAAGACTTGTGTTTTTTTAAATTTTGTTGCCAATATTTTCATCTTTGGATTTCATTTACTAGTTTTTTTAAAATTCTGTGTATATTTTTCTTGTTCCTTGTTTTCTATGTTCAACTTATAATCTTTAAAAATTAATACAATAGAGTTACTACAATTTGCTGTATAAATGAAAAAGAAGTTTTTAACTAGGATTCCAACTTTAAAATGTTATAACTTTTAAGTCATGCATCGAATCAACTATTATAAAATATCAAATCGAAGCTCGTTTTGATTCCTTTAAACAGACCGATGTTGTAGTTTAGTTCCCCTCCTTTGTGAACCAATATTCGATCGTTTACACAATTTACAGTGGTATCCAATTTTGGTCGCACCTTATTGTGTTGTTTTCTATTCTTGTTCTTTAGGATTCTAATTTGTTCATCTTAAGCACGTACTTAGCAATTCAATCTTTCTTATTCCTTTGAGTTCCTCGGTTCCTAGATTGTATACTTAAAGTATCTACATCCTATGTTATCAAAGCCTTGGTTCTTGAAAATAGGATATCCATCTTCATATATCTATTTTTTGAATATTGGATTTAATAAAATATATCCTTTCATTGTTTTCTACTTTCTTAAGTCACAAATCACATAAAAGAAAGAAATTTTCTCCTTTAAGACTTGTGTTTTTTTAAATTTTGTTGCCAATATTTTCATCTTTGGATTTCATTTACTAGTTTTTTTAAATTCTATGTATATTTTTCTTGTTCCTTGTTTTCTATGTTCAACTTATCTTTTTTAAAAATTAATACAATAGAGTTACTACAATTTGCGGTATAAATGAAAAAAAGTTTTTAACTAGGATTCCAACTTTAAAATGTTATAACTTTTAAGTCATGCATCGAATCAACTATTATAAAATATAAAATCGAAGCTCGTTTTGATTCCTTTAAATAGACCGATGTTGTAGTTTAGTTCCCTTCCTATGTGAACCAATATTCGATCGTTTACACAATTTACAGCGGTATCCAATTTTGGTCGCACCTTATTGTGTTGTTTTCTATTCTTGTTCTTTAGGATTCTAATTTGTTCATCTTAAGCACGTACTTAGCAATTCAATCTTTCTTATTCCTTTGAGTTCCTCGGTTCCTAGATTGTATACTTAAAGTATCTACATCCTATGTTATCAAAGCCTTGGTTCCTGAAAATAGAATATCGATCTTTATATATCTGTTTTTTCAATATTGTATTTAATAAAATATATCCTTTCATTGTTTTCTACTTTCTTAAGTCACAAATCACATAAAAGAAAGAAATTTTCTCCTTTAAGACTTGTGTTTTTTTAAATTTTGTTGCCAATATTTTCATCTTTGGATTTCATTTACTAGTTTTTTTAAAATTCTATGTATATTTTTCTTGTTCCTTGTTTTCTATGTTCAACTTATATTTTTTAAAAATTAATACAATAGAGTTACTACAATTTGCTGTATAAATGAAAAAAAGTTTTTAACTAGGATTCCAACTTTAAAATGTTATAACTTTTAAGTCATGCATCGAATCAACTATTATAAAATATCAAATCGAAGCTAGTTTTGATTCCTTTAAACAGACCGATGTTGTAGTTTAGTTCCCATCCTTTGTGAACCAATATTCGATCGTTTACACAATTTACAACGGTATCCAATTTTGGTCGCACCTTATTGTGTTGTTTTCTATTCTTGTTCTTTAGGATTCTAATTTGTTCATCTTAAGCACGTACTTAGCAATTCAATCTTTCTTATTCCTTTGAGTTCCTCGGTTCCTAGATTGTATACTTAAAGTATCTACATCCTATGTTATCAAAGCCTTGGTTCCTGAAAATAGGATATCCATCTTCATATATCTATTTTTTGAATATTGGATTTAATAAAATATATCCTTTCATTGTTTTCTACTTTCTTAAGTCACAAATCACATAAAAGAAAGAAATTTTCTCCTTTAAGACTTGTGTTTTTAAAATTTTGTTGCCAATATTTTCATCTTTGGATTTCATTTACTAGTTTTTTTAAAATTCTGTGTATATTTTTCTTGTTCCTTGTTTTCTATGTTCAACTTATCTTTTTTAAAAATTAATACAATAGAGTTACTACAATTTGTTGTATAAATGAAAAAAAGTTTTTAACTAGGATTCCAACTTTAAAATGTTATAACTTTTAAGTCATGCATCGAATCAACTATTATAAAATATCAAATCGAAGCTCGTTTTGATTCCTTTAAACAGACCGATGTTGTAGTTTAGTTCCCCTCCTTTGTGAACCAATATTCGATCATTTACACAATTTACAGTGGTATCCAATTTTGGTCGCACCTTATTGTGTTGTTTTCTATTCTTGTTCTTTAGGATTCTAATTTGTTCATCTTAAGCACGTACTTAGCAATTCAATCTTTCTTATTCCTTTGAGTTCCTCGGTTCCTAGATTGTATACTTAAAGTATCTACATCCTATGTTATCAAAGCCTTGGTTCCTGAAAATAGGATATCCATCTTCATATATCTGTTTTTTGAATATTGGATTTAATAAAATATATCCTTTCATTGTTTTCTACTTTCTTAAGTCACAAATCACATAAAAGAAAGAAATTTTCTCCTTTAAGACTTGTGTTTTTTTAAATTTTGTTGCCAATATTTTCATCTTTGGATTTCATTTACTAGTTTTTTTAAAATTCTGTGTATATTTTTCTTGTTCCTTGTTTTCTATGTTCAACTTATCTTTTTTAAAAATTAATACAATAGAGTTACTACAATTTGCTGTATAAATGAAAAAAAGTTTTTAACTAGGATTCCAACTTTAAAATGTTATAACTTTTAAGTCATGCATCGAATCAACTATTATAAAATATCAAATCGAAGCTCGTTTTGATTCCTTTAAATAGACCGATGTTGTAGTTTAGTTCCCCTCCTTTGTGAACCAATATTCGATCGTTTACACAATTTACAGCGGTATCCAATTTTGGTCGCACCTTATTGTGTTGTTTTCTATTCTTGTTCTTTAGGATTCTAATTTGTTCATCTTAAGCACGTACTTAGCAATTCAATCTTTCTTATTCCTTTGAGTTCCTCGGTTCCTAGATTGTATACTTAAAGTATCTACATCCTATGTTATCAAAGCCTTGGTTCCTGAAAATAGGATATCCATCTTCATATATCTATTTTTTGAATATTGGATTTAATAAAATATATCCTTTCATTGTTTTCTACTTTCTTAAGTCACAAATCACATAAAAGAAAGAAATTTTCTCCTTTAAGACTTGTGTTTTTAAAATTTTGTTGCCAATATTTTCATCTTTGGATTTCATTTACTAGTTTTTTTAAATTCTGTGTATATTTTTCTTGTTCCTTGTTTTCTATGTTCAACTTATCTTTTTTTAAAAATAAAACAATAGAGTTACTACAATTTGCTGTATCAATGAAAAAAAGTTTTTAACTGAGATTGCAACTTTAAAATGTTATAACTTTTAAGTCGTGCATCGAATCAACAATTATAAAATATCAAATCGATGCTCGTTTTGATTCCTTTAAACAGACCGATGTTGTAGTTTATTCCTCTGCTTTGTAAACCAATATTCGATCGTTTACACAATTTACAACGGTATCCAATTTTGGTCGCACCTTATTGTGTTGTTTTCTATTCTTGTTCTTTAGGATTCTAATTTGTTCATCTTAAGCACATACTTAGCAATTCAATCTTTCTTATTCCTTTGAGTTCCTCGGTTCCTAGATTGTATACTTAAAGTATCTACATCCTATGTTATCAAAGCCTTGGTTCCGGAAAATAGGATATCAATCTTCATATATATGTTTTTTGAATATTGGATTTAATAAAATATATCCTTTCATTGTTTTCTACTTTCTTAAGTCACAAATCACATAAAAGAAAGAAATTTTCTCCTTTAAGACTTGTGTTTTTTTAAATTTTGTTGCCAATATTTTCATCTTTGGATTTCATTTACTAGTTTTTTTAAAATTCTATGTATATTTTTCTTGTTCCTTGTTTTCTATGTTCAACTTATATTTTTTAAAAATTAATACAATAGAGTTACTACAATTTGCTGTATAAATGAAAAAAAGTTTTTAACTAGGATTCCAACTTTAAAATGTTATAACTTTTAAGTCATGCATCGAATCAACTATTATAAAATATCAAATCGAAGCTCGTTTTGATTCCTTCAAACAGACCGATGTTGTAGTTTAACTTCCCTCCTTTGTGAACCAATATTCGATCGTTTACACAATTTACAACGGTATCCAATTTTGGTCGCACCTTATTGTGTTGTTTTCTATTCTTGTTCTTTAGGATTCTAATTTGTTCATCTTAAGCACATACTTAGCAATTCAATCTTTCTTATTCCTTTGAGTTCCTCGGTTCCTAGATTGTATACTTAAAGTATCTACATCCTATGTTATCAAAGCCTTGGTTCCGGAAAATAGGATATCAATCTTCATATATATGTTTTTTGAATATTGGATTTAATAAAATATATCCTTTCATTGTTTTCTACTTTCTTAAGTCACAAATCACATAAAAGAAAGAAATTTTCTCCTTTAAGACTTGTGTTTTTTTAAATTTTGTTGCCAATATTTTCATCTTTGGATTTCATTTACTAGTTTTTTTAAATTCTGTGTATATTTTTCTTGTTCCTTGTTTTCTATGTTCAACTTATCTTTTTTAAAAATTAATACAATAGAGTTACTACAATTTGCTGTATAAATGAAAAAAAGTTTTTAACTAGGATTCCAACTTTAAAATGTTATAACTTTTAAGTCATGCATCGAATCAACTATTATAAAATATCAAATCGAAGCTCGTTTTGATTCCTTTAAACAGACCGATGTTGTAGTTTAGTTCCCTCCTTTGTGAACCAATATTCGATCGTTTACACAATTTACAGCGGTATCCAATTTTGGTCGCACCTTATTGTGTTGTTTTCTATTCTTGTTCTTTAGGATTCTAATTTGTTCATCTTAAGCACGTACTTAGCAATTCAATCTTTCTTATTCCTTTGAGTTCCTCGGTTCCTAGATTGTATACTTAAAGTATCTACATCCTATGTTATCAAAGCCTTGGTTCCTGAAAATAGGATATCCATCTTCATATATCTATTTTTTGAATATTGGATTTAATAAAATATATCCTTTCATTGTTTTCTACTTTCTTAAGTCACAAATCACATAAAAGAAAGAAATTTTCTCCTTTAAGACTTGTGTTTTTTTAAATTTTGTTGCCAATATTTTCATCTTTGGATTTCATTTACTAGTTTTTTTAAATTCTGTGTATATTTTTCTTGTTCCTTGTTTTCTATGTTCAACTTATATTTTTTAAAAATTAATACAATAGAGTTACTACAATTTGCTGTATAAATGAAAAAAAGTTTTTAACTAGGATTCCAACTTTAAAATGTTATAACTTTTAAGTCATGCATCGAATCAACTATTATAAAATATCAAATCGAAGCTCGTTTTGATTCCTTTAAACAGACCGATGTTGTAGTTTAGTTCCCCTCCTTTGTGAACCAATATTCGATCGTTTACACAATTTACAACGGTATCCAATTTTGGTCGCACCTTATTGTGTTGTTTTCTATTCTTGTTCTTTAGGATTCTAATTTGTTCATCTTAAGCACGTACTTAGCAATTCAATCTTTCTTATTCCTTTGAGTTCCTCGGTTCCTAGATTGTATACTTAAAGTATCTACATCCTATGTTATCAAAGCCTTGGTTGCAAAAAATAGGATATCCATCTTCATATATCTATTTTTTGAATATTGGATTTAATAAAATATATCCTTTCATTGTTTTCTACTTTCTTAAGTCACAAATCACATAAAAGAAAGAAATTTTCTCCTTTAAGACTTGTGTTTTTTTAAATTTTGTTGCCAATATTTTCATCTTTGGATTTCATTTACTAGTTTTTTTAAATTCTGTGTGTATTTTTCTTGTTCCTTGTTTTCTATGTTCAACTTATATTCTTTAAAAATTAATACAATAGAGTTACTACAATTTGCTGTATAAATGAAAAAAAGTTTTTAACTAGGATTCCAACTTTAAAATGTTATAACTTTTAAGTCATGCATCGAATCAACTATTATAAAATATCAAATCGAAGCTCGTTTTGATTCCTTTAAACAGACCGATGTTGTAGTTTAGTTCCCCTCCTTTGTGAACCAATATTCGATCGTTTACACAATTTACAACGGTATCCAATTTTGGTCGCACCTTATTGTGTTGTTTTCTATTCTTGTTCTTTAGGATTCTAATTTGTTCATCTTAAGCACGTACTTAGCAATTCAATCTTTCTTATTCCTTTGAGTTCCTCGGTTCCTAGATTGTATACTTAAAGTATCTACATCCTATGTTATCAAAGCCTTGGTTCCTGAAAATAGGATATCCATCTTCATATATCTATTTTTTGAATATTGGATTTAATAAAATATATCCTTTCATTGTTTTCTACTTTCTTAAGTCACAAATCACATAAAAGAAAGAAATTTTCTCCTTTAAGACTTGTGTTTTTAAAATTTTGTTGCCAATATTTTCATCTTTGGATTTCATTTACTAGTTTTTTTAAAATTCTGTGTATATTTTTCTTGTTCCTTGTTTTCTATGTTCAACTTATATTCTTTAAAAATTAATACAATAGAGTTACTACAATTTGCTGTATAAATGAAAAAACGTTTTTAACTAGGATTCCAACTTTAAAATGTTATAACTTTTAAGTCATGCATCGAATCAACTATTATAAAATATCAAATCGAAGCTCGTTTTGATTCCTTTAAACAGACCGATGTTGTAGTTTAGCTCCCCTCCTTTGTGAACCAATATTCGATCGTTTACACAATTTACAGTGGTATCCAATTTTGGTCGCACCTTATTGTGTTGTTTTCTATTCTTGTTCTTTAGGATTCTAATTTGTTCATCTTAAGCACGTACTTAGCAATTCAATCTTTCTTATTCCTTTGAGTTCCTCGGTTCCTAGATTGTATACTTAAAGTATCTACATCCTATGTTATCAAAGCCTTGGTTCTTGAAAAAAGGATATCCATCTTCATATATCTATTTTTTGAATATTGGATTTAATAAAATATATCCTTTCATTGTTTTCTACTTTCTTAAGTCACAAATCACATAAAAGAAAGAAATTTTCTCCTTTAAGACTTGTGTTTTTTTAAATTTTGTTGCCAATATTTTCATCTTTGGATTTCATTTACTAGTTTTTTTAAATTCTGTGTATATTTTTCTTGTTCCTTGTTTTCTATGTTCAACTTATCTTTTTTAAAAATTAATACAATAGAGTTACTACAATTTGCTGTATAAATGAAAAAAAGTTTTTAACTAGGATTCCAACTTTAAAATGTTATAACTTTTAAGTCATGCATCGAATCAACTATTATAAAATATCAAATCGAAGCTAGTTTTGATTCCTTTAAACAGACCGATGTTGTAGTTTAGTTCCCTCCTTTGTGAACCAATATTCGATCGTTTACACAATTTACAACGGTATCCAATTTTGGTCGCACCTTATTGTGTTGTTTTCTATTCTTGTTCTTTAGGATTCTAATTTGTTCATCTTAAGCACGTACTTAGCAATTCAATCTTTCTTATTCCTTTGAGTTCCTCGGTTCCTAGATTGTATACTTAAAGTATCTACATCCTATGTTATCAAAGCCTTGGTTCCTGAAAATAGGATATCCATCTTCATATATCTATTTTTTGAATATTGGATTTAATAAAATATATCCTTTCATTGTTTTCTACTTTCTTAAGTCACAAATCACAAAAAAGAAAGAAATTTTCTCCTTTAAGACTTGTGTTTTTTTAAATTTTGTTGCCAATATTTTCATCTTTGGATTTCATTTACTAGTTTTTTTAAATTCTGTGTGTATTTTTCTTGTTCCTTGTTTTCTATGTTCAACTTATCTTTTTTAAAAATTAATACAATAGAGTTACTACAATTTGCTGTATAAATGAAAAAACGTTTTTAACTAGGATTCCAACTTTAAAATGTTATAACTTTTAAGTCATGCATCGAATCAACTATTATAAAATATAAAATCGAAGCTCGTTTTGATTCCTTTAAACAGACCGATGTTGTAGTTTAGTTCCCCTCCTTTGTGAACCAATATTCGATCGTTTACACAATTTACAACGGTATCCAATTTTGGTCGCACCTTATTGTGTTGTTTTCTATTCTTGTTCTTTAGGATTCTAATTTGTTCATCTTAAGCACGTACTTAGCAATTCAATCTTTCTTATTCCTTTGAGTTCCTCGGTTCCTAGATTGTATACTTAAAGTATCTACATCCTATGTTATCAAAGCCTTGGTTCTTGAAAATAGGATATCCATCTTCATATATCTGTTTTTTTGAATATTGGATTTAATAAAATATATCCTTTCATTGTTTTCTACTTTCTTAAGTCACAAATCACATAAAAGAAAGAAATTTTCTCCTTTAAGACTTGTGTTTTTTTAAATTTTGTTGCCAATATTTTCATCTTTGGATTTCATTTACTAGTTTTTTAAAATTCTGTGTATATTTTTCTTGTTCCTTGTTTTCTATGTTCAACTTATAATCTTTAAAAATTAATACAATAGAGTTACTACAATTTGCTGTATAAATGAAAAAGAAGTTTTTAACTAGGATTCCAACTTTAAAATGTTATAACTTTTAAGTCATGCATCGAATCAACTATTATAAAATATCAAATCGAAGCTCGTTTTGATTCCTTTAAATAGACCGATGTTGTAGTTTAGTTCCCCTCCTTTGTGAACCAATATTCGATCGTTTACACAATTTACAACGGTATCCAATTTTGGTCGCACCTTATTGTGTTGTTTTCTATTCTTGTTCTTTAGGATTCTAATTTGTTCATCTTAAGCACGTACTTAGCAATTCAATCTTTCTTATTCCTTTGAGTTCCTCGGTTCCTAGATTGTATACTTAAAGTATCTACATCCTATGTTATCAAAGCCTTGGTTACAAAAATAGGATATCCATCTTCATATATCTATTTTTTGAATATTGGATTTAATAAAATATATCCTTTCATTGTTTTCTACTTTCTTAAGTCACAAATCACATAAAAGAAAGAAATTTTCTCCTTTAAGACTTGTGTTTTTTTAAATTTTGTTGCCAATATTTTCATCTTTGGATTTCATTTACTAGTTTTTTTAAAATTCTATGTATATTTTTCTTGTTCCTTGTTTTCTATGTTCAACTTATATTTTTTAAAAATTAATACAATAGAGTTACTACAATTTGCTGTATAAATGAAAAATAGTTTTTAACTAGGATTCCAACTTTAAAATGTTATAACTTTTAAGTCATGCATCGAATCAACTATTATAAAATATCAAATCGATGCTAGTTTTGATTCCTTTAAACAGACAGATGTTGTAGTTTAGTTCCCCTCCTTTGTGAACCAATATTCGATCGTTTACACAATTTACAACGGTATCCAATTTTGGTCGCACCTTATTGTGTTGTTTTCTATTCTTGTTCTTTAGGATTCTAATTTGTTCATCTTAAGCACGTACTTAGCAATTCAATCTTTCTTATTCCTTTGAGTTCCTCGGTTCCTAGATTGTATACTTAAAGTATCTACATCCTATGTTATCAAAGCCTTGGTTGCAAAAAATAGGATATCCATCTTCATATATCTATTTTTTGAATATTGGATTTAATAAAATATATCCTTTCATTGTTTTCTACTTTCTTAAGTCACAAATCACAAAAAAGAAAGAAATTTTCTCCTTTAAGACTTGTGTTTTTTTAAATTTTGTTGCCAATATTTTCATCTTTGGATTTCATTTACTAGTTTTTTTAAAATTCTATGTATATTTTTCTTGTTCCTTGTTTTCTATGTTCAACTTATCTTTTTTAAAAATTAATACAATAGAGTTACTACAATTTGCTGTATAAATGAAAAATAGTTTTTAACTAGGATTCCAACTTTAAAATGTTATAACTTTTAAGTCGTGCATCGAATCAACAATTATAAAATATCAAATCGATGCTCGTTTTGATTCCTTTAAACAGACCGATGTTGTAGTTTATTCCTCTGCTTTGTAAACCAATATTCGATCGTTTACACAATTTACAACGGTATCCAATTTTGGTCGCACCTTATTGTGTTGTTTTCTATTCTTGTTCTTTAGGATTCTAATTTGTTCATCTTAAGCACGTACTTAGCAATTCAATCTTTCTTATTCCTTTGAGTTCCTCGGTTCCTAGATTGTATACTTAAAGTATCTACATCCTATGTTATCAAAGCCTTGGTTCCTGAAAAAAGGATACCCATCTTCATATATCTATTTTTTGAATATTGGATTTAATAAAATATATCCTTTCATTGTTTTCTACTTTCTTAAGTCACAAATCACATAAAAGAAAGAAATTTTCTCCTTTAAGACTTGTGTTTTTTTAAATTTTGTTGCCAATATTTTCATCTTTGGATTTCATTTACTAGTTTTTTTAAAATTCTATGTATATTTTTCTTGTTCCTTGTTTTCTATGTTCAACTTATCTTTTTTAAAAATTAATACAATAGAGTTACTACAATTTGCTGTATAAATTTAAAAAAGTTTTTAACTAGGATTCCAACTTTAAAAGGTTATAACTTTTAAGTCATGCATCGAATCAACTATTATAAAATATCAAATCGAAGCTCGTTTTGATTCCTTTAAACAGACCGATGTTGTAGTTTAGTTCCCCTCCTTTGTGAACCAATATTCGATCGTTTACACAATTTACAACGGTATCCAATTTTGGTCGCACCTTATTGTGTTGTTTTCTATTCTTGTTCTTTAGGATTCTAATTTGTTCATCTTAAGCACGTACTTAGCAATTCAATCTTTCTTATTCCTTTGAGTTCCTCGGTTCCTAGATTGTATACTTAAAGTATCTACATCCTATGTTATCAAAGCCTTGGTTCTGGAAAATAGGATATCCATCTTCATATATCTATTTTTTGAATATTGGATTTAATAAAATATATCCTTTCATTGTTTTCTACTTTCTTAAGTCACAAATCACAAAAAAGAAAGAAATTTTCTCCTTTAAGACTTGTGTTTTTTTAAATTTTGTTGCCAATATTTTCATCTTTGGATTTCATTTACTAGTTTTTTTAAAATTCTATGTATATTTTTCTTGTTCCTTGTTTTCTTTGTTCAACATATATTTTTTAAAAATTAATACAATAGAGTTACTACAATTTACTGTATAAATGAAAAAAAGTTTTTAACTAGGATTCCAACTTTAAAATGTTATAACTTTTAAGTCATGCATCGAATCAACTATTATAAAATATCAAATCGAAACTCGTTTTGATTCCTTTAAACAGACCGATTTTGTAGTTTAGTTCCCCTCCTTTGTGCACCAATATTCGATCGTTTACACAATTTATTCTGTATCCAATTTTGGTCGCACCTTATTGTGTTGTTTTCTATTCTTGTTCTTTAGGATTCTAATTTGTTCATCTTAAGCACGTACTTAGCAATTCAATCTTTCTTATTCCTTTGAGTTCCTCGGTTCCTAGATTGTATACTTAAAGTATCTACATCCTATGTTATCAAAGCCTTGGTTCCTGAAAATAGGATATCCATCTTCATATATCTGTTTTTCGAATATTGGATTTAATAAAATATATCCTTTCATTGTTTTCTACTTTCTTAAGTCACAAATCACATAAAAGAAAGAAATTTTCTCCTTTAAGACTTGTGTTTTTTTAAATTTTGTTGCCAATATTTTCATCTTTGGATTTCATTTACTAGTTTTTTTAAAATTCTATGTATATTTTTCTTGTTCCTTGTTTTCTATGTTCAACTTATATTTTTTAAAAATTAATACAATAGAGTTACTACAATTTGCTGTATAAATGAAAAAAAGTTTTTAACTAGGATTCCAACTTTAAAATGTTATAACTTTTAAGTCGTGCATCGAATCAACTATTATAAAATATCAAATCGAAGCTCGTTTTAATTCCTTTAAACAGACCGATGTTGTAGTTTAGTTCCCCTCCTTTGTGAACCAATATTCGATCGTTTACACAATTTACAGCGGTATCCAATTTTGGTCGCACCTTATTGTGTTGTTTTCTATTCTTGTTCTTTAGGATTCTAATTTGTTCATCTTAAGCACGTACTTAGCAATTCAATCTTTCTTATTCCTTTGAGTTCCTCGGTTCCTAGATTGTATACTTAAAGTATCTACATCCTATGTTATCAAAGCCTTGGTTCCTGAAAATAGGATATCCATCTTCATATATCTGTTTTTTGAATATTGGATTTAATAAAATATATCCTTTCATTGTTTTCTACTTTCTTAAGTCACAAATCACATAAAAGAAAGAAATTTTCTCATTTAAGACTTGGGTATTTTAAATTTTGTTGACAATATTTTCATCATTGGATTTCATTTACTAATTTTTTTAAAATTCTATGTATATTTTTCTTGTTCCTTGTTTTCTATGTTCAACTTATATTTTTTAAAAATTAATACAATAGAGTTACTACAATTTGCTGTATAAATGAAAAAAAGTTTTTAACTAGGATTCCAACTTTAAAATGTTATAACTTTTAAGTCATGCATCGAATCAACTATTATAAAATATCAAATCGAAGCTAGTTTTGATTCCTTTAAACAGACCGATGTTGTAGTTTAGTTCCCATCCTTTGTGAACCAATATTCGATCGTTTACACAATTTACAACGGTATCCAATTTTGGTCGCACCTTATTGTGTTGTTTTCTATTCTTGTTCTTTAGGATTCTAATTTGTTCATCTTAAGCACGTACTTAGCAATTCAATCTTTCTTATTCCTTTGAGTTCCTCGGTTCCTAGATTGTATACTTAAAGTATCTACATCCTATGTTATCAAAGCCTTGGTTGCAAAAAATAGGATATCCATCTTCATATATCTATTTTTTGAATATTGGATTTAATAAAATATATCCTTTCATTGTTTTCTACTTTCTTAAGTCACAAATCACATAAAAGAAAGAAATTTTCTCCTTTAAGACTTGTGTTTTTTTAAATTTTGTTGCCAATATTTTCATCTTTGGATTTCATTTACTAGTTTTTTTAAAATTCTATGTATATTTTTCTTGTTCCTTGTTTTCTATGTTCAACTTATATTTTTTAAAAATTAATACAATAGAGTTACTACAATTTATTGTATAAATGAAAAAAAAAGGTTTTAACTAGGATTCCAACTTTAAAAAGTTATAACTTTTAAGTCATGCATCGAATCAACTATTATAAAATATCAAATCGATGCTAGTTTTGATTGCTTTAAATAGAACGATGTTGTAGTTTAGTTCCCCTCCATTCTGAACCAATATTCGATCTTTTACACAATTTACAACTGTATCCAATTTTGGTCGCACCTTATTGTGTTGTTTTCTATTCTTGTTCTTTAGGATTCTAATTTGTTCATCTTAAGCACGTACTTAGCAATTCAATCTTTCTTATTCCTTTGAGTTCCTCGGTTCCTAGATTGTATACTTAAAGTATCTACATCCTATGTTATCAAAGCCTTGGTTCTTGAAAATAGGATATCCATCTTCATATATCTATTTTTTGAATATTGGATTTAATAAAATATATCCTTTCATTGTTTTCTACTTTCTTAAGTCACAAATCACATAAAAGAAAGAAATTTTCTCCTTTAAGACTTGTGTTTTTTTAAATTTTGTTGCCAATATTTTCATCTTTGGATTTCATTTACTAGTTTTTTTAAAATTCTGTGTATATTTTTCTTGTTCCTTGTTTTCTATGTTCAACTTATCTTTTTTAAAAATTAATACAATAGAGTTACTACAATTTGCTATATAAATGAAAAAAAGTTTTTAACTAGGATTCCAACTTTAAAATGTTATAACTTTTAAGTCATGCATCGAATCAACTATTATAAAATATCAAATCGAAGCTCGTTTTGATTCCTTTAAACAGACCGATGTTGTAGTTTAGTTCCCTCCTTTGTGAACCAATATTCGATCGTTTACACAATTTACAGCGGTATCCAATTTTGGTCGCACCTTATTGTGTTGTTTTCTATTCTTGTTCTTTAGGATTCTAATTTGTTCATCTTAAGCACGTACTTAGCAATTCAATCTTTCTTATTCCTTTGAGTTCCTCGGTTCCTAGATTGTATACTTAAAGTATCTACATCCTATGTTATCAAAGCCTTGGTTCCAAAAAATAGGATATCCATCTTCATATATCTATTTTTTGAATATTGGATTTAATAAAATATATCCTTTCATTGTTTTCTACTTTCTTAAGTCACAAATCACAAAAAAGAAAGAAATTTTCTCCTTTAAGACTTGTGGTTTTTTAAATTTTGTTGCCTATATTTTCATCTTTGGATTTCATTTACTAGTTTTTTTAAATTCTGTGTGTATTTTTCTTGTTCCTTGTTTTCTATGTTCAACTTATATTCTTTAAAAATTAATACAATAGAGTTACTACAATTTGCTGTATATATGAAAAATAGTGTTTAACAAGGATTCCAACTTTAAAATGTTATAACTTTTAAGTCATGCATCGAATCAACTATTATACAATATCAAATCGATGCTAGTTTTGATTCCTTTAAACAGACCGAGGTTGTAGTTTAGTTTCCCTCCTTTGTAAACCAATATTCGATTGTTTACACAATTTACAGCGGTATCCAATTTTGGTCGCACCTTATTGTGTTGTTTTCTGTTGTTTTTCTTTAGGATTCTAATTTGTTCATCTTAAGCACGTACTTAGCAATTCAATCTTTCTTATTCCTTTGAGTTCCTCGGTTCCTAGATTGTATACTTAAAGTATCTACATCCTATGTTATCAAAGCCTTGGTTGCAAAAAATAGGATATCCATCTTCATATATCTATTTTTTGAATATTGGATTTAATAAAATATATCCTTTCATTGTTTTCTACTTTCTTAAGTCACAAATCACATAAAAGAAAGAAATTTTCTCCTTTAAGACTTGTGTTTTTTTAAATTTTGTTGCCAATATTTTCATCTTTGGATTTCATTTACTAGTTTTTTTAAAATTCTGTGTATATTTTTCTTGTTCCTTGTTTTCTATGTTCAACTTATCTTTTTTAAAAATTAATACAATAGAGTTACTACAATTTGCTGTATAAATGAAAAAAAGTTTTTAACTAGGATTCCAACTTTAAAATGTTATAACTTTTAAGTCATGCATCGAATCAACTATTATAAAATATCAAATCGAAGCTCGTTTTGATTCCTTTAAACAGACCGATGTTGTAGTTTAGTTCCCCTCCTTTGTGAACCAATATTCGATCGTTTACACAATTTACAGCGGTATCCAATTTTGGTCGCACCTTATTGTGTTGTTTTCTATTCTTGTTCTTTAGGATTCTAATTTGTTCATCTTAAGAACATACTTAGCAATTCAATCTTTCTTATTCCTTTGAGTTCCTCGGTTCCTAGATTGTATACTTAAAGTATCTACATCCTTTGTTATCAAAGCCATGGTTCCTGAAAATAGGATACCCATCTTCATATATATCTGTTTTTTGAATATTGGATTTAATAAAATATATCCTTTCATTGTTTTCTACTTTCTTAAGTCACAAATCACATAAAAGAAAGAAATTTTCTCCTTTAAGACTTGTGTTTTTTTAAATTTTGTTGCCAATATTTTCATCTTTGGATTTCATTTACTAGTTTTTTTAAAATTCTGTGTATATTTTTCTTGTTCCTTGTTTTCTATGTTCAACTTATCTATTTTAAAAATTAAAAAAATAGAGTTACTACAATTTGCTGTATAAATGAAAAAAAGTTTTTAACTAGGATTCCAACTTTAAAATGTTATAACTTTTAAGTCATGCATCGAATCAACTATTATAAAATATCAAATCGATGCTCGTTTTGATTCCTTTAAATAGACCGATGTTGTAGTTTAGTTCCCCTCCTTTGTGAACCAATATTCGATCGTTTACACAATTTACAACGGTATCCAATTTTGGTCGCACCTTATTGTGTTGTTTTCTATTCTTGTTCTTTAGGATTCTAATTTGTTCATCTTAAGCACGTACTTAGCAATTCAATCTTTCTTATTCCTTTGAGTTCCTCGGTTCCTAGATTGTTTACTTAAAGTATCTACATCCTATGTTATCAAAGCCTTGGTTCTTGAAAATAGGATATCCATCTTCATATATCTGTTTTTTGAATATTGGATTTAATAAAATATATCCTTTCATTGTTTTCTACTTTCTTAAGTCACAAATCACATAAAAGAAAGAAATTTTCTCCTTTAAGACTTGTGTTTTTTTAAATTTTGTTGCCAATATTTTCATCTTTGGATTTCATTTACTAGTTTTTTTAAATTCTGTGTATATTTTTCTTGTTCCATTTTTTCTCTGTTCAACTTATCTTTTTTAAAAATTAATACAATATAGTTACTACAATTTGTTTTATAAATGAAAATTTTTTTTAACTAGGATTCCATCTTTAAAATGTTATAACTTTTAAGTCATGCATCGAATCAACTATTATAAAATATCAAATCGAAGCTCGTTTTGATTCCTTTAAACAGACCGATATTGTAGTTTAGTTCCCATCCTTTGTGAACCAATATTTGATCGTTTACACAATTTACAGCGGTAGCCAATTTTGGTCGCACCTTATTGTGTTGTTTTCTATTCTTGTTCTTTAGGATTCTAATTTGTTCATCTTAAGCACGTACTTAGCAATTCAATCTTTCTTATTCCTTTGAGTTCCTCGGTTCCTAGATTGTTTACTTAAAGTATCTACATCCTATGTTATCAAAGCCTTGGTATCTGAAAATAGGATATCCATCTTCATATATCTGTTTTTTGAATATTGGATTTAATAAAATATATCCTTTCATTGTTTTCTACTTTCTTAAGTCACAAATCACATAAAAGAAAGAAATTTTCTCCTTTAAGACTTGTGTTTTTTTAAATTTTGTTGCCAATATTTTCATCTTTGGATTTCATTTACTAGTTTTTTTAAAATTCTGTGTATATTTTTCTTGTTCCTTGTTTTCTATGTTCAACTTATATTCTTTAAAAATTAATACAATAGAGTTACTACAATTTGCTGTATAAATGAAAAAAAGTTTTTAACTAGGATTCCAACTTTAAAATGTTATAACTTTTAAGTCATGCATCGAATCAACTATTATAAAATATCAAATCGATGCTCGTTTTGATTCCTTTAAACAGACCGATGTTGTAGTTTAGTTCCCCTCCTTTGTGAACCAATATTCGATCGTTTACACAATTTACAGCGGTATCCAATTTTGGTCGCACCTTATTGTGTTGTTTTCTATTCTTGTTCTTTAGGATTCTAATTTGTTCATCTTAAGCACGTACTTAGCAATTCAATCTTTCTTATTCCTTTGAGTTCCTCGGTTCCTAGATTGTATACTTAAAGTATCTACATCCTATGTTATCAAAGCCTTGGTTCCTGAAAATAGGATATCCATCTTCATATATATCTGTTTTTTGAATATTGGATTTAATAAAATATATCCTTTCATTGTTTTCTACTTTCTTAAGTCACAAATCACATAAAAGAAAGAAATTTTCTCCTTTAAGACTTGTGTTTTTTTAAATTTTGTTGCCAATATTTTCATCTTTGGATTTCATTTACTAGTTTTTTTAAATTCTATGTATATTTTTCTTGTTCCATGTTTTCTATGTTCAACTTATCTTTTTTAAAAATTAATACAATATAGTTACTACAATTTGCTGTATAAATGAAAAAAAGTTTTTAACTAGGATTCCAACTTTAAAATGTTATAACTTTTAAGTCATGCATCGAATCAACTATTATAAAATATCAAATCGAAGCTCGTTTTGATTCCTTTAAACAGACCGATGTTGTAGTTTAGTTCCCATCCTTTGTGAACCAATATTTGATCGTTTACACAATTTACAGCGGTAGCCAATTTTGGTCGCACCTTATTGTGTTGTTTTCTATTCTTGTTCTTTAGGATTCTATTTTGTTCATCTTAAGCACGTACTTAGCAATTCAATCTTTCTTATTCCTTTGAGTTCCTCGGTTCCTAGATTGTATACTTAAAGTATCTACATCCTATGTTATCAAAGCCTTGGTTCTTGAAAAAAGGATATCCATCTTCATATATCTATTTTTTGAATATTGGATTTAATAAAATATATCCTTTCATTGTTTTCTACTTTCTTAAGTCACAAATCACATAAAAGAAAGAAATTTTCTCCTTTAAGACTTGTGTTTTTTTAAATTTTGTTGCCAATATTTTCATCATTGGATTTCATTTACTAGTTTTTTTAAAATTCTGTGTATATTTTTCTTGTTCCTTGTTTTCTATGTTCAACTTATAATCTTTAAAAATTAATACAATAGAGTTACTACAATTTGCTGTATAAATGAAAAAAAGTTTTTAACTAGGATTCCAACTTTAAAATGTTATAACTTTTAAGTCATGCATGGAATCAACTATTATAAAATATCAAACCGAAGCTCGTTTTAATTCCTTTAAACAGACCGATGTTGTAGTTTAGTTCCCTTCCTTTATGAACCAATATTCGATCCTTTACACAATTTACAGTTGTATCCAATTTTGGTCGCACCTTATTGCGTTGTTTTCTATTCTTGTTCTTTAGGATTCTAATTTGTTCATCTTAAGCACGTACTTAGCAATTCAATCTTTCTTATTCCTTTGAGTTCCTCGGTTCCTAGATTGTATACTTAAAGTATCTACATCCTATGTTATCAAAGCCTTGGTTCCTGAAAATAGGATATCCATCTTCATATATCTGTTTTTTGAATATTGGATTTAATAAAATATATCCTTTCATTGTTTTCTACTTTCTTAAGTCACAAATCACATAAAAGAAAGAAATTTTCTCATTTAAGACTTGGGTATTTTAAATTTTGTTGCCAATATTTTCATCTTTGGATTTCATTTACTAGTTTTTTTAAAATTCTGTGTATATTTTTCTTGTTCCTTGTTTTCTATGTTCAACTTATATTCTTTAAAAATTAATACAATAGAGTTACTACAATTTGCTGTATAAATGAAAAAAGGTTTTTAACTAGGATTCCAACTTTAAAATGTTATAACTTTTAAGTCATGCATCGAATCAACTATTATAAAATATCAAATCGAAGCTCGTTTTGATTCCTTTAAACAGACCGATGTTGTAGTTTAGTTCCCCTCCTTTGTGAACCAATATTCGATCGTTTACACAATTTACAACGGTATCCAATTTTGGTCGCACCTTATTGTGTTGTTTTCTATTCTTGTTCTTTAGGATTCTAATTTGTTCATCTTAAGCACGTACTTAGCAATTCAATCTTTCTTATTCCTTTGAGTTCCTCGGTTCCTAGATTGTATACTTAAAGTATCTACATCCTATGTTATCAAAGCCTTGGTTCTGGAAAATAGGATATCCATCTTCATATATCTATTTTTTGAATATTGGATTTAATAAAATATATCCTTTCATTGTTTTCTACTTTCTTAAGTCACAAATCACATAAAAGAAAGAAATTTTCTCCTTTAAGACTTGTGTTTTTTTAAATTTTGTTGCCAATATTTTCATCTTTGGATTTCATTTACTAGTTTTTTTAAAATTCTATGTATATTTTTCTTGTTCCTTGTTTTCTATGTTCAACTTATATTTTTTAAAAATTAATACAATAGAGTTACTACAATTTGCTGTATAAATGAAAAAAAAATTTAACTAGGATTCCAACTTTAAACTGTTATAACTTTTAAGTCATGCATCGAATCAACTATTATAAAATATCAAATCGAAGCTCGTTTTGATTCCTTTAAACAGACCGATGTTGTAGTTTAGTTCCCCTCCTTTGTGAACCAAAATTCGATCGCTTACACAATTTACAGCGGTATCCAATTTTGATCGCACCTTATTGTGTTGTTTTCTATTCTTGTTCTTTAGGATTGTAATTTGTTCATCTTAAGCACGTACTTAGCAATTCAATATTTCTTATTCCTTTGAGTTCCTCGGTTCCTAGATTGTATACTTAAAGTATCTACATCCTTTGTTATCAAAGCCATGGTTCCTGAAAATAGGATACCCATCTTCATATATATCTGTTTTTTGAATATTGGATTTAATAAAATATATCCTTTCATTGTTTTCTACATTCTTAAGTCACAAATCACATAAAAGAAAGAAATTTTCTAATTTAAGACTTGTGTTTTTTTAAATTTTGTTGGCAATATTTTCATCTTTGGATGTCATTTACTAGTTTTTTTAAAATTCTGTGTATATTTTTCTTGTTCCTTGTTTTCTATGTTCAACTTATATTCTTTAAAAATTAATACAACAGAGTTACTACAATTTGCTGTATAAATGAAAAATATTTTAACTAGGATTCCAACTTTAAACTGTTATAACTTTTAAGTCATGCATCGAATCAATTATTATAAAATATCAAATCAAAGCTCGTTTTGATTCCTTTAAATAGACCCATGTTGTAGTTTAGTTCCCATCCTTTGTGAACAAATATTCGATCGTTTACACAATTTACAGCGTTATCCAATTTTGGTCACACCTTATTGTGTTGTTTTCTATTCTTGTTCTTTAGGATTCTAATTTGTTCATCTTAAGCACGTACTTAGCAATTCAATCTTTCTTATTCCTTTGAGTTCCTCGGTTCCTAGATTGTATACTTAAAGTATCTACATCCTATGTTATCAAAGCCTTGGTTCCTGAAAATAGGATATCCATCTTCATATATCTATTTTTTGAATATTGGATTTAATAAAATATATCCTTTCATTGTTTTCTACTTTCTTAAGTCACAAATCACATAAAAGAAAGAAATTTTCTCCTTTAAGACTTGTGTTTTTTTAAATTTTGTTGCCAATATTTTCATCTTTGGATTTCATTTACTAGTTTTTTTAAATTCTGTGTATATTTTTCTTGTTCCTTGTTTTCTATGTTCAACTTATATTTTTTAAAAATTAATACAATAGAGTTACTACAATTTGTTGTATAAATGAAAAAAAGTTTTTAACTAGGATTCCAACTTTAAAATGTTATAACTTTTAAGTCATGCATCGAATCAACTATTATAAAATATCAAATCGAAGCTCGTTTTGATTCCTTTAAACAGACCGATGTTGTAGTTTAGTTCCCCTCCTTTGTGAACCAATATTCGATCGTTTACACAATTTACAACGGTATCCAATTTTGGTCGCACCTTATTGTGTTGTTTTCTATTCTTGTTCTTTAGGATTCTAATTTGTTCATCTTAAGCACGTACTTAGCAATTCAATCTTTCTTATTCCTTTGAGTTCCTCGGTTCCTAGATTGTATACTTAAAGTATCTACATCCTATGTTATCAAAGCCTTGGTTCCTAAAAATAGGATATCCATCTTCATATATCTGTTTTTTGAATATTGGATTTAATAAAATATATCCTTTCATTGTTTTCTACTTTCTTAAGTCACAAATCACATAAAAGAAAGAAATTTTCTCCTTTAAGACTTGTGTTTTTTTAAATTTTGTTGCCAATATTTTCATCTTTGGATTTCATTTACTAGTTTTTTTAAATTCTGTGCGTATTTTTCTTGTTCCTTTTTTTCTATGTTCAACTTACTTTTCTAAAAAAATTGATACAATTGAGTTACTACAATTTGCTGTATAAATGAAAAAGAAGTTTTTAACTAGGATTCCAACTTTAAAATGTTATAACTTTTAAGTCATGCATCGAATCAACTATTATAAAATATCAAATCGAAGCTCGTTTTGATTCCTTTAAACAGACCGATGTTGTAGTTTAGTTCCCCTCCTTTGTGAACCAATATTCGATCGTTTACACAATTTACAACGGTATCCAATTTTGGTCGCACCTTATTGTGTTGTTTTCTATTCTTGTTCTTTAGGATTCTAATTTGTTCATCTTAAGCACGTACTTAGCAATTCAATCTTTCTTATTCCTTTGAGTTCCTCGGTTCCTAGATTGTATACTTAAAGTATCTACATCCTATGTTATCAAAGCCTTGGTTCCTAAAAATAGGATATCCATCTTCATATATCTGTTTTTTGAATATTGGATTTAATAAAATATATCCTTTCATTGTTTTCTACTTTCTTAAGTCACAAATCACATAAAAGAAAGAAATTTTCTCCTTTAAGACTTGTGTTTTTTTAAATTTTGTTGCCAATATTTTCATCTTTGGATTTCATTTACTAGTTTTTTTAAATTCTGTGTATATTTTTCTTGTTCCTTGTTTTCTATGTTCAACTTATCTTTTTTAAAAATTAATACAATAGAGTTACTACAATTTGCTGTATAAATGAAAAAAAGTTTTTAACTAGGATTCCAACTTTAAAATGTTATAACTTTTAAGTCATGCATCGAATCAACTATTATAAAATATCAAATCGAAGCTCGTTTTGATTCCTTTAAACAGACCGATGTTGTAGTTTAGTTCCCCTCCTTTGTGAACCAATATTCGATCGTTTACACAATTTACAACGGTATCCAATTTTGGTCGCACCTTATTGTGTTGTTTTCTATTCTTGTTCTTTAGGATTCTAATTTGTTCATCTTAAGCACATACTTAGCAATTCAATCTTTCTTATTCCTTTGAGTTCCTCGGTTCCTAGATTGTATACTTAAAGTATCTACATCCTATGTTATCAAAGCCTTGGTTCCGGAAAATAGGATATCAATCTTCATATATATGTTTTTTGAATATTGGATTTAATAAAATATATCCTTTCATTGTTTTCTACTTTCTTAAGTCACAAATCACATAAAAGAAAGAAATTTTCTCCTTTAAGACTTGTGTTTTTTTAAATTTTGTTGCCAATATTTTCATCTTTGGATTTCATTTACTAGTTTTTTTAAATTCTGTGTGTATTTTTCTTGTTCCTTGTTTTCTATGTTCAACTTATATTCTTTAAAAATTAATACAATAGAGTTACTACAATTTGCTGTATAAATGAAAAAAAGTTTTTAACTAGGATTCCAACTTTAAAATGTTATAACTTTTAAGTCATGCATCGAATCAACTATTATAAAATATCAAATCGAAGCTCGTTTTGATTCCTTTAAATAGACCGATGTTGTAGTTTAGTTCCCCTCCTTTGTGAACCAATATTCGATCGTTTACACAATTTACAATGGTATCCAATTTTGGTCGCACCTTATTGTGTTGTTTTCTATTCTTGTTCTTTAGGATTCTAATTTGTTCATCTTAAGCACGTACTTAGCAATTCAATCTTTCTTATTCCTTTGAGTTCCTCGGTTCCTAGATTGTATACTTAAAGTATCTACATCCTATGTTATCAAAGCCTTGGTTCCTGAAAATAGGATATCCATCTTCATATATCTATTTTTTGAATATTGGATTTAATAAAATATATCCTTTCATTGTTTTCTACTTTCTTAAGTCACAAATCACATAAAAGAAAGAAATTTTCTCCTTTAAGACTTGTGTTTTTTTAAATTTTGTTGCCAATATTTTCATCTTTGGGTTTCATTTACTAGTTTTTTAAAATTCTGTGTATATTTTTCTTGTTCCTTGTTTTCTATGTTCAACTTATATTCTTTAAAAATTAATACAATAGAGTTACTACAATTTGCTGTATAAATGAAAAATGTTTTAACTAGGATTCCAACTTTAAACTGTTATAACTTTTAAGTCATGCATCGAATCAACTATTATAAAATATCAAATCGAAGCTCGTTTTGATTCCTTTAAACAGACCGATGTTGTAGTTTAGCTCCCCTCCTTTGTGAACCAATATTCGATCGTTTACACAATTTACAACGGTATCCAATTTTGGTCGCACCTTATTGTGTTGTTTTCTATTCTTGTTCTTTAGGATTCTAATTTGTTCATCTTAAGCACGTACTTAGCAATTCAATCTTTCTTATTCCTTTGAGTTCCTCGGTTCCTAGATTGTATACTTAAAGTATCTACATCCTATGTTATCAAAGCCTTGGTTCCTGAAAATAGGATATCCATCTTCATATATCTATTTTTTGAATATTGGATTTAATAAAATATATCCTTTCATTGTTTTCTACTTTCTTAAGTCACAAATCACATAAAAGAAAGAAATTTTCTCATTTAAGACTTGGGTATTTTAAATTTTGTTGACAATATTTTCATCATTGGATTTCATTTACTAATTTTTTTAAAATTCTGTGTATATTTTTCTTGTTCCTTGTTTTCTATGTTCAACTTATATTTTTTAAAAATTAATACAATAGAGTTACTACAATTTGCTGTATAAATGAAAAAAAGTTTTTAACTAGGATTCCAACTTTAAAATGTTATAACTTTTAAGTCATGCATCGAATCAACTATTATAAAATATCAAATCGAAGCTCGTTTTGATTCCTTTAAACAGACCGATGTTGTAGTTTAGTTCCCCTCCTTTGTGAACCAATATTCGATCGTTTACACAATTTACAGTGGTATCCAATTTTGGTCGCACCTTATTGTGTTGTTTTCTATTCTTGTTCTTTAGGATTCTAATTTGTTCATCTTAAGCACGTACTTAGCAATTCAATCTTTCTTATTCCTTTGAGTTCATCGGGTCCTAGATTGTATACTTAAAGTATCTACATCCTATGTTATCAAAGCCTTGGTTCATGAAAAAAGGATATCCATCTTCATATATCAATTTTTTGAATATTGGATTTAATAAAATATATCATTTCATTGTTTTCTACTTTCTTAAATCACAAATCACATAAAAGAAAGAAATTTTCTCATTTAAGACTTGTGTTTTTTTAAATTTTGTTGCCAATATTTTCATCATTGGATTTCATTTACTAGTTTTTTTAAAATTCTATGTATATTTTTCTTGTTCCTTGTTTTCTATGTTCAACTTATATTTTTTAAAAATTAATACAATAGAGTTACTACAATTTGCTGTATAAATGAAAAAAGGTTTTTAACTAGGATTCCAACTTTAAAATATTATAACTTTTAAGTCATGCATTGAATCAACTATTATAAAATATCTAATCGAAGCTCGTTTTGATTCCTTTAAACAGACCGATGTTGTAGTTTAGTTCCCATCCTTTGTGCACCAATATTCGATCGTTTACACAATTTACAGCGGTATCCAATTTTGGTCGCACCTTATTGTGTTGTTTTCTATCCTTGTTCTTTAGGATTCTAATTTGTTCATCTTAAGCACGTACTTAGCAATTCAATCTTTCTTATTCCTTTGAGTTCCTCGGTTCCTAGATTGTATACTTAAAGTATCTACATCCTATGTTATCAAAGCCTTGGTTCCTAAAAATAGGATATCCATCTTCATATATCTGTTTTTTGAATATTGGATTTAATAAAATATATCCTTTCATTGTTTTCTACTTTCTTAAGTCACAAATCACATAAAAGAAAGAAATTTTCTCCTTTAAGACTTGTGTTTTTTTAAATTTTGTTGCCAATATTTTCATCTTTGGATTTCATTTACTAGTTTTTTAAAATTCTGTGTGTATTTTTCTTGTTCCTTGTTTTCTATGTTCAACTTATATTTTTTAAAAATTAATACAATAGAGTTACTACAATTTGCTGTATAAATGAAAAATAGTTTTTAACTAGGATTCCAACTTTAAAATGTTATAACTTTTAAGTCATGCATCGAATCAACTATTATAAAATATCAAATCGATGCTAGTTTTGATTGCTTTAAATAGACAGATGTTGTAGTTTAGTTCCCGTCCTTTGTGAACCAATATTCGATCGTTTACACAATTTACAACGGTATCCAATTTTGGTCGCACCTTATTGTGTTGTTTTCTATTCTTGTTCTTTAGGATTCTAATTTGTTCATCTTAAGCACATACTTAGCAATTCAATCTTTCTTATTCCTTTGAGTTCCTCGGTTCCTAGATTGTATACTTAAAGTATCTACATCCTATGTTATCAAAGCCTTGGTTGTAAAAAATAGGATATCCATCTTCATATATCTATTTTTTGAATATTGGATTTAATAAAATATATCCTTTCATTGTTTTCTACTTTCTTAAGTCACAAATCACATAAAAGAAAGAAATTTTCTCCTTTAAGACTTGTGTTTTTTTAAATTTTGTTGCCAATATTTTCATCTTTGGATTTCATTTACTAGTTTTTTTAAAATTCTGTGTATATTTTTCTTGTTCCTTGTTTTCTATGTTCAACTTATATTTTTTAAAAATTAATACAATAGAGTTACTACAATTTGTTGTATAAATGAAAAAAAGTTTTTAACTAGGATTCCAACTTTAAAATGTTATAACTTTTAAGTCATGCATCGAATCAACTATTATAAAATATCAAATCGATGCTCGTTTTGATTCCTTTAAACAGACCGATGTTGTAGTTTAGTTCCCTCCTTTGTGAACCAATATTCGATCGTTTACACAATTTACAACGGTATCCAATTTTGGTCGCACCTTATTGTGTTGTTTTCTATTCTTGTTCTTTAGGATTCTAATTTGTTCATCTTAAGCACGTACTTAGCAATTCAATCTTTCTTATTCCTTTGAGTTCCTCGGTTCCTAGATTGTATACTTAAAGTATCTACATCCTATGTTATCAAAGCCTTGGTTCCTGAAAATAGGATATCCATCTTCATATATCTATTTTTTGAATATTGGATTTAATAAAATATATCCTTTCATTGTTTTCTACTTTCTTAAGTCACAAATCACAAAAAAGAAAGAAATTTTCTCCTTTAAGACTTGTGGTTTTTTAAATTTTGTTGCCTATATTTTCATCTTTGGATTTCATTTACTAGTTTTTTAAAATTCTGTGTGTATTTTTCTTGTTCCTTGTTTTCTATGTTCAATTTATATTCTTTAAAAATTAATACAATAGAGTTACTACAATTTGCTGTATAAATGAAAAAGATGTTTTTATCTAGGATTCCAACTTTAAAATGTTATAACTTTTAAGTCATGCATCGAATCAACTATTATAAAATATCAAATCGATGCTCGTTTTGATTCCTTTAAACAGACCGATGTTGTAGTTTAGTTCCCCTCCTTTGTGAACCAATATTCGATCGTTCACACAATTTACAGCGGTATCCAATTTTGGTCGCACCTTATTGTGTTGTTTTCTATCCTTGTTCTTTAGGATTCTAATTTGTTCATCTTAAGCACGTACTTAGCAATTCAATCTTTCTTATTCCTTTGAGTTCCTCGGTTCCTAGATTGTATACTTAAAGTATCTACATCCTATGTTATCAAAGCCTTGGTTCCTAAAAATAGGATATCCATCTTCATATATCTGTTTTTTGAATATTGGATTTAATAAAATATATCCTTTCATTGTTTTCTACTTTCTTAAGTCACAAATCACATAAAAGAAAGAAATTTTCTCCTTTAAGACTTGTGTTTTTTTAAATTTTGTTGCCAATATTTTCATCTTTGGATTTCATTTACTAGTTTTTTTAAAATTCTGTGTATATTTTTCTTGTTCCTTGTTTTCTATGTTCAACTTATATTCTTTAAAAATTAATACAATAGAGTTACTAGAATTTGCTATATAAATGAAAAAAAGTTTTTAACTAGGATTCCAACTTTAAAATGTTATAACTTTTAAGTCATGCATCGAATCAACTATTATAAAATATCAAATCGATGCTCGTTTTGATTCCTTTAAACAGACCGATGTTGTAGTTTAGTTCCCTCCTTTGTGAACCAATATTCGATCGTTCACATAATTTACAGCGGTATCCAATTTTGGTCGCACCTGATTGTGTTGTTTTCTATTCTTGTTCTTTAGGTTTCTAATTTGTTCATCTTAAGCACGTACTTAGCAATTCAATCTTTCTTATTCCTTTGAGTTCCTCGGTTCCTAGATTGTATACTTAAAGTATCTACATCCTATGTTATCAAAGCCTTGGTTCCTAAAAATAGGATATCCATCTTCATATATCTGTTTTTTGAATATTGGATTTAATAAAATATATCCTTTCATTGTTTTCTACTTTCTTAAGTCACAAATCACATAAAAGAAAGAAATTTTCTCCTTTAAGACTTGTGTTTTTTTAAATTTTGTTGCCAATATTTTCATCTTTGGGTTTCATTTACTAGTTTTTTTAAAATTCTGTGTATATTTTTCTTGTTCCTTGTTTTCTATGTTCAACTTATATTCTTTAAAAATTAATACAATAGAGTTACTACAATTTGCTGTATAAATGAAAAAAAAATTTAACTAGGATTCCAACTTTAAACTGTTATAACTTTTAAGTCATGCGTCGAATCAACTATTATAAAATATCAAATCGATGCTCGTTTTGATTCCTTTAAACAGACCGATGTTGTAGTTTAGTTCCCCTCCTTTGTGAACCAATATTCGATCGTTTACACAATTTACAGCGGTATCCAATTTTGGTCGCACCTTATTGTGTTGTTTTCTATTCTTGTTCTTTAGGATTCTAATTTGTTCATCTTAAGCACGTACTTAGCAATTCAATCTTTCTTATTCCTTTGAGTTCCTCGGTTCCTAGATTGTATACTTAAAGTATCTACATCCTATGTTATCAAAGCCTTGGTTCCTAAAAATAGGATATCCATCTTCATATATCTGTTTTTTGAATATTGGATTTAATAAAATATATCCTTTCATTGTTTTCTACTTTCTTAAGTCACAAATCACATAAAAGAAAGAAATTTTCTCCTTTAAGACTTGTGTTTTTTTAAATTTTGTTGCCAATATTTTCATCTTTGGATTTCATTTACTAGTTTTTTTAAATTCTGTGTATATTTTTCTTGTTCCTTGTTTTCTATGTTCAACTTATATTCTTTAAAAATTAATACAATAGAGTTACTACAATTTGCTGTATAAATGAAAAAAAAATTTAACTAGGATTCCAACTTTAAACTGTTATAACTTTTAAGTCATGCATTGAATCAACTATTATAAAATATCAAATCGAAGCTCGTTTTGATTCCTTTAAACAGACCCATGTTGTAGTTTAGTTCCCATCCTTTGTGAACCAATATTCGATCGTTTACACAATTTACAGTGGTATCCAATTTTGGTCGCACCTTATTGTGTTGTTTTCTATCCTTGTTCTTTAGGATTCTAATTTGTTCATCTTAAGCACGTACTTAGCAATTCAATCTTTCTTATTCCTTTGAGTTCCTCGGTTCCTAGATTGTATACTTAAAGTATCTACATCCTATGTTATCAAAGCCTTGGTTCCTAAAAATAGGATATCCATCTTCATATATCTGTTTTTTGAATATTGGATTTAATAAAATATATCCTTTCATTGTTTTCTACTTTCTTAAGTCACAAATCACATAAAAGAAAGAAATTTTCTCCTTTAAGACTTGTGTTTTTTTAAATTTTGTTGCCAATATTTTCATCTTTGGATTT
This sequence comes from Hippophae gyantsensis, assembly GCA_030763125.1. Taxonomy (NCBI): domain Eukaryota; kingdom Viridiplantae; phylum Streptophyta; class Magnoliopsida; order Rosales; family Elaeagnaceae; genus Hippophae; species Hippophae gyantsensis. Next base: position 42,846,540 of record CM061039.1, read on the forward strand.
CATTTACTAGTTTTTTTAAAATTCTGTGTATATTTTTCTTGTTCCTTGTTTTCTATGTTCAACTTATAATCTTTAAAAATTAATACAATAGAGTTACTACAATTTGCTGTATAAATGAAAAAGAAGTTTTTAACTAGGATTCCAACTTTAAAATGTTATAACTTTTAAGTCATGCATTGAATCAACTATTATAAAATATCTAATCGAAGCTCGTTTTGATTCCTTTAAACAGACCGATGTTGTAGTTTAGTTCCCCTCCTTTGTGAACCAATATTCGATCGTTTACACAATTTACAACGGTATCCAATTTTGGTCGCACCTTATTGTGTTGTTTTCTATTCTTGTTCTTTAGGATTCTAATTTGTTCATCTTAAGCACGTACTTAGCAATTCAATCTTTCTTATTCCTTTGAGTTCCTCGGTTCCTAGATTGTATACTTAAAGTATCTACATCCTATGTTATCAAAGCCTTGGTTCCTAAAAATAGGATATCCATCTTCATATATCTGTTTTTTGAATATTGGATTTAATAAAATATATCCTTTCATTGTTTTCTACTTTCTTAAGTCACAAATCACATAAAAGAAAGAAATTTTCTCCTTTAAGACTTGTGTTTTTTTAAATTTTGTTGCCAATATTTTCATCTTTGGATTTCATTTACTAGTTTTTTTAAAATTCTGTGTATATTTTTCTTGTTCCTTGTTTTCTATGTTCAACTTATATTCTTTAAAAATTAATACAATAGAGTTACTACAATTTGCTGTATAAATGAAAAAAAGTTTTTAACTAGGATTCCAACTTTAAAATGTTATAACTTTTAAGTCATGCATCGAATCAACTATTATAAAATATCAAATCGATGCTCGTTTTGATTCCTTTAAACAGACCGATGTTGTAGTTTAGTTCCCCTCCTTTGTGAACCAATATTCGATCGTTTACACAATTTACAATAGTATCCAATTTTGGTCGCACATTATTGTGTTGTTTTCTATTCTTGTTCTTTAGGATTCTAATTTTTTCATCTTAAGCACGTACTTAGCAATTCAATCTTTCTTATTCCTTTGAGTTCCTCGGTTCCTAGATTGTATACTTAAAGTATCTACATCCTATGTTATCAAAGCCTTGGTTGCAAAAAATAGGATATCCATCTTCATATATCTATTTTTTGAATATTGGATTTAATAAAATATATCCTTTCATTGTTTTCTACTTTCTTAAGTCACAAATCACATAAAAGAAAGAAATTTTCTCCTTTAAGACTTGTGTTTTTTTAAATTTTGTTGCCAATATTTTCATCTTTGGATTTCATTTACTAGTTTTTTTAAAATTCTATGTATATTTTTCTTGTTCCTTGTTTTCTATGTTCAACTTATCTTTTTTAAAAAATAAAACAATAGAGTTACTACAATTTGCTGTATAAATGAAAAAAGGTTTTTAACTAGGATTCCAACTTTAAAATGTTATAACTTTTAAGTCATGCATCGAATCAACTATTATAAAATATCAAATCGAAGCTCGTTTTGATTCCTTTAAACAGACCGATGTTGTAGTTTAGTTCCCCTCCTTTGTGAACCAATATTCGATCGTTTACACAATTTACAGCGGTATCCAATTTTGGTCGCACCTTATTGTGTTGTTTTCTATTCTTGTTCTTTAGGATTCTAATTTGTTCATCTTAAGCACGTACTTAGCAATTCAATCTTTCTTATTCCTTTGAGTTCCTCGGTTCCTAGATTGTATACTTAAAGTATCTACATCCTATGTTATCAAAGCCTTGGTTCCTAAAAATAGGATATCCATCTTCATATATCTGTTTTTTGAATATTGGATTTAATAAAATATATCCTTTCATTGTTTTCTACTTTCTTAAGTCACAAATCACATAAAAGAAAGAAATTTTCTCCTTTAAGACTTGTGTTTTTTTAAATTTTGTTGCCAATATTTTCATCTTTGGGTTTCATTTACTAGTTTTTTTAAAATTCTGTGTATATTTTTCTTGTTCCTTGTTTTCTATGTTCAACTTATATTCTTTAAAAATTAATACAATAGAGTTACTACAATTTGCTGTATAAATGAAAAAAAATTTAACTAGGATTCCAACTTTAAACTGGTATAACTTTTAAGTCATGCATCGAATCAACTATTATAAAATATCAAATCGATGCTCGTTTTGATTCCTTTAAACAGACCGATGTTGTAGTTTAGTTCCCCTCCTTTGTGAACCAATATTCGATCGTTTACACAATTTACAGCAGTATCCAATTTTGGTCGCACATTATTGTGTTGTTTTCTATTCTTGTTCTTTAGGATTCTAATTTGTTCATCTTAAGCACGTACTTAGCAATTCAATCTTTCTTATTCCTTTGAGTTCCTCGGTTCCTAGATTGTATACTTAAAGTATCTACATCCTATGTTATCAAAGCCTTGGTTCCTAAAAATAGGATATCCATCTTCATATATCTGTTTTTTGAATATTGGATTTAATAAAATATATCCTTTCATTGTTTTCTACTTTCTTAAGTCACAAATCACATAAAAGAAAGAAATTTTCTCCTTTAAGACTTGTGTTTTTTTAAATTTTGTTGCCAATATTTTCATCTTTGGATTTCATTTACTAGTTTTTTTAAATTCTGTGTGTATTTTTCTTGTTCCTTGTTTTCTATGTTCAACTTATATTCTTTAAAAATTAATACAATAGAGTTACTACAATTTGCTGTATAAATGAAAAAGATGTTTTTATCTAGGATTCCAACTTTAAACTGTTATAACTTTTAAGTCATGCATCGAATCAACTATTATAAAATATCAAATCGATGCTCGTTTTGATTCCTTTAAACAGACCGATGTTGTAGTTTAGTTCCCCTCCTTTGTGAACCAATATTCGATCGTTTACACAATTTACAGCAGTATCCAATTTTGGTCGCACATTATTGTGTTGTTTTCTATTCTTGTTCTTTAGGATTCTAATTTTTTCATCTTAAGCACGTACTTAGCAATTCAATCTTTCTTATTCCTTTGAGTTCCTCGGTTCCTAGATTGTATACTTAAAGTATCTACATCCTATGTTATCAAAGCCTTGGTTGCAAAAAATAGGATATCCATCTTCATATATCTATTTTTTGAATATTGGATTTAATAAAATATATCCTTTCATTGTTTTCTACTTTCTTAAGTCACAAATCACAAAAAAGAAAGAAATTTTCTCCTTTAAGACTTGTGTTTTTTTAAATTTTGTTGCCAATATTTTCATCTTTGGATTTCATTTACTAGTTTTTTTAAAATTCTATGTATATTTTTCTTGTTCCTTGTTTTCTATGTTCAACTTATCTTTTTTAAAAATTAATACAATAGAGTTACTACAATTTGCTGTATAAATGACAAAGAAGTTTTTAACTGAGATTACAACTTTAAAATTTTATAACTTTTAAGCCGTGCATCGAATCAACAATTATAAAATATCAAATCAAAGCTCGTTTTTATTCCTTTAAACAGACAGATGTTGTAGTTTAGTTCCCGTCCTTTGTGAACCAATATTCGATCGCTTACACAATTTACAGCAGTATCCAATTTTGGTCGCACCTTATTGTGTTGTTTTCTATTCTTGTTCTTTAGGATTCTAATTTGTTCATCTTAAGCACGTACTTAGCAATTCAATCTTTCTTATTCCTTTGAGTTCCTCGGTTCCTAGATTGTATACTTAAAGTATCTACATCCTATGTTATCAAAGCCTTGGTTCCTGAAAATAGGATATCCATCTTCATATATCTATTTTTTGAATATTGGATTTAATAAAATATATCCTTTCATTGTTTTCTACTTTCTTAAGTCACAAATCACATAAAAGAAAGAAATTTTCTCCTTTAAGACTTTTTTTTTAATTTTGTTGCCAATATTTTCATGTTTGGATTTCATTTACTAGTTTTTTTAAATTTTGTGTATATTTTTCTTGTTCCTTGTTTTCTATGTTCAACTTATCTTTTTTAAAGATTAATACAATAGATTTACTACAATTTGCTGTATAAATGAAAAAAAGTTTTTAACTAGGATTCCAACTTTAAAATGTTATAACTTTTAAGTCATGCATCGAATCAACTATTATAAAATATAAAATCGAAGCTCGTTTTGATTCCTTTAAACAGACCGATGTTGTAGTTTAGTTCCCGTCCTTTGTGAACCAATATTCGATCGTTTACACAATTTACAACGGTATCCAATTTTGGTCGCACCTTATTGTGTTGTTTTCTATTCTTGTTCTTTAGGATTCTAATTTGTTCATCTTAAGCACGTACTTAGCAATTCAATCTTTCTTATTCCTTTGAGTTCCTCGGTTCCTAGATTGTATACTTAAAGTATCTACATCCTATGTTATCAAAGCCTTGGTTGCAGAAAATAGGATATCCATCTTCATATATCTATTTTTTGAATATTGGATTTAATAAAATATATCCTTTCATTGTTTTCTACTTTCTTAAGTCACAAATCACATAAAAGAAAGAAATTTTCTCCTTTAAGACTTGTGTTTTTTTAAATTTTGTTGCCAATATTTTCATCTTTGGATTTCATTTACTAGTTTTTTTAAAATTCTATGTATATTTTTCTTGTTCCTTGTTTTCTATGTTCAACTTATATTTTTTAAAAATTAATACAATAGAGTTACTACAATTTACTTTATAAATTAAAAAAAGTTTTTAACTAGGATTCCAACTTTAAAATGTTATAACTTTTAAGTCATGCATCGAATCAACTATTATAAAATATCAAATCGATGCTCGTTTTGATTCCTTTAAACAGACCGATGTTGTAGTTTAGTTCCCCTCCTTTGTGAACCAATATTCGATCGTTTACACAATTTACAATAGTATCCAATTTTGGTCGCACCTTATTGTGTTGTTTTCTATTCTTGTTCTTTAGGATTCTAATTTGTTCATCTTAAGCACGTACTTAGCAATTCAATCTTTCTTATTCCTTTGAGTTCCTCGGTTCCTAGATTGTATACTTAAAGTATCTACATCCTATGTTATCAAAGCCTTGGTTCCTAAAAATAGGATATCCATCTTCATATATCTGTTTTTTGAATATTGGATTTAATAAAATATATCCTTTCATTGTTTTCTACTTTCTTAAGTCACAAATCACATAAAAGAAAGAAATTTTCTCCTTTAAGACTTGTGTTTTTTTAAATTTTGTTGCCAATATTTTCATCTTTGGATTTCATTTACTAGTTTTTTTAAAATTCTATGTATATTTTTCTTGTTCCTTGTTTTCTATGTTCAACTTATATTTTTTAAAAATTAATACAATAGAGTTACTACAATTTGCTGTATAAATGAAAAATAGTTTTTAACTAGGATTCCAACTTTAAAATGTTATAACTTTTAAGTCATGCATCGAATCAACTATTATAAAATATCAAATCGATGCTAGTTTTGATTGCTTTAAATAGACAGATGTTGTAGTTTAGTTCCCGTCCTTTGTGAACCAATATTCGATCGCTTACACAATTTACAGCAGTATCCAATTTTGGTCGCACCTTATTGTGTTGTTTTCTATTCTTGTTCTTTAGGATTCTAATTTGTTCATCTTAAGCACGTACTTAGCAATTCAATCTTTCTTATTCCTTTGAGTTCCTCGGTTCCTAGATTGTATACTTAAAGTATCTACATCCTATGTTATCAAAGCCTTGGTTGCAAAAAATAGGATATCCATCTTCATATATCTATTTTTTGAATATTGGATTTAATAAAATATATCCTTTCATTGTTTTCTACTTTCTTAAGTCACAAATCACATAAAAGAAAGAAATTTTCTCCTTTAAGACTTGTGTTTTTTTAAATTTTGTTGCCAATATTTTCATCTTTGGATTTCATTTACTAGTTTTTTTAAAATTCTGTGTATATTTTTCTTGTTCCTTGTTTTCTATGTTCAACTTATATTCTTTAAAAATTAATACAATAGAGTTACTACAATTTGCTGTATAAATGAAAAAAAGTTTTTAACTAGGATTCCAACTTTAAAATGTTATAACTTTTAAGTCATGCATCGAATCAACTATTATAAAATATCAAATCGATGCTCGTTTTGATTCCTTTAAACAGACCGATGTTGTAGTTTAGTTCCCCTCCTTTGTGAACCAATATTCGATCGTTTACACAATTTACAGCAGTATCCAATTTTGGTCGCACCTTATTGTGTTGTTTTCTATTCTTGTTCTTTAGGATTCTAATTTGTTCATCTTAAGCACGTACTTAGCAATTCAATCTTTCTTATTCCTTTGAGTTCCTCGGTTCCTAGATTGTATACTTAAAGTATCTACATCCTATGTTATCAAAGCCTTGGTTCCTAAAAATAGGATATCCATCTTCATATATGTATTTTTTTAATATTGGATTTAATAAAATATATCCTTTCATTGTTTTCTACTTTCTTAAGTCACAAATCACATAAAAGAAAGAAATTTTCTCCTTTAAGACTTGTGTTTTTTTAAATTTTGTTGCCAATATTTTCATCTTTGGATTTCATTTACTAGTTTTTTTAAAATTCTGTGTATATTTTTCTTGTTCCTTGTTTTCTATGTTCAACTTATATTTTTTAAAAATTAATACAATAGAGTTACTACAATTTGCTGTATAAATGAAAAAAGGTTTTTAACTAGGATTCCAACTTTAAAATGTTATAATTTTAAGTCATGCATCGAATCAACTATTATAAACTATCAAATCGAAGCTCGTTTTGATTCCTTTAAACAGACCGATGTTGTAGTTTAGTTCCCCTTCGTTCCGAACCAAAATTCGATCGCTTACACAATTTACAGCGGTATCCAATTTTGATCGCACCTTATTGTGTTGTTTTCTATTCTTGTTCTTTAGGATTGTAATTTGTTCATCTTAAGCACGTACTTAGCAATTCAATATTTCTTATTCCTTTGAGTTCCTCGGTTCCTAGATTGTATACTTAAAGTATCTACATCCTTTGTTATCAAAGCCATGGTTCCTGAAAATAGGATACCCATCTTGATATATATCTGCTTTTTT